>CM053785.1:98566664-99937914 GCA_028749045.1 Cupressus sempervirens
AACAGTGCATACATTTAATAGTGCAGAACAAAGTATGTCAGTAAATAGAGTTTTGTGACTTTAGGAATTATTTTATAAAAAATAATTACTAAGTTATGTTGAGCCAACTATGTGGATATTATTCCATAAGTTATTTTATATTATGTCAAGTGTGTGAAGACATGAAGGTTGACAATGCAAAGTTTTTTGATTGTGCAAGGTATATGTAAAGATCTTATCTTGCGCAAGATAATGGGGAAGTTGTATGATTATATGTGACATGCAAACTATTGTGAGAACTATCTGTGAGCCTTATGTGATGCAAAATATGATGTAAGAATAGAGCAAGTGTGAGTCACAATAGCAAAGAAAGTATTGTATGTACACCTATCTTGTGAAGGATCTGAAATGTATAATTGCATGTTAGGGCAGTGGGCTCTGTTGAAATTATAGATGGAGTAACTGAGAAGGGGGGGTGAATCAGTTACCACAAAAACAAATCCGCAGATCCCTTAGATGTCTAAAATAACTAGTTACTATTGATACTTGGTAAACACCATAAAAATGTTGTAACTTGGTAGATTAACTGATTACTGATCATCTAGCATTCATAATTATTAATATGCATGCAAAGGTTAAATAAAATGAACACAAGAGACACAAGATTTAACGTGGAAACCCAATATGGGAAAAACCACCAAGTAACTAGCCACCAATTTTTCACTCTTCTGAAGTGAGCCCTGTTATGAGCCAACCCTATTAAAGGTTACAATACACACTTTTAGGTGTGACCTTATTAGAGGATTTAATCACCCTGTTAGGAGTGGTATTGCTAGAGGTCTTTAGAACAATTCAACTGAACTGTCACCTTGTTAGAGGATTTACAAAATGGTTGTTAAACCAACTCTGTTAAGAGGTTTAAAATCACTGCTACAATGGTTAGAAAGTAACAATGAATTGACCTGAATAAGAAACTAAATTTGCTAATAATAGATCTTCATTCTGCACTATAAGATCCTTCTTGATTAGATATAACTTTGCTGCTCCTCAATGATCTCTGGTCATCCTTCAAAATTTTCTCTTAGACCTTCTTTTTATTCACACCCATCACACGCTTAGAATTTGCAACTTGACCTCTTGTATATACCATTTAGATTACCAAGTTGGCTCATTCACAAGTTACATTTACCAATAAATCATATATCAGTTGGCTACAAATATTACATTAAAAAAAAAGCTTTATTTCAAAAAATAATGGAATCCTTCACTAGCCGACCCTGCTTGGTAAATACTGCTTCCATAAATAATTTCCTGAGTTAACCATCTTAACTCAGTTAACACTGCAAAAGCTGCAAAATCCTTTGTTTGTCGAGTAGACTCAGTAGGAACTAGATTTCCTTCACTGTCCATGAAAGCTCAATTAGAACTATTTTATGCACTATTTTCTCTTGATGACAAAGTGAGCTCGGTAACAACTATTTCCTGTATTATTTTCTCTTGATGACTGAGTGAGCTTGATAACAATTGAATTTCCTTTGCTAAACCTTGAAAGCTCGGTAGCAACTGCCTATGCAAGGTAAAGCTTGAGAATGCTCAGTAGACACTATAAACCTTCTTTGCTAACCTTTTGAACTTGGTAACCTTTTTCTTTTGCCTTGCTGACCATCTGAGCTCGGTAGACTCTGACTGATAACTAATATGACATTTGTGTAACATCAAAGACAACACACAATTGAACAATTGTATCCAACAGGCTCTTCTTGTATACATTATAATTGTTCTACCAACTCCTAATAGAGTTGAGGCTTCTAAAAAGGCCTAGTCCTCTAACAAGGACTCAAGATACTATATGTAATTCATAGACTCCTAACAGGATCAACATCCTTAATAGGATCCTATTGTTTAGTGAGTCATCTAGTGGGTATCATCCCCACCGAAGATAGAAGACCCAAGATGATTTATAGATTCATCAAATCATCAATATACATGCCCAACTATAATTCCTTCTAGGTTATGACCAACATTAAAATTCAAACTTCAATCTTCAATGATAAACTTCACATTCTCGCTTTTCTTCTACTCTTTGTCTTCTACTATCTCTACTACCCACTAAGACTTTACCCAACACCCTTTAAATACTTGTATGACTACAAGTTGACCTATTATAAAATACCAACTAAATAAACCCTTACATTAGATGCCAAATCAAGCCATATGTTGTCTCTCAATGAGTACACATCACAAAATTAAATAAGCAAGGTCAATCTAAACTAGAACCAAACATAGACAACTCAGTCAAAAGACCTAAAATCATAATGGCACTTGGTAGGCTTGGCACATGCATGAACTCAAAAACCATAGAGGACTCAACAACCAAAGAGAACTTGGAAACCAAAGAGAACTCAACAATAACTGCGAACTCGACAACAACTATGATACTCAACAACCAAAGATAACTTGGTAATGCAAGGCATTGCAACTCAACATCAACTAAGGAACTCTACAAACATGCAAGATAGCCATGCAACCCAAGATGCTCCTACATTAGACAATCAGGGTTGAAAGAAATGATTCTCCTGAATCATTTAGATGTCACAACCTGAGTTTAATCTAACTCATATTGAGAAATCCATGTAGCATTTTCAACTGGCCTATTCTTCCACTTCACCAAGTACTCATAGTAATCTTTTCCTCTTGTGCTCTTACTAATTTTATAATCCAATACCTGTTCAACATCTTCAATCTTCTTCTTAGGATAATCATTTGATACAATGACTTCATCATTTGACTCATGGTATTTATACAAATCAACAACATTGTATATAGAAGATATATCCATGCCATCAGGTAACTCGACTTTATAAGCATTACTACTCTCAAAATCTCTCAAGATCTTACAAGGTCTGAACTTCATCATCTTTAGCTTGTTGTATGTTCCCATAGGAAATCTACCTTTCTTCAAATGAGCCATTATCTCCTCACCAACTTCAAAAACATGATGTCTTCTAGACTTATCAGCATTCTCCTTGTATTTCTGATTACTTTGTTCCAACCTCAACTTCACTTCCTTATGCAAAGAATCCATAAAATCAACAAATCCTTCCCCTGTGTCACTTCTCTTTCCTTCACCAAAAAAATTCATGAAATCTGATATACCTCTAGCCTGCATTCCTATAAAAATCTTAAAATGTGTTTTCCTTTGTACTCTTGTTCATAGAATTATTATATGCAAATTTAGCTTGTGCCAATACCAACTCCCAATTACTTGGCTTATCTCCAACTAAAAATCTTAGCAAATTACCCAAGCTTCTATTCACAACCTTAGTTTATCCATCTTTCCATAGATGGAACATAGAACTAAACTTCAACTCTGTACCCATCTTCTTCCACAAAGTCTTCCAAAAGTAACCAACAAACTTACTATCTCTGTCAGAAATAACACTTCTTGGTAATCCATGCAACCTAACAATCTCTTTGAAGAAAATCTCAACAACATGCTCATAATTTGATGTCTTCTTATAGGGTATGAAATGAGCCATTTTAGAAAATCTACCTACAACAATAAATATAGAATCATACCCCTTCACTAGCTTAAGAAATCTAAGAACAAAATCCATGCTGATGTCACTCCAAGGTTTATGAGGAATAGAAATAGGTGTATACAATCTAGTATTCTAACTTACTCATTTTTTAACTTAACAAAATCCACAACTCCTTACAAACTTTTGAACATCCTTAGACATTTGTGGCTAATAATACTTATCCTTCAACAAACTCAATGTTTTATTAATTCCAAAATGTCTAGCCAATCCACCACAGTGTTTTTCCTTAATTAAATTAACTCTCATAGAACTTATTGGTATACACAACTAAATTCCTTTGAACAAAAAACCTTCTTGAATGAAATACTCATCATCCTTACACATGCGATCTGATAGATTTGGTGCTTTGCACTTTCTCCACACCTCAAAAAAATTAAGCTTAGTAGCGTACACCTCTTTCATTTCATCAAAACCAAGAACTTCAACCTTCATCTTGGTCATCAAAGAACATCTTCTACTTAATGCATTAGCAACTCAGTTAGTGACTCCACTCTTATGTTTAATCATAAATATGAAACTCTATGGGGACTCAACCCACTTCATATGCCTTTGATTCAACTTATGTTAACTTCCCAAGTATTGTAAGGCTTTATGATTAGTATACATCACAAACTCATTAGGAATCAAATAATGTCTCCACTTCTTCAATGCTTGAACAATAGCATAAAACTCTTGATCATACATAAAATACTTCCTTTTAGCATCATTCAACTTCTCACTAAAGAAAGCAATAGGTTTACCTTCTTGAGTTAATACAACTCCTATTGCACCACCACTTGCATCACATTCAACTTGAAATACCTTATTGAAATCAAGAAAAGCCAATATAGGTAACTCAACAACCTTTTGTTTCAAAGTCTCAAAACACTTATCAGCTCCATGTGTCCACTTGAATATCTTTTTATCTCCTCTCATTGTCTCAATCATAACATTACAAACATAACTAAAATTTCTTATAAACTTCATATAAAAACTAGCCAAACCATGAAATGATCTTACCTCACCCACATTCTTCAGTGTAGGCCATTCCAAAATTACTTTAATCTTCTTAGGGTCCATGCTCAAACCATCAATTGAAATCACAAATCCTAAATACACAATCTCCTCTTGCATAAAAGAAAACTTCTTCAAGTTAATCATCAACTTCTTTTCTTTCAATCTCTGCAATTCTTGTCTAACATGCTCAAGATGTTCTTCCATATTCTTACTAAATATTAGAATATCATCCAAATAAACAATCAAAAACTTACCCAAAAATCACTTGAGAACTTCATTCATCAACCTCATGAAAGTACTAGGTGCATTAGTCAAACCAAAAGGCATAACCAACCATTCATACAAACCATCTTTTTTCTTGAAAGTAGTCTTCCATTCATCACCTTCTATAATTTTGATCTAATGATAACCACTCTTCAAATCAATCTTGGTAAAATATTCTAATCCACTCATATAATCCATTATTGATCCATCCTCGGTATAGGAAACCTATATTTCATTGTAATTTAGTTAATAGCTTTGGAATCAATACACATTCTCCATTCTCCATTCTTTTTAGGTGCTAACACAATAGGTACAACTCATAGACTCAAACTTTCTCTGATCAAACCTTTTTGCAATAGTTTATGCACTTGTCTATTAATTTCTTCATTCTCTATAGGTGTCAATCTATATGGTGTTTTATTTGGAAAACTAGCTCTGGGAATCAAATCCATAAAATGACTTATACTTCTTACTAGTGGTAAACCTTTAGGTATATCCTCTACAACAATATCTTTATACTCATTCAATAAATTTATAATTTCCATTGGCACTTGGTCAATGCTACCAGTTTCTGTTGTCACTCGGTTAACTTTTGTCACTTGGTCCTACTGGCTAACACTCAATGAACACTATTTTTTGATACTTAGTTGCTACTATCACAAATCGATCTACTAGGAATTATGGCAAAAAAAAATTGTTTCTTCTTCATTTCCTTGTCAAATTGCTTTCCATTAACCATGCAAACTCTCACAATAGTAAAATTAACCTCATTTGGAATTTCAGTCAAAGGTAAACATATTTTCTTTTTCCCATTCACCCAAAGAGTATATTGATTCAATCTTCCATCATGAAAGCATATCTATCGTATTTCCAAGGTCTACCCAACAAAATATGACAACATCCATTGCCATAATATCACATATAACTTCATCAAAAAAAGTCCAATCTTGAACTTCACAATACATTGTTCACTTACAAATATCTTATGCTCATCTTTGATCCATGAAATATGATAAGGTTTAGGATGCTTCAACCTCTACAACTATAAGTTTGTAAGAAATTATTCTAATGCCAAATTTGTAGAACTTCCACTGTCAATGTTCACCTTGCAACATTTTCTAGCCATCATACATATGGTCTTGAAAAGACTTCTCCTAAGGATAGGATCTTCATCACTTCCTTTATTACATAAGGTTCTTCTCACCATAAGAATTTCTTTAGCCTTAGGTTCACTTGGTCAACCTTCAATGTCTCCTTGAACCACAACATTTTTGTTACCTTGTCCATTTTCAGAGGATTTACACCCAAAGAATCTATGCCCTTCTTTACCATATCTGAAACAATTACCATGAAAACCACCTCTAGAATAAGAATTAACTCTTCTTTAGTAAGAAGTAGTGCCTCTTGGGTAGGAACTACCACCTTTCCATTTAGTCTTGTTCTTGTCATCACTTTTCCATTCAACTTCCTCTTTATCTTTCACAAAATTGTCAGATCTTCCACCTTCTCCATAAGATCTACATCTGCCTCTCTAGAATCTACCACCTCTACCTCTTTCTCAAGATCTTCTTAGCTTTCAAGGTGTATTGATATGCTTCCTCCACACTTTCGATTTGAGACGGCTAAGTGTCACAATTATGACTGCAATGTGTCGCCACTGCGACAATAATAGACGTCATTGTTTTTTAGTCGCAAATTATGATGTCTATCCTATGCCATCACAATTACGATGCCTATCGGTCACTATGAGACCACTTTATTATGGCATGAATCTTGTTGCAATGCTTGCGACGTCTGCCACAAGCATTTCGACGAGGTCGCAATGGCATCTGGCGACAAGGTCGCTGTGGTGGTAGCCGTCCCAATACTTGCCCTAGAAATTACAATTGCAATGTCCACGATAAATTACGACGGGGTTGCATCGGCATCTGGCGATGGGGTCGCTATGGCGGCGACGTCAATGGTCGTCGCAATGCTTGCAATAGACATCGCAATTGTGATGTCCACTGCAAGCATTGCGATGGCGCCATTGTGGCAGCGACGCCAAGGGCCATCACAATGGTCAGGGCAGACATCACAATTGCGACATCCACGAAAAGCATTGTGATGGGGCCACTGTGGTGACGACACCAACTGTCGTCGCCACCACAGTGACCCCGCTGCAAGCATATTCAGCTTGCTGCTTCAACCATAAACATTAGCAATGTTACACCCATTCTGAACCACACTAGCTATAATTTTTGATGTCTCAGTTTGCTAAATAGAAACACAACCATTTATTTTGTTTGATAGACCCTTTCCACAGGATTGTTTTGGATACTTAGAAGCTTGTAAACATGCAAAACTTTTCGCAGCTGGATACTCTTTTCCATAAGGCATTTTTGCAGAGTGTTTCTGCTTAAGAAAAATGTCAGCCTTCTTAAGCTGTAACTTCATGCATTTCTTCCTTTCATTGGATCATTTCTTCCTCAAAATATGCATTGCTCTTAGAAGAAAATACCCCCTGAAAGACAATGCTGGTAAAAATCGAGGACATGGAAGATGCTTCATAAGCTTCAATCTATTTCTACTTACGAGGTAGTGGTTGTCCTCATGGTGTTTTTGGTACTTTTGGTTGGAAATACATTTAGTTTCTTGACTATATTTCTGCAACCTATGTGGATGCATAGCTTTTACACATGACCCATTCATTTCCATTCCCTTATAGAGAAAAGTACCATTTTTGCCTCCCTGCCAAAAGGAACATATAAAGATTCATTAGGACTAAAAGTAATTTTCTCAAAAACAAACATATACACTGCAACATTAATACAAAAAAAAAGCACTTGAAATAAGGAACCATCTTCCAGGGATAGGAGCTTAGCAGCTTCACTCTCATTATCTATAGAATTATGGACCACACTACCATTCTCTAGATGCTCACCAGCTACAAGTTCAGCCACATTGAGCACTGTCAGAAACCCCACCTGCTTTACCCAGTTCAACATTGTTGCACTAAAAAGAAGTGTCTGAACCTTACTCACATCCTCGACTTTTCCTAAAATAGTAGGAAGAAATGGGACTATTAAGGGATCCAGTGGACATACATTAAAGTTTTGAAGTATAGCAACCTATTAAATGATGCGGGTAGAAAAGACCCACACCTACATGGCACCTAGCACACTTACATGGTGCAAGACATTTAATGCATAATGGGCATTCATTTCACCTCTCTTCCTCAGTGGACTTACACAATGGGCACTTACTTCAGTTATATCGTTCAAAGAAAAAGCATAACGAAATTGCAATAAGCGATGTAGTTTCAATCAATATTGTGGAAGTGAAGAACAATTTAAATGTAAGTCCCTTTATGACACCAACATATCACATCAACCATTGAACTTATCACAAGTCAAGACATGATTAGTAAAGAACCTTGGAATCATGTATGATCTTTCACAATCTAATTATACTGGGGGTTTTGCTCAAGAAAGGATAAGATACCTTCATATTTTATTTTTTTGTTGGTGCGATCATAAAACACACATCAACATTATACTTTAAAAATTAAAATAACATTAAAACATTAAATACCAATAATTCCATAAAATTATAGAATTCAAATCTAAATTCCAAAAAGTTGATTAAATAATAAATGTTAAATATAAACAAAAGCTATTTAATATTTTAACAAGACTTTATGCTAAAGCTTATAAATGATGGCTCTTTCTATGAAGAGTTTGGTCACATATTGGCTATACAAATCTCGTGTTGGCCCTGTAAGTGCCCCAGAAGCAACTTTTCTGACTCAAAATAACATCAAAAAAATGCCTCAGAAAACTATATGACTACATACAAGCGAATGTAATGAGAAATATGTTCTTATGAACCACTACTTGTGAAACATGGGTCAAGAGTTGAATCCTGTTACCAATATCACAATATAAGGTCAATTTTTCCAAACAAATTTTGAGAATATTTTTGATGTTCAATATGGTTCAACGAAGTTTAAACATGGGTCATGAGATATGAACTTTAGTTAACCACTAACCACTACTCATTGAAATATGGATCACTGTAAGTTGAATCTAGATAAACAAGCACAAACTGATACAATATAGAGCACCAAATATTTGAGTAATCTATACAAATCACAAGATTGTAAGAATTCAGATATCTTAATTAAATGCAGAGATAGCATAATTTGACAACTGCAAAAAAAAAACCACTTGAAACTGAATTCAATTTGAGAATAAGAACAAGTAAACATGAGAAGGTAACCATTAAAAGTGAGGTGCTAAAGATACATCATGGAAATTGGTACTTCTTATTGAAAACTCAGCAAACATGTAATTTATGTCATTCACAAAAGAAGTCATATAGTCTATTAGTTACAATTTCATTACAAAATTACAAATCATACCAAGGATGTTTTCCACGTCCTCCACAAAGCCCATGTTAAGCATTTCATCAGCCTCATCAAGGACACAAAATTTCAATGATTTCAAGTTTAGACTGCCTCTCTCAATATGATCTTGTGTAAAGAAATTGAAACATTTTTTTTACCAATGAACTGTTGCATATTAGGAAATTAGTTAATAAAAGCTACTTACTTACCTTGATACAACCTGTTGTTCCAACAACAACATCTACACCTCTACGTAGTGCATTCTCCTATGGACCATACAGAGCACCTCCATACATATAGCATGTATTAATGCCAATAGATCCACCATAAAACTCAAAATTTGCATGAACCTGCATATCAAAAGTCATCATACAAAGTTCCTAGATTTGTTGATGTAGAGAAATTGCCAAAGAAAGAACATATTTTCAAAATACTAACATAATCAGACAGTTTACAGGTCAATGCTGACATAATACCTATTTTACAAGCTCTCGAGTTGGAACCAAAACAATCACACTAGGTAGATTTCCATAGGACTTATTCCTACCTTTGGAATATTGTCCACTTGTTAATGACTCCAAAATAGGCAACACAAATGCCAATGTTTTACCCTGGAAATATTCATGTGTATATTAGAAACACAATAACCATATAGAATAGCAAAGTACTTAATCAAAATAATTAACAATTCAAAACTACTTGATGGACATGTTGCATCTAAACACTGATTAAATAAAAGATGTCCCCTTAGTTATTTCAATGACAATAGATGATTTTAGGGAAACTGCACATTTCTTCAAAACCAGTTGAATATATAGTTGTACAAAATATACAAACTAAAAATATAGAACATAGCTGCAAATTGATAATTCAATATCAAGTAATATAAACCAAATTGATTTATTATAAGCACTTGACAGTAGACATTGAACTATCAATCATCAGTTGTGTTTGGCATATAATCAAGATTGTTAAAAAATACTCAAAATTAAATACGGAACACATCCGATAATTGATAACTTAATGACAATTGTCAAATGTCAATAAAAAAGAAAATTGATTTATACACGTGCACATGCACATGTGTAAAGTTGCACCATTGTTTAATATATTAAACCATGGCCACCCATGAAGACATATAAGGTGGTAGAATGCGATTCTGCACTGGTCATAGCATTGACCGCCACTCATGGGGGTAGAAGGCTAGTTGTTGAATGTGACTTGATGAATGTTAATCAAGGTCCTGCATTCTGATCAATGCCCAAATTGGAAAATAGTAATTAGCTAGAGAAAGAATCATCTGGAGTAAATTATTTGACAAATTAAGTTTTAAACAATGTTTTAATGCACAACTACAACAATTTTGGTCTACTTTCTTTTTGATATATTCTAGGTTTCCATTGAGGCTTGAATATGCTATCCTATTTGAATTTGTTCTACTCATTTTATCCCTATTAATTTTCTTCAAAGTTATCCACGCATACCTTCACCTATACACAACAAAAGCCCAAGCTGATTTGGGATTTAAATTGTGCCTCTTAGCACAAAGAAAAGGACAACTGAAAGGAAACATTGATTATTCCTGCTTAAATTCACCAATTAAATAATACATACTAAATACATCAGGAGCCTAATTTACATTTCTCAAGAAATAATACCATACCATGTAGAGAAGGGCCACATGAAAAGAAGTGTCTCTCTTTAGCCCAAGAGGAATGCAACTGATGTAATAAAGTAATTTTCTAAGGTTTAAATAAAAACATATAGAAAGGAGAGATAAACAAGGATAAACAAATTGAGTATCATGACTGATGAAGATAAGGAAGAAAACTAGAACAAACAGTACAATAAAGGAGCATTGAAGCATACCTCAATGAATGAAACTCTTAACTGAAATTCTGCTTGATTTTTCAATTTTTCAATTTTTTTGAATATCGCCTCCATAACTTGAGGAATAATTCCTATCTCCTCATCTTCTACATAACCAGTCCCCATGGTGTATGTCTTGCTAGAACCAGCCTAGAATAAGATGTAAATGTCATCCAATGTGAATCCAACAACAAACATTTAATCAAGCAGTACATGTTAATGAAAATAAAACTTAATGTGTTTGAATCATTCATACATTGGTGGATTCTTCACCATCTTCAAAACATTGAGCATTGAAGTATATTGTTGGAGATGGATTGGAGAAAATAAAAACATCACCTTAGATTCTATAATACCAGATTGTTTTCCATATTTTTCAATGTGCTTCCTTGTAATCTTCTTCTTACAAACCTAGGAAACTGCTCTTGAGCTCATGTTGACAGTATACCCAATTGTTACTTACAATCATCAATAGATCCTGTCAAATTTGCATCTATGTAAAAGATGCTCGTGTCCTTCCACTTGAAAGGGGCCTTAGCAAGACACCGTGTTATAGGTCTAAACATAGGACAAAATAGAGAAATATTTAGTATCTTATTGAGCTTCACTTTGTTTCGAGAATAGTTTATTATTATCTACTAAATAGGGCCAACCACGTGAAGGTGGAAGCTCATTTGGCCCCACCCCCCTCCCCCTAACATCACTCTACATTCCCCGTTAACATCTAACATTCATTCATTCTTTCAACCATTAATAAAATGTAACATTCAATCAATATCACATGATAATATTCAATCAATATCACATGATAATATTCAATCAATATCACATGATAACATTCATTAACACATTAGATTTGTTAACATGCAACATTCATCAATATTCTACATTAACACATAATTCATGAACATTCATTAGCACATAATTAAATTTATTGAGACATAAAATTCAGTCATTATCAATTATGGTATGTAGATGACAATCATTTCTTTTTTTTCTTTCTATTTCTTTTTTCTATGTAAGCTCTAAGAGGAGCATCAGTGTCATCATCAATTCCCCCCTCATTAGTTGTTATGTTCTCTATTCTTGATGATCTCAAATTCCTATGCTGTTGCAAAGGGGGGTCCTCTGCAATAACAAATAAAAGAGTTAAATTAAAAATAATTTATTATAATTGTTACAAGTATTTAATTATTTTAAATAACATAACAATGGCGCTCTTTACCTGATCTGACCACATCATATTGTTTGGACTCAACGTCAACATAGTCATGAACATCGACCCCTCGATCCTCTACAACTGCTATACAAAATGTTATGTTAATCCAAACACCAATTGCAATTACATATAAAAAATTTAATAGCAAATGTATACCTCCACCACTAGGATGCACATCATACGAACCTTCAACATCCACAGATTGTGTAGAAGGATTGTCAGATTGCATTCCAAAATCCTATGCATTGTTATCATTGCTTGCTTAAAACAGATATAATCACTTTATATTGGAACTTAACATCAAATAGACTAATTGGTAAAGTATTCAATTTGAAATAAATTTCATTTAGCTTATTTACCTGTGGCTCAGATGCATCATTATTAGAACCTTCCACACTGATTTCAGCTCGTAGCCGTTCAGCCACGACTCTATAGCCTTGTTGGAAGCCAATTCTCTTATCCTCTTCTGTGAGGCATCTCTTGAACTTTGAGCCCTACATTTTTGCATGGTATGGTGAATTTTACGTGCATTGTTTCATCAACCAATGGAGGGTAGTTAAAATATCAAAAGGAAATGGTAAATAGTTAGTAGGGTTTCCAACCCCTGTTACACCTTATTTTGGTCATGTTGGAGTTGCTCTAAACTGTATTTGGTCTTTGGGAGTCTTAGATGATCCAATTTCACTCTTGGTTGGGTGTATAGAATAAAGGTCAAGTGCTGCAATCTGCCCTGTCACTGGTAATAGCAAGTTTTCCTTAGACCTAATTTTTTTTGGGTTGTGTTGATGTTTGTTTTGGTTTCCATTTATGTTAGTGGGTTGGAGTTGTACAAAACACTTGGTGTCAAGGTTGGGTGTATGAGGCCTTGAATGGTACAAGGGAGAAGTAACTAGTATGCAACCTTATGTGATGAGTTGGGTCCATGAATTAAAGGAGCAGATGTTGTAACAACAGATTAGTTCATTGTTTGGAGGTGAATCAAGCCTTGAATTTTCTTGTAGAGAATAGAGGATTGGGGTGATAACTTGAATTGCTTAGTTGTTCCAAGGTGCTAGGAGTTTGTTGGTGCTTGGTGCAGGAGCACCTAGGCTAACCTCTACTAGTTAGTCAATTTTGGCTTGTACTTGACTCTAGCCAAGTCAAGAAGTTAGTGTAATTTGGTTGAGGAACTTAGAAGGTCTTGTTTTATGTTGGCTAGGTGAATTAGTCACTAAGACTAAGGTCACACAAATAGCCTTTGTTAGTTGTTATTTAAATTCTTAATGTTAGGAGTTACGGAGATTGAGTCATTAATATGTCTTAGGCCTAAGAATGGTTAATGGTTATTAAATAAATATGATGATCATGAATGATATTGGATCCTCAAAATATGTGAGGATAAGAAGCCTATAATATAGGATTAAGGCATCTATCAAAGTTGCCAAGTCTTGTAAGAATGTTGTCATAACAACATTTTGCACTTATTGAAAATATTCCATGCAACATGGATAGCCTTGGATTCCTTTGATTGTGGGAGGTTATTTCTAACCAAATAGGCCCTAGAATGGTGGAGAAGACACCTAATGGAGTGATGTCTTGAATTTCGAAGCATTGGTTGCATATTGTAAAAAGTTTGAGTTAATGAAGTGGCTTGAAAACTCTATTTTTGAAGTGATATTTCAGTTTTTGAAGGAAAAGTCATACTTGAAGCCTAAAACGTGTTGATAAAGTGGTTGAGACATGTTCTATAGTCATTTTGAAGACTTTTTAATTTTATGTGTTAAGTGTTTAGAGTAGTTTTATCATAGTTTTCAAGTTGTTTTAGTTCAGGACTTTGTTTTGGTCACATTGTGACAGATTTTGTAAAAATGGTTCCCACATGAGTTTCAACCATGGAAACACTAAATAAGTGGTTGGATCTTAAAGTGGGTCCTCTTTAAATATTTTATCTAAATTTAGGAAGCATCATGAGAAAGGGAGCTAGCTTTATGATCAGGCCCTAGGCGAGTTTGACATACCCGGTTAGAGGCTTGACAGGGAGAAATCAAATTATTTCATGTGGGGAATGGGAATTACAGCACGTCCCCAAGAATTTTTATGGTATGTTTTCATGTTAGTTATCCATACTAAGAATTGGGAAGTCATACCAGTCCATTAGGATAGGTTTTGAGCATTTTTCATCAATCCTAGACAAGCTGTCCTGGAAACTAGGCCGCTTAGCCCTGTTTCTCCTTGATATTAGGAAGGAGGTGTATGGTCACTTTGAGACCCAAAATACATAATGAAAGTTTTAAAAATTCCAAAATGGTATCCAAATCAGGTTTTAGTTTTTTGAGTTGTTTGGGAAAATATTTCTAAAAAGGGGAAAAACTGACTGGTGAAGGCTACTAGAAATAGGCCTATTTTTGAGATCTCTTTTGGATGAAATCTTGAATATGATAAACCTACGAGCCAAGAACCTTCCCAGATCAGTAAAATGGGATGGAATATGAATGAATTCAATGTGAAGAAGGTCTCCACAATGAAGTTTGAAATTTGTGATGTTTTAGTGGATTTGGCACTTAGATCCATCTAAGTGAAAGTGAGAAAGAGAACCAAAATTAAGTTGTGGATCATCCAAGGTGGAGTTTTCAAGGTTTGACTCTTGTAGTAAAGAGTAAATAGGATTTAGTTAATGATCTAATCCTATTAGGAGATCCTATAGAAGCATAGGATACTAGGAGATAAGAGAAATCTCTTGGTGGAAGTGGAAAACTAAGCCTAGGAGTTTTATCTTACACCAGTGCTTCCAAAGTGTGTTACTCTGCATCGTATATTGGTGTGGAGGAACACTGAGATCCAAGTTGAGGATAAGGAGCATAGAAAAGCTAGTCTATCCTAGCATTTCCCATCACATTATATAAAAAATTTGATACCATTTTTCATTTACTAATACTTACAACTCTTGCTTGAAGTTTCGAAAAACCACCAGAGCCGAGCTTGTGTGTCCCGTGCTTTTCTAGTCTTGCTTTTGTTGCCTTTGATGTGTCAGGCAATCTATGAAAAGTTTGAAATATGTTAGATAGTATAAATATAGAGGTTGATTAGTACATAATTATATTCTCAATAGTATCAAATACCTTGCTGTACTCTCCATTGGTGTAATATTATTTTTCTTGTCAGCTTTATACTTTCCATCCCAAATCAGAGCCTGCCACTCAGCCTCAGGAACATAGGGTAGATGCTCGTACCTAATTATTTTCTTGTCAGCTTTATACTTTCCATCCCAAATCAGAGCCTGCCACTCAGCCTCAGGAACATAGGGTAGATGCTCGTACCTAATTAGTACATAATTATATTCTCAATAGTATCAAATACCTTGCTGTACTCTCCATTGGTGTAATATTATTTTTCTTGTCAGCTTTATACTTTCCATCCCAAATCAGAGCCTGCCACTCAGCCTCAGGAACATAGGGGTTATCCCATAAATTTTTTCTGTACTGGTCCCTAATATACTTCAAACATAAACCAGCTTTTTCAAGGAGCTTGTTTCTCTCGAATGCACGAGGTCCAAAGAGTTGGGTCATGCTCTCTATAAGATCATCCTTCAACGGTTTGTGTTGGTTATTCCACCTTTTAAGTAAAAAAAAATATGTTAGACTCATAAATGAAGTGAAGCTACCTTTAATATAGTTCAAGAAATGGATGAAAAGGAAAACTATAATAGCAATGATATGAAATCAAAATACTGGTTTGGGGTTTTAGTTAGGATATGATGTTCCACCTGGTACATAGGGTGGGCCCGAATATTCACAAACACTCATCACCAAGTTTTCTCCAAAAAAAATCATTCCCTACAAAACAATCATGGGATCATTAGTCGATGAAGAGTGATAAAAAACTAAATTACTATTATATCACTATAGAACATAGCCTTGTGGTGCTTAACCTACAATAATATGTGAAACATGTCAAAAAATTTGTATCATGAGTTGATAAACATATGGGTGATTAATAAATTTGTACGTACTTGGAAATCTCTTAAACCACGTGCTAAATCTATTTCCCTTTGCGTAACATTGGAATCTCCATTACGATGAGCTTCTTTAAGCAATGAAGATACACGTTCCCATGTTAATGTCCGACCAGAATGTTGACATCATTCAATCCATACCATCATCCAATCAAGATTGTTTGCAATATACAAATGTAGTGCATCCCACTCTCGAGCACCTGTACAAAAAAAAAAAAGACAACTTACAACTGATTTACTTTGAAGATTAAGAAATAATTTATTACAATAACATCTTATAATTTATTACGTCTCACTTTCCTCAATGTACCTTTCCCCATCAAGTACTCCCCTTCTAATTTTAAAAAAGGCTCTAGATCCCAAATGTGATCTACATGGATATTTGATGCAAACTTAGGAAGATATTCAGTAATGTACACCATAGTCTGATATACCATATATCCCTCTACCATAGAACCCTCAAGATGTGCTCTTTGTCAAACCAAAGCCTTCAAATATTTCAAGTGCCTCTCAACCATACACATTGACCTACTGTGTACAGGTCCACACAATTCAATCTCCTTAACTAGGTGTATGAGGTAGTGTTCCTCTGCATTGAAAAAAGTTGGAGGTAGACACTTTTGCATTTGACACAGTAAATGAGAAATTCTTCTCTTCCAATAGTTTATATCTTCTTTATGGGTTTTTTTAGATGACAACCACCTACATTAAGAGATTCAAGTCACAAAAAAATATAGATATGAGACTTTACAAAATAATATACAATAAATTACATAGCGAGAAAAACAAATCACGAATATAATAAATATATACAACAAATTGAACAGATATTACTGTTTACCTCATGTATTTTCCAAGATCGTATATCATTTGTTTGATGTTATTGTTGAAGGGCTCTGGGAGAGATAGAGGAAGCATGTATTGCAGTAATTATAAACCAATCATTTCATTTTTTTCTAACATAACATAACGAACAATACACATGGTTTATGAATATATTGTATATACAAAAGAACATAACTTACCTTGATGAAAGTATGCCAATCATGCATTTTGAGCCCTGGCCCAAATTCACTTTTTTTTGATATGAGATTGTTTATGTTCACAGCAAATCCTGTGGGAAATCAAAATTTTCATATGACTTATTTTATGGCATCACTTTGCTGCTCCGTTAATAACCAAGGAAGGGCACTTATATTAATCTGATCTATGTTGCTATTTGAGTGAATGAAATTCTTCAATGCATGATTGGATTCATGAATGTCATTACAAATTTTGACAATTTTTTCTTTGTCACGCCTTCCATCCAATACTTTCCACAATGTCTCTATTATATTCTTTCCAATATGCATAGTATCAAACAAATGCACAATTTGTAAGTACTTGTAGTAGGGTAACCTACTAAATTGTTTGGGATAGCTTTTTAGTCCCTTTGGAAGGTTGTCAGTACTGCCTTGATGACCTTCACGATCATTAGTTACACAATTAGTAAACAAAAATCACAATAGAAATATATAAATTACAAACATAAACCATTAGGTGGAACGACATTACCTCGACGATTAATTCTATCATATTCCAACTTCCATAGGCGAGGTGTCATTCTTCGTGGCTTTGATGTAGTCTCTTCTTTCCCATTGAAAAGATGTTTTTCTGTACTTCAATACTTGTGATTCCTGTGGAGGAAGTTTCTACACTCATCAAACACCTGCCTTCCTAAAAAATTTGAATGACGAGATTTCATCTTTGGACCACAAATTAGACATGCAAATTTTCCCTTTGTTTGAAGACCTACAAGATAATGATATAATTGGATTATTAAATATGTTGATTTTTATAATTAGAATTATCGTGCGCAACTTGAATTCCCTATAACATACCACAAAAATGTGTTAGCCCTGGGGCATCATGTATTGTCCATGCAAGTATTGCATGGAATTGAAATTGTCTTTGTCCTATTGGTCAAGACACGTCATACATAGTGACATCATTCCATAACTCCACCAACTCGTCGATAAGAGGCTCAATATATACATTCATATCTTTAACTTGATATTTACCTACTTGAATGAACAGTAACATTACATAATTATTGTGACCGTTTTACTGCAAGATTTGTAAGTACATGTAAATTAATAACTATCAAATGATAAGATACTTGGAACAATCATTTCCAACATAATGTGCTCCCTCTTTATTGACATCCATGGAGGAATATTATTGTTGATAACAAAAACAGGCCACATGAGTAAACAGATCTCATCTCTCCAAATGGATTGACACCGTCCGCTGCCAATGAAAGCCTGAGATTACGAGGTTCTTCTTTGAAGTGTTGCCACTTTTCCTCTATGTGCATAAATGCTGAACCATCCGCAGGGATTCGAATAATGTAATCTCGACTTCTATTGCATGCATGATAATCCATAAATTGATCCAAGCTACTACACCTGAATAATTGTCGAATCCGTGGAATAATGGGGATGTAACAAAGAACCTTTTGAGGCACCTTTTTTGTTAGTCGATCTGTTCGATATCTAGTCATATGACATACATGACATTGTGTTGCAAATTCATGTTCTTTATAATATATAATATGATCATTGGGACAAGCATGTATTGCTTCATACTCCATTCCAATATCTTTCATAACAGCAGATAATTCTCGATATGAGCGAGGTAGAACATTTGATGGTGGTAATAGAAACTCGCTTATCAATCTACAACAAAAAATATAAGTTGTTAATATAAACAATATTAGTGGTACATTATTCACCCTTTGTTAACTATAAAGACATATATGACATACCTTAACATACGTGACATTGTTATGTTGGATAAACCATTCATAACCTTCAAGTTCAACAACAACAATACAACCGAGAGAAGAGTTGTTTGGGAGTCTTTGTATAGGGGCTCGTATGCCTTCTCAAGTAGAGGTACATTGAGGCTATCATCATCATCATGATCAGATACGCTTGGACTAAATGTGTCATGGATCATGTATTTATACCATCATCTTTAATTGTATTTTTTGGCACATGATTGTCATCTTCCATGGGATCATTATCTTCACCTTGGATATTCGCACCTCCATGTTCCTCCACTTTGAAAACCATATTATTTGGATTGTTGTGGTTCATATCATGTACTTCCCTGGGGAGATCAACCTATATAAAATTAATTAACATAAATAAACCATGATCATAAACTAATCATCAAGTGATTTCATATTTATATAAATTGTTAAAATGATATAATGAACAACTTACCAGTGGATGATAGTCATGCCCCCCTTCAATGTGACCATTCTCCCTAAAATGTCTCTTGACTATTCTTATTAGCAGTCTTCTACAGTTTAAGCCCTTATAAATTTTGCAAGGACAATAACATTTTCCATCACCTTTTCTTTTCAAGTTAGACCACAATCTATCGATTGTCTCCCTATTTTGTTCTTCACTTATATTATTTAACATGATCGTTCTTCGCAAGAAGCAAAAATCGAGCTATGAAAACTTTGGTCTACAACTTTCACAAACTAAGCAAAACTGTCGAAAGTACACAAATCTTCTTAGACCTAGCTAAATACTTTAATATTTAAAAAATACTTTCTTAATTTACTTTATTCCTAAGATATTTAACCCAATCACCTTTTATAACATTGAGTCAATTGCTCTAGGAAAATTTGTGGATAAGATTATTTGTAAAACTTTGACCAACCACCTGAAGGTCTTATTTCAAGAGACATTATGAGATCAAGCCACTAAAAGCAATTTCAAAACATATAAGCTAAAAGTCTAGTTAAAATATCCATTAGATTAAAAAATATACAATTTTCATACTCGAGCGCACGGTTATAACTCGTGCAATGGCCTTCTTGCTTAGCTGCAGAAGCTCTCCAGCAATCAAATTATACAAGCTACAAGGCCTAACATTAATTTCAAAACATATAAGCTACAAGGCAAGACATATTACATGACATGGCAAAAGGAATAAAATTTACAAGCTTTAGCAAGACATATTAAACGACATCATAGTGCTAGAGAGATCACAATTATATGAGTCAAACATAGTCATGAAAAAGCACATAAATTATTTGGTTATTGATTTGTTGACATATTGTTTTTGATAATGCTTTGTTATTATCTGGTTCAAAGATTTGATATATACTCATTGCTGCTATTTAAATGCTATTTAAATGCATATATTTAATTACATTATTATTATGATGGTTTAAATGGTGATCAGATATGAAAGGGTCAATGTCCTAACATTTGAATATATAAGAATGATTATGCCATCCAAATGCCCCTTTATTGTTATGTAAAGGGTGACGCTGATATCTTGGACTGGTGTGAATGATCTTTCCAATAATATCTGAAAAAATAGGAGACTGTATTTTTAAATTTTAATTATTAGAATTCGGCATTATTAATTTCAGGAAGATTTTTCAATTATTAATTCCATTCTTCAACATGCTTCTGAATTGTCATGTTGAAAGGCAATGGGTAGTGTGAAGCCATTTTTCCATTCGTTAAGTCTTAGTTTAGAATTTGGAGTTCTTAGAATTATTGCCTCCATTTCAAATTCTTAAGATAGAGCTAACCAAAATCTAATTGGATAATCATGAGTATTTAAATGTCATCTCTTATGTTCTAGACTATTTAGTGCTATAGCTTGCATTTGCTGGAAGACAAATTATAAAGTTACATTGCTTAGTTTACTGATAGAGCATGCAAGATCTTGGTTTTTTATTTGACTTTTATATTGAGAGTGTCCCCTCAAGATTAATGAGCAAAAGTTTAGAAGTAACATGTTGCTGAGTGTTCACTAATATTGCAATGGGCATTTTGGTATAGGCTTCAACCTACAGTATCCTTGATCTGCATCAAAATTTTTTTTTTGCAAGCAAAACCACAACAATAACACTGTAAGTTTGGAGTTTTAGTTAAAATATAAAGTCTGCAGATTTCATGGAGCTCAAAGATTGATTAAATATGGATATGTAGGGTAGCCATTCTTCTAGCTGATTTCCTCATAGGTCTAGAAAGGTGTCTCCCACTAGTTATACTAAATTAGAAACTTAATTGTAGCTCATCCTTTGGTACTCCAATTCATGACCTGTTGTAAATGGACAGTCTCTCAGACTTCTTGTCAATACTAGATCTAGTTGTCAGTCTCGTCATCTTGATTTTATTTCTAGGTTTATTTTCTTTCTTCATTGATTCAGAGCCTTGTTTATAAAGCATCAAGTTGAGAAAGACATCCATAATTAGCCATAGATCCTTAGATCAAATTGCCTCTGCACTCTCTTGAGTGTCCTCAAGGTGGGTCTTCAATTTGGATGGTCCTTGGATGCATGCCTTGTGTTATTCTCATGAAGAAGGGATTGGGAAGGAAAGGAGGAACATTAATGCCAATGTCAAGTAGGATATGTGCTGGCAATATATTGAGTTGGGGACACACGATTTCCCCCAATTTCAGTCTATCCTGGCAATATATTTAGATCACATTGATTCCTCCTTTGAGCACAGAGCTCACTTTTTCTGTTAAGCCTTACAGATTTTCCATAACAAGTTTATTTGGGTAGACCATCGTTGACTTTAAAATAAATGAACTAAGGATTCTCCTTGGGAAGTTGAGGCTATATTCTTAGCAGTTAAAAGTTGAGTCAGATATCAGTCACCAGTCCAAGATATCAGCATCACCCTTTATCATTGGTTAAAAATTGTTTAATTGGTGAGCAACTACACTTAATGTGTGTTGTAGTGATGGCAGGTACCTGACATCAACTCCAACTAACTTCACAGGTCTACTTGTGTCTATATCCCCGATAGTGGTTAGAGGAGATAGTCACATTGGCCCTTCATAATCTATAGCTATTATCATTTCTATTTGGGTCAATGTATCTTTGTTTAACTAATTGCACCTCTGATTACTATATATAGGTAAAGTCCAGATTGGTTTTATTAATTTTTAAAACTAGTTTTAGGCCATGAATGAAATTTTATTAACACTAGATTTTGTGCATTGTGATATGTTATCCCCATGTGGAGCATTGGGTATAATTGTTGTGGAATTTTCATTTCAGGTGCATTGGGATCTGAACTCTTGGTATAGAGGTTGATTGAGTGTGCATATGTGCATGATTGGACATTTGTCATTTTGAGGTTATATTCTTTGTGGTAATACACTTAAACTTTACATGTGCTATTATATGGCTATGCGATGTGAAATGTACTTTGGATCACTTAGGGATTCATACTCTTGGCTGAGATGCCAACTGAGTATGCTTGTTGCACATTGCCTTTGCTTGTAAAAGGGGATCTATGCGATGTTGTGGATATTGTGATTTGGTATATTAATATATTGGGACATTTCTTGGTAATGTGAGATCTTATTGAGATCCACCCTCTTGGCATGTTGGCCAATGGAGTCATGTTATTATATTGTGTGATCATCTTGGGACCTGCACTCTTGGTGAAGACCAATCAAGTCTTTTGAGTTTATATTGTTACCTTCTCTGAAAAGTTTAAGCCATAGGATTAGGTACTTTGACTAGGTATTGAAAATAAAATAATAGAATCCATGAGCATGTTAGCACTTTCACAAGGCTATGATGACTTGTGAGGGTAGCTATACGATTGAATCTACGAGCATGCCGTGGGTAGTTTCTCTAGGCAGTGGGTGACTTGTGAGGATAGTATGCATAATAGAATCCCCAAGCACGCCATACATGCTTTTACAAGGCTATGGGTGACTTCTGAGGGCAGTATGCATAATAGAATCCTCGAGCACACCATAAGAAATTTCTCAAGGCTATGGCTGAATTGTGAGGGTAGTTTCACAATTAAATCCCCAAGAATACCAAGAGTGCTACCTCAAGGAAATGGGTGACTTGTGAGGGTAGTTTCACAATTAAATCCAAGAGCATAATACCATGAGAACTTCCTTAAGGCAATGGGTGACTTGTGAGGATAGTTGACACATGTATGGGCATGTGATGACATTCCCTGTGCACTGCACTCAACCACTGAAGTCCTAGGAGTATGAATAACACCTCTTGGGTATTGGTTGATTGAGTGTGTTTAGATATTGCACTGTGGCTATTGCTTCATGTTGTGTTGCTCCATGTTTTGTCTTAAATAAGCCTATGATTTATTTTCACTCTATATACATTGATTGGTGTGAGTATTCTTATACCTCCTTGTATGCCTTGTGTTCTTGTTTGGGCTATGTGACTATCTCCACAAGCATAGTGAGGTAGACCTGAGAGTACCACATGATTGAGTGGTGTGACAAGGCACTGTTGGGGATTGGTGTACAAGTATTAAATCAGATTTAGTAGCACCTACATGAGTTCCTTCTGCACCTCTCTCTCTCTCTCTCTTCCAAATTTTAGTAAGAGTCATGCATGTATTCATGGATATTGTAATGTAGCAAATTGAAACATATGTATGTTGTTATACTCAAGTGATTTGGCCTTGACAATCATGTTATTGGACCCTAACTAAAGAGGATGTTATGTATTTAGCCATATGTTGGAGTTAGCATAGTCTTGGGTGAATATTAACTCAGCTTGTGGGCAAGTTTGCTAGATTAATGTCTGCACCAATATTTCAACACATACATTAATCAGTGCCTCCAACTAGTAATTGGCACCTTCATCCCTACTGGCCTGATAACACACCATTTGTGTCAGGCAAAACAATGGAATGTGGGAATTTCATTACAATTGTTTAGTAGAGTGTCAGGTGATCCTTGGAAGTGTGTCAAGACTTCTACTTGTGCACAAGCACAAAGTGATAGTGATTTTTTGTTCATTTTTGTTCATGTTGTTAGCACTGTTCTCCTAATTTAAGTGTGTAATGATGTAATTGCTTTAAAAAAATCCCCTGCATGTTTTACGCTTAGTTCCAAGGGTTCCTTGGTGGGGCACTACATAGCCAGTACAACCAAAATACTTTCAAATATAAACTATTTAGTAACCAGGACAGAAAATTCTTCTAATAGAGAACACTACATAGAACCAGATCTAAGACACTATCATGCATAAAACTGAATGTTATGGTTGTGATCTTCTTTTCAAATCTATGCAACACAGAACATTATACTTATGTGTATAGATGCACTTCCTGTATGTGATCCAAAGATCGTATGTTATCAAGTGTGTCCAATGATGGGGAGAGACCTCCATGCAAGCAGAAAATCTGCAATGAAACAAAAGAAAAGAAAAATTTCTTATAGTAAGAACAAGTTTGTTGTGCTGCACAGGGTACCAACAAAATAGTGTATACTATCTTTTTCTTTACCTAGCTTTCAATAAGGGCTGTCAGTGGCAAGTAATCAAAGAGATCTGTAAAACACTTCCATACATTTGCATTTCCATATTTTCTCAGACATTCATCGTACAATCCATACCTGAAATTGCAAGAAAACAAAATAATTCTTGAACACAGTCAAAAAATTTAGATAAATTACAAATAGATTGACAAATTTTGGTCAGCTTTCTAATCTCCCCATTCAGATACTAATATTTTGCCTCCCATAATTTAGATATAGCCTCAAATGGCAAACAATGTACGTGTCTACTTTAAGCATGATGATACGAAGAAATACTATAGTTAGTGTATATATCTGCCCTATCAAATATCAAGGGTATGAAGGGGCTTTCGAATTTCCATTCTATTATTTTTATCTAGAAAAATTGATTCTAAAGGACATGATTTATGGTCTTCGCTTAGCTATTATTAGTTTTCTCTTCAAATGGTCACTGAGGGGTGTTGCTGCTTGTACAATCATTCTCAAAATCATCACTTTATCCTAGATATTGACTTTATCAAATTAATACTAGCAATAGTTTCTGTCTTGGATTCTTTTGTGCCAGATAACGCCAAAGGACCAATGCCCAAGCATCATTTTTTAGTATTATCTAACAATCTCACAAGGATGGAGAAGTTTATAATAGCTCCTTGATTCACAATGTTAGAAGACAAAAGATCAATTTCCAAGAAAAAGGAAGAAAATTGGTTAGTGATCCAGTTTCTGACTCTTTGACTGCTTAGTTATATCTTTCCCACTTTACCAGTTGCAAATAACCTATGGTGAATGCGGATTTGCCATGGTGTAAATGTAGGTTAGCCACTTCTGCTGATCATTTAATATTGTTCTTTTGGTGGCCATCACTGTTGCATATGGATTCATAATGAGGCACCTTTTGTATTAAAATGACACTATTTTTCAAAAGCATATCTCAATATGCAATCAACTTTAACTTTTGATTCAATCTTCATATTCATCTTGCCCTTGATATAATCATATTTGCTAGGTTTGGTTGAACAAATATGTCTTCTTTATGGAATAATAATAATAATGATTGGAGAAAAAAGGATTCTAAGAGTAATGGGTTTGTTTGTTTTGCACCTTGCCATCATCCTCGTCCGAATGTTTCCCTTGGCCCTTTCGCCATAGAGATTGCCATAGAATAGTAGGGCAAGCAAGCAGTTAGCAAATGCGGGTCTCTGCCCCTCTCGATGCCTCGAGTTGAGGGAGATAGATGGCTAGAACGAGAAGTCTGGTAGATGGCGATCAGGCTTTTGTGTTGAGTGAACTTGCTGCTGAAGTCTCTCGCCTTTCCTTTCCGAAGAACCCAGAGTCCGTGTGTCAATTTCAAATGAGCAATTTTGGTTTTTTTCCTCTTATATCCCATTACCATCACAATTGTGACGTTTTTGAGTTAAAATTGAAAAAAAGGGCCAAAAATCACATAACATTTTCTGCTGTCACAATTCCACTCCATATGTATTGGAGATAGCATTGCAATTGCGACAACATCGAGCTAAAATTGAAAAAAAAAAGCTAAAAACACATTACATTTGCTTGCCATTGCAAATTGACCCCTAATGTATTAGTGTTATCTCATCTTGGATTCTAGATCTTAATCCATTGAGATACCTTTCAATTTTCTCAACATCATCATTCACATGTCCAAATCTGATGTCCAATCTATAGAATTCCTCAGTATACTCTTTCATAGTCATGTCTCTTTGTCTCAAATTTTGCATCTTTCTCAACAAGCTAACTTGGTAATCAACAAGAAGGAATTTTTTCTTCACCTTGTTTACCATTTTTGGCCAAGTCTTGATCTTCTCCTTTCCTCTCATTTTTCTATCAGTTTGCAAATGCTCCCATCATAGTGAAACATGACCTTTCAACCTAGTAAATACAATTTTCACCTTCCTATTATCAAGAGTGTTTTCATACTTGAAGAACTTATCCATATCAGAGATCCAATCCAACACAACATTGGTGTCAAATTTCCCATCATAAGGAATAACTTCTATGGTAGGCTTTGAATGTGCCCTAGACAATACTCTTAGCAATCTTGCTTCATCTCAATCTTCTTAAGTTTTTGGATTAGGGTTTGCTGCTACTACTTCATCATCACTCACATCATCAAGATATGATCCTCTCCTCTGGGCTATCTCCACAACATCTAATTTTATTGCAATTTGTTCCAATGTATCCAATATTGCACTATCAACATTTCGTTTACCTCAAACCATCTTTACAATTAGGTTCCTCAAGATCGTAACCCTCTGCAAGTTATAGGTTAAAACTGCAGATCTGCAACCCTATAACCAAATTCACTTAGGGATTTACACAATCCAATTTCCACAAGGAAAAACCTCAACCTTTGATACCACCTAACACAATAGAGATGATGAATGACTAGGGCCAAAGGAACACCTAACTATCCAAGCCACTTGGCAAAGTAAACACAACAAAAAAATGACAAATAACAACAACCAAAGGAGCTAGAAGAGCCAAAATGCTTTATTGATTTATCAAATCATCAATATAAATGCCTAACTATAAGGCTTCATGGGTTATAATCAACATTATAATTCAGACTTCAATCTTCAATGATAAACTTTGTATTCTCACTTTTCTCCTACTCTTCATATTCTACTATCTCTACTGCCCTCTAACACTCTATCCAAGACCCTTTAAATACTTGTATGACCACAACTTGGCCTGTTACAAAATACCAACTAAATAAACCTCTCCATTAAATGCCAAATCAAACCACAAGTCAGCTCTCAATGAATACACATCACAAAATTAAATAAGCAAGGTCGGTCCAAACTAGAACTAGACACACACAACTTGGTCAAAAGACCCAAAACCATACTAGCACTCGGTAGGCTTGACACATACATGAACTTAGCAACTATAGAGGAATTGACAACTAAAGAGAGCTTGGAAACTACATAGAACTTGACAACCAAAGAGAACTCGACATCAACTATGACCTCAACAATCAAAGAGAACTCGACAACAATTGTGAACTTGACAACTAAATAGAACTTGGCAATAACTATGAACTTGAAAACCAAAGAGAACGTGGCAAAAATTGTGAACTTGGAAACCAAAGAGAACTCGACAAGAACTACAAAACTTGGCACCCAAAGAGAACTCAAAAATGCAAGGCATTACAACTCGGTACCAACTAAGAAACTCAACAAATATGCATGATAGCCATACAACCTAGCATGCTCCTACATTAGGACCGGAGGTGGAGATAGTGGAGATGAAGGAAGACGAGGAAAGAGGTGGCAAGCACGCTAGTGGGTAGGGATAGCACCACCAATGCCACCACTAGCTACCAGAGATGGGCAGGGGCCACAGGAATAGGGACAAAGAACATGTGCATAGACCCCGAGAGCCACAACTAGAACCCACACTGTAGCTATCACTAGGAATACCTCATGCACATAAGGTTGGTTATGATATGGTGAGAGAGAAGAAGGATAGCCTCTAGATAGAGGTGGTCCACTTATATGGAGAGGTAGTTATAGAGTGGGTTAGAGTTGCTAGTTCCTAGGTAGAGATTGGTCGGTTACAAGCAAAGGTCTCTTGCCTCTAGGAAGAGGTGCAAATAGAGCGGGAAAGAGTAAAACATACTTAGGATGCCCTAGGATAATTGTCAATCAGAGTAGATGTTGGGAAGTTTGGTGAGGTCATTCAGGGTGACATTGAGGATTTAGCAGAGTTAGCCTCCCTTTTCCTAGAGGTGATCAGCCTAAGAGATGACAATGAGGCCTTCTAGAAATGAACATATAAGTACTACATACAATGAGATTTTTCTATCTAGGACACATAGGATAGGGGTTAGCCATAGTTATGTAGGAGGCTTTGACCACATGATGTCATGAATCTTGGGCCCTTAGAGAGGCATGATACTATTGAGCACTATACTACGAGGTCATATTGGCAAACTGATGACAACCTAATTTTCAAGAGGCATCCAACTCCTGGACCATTGGAGGTCATTAGAAACCGGAGCAGTTAGTTGGAAAGTCATAAACTACATGAGGAGGCAGTATAGGAGGAGTAGGGCCCTCACAGTCAGGAAACTAATATCTAGAGAAGGCAGTTTGATACACTGATAGGCATACATGCATATGAAGATGTAATGATTTTTTATATTTTTGATGCACAATGATGTACCATGTATGATGGACAATATGATTCTTTTGAGATTGTACATGAAAACTATTTTTTTGATATATATGCATGTGACATTATTTGATGGCCTTATATATATGTATGAGTTTAATTAATGTTGATGTATTTTATGGACATGTGTACTATATGTTTATCCATTTATGATGTGCTATGACGATGTTACTGACACTTGTGATGTAGGATGTGTGTAATGTTTATGTGATTACTATAATGCATATATGATGTATAACATGTCTATGATGGAGGAGCTATATGCTGGTGATTATGAAATGTATATGATGTTTATGCTATGTGATTTTACAATGTATGGATGTATGATGCAACTTATTTGATATGTAAAAATGGATATGTATTAATGAGGTAGATATGAATATGGAATAATGAGTAATAATGCAAATGTGATTGAATATAATGGAATAAGAATGTGTGACCAATACCTAGGATATGCAAATGGCTATATCATGAATGTAATGTAATGAGCCATAAAAAGTTAGTAACATGCCAAAATTTACTAAAATGAATGTCACACTTAATAAAAATGAACAACTAATGCAATCTAATGAATAATGATAACTAGTATGAAAATGCAACCATAATTGTGAGACTATAAATGTGATGTGTCAAATTATAGCTCATAGGAATCAAGTAGCCAACTTGTGGAGAGGGCGGGGGGGGGACAAAACCCTTGTCTCAAGAAGAGTGTCATGAACCCTAAACTATATGAAACCTAACTAAATGAAATTGATGGATTCAGTTGTGTTCATATGGGAGATAACACCCTAGTTTGATTTTAAAAAGGAGTTATGCATAAGATACTATGTTGATCTCTAAGCGAAAGTTTCCTATTAGTGTCTAATTGTTAGTCATTTCCAAGGAAGCATTGGTCAATCATCACTGTGACCGAGCCATCCAGAGAAGACCAAGCTACAAAGGACTTGTTTATATATCAATGGATGTCAAGCAAGTCAAAGGTTGCCAAGAGCCCTAGTAGAGATCGGGTCAACATACATGCTGAGTAACACAATAGAGACCAAACATTTAGAAAGTTAATTAATGCCAAGTGAGTTAGTATATGTTGAGCCAATAGAAATTGAATTCCAATATGAATTTTAGTTTTGATAGAGAGTTAGAACATACAAGTGCCGATTAAACAAATTTTGACATATGAGTTTGTAATGACACAAACACTTATGCAAATCATTTTAGCTGAATTCTACACAACATTTAAAGATTATAGAGACAGTTAAGGAGTAGATTACACATTTTGTTAGAATGCATTAATCCCAAGAAAATTAGATTAACCAATTATAAAATCAAAAGGGTAAAATGAAAAAAGATTGAAATATGGATCACTAATTAAGATCTAGAACTTTCTATGATTATCTATTTAAGAAGGGCTCTAACTCTAAAAACAAAAATGAGTGGATACAAATGGAATAGTGAATGGAAGTGAGTGCGAAGGTGAGAATAAACTAAGGACAAAGAAACATAGTAGTGAAGGATATAACAAAGCATATCAAATAAGGAGATCAATTTGAGATATTGAAGAGAGAAGATCCATAAACAACTTTCAGAGAAAATTGAAGGATAAGTACTGAATCAGTTTTGATAGATTAAGTCAAGAAAAATCTCTTAACAAAGTGGTTTTAACAGACCTATTTAAATCTCCTAACAGAGTCCTTACTTTATTGTAAGTATAAATTCCTTTAATCAAGGTACGACCTAAAATTCTTTTACAATTTTTAATAGAGCAGACCCCTCACAGGGTAGACCATTATAAGTGATCAAATTGTAGCCCTAATAGGTACAGTTTGTTGTTGCAGCAGTAAAGATTTGTGGATTTCATCCCTAACCTAGTTTTACCTTCACCTTGAAGTGTTTTTAGATTATCAAAATATCTGTGTTATGTTTTTGTGTTTTCATGTATGTTATGCCTAGATAGATTTCATTTCAATGTTACTTTATGATTATATGGTATGATATCTAAGATATGAGATGGATGAGGTGTGAATACACTTAATTTTTTTATTAATGAAAAGTTTTAAAGATCCTGATTCATCCCCACCTCCTCCCTCCTCTTAGTATCTTGTTTCCCAATAAAACATCCAACATTTGGTATCAGAGCACAAATTCTCTTGAAAGAAGTCTAACAACTTGAGAGGATTAGATCTTGGAAATGGAGGAATAAAAATTTGGAAAGATCATTGAGAACAAGATGATTGAAATCCAGGTCATACTGTAGCAACTTGAAGGATCAAAAGAAGAGTTAAGGAATCCTTAAAGAAAAGGGAAAATATTGCCATTCAGTAGAATGACACACTATATAAGGAAGTTGATGTCAAAGAATTGCTTAACAGTGGAAATACTAGTGACAACGATGCAACAATAATAGATCTATTCAAGAAGAAAAATATTCTAAATTTAAAAAGTTAGAGAACTCAAAAGAGAACAAGAAATTTAATCAGTAAGACTATGTGAAGTGACTAAACAAAAGAAGAAATCTAAAGAAGACAAGATAATGGCTAAAGAAGACAAAATAAAAATGGCTACCAGACTTGAAGAAAGATCATTTGATGTGCAGAAGCTTATAGATAATCAGTTAGACATGATGAATCAATTGTTACTTTTAAATCATGAGTTGAATAGAAAGGACATGGAGATCACAAATCTGAGATCACAGAGTGACCAACTAAGGAATTACATGAGATTTGTAAAAAAAAATCTAGAAATAATGAATAGACCAAGTGAATCTATCAAATACTTTGAAGAACTAATGAGATCACCAAGGTCATCCAGTGATACTTTTGGTCTATGACATATCAAGCACTCTTCATCTACTAAGGAAGGAGAGTCATCAAAGAGTGGTGAGCAAAGAAATGAAAAATCAAAAGGTAAACCTACTTGTCATTATTATGGAAAACTTGGACATATAGCCAACATTTATAGAAGCATAAATGATAAGCAAAAACCCAAACCTAATTTTACCGTCAACTATTTTAATTGCAAGAAACAAGGACACTAAGCACATGCCTATAGGTCAAAGACAAGTGATGCACCTACTACACCTAGATTTGAAGGGCATTGTTACAATTATCAAAAATATGGACATAGAGCTCATAAATGCAAATCCAAAGAAAAATCCAACTGGACATCTGAAAGGCAAACACATGCCCCTAAGCAAGGTAACTCTCATAATTGGGATTACAACATATGGTATAGTTATCATTATTTTGGAGAGTAAGGACACATTCTAAAAAATTGCATAAAGACACTTTTCAAAAATAATTTTAAGAAATGGTTAAATAAAAACCTAGTTTGTTTCAATTGTCTCAAGGTTGGACATATATATAAGAACTACAGGACCTGAGCACCAACACGAAACAATGAAAGTAACAAAGGAAAAGGGAAAGTTAAGATGAATAAATCATAGAAACAAATAGTAGAATCTGGAGGTAGTGGATCAAGCAAAGTTGAGATCACCCAATCCAATGGATCAGGGGATCACACCATATCCAACTAAGCAAATAAAGTATTTAAGGGAGTGTATACTTAAGTGTTATATCATACATAAGTTCCTAACAAGAAATGTGATTAAAATTACATATCAGCATAAATCAAGATGCATTATGACATATCTAAAAGAAAATTTGAGTAATGGAATAATTTACACTATCAAGTGTTGAGCATCAATAATACAGTCTATATTGACCGAGTATTGCAATATAGTCTGAGAGCTTACATCGACCAAGCTAATTTATTGGAAAAAAAAAATGGTATTAATTGAGCAAGGTGATAACAACTATGTATTTGAATGAAAAGAAGTAAAAACACAAATTGTGAAGGTTGAGACAGTTTTTGTGCACCTACCAGAGTAGAAACACATTTCTTGTAGAACAAAATGGACAAGACTGAAGGTATATATCAAATTGTGGTAATCATCTTTATTTTACCAAGTGATTCTTAGTGCATAGGTGATTCAAAGGCGATTTAGGCAATTTCAGCAACATAACAAGCAAATCACAATGTACTATTAGCAAAATTGGAAGAAGTCAGTAAGTAAAGTTTTTAGTGTTGAGCTAAGTTATTTTTGAAGTTGTTGAAGAAAATTTGTTTGAACCTTAGTTTGAAGATGGCATCCTTGGCATATGCATCTACTAAGGAGATGTTGAGGGAGAGAAAAGCACAAATCGTGAGGAATGATTAATGTCCTCCACCAAAATTTAAGGAATATCCTAACATTGCATTGATTGGTGATGAATCTGGTGCTCTATCATCAATTCCACCTAGAGTATTGATGATTCAGATGTAAGATCATGTTACATGTGCAAAGTGGCAAAAATTGGAGATTATGAACTTCAAGCAACATATGACAAACTATGTGACAATGGAGTGTTAAGAGATAAGAATTGTTGCCAAGAAAGGGCTTACTCGTGCCCTAGCCTTTCCAAAAGTTTTTAAGGTTGAATGGATAAAGATTGTGCTAAGAAAATTTTACAATATGAAGATTTGGTTAGAGGATGGACCAATCAAGATTAACAAGGTGATCATTCACCGAGTTACAGGTTACCCTACTTTAGACATACCAAAGACCATGAGGTGTGCTGCAAAAGATACTGTTGAACAACCGACAAAAGAAAAATGGAATGGTCATGGTATATCAATAAATTCGACTAATGACCTAGTTATTGAATTTATAGTATGTGATTGCACACAAATTCTACTAGTCAAGCTAACTGAATAACATTCCTTGCATTGTAGTGGACCTAGGATACAAATTTGTAAAGAAAGATTAGAGTTATGATTTTTCCAAGTTGCAACTGAAATAGTTATCTAATAATCTTGGAGTGATAAGGAAGTTGAAGAATATTTCATGTAAGTTTAGATTGTTACTTGTCTACATATTTTTCTATGTACATAATTCATCCTCCATTGTCGGCACAATTTCATGGACAAGAATAGACCAACAATTGAGTAGACAAGTGGCCTAATCAATTGATTAGGAGAAAATTTTGAAGCTATATAATGGATAAATATTTTCAAGAATTCAAGAATAAGATGAAAAATAGGATTAGGATACCTAATTCAGTAGTAGACAACTATTTTAATGATATATGTTTTCTAGTAGATATAGATTTCATCTATGCACATATAGTACTACCAAGGGTTGCATGGCTGCATTATTATCTAAAGAGATTGAGACGAATGTCAAACTTTTTGGTACTTATGAGACAACCAAGATTAAGATGTTAATGGAAACAAAAGTGCCCAAGATGGATAGGAAAAGAAAGAAAATAATTAAAAATCATTAGGAAAAACTTTAGTGAAGGTTAACTTTAGATAACTGAAGGAAAATGAGAGGATGAGGAATCTAAATAAGAATTTGAAGCCAAAGAATTAAAAGGCAAAGAGCTAGTCGTTTCCAAGCCCAAGGCAACAAAATAGAAGAAAGTAGTGATTATTGATCCAAAGGTAAAAGAGGATCTAAAGAAAAGTGTGAAGAAGGTTATCACACCACTAGAGCTAAAGCTGAAAATAAGAGTGATCACAAGGTCAAAGGTAGCTCAATCCCCGATTACAAAAGGAAAAGAAAGCCCAACAAAGAAGAAGTTGACCAAAAGCCCAAAGAAAAGCTTATATAAGAGGTCGAGGAGAGAATTAGTTGTGACACCTATGAGGAGGAGGAAGATAATGAAGATACTAAGTTTGATAATTTGAGAAAACTTCAGATTGTGCCTAGACTACCTCTAATGACTGTTGATCATATATGTAAAGAGATTAGGGTTTCAACTAGTTTTGTAGGTTTTAAGAAAATTAATTATGATTCTTTAAATAAAGATGAGCAAGTAAAGCTTGAAAAAGCTATGATGGACATGTCAATAAATTTTATATATACACCTATAGAATTAGGTAAAGGCATTCCTAAAGATTTATATAATAAATTAGATGCTAAGTGGAAGTGGGCATTATTCACTGAACAACAAATAAGGGAGACCACTTTAGCACAGACAATGTTAGATTTGGGAAAGACACATATGTCTATTTCCCTAAAAAAAATTGTAAAAATATTTGTACCTAAAGAGAGGGCTTACAAAATTTTGAAGAATAAGGCTCATGAAGTGTAGAAAGAGAGCATTCTCATAAGGAAGGAAGCATTTGGATTGCTTTTTCGATCAACTAATAAAGAAGAAGAGGAAGAAGTTAGAGATGCAATCGAGCTAGAAGAGAAAGATGAAGAAGAAGTTGCCAAGCTAGCAAAAGAAATAAGGAAATTGGTAGAAGGGAGTGAACAACAAGATGTTGTCACCATTGAGGACATTCCCAATTCATCTCTACTGAATCAAAATGTATTAATTGAGGAAAATTTGAAAAATGCTACACCAGATACTACAGATACCTCTCTACCATGCACCAATCTAGTTTTGTTACAAATACAAGATTATCCAAGGATTGAAAGTGCAAAAATTGATGATTTTCAAGTCACACCAGTTCTAGTTACTTTTGACATGAGTTTTGAGTATCAAGGCAAGGCAATAATTGTGTTTCTAATATTTATACATGTCATAGATGATAAAATAGATAAGAATGAGGAAAAAGAATAAAAAGAGATGGTAGAGACAGAGAAACCTAAAGAATAAGAGGTCATTCAAGCTCTTATACAACTATCGAGTTCTGCGCCAATAAAGACATTAACTATTACACCTGTACAATAGGTAATATGAACTCCACAAGGGAAGAAATCTAAATCAAGTGTAAAGGGAAAAAAATTGCATATATCACTACCCAGTAATAATACCCCTCGATCATAGATAGTGGCATAGAAGGATGTTACACTCAAAGAGATAGTGAGTTTAGATGAGGTCATTACATTGCCTATGTATGACCTAAACACCATGACTCTAGAATAGATACAAGGATTGCAAACTTTTCTAATCAAAAGACAAAGCAAGAATAATTGAGAAGAGAACACAAGAAGAAGTAGGTATTACATAATATAAAAGATATTTTTGTTGATGCTTTTGAGATTCATGATGTTAATGAGAAACATCAAATTTTGGATCAACTCATGTATATAGTTGATAAGGTTCAAAAAAAAGATATAAATAATAATGATAAATTGTAGAGATGGTCTGAAAATAAATTTGAGCACAAAGTTTTGGAGAAAGTCTTAACTGAACTTACAATCAGGTGGGTTGAACTTTCTAACCTTACCACTCAGTTTGAAGGAATTTTGAAAATCATTTGTTGATTGTATATGAAACTATATGATGTTAATTTCTTCACATTGGAGAATCAACATTCTATTGATCTGATATAGGCATATATGAAGGCTTGTACTATTTTATTGAGAAAGAATGCAAGTTAAAGCTCACCTTCATACAATAAGTTGACATTTGATCAGTAAAGATTAGTTGAATTGATGGCTAGAGATAGTGGCATAAGGAATAGATTGATTTCTATAAAATTCATGCTACTACCCCATTTGGATATAATTCTAAGGGAATTATCTATGGCTCATAATCTTACAAGGAAAGATCCCCATCTTTCAACTATAGAAATCCTAATTGATCCAGTTGATTAACTAGAAATTCACATTCAAGTTATTGAATTAGCAAGAGACAGATAGAATAAAAGAATTAAAGAAATTTTGGTCAGTCATCAAATATTTTTGGAGAAATATAAGTTAACCCCTATAAACTCCAAGCCATAAGTGAAAAAAATAAGGGGGAAATCTATTTATGACTAGAACAAGGAGTCAGAAAAGAGAGAAATATTATCCTCATATAGAAACATATAGGAAATATTAGAATGAATAAGGCGAAAATAAGATTAGGAACCAAAATCAGAGTTTATAGACATGTATATATTGTATAGAAGAGATAAGTTTTTGAAGACCGAGTTATAATCTTAGTGCAGTGCTACATTTTTTAATATTTTGTATGGATAGCTAAGTAATGACAAAGTGTTTTTACCACTAATGTTAAAGGGAGATATTGTTGATCTCTAAGTCCAAGTTTCCTATTAGTGTCTAACATTGAGTCATTTTCAAAGCAGTTTGATCAGTCATCACTGTGGCCAAGTTGTCCAGAGAAGCCTAAGCTAGAAAGGACTTGTTTATACATCAATACATGTCGAGCAAGTCAAACATTGTTGAGCACCCTGGTAAAGATAGAGTAAGCATACATGCTGAGTAACATAGTAGAGACCAAGCATTTGGAAAGTTAATTAATGTCAAGTGAGTTAGTAAATGCCAAGCTTATAGAAGTTGAGTATCACCATGAATGTTAGTTATGGCCAAGCATCATAACATTCAAGTGCCAAGTAAACTAGTTTTGACATATGAGTTTATAATGGCACAAACACTTATGTAAATCATTTTAACTGACTTGTACACAAAATTTAAAGATTGTTTGTAGAGATAGTTAAGGAGTGGATTGCATTTTTTGTTAGATGGCATTAATTTCAAAAAATAAGATTTACCAATCAGAAAATTAGAAGGGTAAAATGACAAAAGGATGAAATATGGATTATTGATTAAGATCTAGAACTTTCTATGATTATCTATTTAAGAAGGGCTTTAACCTTAAAATAAAAAATGAGTGGATGTGAATGGAATGGTTGATGGAAGAGAGCATGAAGGTGAGAATAAGCTAAGGACATAAAAACCTAGTAGTGAAGGTAAAAAAAAATGTATTAGATAAGGAGATCAACTTAAGATATTGAAGAAAGGAAATCTGTAAACAACTTTTAGAGAAAACTAAAGGATCAGGTACTAAATCAATTTTGACAAATCAATTTAGGGAAAATAAAGTGGTCTTAATAAAGCGGTTTTAATAGACCTATTTAAATCTTCTAATAGAGTTTTTACTTTATTGTAAGTGTAAAATCCTTTAATAAAGATAAAACCTAACAATTTTGTACATCTTTTAACAAAGCAGACGCTTCACGAGGTAGATCATCATAAGTGATCAAATTGTATCCCTAATAGGAAAAATTTTTTGTTGCAAAAGTAAAGAGTTGTGGGTTTCATCCCCACTCTAGTTTTACCTTCACCTTGAAGTGTTTTTGGGTTATCAAAATATATGTGTTATGTGTTTATATTTTCATGGATGTTATGCTCAGATAGATTTCATTTCATCATTACAAGTTATGATTAAATGGTATGAGATCTAAGATATGAGATGGATTAGGTGTGAATGCAATTAATTGTTTTATTAGTGAAAAGTTTTAAAGATCCCGATTCACCCCCCTAGTATCTTGTTTCCCAATAAGACTTCCAACATACTATAGTAGCACCATTGATAAGGTTCCTTTGCGTGGACTAGACTTACTAACATAATAGAGACCTTAGGACCATAAATGTAGTCTTTATAGTCATGATGGAACAAATTACATGCATACACTGGAGGGGTTTGGGCACACCCAAAGTATTTTTAGGGATCTTGGTGGTAAGTGTGCTAACCTACTACTCTTGGTGAGAAACACATAACCATAACTCAAAAAATGACATAAATGTGCTAAAGAATTAGAAAAATAGATCATATCACAAATGACACATGTAGTCAAATCATTCAAGTATTACCAAGATATTGATAATTGAGGTAAACTTTTAGGAGGCATCCACTGACATAAAAAAATGAGATGAACCAAAAAAAGAAAGACCTCCTGACCAACTATTCATTCAATCCATAGTTCTTGTTATGAAATTTATTGAGATGGTGAAATTTGTGATGTTGTTATAGGAAGGAGTCATCCTATAAGGAAGTGCTTTGTTAGATTTTTCATGCATGTTTAGTGTGGAGGTTTGTTCAAAATGGCTATGGAAAGAATAATTTCTTGTATCATTTTGTCTTTGAAATGGCTATGAAAAGAATAATTTCTTGTATCATTTTGTCTAAGTGTCAATATTGTGTAGGTTTTGTTGTAGTCACAATTGGGGGAAAGACATATCCTTATTGTGTAGGTTTTGTTGTAGTCACAATCGGGGGAAAGACATATCCTTATTGTGACCATGTGATGGGAAAGTGCCTTGTAGACTAGAGGTCTTTTATTGGATGTAGAAAATACGTGAATCAGATATTACCCCTGCAAAAATGTGGGGTGAATGGAAGAAAATGTGGAAATGAGGTTAGCCTTATAGACAATGGATCCAATGACTACACATGGCACCTGGAATAGGTTTTCACCATGGTACTTATCTAGAGCGCTTGAATTAATAAGTTTTCACTACTAGAAAAATTATTTTTATATTTCTCTTATTATTTTTATTTTTAAGTTTCTCTTGTTATTTTTTGTATTATGGAGGTGCCTATTTACCAGGGGTTCACCACAACAATGATTTTCTCAAGAATTTTTTTTTCTATTTTAGTCTTTTCTTCTGAATCTTTTTGTAAATGTTTTTGTGATTTGATCTTTTTCTTCTATTTTTTTATTTTTGCTAATTTTCAAAAAATTTAGGATTGTTGTGGAATACATATACATTGTATAAGAACTATCAGTCTCAAGCATAGAACCTCTTGAGATGCTACATATACATAGGCTCAAGGAGTAGATCTCCCTCTAAAGTTGTAATCTGATATTCCCCACAAACATAACTTTTTGTAGTAATGAATGGCCCAAGCTAGTTAGGCTTGAAATTTCCCTTCTTTTCTTAATTTTGAAGGTTCTTTATGTTATACTGCAACACTAGGTCACCAAACTCAAATTATTGAGGTCTAACTTTCTTGTGAAAATGAAGATGAAGGAAATGTTGATACACATGGAGGTGGTTTAGGGAAGTGTGGTGTCTCTCATTGAGGAGTTGTAGCTCTTGCAAGTGAGCAACTTAATATTCTTCTTTGGACATCAAATTCTTGAGGGATGTTCTAAGGGAAGGGGGCTCAATTTTAATGGGTAAGACAACCTCAGAGCCATAAAAAAGGTAAAATAGAGTGGCGCTTGTGAGAGTACATATGGAAGTGTGGTATGCCCATAGGGAAAGAGTGGTCTTGAGGTACTATTTTCAGCCAACAACAACAACAAACTTTTTAAATATTTTTAGGATGGTTTTATTGGTAGCTTTAGCTTGACCGTTGCCTTGGGGGAAGTACTTGGTGGAGAAATGATGGATGATTCCAAATTTTCTACACAATCTAGCGACTTCTTGGTTCTTGAAAGGAGTCCCATTATTAGTTATTATGTCCTAGGGAATGCCAGAGTGATATATAATGTAGTTCAAGATGAAATTTGAAATCCATTTTCCTATGGTATAGGTTACTGGTGTAGCCTTGACCCACTTTGTGAAGTACTTAGTGGTGACAATAATGTATTTTTGATCATTTGTAGAATTGGGATATATTTGGCCAACTAGATCAAAACTCCAATGGGAAAAGAGCCATGGTGTAATGGCAGGCTAAAGGTCTTGGGCAGGATCATGTATGAAATATCCATACTGCTAATAGGGAACACATTGTTTCACAAAGTGATATGCATTAGCCTCTATAGTAGGGCATAAATAACCCATTCTCAGAAGTTTGTTTGCTAATATAAGACCACTTGAATGAGTCCCATAAATTCCTTGGTGTACCTCTTCCAACATTGTTCAAGCTTCATCTAAATTGAAATATTAGAGGAGGGTTCCATTGAAGTGTTCTATAGAAAAGCATGTCATCTATGATAGTATATTGGGTAGTGCAATAGGTGAAGGTTTTGCTTTGATTGGGTGAAAGGGAGATGGGGATTGTTTTATGGTGAAGGTAGGAAAAAAAGTTAGAGTACCATGGAAACTTGGGGCCAACAATTTCACACACTAGCTCTAATTTTGGTTGTTCATAAGTAGGAAGAAAAAGGTTCTCAACAAGAAAATCACACTTGGGACTATATTCTAGCATGACGATCATGGAGGCAATTTTGGCCATCACATCTGCTTCTTTGTTATTTGTCCTTGGTATCTACTAGAATATTATCTCAATAAAATGTTGCTTAATATCATCTACAATTCTGTGATAGAGTAATAAATTTTCATCCTTCATTTTATATTCATTTGTAACTTGTTTTTTGACTAATTAAGAGTCACTAGAGACAAGTAACTTCTTGATGTTCCAATAGATAGCTTGACAAAGTCCTATTACTAGTTCTTTATACTTAGCTCTTCCTACAAAAGGACATCATATCATGAAATGGTTCATTATGATTTGGATGGCTCAATAGGCACATTTAAAACTGATGGATTAGTGGGACTGGGCATGGAAACTTACAAATTAACTCTTTCCATTTGTGTAGTTGCACCACAATCAAATATTTGTAATGTGAGTGTGTTGACATGCATGTCAACTTCTTCAATGTGGCCAAACATGGAGTCAAGAGCCATAGATATCATTGGTTTATATTTTGCTACATAAGGAGTCAAAGCTTGATATATGGTTAGTAGAATAGTCATAGTGGAGTGCATTTGATGTAGAAGCTCAATTGATATTTTTGGTATTGTTGTTTCCAATCTGGTTGTCATTGTTGTGATTAGGGAATATTTTTTTAAGGATTGTCAGTTTTGTATTATTAGAGGGTGGTCCCCCTTCAAGTTCTATTTCACCATCGTCAATAAGGTTTTGAATGAAAATTTTAATCTTGATGTATTTCTTAGTGTCATGCTCTTTTGTGTGATGATACTCATAGTATTCATTTGGTTTATATTTTGCTACATAAGGAGTCAAAGCCTGATATGTGGTTAGTAGAATAGTCATAGTGGAGCACATTTGATGTAGAACCTCAATTGAAATTTTTGGTATTGGTGTTTCCAATCTAGTTGTCATTGTTGTGATTAGGGAATAGTTTTTTAAGGATCTTCAATTTTTTATTATTAGAAGGTGGTCCCCCTTCAAGTTCTATTTCACCATCATCAATAAGGTTTTGAATGAAAATTTTAATCTTGATGTATTTCTTAGTGTCATGTTCTTTTGTGTGATGATACTCACAGTATTCATTGTCCCTGTACCATTTTGATTTAGGCTAATTTTTGTTAATGGGTCTTATAGGGAGGAAAACCATTAGATTATGATCTAGTAGATTCTTAAATATGACATCTAAAGGTTCATCAAAGCTTGTAAATTTTTTTGTTTTCGTCATTATCGTAATTGTATTTGTTGTTGTTGTGAGGAAAGAACTATGTTTGATTACCTAATTGTTGATTATTGTGATTGTTGTTTTGGTTTTGATTGTTGCAATTTTGATTATGATAGTTGTTGTTGTTTCCCCCTTGGAGAATTTTCACACTTTTAACATCAGTAACACCATTGTGTGTAACACCCATGTTCTTGGAATAGAACTTAGGCTTGCCATTTCTATTAGAGTCATTGTTTGATGATGAAAAGTAGTAATGTTTAATGGAACCCTTTTCCAAGAGTCCATTCTCAATGTTCTTTCCTTTCTTGAACAAGGTTGCAAAATCTATAGGACTAGCCATTTTCACATGGAAAGACATCATATGAATCAAATTTTTGATGAATGTATTCACAAGGTGGGAATCTTCAATTTTGTATGGAATGCGATTCACAAGGTGCTGCCACCTTTGTAGGAAATGAGAAAATATTTCACGATTTCACTATTGTGTGTTACACAAGTCACTCAAGGATGCATGATGTTCAATGTTATATGAGTATTGTGCCACAAATTTTCTTGTCAAGTTGTTAAAGGATGTAACAGATCCTTGTGATAGGTTCATCAACAATTCAAGTGTTGGATTGCCAAGACTTCATGTAAAAAGTCTCTTAAGGTAATCCTCACTATAGGTAACTTCTTGACATAGGATAGAGAACTCTTTGAGATGTATGACGAGACATGTTTCACCTATTTATTTTCCAAGTTTAGGGATCTCAAATTTTTGTGGAAATGGTATCATGTTGATAGTTATGTCAAAGGGAAAGGGACAAATTTCCTTGATAGAGAAGTCCTTCATCCCTTTGTTGCTCATATTGTGGAAAAATTCCTAAGTTCATGTAGTTATTGGGCCAAATCTTGGTTCTATTGTGTTTTTAATAGTTGTGGATGGATGTTGAACCCTCCTCCAAAGTTGTACAAATTTCCAAATGGATTGTAAGGTTGGGGTGGAGGAGGAGGCTGTGGAGGTGGTGGCACTCCACCATGACCAATGTATTGGTATGCTAATATAGAAATTGAAACATATGTCTTCAACATACGTTTTTGCATGTTTAGATATGATGAATACATTGGTTGAGTCATGCTATTAAAATAGTGAATAGGTTCTTCCCCAATGTTAAAGTATCCCATGGTTGGACTTGTTGAGGTGGACTGCACCATACTAGCATGTGTAGTCATGTTGGGCATAACACTAATGATTTTTTGAATATGTTTTGCACTTAAGTGAAAAGTAGGTTATTGTGTTGATGTGGGTGAAACACTTGTTTCTACTATGGGCTCCTTTCATTTGATAGATGTTTGTGTTTTAGTTGAATTTGACAACATTTGAGTGCCATCAATGGTAATTTGTCTAAACAAAGTAGTCTCATAAAAGTTTGTAGGGACAGTGACACCATCTTTGATAAGGTTTAGGTAGATTTTAGTTTTATTTTCCATAATGAAATTTTCTACCATTTCCAAGTTATATGGGTCTTCTAGAAATTCTTGAACTTCATTAGGAGGATTAGTATCCTAAGTGGGCTCTTCATCTTGAGATTTTTTTTCCTTATTTTGTGTGTTAATGCCCATAGTAGTGTTTTGGAAGGGATTCTTGTATTTCCTCGTTGATGTCAAGCTAGGCATACCAATGTTCAAACTAGGAGAAGATGAGTCCCTTAGTGGTGTTGATCGAGGAGGGAAAGAATTCTCCATCTCCTATTGTCTTAGTGATTCCAAAAAATGAGACATGGGATTAAATATGTATCTATAGGATCATGTATGTACCATATAATTGTTACCATATTATGGGTGTAAGATTGTGGAAGAAAGGGGAAGTGTGAGAGAGAAAATGAACCTATGTGAAAATAGGGAAATTGCCTTAAAGATTAATTGATTTTGATTAATGATCAAGGAATTGATTGCAATATTGATTAGATGTGATGCTAAATATTGTCCAAGGTATAAGACAAATTCTGTGTGAACAAGAGAACTTGTGAGTTTGCAAACCAATGGATAAATGATAATAGTATCTCTTTCCTACTAAGATGGGAAAATAATCTTAAGAAATATAGGACACAAAATAGAGGACTCAATATTCGAAGATGGACTTGTCATTCAAAATGGGTGAGTGCAACTATGATAAAAGTTTTCTACAGTTGAAGGTCTAATGTCTTGCTACCTAAGATTGGATTTGAGAATTCTAAGTTGTGTGATGTTTTCTCTTGGAAAAAGGATTGTGATTAAGATCCTCTTTGTCTCAAGGATTATGGTCCAAAATATGGTTCTCTCTAGAGTAAAGTTAAAAAATGGAAGACTAGAAGGCTTGGAAGGATGGTTTGGAGATAGACCAATTTGAGAAAGGTGAATGGTTTGGTCACTATGTAGGTGTCTAATCAACTCTTTCTAGAAATATGAATCTTTGGTTTACTCCCTGATAAACATACCACTCTAAGAGTTTGGCATTGTATTCAATTTTGTCATAATGTTCTCATCTATCCTCTTTCTATTTGGTTTCCTTAATGGTGTATTGGAATTGATTATCACTATGTGCTAGGTTCTTTCTTTCCTTGTAGGCAAATAATTTTACTAATTTCACCTTCTTATGTTTAATCACTATGGACATGCAAGGACAAAATCTCAAATGTTGAACTAAGCACAAGGACTCTACAAAATGTTTGAAGATCAAAAGGACTCACTCACAAACTAGTTTTGCTTACTACTGTTCAACTCACCATGTCACTTGTTTTGACTTGTTTGATGTTTGGTGTTGAAAACATAATGTAGACAATAGTTGAAAATAATCCTACCAGGGACAAAGAAATTTGGATGATGTGAAGTAAAGTGATAGTTCATTTTAATGCAATTAAGAAAATGTTAGACACTTGTATCCTAGGCCAATTGGTTTCAATATGTTATTCATGAGAACACAACTTGGTGACTCCTAGTTCTAGTGTGATATTTCCCTCTCAATCTAAGAGGTGAGTCAATACAAGAGTTGATTGACAAACTTACACATTAGAGAACCTTCAAGGCATGGAAAATAGAAGTCCTCCTTCTATAGAGAAAATGACTCTTAGTGATGAATTCCAAGAAGCCTTATGCCTCTACTAGGGGAGAAAAATGGTGAGAAAGTTCAAAGGATTTGTTTCCCTTGCATTGTTTAAAACAATATAACATGAGCAAGCCCATACTACACTTAATCAAAATAACATACCAAGGATAAATGGGTGGGTACTAATTGGTGCATAATAATATATGTTGTGTCCTCCCAAATGGTTTTTACATGCATGACCCACTCAAGAGTCTATTCTAACCATTTTGAAATTGTAGGAAATTTTTCCTATCTCAGACTACCATAAAAAACACATTGCCCAAACTTGTGTGGATATAAGGTGAGAGTTCTTTTTGGAACCTTGTTTATATATCGGCCAAGGTATTTATTGATTTGAGGTCACTATCCAATAGGGATGGACTTACCAAAGGACATGGCTCTCTAGAAGCACTCCTAGGTTCTTGTGAATGATCTTGCTAACAAATTTTAGTGCATGCATCACATATTTAAATGGATTTAAACTACAATAAAAGATAGCTTATCTTAAGAAACAATGTTAGAAAGTAAAGTCTACCAAGATAAATGAGAGGGGGGGGGGGGGGGGGGGTGAATAAGTTATAAGATCAATACAAACTTATCAACATTATTAAATCTTAAACATGTGATCAATAATAAAAATAACCATAAGAAGATACACAAACACAATTATACTAGATATGTTAACTAAGGAAACCCTTGATCAGAGGGAAAACCCTTGTGAGGATGGTACCCAAAAAATGATATACTAATATCTAAGTTCCTTGTAAGAGGATGGACTCTGTTAGGAGATAATGAAATATATTTAGTACATTTGAATCACAATTAAGAGATTCCAACCCTATTAGGAGTTGTGCCAACCCTATTAAGAGTTGTAGAAGGACCCATTGTCCAAACAACATCAAGGACAAGACCACTAAACTCACTGTCCAATTGGACTCTGTATTATCCCTTTTAGAATAATAGAAATTTAACCAATCTTAGTAATTAAATACTTTCTTTGTCCTCTTATTGTGCCTATACTACACCAAAACACTTCTTAGATGTCAATACCAGATATGCAAACTCACATCAGAATGATCCCTTTGACCACTTACTCAAATTTACTAAATTTGCATACTACTCACTACTAATACACTACACACATATCATCACAAAGAAAATAAATTTACTTTATACCAAGTCCTCAAAATAATTCATTGAGTCGACCTTGAGGCTTTCCCAATTAATTATACCCAATTAACTATAATAGGACCTCAATAAGATAATACAATTCATTACATCTTTTCATAATTACAAAATACTGTTGTCTCATAGTCTTCACAAATTTTCACATGTGTGACCTCGAGCTTCACACGCTCACTAATGTGATCATCAGGATTATCTTTTGTCTTTGTCTAACTTCACTCATCTAGATTCTATCGTTGGTAGGAGATACAATCTAAATACTAGAAAACCATTTCTCAACTACTCTATCTACACATTGTATTCTATAATTTACAAATAACTTTCACATGTCTTTGACTCACTGTACGCACAGTTTTCCACATCATTAGGAAATACTACTGAATATTTCCTTAATTGTGCTTAATCTCATCATTAATATGTGATCCATATGACCTTGTTTTCTATCTTTTACTCTATTAATCTTCATAGTAAGTTGACATAAATGACAAACATAGTCATGAATGCAACACACAATCATGCTAACTGCTCCAACAATGCTAGAATACTCCCCCATAGGAATATCATCAACATTCATGCTAACAATCTCCCCCTTTGACATTGATGGCAACAAAGATAGAAAATATCTAGACTATAAGAATACCAAATTCCACTCTACTATTGTTGTTGCTTTCATATTTTCAAATCTTGTTCATCCATCAAATCTAGAATTCTCAGGAATAATTGATGCTCACCCAATGATAAACTTCTTGTATTCCCATTCATGCGAGATGCACTACTTCTCCCCATTTTGTATGATTATCATTCCATGCATTCATTCTCCAATATTTAAGAGATGTTTTTCATGCACTTTCTCCCCCATTGACATTAATGAAAAAGACATCATTATGTCAATTAGCTAGTCAAAATATTCAGCTAGTTCAAGTGTTCAAAGAGACTATTCAATACCAACTACCAAGAGTCCTTCATGAACTTTCTCATTCACATATACTCCCCCATAGAGGAAGCATCAAAATTAAGTCCATATAAACAAAAGTTCTATGTACCACTAGAGTGATGCAACCTTTGTATCATCTACTCTGAAGTAGATAGGGACATAACACCAAGAATACCTCTCAAATGCTCAAATGTATCCTTAGGTAAAGGATTTGTAAAAATATCTTTAATCTACTCTTTTGTACTAACATACTCTAATCTAATCTCTTTCTCTGCAACTCTCTCTTAGAACATGATAATAAATATGCATTTTTTCTTAGAATGTAACACATGATTCTTAGGCATACTATACTTGTGTTATCACAAAGTATATAAAAGGTTATGAAAAATCTATCCCAATATCATTTAGCATATATTTCATCCACATGATGTGATTGCAATTATTTCTTGCTTCTACATACTCTATTTTTGTTGTACTCTATGAAATACAATCTTGTTTCTTGCTTAGCCAAGAGACCAATCTTCCTCCAAGGAAAAAAGATTCACCACTTGTACTCTTTACCATACTTCTTGCCCAATCCACATCAGTATATGCACATAGAGTAAAGTCATTTGATCTATCATATCACAACCCAAAATAAGGTGTACCCTTCAAATATTTGAATACCCTCTTTACTATTGCATGGTGTGATTCCTTAGGGTCTTCTTGAAATCTTTCTATTATTCCAACTACATTTTTATATTTGGCCTTGTGTGAGTTAGATATTGCTAACCTCTAATCATCGACCTATACTTCTTTTGCTCAACTATGGGTGCCTCATCTTTGCTAGATAACTTGTGACCAGTTATCATAGTGTACCAACATGCTTACATTTTTCCAAGCCAAATCTCTTCAACAAGTCTTTCAAATACTTAGTTTGTGATAACATAATTCTATGACTATTATGCACAATCTATAAACCTAAAAAATATTACATCTCACCAATCATACTCATCTCAAATTCATTCTTCATTATCTTCACTTTCTTTATCATTTCCTCCAAAGATTATATCATCCACAAATATCACAATAATCAACAAACGATTCTCAATTTCTTTCAAATATAAGTTACTATATGAAGTACGTTTAACAAATCCCAATTTTTCCAAATATTTATCCAACTTCACATACTAGGTTCTAGGTCCTTGCTTTAGTCCATACAATGCTTTCTTCAAATTGCATACCATATCTCCTTTTGTCAAAGGAAATATTTCAGGATTCTTAATGTAGACTTTTTCTTGAAGTTCTCCATTCAGAAATGTTGACTTCACATCCATCTGATACACTTTGAACTTCTTATTTTCTATATAAGTCAAGAACATCCTTACTACTCCAATTCTTGCAATAAGTATAACTGTCTCTTCATCGTCTATGCCTTCTTCCTATGAATATCCTTTACATACCAATCTTTGTTTCTCAAAACTTCACCTTGTTCATTCATATTGTTTCTAAAAACCCATTAGTTCCTATAAAATTCTTATCTTTAGGTCTAGGGACCAATTCCCATGATTCATTATTTACAACCTGATCTAGTTCTTCCTTCATTTCTTTAATCCAATGATTATCCTTGCATGCTTCATATGCACTCTTTGGAGAAATCAAACATAATTCTTCATGTACTCTTTTTCTTGTCATAACTCATTTATCTTTGCTTCTAATTATTGTGATGTGGAGCCTAACTAGACTCTAAGGTTCATTCGACACAGTTCCCCCTAGATTATTTTTGTGCGGGTTTGGGGGTAGCATCCCCAAGAATACTATTGTAAAAGGTGTTGGATGATTTTTTTTATTGGATGAATTATTCTAGCCCTAATTTTGTAAGTGGCAAAAGCTTGTATAAAATGGCTTACAGTTAGGGATTTCATAATGTATGATGACATTGTAGCCTCTTGCGCTAGTATTGAGTTGTAAGGGATCATGAAAATAATCATTAGATAATAATAATATTGGATTTTTTATTGGTGGATGTAGCCCAGGGATTGGTTGAACCACATTAAATCCTTGTGTCTTGTGTTCTATTATGTACGATTTGTGCAATCCTCATATTAAAATTCTCTCTATTTCTTGGCTTTTCCTTCTAATGGCCATCATAAATCCTTATGATAAAGATATTCTTCCATTTGTATTTTCCATAACTAAAAGTTTTTCCCATTAAACATCTCAATCTTAAACTCACCCTCATCTTCCACCACTCTCACTCAACTATGAGACTCCCACTCAACTATGAGACCTTCTTGTAGAGGATAGCTAAAAAAATGACAGTCTAGGTTAAAAAACAACAGTCTAGGCTGAAAATACATGATGAAAGTTTGGCTTTGATGCTACTTGTTAGGATTAACCATGGATAGAAATAATAATAACATACAAATATAACCAATATTAAAAAATAAAATTTTAGATAGAAAGACACTTGGAAATAGTCAACTATGCCTGGCACAATTGGTGACATTTAATATTAGAAAAGTGAAGACGATAGAAGAGTTAATGCAAACCCTAGAAAAATTGTATGAAAAGCCCTCCCCTTCAAACAAGATATTTCTCATGAATCATTTATTTAATATGAAAATGGTAGAAGATGGATCTTTTGTAGATCATTTAAATGAGTTTAATACAATTATTTCTCAATTATCTTCTATAAATGTTAATTTCAATGATGAAATTAGGGCTCTCTTGATTTTTTGTTGTTTGAAAGTTGGAATGGCTTGGTAATGGTTGTGAGTAATTATGTTTCTAGATATAATACCTTAAAATTTGATGATGTAATTGGTATTATTCTATGCGAGGAAACTTGTAGAAAAAGCTCAAGTGGATTAGAAAGTGCAATGAACACATAAAATAGAGGCAGTATGACTGAGAGGGGAATTAATTTTGGAAATCACAGGAAATCAAGAATAAAATCAAAGGGGAAGAGGTCTCAATATAGAGGACCAAGAGATTGTTGGTACTATGTGAAACTAGGGCATAAGAAGAAAGATTGCTTGACTCGAAAGAATAATCAAGGAGACAAGCAAGAAGAGAACAAGGAGGAAAATGTGGTAAGTAACAAATCCAAAGAGGATGCTTTTCTTCTTTCTTTAGAAAGTGTTGATGATTCTTTGGTTTTAGATTTTGGGGCTCCATATCATGCTACACCCCATAGAGGCTATTTTGTTGATTATGTCCAAGGGGATTTTGGGCTTGTTTATTTGGGGGATAATGAACCCTGTCATATTGTTGGAAAGAGAAAAGTTAAGATTAAGTTGAAAAATGAGAATCATTGGCTACTATATGAGGTAAGACATGTTCCATGATTGAGTAAGAATTTAATTTTAGTAGGACAACTCAACGATGAGGGTTGTGTAGTTGCTTTTAATGATAAAGATTGGAAGGTTTCAAAAGGTTCCCTTCTAGTAGAAAAAGGTGTGAAAGTAGGAACCTTATAACTTTTTATAGGTTATACTCTTCCTTCTACTTAATTGTTTCAGAGAAAAATAAATGTTTAGGAACAATTGCTATAGTTGAGTAGGAAGAACAATTTTTGTAGATTCTGATATAATGCTATGGAACGACAAAATTGGGCACATGAGTGAGAAATATATGAAATTACTTCATTCAAAGAATTTTTTACCAAGTTTAAAATGTATCAATATATATTTCTATGAAATTGTGTATGGAAACAAAAGAGATTGAGTTTTGTGAAGAGTGAGAAGTAAAAGAAAAATGAAAAATTAGAGCTTGTGCATACAAATGTATGGGGACCAACTTAGGTATCTTCCCTTGGTGGTTCTCATTATTATGCTACATTTATTGATGACACAACTAGAAAAGTATGATTTTATTTTCTTAGACATAAATATGATGTATTTCAAACTTTTAAGAAATGTAAATGCTTGGTTTAAAATGAGAATTGTAAGAGATCAAAATATCTTAGATTTGATAATGGTGGTGAGTATTGTAGTTATGAATTTGAGGATTATTTCTCTACTAATGGTATTCACATAAATAAAAATATTCCAAGGACTCCATAGGAAAATAGAGTGGCTAAACCCACAAATAGGACAACAATGGAGCATGCAAGGAGCATGCAGTTACATGATGGGTTGTCCTTAAACATGTGGCTGTAAGATATCAAGACTTCTATATATTTGATTAATAGAGTTTCCTCTACTCCTTTGTGATAAGGTATTCTAGAGGAAGCATGGACTGGTAAGAAGATGAGTTATTCTTTTCACAAAACCTTTGGTTGTGAAGTATTTGCACATATAGATTCTAAAAATAGAACCAAGATGGAAGATAAGTCAAAGAAATGTGTATTTTTTGGATATGGCATTGATGAATTTGGCCACAAGATTTTGGATTTTGAAAATCATAAAATTATAAGAAGCAATGATGTCATATTCAATGAGAAATTGTTGTACAAAGATTTGTTGCAGCAACATAAGAAGAAAGAAAATAATTATATAGTGTTGGATGATACTAAAAAAAAAGATGTTTTGACAACCCCCATGCTCTGCAAAAACTACAACAACAAATGCCACCCACCCTAGTGAATGTTAGATAATCAACAAGGCTAAGTAGACCTCCAAAAATATTTTGTCATTTTTTGTACTCTATTTTACTAACTGATGCCGGTGAATTTGAATGTTATGATGAAGTTTTTGTGACATGGAGCTTAATTAGACTTAGAGGTTTATTCAAAGTGGTACCCCCCTAGGTTATTTCTATAGGGGTTTGGGGGCAGCACCCCTATGGGATCCTGGGGCAACACCCTAGTTGTGCTCCCTGTCACAGTACATATTGTAAAAGGCATCAGCTATTATTTTTCTATTGGATGAATTATTCTAGCCCTTATTTTGTAAGCAAAAAAAGCTTTTATAAAATATCTTAGGTTTAGAAATTTCACAATGTATGGTGATATTGTAGCTTGTTGAGGTGGTATTAAGCTATAAGGGATTACAGATTGTAATAATTAGATAATAATAGTAAATTGGATTTTTTGTTGGTGGACATGGCCTAGGGATTAGGTGAACCACGTTAAATCTTTATATCTTGTGTTCTCTTATGTGCAATTTATTATTTTTTGATATTGGTTATATTTTCATGTAACTATTATTTCTGTCTGTGATTAATCCTAACAGAATTTGTACATGTGGATACTAAGATTCAGAGGGAGTCTATGATGATAAAAGAAATGGACTTCTTACTGAAAATCAGACTTGGGATTTACACAAGTTTCCTATAGGTAAAAGGGCTTTACAAAATAAATGGGTAACAGGTTGAAAGAAGAGGCTAGAGGTAAGAAAATATTTAAATCCAGGTTAGTTGTAAAAGGACTTGCATTGAAAAAGGGAATTTATTTTTATGAGATATTTTCTCTTGCTATTACAATGACTTCTATTCATATTGTTTTAAGTATTGTGGATACAAAAAATTTGAATTTGGAGTAGCTTGATGTTAAACCAAGCTTTCTTCATGGTGATTCAGATGAAGGGATATATATGGCACATCCACAGGGATTTGAGGTCAAAGGTAAGGATAACCTAGTGTGCAAATTAAAGAAAAGTTTATATGGCTTGAAGCAAGCACCTTGGCAATGGTATCTGGAATTTGACAGTTTTATGCATGAGCATGGTTATACTCAGTGTCATTCTAATCATTGTGTTTATTTTTAGAGGTTAGATTATGATAGCTACATTACTTTATCTTTATAGGTTGATGATATGCTTGCAACTATTCTTACATGGATCACATCAAGGGGTTGAAATGATAGTTAGCACATTCATTTTCTATGAAGGATTTGGGGGTAGCAAAACAAATCCTTTGTATGAATATTTGTAGAGGTGGGAAAAATAGAAAATTGACTTTATCTCATGCTAATAATATTTCAAACGTGTTGCAACATTTCTCTGCGGAGAATGCTAAAGCTGCCAACACACCTTTACTTGGTCATTTAAAATTGACATAGGAGATGTGTCCCAAGACACAAGAAGAAAATGATAAAATGTCCAACGTACCCTATGCTTCATCTGTAGGAAGTTTGATGTATACCATGGTATGTACTAGGCCATATATTGCACATGTAGTGGGAGTTGTTAGTAGGTATATGAGTCATTGAGAGATTGAGCATTGGAATGTAGTTAAATGGATTCTTAGATATTTGAGAGGAACATATAGTAAGTGTTTACATTATGAGGGCTCTACTACTAATTTATAGGGCTATGTTGACTCAAATTTGGTAGGGGATATTGTCACCAGGCAAAGTACTATAGGTTATGTATTTACTATTAGTGGGGTAGTAGTGATCTGTGTTTCTCAATTATAGAAGGTGAGTGCTTTATCCACTACAAAGGAAAAGTATGTTGTTGCTACAGAGGCATCCAAGGAGATGATATGAATTTAGTTCTTCATGGAAGAATTAAGACACCCATAAAGGGATAATTATTTGTTCACAAATAACTAGAGTATCATTGATATTGTGAAGAGTTTTTCTCTACATTCAAAGAAAAATAAATACAAATGTTGTACCATTTCATTTGGTCAATTTTGGATGATAGAAAGTTAAAGCTAGAGAAGATATACACAAATGATAATCCCACAAATATTTTTACCAAGGTAGTAACAAGGGAGAAGCTAAACTCCTCTTTAGTTTTGGTTGGTCTTAGACTGGAAAAAATAAAAGAACAAAAGAGTCTAGGGTGGTTTGATATTCCAATGGGAGCTAAAGGTTCAATGGTGCTGTGATTAGTCTCCAAGTGGGAGGTTATTATTGTGGTGTCTGATCAGTCTTCAAGTGGGAGATAGTTTCTATGTAGAGCCTAATTAGATTTGGAGGTTTATTTGGCACATTTTCCCCTTAAATTATCTCTATGGGGGTTTGAGGGCAGAAACCCTTACGAGGTCCTAGGAAAATGCCCCCGGTGTGCTCCCACAGCCGAAAATGATGCTACTGTTATAAAAGGTATCAGCTATTACTTTTCTATTAGATGAATTATTCTAGCCCTAATTTTTCAAGTAACAAAATATTGTATAAAATGTCTTAGTGTTAGGGATTTCATAATGTATGATGATATTGTAGCTTCTTGCAGTGGTATTGAGTTGTAAGGGATTACACATTGTAATATCTGAATATAAATAATATTGGGGTTGATGTATGTAGCCCATGGATTGGGTGGACCATGTTGAATCCTTATGTCTTATGTTTTCTTCTATGTGATTTAGTATTTTCTGATATTGGTTATATTTGCATGTAATTTTTATTTATGTTTGTGGTTAATCCTAACACCAATAATCTGATTAGTAAGGCGATTCTTTGTCAAATTCTTATTTGGTGTTGGTGCCAATGTCTCAAATTTTACTTCTTGTCTAGGCTCATATCTTTGTTCTTCTATTTGTTCCACAACTTGAATGTCATTCTATAAATCATTGTTAGTCTCATAGAAAATCTCAACATTTTCTTGGATTGTCTTAGGATTAGCTTCTTCATCATTAGGATTATAATCAAGCATTCTCTCTTTAACTCCAAACTTCTCATCCACTTTTACATTTTTGTTCTCAACAATAGTCTTAGTCCTTTGTTTGAAACATATATAAGTTTTCATTTTCAATGAATAATCAAGGAACATACCTTCCTCGCTTCTTGCATCAAATTTACCATTGTCATAATCTCTCTTGATATAACATTTACTTTCTAAAATTCTAAAATACTTCATTGGCGGTGTATGTGCAAACCATAATTCATAAGACGTCTTGTTCATACCTTTTCTAATCCACACTCAATTCATTGTATACACTATTGCTTTAAATGCTTCTTTGCAAAATGTTTTTGATATATCTGATTAGAAAGAAAATGGAAACCCTTTTTACAACCCTAATTTTCAAAAGGAATGATCCAAATTGATAAAACACAAGAAGGTATTCAATGCAAAAATAGATCAAGTGATTAAAAATAAGGAGAAAGAGGGGGGTTTATGTGTGATCTTTCTATTATGGGAGAGTATGTGTCAAAAACCTAAAATAGATAAAGGAGAAATCTCACCTTGAATTTAGAAAATCCTATTTTTTGATGCCTATATGTAGTTTCTAGAAAATCTGTAACCTGTTCTAGGCTGGAAATGTCGAGACAGAGAAAACACAAAAATATTTTGTCTTTTTGAAGGGAGATCAATCTTGACCCTATTGGTAGGAAGCAATCTTACCCAAGGGCACAATTGTACCTTGAAAAGTTGACCTTGAACTGAACTATTCTTACAAAATCTCTATTCATGGATCTTGCAAGTTCAATGAAAAGGGTATCTAAATCTACTCTTTGATTCATTGTTCCACACGTGTATATGGAAGACAAATGGTTTTGTTTGTTGGATAAGGGGTTTATCTCAGTCAAACCCCAATTTAGAATTAACCTTGAAATATAATTGAAATAATATATATGCATAAAAAAAGTAAGTGGAACTATTCACCTTGCTTATGTGAAAATCCTTATGGAGGATTCGAATCCTTGAATCCACAAGTAAACATGCTCTAAATGTACGTAGGATGTCTCAAATCAATGTTATTGGATCTTGAGCACCACTCTTGAATGTATCTTTGCATAGAAGAAGGTTTGGATGAATGTGGATAAAATCTTCAACAAGAAGGCTCCATAGAGATTGAATCCTTCAATGGCTAACAATGGATCTCCTTGATGAATTGGATGCTTGAATGCTTGAATGCTTGATAGAACTTGACTTCATGGAATAATGGATGTAGTAAGGTAATAGTTAACCCAATACCAAAATGCATCTTCTTTCTTAGAGAAAAATGAGAGGAGGAGGCTTCCTTATATAGAGATCTAGGGTACTACCTCCTAGAGAAGCTCGATATAGGAGAATTAAATCCCATTTAACCTTAACTCTTAGGAATAGACTTAGATTAAATGTAATTTAAGAGTCTACCATTTTGAAACCTGAAACAGTTGACCCGGAAGTGGGAAAAGAAACTTTTCAAAGACCAAGATCCCATAACTCCCAAAAATTGAAAATAGGACCTTGGGTCAAGGATGATGTCGACCCTACCCTAGGTTAGGGTCAAGGTCATCCTTGACCTTGACCCATAAGGTTGTCCTTGACCCAGAGACCAAAGTTCTTAGTTTCACAGAGTAGTTTATCATAAATAGGCTGAAAAACAGAGAGAGAGAAGCCTAACAGGGGGAAAATAGTTAGATCCATGCATAGACCCATTCAAGGCACTTTACATGACCCCAAACCAATTAATTAGAGGGATAAATGCTCTTAACATGAAAGTGCTTCCATTTAAAGATGATACAATATCATTCACAAAAATCATAGCTCTTTATGCTTATGTTATAAACCTATTTCTTCTTTCACCAATTTCATCGTGCTTAGGAGTCTTAAGGGCTCATAGATGCCTCTTAATACCATTTCCTTCACAAAAGATGTTAAACTCATTGAAAATAAATACTCCACCTCTATTTGATCTTAAATATTTAATCTTAAATCTAGACTCATTCTCAACTGTATTCTTAAATAAATTAAACATCTTAAATGCTTTAGACTTTTCTTTATGGAAAAGCTACCCACATCATCCTAGTAAAGTCATCAACAGTAATCATGAAGTATCTTTCACCGTAGAATCCTCTTGTCTTAGTGGGACCACTTAGATCTATATGAAAAATCTCCAATTTTGTTTTTGTAGAAAACTTCTTGCCAGGAAAAGAACTTTTCTTTTGCTTAGCCATAACACATTCCTTGCACACAACATTAGTAGGCTTCACAATTTTTGGTAAATTTTTAACAAAAAATGTACTACTTTCTTTCACAATATTATCAAAATTTATATGAGAATACCTCCTATTTCATAACATTTTTTTATCAACTTTAGCAAGCAAACATGTCATCTCTATAAGGATTAGTTGAAAAACATTACCTTTAGATCTTGTACTAGTGCCAATCGACTTACCATTTTTGTCCTTAAAAATGCATGTCTTTTCTGTGAATTGTAACTAATATACCTTATCAAAAACTATCCAACACTTAATGGATTATGTTTTAATCCATCAACAAAATAAACATCATATGTGTTAGTTTTCTCATCAATATAACAAGCCAAATTGTTACCAACTCTAATAATTCCTCCATCACGGCTATTGAACTTAACATTTTTTTTATATTGCTAGTCATATGATGTGAAAAATCATCTTATATGATCCAATATCTTTATTCTCAACCTATGATACCAGAGCTTTCTCTTCTCTAACTTCCTTTTCAAGATTCTCTTCTTTTATAGCCAAAAATCCTAATTCATCATCACTTTCACTCTAAACTCTCTCATCAAACTAATCATCATCATTTGCATGGAATCATTCTTAGGCCTTCTAGACATGAAATTATTTTTGTAGTTTTTCACTCTTTAGAATATATAGAAGCATAATGACTAAATTCATCACAAGTCCAACATTTAAAGATTTTCTTACCATTTGGTTCTCTCCTCACAAGGAAGGTAATTTTTTCTTCAATCTTTGTGTCTTCCTTGGATCTGGATCTACTGCTGCTAGCATAATCTCCATTGGTGCTTTCACTTCTAGACAAGGAAGGGTGAACACTTGATGCACTAAAAGTAGTTTCAACTCTAGGAAAATCTCTAAATTATTTCAATCTTACTTCTATTGCTTCCAATCTTGCAAGAAGAGTCTCTCTGGAAAATTTCTCAGTACAATGTATCACTTTCTCAATTATCTACATTGTATTTTAGAATGGTGGTGCCAAAGTCTTCAAGATCTTCCATGTAATCTCATCCTCATTTTTAGTTCCATTACAAGACTCTTCTTGTAACAATTTCATATATTCTACCAATATAGCTTCTTATAGGTTCATCTTCCATCATTGTAGCCTCTTGAAATAAACATATCCAATTTGCAATCTAATTCTCTTAGCATGTTTCTCACCCTCGAAATAAATTTTAAAGGTGTCCAAATTTTATGAGAATTTGCTAAGGATTTTACCTAACTATTTTCATTTTTATTAAGAGCTAACAAAAGTTCTCGTCTTTCAAGTATCTTACACATGAACAGATCTCTTTTAGCTTCACTACATTCTTCATTTTTTCTTTCTTCCATAATGGTCTTCTCATTCTCTATCATCAACCAATATCCTAGACCCATGCATAGAAAATGTATCTTAATCTTCACTTTCTAGCTATCATAGTTAACTCCATCAAAGTTAGGACTTTATTTTCTAAATGTCCTTCCATTGATCTCCTTAAGATGTTAAAATTCTCCTTAAAGGACTTGATGCTCTAATACCAATTATTAGAAAGTAAATTCCACCAAGATTATTGAAGAGGGAGGGGGGTGAATCAATTATAAAATCAATACAACTTTTATCAACCTTATTAAGTCTTAAACATATGATAAATAATAACAATAACCATAAGAAGATACACATATACAATTACACCAAACATGTTAACTAGGGAAACCCTTGATTAGAGGGAAAACCCCAGTGGATACTAATATATAAGTTCCTTGTAATAGGATAGACCATTAGGATCCAATGAAATATATTTAGTACATATTAGTACTTGTAAGGAGACTTTGAATCCCTGTTAGCAATTTTAAAAGGTAGAATGATCCACTATCCAAATAGCTTCAGGGGAAAGACCACTAAACCCACTGTCCAACTAGTCTTTGTATTATTCCTATTAGAATAATACAAATGCAACTAATCTCAAAAAATAAATAATTTCTCATTCCTCTTACCATGCCTCTACCACACCAAAGAAATTCTTAGATCTCAATACTAGATTTGCAAATTCACATCACAATGATCGCTTCGATCACTTTCGCATTTACCCAATTTACATATTACTTACTATTTGCATACTACACACATAACATCACAAGGAAAATAAATTTCCTTTATACCAAGTCCTCAAAATAATTCATTGAGTCAGCCTTGAGGTTATCCCAATTAATTACAATAGGACATCAATAAGATAATACAATTCATTACATCTTTTCATAATCACAAAATATTGTCAGCTCACAGTCTTCACAACTTTTCACATGTATGACCTTGAAGTTTGTGCACTCATTGAAATCATCATAAGGTCGTATTGTATCTATATCTAACTTTTCTCATTCAAATTCTATCCCTATTAGGAGATACAATCTGAACACTAGAAACTACTTCTCATCTACTCTATCTACACATTGTCTTCTATAATTCACAAATAACTTTCACATGTCTTTTACTCCTTGCATGCTCACTTGTTCACATCATCATAACATACTACAAACATATCCTCAACTACACTTTACCTCATCATTAATATGTAATCCATTCAACCTCATTCTTTGTCTGCTACTCAATCAATCTTCATAGTATGTTGATACCAATGACAATAAAAGTCATAAATGCAAACACACAATCATGCTAACTGCTCTAGCAATGCTAGAATAATCCCCCATAGGAATATCATAAGAATTCATGCTAACACACATAAGATACTTGGTTCATTTCCATTTGAATCTTTAGTTCACTAATTTATGCTTGAAGACACACATATTTTTAGCATTAAGGTTCTTTCCAATTTGGTAATGTGCACATACTTTGAAAATAAATTGTGAAAGATTATAAAAAAGGGAGAAAATTATTTTTAAGCACCAAGACAAAATACTTTTTTGAAATATTATTTAACCTTAGACACTCAAGATTTGATGAAGTTCTTTTTTAATGCCCAAATTGAAGTGTTCTTTATCTCTACACATGCATTCCAATGAAAAGTTTTATCAATTTACTTAAGGTATTCAAGAGTGGATTTTCTATTCATCAACTTTATTGCAACATTCATTCAATAACAAGTGGTTAAATCATTTGTATTTATTCCTTCCTAAATCTGAGGTTGTCCAAAGAAATATTTCTTCTTTAAATTAAACCGTATTAGTAGTTTTTCCATATGAAATGACCCAAGAAACAAAAAGATTATAAAATTTTACTCAATATCCAAAATGGCATAGACGATGAAACATAGTCGTAGATGTCAAACCACATAGATGATAAAACACACAAATGATAGAATGCAAAATATATTGGTGTATGCCTAAAATTTAAGCACACTTCTAGGAGTCATTATATCCAAGATTGCTCAAGAATGAGGTCTTGAATGGTGGCTCATAGCTCTCTATTCATGGAGTGCAAGGGAGAATAAGACAAGAAGATAGAAGTTCTCCACAAAAAGCTTTAATGCTCAAACTCCTCCAAAAATTCCTCTCCAAACCTGCAACATTACCATAGCATAACTGTGGATCAATCATGGATCAATTGTGGATGTCTAAAATGAGGAGAGGGCTCTCCCTTATAAAGGAAAATGTGGTGGTGGGATGCTTCTTACAACCAATATGGATAATGGAGTTTGATCCAGGTGAGACAAAATTTCACCAATGAAAAAAGAGGAAAATAATTAAATGGAATCCCACTTAGAAATATGTGCATTTAAGTGTAGAGGAATTTTTAATTTTTAATTATTTTATTTCCTCTTTAAGTGGGGATTTATTTAATTAAAAGGGAGCAAGTTATTTTAATTAAATAGGAGATATTTAATTAAATTGGGTTTTTCTCTTAATTAATTAAATGTGGATGAATTATTTAATTAAAAGAGAGGTTTTCTTTTAATTAAATGGGACTAATTTTATTTAATTAAAAGGGAGATTTTCTTTTAATTAAATAAGACTTAGGATAAAATGGTCTACCTTAGGAAAAATAAATAATCAAATTTGATCAAGGAAATTGATTTGAATTGATTTAGTAAAATATTGCAAACCATTGATTTAGGAAATTGACAAATTTACAAATTGAATAATGGGGGCCCATAGTCTAGGTGACCATTTTAGGGTACATACAATTGGCAATACCTAATACTTAACCTTTGAAGCGTAGATGTCAGAAAACGTCTGAACTTGCCAAAATGTGTAGATACAAACCTACACATAAGAAAGAGTTAGCTTTAATAGATTTAAAAAATAATTTAATATGAAAAATGATAGTTTTATCTAGTTTAGGGTATAATTAAATATTAAAAAACCAAAAAGTAAATATGTTTGAAATAGTGACAGATAATCAATAAAAGCTACAAATCCTTAATCCTTGTAAACTCTACTAGAGATGAAAAAATGAAAATGATGATGATATGGAGATGCTAGACTATGGAGATGGAATCAAAGGTAAGGTGAGGTTTAGTTTTCATGCGTGTGGGGTCTTCAAACACATATGCCAAAGTGCCTAGACATCAAAACACAAAGATGAAAGAACATCTTCACAAATGAAACTAAAAGTGATGTAGATGTCAAAGTGTATAAAGATTCAAATAAAAGGAACTAATAACTATCTTGAGTTTTACAACACTAATGCAAGCAATAAAATATAAGCCCCATGCAACCTCAAAGAATATCAAGAAGGGCACCCAAATGGACCTTGTTAGTATGCTCAAGATTGAGGGATGTGGATATGCTCTCCCCAAACACAACTATGGAATCCCAAGATGATTGAAATGAAGTAAAATGTATATGAATGGATGCTAAATGATGGAGAACACATAAAGAAATGGCTATGGAAGAAACCATTCTTGAGAGCATTCACCGATAATGGAAATGGTATGAAAGAAATCAAACTAACAATGCAAACTACTATGATAATGTAAGAACAATGCAAGAATTTTAAAGAACTACCACAGGGTTAGCAAAATGCATAAAAATCTCTAAGCTCTAGCACTAATCTAACACGATAATAATGAAAATGAGGGAGATATGGGGAGGTATCATATATGTGGTATCCACATAGGTACCATAGGGGAGACACATGGGTGAAAGGATAAGCCATGAAAAAAAGTAAAAAAGAAGAAGGTTTGAGTGGCTCAAGGTGTGTTCACACATGTGTGAGAAACCTTGGAGAAAGGAGTTGGGGAAAAAGGTGTAAGTGTACCTTTTGGAGAAGTTAATGAAAGGGGGGTTCCTTGGGATTGAGTTACTTACACATGTGTGAGAAACCAGTTAGGGGCTAAAAGGGTATTAAAATAGTTCTTAGGTTTAATAAGAGGGATTAACTAGTGGGTAGGCTTAGAAGAATGAGAGTGATGGGTGGTAGGCTAGCCTTTAGGTAGAATTTAGAATTAAATTAAATATGATTTAATTTAATCATGGATTTAGAGAATTTAATAAAGTGGAGGGAATTTAAATAAATACAATTTGTTTAAAAGGGGAATTATGGAGCACTATGCATTAAACAAACCTAATACATTAGAGGGATGTATTTAAACTTAATTAAAATACTTTAGGAAAGTTTGTTAGAGTAAATAATTAATTTACTAATTATTTATTCTATTTACTAATCTTACTTAGGTAAATGCATTTTATTTATTAGTTGTAGTCTAAGAGTTTGTTATAAGTTGTTGACTATATAGGAGTTTGTTCTCTCCTAAGTCATACTTATCCTCTCACCTTGTTCGAGGAATTTCCACCTCATGTGGATGTATGCCTAGTTGTCACACTTATCTCCTAGCATCTTCTAGCTCATTCTGGAAGGTTCCTGGAGCTCTTTATATTCGAGCTCCCTCATTTTATTTCATATCACATTCAACATATTGTAAATACATATTTTCTATGTTTGCATATTTTTGTCTCTCATGTTTGTTTAGGGTTTTTCCCTTGCTCCATGCTCTTCTCTCCTTGGCTTCCCTTTGACAAGTTTTTGCCTGCAAGGGATCTTGGGCATCTTTGAAGTTGGATTTTATCAACTCCAACATGGTATCAAAGCCTTCCTACTGCTACTTCGTTGAAGAATTTTTGAAGCCATGATTTGAAGTCACAAACCCTAATTTGTTTGTGCATTTCTTCTTCAAATCAGGGGAACAACAATTTTTTAGAGCACTTTGGACCCAAATGGATGTTACCATTGGATCCGAAAGGCTATTTGCAGTCAGGATTCATATAAAACTTTTCGATTTTGGAAACAGGGCTTTGGAAGGCAATTTTTTTAAAGATTAGGGCCTACCGTACGGCTATATGGACGAGTTTGCGCTTTAAAAATTTAAAAAAAAAAGTTCTTGGGCCACACCACCGCCTAGTACCCACTATAGGGCCACCCGTGCATAGCTTGTGTGCTTCCCACAATCGATAGTGCCACCCTTGGATAGGTGCAGCCCGACTGCCACCTATCCGCTACTACGCCTCCACAGATCACGCCACCTCCGTCGTAGCTCAGCCCCTGTTCCACTGCCTCCACCAGTCTTCGCTAGCAGCGGGCTCCTCCACCACCCAACTCATGTGGATGTTGTGTTAGCTTACATGCAGTGATAGCACAACGATAGTTGTTTCACTCAGCGGGTGACACGTGGCACGAGTGCCACGTGGCATCTACCATGTCACCCTGCCAACTCAGCTACCTGCCATGTGGCATCCATGTGGGTAGCCACGTGGACTGCCATGTGGCATCCACGTGGGTAGCCATGTGGACTACCATGTGGCATCTTTTTTTCTATGATGGTCGTTTAGTCATCAATTTTAGGACTGTGAAATGATGACATCAGCACTACATCATTAGACCTTGCTTGCACCTCTCTAGGGTTAGTTTTTGACCTACCTTCAATTTTTTGGCCATAACTTGAGCATACGGAGGTATTTTTCTGATCCAAAAGAAGCACCGAAATGCTAGTTCTAAGATGGAGACATTGGTGTAGGTATTTTTAGGTTTTGATGCATTTTTTCTACCCTTTTTTGGTTAAAGTCAGAAGTTGTTTTTTTTTACTCCGGCATGCATATCTTTTGCGTCCCATGTCAATTTTTTGAAAAATTTATATTTTTGGAAAGTTGGTTTTGTGTACATTTAAAAAATGTGGTCATTTTCCTTAGATTTTGGTCCATGCTCTCTCTATCATATTTTTAGCATTTTTGGTCTATGGTGGATATCTTGAGTGTTTTAGGTCCGAGGATCATTTTCCTGGCATGGTTTCCTTTGTTTTGGGTTGTACTATATTTTTTTGTAGCTCATTTTCAATTTTGATCATTGTAGCTATCATTTTGAAGTACTTTTATGTATCACACTGAGATAAAGTGCCACTCTTGCATTTTGGGGGTCATGAACGTTGTTTTGAGACAATTGTACTTGCACTATTTTCATAAAGCACCATGGGGGAATATTAGTTGCCATATTCCTTTGTCAAGTGAGTGTCCCTTCCACAACATTAGCCCCATGTAGCATTAGTGTGACTGTGTCTTTATAGGTGTTTGTACCTCTTCCTCTCTTGTCATTCTTGGCTTGTTTGCAGGAGAATTTGGTTAAACTTCTTAGTTGTTTGTCATCACACCCCGCCTGCATTAAGGGGGGGTTATTCTAATGGTCTAATGTTTTCGTGGTTTGATGGTTTGATAGTGTGAACTATGTATTTAGTGGTTAATCCTATATACAAGGCGATTGCAGTAGCTGGCTACCTATGCATTTCGGTGAGATGGATCATCTACCATATAGACACGCTCGGTTCATGCCTTCTTCTTCCATGGCAGTTCTTCAGATCAACAATTTTCTTTTAGATGATAGAGTTTTTGTGGCTTCTTCATGCTTTAGTGATGCTCTTCATGATCACTCCTTGTTCCTGTTTTAGGGGACATTTCCCTAGTTGGAGGCTTCTTCAGTTCTTCACTAGGTTACCTCTTTTTGGGGGAGGGTTTTTCCCACATGGTTTTCTCTCTTTCCCCATTTACAGAGGTTCCATTTTTTTGCATTGTTCATGGGTACCTAACATGGCCTTGTTGTCAGGACCCATTTTGCATTTCATCTTAGTTTTGTGAGCTTAAGGCATTTCCCTAAGTTGCACTTAAGGGGGGGTGTTAGAGTAAATAATTAATTTACTAATTATTTATTCTATTTACTTAAGCTTACTTAGGTAAATGCATTTTATTTATTAGTTGTAGTCTAGGAGTTTGTTATAAGTTTTTGACAATACAGGAGTTTGTTCTCTCCTAAGTCATACTTATCCTCTCACCTTGTTCGAGGACTTTCCACCTTATGTGGATGTATGCTTAGTTGTCACACTTATCTCCTAGCGTCTTTTAGCTCATTCTGGAAGGTTCTTGGAGCTCTTTATATTCAAGCTCCCTCATTGTATTTCATATCACATTCAACATATTGTAAATACATATTTTCTATGTTTGCATATTTTTGTCTCTCATGTCTGTTTGGGGTTTTTCCCTTGCTTCACGCTCTTCTCTCCTTGGCTTCCCTTTGACATGTTTTTTCCTGCAGGTGATCTTGGGCATCTTCAGAGTTAGATTTCATCAACTTCAACATGGTATCAAAGCCTTCCTACTGCTACTTTGTTGGAGAATTTTTGAAGCCATGATTTGAAGTCACAAACCCTAGTTTGTTTGTGCATTTTTTCTTCAAATCAATGGAATAATAATTTTTTGGAGCACTTTGGACCCAAACCGATGTTGCCATTGGATTTGAAAGGCCATTTGCAATCAAGATTCATATAAAACTTTTCAATTTTGGAGACAAGGCTCTGGGAGGCAAATTTTTTTTAGATCAGGGCCTACCGTACGGTTGTACGAACGAGTTTGTGCTTTAAAAATTAAAAAAAAAAGTTCTTGAGCCATGCCACCACCTAGTAGCCACCGTAGGGCCACCCATACATAGCCTATGTACTGCCCGCAACTGGCAGCGCTACCCTTGGATAGCTGCGGCCTGACCGCCACCGATCCATCACTGCGCCTCCACAGATCAGGCCACCTCCGTCGCAGCTCAGCCCCTGTTCTGCTTCCTCCACTAGTCTTCACTAGTAGTGGGCTCCTCCACCACCCAACTCATGTGGACATTGTGTCAACTTACATGTAGTGATAACACAATGAAAGTTGTTTCACTCAGCAGGTGACATGTGGCACGAGTGCTGCATGGCATCTGCCACGTCACCCTACCAACTTAGCCACCTACCACGTGGAATGCCATGTGGCATCCATGTGGGTAGCCATGTGGCACTTTTTTTTACTATGATGGCTGTTTAGCCATCAATTTTAGGACTATGAAATGCTGATGTCAACACTACATCATCAGACCTTGCTTGCACCTCTCAGGGTCAATTTTTGACCTACCTTCAATTTTTTGGCCATAACTTGAGCATACAGAGGTATTTTTCTGATCCAAAAGAAGCACTAGAAAGCTGGTTCTAAGATAGAGACATTGGTGTAGATATTTTTAAGTTTTGATGCTTTTTTGCTGCCCTTTTTTGGTTAAAGTTAGAAGTTGTGTTTTTTTACTCTGACATGCATATCTTTTGCGTCCCATGTCATTTTTTGAAAACTTTATATTTCTAGAAAGCTGGTTCTGTGTACTTTTAAAAAATGTGGTCCTTTTCCTTAGATTTTGGTCCATGCTCTCTCTATCATATTTTTAGCATTTTTGGTCTATGGTGGATATCTTGAGTGTTTTAGGTTCAAGGATCATTTTCCTGGCATGGTTTCCTTTGTTTTGGGTTGTACTATATTTTTTTGTAGCTCATTTTCAATTTTGATCATTATAGCTATCATTTTGAAGCACTTTTATGTATCGCATAGAGATAGAGTGCCACTCTTGCATTCTGGGGGTCATGAATGTTGTTTTGAGACAATTGTACTTGCACTATTTTCATAAAGCACCATGGGGGGGTAGTAGTTGCCATATTTGTGCCATCTTCCTTTGTCAAGCGAGTGTCCCTTCCATGACATTACCCCCATGTAGCATCAGTGTGACCGTGTCTTTATAGGTGTTTGTACCTCTTCCTCTCTCATCATTCTTGGCTTGTTTGCAGGAGACTTTTGTTAACCTTCTTAGTTGTCTGTCATCACACTCCATCTGCATTAAGGGGGGGTTATTCTGATGGTCTAATTCTTTTGTGGTTCGATGGTTCAATAGTGTGAACTATGTATTCAGTGGTTGATCCTATATACAAGGCAATTGTAATGGCTGGCTATCTATGCATTTTGGTGAGATGGATCATCTACCATATAGACACGCTCGGTTCGTGCCTTCTTCTTCCATGGCAGTTCTTCAGATCAACAATTTTCTTTTAGATGGTAGAGTTTTTGTGGCTTCTTCATGCTTCAGTGATGCTCTTCATGATCACTCCTTGTTCCTATTTAAGGGGACATTTCCCTAGTTGGAGGCTTCTTTAGTTCTTCACTAGGTTACCTCTTTTTGGGGGAGGGTTTTTCCCACATGGTTTTTTCTCTTTCCCTATTTACAGAGGTTGCATTTTTTTGCATTGTTCATGGGTACCTAACATGGCCTTATTGTCAGGACCCATTTTGCATTTCATCTTAGTTTTGTGAGCTTAAGACATTTCCCTAAGTTACACTTAAGGGGGGGTGTTAGAGTAAATAATTAATTTACTAACTATTTATTCTATTTACTTAAGCTTACTTAGGTAAATGCATTTTATTTATTAGTTGTAGTCTAGGAGTTTGTTATAAGTTGTTGACAATACGGGAGTTTGTTCTCTCCTAAGTCATACTTATCCTCTCACCTTGTTCGAGGACTTTCCACCTCATGTGGATGTATACTTAGTTGTCACACTTATCTCCTAGCATCTTCTAGCTCATTCTGGAAGGTTATTGGAGCTCTTTATATTCAGGCTCCCTCATTGTATTTCATATCACATTCAACATATTGTAAATACATATTTTTTGTGTTCGCATATTTTTGTCTTTTATGTCTATTTAGGGTTTTTCCCTTGCTCCATGCTCTTCTCTCCTTGGCTTCCCTTTGACAAGTTTTCACCTACAGGTGATCTTGGGCATCTTCAGAGTTGGATTTTATCAACTCCAACATGGTATGAAAGCCTTCCTACTACTACTTCGTTCAAGAATTTTTGAAGCCATGATTTGAAGTCACAAACCCTAGTTTGTTTGTACATTTTTCTTTAAATCAGGGGAAAAACAAATTTTCAGAGTAGTTTGAACGCAAATAGACACTTCCATTGGATCCAAAAGGCCGTTTGCAGTCAGGATTCATATAAAACTTTTCAATTTTGGAGATAGGGCTCCAGGAGGCAAATTTTTTTTAGATCAGGGCCTACCATACAGCTATACAGATGAGTTTGCACTTTAAAAAAAAAAAAAAAAGGTTCTTGGGTCATGCCACCATGCCACTGTCCAATAGCCATTGCAGGGCCACCCGTGCATAGCCTGTGTGCTACCCACAACCGACAGCGCCACCCTTGGATAGCTACGGCCCGACTGCCACCGATCCGTCGCTGCGCCTCCACAAATCATGCCACCTCTGTCGCAGCTTAGCCCTTGTTCCACTGCCTCCACCAATCTTCGCTAGCAGTGGGCTCCTCCTCCACCCAACTCATGTGGATGCTGTGTCAACTTACATGCAGTAAAACACAATGACAATTGTTTCACTCAGTGGGTGACACGTAGCACGAGTGTCGCATGGCATCTACCATGTCACCCTGCCAACTCAGCCACCTGCCACATGGCATCCATGTGGGTAGCCATGTGGACTACCATGTGGCACCTTTTTTTGCTGTGATGGCCATTTAGCTGTCAATTTTAGGACAATGAAATGCTGACATCAGCACTGCATCATCAGACCTTGCTTGCACCTCTCTAGGGTCAGTTTTTGACCTACCTTCAATTTTTTGGCCATAATTTGAGCATACAGAGGTATTTTTCTGATCCAAAAGAAGCACCAAAAAGTTGGTTCTAAGATGGAGACATTGGTGTAGGTATTTTTAGGTTTTGATGCTTTTTTGTTGCCCTTTTTTGGTTAAAGTCAAAAGTTGTGTTTTTTACTCCGACATGCATATCTTTTGCGTCCCATATCAATTTTTTGAAAACTTTATATTTCTAGAAAGTTGGTTCTGTGTACTTTTTAAAAATGTGGTCCTTTTCCTTAGATTCTAGTCCATGCTCTCTCTATCATATTTTTAGCATTTTTGGTCTATGGTGGATATCTTGAGTGTTTTAGGTCTGAGGATCATTTTCCTGGAATGGTTTCCTTTGTTTTGGGTTGTACTATATTTTGTTGCAGCTCATTTTCAATTTTGATCATTGTAGCTATCATTTTGAAGCACTTTTATGTATCACACTGAGATAAAGTGCCACTCTTGCATTCCGAGGGTCATGAACATTGTTTTGAGACAATTGTACTTGCACTATTTTCATAAAGCACCATGGGGGGATAGTAGTTGCCATATTTGTGTTGTCTTCCTTTGTCAAGTGAGTGTCCCTTCCATGACATTAGCCCCATGTAGTGTCACTGTGACCATGCCTTTATAGGTTTTTGTACCTCTTCCTCTCTTGTCGTTCTTGGCTCGTTTGCAGGAGACTTTCGCTAACCTTCTTAGTTGCCTATAATCACACCCTGTCTGCATTAAGGGGGGGTTATTCTAATGGTCTAATGCTTTTTTGGTTCAATGGTTCGATAGTGTGAACTATGTATTCAGTGATTGATCCTATATACAAGGCGATTGCAGTGGCTAGCTACCTATGCATTTCGGTGAGATGGATCATCTACCATATAGACATGCTCAGTTCGTGCCTTCTTCTTCCATGGCGGTTCTTTAGATCAGTAGTTTTCTTTTAGATGGTAGATTTTTTGCGACTTCTTCATGCTTCAATGATGCTCTTCATGATCACTCCTTGTTCTTATTTTAGGGGACATTTCCCTAGTTGTAGGCTTCTTCAGTTCTTCACTAGGTTACCTCTTTTTGGGGGAGGGTTTTTCCCACGTGGTTTTCTCTCTTTCCCCATTTACAGAGGTTGTATTGTTCATGGGTACCTAACACGACCTTATTGTCAAGACCCATTCTGCATTTCATCTTAGTTTTGTGAGCTTAAGGTATTTCCCTAAGTTGCACTTGAGGGGGTGTTAGAGTAAATACTTAATTTACTAATTATTTATTCTATTTACTTAAGCTTACTTAGGTGAATGCATTTTATTTATTAGTTGTAGTCTAGGAGTTTGTTATAAGTTGTTGATAACACAGAAGTTTGTTCTCTCCTAAGTCATACTTATCCTCTCACCTTGTTTGAGGACTTTCCACCTCATGTGGATGTATGCTTAGTTGTCACACTTATCTCCTAGTGTCTTCTAGCTCATTCTAGAAGATTCCTGGAGCTCTTTATATTTGGGCTCCCTCATTGTATTTCATATCACATTCAGCATATTGGAAATAGATATTTTCTATGTTTGCATATTTTTGTCTCTCATGTCTGTTTAGGGTTTTTTCCTTGCTCCACACTCTTCTCTCCTTGGCTTCCCTTTGACAGGTTTTCTCATGTAGGTGATCTTGGGCATCTTCAGAGTTGGATTTCATCTACTCCAACAAAGTTAACCCATTTAATTAAATAAGTAGAAGAATATGACAAGAATAATTCTTAATTAATTAATAAATAACTAATTATAATATCACACTAAATATTAAATAACTTAATATAGTGTTTGGGATAATTTTAAGAGTCTACATTAGTAATGAATTTAATGTGGGGGCATAGAATCTACTCATTCTTCTTTCAATCATGGGGTAGTAAATATAGATTCTAAGTATGGCATAGGATACTTTATCCCTAAATTCTTGGCATTCTTGCTAAGTTATCCACAAATCTATGCATTGCTACTTCATCCATTCTTTTTGTACACATCTTGTGAATCCCTTTATGGATTATGCATAATCCTAAAGAATGGATTCTTCATGCACACCTTTAATTTGGGAAGTAATCATCCTTGACATTGGGTCTCTCTCTCTTTTTCACAAACATATGTAGAATCTCATATGTGTAAAATTTGTACAATCTTGCTAAATCCCATACATGAGTAATATATCCAAACGCATATTCTTAATCTTATATATGGATAATGTGCACAAGCTTGCTAAATCTCATGTATAGGTAATGCATTCAAGCACAAAATGTTGATTCCCATACACATGTAACATATATATATATATATATATATATATATATATATATATATATATATATATATATATATATTTTTTGTGATTGACAATGATATGCACATTTATCATTGGAGAATTAATCACACCCCTTGTCTCTCTACTTCTATCAGCTAATGATTTATCTCTTACTATGATCTTAGGGTTAACAAAAACTCAAACCCTTGAGGGATTGATGAGTTCTTTGTCTCCTTGATTGTGATTATATTATCTCATTCTCTGTGCTCTAATATACCAAGATTTTGGATCAAGTCCACATTCTCGCTAAAGTAGGGGTTGAATGTATCATGTTAAATTGGAAGCACTTCAATTTAATAAAGGTTTGGCACCTATTTAATGTGAGATCACCATATCCTTTGTTTCTCCTTCTTTCTTCCCTTTTATTCTCCTTTATCCTAGGTGAAATTGGGGTAATACCTAATTCATCCTCTTCAAAGATCCTATTTTCATGGTGTAAAGCTCGACATAGGATCTAAAAACCTAGGTCCAACCTTTTCTTCATCCAATCACTTAGAATCTACTTTTTGTACCGAAATGCTAAATCTTGAATTTTGTACCCAATTTTTAGGATCTAGGACATGTTTCAAGACCTCGAGGGAATCCCAATGGTTCAAGGCCATAGTGTGCCCCTACATGTCTTAATTAGGGCCATAGTGTGCCCCTACTTGGCCAATTAGGGATGCAATACGTACCTTCTTGGGCCCTATTTTGGGTATGTTTCTTAGATCTTATGTCTAGGTAGTTTTGGGGTATGAATTCCTAGGTGGGTTGGCCTATGAGAGTTAGTCATAAGCCCATCCATTTTCTCCATTTTTCATCTACAATCTCATATATACAAGCATTCATGCACGCTAGGATTCAAGCACTCAAGTCTTAAAGTTTTCAAGCATCATTCAAGCAATTCCTCCATTAAAGATTAATAATTTAAGCATTAAGTTGTTGAAGGAGTCTATCTAGAAAGATCTTCTTCAAGATCCTTTGTTGCATCTTCTACATCCATTCATCTTCATCTTCTTGATCCAAATCAATTAATGAAGTAAGCACATTGTAGTCAATTTGAGAGATCCTAATATTATAAGTTGAATTTGTACATTTACTTTACATTTCTAAAATTATATTTTTCTAATTTGAGATTAATTTCTAAACTAGAGTTTGAACAAGGAAAATCCCCCATCAACAAACAAATCCCTTTTTTTATTGTAGGTTGCAGATTCAGATACCCTTTTTTACTTTCTTTGGAATTGTGAAATTATAATTAGGAGCACACATAGTTTATGTAGGATCAAAGATATCACCACAAATTATTATTCCATGAGCTCACCCTTGTCAATGCAATTTACTCCTACTAGTTTTTTGAATGATTTTTGAGTTGTGTAGGTTTCAACATTTCAGGCCCAAATCCAACATTATTTATCATTTTTTAGAAGTACAACAAGCATAAAATCATATCTAAAAGGTGTGTCTTCTACCTTCTTTATTTTTATTTCAGCATATTTACTTATTTCATTTATATATCTAGCCCTAGCTCTCATTATCTCATAGTGCTTTCAAGGACTCTGTATCTTTTCCCCTATTCTACCCCACTAGACCTAGTTTGCATTGGCACTCCTTTCTCACTTGGATATCACTAATATTTCTTGATCTAGTCTCTTATAATTAGGATTGAAAGAATCAATTTCTTTGACTCCCTATCTGAGTTGTGTAAGTGTGGTTATTTGATGAACTTAGGGTTATATATCCTTGGTTCATATTTTCCCCTTAACAATATCCTTACGTACCTTTCAATTTACCACTTTAACCTTGAATGGGTGAATTAAATTATATCTCTAAAATTATTTTTCTCTTGACATGACCAAACACTAACTCTCCCTTTTTACCAATATATAAATAACTAATTCAATAGTAAAAGGAAATAAAAAGACTTGCAACCAAATACTAGACTGTAGTATTCCTAAAAAATGACTTCTCATCATATTATTATTCCCACAACTCCACTCAATACATCATAATTCATATATATGATGGTCGATAATGTTCCCTTGAATACTATTAGAGATGGCCACACAACAAGAATATTGTTGTGAGACAATAAATAGTACAGAATAATATTACTTGCAATATTTATAATGACAATATATTTTCAAAGGTATCTATCCATATGGTAAAATTATCCTATAGCTATAAAATATTGATAGATATGCAAATCTAACCATTGATCCACTATTATAAATTCAAATGTTCAAGATAGGATTGAGAATTGGTCATGTGATTCCTCAAAATGAAAAAAAAATACTCAAAATAGAAAGCTTGTAATAAGTTCCACAAAATGATCAAAATTCTACAACTTTACAAGTACAATGAAGCTAACAATAAAACCTAATACAATCCCAAGACAATAGGATTAATACTTCTTGTTGTGTTTTAGGCATTCATAATCACCAAAATTCTTGTAGTCAAATCTATCAATATCAACAACCATATTGTCTTACAATAGATCATTGTGCAATTTGTAGTGTAATTGTTAAGGGGGAAAATGGAATCAATCACCCTAATAACTAATGAAGGTAGAAAACAAAGATACACCTCTTAAGATAGGTTTTATTGGCACAAAAGGAAGTGTCAGGGCATGAACTAGTGCAAACAGATGAATTTCTTGGATTCATTTTCCTCTCACCTCCACTTTAAGAATAATTTAGGCAAGTAGATAGGCAATGCATAGTTGAAATATAAATAGATAATAAAGTGTATTAAAATAGAAAAGAGAAGATGATATACCTCACAAGATACAAACCTAAAAATGAGTTGTTAGATGTTCTCCAAAAGGGATGAATCTTGTGTTTTGTACTAAAAACATCAAGATCTACAAAACCCATAAATCATTTGATTATTTGGAAGAGTCAACTTTCCTTACCAGGGATGACTTTTCCTTGTGAAAAGAAGAAATATGGTCCTAATTAACAATATATGAACCTGATTCTAATTTCACACTTCTAAAGTTTTGCAAAAAGGATATCTAAATCCACACCTTGTTCATCTTTTAAATATCTACAACTTACAAAATAAAGGGTTATATTTGTTTGTTATAGTGGGGGGAGGGGGGTTGCCTCAGTTAAATAAAAATTTAGGAATTAACCTTCAATTGAGATAGAAAATAGAGAATGAGCTAGCAAGTAGTAGAAATAGATTTAACTCAAAGAAATGTAAATATATGCATATGGTCTTGAATTTGAAATGTAATCAAGTATGTAGATGTAATAGCCTTGACTCAACTTCAAAAACCCTATGAAAGGAAATCAATGTGAAACCAAAAACTTCATGAATGAATGTGCTTGAAATCATCCTTAGGAATGATAGTAGGATGAATGTAGAAGATACAACAAAGAATCTTGAGTGTATGAAGGGAGATCTTGGATGTTTAAAATACTAGATCTTGCACAACTTCCTTCAATGGCTTGAATGCTTGAATCATTGGTCTTCAATGGAGTAATTTTCTTGAAATTCTAAAATGCTTTAGTGCATAAGATCTTGAGAGCTTTCTTGATCTTGTGAGTGCATGATGTGAAAAATGGAGAAAACAGATGGGTTTATAAAGGGATCAAAATTAACATTATCCTATAGGTCTACTTACCTAGAAGTTAACACCCTAAGATCAATCCAGGTATGAAACTTAGGAAATAGACCCAAAATAGGGTCTAAGTAGTGACACACTAGGTCCCTAATTCGCCCAACAAGGATGCACTATGTTCCTAATTGGCCCAAAAAGGAAATACTATGTTCTTGACTTGACTAACATGGATGCACTATATGTTCCTAATTGGGAAGGGATGCACTACGTTCCTGCCAACCTAGGCCTAAACCCTCATGATTACTTCAAGATCCCAAAATAGGTCCTGGACCCTAGAAATCAGGTGCATTTTTTGAGATATGACTATTAAAGTTTAGAAAATAGATTCCTAGTATTTGGATGAAGGAAATGGAGGGTCTAGGTGGTTAGATCCTTCCTTGATATTTACACTATGAGAATAGGAGCTTAAAAGAGGATCTATTAGGTCCTACCAAATTCCTCCTAGGAGAAAGGAGAAGAAAGAGGAGGAATAAAAATAAATGATGAAATTTAATTAATGGGTGCTAAATCTTGATTAAATTGAGGTGCTTCCAATTTAAGATGGTACATTTACCCCCAACTTTAGTGAGAGCATGGATCAATGCACACCCATGATAAAGTAGAGAATAAAGAGAAGAGAAGTATCTAATGAATCTCAATGAGATAGAAGATCACTTAGTCAAAGGGAATAATCCCCCAAGACCAAGGGTTCTAACTCCACATCCATTTACAAGGGTGCAAAAATAAAGATAAAGGAAAAAAAAGCCAAAAGTTCAAAGACATGACAAGTGGTTAGTAATTAAAACAAACACAAATCAACTAGTGAAAGAGACCTTGGCTAATGAAATGTCTAACGCTCTAATATCATATTTTGAAAGCTAGCACAAGAGCATATGTTGACATACAATATGGTGACCTAGAAACCTTCCAAATAGAAAGTAAAACTGGGGTGGGGTTGATACCCACAAGCTTTAGTGTTGCAATATAAAGTTAGCTTGTTAAGGCTTACAATGATCACTTTTGATGATCTGACCTGTTAGGAGCAATAAGAACTGTAAGGTTCACCTTGCAAAAGGATTTACAAACATACAATGAAGTATGCACTCGGTAAAGAGATATACAAAAGACTGTTAAGTCTACCTTGTGAAAGGATTTAACTGTTCCACCTGTTAGGATGAACTAGTGGCTGATCTTTGATCTGCAACTTGATTTTTTGAATGAGATTCCTTTGAGTGAAATGATCACCTTGTTATGATAGATAAATCTTTGTTGCTTCTTATACTGTTATAGCCTTTTTTACTACACACTTTTTCTCTTCAAATTTGCATCATACTCATGTTATATATATTTTATGGATGTGATATAATACATTACATATACACCAATCCAATTTACAAATCAACAAAGTTGGCTACAATACAAGTTTACTCAAAATACACATAGTCAGCCCAAATACAGGAACTCAGGTTTTGAAGACTAGCTTAGTGAGATTATGATACTTGACATCCACTCTCAATGCTCAACATCATCATGGATTTAGTAGACATAGAAGCTCAGTCCATAATAATCACTTCTAAGTAGTTTTAACTTAGTTTGCACTGGTGATTGGTGAATACTATAAAACTTGGCATATAACCTGAGTCACTTGATTCACATTGCATAGCTCAGTCAATGCTATTACTATGAGCTTGGTATAGATTGAATCACTTGGTTGAAATTGTATGGCTTGGTTAAACTAGATTCAAATTGCTAAAACTACAAACTTAGTAACCACTGCACAACTCAGTTTGCACTGAGAGACTCGGTAAACCTTATGAAGCTCAGTTTACATTGATAATCATCAACCTAGTACAAACTACGCGACACAAACTAAATATCGTTACTTGAATTTAGTAGCAACTGTAGAACTTGATAGAGTCTAAAATACTTGGTTAACACTATTAACTATACAATAAGCTTGATAGATACTTACTATCTAAATAAGTGTGTGTCACTAATAACAAACTTGACTGCCATGCCAACAATATATGCATTGAAAAACCTCGTTTCTCACTTAAAGATCATAAGTGGTGATTTTCCATGAAATTACATGCAGCTTTAGACGTGTTTTTCACTTCTAAAAAATATGTTTAAGAAAGAGTGGCAATTTTAGATCCATTCATATATCATTTAAACATGCAAATGACTTCTAAAAAACTATTTTTATGGCTTGTAGCGCATTAAAATCCAAAGTGGCATTTTTCAAGCCAATGCATATGTTTTGAACATGCAAATGCAACCAAAAAGTGTGTTTTAATAACATGAGGCCTTTTTTAATCAAAAACTTCAAAGTGGTGATTTTTAGCCCAAAAAAACATATTTTTGGCTCTCAAAACTTCACTTTTTAAGGCATTTTTCTCAAAAATGAATTTTGCAGCCTTCAAATTCTCATATCTTGAGCAACACTTGGTCATTCTTAATGATCTATGGGTCATTTTTTTGTAAAATCACCCAAATAACATTTTAGGCTACTCAAAAAGGGAGTTTGTTGAGTGTTTTCTTCATTTCTCAACCCCATCTACGGCACGTGTTTTCTCAAAATGCCCTAGTTTTTAGCAATTTACACCTTTAAAATAGAAATTTTTTTTGGATTAAGGTAAGTTTAGCTTGCATTCAAGTCTTTTAAATCACTTGGTATGGTTTGGTCACCATTTTCCAAATTCACGACATGATGTAAATTGTTTGGTCAAAATAATTACTAAAATGATACAATTTTTGCCTCTAACTTCCTACACTTGGTGAATTTTGAGTCTTCTCTTGCAAGGATTGAGATAAGATTCAAATTCTATTTAACACTTCATCTTTCAATATTTATAAATCTAAGAAATCTCTTCGATTGGATTTTTAGATTTTTTAAAGTATTTTAAACGACTTCTTTTCTTGCCTCTTGATAAAAGGGTATGATTCGTTTTTATTTTCATAAGTTTTGTTGCATATATCTATTATGTTGTATGTGCAAGTCTCATCATTTCCATTTTCATATGTGAATTTCTTTTTTATTTGTCAAGTTGCTTGTTCTATTCTCCTGTCTACCTCTTCAAGTTGCATATTCAAGGTCCCATTTACTTGCATACGCAGTTGGGGTAAAATCTAGTTCTAATATAGAAGAAAGTCCCTTATTTTCCCTCATGAGAATGCAAGTGAATGCAAGTGAAAGTCCCACCAATATGCATTCCATGAACCTCCATATGGATACCCTATGTTTGAAAAAGAATTTCCCACATGGTTGTCGGATGCATAGCATGACTTATGCCTATTATAACATGCTATGTTTCCATTTCATTACACTTTACTCCTTATTTTCTCATTTTAAAGCTCGCTGTCTACAAATGTAATCCACTCTAAAATATATATTTTGGCTATTCTAGCCATTTTCAGCCATTATGAGCTTGACCCATTTGCTAATTCACTCTTTGTAGTCATCTCATATACTTTCCCTATTCATACTTTGTCCAAATATGTATTTTTACATAGAAATAAATTTTTATGGACTCCTCATATGATGATTATCTTAGATTGTGGAGCTTTCATATGACAGTTACACAGGTACATCATTCTACAATGTCAAAAGAGCTTGCATCAGTAAAAGGGAAAGATCAGAAAAATATGAAGTACCAGTATGACTAGTACCACAACTCCATCCCACCATTACTAGTAACTTCCTATAGTGATTAGGTTTGAGATACAAATGTAGCACACATGAATATGGAATATTTTTCACAAGAGTTAATGTTGAAGCCATCAAGAATATGACTTGGATCAAACAAAGTCATACTCATTTGCTAGCTACCTTATCCTGTGGAAGCTCATGAACCTGAGTTCATCCTTTCATGCCCCAGAAATTTTGATGCAACCTCTAGAACTATTAAGGACTAAGATGGTAATAACATCAATAATCTTGATCTAGATACTATTGAATAGATTTTTCATGTTCCTCACACTACATTTGTCACAAGCATCACTAGATAGAAAATCTTGGAGCGGTGGAATGGAGATCGTTCTTAATACATAAAATTCATTATTAAAAAAAATTAGCTAATTCAAAGGAGACTCAATCTTTCCCTAAAGGCATCCAAAGGTTAGAGTTCAAGGAGGAGATCAATGATCTTATCATATTTCTTAGTCGCCTATCTAGCTCAAGGATTCAAAATTTTTATACACTTTAAGTAAATACAAGTAGGAAGATTACATGTAAAGAGAAATTATATTGTAAGTATAGGATAACATGTCCCTCTACAATCAGCCCATTTAGTCAATTTGAAACTACATTAGGCATGAAACTTTAAATTAGTCAAATAAGTTCGAAGTTTGTTGGAGAATAATTCAAGGTGGTTGAGAGTCTCCCCTTTCCCTCTACCTTTCTCTCACCTATTTTCCTATATAAAGAAGGGAGGTCATTGTAAATAATAATTTTTTGGCAAGGTAAGAAATTTCTGCCAGTTTATATGTGCACTCTAAGACTTTGTGCTTGGATTTAAATGTAAATCGTTATCAATAAAAGAGGCAACTTAATTTCAAAATTTGTATTGATTAAAGGTGTTATGAGACAACATTTTTGGATATTGATTGTGAGTTATGTAGACTTTGAGGTGCCTAATGCATTCAAAACCCATTTCAACTTTTGAAGACTTTGTGTTATTGGATATAATCACTTAGATTTAAAGATTTTTGGTCTTCAATTTTCATGTTGGAGCACCTTAATCAAACTCCCTAGGTCTGGTTCTTTGTTTTGGTTTCTAGTTGGATTTTTGGCATGTATTGGTTGGAAATATAAGTGGAATAACTGAGAGGGGAGGGGTGATTCAATTGCCACAAAAACAAATCCAAGTTCCTTAAGATATCAATAATACAAAACCAAAGATTTATTGAAACTATTGTAAATCATTTAGTACATAATCACTTGGTTAACATAGTATAGCTTGATTAACACTAAGAAGAATTGTCACTCTATAAACACTCAGTTAATACTAAATACATGCATTATTACTTGGTTAACACTAAACATGCAGATCTTAAGATATTAAGTGTGATTAACCTTAATTAACTTAGTTGTAGAAACATAAAGAAAATAATATGAACAATTGAGACACCAAGATTTACCATGGAAATCTAATCTGGGAAAACCAACAATTGTAACTAGTTACTATTTTTCACTCTTTTGAAGTGAGCTCTGTTAAGAACCAACCCTGTTAAAGATTACAGAACACACTGTTAGGTTTGACACTGTTAAAGGATTTAGATCACCCTATTAGGAGTGTCCTTGTTAGAGGTCATCAAACACTTCAATCTAGAAATTCCACCTCAGTAGAGGATTTTCCAAAGCTGTTAAGCTAACTCTATTAGGAGATTTGATTCACTGCTACAATTATTAGTGAGTAATAATGACTTGCCCTGATTGCTAATGCAACTAACTTTGCTTCAGATCTCTATTCTAGCTTGATTACTTGATCCTCCTTGATTAGAATATTATTTGCAGCTTGGTCAACTTAGATACTCTTTTATCCTTCCAATTCTCTTCCTTTATTCATCTTCTTCATTTACATGACTTTCAATCCTCAACTTGACCTTATACTTATATGAATTACCTTGACAAGTAAGCTTGAATAGACATAAAATAAATCAATAATCAACCCTTAAGTCGACTAGAACTAACAAATTAATCAAACATACTCAATATGTTATAATAGAAAAAGCCTTTGTTTGTCGACCCAACTCAGTCAACTTTGACTTAGAAAAGGCTTTCCTTTGGTAACTAAGTAAACTTAGCTAACATTGCATCCTAAAATAAATTTTCTTTGGTAACCAAGTGAGCTCAATTAACACTAGTTCCATGCCAACTTTCCTTGTTAACCAAGTGAGCTCAGTTAAAACTGGATTTCCTTCGATAATTGAGTGAGCTTTGTAGATTCTAACTCTAAAATTGATTATTTGTGGAATGCTCAGCATAAACAGGAGATTGTCTTCATCACCCTAGTGAGCTCAGAAGACACTGACTTGCTTGGTAAGGCTTGACATTTTATGTAACATCAAAGGCAACATATAATTGAACAATTATTTTCAACAATCTCCCTCTTTGGCATTTATGAAACAAAACATGTCATAACACAATTAAATTTTAGAGCAAAATAAAAGTAAGGATAATATCCTTATTTTGATTTTGATTCTCATCCATGAGAACTCCCTCTATTAGTGTGAGCTCCCTCCAACATGAATCTCTCCCTCTAGAATGATTCTTTGATTACTCTAACTACAGTTTCTCCCTTTGTCAGTAAACTCTTCCTCTTTGACATCTCATTCCAAAAGCATAAACTCTCCTTCTTTGATATTTCAATCATTCAAAAAATTTCTCTTATATGATAGCATAAACTCTCCCTCTTTGACATCTCATGCTAAAGACAATATTCATTGGAATTTCATGTACCTGATGTACTAATTCCTATGCAATATGCTCTTACAATACTACATCAACCCTAACTAATCTTCAAATTCTTGGCTGATACATCACCAAACTTTGTTTAGCAAGCTTCAAATAGGGGAATAACCCCTAGCTTACCTCTTAGATACAAGAATGTATCTTTAGGCAATGGCTTGGTGAATATGTCTTCAATTTGTTCCTTTGTATTCACATATTACAATCTCACCTCTTTGTCTTGTACTAATTCTCTTAGAAAATGATATTTTATTGCAATGTGTTTAGTCTTGGTATGTATCATGGGATTTTTGGAAATGTTAATTGCACTAGTATTATCACAGAAAACAACAGCTGGATCCTTGATTTTTTCCTTCATACTTGACAATAGTTGTTTGAACCAAACAATATTTGAATGATTAACTATTGCTGCAACATATTTTGCTTCTATTATAGATTGAGAGATGTATTTTTTCTTCTTTCTTGTCCAAGATACTAGCCTCTTTCCAAGAAAGAGTGCTCCACCACTAGTGCTCTTCCTATCATCAATACTTCTTGCTCAATCAGCGTTAGTGAAGACTTTCAATGCAAGATTGCCTTTCTTCTTATACCACAATCCATAATCTTCAATACCCTTAAGATACCTCATCATCATTTTTGGAAAGCTTATGTCCACTAGACATAGGTATTCCAACTGGTCTAGATTCCTCCATTCTGAACTTCTCCAATATCTCTTTGATGTACTTTGATTGAGTGATGTAGATACCATCCTTCTTTTGTTGAGTATGCAAGCCAATGAAGAATTTGGTCTCTCCAAACATTAACATTTCAAATTCCTTACTCATTTCTTCAAAAAATTATTTGCACAAATCATCATGTCCAATGAATAATATATCATCTACAAAAATTTCTTCCAACAATATCTTCTTTTTCGGTCCTTCCTTGATGTATAGAGTGATGTTGTCATTTGTTCTTTGAAAACCAATCTTTACCAAATAACTATGCAATCTTTCATACCAGGCTCTAGGGGCTTGTTTGAGACCATATAAAGCTTTGTGTAGTCTTCAAACCATATTCTTTTTTCTAGGATCTATGAAACCTTAAGGTTGCTCAATGTAGACTTCTTCTTCTAGGATTCCATTCAAGAAAGCTGACTTTACATCTATTTGATATACTTTGAATCTTTTATGTGTAGCATAAGAAAGTAGTGTTCTAACACCCTCTAGTCTTGCAACAGAAGCAAAAGTTTCTCCATAGTCAATACCTTATTCTTGAGCATAACCCTTGCATATTAGCCTTGCCTTATTCCTTGACACCTCTCCATTTTTATTCAACTTATTTTTGAATACCCATTTTGTGCCAATTACACTTTTCTCCTTGGGTCTAGGAACACAAGATCAAGTCTTATTTATTTGAATTCATTCAATCTCTTCATTAATAGCCTTAGTCCAAATTTCATTTTCTAATGCATCTTTAATAGTTCTAGGTTCAAATTCAGCAAGCAAACATGTACCTTTTAGTTTGTTCCTTTTCATTATACCTTTTGACTAATCTCCAATGATTTTCTTGGGTGCATGATACCTTTTGACATATATAGCAAGTACAAGTATCTTCTCCTTAGATTTTAGACTTGAATGACTTGATTTACCATGATCAAAATGATTTTCTAAATTATGTGTGGGTCCCATTATTTGTGACTTGGGTCCTTCAGACTATGACTCGATTTCCACTAGCTAAAACCCAAACCCTCCTGACAGAGACTTGGGTCCTTCTGACTATGACTCAAGTTGTACTAGCTTCAACTTAGGTTGAACTAGAGATTTTGGGGACTCAGATGGTGAATACTATTGATTCCCAAATGCATTATCTTCAACTTTAGGTAAATTATTAGGTTCATAGTAAACAAAGTTTTTGTAATTTTTAGGTTCTTTGTTGCTTTGTTCTTCACTCTTTTCTACAAACTCATCAATCTTTACATGTGCACTTTCTATAACCTTGTGAGTAGTTAGATTCAAACATTTATATGATTTTCTTTTGTTGGAGTATCCTAAGAATATGCCTTCATCACTTTTCACATCAAATTTTCCTTTCCTTTTCTCTTTTAAGATATAGCATTTGCTTCCAAATACTTTGAAATAACAGACATTAGGTTTATATCCATACCACAATTTATAAGATGTTTTCTCTAAATCTTTCTTTAGCTAGACTCGATTCAAGGTATGAACTACTATGTTGATTGCTTCCTTCCAGTATTTGATTGCAAATTTTTTCTCTATCATCAGTGCCCTTACACAATCCATGATGGATCTACTTCTTCTTTTTGCTATGCCATTTTGCTGAGGTGTACTAGATGTTGATACCTATCTTTTCATTCCTCTTTCATTGCAGAATTCATTGAATTTATTTGAGAAGAATTTTCTTCCTTTTTCTAACCTTAAACATATTAGTTTATTTCCTTTTTCTTTCTCCACTCTAGCCAAATACCTCTTGAATTTTTGAAATGCTTTAGATTTATCTTTCAAGTACATTACTATCATCATTCTAGAATAATCATCAATAAATAAAACAAAGTACTTATCTCCATGGTATCTTTCTATGCTAATAGGTCCATAAAGGTTTGTATGAACCAGCTCCAAAACTTCTTTAGAATGATAAGTCTTTCTTTTGAAACTTTTCTTTCCCATCTTCCCAATTTGATAATTCTTGCACATGCCCATGTTAGGTTTCTTTAGGCTTGTTATGCCTCTCACTCTTATGTTCTTGCTTATGTTGACTAGGTTATCAAAATTCACATGACACAACCTTTTATGCCATAACCAACCTTCTTCTATTTGAGCAAGGAAATATGAACTTTCAGTTAGATCAAGATAGAAGAGATCACCTTTTGTTTGATTTTCAGTCTCAACCAGATTTCCTTTCCCATCTAGGAGCTTGGCCTTACTATTCATGAATTCTACCTTGAATCCAATATTGTTCAATTGTGCCACACTAAGTAGATTATGTTTTAGTCCTTCAACCCAATAAGACTTATCACATCTGAGTTCATTGGTCAATGCAATGCATCCTTTTCCTTTTACATAATAGGGTTCATCATTGCCAAATCTAATACTTTCGCCATCATATTGTACCAAGTTCTCAAAATTTGATTCATCACCAGTCATGTGGTGAGAACAACCACTATGCAAAATCCATGTTTCATTCTTGCTAATATGAGAAATGTGGGCCATCTTATCATTTTCATCATTTGATTCATCTTTTATAGTAATATAGACCATTACATCATCATCATAATTTTTAGAATCTTTAGCCATGAAATGAGATTTCTTACCTTTGTCCTTGTTCTCTTTGTAGCTTTTGAAAGCTTTCTTGCCTTTGTACTTGATATAGTTCTTTTCTACTTTTCCTTCTTTGTTTGAACACCTTGCAACAATGTGACCGAATTCTTCACAAGAAAAATAGATTAGAGGTCTTTTACCTTTGTACTTTCCTTTGCCTTTAGGGAATCTTCTTGCAAGTAGTGCTTCAATGGTTTCAAGATCTTAATCTGAATATTATTCATCTCCACTTTCAAATAATTTTTTAAGATTTTCCTCTTTTCCTTTTGAGTGATAGCTTAGCTTGAAATGTAGACTCAATGCTACCAGAGTTAGGAACATAGTTACCAAATTTATCTAGCTCAAAGGCTATCAATCTTCCCACTAGTGCATCCAAAGTTATATCATTTTTGGGATCACATCTCATCTCTTGAATTGATGAAATTCTAATTACATAAATAGGAAGAAGAGTTATGAGTACTTTGCTTACCACTGTGACATCATCTATTTTCCTTATTGAGGCTCCGATTGCACTTACACTTGCTTTGATTCTTTTACTGTATTTTGCAATGTTTTCATCTTCTCTCATCTTGATCAAATTGGCCTCTTAAAATTTCTACCTTAGCTCTCCTCACATTTTTATCTCATCCATAGATATCTTTTAGCTTGATCCACATCTCATGGCAGTAGGACAATCTTTGACTTCACCAAATTCAACATTGTTGAGAGTAGAGGCAATTTCAATCATCATTATGTTGTGATTCTTCTTTTCTATAATTTGTTCCACAATCAAAGTTCTAGTAGGTTCTACATACTTACTATCTAGTCATTTTAAGCTTGAGTCTCCAATGGTTTCCAAGAGTAGCCTCATGACTTCTTGTCATTCTTTGAAGTTATCTTTTTTCAACTTAGAAATTTCCCTTCCGCAAGACATCTTGATCTTTAGCTTAGGTCCTTGAAACCTTATCTACAAGCACCAACTTCTTTGATACCAATTGTTGGAAATATAAGTGGAGTAACTAAGAGAGGAGGGGTGAATCAGTTACCACAAAAAAAAATCCAAGTCCCTTAAGATGTTAATAATACAAAAGCAAAACTCTATTGAAACTATTATAACTTGGTTAGCACAAAATCACTCGGTTAACATAGTAGAGCTCAGTTAATACTAAGAATAACTATCACTTGATTAATACTGAACATATCCATTGTTACTTGGTTAACACTAAATATGCAGATATTAAGATATTAAGTGTGATTAAGCTTAATTAACTTAGTTGTAGAAACATAAAGAAAATAATATGAATGCTTGAGACACCAAGATTTAATGTGGAAACCCAATTTGGGAAAACCACCACTTGAAACTCATTACTATTTTTCACTCTTATTAAGTGAGACATGTTAGGAGCTAACCCTATTAAAGGTTACAAAATACACTATTAGGTGTGATCATATTAAAGGATTTAGATCACCCTGTTAGGAGTGGCCTTGTTAGAGGTCTTTAGACACTTCAATCTAGAAATACCACCTTGTAGAGGATTTTCCAAATAGTTGTTAAGATAACTCTATTAGGAGATTTGATTCATTGATACAATTATTAGAGAGCAACAATGAATTGGCCTGATTGTTGATGCAACTACCTTTGTTGATTCTAGATCTCTGTTTTAGCTTGATTACTTGATACTCTTTGATCAAAATATTCTTTATAGCTTGGTCAACTTGGATACTTTGTTATACTTCCAATTCACTTCCTTTATTTATCTTCTTCATTTACATGTTTCCCAATTTCAAACCTCAACTTGACCTTATACTTAAATGAATTACCTTGTCAAGTCATCTTTTTTTATTTTTATTTTTATTTATAGTAAAGAGGGGTAAACACTTTGACCTGGAGCTATGAATCAGTGAGGCCACAAATGCGGGACCTCATCCCCATTAGATTTGAACCTTGATGGCAAGGATAACAACCCAATAGCTTAACCATCACAACATGCCACTATTAGCTCCTTGTCAAGTCATCTTGAACACACATAAAATAAATCAATAATCAAACCTTAAGTTGGCTAGAACTAAAAAATTAATCCAACATACTCAATATGTTGTAATAGAAAAATCCTTTGTTAGCTGACCCAACTTGGTCAAAACTAACTCAGAAAAGCTTTCCTTTGGTAACCAAGAGAACTCAATTTCCTTTGGTAATCAAGTGAGCTTGATTAACACTAGTTCCATGCCAACTTTCTTTTGTTAACTAAGTGAGATCAATTAATAATGAATTTCCTTTGATACTTGAGCGATCTTGCTAGATACTAACTTTGAACTTGGTTATCTCTGGAATGCTTGGCATACATGGGAGACTCTCTTCATCGCCCAAGTGAGCTCAATAAACAATGACTTGCTCGGTAAGGCTTGACATTTTGTGTAACATAAAAGACAACATACAATTGAAAAATTGTTTTCAATAGTATGTAATCTAGCCAAGTCGAGAGTGTGAGTATGGACCTTTTAAGGTCATCTCCTTGTTTCAGTTGTTCCTAGGTGAAGTTTTTATTCTAGGTGTTTTGAATTGGTTGTTTAGTGTTGCTGGTTTTAGGGGTCCTGGGTTTGGGACCATAAAGCATGAGAAAGATGTAGGTTTCAACTTATCTTGTCCTCCATGATGTTTTTGCATCCTTTTTGCATGGATTAGAGATTTGACACGACATTTGAAGCAAGAAAGGGAAAATATGTCAATTGTGCAAAAGTTGTCAAATAGACAAGAATGGAAAAATCATGCAAATTGATGTCCTAAAAGATAAATCATGCCTAGACATCATTAATGGCCTATAATATATAGGTTTGGAAGTTCCCAAGTGAAGGAAAGTAAAGTTTCTCAAAGATGCAAAAAGTTGTCAAAGTTGTGCAAATTTTAAAAAGTTGCTCGACAACTTTTTGACAAAAAAAGTTGCATAATGCAAGAAAGAGGTTGATGGTTATTCAAAATTCCTACAACCTCTTTGGGTACTTATAAAATCACAAATTAAACCCATCCCAAGGGTTGGGAGTTGTAATCAACAATTTTGTGCAAGTGGATCCATGAATTATAGTCCAGTTTTTAATAGTTTTTGAGTTTCTTGGTTGTTTGTGAGGAATAATTGATTGAAATAATGATTCTATTGTTGGATCCTTTTTTTTCATGTTATATAGTACTTTTCTATTCAAATTTTAATTTTTTAGGTGTTCATTTAAGTAGGTTTTGAAATTTATCTATAAATACTCTATGTGCTGGTCTAGTTTTAACCATTTGTGCAAGAATGGCTCCCCCATGAGTTCTTCATGATTTTAGGGGACATGGGAGTAGAGATAGTATACATAATGTACATAGGTTTTGGGGCCTTGAAGAGATGGTTAAGCAATTCAAATATGATGCCCTAGGCAAGTCATTGATACTTGGTTAGGAAATCACAGTATTAGCAGGAAGGCTTTGGGGTTTGAATGTGAAGGATACTTCAAACCAAAAGTTGCAGAAGGAGGAGGGGTGAGTGATGCCACTATATTCCAATGGAGAAGGTCTCATAATGCATTTTTTAAAGGAAACAATCAGACCCTAGTCAGCCCTGTCATCCTTATTATGAAACCCTTAATTATATGTTGGAATTAACAATGGGAAAGTAAATTCTAAGCGGGGGGGGGGGTGTGAATCAACACTTCAAAAATTTAACCATAAAAACATTCACCACACATCCATCTCACAATTTATCATATTGATTGAAATAGCTAGCTACATATGTTCATCCATAGCATGAAATAAATAACACATGACATAATAAGTTTGTTACCCAAAAACTCTCCAATGAGAAGGTAAAAATGGAGTGAGGATGACACCCACAAATCTTTACTATTACAATTGTAAAGTGTAGCCAATGAAGGTTACAATAAGTTTGACCATAAACTATGATCTACCTTGTGAAAGGTCTACCCTATTAAATTCTTACAAAGACTATTTGGTCTCACCCTGTTAAAGGATTTAAACACCCTACTAGAAGTGTACCTTGTTAAAGGAATTTAAATTTTAATACAACAAGAAATCAGTTAAGAGATTTACACAAAAGTCTATTAGGACTTGAAACCTTTCAAGACTACTTTGTTAAGAGATTTTCATTGATTCACTTGTTAGAATGTTTCAACATTGATCCTTTGGTTATCACTTCTCTGCTAGATATTAGATCTTCTCTTTCCTGATCTATATTTTATCCTCCTGATTAGATGTATCTCTTATGTCCTTTAACTACTATGTTATGCTTTCTCTAAATGATTCTACAATTATAGCATGATCATAACCTCCATAGCCACCATGAATGCTCTCTTTACACTTAGCATCCTCCCTTATCTTTGCATCCACACACACAAACTCTTTAGGGTTTTCCCTCCTTAAGAAGACTTAGGTGAGCTAGGGTTAGGTAGTAATCAATGATTGTGATTCATCCATTTTTTTCTTAGAACATCCCTTAATCTAATTGGTTGCATGCATTGTAGGGATTCACAATATACCTTTGTATATATCCTCTAGAATTGTTAAAAAAATCCTTACATCAGCCCAAAAATGGTTTATATAGGAGTTTGTGTCATTATAAACAACTATGTCCAAAACTATTTACTCGACACTAGAAAGCTCCGATGCTTGACATTCATTACATCTTTAATGCTCAAACTTAGCTCCTGAATGACTTGACATCCACTAATTTACTCTGCATATGAATCACTTGGCATATATATTTTTCTTGGCACTTGAGTGAATTGACACATACCATCTTCTCAACACATACTAGTGCTTGACACTAATTTCATATATTATTCAATATACACTACTTACTCGACACATACAAAGTTTTGATAAGTAATGACTTGAGTGTTTTGTCATTGCCTTGTCAAAACCAAATTAAAATTAACAATCTCCCCCTTTGACTTAAGTGGCAAAAATACTTTATCATGCATATACAAGCTAACTAATGTTCATAACTCAGATAATCTATATCTCATACAAAATTTTAAAATTTTGCACAACTAATGACTTAACTGTCATACCTCTTCAAAATTTTATAACTCCCCCTGAGTTGAATATTCCTTTTTTTTTTTAAAATTTTTTATAACTCCTTATGAGTAAATATGTTGTAATATTTTTGTCCCTATCTCAAAAATGTACTCCCCTTTCTTGCAAAAACCTTATAATCCCCCTTTTTTGACACTTAATGTCATTTAGGTGGTATAATTTGTAGTGCCTGCCCCTAGTTCGCATTTTTGCTAACATTGTTGAGCTCTTTTAGGGCTAGTTTTATGTTGTTGGTTAGCAACATTCTTTTGAGATTATCAGATATTGTGCTATGGATTCAGTTTATTATGTAATGAGATCACTTAGACTTTATATTTCATGTATGTATGATGATTATTTTTAGTGTTCGCAATTATTGATGGTGATTATTACATTTCTTTCAGTTATTAATGATGATTAGTAAGATGATTTATTATCATATGTGTTTTCTTATGGATACTTACCCCATACTTGCATGTGTATGGTGTGCGTGTTTGCTTTGCATGTTTGCTTTTGTATGGCGTGTCTGATATGGTTAAGGAAGGGAGTCGTAGTCACCTGCTAGTCAGGATCTACACGATGCACCACTTCCTACCATTGCCTATTTAGTTTAATATATATTGTGCTTGTACATGCATGGTTTTTATGCAGGTTGCAGGTACCGGGTATCGACTTCCCTGAATTGCCAGGATGAGCGTACCCTATCACACTATCTCAATGATAAGAGAGGGGAGATAAATTCTCAAGTCCAAATCCCAACCCTTTTAAGCCATTTTGTTCTAATTGGAAAATTAGGACAAGTATCCGAGTTGAGTACCCTCCGAATATGTTGGATAACGTAATTCGTGATTTAAACCTTTGGTTTGATTTTGTATGTATTTTGGCTATGATAGGTTTTCATATTTTATCCTTGTGAGTCTTTGGTGTATTTTCTATTAATTAAGCCTAATTAAAAGATTTAATTAATGGTTTAATTTAATGGAAAATTAATATGGTATTTTAATATTTATTTTATTTAATTAATTGGGAAATTAATTAAATAAAATAATTAAATTTGAAGATAAAAGTTAAAAGTTTAAATTTGGAATGTGATAATATTTATTTTAATAATAATATATTTGGAGTTCATTTTTAAATAAATGACTAAATAATATTGTTATTAAAAGCTAACAAATATTTTAGCAATTAAGTCTTGGAAAATGAAATTTTAAAAGTGGAAAATATATTTTTAATTAATTAAAGATTCTAAATCTCATGTGATTAAAATATAAATATATTAAGATTGCAAAGTGGAATTATTAAAGTTTGTGCATGAGAATTAATAAATAAATATATTAAATTGGAAAGAGTAAATTAAATATTATATTAATTAACATGCATTATTTTTAATATTTTCTCACATAGGAGTTGGCAAATTCTCGAAAATTGTCTTATAGACAACACTGGAGTTTGCACTCTAAGAATGCATAAGTTGTCTACACTTAGGAGTTAGCATTTGTATTTGAGCACATGGTGTCTACACCCTTACGACTTATCTAGAAAGTTGGATAAGGCACATGCTTGGTTGTCATGCTTATCTTCTAGTTGTCTCTAGAGACACTCTAGATGCATCTTAGAGGCCTTTAAATTGAGGCTCTCCTAGTGTGTTTGTACAAGTTGAATGGAAGCTACAAGCTACAAGCTTAAATGAAAGCGGAAGTAGAAGCTGAATGGAAGCTTCAAGCTTACATGCATTAGAGAGGCTCATATGCTCATATGTTCTATATGCTTCTATGCTTCTTCTAGCTCTTCTAGTCACTTGGAGGATTCAGTTGGCTTGGATCTTGGAAGGATTGCGAATGATGGAGAAGAAAGGGATTTTCCATGGACTTCTGAGGCATGGCGGATTAGCATCAGTGTCCAGGTGCACTCGTGATAATCACATATTCTTTTTGCACCATTTCTCTTCCTGTCTTCATCATGTTTGTTATATGTGTCTGATTATATTCCATGAATGAATTTGCAATTTGAATCGGAATCTAGATATGTATTTATTTGGTTGAGTAGAAAACATTAGAAAACCCTAGATCCAATTAAAGAGACATTAGATCTAAAAGGGTTTGGGTTCGAATTAAAATTAATTTGAGAAAGGTGATTTCAAATCAATAGTTAAACCTATTGGATAGATTAATGGATATGTTTTAGGAAAATAATTACTTAAAAGGAAAAATACTTGTTTAGAAAAGTCCTTTAAATCTAAGTATGCATTTTCTTTTGTAAATCTGCATATATATAAAATTATATATGTGTATTTTAAATGCAATAATGGTTGATAACAAATTTTGTATAAATAAATAAATAAATAAATAAATAAATATATATATATATATATATATATACATATATATATACATATATGTAAATACATATATATACATATATTCATATATGCATATATTTGAGATACTTTATTTACAATTCGAATTTGTATATGGTGATAATGTTTATTATAAACCGAATTAATAAAAAGAAAAACGTTTATTTAAAAACGTTATATATATTAATACCGGGGGGGACGGACCCACACCCCGTACCTTCCCTCTGCGACAGTGGTCGCAGGGTACCTGCTACTGCAGGGTACCCGCGACGGGGTGCCCAACCGCCATGGCAGGCCTGTTCTCTGCCACACGGCACTGCCGTGTACTTTAGTGGCAATGACAATGGTCGTAGCGTTTGGTACCCGCGCCAATCGAAGGACGTGCGGGGTACAGCGGCAATATTATAGTATATGTATTGGTTGCAACGTTTTATAAATGGCATTTCAAATTGAATTTTAATTCGATTTTTATGATAGTTTTATATATATATATTAATAATTGTAGTATATGAATTATTAGTATATATATATGAATTATTAGTATATATATATATATATAATGTGAACAAGATTTTAAATATATAAGATTTTAAATAAATAATATAGTTTTAAATTAATCTAAACATTTAATTAGAATTTATTCTAATTAAGGTCACTAAGAAAATATAATGGAGATGAATTCATGAATGAAATTGAATTGGCAATTAAAGAATTATTTTAGATAAATGATTGTCTTTGAGGTGAATGAAAGGTTTATGGTTTGAGTATTAATAAATTAATTGTTATTAGATTATCAATGAGACTATCATTTATTAATAATTGCTAAGTATAACAAGTTACTAATGAATGATAGTATAAATAGTCGATATAATTATTAATTAGTTCAATGTAATTGACATTGATTAATAATTGAAATAATGTTATAAGTTAGGATCAATGGATTTGAGATCAAAATTAGAGGGGAAGTTTTCATTGGAAGATTATTTCAGATGTTAATATTGGTGATCCCATTAATAAGTTGAGATTTATATACATATTTATTAATTAAAATCAATGATTGTTAGTTAATAGATATAGATATGTATATAGATATTAAACGTTATTTATTGGATGTTAGTACTGTTTCAAAGTAAGATTTAAAATTACTGTTAAAGCAAATTTTATTAATATGTTTTGTAGGGTTAACTATTTGCACAGTTGACCATTAATTGGTTTCATATGACCTATTCATCAATCTAACTAAATTAGATTTAATTATGATTGGTTAGTGGTCAAAGGAGATTATAATTTATTTAATGACTTGTATAATGGGAATGTATTTTAAGGAAGTTATAATCAATTGCTAATGACATTGTTGTTAGTAAAGTAATGAAGAATCTACCATCATAGATTGGTATTAGCTACTAAATTATTATCAATTCAATTGTTAATGAAATAGAGTATAGATGATTATTATTAATACGAGTATGTTAAGAAGATATTAGTATGATGATTGTGGTCATTATGGAAAAGATTTCCAAAATAATTTGTTATAAGTATTATTGAAATATTAATATTTGGATTGAAGTTGACTTTTACGTACAAACTATTGCTAGTCAACTAATATTCATTAGGTTGATGGAATGACTGTGTAATTATTAATTTAATCAATTAATAAGAGTTAATTAGATTTAATTAATAATTAAGTTAAGTAATGGAGAATTAATTGATATAATTCTTTCAATGAGATTGCAAAAGTATTGATATCAAAGTTGATGGATCTTATTCTGATAACTTGAATAATGACTTAGATATTTTAACGGTTATTAGTAACGATTTAATTATTAAAATGATTATAATTAAGAGGCTTAAGTGTTAGAGATATTTAATTGAGTTTTAACTATTAGAATGATAATAGGTCACAGATGGTGTGCCTATGTTAATTGATGGATTTAATTGATCATTTTGATTAAGTTAAGATATCTTATACGAAGAATGATAATTGGTTCTCTTATAATTTAACGATTAATGATCCTTGTTTTATGTGAAAAGTTGAAGTAACGATAAGAAGAGTTGATCAATTTGAATATGGATCTTAGTTAAATAAAGAGAACAAGTTAATCAAAGGTCAATGATGATCAGTTTAATGAGTAAATGGTTATTCTTAAGTTATTCTCAGAATGTAATTCTTAATTATGGAAGGATAATGCTATTGGGGAACAATTGGGTTGACTTGTAGGTCAAATGATGGAATTTAGACATTTGAAGTATACTTGCAAATAGAAAACTGGAAACCCCTACACATTATTCAACTATGTGAATTTAGTAAACCAAAACATGTGTCTGCATCGTGTATTCTATATGCTTCTTGTTTTGGGTTTTGGGTTGACTAGTGTTGACCAGTCCTAGGTTGTTACCAGAGGCTCGGGGGTTATGAGATATGTTGGCATGTTGATCTTATTTGGTCTCGATCTTTATAAGCCCAACCATGGTTATGTGATCGTATGCTTTATGAAATGTTTGTATTTGTTCATCAATCTTCATGTGTGAAGCTGAGATGTATGTGTATGAGATACCTGAGCTAATAATTTTTGAGTCATCGATCAGTTATCCTTGGATTATTTTCTAGTCACCATGATGGGTGTGTATTTATATCTTGATTATGTCACTTTGTGAAATGTTTGACTCAACCATTTTGGAGTCTTCGATCAGTATGATTTTGAGATATTATTGGTTGCTTGTTGAGAACCAATGGATGTGATGGTTTATTTTGGTTATTGAGAACCAATGGATATTTATGATTATCAGTGATGCCTTCAGTTGCCAATAGAGAACTGTTGTGGTCATGATTTTCTATGGATATTGCTCATGGAGATTTGATGCTTTTATGCATATTTGATGATTTTATCACGGAGATTTGATGATTCTTATCTTGGAGATTTGATGATTCTTATTATGGATATTTGATGCTTTTATCATGGATATTTGATGATTCTTTTTATGGATTATCTTTTGGATTTTCTTTACAGTCGCTTGTACAGGACTGTGGTGATTTATGATACCATGAGCATTAGGGTAGGTAATCTACTTGTAGTGTCAGGAAGTGGCTTGCAATGGGGGCCGGGGCCCTAAGTGGCTGCCAAGGTAACTCATTGTAAGTTTGGATAATAAGTGATAACATTTACACACTAAATGGGGATTAAATGAACCTAAAAAGATAAATTTTTTGGACGTTCTCGCCCATGCCTTGAGTGCTTGTACAGGCTAGGATGGGAGTAGTGAGACGCATGGTTGCGACCTTGCATTCCATAGTATGCCTCGTCAGTAAGAGAGGATACTAGTGGCCGCATGAGATCTGTATGGACCCGTGGAGTTTAGCTAACTGCCAGGGTAACTTGTATGAGATAAATGCGATGACACTTTCCCGCTTGCAGAGTAGGTTTCCTACATGTCATTGTGTGCCTCTGGGAAGTAGATGTCTGTTTTGTGTGATGGAACCTTTGAGTTAGTATACTTTTAGGATTCCTGGACTTAAGAGATTTATGCTTTGTGGTTTTGATAGCCTGTTTGGGACTTGAGATTATCTCCTCAGCACGGTGGGAGTGGACCACTTAGGTACCACGCGGTCGGGTGGTAGTGTTTTATCACTCTTATCATTTGAGATCCATTGAGACACCGTGGCTGGAGTATTCTTGGTTGGTATTTATCTTCATTATGTTCTTGGATCATTATGCTAGATGATATACCTTATGATGGATGTATTTACTGGTATGTTCCTTACATTGATGATTTGCATATGATGATATCTTATGCTTTACTTTGCATGTTAGTAGGATGTTTGTAGGAGTGACATTCCTACTATGTTTATAGCCGATGATCTCTTCAGTGCTTTGGAATGTTACACACGGAGGGATGGCTAGGATCCATGATGGTCTAATGATGCTATTTACGGTTGGGAGGAACCGTGCACTTAGTTATTTATGTTTGTGATGTAGGATTATCTTTTATGATGGATGTATATATCTTCATGATGATGATGTATCATGTATGAAATGTGGTTTCATTAAATTATTGCATCATGGATTAATATTGGATGACGATGTACTTTATTTACATGGATGTTTATTCTTTTATGTCTTTCATACCTTGTAACATGTATAGTGGATGATTGAGCAATCTAAAATGTACACTTGTATAAGAACGTTGGATGTATCATTGTTATTTCATTGTTAAGGACGTAATGTTAGATGAATAAGTTATGGTTAGAAGTAATTCAATGTTAAGGGATCTCTAAAGTTTGTAATATGTTATGTTATGTTATTTTTAGTTGGATGTTACTATTGCTTCCGCGAATGTTGTGTATGGTTTTACATTCATGTTTTAAAAAAAAAATTGTTTGGTAAACTTAGGTAAATTCTTTGGATCCCTTGGCGGGGCATTACACAATTATAGTGTGTTTGTCCATAAATGTTTGTGGACCTCCATGATTATTTTCAATGTTGCATCCCAGTTATTGCATGCTACCTCTAGAGATCGGTATTGAACATCTAGTTGGGCAATAACGTCAACTAAGCCATCATGTGTACAAAGTTGATTATCTTTCTTCAATAATGTTTCAATGAAGGCTAGTTCCTTATGCAATACTTCCATGTGTGGGGTCAACATGGATTGGATAATTATCAAGGTAGCCCTAATGTTTGTGTCTTGTGAATGTAATGTTGCTAGTTGTCCTTGAGTAGAAAGTAATCTCTAAAAATGAGTTTGGCTTTGACTAGGAGAAAGCTTCAATGTTGTACCTCTAGATTATAAATCTCCTTATAGTCAGTCAATAGCCCTCTATGCTTCTTGTGTCAATAAATTCACATCATAAAGCTTTGTGTATAAAGAAAAGATATTCTCCAACACATTTTTCACATCCTCCATTTTGGTTGCTAAGTCAACCTTTCGTAGTGCAATATTACTAGAAATATTTTCAAGTACCTTAGAGTGAAACTTCTTTTCAAACCATTCTAGAGGTTTAACATTGTAGTCCAAGTCTTCATCCCTAATCTTATCAATAATATTGACTAGTTTCTCAATGATTGGTTTCTCTTCACTTTGTTTTGGTTGACTAAATCCATCAAGAAACATCTCTTTGATGTCATGAAGCACTTGCTTGTACTTATGCTCTTGTCTAAGTAACTCTTGTTGTTTTTTACTTTCAAGAACTTCCTATAAAATACTCATTTGTTCTATGGTGATTTATGCAAGATCAAACTTTGGTAGTTTAATCACCTCATCTAAGTTGACATCTCCATAAGATGTAATTTCATCAAACTTAGATGTGCTAGGATTAGGCCTTGATATTTGTAAGGGTGTAGCATCTATACTAAGTCATTGAAGAGTTTGACTACTAAGAGGTGATATAGAAGATGGTAGGGTAACCAAGATCTGTATAGCAATCTGTTCCTCTATCTTAGTAGTCAAAACTAACTCTTCATTCCTATCCTTTGTTTTCATCTTCACTTGAAAAATGTGAGATAGGTGTAGGGTTGACTTTCTGACCATGTGGATCTAATGAATGATGATGAGTAATAGTTGAATCTATTTCACAAACACCTGAATCTTTTCTCCCCATTTTTCCTTATGCTCTTCATGCACTCTCTTATCTCTGATGAATGCAAATGAGTCAAAAATTGACTATATAACCCTTGATATTTGACAATAAATTCTTAGTGCTTATATAGTTGTAAGCTTAGATATCATAGGATTTCCACTCACTTACACATGATTTCCACTACGCTCGGCAACCACAATGAGCTCAAAAACTACTAGCATGATTTCATCACTCAAAAAGAACATGAAAACTTATTAAACTATAGATTTCTTAATTCATGCATATGTTATCTTTTCAAATCTTATATTTTTGGGATTGATGTATGAAATAACTTTGAAATATCAGTCCCACACATACCTTTCAATTTCGTAGTTAGGGGTGATGTGATCACTTGATCCATTAGATGAAGTGACCTCATCTGAACTTGATGTACTACAATCTTCCTTCTTCTTCTATGTTTTGTTCATTTGTACTTTGACCTTCTCTTTTCCTTTATTGTTTCCATTACCCAGTGTTGGTGATTTGGTTGGACAGTTTCTACTGATATGACTAGTCTTCAAATAGCTATAGCATGTAGTCTTACTCAACCATTTATTATAGTTGCCTTTGAAATGAGTACTAATGCAATTCTTAGGAACATGTCCATTCTCTTGAAAATAGTGACAACTATACCTCGTGTTGTAATCCCAATTATAGGATTTTCCATTATGTTGTACCTTTTTTTGCTTGTTTGATGTCCACTTGGCATTAGATCTGCATTCATATACTTTATGTCCATACTTTTGAAAATTGTTAAAATATCCTTCAAATCTGTGTGTGATAATGGTCTTGGTCCTGCATTCATGTGCTTGATGTCCTTGCTTATTGCACTTATGACAATAACCCTTGAATTTCTACTTAGGGTTCATATTTGCATTGTTGCTTTTGCAAACATTTGTTGTATGAACCAACTTTCCAAAATTATGACAAGTGGGTTTATAGTTATTACCTTTGTTGTTTCTTTATTCACCACTTTTAGATGATTCTCCTTCTTCAATGCTGGTGTATCCCAAACTAGTACTATCATTATTAAATGTAGGAGATCTCATTAGTTTCTCAAAGTATTTGATGGCTTCACTAGGTTTGTTGAAACTTTCAACAAATTCCTTTTCTTTTTTTATTTTATTCTTTAGTTGTTCATTCTCTAACTTTAGGGTTGTGATCTAATTTCCTTCCTATTCAATTCATGATTGACAATCATCACTTGATTCATTATTTCTAGTTGCATGTTAGCAATCCTTTGTACCTTTGATGTCTTCTCTTCTAGTCTATTGGTTAGTGTTCTTTTATCATCTTCAATCATGACTTTGTCTTCCTTAGCTTTCTTTATCTACTCAGTCACCTCACATATCAAGATAGATTGAACTTCTTATTCTATCTTAAGACTTTTGACCTCTTTAGTTAGGGCACCATTCTTTTCCATCAGACCTGAAATGGTTGCATTGCACTCACTTGAGTTTCCATCTGCAAACAATTTAGTGGTGTCATCCTCTTGATAATGTGTGTCATTTTCCTCAATACCTATCTCTTTCCTTCTCTTTAATGAGTTCTTCAACTCATCTCTTACTTCATTGAGTTGGTGTAGGGCAAGCTAGATTTTAATCTTCTAGTTCTCAATAACCTTTCCCAACTTCTAGACTTCCATCTCCAAGATCTTTCCTCAAAGGTACAAAGATTTCCTTTCCATAGAACAAGGATCTGATACCAATTGTTGGAATTAACAATTGGAGAGTAATCTCTAAGATGGGGGGGTGAATCAACACTTCAAAACTTTAACCATAAAAACATTCACCACAAATCCATCTCATAATTTATCAGATAAATTGAAATAGCTAGCTACAAATGTTCATCCATAGCATGAAATAAATAACACATGATATAATAAGTTTGTTACCCAGAAACCCTCCAATGAGAAGGTAAAACTTGAGAGAGGATGACACCCACAAATCTTTAACGTTGTGACTATAAAGTATGGCCAATGAAGGTTAGAATAAGTTTGATCATAAACTATGATCTACCTTATGAAAGGTCTGCCCTATTGTTGACAAAGACTATTAGGTCTCACCCTGTTAAAGGATTTAAACACCCTACTAGAAGTGTTCCTTGTTAGAGGATTTAAAATTTCAATAAAATAAGAAATCGGTTAAGAGATTTACACAAAATTCTATAAGGACTTGAAACCTATCAAGGCTACTCTATTAAGAGATTTTTATTGATTTACCTATTAGAATGTTTTAACATTGATCCTTTGGTTAGTGCTTCTCTACCAAATATCAGATCTTCTCTTTCCCAATGTGTACTTGACCCTTGTAATCAAATGCATCTCTTCTATCCTTTAACTTATTTGTTCTATTATCTCTAACTGATACTGCAACTATAACATGATCATAACCTTCATAGCCACCATGAATGCTCTCTCTACACTTAGCATTAAGCCTTCTCTTCTCATTCACACACACAAACTCTTTAGGGTTTTTTTCCTTAAGAAGACTTAGGTGAGCTAGGGTTAGTAGGAATCAACGATTGTGATTCACCCATTTTCCTCTTAGAACATCCCTTACACTAATTGGTTGTATGCACTGCATAGGGATTCACAATATACCTTCTTATATATCTTCTAGAATTGTAAAACAATCCTTAAGTTGGCCCAAAAATAGTTTACATAGGAGTTTGTGCCATTACAAACAACTATGTCCAAAACTATTTACTCGATACTTGAAATCTCTGATGGTTGACATTCACTACATCTTCAATGTTGGAACTCAGCTCCTAAATGACTTGACATCCATTATTTTACTTGGCATATGAATCACTCAGCTTATACGTCTTTCTTGGTACATACCATCTACTTGGTACATACTGGTGCTCGGTACTAACTACATATATTGTTCAACATATACTACTTACTTGACACATACAAAGTTCTAATAAGTAATGACTTAGTGTTTTATCATTGCCTTGTCAAAACCAAAACGAGATGAACATTATATGCATAATTTTTTTTTTCAGGTGTACATGTGTCTTGGATACCTAAGAAACACAAAATCCTTGAGGTTTTCTAAAAGGGTACTCAAATCTAAAGTTTTTTTCCAATCTTGTTCAGAGAAAATTAGAGTTAAAACTCGAAAACCCAAGTAGGAGGTCTAATTCAATCAGGCCTAATTGGTGCAATTTGGGCAGTTTTGCAAGAATCGTTAGAAAATCCTATTGGTTTTGAGTCCAGAAAGTTGGATGATGTCCAATACTTCATAAAGAAACTCCCCACTCCTTATAGTAGAAAAAATGATGAAGAAATAAAAAATATTGTAATCGGAAAAAGTGACTTGAAGAGGCATTGATGAGTCCAAGAAGCAATCCCATTAGTGTATCTAGGTAGGGAGTAGTTAGAGGATAAGGAAGAGATCCTCTAGGGATTATGGTATCAAAGGGAACCCTAATAGGCTAGGAAAAATACCAAGTCCTTGAGAAGCTAAGGACTAAGCAAGCTACCTACCTTGTCTTACATCAAATTGTAAGTGATTTTATTGAATTTGAGAGTATCCAATAAGAGACTTTGTGCCTTACTGGTTATTCTTCTTGAATCCTCATTTGAGACAAGTGTGGGAGACTTTTTGTTCTTTTTTTTGTTTCATAAAGTATAAAAAGTAAATTGATGCCTTTGGTGTTGTTTTTATATCAATTCCAGGGCCACTGGTATTATTGTAGCAATAAGACACTTTTTGTTAAGTTGGAAAGTTAGAGTTCTATGAAAATCATTCTTGAAAAAAGAGGAATTGATCAAGAAAACCATGCTTTTTGTAATTTCAATTAAGTTCCTATTGAAGTAACCTAGGGTAATAAGAGAGCCTCCCCTATTGTTGAGAGAATAGAGAAACCTAATGAAATGTTACCCAAAGTCACAATTTTGTATGTCGTAGTTAGTGATGTAAAAAAAATTTAGCCAACAATAAGGTTGAGTTGTAAGAAAAATCTGATAGCCATGCACAAAATGAAAACATCTCATACCCAACAAGAAGTATTGTAGAATAATGCTACACCATAGAGAAAATAAAAGAAAAAAAGCATCATAGGATTATCAATCCCAAACAACCTAGGGTGCTAGAAAAGATATTGCATATGAAGTAAGCCATAAACAATTATTGAATGAGAAGAATTAAATTCAAGGCATGAAAAGATATTTTCTAGGAACAAATAAATATTCATGCATGTAACAAAGTAATGGACATCCATAGATAATAATTTTTCATAAAACAATGAAAATATATAGAGAAATGAAATATGAAAGGATTCCATCATAATAGCTAAAGAACATCATACAAACACAAGAAACATAGGAAAGATAGGAACCAACACCGATGTAGTGCAAAGAGATCTAACATATAAAGATAATACATCCAAAGAAGTAAAGAATAAAATCATCATTCACTAAGGAAATACTATAAAGAAAACCAAATTTCAAGAAGGCACAAGAAAGAAATGTGCATCCTAATAGAGGAAAATGATTTGAGAAAAAGATAGGAAGGAGGGATAACAAACTCACTCTTCCACATTAGACTTCATGAATAAGAATTCTTATATAAAGGAGGAATAATATATCCCTAGAAGGAAAGAAAAGGAACAAGCCTTTCTTCCCAGAGAAGGGACAAGAAATAGAAGCCTATTGGGATATTCGTCATATGCATCATGTAAAATAATAGGGAATCCAACCCAATAAGTGAGAAGAAAGAGTAAGTGAAATTATGAAGAAATTGTAACACCTCATGCATATAAGGAATAATTCATAAAGAAGATTTGTCCTTTACAGAGAAGCAAAATAATATATAATAAAAAATCATATGAGAATTATCATAGTGAAAGGGACATTAAAATTTGAAAAGAGACCCATCAAGAGAATGCTAAATTTTTAGGTTCATAAATAACTACTTGAATATGCACCTTCAAAGCTACTTTTTGACAAATATCTAGAAAATCAAGGTCAAGAGTAGGAAATAGAAGATGAACATGAGGTCAAACTAGAGAATGCACTATTTCCTTAGAAGTAAAATAGCCTATACCATGTTTATTTTCCTTATAATGGATATGAATAGGGTTTTTAATGCCAATTTAATTAATACAAAGTGCCAAACCTTTGTAACCTTGTTTAGCAATCATATAATATCCTCTAGTATAGTTATTCTTCAAATCCTCAATTGGAGGATATTTTCCACTAGAATCAAGAGAAAGGGTAGTGTAAGGTATAATAACAGGAGGATAAATAAAAATAACTTTGTGTTTCCCATTAATATCATCATGAGTAGGAAGAGGAGGAGAAGGTTCATCAAAGAACACTTTAACATCCTCATTATGAAATAAGGTTTGAGATTGAACATACATTTGAGAAATTATAGGAGATGAAGAAGGACAAGGTGGGTTAGGTAAAGAAGGGTTAGGAGGATGATTAGGTAGAACATTAGCTAAGGTTCTCACATAATTCAAAGAATAAATAAGCCAAACACATAGATACCTAATCACAAACTTGTAAAAAGGAAAATATGTATTCATTAATCTCATAACAATATAAGAAAGGAGAGTATGAAGAGCCATAAACACCATGAAATTCATAAAACTCTCATATACATCATAAGTACTATAAAGAGATGCAAGAATAAGAATATTAAGAAAGATAGTCATACACCAAAAGATATTTATAATGAAATATGTAAGCTAACCAAGAGCACAAAATCTAACTCAAAAGAAAGGAAAGAAGTGTGTCAATTTCACCAAATATGAGGTGAAATCCTAGTGCCTCAAACTAGGCTATAAAGCATTCTTAAGAGGTCTCCAGGAAACATACAAGTGCAATAACTTTCAAACCATGAAACATTTTGATCTAATTATTTTTCCGTATTGATTGAAATTTCAATTACAAACTTCCCTCCAACTTACACCCTCTAACTCTTCATAATTTTTTCTCTATAGAAAAACAACCCAATTTATGCATTTACACGTATCCCAAGATGCATAAAACACTAACCAAGAAAATTAATAATGGAACTATGAGAGTTGGGATCTCCATTTGGCCCAAATTTCTATCCATAAATGTTGGAAATGTAATGATATATAGGTTACTGAGAGGAGGGCAGGTAAATCAAGAACAACTTAAAACTTTTCTCTTAGAATACTTTTACTTTGCTTTATTAGATTATCTAGTCTATTGTCATGCATGAACATAAATAAAGAAATCAACACAATAACACTTTGAAAAAATATTTGGTAACGTAGAAACCCTCCAAGGAGAAGCTAAAAATGGGGTGGGGATGACACTCACAATGCTTCACTATTGTAGTAATAAAGTTGGCATGTTAGGGATTATAATTGATCACTTTTGGTGATCAACTCTATTAGGAGTATGAAGGACTGTTAGGTCTAGCTTGTGAAAGGATTTTACAATACAATGAAGTATGTAATTTGTTAAGAAATCTTACAAAGGACTGTTAGGTCTACCTTGTTAGAGGATTTACCTAATGCAACTATTAGGATCCAATTAGTAGGATGATCCTTGTTTGTAACTTGATTTGTTGATATATATCCTTTGAATATTGTAATCACCTGACTGTAATAGATGTGTCTCTTCTCTTCCCTTTATATTGCTTGATAGCCTGCTACTCAATTTTCTCTATCTTCTTCTTGTGTTTCATATTTACTTGCTTCACTTTCTTACATCTTTCTCTATTGTTACACTTATTCTCTGTATCTATATTCACATCTTAGACAAAAAAAATTATGTATCTTATATATCCATCAAACAATATTTTTCATTCCAAGTTAGCTTCCAAACAAGAGGTGCCTTTACAAAAATCAAATTACATCTTTAGGTTGGCTGAATGTTGATGTTCAGGTCACACTGTGCACTTAGGTGTTATGCTAATGCTTAGGCAGTTCAGTGAGCTCAGGTGATACTCTAGTACTCAGTTGGCACTAGGTACTCTGGTGATATTTTGCACTCGGATGACAATGTGATTCCTTACTTGAACTAGATGCTCAGTTCACACTAAGAACTCAATGAAAACTACTAGCTCGATTCACATAGTTAACTTAGTTTATACTAGATACTCTCAATCTGCTTGGGCTACACCGAGGCATGCTAACTAAAGGAAATCTCAATTGTTGTATTAACTGACTTTCCTAAATGACTAAAGTGTTTTGTCACTAATTGAAAATATTTCTTTTCATAGGGTCAGCCATATCCCCCTTTGGAATTAGTGACAAAAACACTTATCATGAGAAGTCTTGTTCATCAAAAATTTCACTTGAACTCCAAATTTCCATATGCTTGGGTTTGTAACTTGGTTTAAATTGAAAAACTGTGGCTCAATTAGAACTGAATAGATTTTGGTTTTTTCAAAATTATTATTTTTCAATTGTACATCTTCTTTATATACATATAAATATTTGTTTCCCCTTGTACATATTCCTCTACATATACATAGATGTTACCCACTATATTCCTCTACATTTCACTTATTTTTGTTACAAATGTCATAAACATATATTTACAAGGTTATAAAAAAATGATTGAGGAAATCATGATGCACTTTCAAAATTAGAGACATATTTTTATCCGAATTTTCTTTCAATACCTTTGAAATGTGCAGTTCGATTTGAAGTTCAATTGATAATTCCATCATGAGATCTGCAACTAAGAAATTAGAATCATGAACTAGTGTCTTTGCATGTGCAAGTTGTTTTTGCATTATAACCATGTGAGGAAGCATCATAGCTTGAATATTTGTTAGTATTTCCCTAATCCTAGCTTCCTCTCTTCATAGTCTAGCCTATAAATCTGTCAAAAATCTAACCTTCACAAAATGATTAAAGCTGGAACTGGAGTCAAGTGCCAACTAACTAGCACTAATCTTCAAGTCTTCATCCATCTTGGCCATTTTTTCCTTTATTTTCTTGGTGAAATTTGATGTATCATATAATTTTGCAAATAAGTAGACAACGTTATTTACAACTCCTTCTAATGTAGCAATAAGAGTTGACAATTCCACTTGATCAATGACAACCTTCTTGGATTTCCAAAACTTTATTTTCAAATTTTCTTTCTACCCTTTGTAGAAGTTTATCCTGGCCATCTAAATCCTTATTCAATTTATGTACAATATCAATCAATTTCTCAATCATATGGGATTTATTATTTACCTCAACTCGAATCAAATCCAAAAATATGTCCTTGATGTATTCAAGAACCTTTCCTCTGTGCCTTTCTGCCTTGAGTTTCCTCTATTGATCCCTTTTCCTCCATACTTCACTACAGCAGATAGATTAGATTGATCCTAATTTGGAGCTACAATCTCTTTATCAAGGTCAATCTCTTCTATAACCTTTTTTTTTTCTTTTACCTTGGCACTCAGAGAAAGTATAGTTTCTTTTACTTTGTCTTCATCCTTATTCTCTTCTCCACTCAGTTGATTCTTGCTTTCTTGTTTGCTTCCTTTTTTCAATTGTTTCCCCATCCTTGTCTAATTTATTCTTGGTTATGCTTGGCCCAAAGGTAGTCATAATCTACTACTCGATTGCTACTTGGGTGGATGTAGGAATTTATTTCTCATTTTCTTTAATCTCTATCTTTTCTATATTTTATGGATAAATGGCTTGGTTTAGAGCATTGGGTAGAGAGGCTATTACCATAGTTGCCATCATTTTTTATTCTGATTCTTCAATTGTTTGTACATTTTGTGTTGCATCTTTATCTACCTTATTTCCTTCCTCAAAAATAGTTTTTCACAACTTTTTTTTAGAGTGAACAACCTCTTCTAAATTATTTGACAAAATTTGGAAATATTTGAATCTAGGTGTTTGTCTATTTTCATGCTTGGTCATGGCCTTCTTGATTTATTCTTTAGTGAAATGTGGCATGACACTTTTCAATGTTTATTCTCTGATGTCTCTTTCTATCTTTGCAACATTTGTTTTATCTTTGTTTCACTAACTTAATTAAGACTTTTGGGGCTTGGCTTTTCAACTCATTAGAATCATATTTCCATCTTGCCATCTTCTCAACAAAAGCATCTTCACTATGTTGTTGCTCCTCCTTGCTCCTAGATTCATACCTGATATATTTGAATCTAGCCATGGCACTTCCTTCCTTCAATCTGTTCAAATACTTCTCAAATTATAGCGGAGTCTTTTTCAGTTCGATGATAGGTGTATCTTATTCTTCCTCTTCATCATCATGCTCTCGAAGCTTCAGTTTTGTCCTTGACTTTCTGGCAGTGATGATCACAAAGCTAGCTACCTTTATAAGTGTACCTTTCTTTGGTGTAGACTATATCACTTTTCCATTCTTCTTTGGAGGTTCTTCTTCCTCTTCTTCTTCCTCATCCTCTCCTTTCCTTTGGTGTCCATAAGAGGGTCACCCTTCTTATCAAAGTTCTTCTGAATATTTTCCACTTTTTTCCCTATCTTTAGAATTTGAGGAATCTATATTTCTAGAGATATTCTTGTTCTAGCCTCCTCATAGGTTCCAAAATATGTAGCATTAGGGTCAGCTGGCTCATTTAGTAGATCCTCAATGATGTTCTTGGTATTATCAATCTTTACTTCATAGACCAAAGGTTTTACCCATGCTATCCAAGGTATGACTGCTTGAATATGAGTGTTATCACACTCAACTAGGAAGAAAATATCTTATCCATACTGCTCAAACATCTATTGAGGAATCCTACATCTATTCTAATTATTTTCTTTAAAAATCTCAAAAAATGCATCCATAATGCCATCAAAATTTTCTTCTAAATTATTGATGAAATTACATATTGGTATATGAAAAGTCTATCCTTGCTCCATACCACATTACCCTTAGAAGGAAAGAAATTTTGTACATAGAAACAAAAATATACTAGAAGAGAACCAAACTTAGAAACACTCTTCTTTAATGTCAGAATGCTCAAAATACATATTGTTCTTCACAACCTTGTATTCTAGGTCAACCGCTTCATAGAGTACACTAATAGGTATGTTCAAGCTATAGATCTTGTGGCCAATTACATGGATCCCAAACTTGATTTCCATGTCTATACCACTATTAATCTTCATACCTCTACCATCCCATTTAGCTATATTTTAATTCACAAGTTCTCCTTGATCTAGGGTTTTGGTGGTTTTAGGTCTATCCAACATAGGGTAACCCATGCCTCAATGGATCATCTTGATCTTTTTGATCTTCACTATTTGCTCAAGCCAGAATGACATATCATGAATCCTAATCATTTCATATTTGATCCACTTAATTTGGAAATTTCATGGCATATACAATGCATGAGTCAAACCCTTGACTTCTAGCTAGATGTTTATGTTAAGGTTTTAGCACTCTATTCTCACACATTGCGCCAAATGCTTCATTTAACTCAAAAGAACTAAATTCCTAAATTGTGTAATGATAAAATGACTTAATATCATGGACCAACAATACCTTTGGAGGGATGACCAAGTGATCTCTCATGGGATCTTTCTACTAAGAAATTGTAGGATAAAACTTAAACTTTGGTGCCTTGCAGACTACATTCTTCACCAACATATTAGAACCCTTCTTCACCTTTGCAGTGGATTTGGATGTCATTTTTCTCTGTGAATGAAGAATTTCACTAATAGATAACCTTCTTGAAATGTACTTCTACAAATTTTCTCAACAACACAAAAATTTTCTCTTGATTGCTTGGGGGTTTGAAAGTCACTTTGCACAATCTAATCTCTAAATTCACAGTGAGAAATTAAACCATCGATTCCATCTTTTATTAAAAAAATAAATTTTTAGGTCCTAATAAATGCTTCATATTTGGTAGGTAAGATGACTCACCAAGGTCTTCAAACTTAATCTTGGCATGAATTACCCATTGTGAAGAACTGGTTTCTTGCCTGGCTTTGCTTGGTGATGCTTGATAGCTCGGTTATAAATAGAATTCAACTTGGTTAAAATTTAATTTCTTTTACTTGGCCTTGTGCATCTTAATATGTTGATTGGACTATTCTTTCTTTCTTATCTAAAATTGATGTAGGATCTTCTTTGGATTCACAGTTCTAGCCATCTCCTTGAATGCTTAGTTGGATGTGGATGCTTTACCCAACTCATTAGTTTGGACGATAATAGATTTATTGTCTTGCTTTGTGTTTTCCTCTGATTTCCTTACCCATTTTTTATTCATCTGAGTTTTGATCTCTTCAACCTTTATTTTCCATTTGTTTTCTTCATCATAACTTGTTGTAGCTCAATTCATATAGTTTCTTGCCAAATGACCTATCTTTTTGCATACATAATATCTCACATTAATCTGACTTTTCCTAAACTGTGTCCTTACACAATTTACTCCAATATGGTTGTATTCTCCATATAGACGACATCTTCCCCATGTGTTGCAGTCCCAACCAATAAATTCTCTTTGTTTGGTTCCATTGTGCTGATTATTTGGATTCCATTGATTTGATATGCATTCAAAAGATTTGTGACCATGCTTGTGACATGTGAAACTATTTCCTTCAAACTTTGATCTAGTTTTGCATTCATTTTGCTTGTGCCCATACTTGTTACAATTGCAGAAATAACATTTGAACAGGGGGTGCATAGTATTAATCCAAAAAAAATTTGATGTATGACCTATTTTACCATAATTGGTACATGTAGGTCTCTTTTTATTTTGTGGTCCTTGCTATGATGATTCTCCTTGATTAGTATACCCTAAGGCAATAGTGTCTTTGGGTTTATTCAAATTTTTGATTCACACTTTCTTGTGATCTTAACCTTCTTTCATTAGGTTCCTTTTCAACTCTTAGTTAATTTTGGATTCTGTCATTCTTTATTCTTAGATTGGTGATTTCATGATTTGCATCATCTATCTAATTTACCATATCTACCTGATGTTGTGATAGCTAGTAGATTTCATTGGTCTTTTCTTCTAATCTTATTGCAAGCAATATTTTATCTTTGCTTGCCATTTCTTTATCACTTACTACTTTTTTCTTTTGTTCCATGACTTCACATAGCCTGACCGAGTGACTTTCCTACTCTCTTATCAATTTTCTTACTTCTTCTTGTAGACTAGAATTCCTTCCTAGTAGATCTTCTATGAATGCATCTGCTTCTTCTAAGCTTCTTTATCTACAGAGTATTTATAGATTGTCATTCATCTATGTAGCTTACTCTTTTCTTATTTTTAAAGATTGATTGAGTCACTCCTTGAGTTTCTTGACTTGTTCCATAGCCATATGTAGATATAGCTTGTCATTTTCAATAGCTTTCTCTAACTGATACACTCCCATTTCCTCTAATCTTTACTCTGAAGTTATTAAGCCTTTGATAGGAGAATCTTTCTCTGATACCAATTTTTGGAAATGTAATTATATACGTGTGACTGAGAGGGGGGGTGAATCAAGAACAAATTAAAACTTTTCTCTTAGAATACTCTTGCTTTACTTTATTATATTGTCTAGTCTACTGTCATGCATGAACATAAAGCAATAAAGAAATTAACACCGTAACACTTTGACACAATATTTCGTAACCCAAAAAACCTCCAAGGAAAAGGTAAAATTGGGGTGGGGATGACACCCATAATGCTTCACTACTATAGTAATAAAGTTGTCCTGTTAGGTTTTACAATTGATCACTTTTGGTGATCTATTCTATTAGGAGTATGAAGGACTATTAGATCCACCTTGTGAAAGAATTTTACAATACAATGAAGTATGTAATCTATTAAGAGATCTTACAAAGGACCATTAGGATATAATTAGTAGGATGATCCTTGTTTGCAACTCGATTTTTTGATATAGATCCTTTGAAGATTATAATCACCTGACTGTAATAGATGTTGTTGGAATATTCAAATATGGAAAGAGTGCTTATGAGAGTGGGGGGGGGGGGGGGGGGGGGTGAATCATAAGTATCACACTTTAGCCAATAAAAATTTTAACTAAAAGTAAACTGCATGCATGTAAATACATCAAATAAACTTGAAACTAAAAACATGCATCAATAACTCATAACACTGGAATTTTGGTAACCCAGAAACCCTCCAGGAATAAGAAGGTAAAATTGGGGTGGGGATGATACCCACAAAAATTACTGCAGCAATATTGTTCAACCACTTCTAATGGTCTGCCCTGTTAAAGGCTTTGCACTGTGTCAATAGTAACCTGGTTAGAGGATTTCAAACACTTAACATGAAGTGTTACCTTGATTGATTACAATCCTTGATTGCTGATTGCCGGCACCTATTCTGCTTTCTCTGATCTTGATCCCTTTTCTGTGATCTGATAATCCTCGCTTTTGAAAATAAAATTCCTTGTGAACCCTTGTATGTCTTCTCATACCTCTCATCATCTTTACAATGAAATTTTGTCTTCCTTATGAAGACATTTGAAACTTTTAGGGTTAGGTATGGATCTACAATCCATATTCAATCTTCATTTTCCGCTCAATACTTATCTTTTGCTGATTGCTTGCATGCCTTCATCATTTTTCTTATTGGCTACATGTAGATTGCATAGGAAAAATAAAAGATTCACTCTCATCATTAAATCCTTGGAGATTTACCTTATGTCAGCTGTAAAAACTATTTGCAACATAGTTTGTGCAATTTCAAACTCTTATGCTAATCTACTAAGTTACTCGACTCCTGAAGTATTGCAAATACTCGACACATGCTATTTCCTAGATAGCTCGACACCTTAAGTAGCTCGGAACCTTATGTTGCTAGGCACTTGTTAACACTCGGCACCTGATCTTCACTCGGTAACTGATCTTCACTCGATATCTGATCTTCACTCGGTATCTGATCTTCACTCGGTATCTGATAACTACTTAGCATATGAAGATCACTCGGCATGCATGATGTACTTGACATCCAATGTGGAATATGTTTAAGTGTGTTGGCACTAAAGTGTCAAAAACCATTATGAGGTTAACAATCTCCCCCTTTGACATGAGTGACAAAAACACTTAACTGAACTTATAAGTACATTTACTAATCTTATTTAAATGTATAGATTATAAAGAAAACTTGATCAAAATTTGTAACTTACAATCTTACAATATATACCTCAAAAAAATTATTTTGTAACTCCCCCTGAGTTGATTGTGCCTTATCTGTATATCAAGCTCCTCCTTTGTATCTGTTCTCCCCTATTAATTCATCTCATAATATCTATATCTCCCCCTATTAATCTATATCTCCTCCTTCTATATCTCCCCCTTTTTGACACTTATGTCAAAGAGTGTTTAAGGGTTAAGACCATATTTAGCCAAAAATGTGCTATTTACCTCCATAATCATTCTTAGAGCTACATCCCAATTGTTCAAGGCGATTTCCAATGACTTATGCTGGATAGCAGTCTTGACAGCAAGATGAATAAGTCCATCTAATGTAGAAAGATTTGAGTCTTTCTTGAGAACATTTTCAGCACATACTTGCTCTTTATGGAGTATCTCTAAATGTGGGGTAATGGAGGACTGGAGCTATATTAATTTGGCCTTGATATTAGCCTCATCTGCTGTTAAGACAACTATTTCTTTGTGAGTGTGAAGTGATTGAGAAAAATGCTTCTCACTTTGAGCTGGATCACTTGGTAGTTGCATGCTTGAAATGTTTAAATTTCTTTCCAAGCTCAGTATCTTTTGGCTTGTTTCTTGTGTGAAGTATGAAAAATCACACAACTTTTTGTACAGTGAGAATATATTCTCAAGTACCTTCTTCACTTTATCATTAAGCTTTTCCAATTCAACTTGTGAAAGTGTAATTTGTCTTGATATTTTCTCATTCACTTTCTCTTGAAATTTTCTTTCTGACCATTCCATAAGTTTTGCATTGGTTTCTGGGTCTTCATTTGTCACCTGGTCAACAATATCTATTAATTGCTTTGTGATATGCTTTGACTCATCCGATGATTGCAAACTAAAAGCATCCATAAAGATGTCCTTTATCTCATAAAGTGTTTGCTCATGTTTATACTCCTTCCTGAGTATTTCCTATCTTTTCCTTCTATTCAGTGCATCCTGCACCTCATTGATTTGATCAATGGTTATTGATTTTGAGTCATAGCTCGGTATGACTATCTCCTCATCTAATTCAGGGTCTCCATAGTAAAGTACCCTTGCAACTCTAGTAGTATTGGATAATGGTATAGAAATTTGAAATGGCTGGTGTGAAGGAGTTCCTGAGGTAGGAAAATTTATTAATGTTTGTATTGCCTCCTGTTCTTTAGGGGTTTTCACTGTTTCCTCCTCCTTCTGTCTATCATGATCAATTATTGTAATTAGTGGAAGTGCACCTTGTGTTTGTGCTATAGGATCAGATGTAATAGTCTGTCCTGTTTATTCTATACCTTTTTCTACATTTGCACTTTGCTTCTGTCTTGCAGCATCAATTATGCTTGTTGGTATTTGGAATTGATTACTAGTAGTTGTGATAGAAGGTGGTTCTTGTGGATTCACCTTATCTTTAACTATATTTTCTACTAGTTTCTACAATTCATCTATACTGACCAATACTGGATCTGTACATAATATTGCTTGTTGTGTTGATTGGTCAAGAATTCTTTTAAGATCTTCTACAGTTAATGGGTTGATATTCTGACCAGAAGTATCAGGAACATCAGTAATTGTCATAATTTTTGCAGGTGAGATGGATGCTTGTGGAGGGCTAGGAGGTGGCAATTGTGTGTCTTGCACACTCTGTTCTGGTTGCTGCTCTTGCTCAGCTGTTGCCATTTTGTCCTATTTTTGTGTCTCTTCCTCCTCTCCATCTTTCTTTTCTTCTTCTGTTTCCTTTTCTTCTTCTTCTTTCCTCTCTTCTTCTCTTCTCTTTTCTTCTTCTTCTTTCCTTTTTCTCCTCTCCTCTATTGGTACAACAGCTTCTTCCTTGTATTCTTCCTCAAGAAAATCTTCAATCCTTTTGTACAAATTTTTCCATGATTTCATTGTTCTTTGAACAATCTCTTCCATTCTGTTTTGGAGTATGAAGAATGCCCTATATTTGGGTGTGAACCTGTTATTGTGCCTTTTGACTGCTTTTCTGACTTGTTCTCTGGTCAAATCTGGAAATACATTGGCTAGGGTTGATTCCCTCATCTCCTTCTCCATTTTCAAACAAAAATGCCATCTGTCTTCTACAATTTTTGACAGTTCTTTTGGCAATTGACCATCTAGTTCAAGTGGAGTGTACTTGAACTGTGCCATCATTCCATACACTGTTTCTTCTATTTTATTTTGTTCTTCTTTATTAAATTTACTAAAATCAACTTTATTTAAATTATTCAAGTCACCATTTCCAATCTTTTTACATAAGATATCGACTGATGAATTGCTTACCTTTTCAGTTTGCTCTTCTTCATCAGTGTCAGGTTGAGCCACATACCTTCTTCTTTTCCTTGGCTCTTCCTGTGATTCCTTGACTTTTTTCTTCTTGGTAACTTCCTCTTTAGCCTTTTGAGTAGAGGCTCTTGTTGATGCTCATGTTGTTGGCTTTTGTGGTGATGGCGTGGTAGCTTTCTTTGATCTGGGCTTGGCTGAAGGCTGTTCTGTTGCCTTTCTCTTCTTTGGCTCAGCTATTGGCTCAGCTTCAGTTGGTGCTTCCTTGGCTTCTTCTTCCTGTGCACCTTCCTCCTTGTCTTCTCCAAGACCTTGAGTTAGTTCCATTGGCCCTTGTTCCTGCTCATCTTCATCATCACTGTCATCTTCTTCTTCTTCTGCCTCAGCCTCAATTTCCTTGCCAAACTTCTTCTTAATCTTCTTGATTAATTTATCTTTCTTCTTCAATGTAGAAGCAATTTTTAATTCCATATTTATCTTTGATCTTACCACATCATAAGTGCCAAAATGTGGTGCACTTTTATCTGCTTCTTCTGCCAATAATGCAGTTATTGATGCTGATGCCTCATCAATATTAGTTTCGTATCCAAATGGCCTTAGCCATCTTACTCTTGGTATTACTGCTTGAATGTAGGTAAAATCAATGTCAACTAAGAAACATATATCATTAGTGTGCTTTTCCACTAATGAAGCTGGTATCCTTGACCTTTGCTTCATGAATTTCTTGAAATCCTCAAAATAGCTTGTCATCAAAGTATCAAAATTTTCTCCCATTTTCTCTATATATTCATTAATTTGTGCAATGATGGTTCTATCATTCCTCCATGATACTTTACCAAAAGAAGGAAATTCATTCTATACATAAAAGAATATGAAAACTAGGATTGCTCCAAATTTGCATTGTGTGCCCTTTGTTCTTCTTATAGCAGCTAGGTTTTCATTGATCTGTTGCAATTGCAGTTCTGCAAGATCATAAGTATGATCCTTTTTCACCAATTTGTAGCCTACATCTACTACAATGCATGGCACACTGTTAAGTCTACTGGATTGATAGAATTTATGGGCAATGACTCTAACAACAAACTCAACTAGAGGATTCTGTATGGTATGAATTTTCATTCCTCTTTTGTTCCATTGTGCACCAGTATTCCTTTCAATGACCTCCTTTGATTCACTTCTTAGGGTTTTGTATTGATCTAGGGTTGGGTACCCTGATACTCTATGTATAATTTCCTTTGTCAATTTGATGGGCATATCTTCTAACCACAAGTTTCCACCATGGATTCTGCTTAGTACAAGTCTAATCCATTCAGTTTTGAATACAGTAGGAAAACTTAAAACTCGGGTCAAACCCTTTCTTTCTATGATTTTAAATTCTTCCTTCAAGACCCGATCTCCACATAGTTTATCATATGCTTGTCTAATTTCCATATCTCCTAGGGCTCCTATCTTGCAATTGTAACATTTCCTCACATCTTGAACCATTATAACTTTTGGGGGAATGTGGGAGAGAGCTCCAGCTGGGTCATTTTTGTAGGCAACTTCGGGAATAGGGCAAAAATTAGGTTTCTTCACCTCATTTGAAACTAACTGGACTTCAAAAGATTCTTTTTCCTCGATTTTCTTTGAACTTGATGTCATTTTTGCAAACTAGGGTTTATACAATAAATGGGTATGAAACTATGTAGCTTGGCACAAATGAAAATACCTTTAGATCGATGAAAAACGTGTTGAATGAGGTTGCAATCTACTTGAAACACTGGATTCTTGCTATGAAGTCGCTCAGCTCTCTTTCTTCTCCTTTGCTTCTTGATCGCGATGCGAAAAATTGATTGAAATCATGATAATATACCCTAATTTCATCGCATTAAATGCTCAACTGCCAACTCGACTTCTAAAAAAAATTTGACCTAACTCGGCTTCCACTATACTTCCATTTTACTCGGCTTCCTTTGGAGTTTTCCAACTCAGCATTGGTTATTAGCTCGGTTGCTGTTGGGAGCTCGACATCTGTTTTAACTCGGCATCCAAAGATAGCTCGGCAACAATATTTAGTTTTTGTCTTGACATCTTGTTTCATGTAGATTTATACCTTGCTTAGCTTCTTTTTCTTGAGACTGATGTGTGATATAGCTTTGTATATTAGTCTTGTGTACTTCTCATGCTTAGTTTGATGAAGTGTGATCACTTGACCCATTGGGTGAAGTGATCCCTCCACTTGATGTGTTGCACTCTTCCTTCTTTTTCCAAGTCTTATTCATTTGCCCTCTCGTCTTTTCAACATCAATCTTTTGTTTTCCTTTGTTATCTTCAGTCTTGGGTGCCTTTGATCTTGTAGGACAGTTTCTGCTGCTATGACCAGTTTTCAAACAACTAAAACATGTAGTTTGATTCAACCATCTTTTGTAGTTCCCTTTGAAATGTGTTCTTATGTAGTTCTGTGGTATATGTCCATATTCTTGGCAATAGTGACAACTGTAGCTGGTGTTGTAATCCCAATTATAATGTATTTCATTCCCTTTTGTTTTTGCTAGATGATTTGAAGTCCACATAGGTTTTGATCTGCATTCAAATGCCCTATGTCCATACTTTTTGCAATTATAAAAATTTCCATCAAATCTCTGAGTCCTTGTGACATTGGATCTACAATTTTGTGTCATATGTCCTTGCATGTTGCACTTGTGACAGAAACTTTTGGGTATGTTTGATTGATTGAATCTTCTACTCCTGCACACATTAGCTGTATGTCCCTTCTTATTACAGTAATGACAAGTGGGTTTTGAATTCTTACCTTTGTCACTTCTTTGTTTAGCACTTTTTGATGATTCTCCAACTTCAGTGCTATTGTATCCTAGTCCTGATGTATCATGGGTAGATTTTGGTGATTTCAGCAACTGTTCAAAATACTTGATGGCTTCACTTGATTTATTGAGATTCTCTGCTACCTCTTTTTCTCTGTTCAATTCATTCTGCATTTGTTCATTCTACATCTTCAAGGTGGAGATCTCAATATCTTTTACATTGAGTTCATGATGAAGGTTCATTATTTGGGCAAGTGTATCCATCTGTATGTTTGAGATCCTTGTTAGTTCAGTACATTTTTCTTCAAGTCTATTTGCAAGATTTCTTTTATCATTTTCCAACATCACTTTGTCTTCAACTGCTCTTTTGTTGTGTTCAGTAATTTCACATATCATTATGGCCTATGATTCATGTTCCATCTTGAGAGATCTTATCTCATATGCTTGAATTTTATTTTGCTCCATCAGTTTTGCTATAGCTGCATCAAACTCTTTAGTGTCTCCACTGGAAAATATGTTGGTGGTATCAATCTCCTTGTAATGTATATCATTTTCAGCTATGACTAGATCCTTCCTCTTTTTTAATGAGTTTCTCAACTTGTTTCTGAATTCCTCCAAGCTATGCAAAGCAAGTTGCACATATATTACCTGATTTTCAATGATCTTTCCAAGTTTGAAAGCTTCCATCTTTAGATCTTTTCCTCCAAGTTGTTAGGCTTTTCCTTGTGAGAACTTGGATCAGCTCTGATACCAATTTTTGGAATATTCAAATATGGAAAGAGTACTTATGAGAGGGGGGGGGGGGTGTGGGGTGAATCATAAGTATCATACTTTAGCCAATAAAACTTTTAACCAAAAGTAAACTGCATGCATGTAAATACATCAAATAAACTTGAAACTAAACACATGCATCAATAACTCATAACACTGGAATTTTGGTAACCTAGAAACCCTCCAGGAATAAGAAGGTAAAATTGCGGTGGGGATGATACACACAAAAATTACTGCAGCAATATTGTTCAACCACTTCTAATGGTCTGCCCTGTTAAAGGCCTGCCCTGTTAAAGGCTTTGCACTGTGTCAATAGTGACCTGGTTAGAAGATTTCAAACACTTAACATGAAGTGTTACCCTGAATCATTACAATCCTTGATTGCTGATTGCAGGCACCTGTTCTGCTTTCTCTGATCTTGATCCCTTTTTTGTGATCAGATAATCCTCGCTTTTGAAAATAAAATTCCTTGCGAACCCTTGTATGTCTTCTCATACCTCTCATCGTCTTTATAATGAAATTTCGTCTTCCTTATAAAGACATTTGAAACTTTTAGGGTTAGGTATGGATCTATGATCCATATTCAATCTTCATTTTTCACTCAATACTTATCTTTTGCTGATTGCTTGCATGCCTTCATCATTTTTCCTATTGGCTGCATGTAGATTGCATAGGAAAAATAAAAGATTCGCTCTCATCATTAAATCCTTGGAGATTTACCTTATGTCGGCTGTAAAAACTATTTGCATCATAGTTTGTGCAATTTCAAACTCTTATGCTGATCTACTGAGTTACTTGGCTCCTGAAGTATTGCAAATACTCGGTACATGCTATTTCCTGGATAGCTTGGCACCTTAAGTAGCTCGAAACCTTATGTTGCTAGGCACTTGTTAACACTTGGCACCTGTTAACACTCGGCACCTGATCTTCACTCGGTAACTGATCTTCACTCGATATCTGATCTTCACTCGGTATCTAATCTTCACTCGGTATCTGATAACTACTCGGCATATGAAGATCACTCGGCATGCATGATGTACTCGGCATCCAATGTGGAATATGTTTAAGTGTGTTGGCACTCAAGTGTCAAAAGCCATTATGAGGTTAACAGATGTGTCTCTGCTCTAGCCTTTATACTGTTGGTATCCTACTACTCAATCTCCTTTATCTTCTTCTTGTATTCCATATTTATTGGGTTCACTTTCTTACATCTTTCTCTCTTGCTACACTTATTCTCTATTCACATTCACATCTTGGATAAAACAATTTACCTTTCTTATATAGCCGTCAAACAATATTTCATTCAAAATTGGCTTCAAAATAAGAGGTGCCTTTAAAAAAATCAAATTACATCTTAAGGTCAGTTGAATGTTAATTCTTGGGTCACACCATGCACTTAGGTATTATGTTGATTCTTGGGAAATTTAGTGAGCTCAGGTGATACTCTGTCACTCAGGCGACACTGGATGCTCGAGTGTTATTTTGCACTCGGGTTACATAGTGATGCCTTGAACTAGAAACTCAATTCACACTATGAACTCAGTGAAGATTGATATCTTAGTTTACATTTCTAATTAAATTTACATTGGATACTCTCAATCTTGTTGGGCTACACTAAAGCATGTTGACTAGAGGAAAGCCCAGTTGTAGAATTAACTGACCTTCCTGAATGACTTAAGTGTTTTGTCATTGATTAACAATATGTCTTGCCACAGGGTCAACAATAAATACAGACACATTAAACATAAACTATCATTAATATTTTTATTTTTTTTGGGTGATACAAGATTTCCCTTACACCACTAGATGCTCCTACATAAAACAACTAGGGTAATTTGAAGAGTGACCCTATCACTTCTCAGTTAGTTGAGGAATACCTAAATGGTTAACCTCCACCTTGGTTATTCAAGTTGAGTCTTCTATAGGTTTTTCTTTCCATGTCACAAGCTAGATACTCCTCATAGTGCCTATTTATAGTACTCCTTCCCACATGATTATCCAAGATTTCTTCAATCTCCTCCTTCACAGAAGTAGGAATTGGACATTGTTCTAGTATTGAATCCTCCTCTGCACCATCTTCACGATATTATATTTGGTATTCAATATTGAAAACATAGGAATATGGATTCATTTTGCAAACTCCACCACATCTATATTCCTTGAATCATGTTTCTTCAAAATCTTGCAAGTACCAAATTTCTTGATCTTTAGCTTATTATAGGTGTCCACTGGAAATTGTTCCTTGCTTAAGTACACCATAACCCCATCCCTAACTTGGAACTCCTTGTGTCTCCTCTTTTGATATGTTATAGCCTTATATTGCAAATGAATCTTGATAATATGCCCATGTACTTCCTCATGTAGGTTTTTTACATGTTTAGCAAAGTCTTTTGACTCAGTACTAGGCCTCCCTCCTTGCTCCATCTTCCTCAACTCTAATGCAAGTAATGGACTACTCCCATACACAATTTGGAATGGTGAACTACCAGTGCTCTTATTCATAGAATTATTATAAGAAAAGGTAGACTCAAATCCCATCACTTGGGCCTATCCTCTACTAATCACCTTACAAAATTATCCAAGCTTGTAGCCACCACTTTAGTTTATCCACTAGTCTATGGGTGATGTGAAAAACTAAACTACAAATTTTTCTTCAACTTATTCTGCAAAGTCCTCCAAAACTCCCAACAAACTTTGTATCTCTATCCAAAATAATACTTTTTGGGAGACCATGTAGCCTCCCCACCTCCCTAAAAAAAAAATGCACTATGAACTATGTCATGGAACTTGTGATAAGGAATGGAATGAGCCATCTTCAAAACCCTGTCAACCACCACAAATATTGAATCCTTACCCCTATGTGTCCTTGGAAATCTAAGAACAAAATCCATACTTATCTCTTCCCAGGGCCTTGATGGAATAGGTAATGGCTAATAAATTTTGGTATTCTAACTAGCTCCCTTAGCCATCTGACACACTTCACAAATTTGCACAACTTCTTCACATCTTGTGAGAATTGCGGCCATAAATAATGTTCACTCACAATAGAAATAGTCTTGTCCTAACCAAAGTTTATTACCATTACTCCACTATGATTCTCCTTGATCAAGTTCTCCCTTATAGAAATCCTTAGAATACACAACTAACTTCCTTTGAACAATATATCATCTTGGACCATGTAGTCTAGCCACCTTGTCCTATTTGTTAGTGTAGTTTTTTATTTTTCCTATTTTGTTAGGTTTTTCCTACACTTTTAATAATCTCGCTTAGGTTAATAAAGCATGTCTTATTAGGTGAATGGTTGTGAGGTGTCACCTTCCTACATGTGAGCATCCATTAGCTATCTTGGGAAGATACTTTGCTATCTTTAGTCCGATAGATGGTTGCTCCTCATTGGTTGGTGTTGCCACCTCCTCCCTCTTCCTAGCCTATATAAGCATGCTACCTGCCTTGTATTTGCATCTCTTTTTTTGCATCCTCTTAATGCTATTTTACTTCCAGCATTTGCTTTACTCTCTTGGAGACTAACTCTATGATGCTATTTTGATTTTGTATCATTTGAATTCATAGTTTAGATATTTATTCTTTGCACTAGTTTTTTGGGTTATTAATCTTTTTAGATTCTAACATGGTATCAGAGCTTTTCTATGTGCAAGAGTAGATTTTAGTTTCCTTATTTGAGAGATTCGGGGGGGCTAATAAACTTTATTGTAGTTTTTTGAAAAATGAAGTATGCTCTACTCTTGCATCTTTGGATGATCTTGAGAATCAGAAAAGTTTTGACAAAAACAATTTTTCTTTGGGGTTTCAATCTCAAATCTGACAACCAACTTGCATATTTGGAGTTTTCAATTAGTATTGTAGGTTCCAACATGCCATTGATAGACTTAGGAAGCTGATCTAGCATTTGCATGTCATATTTTGGTTGCTGGGGTTGGTTTTTGATTTTTGGAGCCATTTTTTACTGTTAAAGGCATCTAATTTACACTACAACAGCTTCTTTTGTACATCAACAAGAAAAATGCTTTTTGGGTTTTGTTCACAACCCCAAAAAACCATTTGGGTATCTTTTAGATTTTGCATGCAAGCTGTATATTTTGTAGAATCAAGCATGAAAGGCTACAGCCATACCCCTTTCCATTGGCAGTCACAAATTTGAATGTAGTTTTCAAATGTCTCGTTCTTGCTCATACTGACTCCGATTTTGATGATTCTTGTTATGAAATTGGCTATGTTTTTGTGCTCTATCCACTAGTGGAGTTGTTTTTTGATTTTCATGCATGAACTCTTCAAAAATTGTAAATTCTCAGCCATGACTGTGCACAGTTCTCATTTTGGAAACTTCGAAGGATCATAACTTTCAAATACGACCTCGTACCGAGGTGATTCTTTTTTTGAAAGTACATGATTTTTTGAGTAGATAACAGTGGTGCTATTTGTTTCTATGATTATTGTGCCCAAGTTTCACTTTTAGCATATGCTCTTCATGAGGGTTTGTAATGCATTGAAATCAAGACCATTAAGTATTTCTTTCTAGTCGTAGTTGTAAACGCACTAAAATAAAGTGCCAAATCATATTTCTTTGGGGGGGGGGGGGGGGGGGGGGGGTTCTTTGATTGAGTAAAAGGGGGGGGGGGGGGGGGGGGGGGGCATTGTCGTGGCTGGGTTCTCTTCTTTTTTTAACATCCTCTTAATGCTATTTTGCTTCCAACATTTGCTTTCCTCTCTTGGAGACTAACTCTATGATGCTATTTTGATTTTGTATCATTTGCATTCATAGTTTAGATATTTATTCTTTGCTCTAGTTTTCTAGGTTATTAATCTTTTCAAATTCTAACACTATCTAGGGTAAAATGTTCCTTGCAATCCTTCCAAGATTCTAAAAACTAAGATCCTCTAGGTACAAAGCCTTGAGTTCATTAAACCCAACCACTTTAACTTGTATTTTTGTTAGTAATAATTTTCCCCTACTTAACTCATTTGCAACCATATTAGATCTTCCATTTCTATGTTTCAATATAAATGTATAGCTCTGCAAGAACTTGACCCATTTTAAATGTTTATGATTCAATTTACCATGGCTATTTAGGTATTTTAATACTTGATGATCAATATACAAAACAAATTCTTTTGGAAACAAATAATGCATCCATTTCTTTGAAGCCTGAACTATTGCATAGAACTCTTGATCATAAATACATTACTTCTTTTTGCATCATTCAATTTCTCACTAAAATATACAACATGCTTACATTCTTGGCTCAATATAGCTCCAATGGCACTACAACTAGCATCACAATCCAATTGAAACAGCTTTTTATAATCAAGGAGTACTAGCACAAGTTACCATGTCACCTTCTTCTTCAAAATTTCAAAACTCCTTGTAGCTCCTAGTGTCCACTTGAACTCCTTTTTATCCCCTCAACTCATTGTTTTAGTTAGTGGTGCATAGATACTACTAAAATTTGTAATTAACTTCCTATAAAATCTAGCCAAACCATGAAATGACCTCACCTCAGTGGAAGACCTTGGGGTACACCATTCCAGGATGACCTTCACCTTTTATGGGTCCATTTTGAGACCATCATATGATACAACAAAAACAAAATAGACTAAATCATTTTTTTACAAAGTTATACTTCTTCAAATTAATCAACAATTTTGCTTCCCTCAACCTCTCAAGGACACTACAAATTTACAAAAAATACTCATCTATAAACTTACATAAAATCAAAATATCATCCAAATAGACAATAAGAAAAATTTCCTATAAATATGTTTAGTACCTCATTCATAAGTCGTGTGAAGGTGCTTGATCCATTGGTCAATCCAAAGGGAATGAATAACCACACATATAGACCCTCCTTTTCCTTGAATGTAGTCTTCCACTCATATCTAACTTGTATTTAGTGATAGCCACTCTTGAGGTCTATCTTAGTGAAGTATCGAGCTCCACTCAAACAACCCATAAGATCATCCATCCTTGACAAGGGAAACTGGTACTTGATGGTTATTTTGATTATAGCCCTAGAGTCTATACACATCCTCCATTCACCATCTTTCGTTTGTGCGAGTACTATAGGTACTACACATGGAATCAAGCTTTCTCAAATAAGACTTTTCCTCAATAGCTCCTAAACTTATCTATTCAACTCCTTAGTCTTAGTGGGATTCATCTTATGAGAAATGTTGTTGTGAAAATTGGCTCCAAGGACTAAATATATTTGATGACTAATTTTCCTTACTGGTGGAAACCTTTCTAGGACATTATCAGATAGGATATCCCCATACTCACTCAACAGACCTAAAATTTCTACTAGAACTTCCCTACCACATTCCTTATCCACTCTAGAAGTTAAAGCATAACACACATTTTGATGTTTCATGCCATCCAAAAAAATTCTTCCATCAACAAAACATACCCTGGCACTATTGCATCAGGATAATACTTAGCTAAATACATGATAGTTCATTATGGTTGGATAATGGACCTATCAAAATTACTAAGAGGATAATCCATAGGGTTTCTAGTTACCCAACCCTAGATTGGCCTAAATCACTGAGAAGTGATTAAAAGGAAGTGATTGAGAAGAACATTGGAGCTATATGGAACAAGAGAGGCATGATAATTGATACAATTATTGATCCATTGATTGAGTTTGTTGTTAGGGTTATTTAACACAAATTTTACCAATCTAGTACATTAAACAATGTGTCCTATATAGCTATGGATGTGGGATACAAAATTGTCAAGAAAGATCATACATATGATCTAATAGAACTCCAACTACAATAGCTAGTAGAAAACCTCAGAGCCATCAGAAAGACAAGGAGTGCACAATGAAAAATTGGTTCTATATTGATATGCATATTATTTTATGTGCAATCCAACATTTGGAATAGTTGCATGGAAAACCAACAGGTCAGTAGTAGTTTAGATTGGTGAATACATTGAGTAGTTAGGAGAAAACTTTGAATCTATGATGACTAGCTACTTTGAAAATTTCAAATAGACAATGAAGAAGAGGTTTAGAATACCAATGTCACTAGTAGATAAATACTATGATGATGTATGTTTTCTAGTGATGTTGACCACACTTTTGTACAAGCTACTACACCAAGGGTGAGATGGCTGAGACCCTTAGGTTATGAAATCAATGTGGATGAAGCCTCTGCAGCTATTACTACATTATTTGTAGAAGAGGTAGATAAGAGTGCAAAGGTATCTGGAAATTATGAAATAGCTAAATCCAAAATCACAATGGAACTCAAGACTGCCTCTGCCATGAAGAAAAAGGAGAAGATAGTGAAGAAAATGAAAGCTAAGTTTGGAGAGGGTGCTGAACAAGAGGAAGAAGAGGGTGAAGAAGATGAAGACATTCAAGCACAATCACCTCTTGCATTAACTCATGGTATGGGTAAAGATCAGCCATAAGAGGAGGAGATTCAAGTAGCTAAAGGTTTTGAGGAAGAAGAAGCTAAGGAAGCACCTACATCCACTAAGACAAAGAAAAGGAAGGCCAAGGAAACACTAGTGGGAAGGGCTAAGAAAACTCTAAAATCAAGCCAAGACAAGCCTACTACACCTACTACAAGAGTTAGTACACATCCAACTACACAATATGCTAAAGGAAAGACCAAACAAGTAGAGTAAGGAGGTCAATTACAAAAAAGGCCAAGGAGGATGTATGTAGCACAAGCCGAGTTTGATGAAGAGAAAAATGAGTCAGATGACAACAACCACTTTAAGGTGGCGAGTCACAATCCTCTTTTAGACCTAGAAAAGTTATGTTAAAAATGGTAAGAATAGTGTATATTTATTAGGATTTACACATGTAGATTTTGAAAATCTTGGTAAAGTGGAGGAGGCTATCTATGCCATGATGGGAAAATTCAAAACCACCCCACTAGAAATTGCCAACTCAATGTGTAAGAGTTTACATGATATAGTTGAGCAAAAATGGCACTATTATCTAAACTTGGATAGAAAAATTAGGGAGACCTCACTAGCACAAGTGATGCTTGAATTAACTAAGGTACAAATTGCTAATGATGTGAAGAAATATGCAGCTAGGTTCACACCTAAATACAAAGCCTTTAGCATATTGCAAAACACCATTGAGGATGTAGTGAAAAAGTCCACAAAAATGTGGGAGCTTACTTATGGGTTGACTATAGTGAAGGAAGGAGAACCAAAACCCATTGAAGTAAAGGATGATGACAAAGATAACACTGTTGAGGAAGAAATCAATTCAAATAGATGACAAGGCAACATCTGAGCCAAAGCATCATGAAGAATAGAGTGTGCAATACAGACAATTATCGAGTGTCAGTCCTCAACATTTCATAAGTAAGACTACTAAAATAGTAACTATTAAGGATGTTTCTAACCTATTAGTTTATCACAAATATCCCCTTACAAAAGATTATTTGAAGAAGATACTTGATTAGACTATATTGTATGCACAATTATGTGCTACTCCTATTTTGGTTAATAGATGAATTGCGAAAATTAGTGATTGCTACTGAAAGGGAAAAGGTGAGTCCACAAGAACCACCTTCTATCATCCCTCAAGTCACTCATGCACAAACTTTGAAAAAAAAACTTGAAGCTAAATTAGACAAGGTTGGTAAAATTGCAAAGGATACAATGGAAGCCCAGACCACAATAGAAACACAGAGTGGAATAGGTTAGATAAACACATTTGCACCTACAACACAAGATCAAGGTGCAAGTCAAGTCATTGTGACAGAATGGGGAAAGCCTAAAGAGAAAAAGAAGACACCTAGAATGAAGGAGCAAGCAACTATACAAGTACTGGTAACCTTAACAACATTTGGTACTCCTTCCACACAAACTCTTCAGAAGTTGAGCATAGATGCAACCCCATTACAGATCTTAGTGCCAAGCCCAAGTTCATCAAAGGCTAAAGAAGTAATCCAATATGGAGATGTGAGCCTTGATGAAGAAATCATTTTTCCCAAGTATGATTATGATATAATAACCATAGAAAAAATGGGCATATTGCAACATGCTCTAGGAATGAAAAAAGCACCAAGAAATGCTTGGAAGGGAGCATAGGCAAAAGGAAGCACTGTAGGACATCAAAGACATATTTTTAGATGTATTCAGTCTACCAACTCCATATGAGACAAAGCCACTAATAGAAAAACTAAAAAATATAGTGGAAAAGGTGAGTGATGCTAACCTAAACACAAATACCAAATTATTAGAATAATTAGAAAAGAAGTTTCAAAGCAAAGGCAATGAGAAAATATTAGGTGACATAGCACTAACACAAGTTGCATTGGCAACTAAGGTTGATGATGTGAAGAAGGTACTTGAGAATATTTTCTCATTATACACTAAACTATGTAATCCAATACTCTTCACCCAAGAAACCAGAAGTCACATCTTGAGCTTGGAAAGTCAAATAAGTTCATCAGATGCCAAACTACCTATGAATCTAGCTCAAAATGAGAAGCATTTCAGGACATTGCTTCAAACCTAGAGTTAGTTAGTTGTATTGACAATAGATGAGGCCAACATAAGGGCCAAGCTAACTAGCATCCAAGCCACTCTAACCCCTCATATGGAAATTTTGCATAAGGAGCTAGGCTATGTTGAAACCCTAATGAAGAAAGACCCAAATCTTTCAACCTTAGATGGTCTAGTTCACCTTTCTATCAAGCTAGCCATCCAAATCAAGTCTTTGGATGTGGCATGTGAGAACAAGGATGTAACTCTCAAGATAATAATAGATGTCCATAGTTCCTTTTTGGAAAAATAGACAATACGTGTATAGCCCATTGACATAAGTGTTAAAAAGGGGGAGATATATATTTTGGAGGAGATATAAGGAGAGTGAGAAATAGGGGAGAACAAGCAAAGGGGGAGATAAAAAGAATGGGAGAAAGTAGAAAAAGGATAGAGTAAAGTCAGAATAAGCTAAGGGAAGAGCAAGCACAAGCACAAAATAGTGCATGAAGTCAAAGAGTATCAAATGAGACACATTTACTCAATAGGAGTACATAATTTTGGATACAGAATAGGCATATCAACTCAAGGGGAGATATCAGATTATGAGGTATCTAAGTTGTTACACAATTTTGAAAATATGAAGTTATGTATATAAGCCAAGTTAGAGATATGTTATGCTCATGAGATTAAGGATAATTAATGAATAGACAAGTGTTTTTGACACTCATGTCAAAGGGGCACATTTTTATTATCTCAGATTGGTTTTGACAAGTGAGTATCAACACACTTAAGTTATTTACTTAGTTTATGTTGAAGCAATACATGTCAAGCATAACATATATATTATAGAGCATGTCGAGTCACTCATGTGTTGAGTCACTCATGTTCCGAGTCACTCAAGTGTTGAGAAGATAGTGTATGCTCAATGACACAAGAGCTGAATAAGCAGTACATGTTGAGTAATACAGATGTCAAGTCACATCATAGAGAATAGTATATGCTGAGCATTAGAGACTTCAGATGCTGAGTGATACAACTCTGACATATTTGTTCTTAATGGCACAAATAACTATGTAAACCATTTTTGAGCTGACTTAAAAGATGAATTTCAATATTTTGGAGATAAGGACAAATCTCAAGTTGGATTTCCTATGCAATTACATGTAGCCAATTAGAAAAAGGGAAGGTTTAAGTGGAAAAATGGATGAATCTCAACTATAGATTCATACCTAAGCCTAAGTCACCAATTTATTTTTAAGAAGGACAAAATGTAAACTATCTAAGTTGTGAGGAGAGTAGTTTGCATGCAAAAATAGAGCATTCATGCTAGCTAAGAAGTGATATTTCATTAAAGAATTAGTTAGATCATAATAGAGGAAAAGAAAAGGATACAACAAAGAGACAACTGATCAAGAATGATCAAATATATATTAGTTTAGAGGTGATCTAACATCAAGCAATCAAGTGTTGACCAAAAGATCATTGCTAAGACATTTTAATAGGTGATTTTAGTCGAAATATCTTAATAGAGTAGTCCTAATAGGCTATATGAAATCCTCTAACAAGGTTCTTACTCAATTGTAAGTTAAAGTACTTTAACTAGGTATACTTCTAATAGGGTGTTTAAATCCTTTAACAATCTTTGTGAGCCTTTAATAGGGTAGACCTTTCATAGGGTAGATCAGGTTTCATGGTCAAAACATTGTAACCTTCATTGGATACATTTTATTACTGTAGTAGTTAAGATTTGTGGGTGTCCTCCCCACCTCAATTTTACCTTTTCATTGGAGGTTTTTTGGGTGATCATATCTGGTGTTAAATGTGTGAATGTTTACTTGCTTACATGCATTAGATATACATGCTTTACATGGTATTTTAGTTTATTTGTTAATATATGAGATGGATGTATGGTGAAAGTTTTATGGGTCCTAGTGTAAATTATTGATTCACACCCCCCCCCCCCCCACCTCAGAAGTTTACCTTTCCTATTGTAATTCCAAAAAATCATCCTTTTTCAAGTTTAATCTCACCACTTAGCAAGACTTTTTTATTAACTAGACCTCTCCTCTTTCTACTTCCTCTAAATGTGATGACTTGACATCATCATCCACATGAGAAACCCTTTCTTGGCCTTCAACTTTCTTATCTTTCCTTCCTTGACGGAGGGCACTCATAGGAATGATGATCTTCTTCTCTATTGTAAAAACATGTACTATAAAAGCCTCCTCTTCCTAACCCTTATCATCTTCCTCTACCTCTTCCTCTTTGGTCTCCATAAATTTGATTTTGGGAGTGGCTAAAACCCTAATTCCTTTGGTTTTGGGCGGTACCCACATCTTCATTTTTACTTTGGTCCTCATTTTGTCCTCCAAAATACCTACCACCACTCATTCCTCCTTGACCCCATCCTCTTTTCTTTCCATCAAATTTTTTCTTAGCTTTTCCTCAACTCACAAGGAAAATGCATATGCATCTTCAATACTGGTCATTCTAACCACACTTAGATCCTCCTAAATGCTAGATCTTAACCCATTAAGATAATAGGAGACCTTCTTCTTATTATCTTCAACACACCTCGTTGTAATAAGGACTCAGTAAAAAGCCTTTGTATTCCTAGACATGTTTTTCCACTTGCTATGACCCTTGCATCTTCTTGAACAAATTATGTTTAAATTCAATTGGAATGAATTACTTCTTTAGTTTGTCCACCATATTATCCCACCCTGTGATTTTCTTCTTTCCTCTTCTATTCCTTTATAATTGAATCTCTTGCCACTAGATTTTGGCATGGCCCTTGAGTCTGGACTTCAAAAATTTAACCCTACCATGGTCCTCAATATCCTCATACTCAATATATTCCTCTAGTTTGTTGATCCATTCAATCAACTCATCCGAGTTATGATTTACAGAAAACATGGGGACCTCAAGTTTAGCTCTTTTTCTTATCCTAGAAATGATGCTAAAAATATTTTTCTCCTCTCAATTCATGATTTCACCTTCTTCTTCTCCTTCATGTACAATATTTCTTTTTTCTTCATTTTCCTTCCCACTTTCATCTGTTATGGTACGATTTGTCCCTCTGTGAATCTCCTCTTGTAATTCTTGAACTTGTCTTTAGAGGGCTCTAACCTTTGGGGGAACACCTCTAATCCTTCCACCATGTTCTCTTTGTGAAGGCATCTTCTCACTCACTTAGAACCCACAACCACACAATCTTGGAGAAAATTGCCTCATAGTCAGTGATTTGTCTACACACTTAGTAACTCCTTCTCTGATACCACATGATGAGGGTACAACACAAGACAAAAAGAACACAACAGGAAAGGAAACTTTTATTATCTAGAATAATAATCTATTAAATGCATTCCAGAAAAAGAAGACTCTACTACATGCTCTATGGGCTTACAACATTATCATATTCTAGAGAAAAAACCCTTTTCATGGTACCTTCTCCCAAACTCCACCAAAAAGTGCCTTTGCATCACAAGAATTGACCTTAAGTAACCCAAATTAGGTTTAGGGTTAGGGTAAATTTTATATTATTCCATTTTGGTAGCCACCACAAAAATATAAGGTTCTAGAAGTCACATTAGAAGTCAGTGCAAAATTAGAAGATTCTAGAAACCCAACTTCCGAAAAGCATAACTTTTGATCTAGGACTTTGATTGATAAAAAATTTACATTTCTAGAAATCTCTCTAAGTTCTCTATATTCCTATGGGTGGAATTTGGTTTGGTACCATCTTTTGGGGTTTTACGAGGCCATTTAGTGCCTCAAACTATGCTATAAAGCATTCTTAGGATGTCTCAAGGCAACATAAAATTGCAATAACTTTCAAACTGTGAAACTTTTTAATTTGATTGTTTTTCTAGAGCAATTGAAATTTCAATTAAAACCTTCCCTCCAAATTATAACTCTTCATAGGTTTTTCTATTAGAAAATAACCTAGTATCTAGATTTTCATGTATCTTGAGGTGCACAAACACATTAACCCAGAAAAGTAATAGTGCAACTATGATAGTTAAAATCTCTATTTGGCCCAAATGGGTATCCAAAAAACACAAACACATTAAATAGGAACTACCACTAAGCATTTTTTTTTGGTGGGTGGGGGGGTAATACAAAATTTCCCTTACACCACTAGATGCTCTTGTATCATATTGGAAGTCATTAAATATTGTATAGAAAGACTTGCATGTAGCTAAGAGACTTTCATTCAATCACCATTGTTACTTTCATTCAATCACCATTGTTCATATCAACTCAATCCATGATTGTTGGTTCTAATATCAAATGATAAAATATATATTAGGCAACAAGAATAATAATGAAATGTTCAATTTTAATTAGATGTATTTAGAGAATTAGTATGTTTCTACATATTTCTTATAAATCCTTATTTTAGGTAAAAACTACTAGCAAAAGTTACATTCCCAAAAACTAAATGATATTGTATTAATATAACTAAAAAGCTTAGTTACTGGATTCATGTGGATTCTTCCAAAAAAAAAAATAATTTATTAAAAAATATGGATTTTTTTTCTAATTATTTTCTTATATAATCATAATGTCTTTGATTCATAGATTCATACTATAAAATGATTTAGTTTTAGAATTATGCATATTTCTCCTTTTTTTAGTATATGTAATACATGTGTGCATACACACACACACACACACACACACACACACACACACACACACACACACACACACACACACACACACACACACACACACACACACACACACACACACACACACACACACACACACACACACACAAATCCTCCATAAATCATAAGTGGGAAAAGAAAAATTCACAAGTCCATAGATCTAATTCACATGCTTGAATCAAATTTGTTTCACGAATCAATAACTAAGCCAAAAACCAAACCAATATTAGTGTAATATGCCTACAATTCCTAGATCCAAATTATTTGTTCTTAGTTTTTTGTACCTAATATTTTATTTCTCATAAACTTTGTACACTTTTCTAGACCTGGGACCACTTCACAATGAATCGTGTCATGACTAGGTCAACCTTGTCCTAGAATAGGTTGATCAAGTTTGGCATTGCCCTAAGGCATTGATTATAAGTATGATTTGGGACAGATGCAGAGGTTATTGTAAACTACAATTGGAATTTTTTTATGTTGTCATTGATGTCAAATGTTATTGGTAAGACAATTGTTAACTGAGTAAAATATCATATCAAGATGATTGATGAAGAGGATTTGAGAAGAAGAAGACATAACAAAAGGACTTGGAGGAAAGGTTGAGGTATGGGGAACTAATATAGAAACTTGATTAGTTAGACTTTGACAAGATAATAAGATTGTTTAATCATGACCCAAGTGGAGAAGACAATTGTAATAAATACTATAAGAAGTGATCAATAGAAGACAAAATGCATAGGCTTAACCGAGCAAAAGAGAAAAAGATTAAGGAACTAGAAGTTTATGTAGAGTAACTATAGAGTTTATTGAGCGATAGTATAAGCCAAGAAAAATATAGTGTTGACTGAGTATCAAAAAGTATACTAGATAGAATAGTTAGTATTGACCAAGTAATTTAGTGATGACCAAGTGTCAGAACACACTATTGGCCAAGGGACAACATTTGACAAATTATGAGAAAATATTTATTTCTAGCCCACACAATTGAATTCTTGGAATATGGAAAGCATGTTGTTGATAAGGATGGATGACCAGGAGTATTGAACACAAGGGAAATCATGTTTGAGCATTTATATGCATGAATTCAAGGAGAAGTTTGGAGTATTTTCTAGAAAAGAAAAGAGGAGACAAAAAGATGGAAGGATTTGATGAATCTAACCAAACCCTAAGATATACGGTGATGTTTAAGTGGAAAATGATCATAATTACCTATTTAAGGAGGTACAAGGAATAAACTTATAGAGCTTAGTAGAGCTACTGAAGACCTTAAAAAGGTTGGATAAATTGTTGATTATGTTGATTGGAAAACTTGAGCATAAGACTGAGCAGTGAAGTGTTGAGGTGAAGAGGGATTGCTTGAAGGATTATCAAGTGAATTAATGATAGAAATGTTAATGGAGGCCATTCAATGAGTTAGTTTTTGGATCAAAATGTGATCTATATTTGTGAAGTAAGTTGTATTTGTTAGATAAACCTACTTTTACTTTCTAACCATTGTATCAATTTTGAAATCCTTTGATCAAGGTTGACCTAATAGTCATATGTAAATCCTTTAATCAAGGTGACATTCTAATGGAATTTTCTAAAGCCCTCTAAAAATACCACTCCTAAAAAGGTGATTAAATCCTTCAACAAAGTTACATTTATCAGTGTGTTTTGTAACCTTTAACAATGTTGGCTCCTAATAGAGCTCACTTCAAAAGAATGGTGGGTTTTTCCCAAATTGTTTTTCCATATTAAATCCTAGTGTCATACTTGTGTACAACTTATTTGAGATGTTTTACTTTTTTCAAATTTTTAACTATTAGGATAGTGGACTACAAGTTTATGTTGGTGATTATTTTCTATCGAGATCAAGCTACTAAATGTTTAGATTTGGAGCATTTGAAGTGATTAAAAGTTGAACTGATACATCTAGACTTGAGGATAACTTATTCACCCCCACCCCCTACTTATTCTAAATCAAAGAATTGGTTCTTCTAGAGAAAATTTTGAAGGTACTTAATGCTAAAGATCAAGATGTACAAAAAGGAGGTGCCAAGACTAAACATAGAGAACTTCCCTACATGGTAGAGTTTGATGAAGTTGCAAGTGATAGGAATTGTAGAAGGTGCAATACACTATGTGGAACATGTATGTGTATAGATACCAAGACCTCTAATAGCTCAACAAATGAAAGAGAAGAAAGAACACAACCAGGCTATGTTGGATATTGTGTTAGACCTAAGCTATACCGAGTTTGATGAAATAAAGGAGTACACTACTACTAAGAATATGTAGGATATATTGCATACTATCTATGGAGGAGAAACAAATGTTTTGAGAGAAAAATCAAAAAGTCTCAGAGGAAAATTTGATGAGATGGGAATCATACAAGGTGAAACCATTTCTTAATAAAGAGAACGAGTCAAAGTGGTAAATACTATAAGAGGATCAAATAGAAACATTGATGATGAAACTATGATTAGAAAGGTGCTGAGAACCCTACTTCCTATTTATGTTATTAGAGTCTTTGCAATACAAGAACTGAGATGTACACTTGGTAACAATCTGACTTTGGAAGTATTAGATAGTAGACTTATTGCTTTTGAATTGTCAAACTTTGATAATTTTAATCCTACTAATATTAGATCTTCTTTTAAATCTCAATTGGTTCTTAATAAGAAAGGAAAAGGAAAGTGTGTGAATAGTGATAGTGATATCTCTAATGGTGAACTTGATGAGATTGAAGTATTGATGACTAGAAGACTTCCAAGAGGCAAAGTAAAATACAAAGGTAAACTTCCTATAATATGTTTTTCATATAACAAAGTTGGTCATATTGCTACAAGATGTCTTGACAGAGAAGACAAAGACGAGAGAAGGGAAAGATAGTACAAGGGTAGAAGAGATGATAGAGACAATATAGAAGAAACAAGGCCTAAAAAGGCAAAGGTAAGAAATCTTGTTATATTTCTGAAGAAGAAACTAGAAATGAGTCTGATAGTAATGATGAATAAGTTGTCTATATTTCTATGAAAGAAGATTGTGATGAAGATGAGAAGACTATATTAATTTCATATGCGAGTAAATATGATAGATGGATAATTGATAGTGGATTCTCAGATCACATGACTGGTGATAAAGGTAAGTTTGAAACATGGAACACTATAAAGGTAGTTGTATCAAGTTTGGTAATGATGCACTAAGTCGTGTGAAAGGTAAAGGATTAATACAATTGACTAATAAGATCAAGTGTGATAACATTTATTGAGTTGAAAAACTTAACTATAATTTGTTGAGTGTTTCATAGTTGAAAAAATTATGGTATAGAGTTTAATTTCATCATAGGATAACCAAAATATTTGATGCTAATGGTGAACTAATTGGAAGTGGAGAATAGACAAGAGGTAATTTGTCCTATCTAGATTTATCTGATGAGAAATGCTTGTTTTCACAATATGATGAATATATATGGTTATGGCATAAGAGGTTGTGTCATGTTAAATTTGATAATTTGGTAAGCATTAGCAAGATAAAAATATTAAGAGGATTACCAACATTCAAGAAACATGATAATACTATGTGTAAATAATGTCGATTTGAAAAAATGACAAAGTCTAGTTTTAAGAGAAAGACATATTCATCCAATGGTATTTTACAATTGGTTCATACTAATCTTTATGGACCTATTGGAGTAAAAATATATTGTGGAGACAAATATATACTATAATATTTCTTAAAGAAAAATATGATGCTTTTTAGTTGTTTAAATGGTATTTGGCCAGAGTTGAAAAGGAAATAGGTAAGAGTATGAAGTGCTTGAGATTTGATAGAGGAGTAGAGTTTATCTCTAATTAATTCAACATGTTTTGCATTGATAGAGGAATCAAAAGGTAGATGTCAACACCTAGGACCCCTCTCCAAAATAGAATAGGTGAAGGGAGAAACAGATCAATCATGGATTATACTAGAACACTAATGATGGAGAAGAATGTGTCACAAAAATACTAGAGAGAAGCTGTAAGTACAACAATCTATACTTTGAACTGATTACATGTCAAGAAAGGTACAAACATTAAACCCTTTGAATTATGGTATGGTTATGCACCTAATGTGAAATATTTTAAAGTCTTTGGAAGAAAATACTATATACAGTGAAGGACAGTTGAAATGGAAAACTTGATCTAAAAGTGATGAAAGAATATTCCTAGGTTATTCCACCAAGAGCAAAGCTTATAAGTGTTTGAACTATAACACTAACAAAGTTGTGGAAAGTGCAAATGTGAAAGTTGATGAATATGAAGAAAGGAATAAATTTAAATGTAAGATAGAACCTAAAGACTACAACATATTCATATATGTCAATGAAGGTGTTCCATGCACCTTACCTAAGCCAAAGAAAAGGGCTACTGAGAAACAAAAATTTGTGAATATTGAGCAACAATAGTAGGCTTCCAAGAAATAGATTGTAGGTGTTGAGTTTCAACAAAATGATGTCAAGATACAAGAAGAAGTTGTTGAACAAATATAGTAAGCTAGTGCCAAGAAACTAGAAGAAGAAATAGAAATACAAAATGAACTTGAAATTAATTTTCAAGATGAACCTAAACAAGAAGAAACAAGAAAAGAACCCACACTAGTATGTGAGAAGACACCATACACCTAAAAAAATCATTGGAAAAGAAAATGACTCTAGAGTTATGACATGGAAAAGACTTAGAAGTGATACATGTTTAATTTTTGAGTTTAAGCATACATCAATTAAGGATTCTTTGGACAATGAAGATTGAATTCAAGAAATGAATAAAGAAATTGAACAAATAGAGAAGAACAAAACCTAGTCACTGGTACCTAGACCAAAGGACAAAAATGTTATTGGAACCAAGTGGGTATTCAGGAATAAAATGAATGAAAAAGGAAAAGTCACAAGGAATAAAACTATATTGATATGCAAATGATATGCACAAGAAGAAGGTATTGACTATGGGGAAATTTTTTCCCCAATTGCAAGATTGGAAGGAGTTAGAACATTACTTACATATTCTCTTTATAAAGGATTCAAGGTATATCAAATGGATGTCAAATCTACATTTCTAAATGGAATACTAGAACAAGAGGTTTACATTGAACAACCAAAAGGATTTGTTGATCCCAAAAAAAGGAATATGGTATGTAAATTAAATAAAGCACTGTTGGAAATACAATAGGGAAAGTAAAATCTAAGGGCGAGGGGGTGTTTGGGGTGGAGGCAGGGGTGTGAATCAATACTTATAAATTTTTACCATAAAATCATTCAACTCACATACATCTCATAATTCAATAAGTATACTAAAATACCAAATCAAGCATATACATCTAAAGTATTTAAATAAAACATTCAACACATGTATGACACAAGATATTTGGTTACACACAAACCCTCCAAGGAGAATGTAAAACTAGGGTAGGGATGAAACCCACAAATCTCCACAACTGAAATAATAAAGTGTATCCAATGAAGGTTACAATGTTTTGATGTTTTGATCTTTCTTGATGTGTACTTGATCCTTTCTGATCATATGTATCTTTGTTGTCTTTTAATTTCTTTCCTATGTTCTCCTCTTAACTAATTCTGTAATGTATTTCAATCACAACTCCTTAGTCACCATGAAAGATTTGTTTGTGCATGTAAAACCTTCTCTCTTCTCTCCTTCCTAATATATTAAAATTTTAGGGTTTGTCTTCCTTAGGGTTAGGTATGAATCAACAATTGTGATTCACCCATATTGTCACTTAATCCTTCCCTTTTTCTAATTGGCTACTTGTAATGCATAGGGATTCACAATAAAGATTCATTCTTATCATCTAAGATCATAAAAAATCTTTAAGTTGTTCCAAAATTCGTTTACATAGAAGTTTGTTCCATTACAAACAACTATGTCAAAATTGTATAACTTGACATCTAAAGTCCTTGATGCTCGGCATCAACTAAAACTTTAATTTTGTAACTTAGCCTCTAAATGACTTGGCATCCATTGATCACTTGCAATATAAATAACTCGACACATACTATATGCTCGACACTTGAGTGACTTGGGACTTACTAGTTACTTGGCACTTGAATCCCTCAACACATATTTTTGCTTGGCACTTGAGTGACTCGACTTGCACTATCTGTCATGTTATGCTTGGCATATATTATCTAGTCAACATGAATTAAGTACATAACTTATAAATGACTTAAGTGTATAGACACTCATTTGTCAAAACTAATCTGAGATCAATAATCTCCCCCTTTGACATGCGTGAGGAAAACACTTGTTCATGCATGAAAGATCTTCATTTATGAGCATAACTCAAATATTCATTATCTTTGTTCAGCTTATATACAAAGTTTCAAAAAATTTTAAAACATGACTTATCAATCATACCTCAAAATTCAATAACTCCCCCTAAGTTAATTATTTTTTTTGTATCTGAACCAAAATCATTCCTCCTGCTAATTAGATTTGCATAAGTTGATCTGTTTACTCTATTTCTATCATTGACTCCCTCTTTCTCAAAAATAGTAGCTCCCTCAAAAAAAAATCTCCTTCATTATTTCTTATTTCTCCCCTTTTCATATTTATCCCCCTTTTGACACTTATGTCAAAAGGTTATACACTTATAGTGTGTTTATCCAAAAATGTTTTATCGATCCCAAGGATTATTTTCAAAGTAGCATCCCAATTGTTACAAACTAACTCCAATGATTTGATTTGGATGGTCAGCTTGGCAGCAAAGTGTACTAAGCCTTCAAGAGTAGAAAGATGCATATCTTTCTTCACAAGTGTTCTAGCAAAGGTTAGTTCCTTTTGCAATATCTCTATATGTGGAGTCAGCATAGACTAGATGTTGATTAGTTTAGCCTTTATGTTTTCTTCATCAACATGTAGCACTACTAATAGACTTTGGGAGTTTAGGAGATTCCTGAAATCTTTCTTACTCTGGGCTAGAGAACTTGGTAGAGTTATGCCAGATGATTGCATATGACTCTCCAAAATTATTATGTGGCTCCTGACTTCCTTTGTGAAGAGTTTTGGATTGCACAATTTGGTGTACAAAGAGAAAAAAAAAAATTCTACTACCTTCTTCACATTGTCAATTTTTGTTGCTAACTCAACCTATGATAGTGCAATAACACTTGGTATCTTTTCGTTGATCTTATTCTAAAACTTTCTTTCAAACCATTCAAGTAATTTCACATTTGAATCCAAGTCTATATCATTTACCTTCTCAACTAGGTTAATTAGCTGCTTTATGATAGGCTTTATTGCTTTTGGTGCTGGTAGGCTAAATGCATCAAGAAAATTTTCCTTAATATCTAGCATGGCTTTCTTCTACCTATGCTCCTGTCTGAACAGTTCTCAGTTTTTCTTCTTTGCAAGAGCATCCTGTAGTATGGTCATTTTTTTAGTAGTGATGGTTGCAAAATCAAACTTGGGCAACTCAATCACTGCATCCAAGTTCAAATCAACAAATGGTGTAACTTTTTATACCTTGGATGTGCTTGGACTTGGCCTTGATGATTGTAGGTGTATAACTTATGTACTCAGCCTATGAAGAGCTTGACTAGGAGGAGTACCAGTTCTAGGAAAAGTCACCAATGTTTGTATTGCTAGTTGCTCCTCAAGTTTTGTAGTTAAATATAACTCTTTAATCCTATCCTTTAGTTTCTCTACATTCTTAGTTGCACCTTGATCTTGTGTTGTAGGTGCAGGAGTATCTACTTGACTTGTTGCAACTTGTGGTGTACTTTGTGCTTCTATAGCAACTTTTGGTACTGACATGATTTGTACCAATTTGTTGATATTGGTCATGGATGGCTCTTTTTGTTGATACACTACAAGGAGTAATGTAGGTTGTATCATGGTCAATTGAAGAGGGGTTGTAGATGTCTCTTATGTGTAAATCTCCTCCCCTATAGATGCCTTATCTACATTCTCAATCTCATCAACATTTACTAGTATAGGATGTTCACAATGTTTTGCCTGGGTAGTGGATTCTACTAGTATCTCCTTCAAATCTTCCTCTATAAGGGGGTTGATGCTCTGAGTGATAGTATCATAAATATCCATAATCTTTACAGTATTAGTGTATGTATTTAACACATCTTGAGGACTGGCACTTGGTATTAGTGTATCCAATACACTTTGTTCTGTCCACTACTCATCCTTGGTTGTAGCCTGTGTATCTTCATTTGTCTTAGTGCTTTCCTCTTGTTCAATTGTCTTAGTGTCAACTGTAGTAACCTCAGTTACTTGTTGATGTCCATATTTTTCCTTACCTACCTCAATAGGTGTTTTCTCTATTGCCTTGGGTGCTATCAAACCATATAATGATTTCCAAATCTACGAGGTCTTTTGTAAAACATCCTCAATATTATTCTGCACTATGTTGAATGCTCTATATTTAGGTGCAAATTTCTCTGCATGCTTCTTTATTTCCTTTGTCATTATGGACCTATCCAATTTTTGCATCACTTGTACAAGTGTAGTCTCTCTAATTTGTCTTTCTGCATTGAGACTATATTGCCACTTTCGCTCAACTCTGTCATATAGATCTTTTGGTAATGAGTTAGCAATCTCAATTGGAGTTTGTTTGAATGTTGTCATCATGACATATATCAAATCCTTTACTTGGTTCATCTCAATTTTTCCAAGTTTATCAAACTCAATATGTGGGAGACTAGATAAATCAACATTATTCCTTATGTTTTCACACACATATTGTCTAAATCTAAGGAGGGACTATGACTTACCACTTTGAATTGGTTGTTTTCATCAAATTTGGTTATCTCTTCATCAAATTTAGCTAAAGAAATATACTTTCTCCTTTGTCTCTTCTCAGACTCTTCTTCTTTGCTAGTTGATCTATCCCTCTTCTCTTTTCGCTTTACTATTTCTTGTGTCTTCTTAGTAATAGCTCTTATGCTGGTTTGAGTAGCTTGAACTATAGGCTTAGGTTTTACAACCCTCCTTGGTTTTCTAACTACTAGGGCTTTAGATTTCCTCTTCTTTTTCTTAGGTGCTTCACTAGCTTCTTCTCCCTTGACACCTTCTTCAATTTCTACCTCTTCTGCTTGATATTCCCCTTGACCTTGAGTTAATGCTAGTGGTGCTTGATCATAAAATCTTCTTCTTCTTCTTCTTCATCTTCTTATTCTTCATTTTCCTCTTCTCCTTCACCAAATTTCTCCTTAAGCTTCTTGAAAATCTTATTTTTCTTTCTTATGAATGAGGTAGTCTTTAAACCCATTGGTATCTTAGATTTAGGCACATCATAATTCCCAAAGGTTGTAGCCTTAGTATCTACATCTCTTGCAAGTAATTTTGTAATTGTTGCAAAGGCTACATCCACATTGATCTCATAGCCTAGTGGCCTTGTACACATTACCCTTTGAATGATGGCTTGAACATATATAAAATTAGTGTCAACTAGAAAGCAAACATCATTGAAATGTTTCTCAACTAGTGAAACTGGTATCTTTAGTATTTTCTTCATTGACTGCTTGAAATCTTCAAAGTAGCTAGTCATTAGAAACTCGAAATTCTCTCCAAGTTGCTCAATAAATTCACCTATTTTCACTGCAATAGATCTATTTGTTTTCCATGAAACTTTACCAAAATTAGGGAATGTATTATGCACATAAAAGAAAATACATACAAGAACTGAACCAAAATTACATTATGCACTCTTGATCTTCCTTATTGCTCCCAAATTGTCTGTCAATTGTCGCAACTGCAACTCGGCAAGGTCATAAGTATGATCCTTAACTATTTTATACCCATGCCAAAAAAAATACATGGTACATTGTTGAGCCTATTGGCTTGATATAATTTGTGTGCTATAATCCTCACTACAAAAGAAATTAGGGGATCTAAAATAGTGTTAATTTCCATTCCTCATTTTTCCACACTACCCTTGTATTCTTCTTAATAACTTCTTTTGCTTCACTCCTCATAGTTTTAGGTCAGTCTATAGTTGGATACCTAGTTACTCTGTATAAAATCTTCTTTTTTATCTTTATCATTCCATTATCCAACCATATAAAATTATCATGAATTCTACTCAGAACTATCTTTACCCATTTAGTTTTGAAAATATTGGGGAAATCTAGGGCATAGGATGATCCTTTCTTCCATGTAAATTTGAATTCATCTTTTAATGCTCTATTTTCATATAATTTCCCATAGGTTTCCTAATCTCCATGTCACCTATGCTACCCACCTTGCATGTGTAGTAACATCTCTCATCTTGAATATTAACACTCATGGTGGTATTATCAATAACACACCAGATGGATCTTGCTTGTAAGAAATATTAGGAAAGGCTCTAAAGTTTGGTTGTTTGATCTCATTTCTTATCAATTGTACATTCAAAACTCCCTTCCCTTCTTTAACCTTAGTTGCTAAAGAACTAGGCACCATTATGAAAACCTAGGGTTTACAAAAATTCAAATTGCGTAGCTCGACACATGATAAATCCTATGTAAATCTATTAAGATGATATCGAACAACTATTGAATCCTATTTACAAATTCTTAGAATGATCTCTTTAATTCTCCTTTATGTCCTTATGCTCTCATTCAAATTTGAATGATGTCAAATGAGTGGAAATCAATCATATAGACCTTTAAACTTTGCATTTAATGCTTTGTGCTTACATAGTTGTAAGATCAACTTCAAGAAAGATTTTAACTCACTTGGCTTCCATGAAGTTTACTTTATGCTTGGAAACTACTATAAGCTCGGCCAACACTATCGTTGATGATAGCTTGACATCAATTGATATTTCACTTGGAAGCTAAAGTGAAACTATTCATGCTCGATAGTAACATGAAAACTGTCACAACTTAAATATTTCTTCTAGGTTATAATCAACACTTTGTATATTACTTCATGCATATATAATCTTTTCATAACCAAATCCTTGGAACTAATTTGTAGTATGCCTTTTAAAATATCAATCCCAACATACCTCTCAATTTCTTAATTTGAAGTGGTGTGATCACCTTACTCATTAGGTGTGTTGGATTCTAAATTAACAACTTTTAAATAACCTAGTGGAACAACATTTACACCTAGGGGTAGCTAACTCCCATCCTTAATGCACCTATTCAGACACCAGGGCCAACTATAGGGCTATTTAACTCTCCTTCTTCTTCTTTAGGCTTTGCAAGACCTAGGCAGGTGGACCTTAACTGTAAAGGCATACAATTGAATCTAGATGATAGATAAAGCCCCTGAATCTTCTATGTTTATGCAAGCATTCATGTATATGGAATAGCTTATAATAGAGCACATGAACTTGATCAACCAAGTGAGGGAAAATCTTTCAACTCTTAAACATAAAGGGAAAATATATTTGATTAATGATTAAATCATTAGCATAATCCAGGTATGCAACAACAAAACATGTAATCTTCAAGCTGATCATCCCTTATCCATTTGGAAAAAACTAAATCAAAACATATAGATGGACACATAAAGTATACTTGTATATCTAGACATCTTATCTATCTATCTATCTTGCAAATAGACATCAATCTTGAAACAAAGTTTATACTTATCAAATCCTCTTATGACCTCTACAATTCTATTAGTGGCATATCAAGAAAATTACTTAGGTCCTTGATCCAATAACAAGACACACAACAACATAAAACTTCCACACAAGCTACAAATGCATGATATGCACTTTGGGCATATATAACAAAAAACTATAGACTAATAGGAAAGGAGATAAACTTCAAAATGAAACTATAAATGAAACTCTATATTAAGTTCTTTGAAATCAATCGTCATCTATATGTTAAAACTTAGAAAATAACACCAAGGAATGATTGTGTAATATAAAAATCCTTCAAAAGAAATACACTATTGTTGTTCATAACAGAGGAATACTAAGGAAATGTGGAATCGCGATTGTAGAGGAAATTTCAATTAGGCTAGAACCAATAGAGTGGTCACACAGTAATGAAAAATGTCTGAAACCTTTACAAAGAGAATAGAGGAGAGATTTATAGAGAAGGAGGAACTCCCAAATCAAATTTTGAATTTGACATGTCTCCTGCTAAAAACTCCCCTTTCCTATTGTTGTTGAAACTAAACTTCTTCATCTGTTGACAAACAAAACCATAAATATTGTTGCAGAGCATTTGATATATCTATTTAAAATAATCAACAAAACTTATTTTTGAAGGAAACTCATAGGCATCTAGAAAGTGTAGATCTCTCAATCTAATCTTAGATTGTCATGTTTTGCCTTCAAACATGAAAATCCAACTGCCCCTTGCTGAAAAAACTTCATTGCTTCCAACTACCTTTAAGACATTCAATTCTACCTTTATAGCTACTCAGGGCACTTGATCACATCAAAATCTGATCTAATCTTGATATTAATTCATCTAAAAACATCAAATCTTCCTTTGCACTAAGGATGCCCCAAAATCACAAATCTTCTTGTAGCTCCTTCTAGTGAATACCTGTGTAAAAACCAATTGTAGAAATGGATAGTATATCTCTTGTTGATTCCAACAATTATTACACTATATATTTTAGGTAAAAATAATTCCTCTAATGTGTGTTTGAAAAATTAGGCCTGGGTGATGAACTACATAAATGAAAAATTTAAATGATCATATACTATAAACTATATAAAAGCATTAAATTTATTTAAACCTTTCAACTCTTAGATGTGCATTCAGTTTTGAGAATATTTGACATTTAATATTTCATCTTATTTTCATTTTGCCTTATCTTTCTTGTATATGTATGAGTCTACGATATTATGATAAAATTGTATTATCTTATGCCTTTATCTTTCTTTCCACGATCTCATGCCAAACTCCCCTTTTTGTAGCATCGTAATACTTTGAAAAATCCTTCTAAAATCCTACAGTATCTTAACCTTATTATTTCCATCAAAAATCATAGCATCTTACTTTTGAAATTACCTAACTAATATCTCATGACATCTAGTGGTTGCCTCGTAGCATCATAATCCTCCAAGAGAAGCTCCCTGATCGCATGGTATGATCATAATATTGTACACCTCCAATTTTAGATTTGTGATTTCCTAACAAGCCTTGGAAGATACCATGCCACCCCTCTTGTGATTATTTGGTCAAAATTCATTTGACAATGCCCTCCAGCTGGGCACAACGGGCCTCTTCACATATGAGTTTGGTCTTCCCGAAAGGGCTTGTGTCTTTAAGACACAACAACACTGAGCCATGAGACACTTAATAACCATAACATACCTACCCATAGTGAATGTGGGATAACCTGTAAAAAAATTCTCTGTGTCTCCAAGTTTTGGCCCATGGAAATGCCTTTTTATCCCAATCAATACTCAAGCATTCATATGAAATAATACTTCTTCAAAAGCACAAGCGTCCAGACTAGATATTTGGGTGTTGTCAGTGAATAGGAGAATGCAGGGGTTGCTTGAATAAGCACCAACATGTCCTCCCTCTTATTGCATAGAGTGATCCTCCTATCCAATTCCATGAGGCTCAACCTTTGCTATGGTGTTGCCTCTAATTGCCATGGTGGTCTCTCTTTACATGTTATGGCCTCAAGCATTTGCCGCTAAGGATGCTCTAACACTTCCTTGCTGTGAGAGACCTCATTTTCTCCTTTCTTGTCATGAGAGACCTCCCACCCCCACCTTTGACCATTGTGGTGCTCTACTCCTTTTGATGCCTTGGAACTCTACATTTTATTTCATAAATGCTATTATGTAGATCTTACCTCTCTTTGTTATGAATTTCTCTTTATGTTGTATCTTTACTAAGATATGGCTCAGCCTGTATTACCCTAATTTGGCTAGTCAAAATGTCCCCCACCAAAAGAAGATTTAACTTCGCAAGGGTAGTGTTGTTCTTTGTGATTGGTTATAGATAAGTTGAGGCAAAACTGATCCCCAATAGGAATAGCCATCAAAGGGATTCAATCAATACATATGCCATATAGCTACTCAGTAACATTTTGGGTTAATGACCGAAGCCCTATTGGTGTTGGTGTTTCCATTTGACAATAATACTCCTCCAATTTTTTCTACCCAAACTCACTATGGAGGAAATTAGCCTTTGGTTTTTTCTTTTTGAATGATGACACCCAATGATCATATTTTTGCTTCATAATCCCTTCATTGCATTGAGAGATGGACCTGCATTGCTAGGAAACCTGGGACCATATGTATAGTGTAAAAATTCTCCTCTCAAGACTATTTATGATCCATGACTTTTGATTTAAATTAGAGTGGAATCTATTCATATTTATTTTTTCTTTCATCCATGGCTTCAAAAATGCCTCACAAATCACTAGTCTCATCTCAATCAATGGCTAACAAACCCATTTGTCCCCTCTTTTTAGATTTGTCTTTATCAACACTTTTGTAGGCCATTTCTCTCCTTTTTATTCAAATTATTTAATCCAATTTATTTGATTCCCTATCACAAACATTTAATGATCATAAGAATTAAAACATCTAAAAAATTTCACTCCCCAATAGCTTATCAACTTGATGGAATCAATTGGGCCCCAAAGTGGGTCTGCCTAAACAATTTTCATTTTTGAATAACTGACATTGCAAACTGATCCATTGATCATTTGAGAATGATTAAAATCAAAATTGACCACTAAAACATCATTATAAATAGAGTTTATCACTTATCTGCAAATTGTGATTTGATGATGGAAGGCCTGAAAGACAACTTTAAAAACTAATAGAAATAGATAATAGGGCCCTAAAAGTTTACATGTTGATACTTTGCTCTATATTCTTGCACCCGACTAGGTCTCACCTCATGAAAACTTTGGGGTCAAAAGATATCGACTATCAAAGTTGCTTAGTTAAAACTATATACAAATAAACATGTTAGAAAATAGGAAAGTGCATTCAGTTTCAGCTTTGAAAATAGGGCAAGTAGATACTTGAGGGCTCAAAAACTAGGGAAATAGTTCATTGACATGAGGAGAAAATATATATGTGATTTGGGCTCATGAAAAAGAATAGGATGCATTTGGCGAGCACACGAAGTAGGATACTTAGAATTACAGAACAAGGGACATTAGTAGAACAGTGGTTTTTGCAAATGGAATAGGCTTGGGAAAGTGTGCAAATGAATTGGTCAAGACATGAAAACTAGCATACCTAAATTATTTTTGGAGTAAAACATAGTGGTACAAACCATTTGATCTCATCTATTAAGGATTCAAAAATATGACATCCCAAACAGGGGTACCAATCAATCTATAGATCATGACACCAGTGAAAGTTCTAAATTGCATTTAGAATCACATTTGAAAATGGATCAAATAGATTTGCTACAAGCTTAAATCTGAAACATAGCAACTGTGTGACCTCTAGAATGCAATTCAAAAATAATTTTCTCAATATGGTAAATTGGGTCAAAGTTACAATAGTTCAAATAGGCCCTTCCGAGATTTAGGGAAATTTGCATCAGCATGACAGAGATAAGTAACCAACTTTGGGGAATTCAAAACCTAGTCAAAACATATCAAAATGACTCAAAAATTGAAGCATAGGTTCAATTATATGCATGTTAAATAATTCAAAAATTGAAAGTCATGAAACTTTATTGAGTACAAGATATTCAAATGCAAACTAGGCCTTCTGTCGTTGTTTGACATTTAGGCGAAAATGTAGAACTGAACACTACTCAAAACAGAGCTTCGTAGAATGACTTGGAATGTTAGTTTATCATTATAGAATGCATAGATATTCTAAATACAAGGTGTTACAAACATTAAACACCTCTTAGGCCTTAAAATGACATTCAGGTACACAAGCAAGAAAATGCATTTATAGGTCTCAAAAGTGACTCAAAATTTTGGGATGGTACTCAAAACAAGAATGCAATTTTGAGTCCCATCAAGGTGAAGTGACCTCATTTAAACTTGGTGTACTACAATATTCCTTTCTCTTCCATGTCTTATTCATCTCATTTTTAACATTCTCAACATCCATCTTTCCTTTGCCTTTTTTGAATTCACTGCTAGGTGCCTTTGACCTTGTTGGACAATTCCTACTTATGTGACTAGTCTTCAAACAACTAAAACATGTAGTTTGACTCAACCATCTTTTGTAGTCACTTTTGAAATGTGTTATGCACTTTTCAACAACATGTCCATACTCTTGACAATAGTGATAACTATACCTAGTATGATAATCCCAATTATAAGAGTTGCCATTGTGCTTTACCTTTATCTTCTTATTTGATGACTATTTAGGCTTGGATCTATACTCATATGCTCTATGTCCATACTTCTGATAGTTATAGTAGTATCCTTCAAATATTTGTGTGCTTATGATCTTAGTTCTGCATTCATGTGCCTAATGTCCTTGTTTGTTACATTTGTGGAAGTGACCCATGAACTTTTGCTTAGGATATTAATTTGTAGTCTTTCTCCTATAGACATTAGTATTATGAACTATCTTACCACAATTATAACAATTAGGTTTTGAGTTCTTACCTTTGTACTTCTTTCTTTACCACTTTTGGATGATTCTCCTTATTTAATACTAGTGTAACCTAATCCAGTATATCACTATTGGATCTAGGAGATCTTATCAAATTCTCAAGTACTTGATAGCTTCATTAGGTCTACTGAAGCTTTCAACAAACTCTTTTTCTCTTTTCAGATCATTTCTCAATTGTTCATTCTGTAACTTCAATGTTGTGATCCCAATATCTTTTCCATTTAGTTCATGATTCAACATCATGACTTTATTCATTATCTCCAATTGTATGCTTGTAATTCTTTGTACTTATGATGTTTTCACCTCTAATTTTTTGACTAGTGTCCTTTTATCATCTTCAATCATGACTTTGTCTGTATGGCTTTCTTTTTCTATTCAGTGACTTTACAAAACAATATTGCTTGGACTTCTTGTTCTATCTTGAGATTTCTGACCTCTTCAATTAGGGTTCCACCCCTTTCCATTAGATTTACAATTGTTGCATCAAATTCACTTGTATTTCCATTTGCAAACAATTTAGTAGTGTCAATCTCTTGGTAATGTGTGGCATTCTCTTCAATAGCTATTTTCTTCCTTCTTTTCAATGATTTGTTTAACTCATCTCTTGCTTCATTCAACTGATGTCGGGAAAGTTTTATTTCAATCTTCTTTTTCTCAAGTCTTTTCCAAATTGTAGACTTCCATTTCCAAGATCTTTCCTCAACAAAACTTTACTTTTAGAGAACTTTGGTTTGATACCAATTGTTGGAAATACAATAGGGAAAGTAAAATTAGCACTTAAAACTTTTAACCATAAAATCATTCACGTCACATCCATATCATAATTCAATAAGTAAACTAAAATACCAAATCAAGCATATACATCTAAACCATATAAATAAAATACTCAACACATGTATGACACAAGATATTTGGTTACCCAAAAACCCTCCAAGGAGAAAGTAAAATTGGGGTGGGGATGACACCCACAAATCTCCACTACTACAGTAATACAGTGTATCCAATGAAGGTTACAATATTTTGATCATGATACATGATCTACCTTGTGAAAGGTAAGCCCTATTAAAGGCTTACAAATACTATTAGTCTTACCCTGGGAAAGATCTGCCTTGTTAAATGATTACAAATACTGTTAGGTCTTACCTTGTTAAAGGATTTCAACACTCTATTAGAACTGTGCCTGGTAAAAGGAATTTGACTTACAATGAAGTAAGCACCATGTTAAAGGATTTACAATAGCCTGTTAAGACTACTTTTTTAAGAGATTTAATTGATTCACCTATTAGAATTTCTCAGCAATTATCCTTCGATCAACACTCTATTGCTTGATGATAGATCACCTCTTTTCTGATGTGTACTTGATCTTTTCTAATCAGATGTATCTCTATTATCTTCTCATTCCTTTCCTCTATTCTCCTCTAATTGATTTTGCAATGTATTTTAATTCACAACTCCTTAGTCACCATGAAAGCTCTATTTGCGCATGCAAAGCCTTCTCTCTTTTCTCCTTCCTAATCTATTAAAAGTTTAGGGCTTATCTTCCTTAACAATACCTAGGTGACTTAGGGTTAGGTATGAATCAAAAATTGTGATTCACTCATATTGCTACTTAATCCTTCCCTTTTTTTTATTGGCAACATGTAATGCATAGGGATTCACAATAAATATTTGGTCTTATCATCTAAGATCGTAAAAGAATCCTTAAGTTAGCCCAAAATTTGTTTACACAAAAGTTTGTGCCATTACAAACAACTATGTAAAAACTTTATAACTCAACATTTGAAGTCTCTAATACTTTGCATTAACTACAACTTTAATGTTCTAACTCAGCCTCTAAATGACTCAACATTCATTGATCACTCAACATCTAAATAGATTAGAATATACTATTAGCTTGGCACTTGAGTAACTTGGCACTTACTAGTTACTTGGCACTTGAATCACTTGGCACATACTGTTGCTTGGCACTTGAGTGACTTGATATGCACTATTTGACATGTTATGCTTAGCATACATTATCTATTTGGCATGAATTAAGTACATAACTCATAAATGACTTAATTGTATAGACACTCATTTGTCAAAACCAATCTGAGATTAACAAGAACTATATGTATTGAAACAAGCCCCTAGAACATTCCATAAAAGGTTACACAACTATTTGGTTAAAATTATTTTTGTAAGAACTAATGATAATAGTAATCGGTACTTGAAAATTGAAGGTTGTAAAGGGATACTATTGGCTGAAACATTTTTGTTGATATCATATTTTGAGGACAAGATGTATTATGAAAATCATTTATGGATGAGATGAAGAAGGAATTTGAAATGTCCACGTTTGGGGATTTATCAAATTATTTGTTGGTTTACAAGTACATCAGATGAAGCAAGGTATCTACATCACTTAATCAAAATAGATCTAGGAGATGGTGAATTTTTTTGGGATGCAAGATTCAAGACCAATTAGCACACCTATAGAAATTGGACATAAGCTATCTAATAATAATGATTTTATTGATGTGAACTAGATATTATAAAGATCAAGTATTGGGAAACTACAATATGTTGTTCACAATAGACCTAATATTGCACTAGCAATTGGAATTGTTACAAGATTTTCTACAAATCCTATGGAGAATCATATGATGGCAGTGAAAAGGATACTAAGATATTTGAAAGGAACAAGGGACTATGGCCTATACTACAAGAACAATGACAAGTTTGAAATAAAAGTGTACATAGATGAGGGTTGGGAAGGAAATGTTGATAACATAAAAAGTACAAGTGGTCTAGCTTTATTTCTAGGAAAGAGATTAGTTTCAAGGACAAACAAGAAGCAAAACTCTATTTCACAATCAAGAGTAGAAGTTGAATATGTAGTAGCAATAGTAAATTATTCTAACATTGTATGGATCATGAAATTGTTGAAAGGGATGAAGGAAGAGATCACTAATCATGTTGTTATCTATTGTGATAACACAAGTGTTAGAAATATATCAAAGAACCCTGTAATGCACACAAATACCAAGCATATTGCTATCAAGTATAATTACTTGAGAGAGTTGGTTCAAGATAAAGAAGTGAGATTAGAATATATGAACACCAATGAGCAAATAGCTGATATTTTTACTAAGGCTTTATCTAATGATGCACATGAATATCTAAGAGGTAAATATTGGCCAAAAGTGCCCTCCCACCAAAAGACTAAATTCAAATGTCTAAAAACATGCAACAGTCACAAGATTCAATTCAACATTTTGAATAATGTACAAGGGCACATTATAAAATTAGGTTATCTTTTACCCTACGTACTAAATCATTTCATGTTATATTTTATGTCTCAAAGCTACGACAAGCCAATACAGTCCTGATCTTATGATAACCTTTACATCAAAGGACTGTCAAGTGAATCAAGCAATGGTACGATGTTGTGAGGCTCCTGTTGATTGTGTTGTTGGGTTGACATAACATCACAGATAGTCAAATTATTGTAAGCTAAAGAAAGGTCTTGCCTAATGATATGATAGTCAACAATCATGAGATTGTAAGTACAATAAGGATGTCTTCTGAGGATACAACTTAAAGGATTGGCATAGCATCAAGTTGTCATGACATTAGAGGAGTCATAAGATTGTGAGCCTAATGAATATGTGTTCTGACACCATGAAGGGTCAGCAATAGTAGGATCATGGGGTTGACTTCCTAGGTTGCCAATGCTACACAATAGGATGTTTCAATCGTATGTTACACTTCTATCATAAGGTCATAAGTGCAAATGTGGAGACTATCGAAGTCATGACAAAGGGCTAGTTAAGTGCAATCATAAGATCATAGTGGTTATTACTACAATTGTCAATGTTATGATACATTACACCTATAACATCACAGGGGAAGATGGATGGTACCATGTCCCTACACTAAGAATTTTATCATTTCATCGTGTTGTCATGAAATTGGATGTTTGATACTATCAAAGAATCATAAGGAGATTGAAGGATGGGCTTGATGCTATGAGGTATTGATGATCATATTATACATGAAAATGAGACCTCAGATCTTTCACCTACACTTCAACATGGTCATTGTATGCAGATTCATCCTAGAACGAACATGGGATAGTTAATCCAAGAGGTCTGACAATGTAACTTGTTGCCTTCTATCTAGAAGGATTTTGCCTATGTGCTCTCAGACTAAGATGCAGGCGACTAGACCTTTCTAGAATGAAGGATTTATGCAAAGTATGAGTTTGCAAGTAATCTATATGATGTGCAATTTATTCTATTAAACAATAAAAGAAACTAAGCTAGATGTATGCATTATTAGACTAAATGATATTAAGATATTAAAAAAAAACAAATGTAAGAGCTATGAAAGTAAGTATTCAATTTGACAAAAATTCAATAGCATCAAAATCCAACCTCTGTAATGAGGGATTGAGAGCCCCTTAAATAGAATCTAGGAATGGATCAATGACCAGGATCAATCTTGATGAACTGTTAAGATTAGACAAAAGATTTAGTTAAGATGGAAACTTCCTTGTACAAGTGAAGTTAACTATTTCAGCTCTGAGTGTGATAAGTAGTTAACTGAACTTTTCATAAGTGTGAGAGTAAGTTAATTGGATTGATTCTAATTTTGAGAGGTAATTCACTCATAGTTTTAATTTTAGAACTGAAGAGAGGATTTTGAAGATAATATTTAATTTAAAAAAGTGAGACATGACCTCATAAATGTATTTTCCATTTAATTGAATAATCTCATTCAATTACTTAAAGTGGGCATAATTATTAAATTAAATATTTTAATTCCTTAGTACATTAGTCTTAGTATATAATTTAATTTAATTAAAGTATAAACACTTTGAATTAAATTAAATCTCAATCAAATAGGTTTAATGTGACTAATTTGAGTCAATACTTAGGAATTAAATAGGTAGTCTGATTAATGTAGATTTAGGGTTTTCTGCAATTGACACTTAGGTCAAGTAGCAATAATCAGAACTAGAATTGCCTAGTGATATAGGATTTTAGAATTGATTAGAATAGACCAGAATTGGTGATCATGGCAATGAGCCAATTTTGGGGTATTACATTTTGCCCCTCTTTGAATGAATGTGTGAGCAACACATTTGATTCAAAGAAAATTAGAAAGCATGATGCGAAGATCAATAAGCAAGATTGGTTCCAAAATTGATGACACAGAAACCAATTGATAAGCTTTTCAAGATTATCTCTATAATGGAGCTTAATCTTAAGGAATCTAGGTAGAACACCTAGTTACATGAATTAATACACATTTAAAAGGTTTTCTTCAAAATAAAGCCTAACCTTGAAGGATCTAGATAGAATGCGTAGATACCTAAGATTGATAAACTTTTAAGGATTATCTCTGGAATGGAGCTTAATCATAAGGAATCTAGATAGAACATCTAGATACCTAAGATTGATAAGTTTTTAAGGATTATCTCCAAAATGGAGCTTAATCCTAAGGAATCTAGATAGAACACCTAGATACCTAAGTGTAAAAGATAACATGATCCAATCATGAGCTATAGAACCATCCCCAGAACAAGGCTTGATCCTTAGGAGTTGGGATTTAGACTGCCTCAATACCTGTCCATTGAACTCTGATAAAGACTATTATAAGATATAATCAGCTAATGAAAAGATGAGATAGATGAAAAATGATGCCAGATAGAGGGGAACAAGATGCCCCTAGTGATGAGATACCCCTAGCAATGAAGACATAAGATGGTAACAAGATGCCCCAAGCAATGGAGATTTAGATTGAATCAAAATTTAGATTCAATGATGTAATCATCCTACCCCCTTGGGAGGGAAATCGAAAGATAACACACCAAAAATGTGAAATAAAATAGTATGTTTGAAGACATAAAAGAAATTGAAGAATCAACAAAATATAAAAGAGAATAGAATGATTAGAAGAAAATTCGGAGTTAATTTAGTATGATTGTGGGGTCTAGATGACCAAGTTTGACCAAAAGTTGACTAAATTTAACTACAGTTGACTTGAGTTGACTTTTTGCAAAATAAATTTGAAAAAATTGAAGAAATTTGAGTTGAAAATGTTCTAAAATTCATAAAGTATTAGAAGAATTTGGACTGCACAAGCATTCAATCGCATCGGTCCAAAAATTTTTAAATGTGTTTTTTAGCTACTTAGGTGTGTTAGATTTCAAATTCAATCCTGAAAATGGATTCAAAATGGTTAAATTAGCTAGGGGTGATTTTTGTGCAAAATAGAGCATTTTGAAAAATTAGGTCAAAACCTATATAAGGGCCCAAGGGGTCATTTTCAAATCATTTGTGCATTTTTCCTTTAGTGGAGAAGAGAGCTTTGAGAGAGATATGGCAGTTCTAGTGTGTTTACACCGTTTCGAGCACTCCAGACAACATAGTCGGCCGATAGACTATGGACATCTAGTGAGTAGTCGACAAACTTGCTTCACATTCAATCTTTCATGCATTTCAATGTACTTTTTGCACATTTTTATTATGTTTGCAAGATAGGTCAATCAATTTTTGTGCGAGGGTGTCCTTCCTCACACAAGCCCAATTCTTCTTCACACAAAGATCCACCAACCCAATGTTTCTTCACACGTGTCAATGGGGAATCTCATGCAGGAGATACCCACCTTTCATGCGAGATGCATGCGATTTTGGGCACTTTTTGCTCAGACTCTTATCACTTCTCACATGAGATCGTGTTTCTTCATGTGAGAATGTGTTTTCTTGCATGAGAAAATGTTTTCTCACACGAGAACATGAATTGTCAAGTGAGATTCTAGTGTTTAAAAATTACATTTTTTATTGTTTCACCTTAATTTTTCAGTTGTTTTGTCATCTTTTTGACTTCTCAAGCAAGTACTAACTATTTGTGTGTTATTCTTGTTTGTGTGTGTAGATGGTCTTTGATGACATTGCATTTAGATCACACTATCCACCTTATGTGGCTTTGTTGTAGAGCCTAGATGATGTCGATATGGCACACATTGATAGATTGGGACTTGCCTCTCTATGCCACATCCTAGTAGTGCTAGTGAATCATGACCTGTTGACTGCCTTGGTGGATTGTTTCCATTTAGAGATGAACATCTTTCATCTTCCACTAGGGGAGATGACTATCACACTGAAGGATATCTACAGGATACTGCAGATACATTTTCATGGACTACAATTTGTATATGACATAGTGCCATGGATAGGGATGGAGGCTTTGTGAGCTATCTTCCAATGGGAGTTGGCGATAGGGCTAGCTATCACATGAGATGAGCTTGTCCATACATATGGGACCATGCACAAGTTGGCATTAGTGTTAGACATCTTCATTAGCTACTTCTTGGTGCCTGACAGAGGATAGCATGGGCTAGAGTACAAGTGGGGTATCATGCTACAGAGGATGCTTGATTCGCTTGAGTGATTTGGATGGGGCCAGTGCATGCTCACCCACATGTTCTATGAGATGCATGAGATAGTGTATCACAAGAAAAGGAGTATGGTTATTGGAGTATATGTGCTACAGATCTGGGCATGGGAGCACTTGCCCATGAAATGACCAATTTTTGAGGATGCTCGAGATCTAATGGAGCCGTACATATGCAAATATAGGGGGTAGCTTACCCAGCTAGACCTGGGTAAGATGGAGCATTGGAGGACGCATCTCAATGACCTAGTCTCTATTGTATGGTAGACCTAGAGAGAGATAGAGGATTGGGATGATGCTCCCCAACAGCTTGGTTGGATTTTCTCCTTGGAACTAATGTTAGGGTGATCCACATAGATCATAGAGAGGTTTCCTATCACATAGGTGTGGTGACATTATAGGTAGCCATATGATATCTTGCAGGAGTACTACTGTTATGCTAGGTTGGCAAGAGATATGGATCGAGAGTGGTTTGCGAAACTAGATCCCAGAAGATTGATGATAGATGTACACAACCTAGTTGTTTCATAGTGGGATTGCCTCCCAGAGATAGCAGATGTTGGGATGATGCTTGCATACCAGGCATATTTTATTAGTCACCCCTTTCCACAATTCATGGATCCCATGGGGTTGGTGGTGTAGGGACCACAAAAGGCACCTATACAGGGTCTAATCCAATAGCCAACATAGTAGTAGCCACCATAGGTAAGACATAGGGTATGGCAGATGTAGATTCCCCCATGATAGATGGGATCAGATGCAAGTGCTGGCAACAGTGAGGTGAAGTAGGGCTGATGGCAGGGACCACAAATAGAGCAATGGGTACTTGTAGAGTAGCAGCCTAAGATGCTAGATGAGGAGATGTAGGAGTAGCCTACTACTGGGGTACAAGATGCATTGAGGAGGGCAAGAGAGAGGATCAAGTAGGCCTCCCATTAGTTGGGAGATTTACAAATACAGGTGGTCGTGCAGGACACCAGGATAGCAAAGCATGATCAAGAGATCTAGCAACTACGAGAGTAGGTTTTGGCAGTTGAGCAGAGGGTGGAGATGTTGTAGGATGTGGTTAGACTTTAGGTGGCCTGAGTGTGGCCTACTATTTCATAGCATACTCTACAGTAGTGCTTGATAAGACTCAACAAGTACCATAGTTTTCTCAGTATGCTCAAGATTCTGGAGGTGCGCACCTGCCAGCCAGGCTAAATATGCCACCTCCTCTTCCTCCTCCTTCAAAAGGTGAGGGTGGTGGATAGAGTTAGACCTTTTATGCTCTTACCTCTAAGTTTTTTGATTCTAGCTATGTATTGATTGGTGTGCCAACACCATTTTGTATCATTTTTGATTGACAATGCTTGAGTAGCACCCATTTTGTACTAACACATTCTTTTGATACCAATATATATATGAGATTTTGAGCCAAGCATATTGTGTTCATGTCATTGTCAGTGTCTATCTTTCAATTTTATTTGCATGAGATGTTATACGCTATGAGTATGGAATGCAAAATATGATGCTGATGTATGAATCCATGTTTGATTTGAGTTATTTATGTAGATGAGATGGATGTATGGTTTTATGAATGAAATGCATAGGTAAATGGACTAAAATCTCATGTATTGTTTCATTTTTTTCTTGATAGTAATAGGTATCTAATCAAGGAGCGCAAGAGGACAAACTAGAGAATCAAATGCTTGTGTAGCCATGAAGAATCATGATATGTTGAAGAGACTAAGAATCCCTCATCGTAGTAGGCAAAAGTAAATTTGCAATTGAATCATCTATTGAACCAAGAAATACAATCTTATGCTATATGCAACCCTAGGTTTTGTTACCAAACCTCAACAATTATCATCATTGAGCATATAGCCAAAACCCTAGATGTCAAACTCTCATTGACATTGTAATCATGAGAATATGAATAGGACATCTGCTCTAGTTTTGTTGCGATGAAATGTAAGTATGCAAGGCACACGAAGCCAGAATGACCAGAACATTTGTCCCTTTTAATGTAGCAAGTTAACATAAGAATCAAAACATAAATGTCAGGATGACCAAAATGTTTCTTGCATGGTAGACACACTAAACACGCAAGAGATCCATCTCATGCTAAGTAACCAATGAATATTCTATTTGCAACAACCATTATGTTCGTAATCTGAGACAGGAGTGTGCTAGATATACTCGCAGTGACCCGTACATTCACTTAGTAGGACGAGTATCAATATGTACTATAGCATGAAGAGTTCACTCCAATAGATAAGGATAAGAACCATCGTTATTGATGTATCCATATAAAAGGAGTCGAGGTACACTTCACCATCCATTAGGAGATGGAGGCTCTTAAAGTGGACACCCCTTTTATAGAAATATTTCAACTTATTGGAACTAAACTACAAATAGAAAACAAAGAAAAGATCATGCCCCTAGTCATTACTTCTCTAGTCAGAAATGACATCATTGAGTTATTTTAGGAGGCATGATGAGAGTGAAAGAAAAACAAACAAAGAAAATGCTCAATATATCCAAACATGTCATTTTGAGTTCAACATCTTTGGGATTGATGACAAGTATCAATGTCCAGAATATAGATGAAAGGTATCTCTTTAATAGGGTGACAATAGTAGGTAGATGCAATCAGAATGGTTGTGACTATTGTGAAAGATTTTCTATGAGAAGAATCTCGATAAGGAGTGACACTGGTGATAGTAGGCAGACATGGCTAGAACGACTGGTGACTATTGCAAAAGAGATTTTATGAGGAGACTCTTGACAAGGATTGGCACTAGAAACAATAGGTAGACATAGCCAGAATGATTGGTGACTATCGTGAAAGAGATTCTATGAGGAGAATCTTGAAAAGAGTGACACTAGTGATAGTAAGTAGACACAACCAAAATGACTAGTTACTCTTGCAAAAGAGATTCTAGGACATTGAAGGGCGGTGCCCCCAAGCCATGACAAGACTTGATCCATGGATACATGAGAAAAAAAGTAGGAAAAGTAGGAAAGCAATTGTACAGGGAGCCAAAAGATGTGCTACAAGATGAAGCATTGGGAACAAAAGGCGCCTATTTGCTAGTTTTCACCTTCTTGGCAGGGTTTTCATTTTATTTTATTTTGCTACCATGATGCCTATTTCCAAGTCTTCATTGATTGTAATTTTCTTATTTTTTCAATTTTTTTGTATTTTTATCTTTTTTTTTATTTTTTTGTAATTTTTGGATTTTTTCATTTTTTTTGGATTTTTCTCTTTTTTTATTTTGGTTTTATTTTTTGGTGTTACCAAGGTGCCTATTGCTAGGTTTTCACTAGGGTAACAATTTTTTAAGGACTTTTAGATATGTGCAGAGAGCTTCTGAGATCAAATCAACTATAAAACTATTTCAGGTGGAGAGTTTTGATAGGTTGTTTGAGCACTTCTCCCTTGGCTGTAGAAAGCTAGTAAGCACTAGATCCATACACTACAGTGATTATGTGAGGACCAAGCCATTTTGGTTCAAACTTCCCCGTTTGAACTCATTGTTGTTGATTCTTAGGATTCTCTCTCAAGACAAGATCACCTAATTGGAAGTCACATGGCCTAACTTTCCTATTGTAGCTTCTTGACATTCATTGTTGATAAGCTCATAGATGATCATACACCACTTGTCAACATTCATCTAGTAGCACTAGCTCTTGAAGCTAAACTATCCTATAATCTTCATCAATAATAAGGCCTTTCATAGAGATTCTCAAGCTAGGAATCTCAAACTCTATTGGAAGCACAACATCTTCTCCATAAACCAAAGCAAAGGGCATTGTACCCATGGAGTCTCGATGCTTGTCCTATACACCCACAAGGTTGGATTGATTTGGAGGTGCCAGTGCCTCCCAGATTTGTTGACTATGCAATGGAGGATCTTGAAGATCCCTTATTGGATACCTCTACCTGACTATTACCTTTGGGGTAATAGATAGAAGACCAACGTTGTGTGATTTTGAATCATTTGCATAGCTCCTTGAGGTCTTTGTTTTTGAACTGTCCTCCATTGTCAGTAATGATCGAGGATGGTACACCATACTTGTAGATGCTGTAGTTTGTGATAAAAAGAGCTACTTTTTTTTCATTTGCTATTGTGAGAGGTACTACCTCTATCCACTTCATGAAATAGTCTGTAGCTATGATAATAAACTTATGTCCATTAGGAGAAGTTGGGTGGATCTAACCCACCAAGTTAAAGGCCCATTGTTGAAATAGCCACATTGTAATAGATGGAATTAGCTCCCTAGTTGGAGCATGAATTAGATTCCCATGGAGTTGGAATTTCTTACAGGACTTACCATACTTGATTGCCTCTTGCTCCATTTTAGGCTAATAGTAACCAGCTCTAATGAGTTTGTGAACTAGTGTCAAGCCATTTGAGTAGGATCTAAAAATGCCCTTGTAAACATTAATTAATGAACATTTGGCCTCTTTGAGTTCTAAAAACCTAAGGAGTGTTTCATTGAGACCTCTCCTAAACAAGTTGTCAGCAATAATGACATATCATGAAGCATTATGGATAAGGTAACATTTCTCATTCCAAGTTAGACCATTCAGAATTGTTTGGTTATGAAGATAGGAATAGATGTGATGGTAGTGAGATGAGTCTTGTCCTATAATTGAATAGACCATACTAGAACCAGGGGTATCATAGGCTGGGTAGTGTAACGCTTCCACCAGGAACTCATGTCAAAGATCATTTTCAGGCATCTGTAATAGGGAGGCCAGAGTAGCCATGGCATCAACCACTTTATTATTTACTCAAGGAATTTTTTGGAAGGTGATGTGTGCAAAATACTTCTTTAGGTCATCAACCATGCATTTGTAAGGAATCAACTTCTCATCCTTTGTTTGGTAAACATCATGAACCTGGTTGATGATGAGCTGAGAGTCCCCAAAGATATCTAACTGATCCACTCTCCATTTAGCTGCCATTTTCATGCCATTAATCAAAGCCTCATATTCTGCAATGTTATTTGTATAAGGAAACAAAATTTTGTATGCTTTGGGTAATGAGTATCTCTGTGGCTTTATGAAGAGTAATCCAGCACCAGATCCCTGTTGTGTAAATGACCCATCGAAGAATATGACCCACATTTGGTGTGTGAGTGTTAGAATTGACTCATTAGGAAAATTGATGTTCATTGGTAGGAGACTCTGCATAGGTGCATCTACTAGTTGATCTTCAATTGTCTATCCCTTAATAGTCCTTTATTCAACATACTAAATGTTGAACTCACTGAGTATCATGACCCACTTAGCTAATCTTCCTATGAGCGCTGCCTTACTGAGCAAGTACTTTAGTGGATCTATTTTAGCCACCAACTACATAGTATGGGCAAGCATGTAGTTTCTCAATGATGATGTAATTCCTCTCATAAAATATTAGTATGCAACTCAAGTAGTAAATAGCTCTTTCATTTTTATTGTTTTCCTTTTGAGCTAATAAGATTCCCAAAGATGTTTCAGTTGTTGAAATGAAAAAAATTAAGAGCTTCCCATAGGTAGGAGGCATCCAGATTAGTGGATTAGCAAGATATTGTTTTATTTGTGTTAAGCTTTGCTTGCAATCCTGACTCCAGTTAAATTTCATGCCCTTATGTGAAGTCTTTGTAAAAGGTTGTGATCTATCTGCGAACAATGAGATGAACTTGTGAATAGATTGGAGTCTTCCTTGTAGGCCTCTCATCTGGTTGATGTTTTGAGATGGAAGCATATCCATAATTGCTTGATCTTTCTTTAGATCCACCTTAATTCATTTTGTAGACATGATGTATCCCAGCAACTTTCCTAATGTGATGCCAAATGTGCATTTCTTAGGATTGAGCCTAAGACTGAATTTTTCCATGCTATCTTGGATGGGTCCCAAATCTTGTAGATGAGTATTGTGTTTTGCACTTTTGACCAAGGTATCATCCACATAGTCCTCCATGGTCTTATGCATCATGTCATGGAAAATGTAGTTATTGCCCTCTAATAGATTGCATTAGTATTTTTCAAGCCAAATTGCATTACATTCTAGTAGAAAGTTCCCCATGCGCATGTAAAAGTAGTCTTTTCCTGATCTTCTGGTGCAATTTTCATTTGATTATAACCTAAAAACCCATCCATGAATGAGTACATCTCATATCTTTTTTTCATGTCCACTATCATATCAATGTTGGGAAGTGGAAAATCATCCTTAGGACACACTAAGTTGAGATCATGGAAGTTAGTACAAACTTTGATAGATTTATCATGCTTGGAGACTACAAAAATGTTGGATGTCCATTCAGCATAATCAATTTCATGGATGAATCTAGCTTTCAAAAGCTTCTCTAGTTAAGCTTTGACGAGAAATGCAACATGAGGATGCATTTTCCAAAGTTTTTGTTTAATTGGTTTAATGTCTGGTGCAATGGACAAATGATGCATAATAAGATCAATATCTAGTCTTGGCATGTTATAATATGTCCAAGCAAAATTTATCTTCTTCTCTTGGAAGAAGGCAATGAATTCTTCCTTTTCTTCAGGAGATGGTGACTGTGCCAAATGTATCATATGAGGATGTTTTTCCATACACAAGTTGATCGACTGTGTCAGCTCTATCAACACTGATCATCTCTCTTGAAAGTGACTTGGAAGTGCATCAAATATCTCATCTGCATGCACCTTAGAGAGGTTTTCACCCTTGGATACATCTTTTTTTTTTTTTTTTTTTTACTTTTTTGGGTTTTGACACTACCACAGTTTGGTTTTCACCATTGGACCTTTTGCATTTTTTATTTTAAATTGTATTACTGGGATATTTGATGTCAAATTTAGTCATGTTGATGCTCTACTCACTAGTGGAAGATGTTACAAGTTCAACAACATTTAGGTAGTAGGCAAGAGCATAGTCATTCTGGAAAGTGGGGACTTCACTAGATGCATTAGGGTTCCAATCTATAAGCTCAAGATGTGTGAGTGAAAGAGTAGTGACGGGTTCAATTGCATTCACAGTATAGTCATTAAATTCTTGGACCAACAATTCAAGACCTATGGTGAGTTCATCCACAAGTGTGTTTGAATGCCTTTGAGAACTAATGCCAACAACTAATGACTCAAGGACACTAGTTGGATCAGACCCATCCAGCCAAACCCTAGACATTTCACCCACTTCGAGTTGGTTTTCATAGACATGAACTTTGTCAATGTCTTTATCAGTAGTTGCTTCTAAAAGAGAGTCAAACTCATGTCCCTTAGAATCAATGCTACATGGCGAGAAGCTGTAGAATTCCCCAATAGTGATAGGGACATACTCACCTTCATCATCTAGATTTTTACACAAGTATTCAAAAAAAATGCCTAACTAGACTCTCCGCTTTCTAAATGAGCTCTGGGTGGATTAATATTGTCCTCAGAAGAATCACCAGTATCATGCATAGTGCTGACATGTGGCACAAATTCATCTGGCTTAGCAAATAATTTAGCCAAATCATGAGGAATAGGATAAGGATAAGGATCCTCATCATCTAATTTATCATCTTGAGTATCTAACTCAGCTTGTGGCTCATTTCTAGATGAACCCTTGGGCTCTAGTATGATTTTTTTAGCTCCCAAATGGAAGGGAACCTTCTTAAAGCATAGACCAGATGTATCTCTATTTCTTTGAGCTATTGCTTTGACAAGATCAACTAGACCATTGTTATTGCATCCAATAGGACTAGTTCCCTTATAGCCAAAGTGCTTCATGAGTCTAAGACTAGGGCCATATTTCTTAGGAGTGATCTCATGAGCTTGTTCTGTGAGGTCAACCAGAGTCTTCTCTTTGTAAAGCCATGCTACAATGGCTATGTTTTCACTTTCATCCTCTAATGGGACTGTAGCCTTGACAAAAGTACCATTGTACTTGGTTTGAGGTGTCAGCATAAATGGCTTCTTTTCCTCAGATGATCTCCCATAATGATAAGGAGACTCAAGGAGATATGTTAATGATAATACTAGTTTGATATGGTACTCACCCATGCTAGTTTCTTTCAGCTTGAGTGACTGCTCAATTTGTTTTAGCTTGTTTTCATGATAATCAATGGACTCCCTGTTAGCAAGAACAAAATTTTTAGCAACTTTGAGCATATTGCAGGTATAGCTAGTAGTGGTAGGAATAGTGACTTCAAATCCATGAAACAAGAATTTTACACATTGGTGGTATGTGGATGGCACAACACACATTTCATGTATCCATGGTTGTCCTAGTAGAATTTTATAAGCCAAGGGAATGTCAAGGACCTGACAAGTGACATTTCTTTCCATAGGACCAACATGAAGAGGTAAGACCACAAGACCTAGAGACTTTTGTTCAACTTCATCATATGCTTTGATAGTGATCTTACAATGAGGATTAATATAGTCCTCAAAATAATTCAATTATCTAAGCAAAGAAGTAGAGAGAATGTTCAACCCAATGCCATTATCAATGAGGACCCGACAAACATGTGTCTAATGTATCATGACCTCGATGTGTAGGGGTTGATTATGTGGGTGACTCAATGAGTTGTCATCCTCATCGAAGAAGGACATAAAGTAAGGAAAGGTTAGGTGACCTCCATATATTAAAATTGCTGAAGATTAAGATCTTGAGGAACATTTTCCTCGGTGAGGGTTTTGTCCAAAATCTACCAATGAGCAAGTGAGATTTTAAGCATCTCAAAGATTGTGATTTGAGCATTAGTTCATTTCAATTGATCGAGAACACTATCACTGGCTACTGTTGAATTCATTACAAGTTTTGCACCATTTCCAGATGGACTAGCAATGGTTTTTTCTTTATGTTGTTCAAGATTAGGAGTAGAAGGCGTAGGACCTTTGAGCACCAACTTGGTGCAAGAGCATGTAATAGTGTTAGCATAGTGTTGTGAAGATGTGTTGTCTATTGTGTTGGAAGTAGGGCCCCTCGAGACAAATGGTGTCTTGGGTTTATTGTTATCTTGCTTGCCCTTAATGGTAATGACATCACAGTATTCAAAAACCATAGGTTTAACCATGTTAATCACATTTTTGTCATTAGGGTATGTATAGTTGACCTTGTTGTTGGGTTTTAGTTTTGAGCTTTCTCCCTTTTCATATGTTGGGAAGGGCTCTTTGAAGGCCTTGTGATCTAAGTTATTGTTATGTCCATCTACCACAATGTCACCCACATCAATCATGTCCTAGACTTTGTGAGTAAAGTTTATGCAGTTGCTAGTTTTGTGTCCCTTATTTTGGTGGTACTCACAAAACTCAGTTTCATTCCACCATGGTGGGTATGGTTGCAGATCATAAGGGTGGGAGTTGTCTAATGGTGAAATGATATTATATTGTAACAACTTTTTGTAAACCACATCCAAATTTTCACCCAAAGGTGTATACTCTCATTTAGGGCATGTGGCCCATGAGTTTCTCAATTTGTTCCCAGATGTCTTGTTGTTAGGAGGATGTTTCTTAGCATTTTTGGCCACATTGAGACCATCTATAAAATTAAAGGTTCCCTTAGCAGGTTTAGGAGTGACATTTTTCGACAACCCCATCATGTACAATTTCCTAGTTCTTGTTGATGTACTTGGTTTTTCCCTTGTTAGAGTTGGAGCCTAATTTTGTGTCCTTCTAAAGAGTGAGTTCACCCTTCTTGACCATGAATTCCTCTATGCAGATGGCCTGTGTGATCATGTCTTCAAAGGTACACAGACCTTGAAGTTGGACTCTATACCCAAAATTAGGTAAGAGATTATCAATGAAGATGTCAAGCTTTTCCATTTCTGGAATTTTGCACGAATATTTAGTGTAAAGTTGTCTACACCTTTGGAGGAATGTGAGAAAGGGTTCCCCAACCGTCTACTTAAGGTTACATAAATCTCAGATATTGATAGTGTGTTGAATGTTATGAGAATACTATTGGACAAATAAGTTAGCTATTTCATCAAACATTTTGATATCGGGAGGCAACTGTGAGAACCACTCCAAAGCCTGACCACCTAGACTTATGGGGAATAAATGCATGAGATATGTCTGGTTATGCATAAATTCTATAGACAAGGCATCAAATTCTCACAAGTGATCTTGGGGATCGGTGGTTCCAAAGTATTTTTCATACTTAAGTAGTTATACTCCTCTTGGGAAAGGAGGCATGTCTATGCACTTGTCAAATGGAAATGAACAAAGAGCATCTAAGGTGTATTTTTTTGTGAGTTTTTCCTTTCTCGCGCATCATCTGAGCCAATTGGTCTTGAATGATTTTTAGTTGTTTTTGAGTTTGGAAGTCTTAGTTTCCTCTTTATGTGTGATGATGGTTTCCACGTTGAAATGAGATGGTAGCTTAGCTCCCTCTTGGGCAAGTTTGAGAAAGTACTTTTCTTTCTCTTCATTGAGTAGGATTTCCATGACCTTTTGAAAGTTTTGTCTTTTTAGCACTTTTCTATGTGTTTAGGAAGTATTTCCACCTCTCCCTATTCCCCATATGTGTCACGGTCTTTCTCTATGTCATTCCTAGGTGGATCTTGGTGTTTGCTATGACTACCATGTTAGAGTTCATGATCAACCATTATAGGAATGTGTTCAATTTCAGTATGTTGTGATTGAAAAGGTCCTTTGAAAAGGAAGTCAGACATTTTGTTTAGAGATTCAGGACCTTTGCTAGTCTTAGGATCCTCTTGACACAAAGGGTTCTTTGTTTGTTGTAGGTTTATGGAGAATGTTTTCTAGACTTGAGGTGATCTAATGGGTGAGGGAGATCGTGAAGATCCCTCATTAGAAGAACTAGGTGCAGACCATGTAAAAAAAACAAGGTGACCTCTATAGAAATTATGACCCCTAGCATGACCTCACCTAAGTTTAAGTGGATAAAACAAATTTCCACTTCTTGTTGCGATAGTCATAGACAAGGACAAGAAGAAAAAACCAAGACCAAGATCACACTAAAATGTAGTCTCAAAAAGAAAAGGGAAGATTGTTGTATACCAAGGTATGAGTAGTTTGAGTGAAGGCTAGATCATCCAATGATTATGACTATCATGACATGAAGTATAATGAACACTAGAAGATAGGAACAAGACAATGAGAGATGAGACTAGTTAAAGTATAGACCACAAGTCATCAATCAAGTGAAATGTCACTATTTGCGACTATTTATAGATAGAGAAGAGGTAACTTGATGTAGGAAATAGACTAGATGCAGATCACAAATTTTTCAAACAATGTGATTTGATAATTTTGACTCAAGTTCTCGTGTGAAGATCCTCTGGGAGGTGCACGAGAAAGTTCACAGGCGGGCACAAAGACTCAGATCAGCAATTTAAGCTTGTGCGAGGATGTGCTCCAGATCATACAAAGAAGTGATAGATTTGGCAAACAAAATAGAGGGTTGTTAGCAAGATCTCGCATGGAGATATGCAAGTTCTCATGCGAAGATTTAAATAGACCTGTGTGAAGATATGACTGCTCATGCGAAATGTTGTAAAAGTTTGCACAAAATTTTAAGACCAGATAGATAGTAGACTTGGATTTCAAAGAGATTTTGATAGTTTTGGACTATTTTGGATTAGAGGTTTTTTTGATAGATAATAGACAAATTTCAGGGTTGATTTCTAGATTTGTGAAATAGCATTGGGTTTCAAATAAGACAAAGTGTTTTCAACAGGACATAGGAAATAAGCAATAGTCGAATATAATCTAACTAAGGGAAAAGAAACTTAGAGGGACAAGGGAGTCTTGATTTTTAGTTTTCTTAGGTAGTTTTGGACATGTTTAGGACTTGATAACAAACACACTTTATCCCTAGAAACATAAAATGGTAGAGAAGGCAAAACCTTTGTCCCACAACTTATGCACATGCATGCACCTCGCACAACTGTGTCATCCCCTAGAGGGTGCCCATGTTTTTGGTGTATTTAAAGGGCTTAATAACATATACGTTGAGTGTACACCCTTGTGAAAGGATTCAAGCATTTATACCACCTTCCAATGCCCAGTAACATGCCTATGGTGAGTTCTACAGGAGAGATTCTTCCCCCTCCTTGCACAAAGATTATGCCTCCTTCTAGAGGTGAATTGAGTAGCTTCTAACTAAAAGTTTTTACTTGGCTTCTATTAATATTAATCCTTAGTGGCTCTACAAGTAGAGTTGAGACTACTAGCCCACACTAGCATCTGAGAGTGCACACACTTGCTTAGCAAGACTAGGGCCGACATTGGCTAGTACAACAGATAGAGCTTCCTCTTGATAAGCAATATCAAGAATCAAGGGAAATAAATTAATATGACTTTGGAGTGTTTTTCTCTATAAAGATTCTTTATTATAGTGAGTTGGAATCTTTGGCTAAAGGAGTGTGCTCACTTGGGTCATTCTTAGAGGTTGGATAACTCTGGCAGGCCCTCTAAAGGATTTACTCAAACTAGTGGTTCAAACATAAGAGTCAAAGTTTTTGATTTCTCTCAAGGGGAAAGAGCATACTCCTCTACCTTAGTTTCTCACCCAAACATGTAGAACACATTAATTACTGACTTAGCTTAATCAATCTAGACTCGTCCTTTCTAAAGATTTTGATCCCCTTGAAAGGAATCCATCATCTCATCATAGAAAAGGATTAGCACTAGAGAACCACTAAACTACTTGCCTCCCTCGAATGTCATCTTTCAGAAGCTTCTAGGTTTCTAATTCACCCTTGGTTATGACCTCCAAGTGGTGAAAAGCATAATCCCCTATTCTTCTATCTCGCACCCTACAAAGTTCACAAGCCCTAATTAGACTATGTTTAGAAAGCAAGAAAAAGACACATTGTTTTAGTGGGTTTTAAGATTGATCTTTGACAATCGTATCTTTGACAATGTCTTGAAAATACACAGTCAATGCATGTTTTGGGAAAGTTTGCATAAAGGAGTCTTCATCAAACATTCTGCAGACAACTGTTAGGCTATTGAAAACCCAAAAAATTGAAGTAATAATGCTTCATAGAAAAGACATCAATGAAAAATGATAAACATTTTGAAAAACTGAATCTTAACTATGTTGTTTCAAGATTTTGCATGAAATCTTGTTCAGGCCCACACGAAGTCTTTCACTATCCCACATGAGAAAATTATGTTCCATGCAAGAACTTGCATAATAGGGAACTTTTTTACATGAGAAAGCTTATAGAGACATGTGAAACCCTCAAATATTTGCACAAAAATCTAGAAAATTGTACAGGTTACTACAACAGAATGATGAAAATGACAAAAAATAAGATAGATGAGGCTAGAAAAAATATTTTTCTTGGCCCCATAGTGGGTGCTAGAAATGTATACGTGAAAATGAGGCCTTAGATCTTTTATCTGCACTTCAACATGGTCATTGTATGCGGATTCATCCTGGAATCAACATGGGATAGTTCATCCAAGAGGTCTGATAATGTGACCTATTGCCTTCTATCTAGAAGGATTTTGCCTATATACTTTCAGACTGAGATGTAGGCAACCAGACCTTCCTAGAATGAAGGATTTATGCAAAGTATGAGTGTGCAAGTAATCTATATGATGTGCAATTTATTCTATTAAACAATAAAATAAACTAAGATAGATGTATGCATTATTAGACTAAATGATATTAAGATATTAAGCAAAAACACATGTAAGAGCTATGAAAGTGAGTATTCAATTTGAAAACAATTCAATAGCATCAAAATCTAACCTCTATAATGAGGGATTGAGAGCCCCTTAAATAGAAACTAGGAATTGATCAACAACTAGGATCAATCTTGATGAATGGTTAAGATTAGATAGAAGATTTAGTTAAGATGGAAACTTCCTTGTGCAAGTGAAGTTAACTATTTCAGGTTTGAGTGTGATAAGTAGTTAACTAAACTTTTCATTTAAGTGTGAGAGTAAGTTAACTAGATTGATTCTAATTTTGAGTTGTAATTCACTCAGAGTTTCCATTTTAGAACTAAAGAGAGGATTTTGAAGATATTATTTAATTTAATAGAGTGAGACATGACCTCATAAATGCCTTTTCCATTTAATTGAATAATCTCATTCAATTAATTAAAGAGGGTGTAATTATTAAATTAAATGTTTTAATTCCTTAGTACATTAGTCTTAGGATATAATTTAATTTAATTAAAGTATAAACACTTCAAATTAAATTAAATCTCAATCAGATAGGTTTAATGTGACTAATTAGTGTCAATACTTAGGAATTAAACAGATAGTCTAATTAATGTAGATTTAGGGTTTTTTGCATTTGACACTTAGGTCAAGTAGCAAAAATTAGAACTAGAATTGCCTAGTGACATAAGACTTTAGAATTGATCAGAATAGACCAGAATTGGTGATCATGAAAATGAGCCAATTTTGGGGTATTACAATCGTAAGATCGTAATTCCTAGTGTTGACCAAAATATAAGAGCTTCACCCACTTGAGCTGGAAAGTGAGGAACCCTTGACCAATCTAGAGGTAGGAAAGGTATAGAGTGATAGTTGAATATGATTGACCTACGTCTTTATCTGACTTGGCATGCTGGTAACAAAGAGTAAGGAGCTCTTTAATGGTGAATCCAATCTTTCTATCAATTGCAACCACATTTCAAGGTTCTCCATGTCTGTTAGATGAAAAGAAGTATGTGCCCACCACCTGTTGATCCATCTACTCTGTCATAATGTTAATGGCCATCGTTCTTGTCCTCTTAGTGATCTGTTTAGTGAACAAGTGATCTTCCTACATTTGGATGTGTGTCATGATCATATTTTTTCTTAGCTTTATAGTAATTTTTCTCTGCAAGTTTAAGGTAGTTGTTGAGAGCTATCTAAGGGTAGAAGCTATCTAAGTTAGGCTGGTACTATTAAAGCAGATTTTGTAGCCTTTCTTAGGGTTGGGTCTTCTCTGTTTCTTTAAAATTTCTCTAGCATACTACTATAAATTCCTTTTTGCCTCTGAACTATATGACACTCTATCTTATCTCTTTTAGCTATCGATGTACTGTGTAAGCTGTATTTGCCTCTCTTCGATGTATTATGGATATTTGTAACCTACATGTATGTATCTCTTTTGGCCTATTAATGATATAAAGTAAATGTCTTCTTCCTTATTTCACTCATTTGGTTATCTAATCTACATGTAGCTATTGGGCTAAAACAATTATTAATATATATATCTTTGGATTGTTATTATTGGGAGTAAAAATTGCATGGTCAATTTTGAGTACCATTTAGAATTTTAAGGCCTATAAATGCTTTTTGATGAGTTTTTACCTCGCTGTACCTTTGAACCCCATGAGTTGTTTAATGCTTCTAGCACCCTCCATCCAGCATATCCACATGTTCCATAATGATAAACTATCATTTTGAGATATTTTGTGAAGTCCCATTTTGAGCATTTGTCAAATCTGTATTTTTACCTGTGTGAAACAGTGACAAGAGGCCATGTTTGCATCTGAATATCTTGCACCCAGTATTTTTTCATGAATCATGGCTTTGGGAGTATCTATTTTCCATACCTAAGAGCCTATGTTTCATATTTTGAGTTGTTTTGAGTCCATTTGCCTAGGTTTTGAATCCCTCAAAGTTGGTTAGTTATCAACTTCATGCTGATATGAATTGCACATAATTCTGGAAGGCCCTGTTTGATGTGTTATAACTTTGACCTAGTTGACTAAAATGCTAAAATTCCTTTTATGCTGCATTTTTTAGGTCAAATACTTGTTATGTTTCAATTTTGAGCTTATGAAAATTCTATTTGATTAGTTTCTAAATGTGATTCCAAATGCAATTTCTAGCTTTTTACCGGTGTCAGCATTTGTAGATTTTTTGGAACCCTTGTTCGTGATGTTATAACTTGAAATTCATGATAGATGAGATAAAATGGATTGTACTACTATGTTGTACTCGAAAAATTCTTTATGTGTGTCAATTCTCAAATCTTGACAAATTTGCACACTTTTCCAGGTCCATTTCGTTTGCAAAAATCACTTTTCTGCCATTGTTTCTAGTTTGCAAATTTGAGTTGCCCAATTTGACCACTCACCATTTACGCCATGTTATTTTTCATAAGCCAAAATTTTAGATCCATATTCTCCTCGTGAAAGTGAACCATATGTCTTAGATATTTCATGCTTTTGCAAACCAAATGATGAGGATTTGATTGTGGTAGTTGAGGAGAGAAAATAGAGAGATTCTTTTCAGCTTCTTGAGGGAGAATTTTGAAGGGACACATTTCAATTGCAAATTCAATCTATTAATGGCCCTCTTGATACATATTCTTTCTTATTCTCTGAAAAAAGGTTATTGGTTGGTTTTAAATTTCCAGTTCTAGGAGCTCTACTTAGGCTGTGAAAGCCACACACCCAACATTCTCTCTTGTATTGAACAACAATTTATGTTTTATGTAGATAGTCCTTACTTGTTAGGTGATTTGTGAATTATTTTTTGTACATATTTCATGTATTTGGTTTCAAGGAAAACAAATAAAGTGTAGCAAAGGGTTTTAAATTCAGTCTAAATCTTGTGCTCATGGATTTGTAATCTTTTCTAGTTTGTGAACAAAGAGCATAAATTAGGTTGCATTTTATTTAGTAATGTATGTGGTTGAAATATCTTGTTGATGGAAAAAAGAGCCATGTAATTTCTTGAAGCTTATCATAGGGTTTATAGATTTCATGATGGGATTGTATGAGTATGAGATTCAAATTTGAAGTAGATGTCTATTCACAAGGTGAAAGATTAGGGATCTTGATATAGGAATTATGTCAAATATTTCAATGAGATGTATAGTTGTAATTCATTTAATTTCCTAATAAATAAGGAAATAATTAGAGATAGGATCATTAGGTTTTGTTGCTCATACCTAGGTCTTACTATTATCAACATATTAAATCAATTTTCCCTTTTATGTTGAAAGCTATTAAAAGTTCAACCTGCACTTAGCTTATCAGTTTCATGAGTCATGCTATTAGCTATTTCATGCTTGTGATTTTCTCAATTAATTATAGTAGATTTAGGGGTTTCATCTATTGTTTCTACATCCTAATTATGCTAATTACACTGGTCACATAATCAGATCTTAAGAGGTATACCCACCTAGGTTTTGCAGAGCCTGAAGTGAAGAAGGGTCAAGCCTTATAGTTGGCCCGGTATCTAAAAGGATATGTCAAAAATGGGAGTTAGTTGCCCCTAGATATGTCTGGTTCTTATTGGGGTAATTGGAAACTTACAACATTTTCAAACACCAAGAGTTATGATAGTTGTAGTGTGCATGTGTGGGTAGAGATTGGTTTGAACACTCTACTTTTGTGCATCACCTCCTTAGAATAGATTAGGTAGCTTGTTTTTATGAATTCATTCTCCCTTTTCATGTCCAAATGTAGTCTAGGTGCATCTTGATAGAAAAGGAAGACAACCTTCTCCAAAGACTCAACCTCATTTTTCAAGTCCCACAACTTGGAGGTTATTTCCATGTTTCACAAGGTTGTCCTTAGGTAAACACTTTGGACAAGGGTGCAAAATTTTGTGACAACAGTAAATTAGGGTTGATTCCCCTAGCTAAGCCTACTTAATGTTAGATGGAGCTCTACATAAAATGAGTCGACCAAAATATCTTACAAGTTGGTTCAAAGAGTCATACTTTAGGAGTTGCCTAAAGTAGTGAAGTGAGAAGACCGAAATGTTGTATCAATCATAAGAATAGATGATAGATGGTGAATAAGATTCATAAGTACTAACATGAAGATATATACATGGTAAATATGAATGAGAAAAGTGAAGTGCCTTTGGCATTGTTTTCAAAGAGGGAGATAATATAAAATTACCATATGAAGAGGGAGATATTCATAAAAAGTTAAGATGCAAATAGTAAGAGATGTTGCAAAGAGGGAGAATGTATTAACCATGAAAAATATGTGAATGGTGTTGCCAATGATCTGATATGATAGAGGGAGTCTATTTATTGCATAATAGAGTTGCATGGATGAGAATCATAATGAAACTAAAAAGGAGAAATGATTGTTGGAAATCAAAATGAGAATCAAAATTAAACTAAGGATATTAATGAAGGTCTGATACTAAACACAAAGGGAGATTCTTGAAGCATTTACATTTTTTTGGATTGTATTGGATTGCATGGTAACTAGAGGTGTTGCCATCAATGCAAAAGAGGGAGATAGTTGGAAACTCCAATTGGAGAAATTGTTATGTTTTCATTGATGTCAAACCTTATTGGTAAGATAATTTCTATCTAAGTAAAGTATCATATCAAGATGATTGATGAAGAGGATTTGAGAAGAAGAAGGCATAACAAAAGGACCTAGAATAAAGGTTGAGTTATGAGGAACTACAATGGACACTTGATTAGTTAGACTTTGACAAGATAACATGATTGTTTAGTCATAACCTAAGTGGAGAAGATAGTTGTACTAAAGCCTAGAAGTAGTAATCAAGAGAAGACCAAATGCATAGGCTTGACTAAGAAAAAGAGAAGAAGATTAAGGAACTAGAAGTTTATGCCAAGTAATACTAGAATTGATGGAGTGATAGTATAAATCAATAAAAATGTAGTGTCGACTAAGCATTAGTATCAACTAGGTATCAAAAAGTATGTTGGATAGAAAAATTAGTATCAACTAAGTAATTCAGTGATGATCGAGTGTGAGAAGCTAGTGTTGGCCAAGGGAGAGAATTTGACAAATTATGAGGAAATCTTTATTTTCAGCTGACATAATTGAATTCTTGGAATGTTCAAAATGGGAAGAGTACTTCTGAGAGGGGGGGTGAATCAAAAGTACCACACTTTTAACCTTTTCTACTCCTTTCAATCAAATAACTAAAAATAAGATGCATGCATGTAAAAATATTAAGTAGACATAAAGTAAACACATGCACATAATATACATAACACTAGATTTGGTAACCCAAAAACCATCCAGGAATAAGAAGGTAAAACTGGAATGAGGATGATACCCACAAAAATTACTGCAGCAATGAATGTTTGACCACTTTTGATGGTTTTCTCTGTGAAAGGCTTGCCCTATTAAAGTCTTTACACTATGTTAATAGTGACCTAGTTAGAGGCTTTACAAACACTTTACATGAAGTTTCGCCTTGTTAAAGGATTTACAATAGGCTATTAAACCAACCTAATACAATAAGATTTTCAATCACCTTCTCCAAAGGTTCTCCCACCTAACCATTAAGCTAACCTATCAATGTAGGATTTTCAACATCTAATACAATAATAAGAAAGCATTAGAACAATAAACTTGACAAAATGCAATCTTTAATTGCTAGATTTAGGCACTTGATCTGCTCCTTCTGGTCTTGATCCTCTAAGATTTGATATCTGATAGTGTCCCTTGTCCCTTGTACTATTTTGATCAACTGGATATGTAATTGCTGCTCTGTTGCTCTAAGTCTTTCTCACTTCGCTCTGAATTTCACTATAGTTTACCCATACACTATTCTCTTTCACACTTACAATGGAGTTTTCAACCTCCTTTTAAAGATTGTGAAGACTTAGGGTTAGGAATGGATCTATGATCCATATTGAATCTTAAATTCCCACCTATTCCTTGCACTTTTCTCATTGGTTGCATGCCTTCTCCATTTTTTTGAATGGTTGCATGTTGATCGCATAGGAAATGTAAAAGATTCATTCTTATCCTTTTTTGCCTTTGAAATACTTCTATGTTAGCACCAAAAATGGTTTACATTTGAGTTTGTGAGCGCACAGAGTCATATGCTAATTCTATGTTACTCAACACATACTGGACTACTGATGCTTGGCACATGCTTGATCTTGGATTGCTTGGCACCTATTACATTTTGTCTTGTTTGGCACAAGTATAGTTTTGAATTGCTTGACATATGAAGCATCTTGGTTTGCTCAGCATCAACTATGACTTGGCACCTATATATCACTCGGCACTTATATAATGTTGGGCACCAGAAGTCACTTGGCACCTGAAGGAATTCTAACTCGGCACCAACTGTGACTCGACATACAGAGTGTACTTGGCTTCAATGTAAGAAGTGGTTAATTGTGTTGACACTCAAGTGTCAGACTATTCTAAGACCAACAATCTCCCCCTTTGATGTGAGTGTCAAAAACACTTAACTATGAATTATTGAACTAACCTTATGAGTACCCTATCCAATATGTTCTGCATATGTACAAAATTTCAAAATTGTTCAAAACTTGTTCAAAGTACCTTGTTACTCCCCTTGAGCTGATTGTGCCTTGTCATTCTTGAAATCAAAATTTTGTGCTGATGTGCTTGATACTCTTTATCTTTTGCCCTGTTCCTGTATTATGTACCTATAATCTGTATCTTCCATATGATTGCCAAAATTTTGTATCTCCCCCTTACTTTATCTTTATAGTATTCTCCCCCTTAGTTATATCTCCCTTATTTCTCCCCTAAAACATATATCTCCTCCTTTTTGACACTAATGTCAAAGGGTTCTAAGGAGTAATTCCATACTTAGCCAAAAAGTTACTATTTACCTCCATTATTATTTTTAGAGTTGCATCCCAATTGTCCAAGCAATGTCAAGTGACTTGTGTTGGATGACAGTCTCTGTAGCAAGGTGTGCAAGTCCATCAAGTGTAGAAAGATTTGGATCTTTCTTTAAAATAGTTTTTGCATAGACTTGTTCCTTGTGGAGGACTTCTAAATGTGGGGTAATAGAGGATTGAATTTGCATCAATTTAACCTTTATATTGGCTTCCTCTGTTGTGAGTACAGCTAAATCCCTTTGAGTGTGAAGTGATTGTGAAAAATGGTTCTCACTTTGACCTAGATCCTTTGGCAGTTGCATGCTAGAAATTTTCAAATTTCTTTCCTAGCTCATTATTCTTTGACTTGTTTCATGTGTGAAGTTGGAAAAATCACATAGTTTTCTATACAATGAGAAAATGTTCTCAAGTACAACTTTGACCTTGTTTATTTTCTTGGCCAACTTAACTTTTTCAACTACTATTCCACTTGATATCTTCTCAATTACTTTCCCCTAAAATTTTCTTTCTGACCATTCCCTGAGTTTAGCATTATTATCCTAGTCTTCATTGGTCACATGGTCAATTATATCTGATAGTTGCTCTATTATTGGTTTTGCTTGATCTGGTGACTGCAAGCTGAAGGAATCCATAAAGATGTCTTTAATCTTATGTAGTGCTTGCTTGTGTTTGAACTCTTTCCTGAGTATTTCTTGCCTCATCCTTTTGACTAATGCATTTTGCATTTCATTGATTTGTGCTATTGTGATGGTCTTTGAATCATAGGAAGGTATTACAATATCTTCATCTAATTTAGGGTCTCCATAGTGAAGTACCCTGGCCAATCCGATTGAGCTAGAGCCTGAAGTTAAGATTTGCAAAGCTGTGACTTTAGTTCTTGGCTTGTGAAGGGTCTTTGTAGGAGTGCCAATTTTTGGTAGTTCTACCAATGTTTAAATTGTGGCTTGCTCCTTTTCCTTTGAGGTATCCTCCTTCTCATCTAGCTTTCCTTCCACTATAATCGGCTTCTGCAATGTATCTCCTGCTATTGGGGGTGTTGGAAGCATCAAAATTTTAGTGCTAGTAGATTTATAGGTGAAAGGTGGTTCTTGCGGTTTCATCTTTTCTCTTCGTGGTGCTACTACTACCTCTTGTAGTTCATCAACACTCACCAATATAGGGCTTGTACATAACTATGCTTGAAGAGTAGATTTGTGAAGGATCTTAGAGAGATCCTCTGTAGTTAGGGGATTAATATTCTAAGATGATTTATCAGGAAAATTCTCAATAGTTGTTGTCTCTGCAGGTGTGATTGTTATATGAGGTGGACTAGGAGGTGGCATTTGTGTGTCTTGCACATTATATTCCTCTTCTTGCTAATGTTTAGCTATTGCCATAGTTTCTTCCTTTTGTGTTTCTTCCTCCTCACCTTTTTCTTTATCCTCCTCATCTTTCTTATCTTCCTCTTCTTCCTTCTTTTCTTCTTTAGCTCTTGGTCTTCCTTACTCCTCCTCTTGCTTCTCTTCCTCTCCTTTCTTCTCCTCTATTTTCTTTTCCTTGGCACTAGTTTCTACCTTATTTAATCTTGTTTTGAAGGATGCTGAAGGCTCTATACTTAGGTGCAAATTTGCCACCGTGTTTATTATTAGCCTTTGTTATTTTCCTTTTGTCATGTTAGGCTTTACTTGAGCTAGGGTAGATTCTCTGATCTCCCTTTCCATTTTTAGACAATAATGCCATTTATTCTCAACTATCTCATATAGTTCCTTAGGCATGGTATTGTCAAGTTCTAGAAGTGTGTTTTTGAATTCTGCTATCATGGCATACACAAATTCCTCTATTTTATTTTGCTCTTCCCTACTAAGCTTATTGAAATCAAGAGTCTTTAAATCATTTAAATCTACAATTTTAACTTTTTTACAGAGTTTGTTAATTGCAGACTTTGGAGGATGAATTACCACTCTAAATTGGATGCGTTCCTCTAATGTTTTTCTCTCTTCATCATCTATATTTGGTTGTGCCACATACTTTCTTCTCTTGTATGGCTCTTCAGCAAGTTTTTCACTAGCCTTCTTCTTCTCTTTTGATTGTTCCTTGGCCTTTTGTGAGGAGGCCCTTGTAGTAGCCCTTGTTGTTGGAGTTGGCTTGATTTGAGCTAGCTTAGTGACCTTCTTGGGTTTGGGCTGAGCTGGGGGCTATGTTTTTGCCTTTCTTTTCTTTTGCTTGACAGGTGTAGGTGCTTCCTCAACCTCTTTTTCCTCAATACCTTCCTTCTTGCCTTCTCCTAATCCTCGTGTCAACTCTATTGGATCTTTCCCTTGCTCTTCTCCTTCACTTTCTCCTTCTTCTTCTTCTTCTTCTTCTTCTTCACTTATTTCTCCTTCAATGCTTGCTCCAAATTTCTTCTTTATCTTCTTTACTATTTTATCTTTCTTCTTGATAACAAAAGTTGTCTTTAAGTCTATCTCAACCTTTGATTTGACAACATCATATGCTCCAAAGTGAGGAGCTATCTGATATATTTCTTCTGCAAGCAATGTTGTGATTGTTGTTGAGGCTTCATCTATATCAAGCTCATATCCTAATGACCTTAGCCATCTTACTCTTGGTATTGCTGCTTGGATGTAGGAGTTGTCTATGTCAACCAAGAAGCATATGTCATTTATGTGATTTTCCACTAGAGAAACTGGTATTATGACCCTTTGCTTCATGGATTTCTTGAAATCTTCAAAGTAACTTGTCATTTGTGCCTTAAAATTTTCACCCATCTAATCAATAAACTCATTGATTTGTGTAATTGCAATTTTATTAGGGTTCCAATTCACCTTTCCTCTAGAAGGAAACTCTTCCATAAAATAAAAGAATATACACATAAGAACTGAACCAAATTTACATTAAGCACCTTTTGATCTCCTTATTGCTCCTAGGTTTTCATTAATTTTCTATAACATAAGTTCTGCCAGATCATAGGTGTGATCTTTCTTCACCAATTTGTAGGCTACATCAATAGCTATGCATGGCACACTGTTCAATTTGTTGGTTTGGTAGAATTTGTGTGAAATCACTCTAACAACAAAATCTAGAAGAGGATTGGTGACAGTATCAATAGTCATAGCCCTCTTATTCCATTTGGCTCAATATTCCTTTCAATGATTTCTTTCGAATCACTACGCAGGGTCTTAGGTTGATCTAAGGCTAGAAAACCTGTAACCCTATGCACTATCATTTTTGTGATCTATACTAGTCCTATTTCTAGCCATAAACATCCATTGTGAATTCTACTCAAAACAATCTATATCCATTCAGTTTTGAATCCTGTAGGGTAAACAAGGGCATTGGTCAAACCCTTCTTCTCAACTATTTGGAATTTGTCCTTTGGAATCTTATTCTCGCATAGTTTTTCATACACTTGGAATATTTCAAGATCACCTACTACACCTATCTTGTAGTTATAACATTTTCTCACATCTTGCACCATAACAACTTTAGGCAAATTCAAGAGGATTATTCAAGAAGTTTCTAGAGGAAACAAAATATGGGTTAGATGTGATGAATCCTACATAATCCATACAAATTGAAATCAAAAGGAAGGAAGAATCGAGTGAGAAAAGAACTCCAAGACTTCTATTTAAGGAGTCATAGACCAAGAAGCAAATGTTGCTGATGTTGCTGTTGTCAAAGAGATAAATTGTGAAGTAGTTAGAAGGATGTAAAGTAGAAGGAATCTAGGAGAAGGAAGAGCACAGAGGCTCTACTTGTACAAGTGGTCATGAAGAGATGATTGCATTGGTACATTGAGCATGGAGACTTAAGGATACTAAGCTTGAAAGGAGGGCAAGCTGTCAGAGTTGCAGAGATTAAAGTCTAGATAATGGTATGTGATGAGAAGTGATCTAAGATCTGTAAGTTAAGTTGTATGTTATAGTCAAGTCAAATATTCTCTAATACTCTCGAGGAATTTTATTAGATATAAAATCCTATGGACTTAGGTTGGTTTAATAGCCATTTGTAAATCCTTTAATAGGGTGGCATTCCAAGTGAATGTTCTAAAGTCTTCTAACTAGGCCCACTTCTAATAAGGTGGTTAAATCCTCTAACAAGGTCACATTTAACAGTGTGGTGTAAGCCTTTAAGAGGGAAGGCCTTTCATAGGGCATCACTTCAAAAGAGTGAGAATTGAGTAGCATGTTACTGGTGGTTTTTCCCAAATTGGGATTCCACATAAATCACTGTGTTATGTGTTGATTTCTTATGTGTTATGCTTGCATGTTGATTTATAGTAACTTGTTGATTAGAAAATTTAATACTTGATGAATGAATGGTTGAATGGGCTCACTATACTTTGTGAAAAATTTTGAATAGGACATTTGGACCTTGAATAATTGATACACCCTCCCCCCCACCCCCACTCAGTTATTCTAAAGCATTTCTAACATTAATATGATTTGAGAGTCACCTTTAATTACCAATTTTTTAATACCCAATTATTTACTAAGGTTTAAAACCTCGATCAAGGCTTATAATTCTACAAGGTTATTATTAATCACCCCATATGTTTGGTACATTTAATTAAATAAAATTCTTTATCTAAATATATAATGCATCCTAACCCTCTGGGTCTAGAATTAGCCCTAGAGGCCTCATCAAAGTTTAGCTTTTCCCAACCTACTGGAGGAGGTTAGCTTTTGCATTAGCCTTAGCCAATCTATATGTTTTTTGAGTAAGTCATAGGTGGATTGATTAAGTTGAACCAATTCTTACACATTTCAACATCTTATTCAATGAAAGCACCTTCTTCCTTATATGTGTTCCTGGGATTGTTATTAGCCACATCTATAATGCATGATTCATGCTCTTTAAGAAAGGTAGATGCCTATGTTCTCTCATTATAGAATATCCTTTTGTTTATCTCCTTCCATAATTCCCATATAAGTATGGATGGAGATATTTTCCATAAATTTCCATAGACTTTAGAGCCTCTGTATTTAGGCCATCATTTGAGGAAATTTATAAGGTTGTCAGGAAAAGTTGTTTGCTAGTTTAGTGTGTGACATAACCATTGCCAAAAATGACTAGCATATGAGTAGTTAGACAACAAGTGCTCTGTTGTCTTAGATTTTATTTTACATAATGGTCATCTTGATGGCCCCTCAAATCTCATCTTGGTGAATCTATTTGTTGCAAGAATTCTGCTTTGAAGTTTTTCCTAGAGAAATATGTCTTCCTTGGGAAGGCATGCAGAGTCCCAACATATATTGAGTGGAATGTCAATATTTTTCAATTGTTGGGAATTTATTATCTTTTCAAAAAATATTTTAACATTGTATTTACCATCCTTTCGAGCCCCCCATATCAATTTGTCTTTTCTTTCTTTGTGATTGACCTTCCATTTATTTAGTAATGAATTAAAAATGTGTTTATCTTGTGGTGTAATGGGGTATTTGGGTAATGGGGTGTTTAACCTTTTCTAATCCTTTCAATCAAATAAGTGAAAATAAGATGCATGCATGTAAACATATTAAGTAGATATAAAGAAAATACATGCACATAACATAACACTAGATTTTGTAACCCAAAAACCCTCCAAGAATAAGAAGGTAAAATTGGAATGGGGATGATACCCACAAAAATTACTGTAGCAATGAATGTTTGACCACTTATGATGGTCTACCCTATGAAAGCCTACCCTATTAAAGGCTTTACACTATGTCAATAGTGACCTGGTTAGAGGCTTTGCAAACACTATTAAATCTTGCCCTATTAAAGGATTTACAATATGTTGTTAAACCAACCTAATACAATAGGATTTTAAATCACCTTCTCCAAAGGTTCTCCCACCTAGCTGTTGAGCTAACCTATCAATGTAAGATTTTCAACATCTAATACAATGACAAGAAAGTATTAGAATAATAAACCCATTAGTATGCAATCTTTTATTGTTGGATTAAAGAACTTGACTTGCTCCTTCTAGTCTTGATCCTTTGAGATCTGGTATCTGATCGTGTCCCTTGTCCCTTGTACTATTTTGATCAACTGGATATGTAATTGTTGCTCTGTTCATCTAAGTATTTCCCACTTCACTCTGAATTTCACTATAGTTTCCCCATACACTATTCTCTTTCACACTTACAATGGAGTTTTTGACCTCCTTTTAAAGATTGTGAAGACTTAGGGTTAGGTATGGATCTATGGTCCATATTGAATCTTAAATTCTTGCCTATTCCTTGCACTTTTCTCATTGGTTGCATGCCTTCCCCATTTTTCTAATTGGTTTCATGTTGATCACATAGGAAATGTAAAAGATTCATTCTTATCCTTTTTTTCCTTCAAAATCCTTCTATGTCGGCTCCAAAAATGGTTTACATATGAGTTTGTGAGGGCACAAACTCATATGCTAATTCTGTGTTACTTGGCACATACTGGACTATTGATGCTTGTCACATGCTTGATCCTAGATTGCTCGACACCTATTACATTCTGTCTTGCTCAACACAAGTATAGTTCTAGATTGCTCGGCATATGAAGCATCCTAGTTTTCTTGACATCAACTGTGACTTGGCACCTATATATCACTCAACACTTATATAATTATGGGCACCTGAAGTCACTTAGCACCTGTAGGAATTCTAACTCGGCACCAACTGTGATTCGGCATATGTAGTGTACTTGGCTTCAATGTAAGAAGTGGTTAAGTGTGTTGACACTCAAATGTCAAACTATTCTAAGACCAATAGAAGATAAAGATGGATGACCTAGAGCATTTAAAATGAGGGAAACTATGCTTCAAGGAGAAGTTTGGAGAAGTTTCTAGAAAAGAAAAGAGGAGACGAAATGAATGCATTCAAGGAGAAGTTTGGAGGAGGTTCTTGAAAAGAAAAGAGGAGACAAAAAGATGAAAGGATTTGATGAATTTGGCCAAACCCTAAGATCTAAAGTGATATTTAAGCAACAAAAGATCATAATTACCTATTTAATAAGGTAAAAGGGCTAAACTTATAGAGGTTAGTAGAGTTGGTGAAGACATTAACAAGGTTGGATAAGTTGTTAATTTTGTTGATTGGTAAACTTGAGTAGAAGGTTGAATGATGAAGTGTTGAGGTGAAGAGTGATTATTCAAAGGATTTCCAAGTGAATCAGTGATGGAGATGTTAATGGAGGTTAGTCAACGAGTCAGTTGTTGGAGCAAATTGTGATTTGAATTTGCAAAGTTGTAGTTTCCATATCAGCCTACTATTACTTTCTAACCATTGTATCAGTATTGAAATCCTTTAATCAAGGTTGACCTAGTAGTCATATGTAAAATCCTTTAATCAAGGTAACATCCTAATGGAATGTTATAAATCCCTCTAATAAGGCCACTCCTAATAGGGTGATTAAATCCTTTAAAAAGGTCACATTCAACAATGTGTTTTGTAACCTTTAGCAGGGTTGACTCCTAACAGAGCTCACTTCAAAAGAGTGAAAATTTGGTGACATGTTACTGGTGGTTTTTTCCAAATTAGATTTCCATGTTAAATCCTAGTGTCATAGTTGTGTGGATGTTATCTGAGATGTTAATGATAATGTTTTATATTTTTCAAGTTTTCTACCATTAGGATAATGGACTGCAAGTTTATATTGCTGATTATTTTTTACAAAGACCGAGCTACTAAATATTTAGATATGAAGTATTCAATTTTTTTAAAAGTTGAATTGGTACATCTGGACCTGAGGATAACTACTTCACCCCTTGTCTTAGTTATTCTAAATCATTTTAACAAATGTGTCCCTTCATAATTATTTTCCTAGGTCAAACTGATAATATTGAATCCTAAAATGAGTATAGAAGGAGCCTTCTTCCTCTATTTTTTGACAAATACAGTTTGAGAATGAAGAATAAGAAGTCAAGGTGGTTTCAAGACCTATTTTTGATTTTAATCAAACTCATATGAGTATTTGGATTCAATATTTGAAGGAAAGCATCCATTTAATATCTCCAAGTCTCTATCTATTCAAGAAAAGGAGATTGTCTCTCATTTTTGCAAAATTATCTCCCATGATGGAAAAGTATTTGGATTCTCATTCAAGAAAGAAAATCAAGAATTCCATTCTTATTTTTCTCTCCTTCTCTATTCAAGATCACAAGCATACATTCACTCATGATCTAAGATTGAGAAGTGTAGATCCATGCATTTGTGAAGGAATTGTTGATTCTATAACACATTTCAAGAGTACACATACATATGTAAGCAATATTCATGGATATGATGAATTCTAAAATCCATCCATGTGTGTTTTACATGAAAGTTGAATACTGATATTTATCATGTTTATGATTCTTTTCCTTATGAAATTCCTGTTTCATTTCAAGTTCGACTACTATTTCAGGGGTTTGACCAAGGAAAATCCCTTTCACAACCTTTTGCACTTCTTTTTTTGAATGGTAAAATTTCAAAGCCAAAAATTTGTATTAATTACTAAAATGATTTTACATGGTTCCTCTATTCAAATGACACTTGTAGAAAATAATGATGTCAAGAAACTTATGTAACTAAAATCACAATCAATATTGTAGGGCATTCCCTTATTTACAAATTTTTGAGATTATAAGGATTACTCCTCAATTTTCCCAAAGTTTTCATTTGATCTATCTTTCCTTGGTAATTCTACAGTTTCCCTTTGTTGGATGTTCTTCTCTCTACTTTTCCTTCTTGATTGAATTCCCATTTTGTTTAGCCTGCATCTAATGACCTCTTGATCAAGATCATTGTTAGAATTTGAAAATTAAAAGGTAAATATAGATTTAACACAAATTTATTTGAAGGATATTAGTTCAATAAGGACACTTCATAGATATTTCCAATGCAATGTCAGATTTTAATCTAGATGTTAACATTGTAATCAAATTATTACTATTATTAAATTGTGTAGAAATCATAATATATTGATGCAAAGTAACTTTCTAAAAGAAATCTTATACATGATTAGTAAATTACAATGGTGAATATGATATGTTGATTATTATAAATGTGTTATTAATATTTATTTTGAGAGGTTTTTGTAAAGTACGTCTTCTTAACTATTCATTCTAACTTTAGTGATGGCCTAACTATTTTATTAGTGAAATAAAGAACCTCTATTATAATTTATAGTTCTCTTAGTTACCTTTGCATTTTTCATGGGAAATACTCTAACGAAATATGAGTTGAAATGTACTAAGGATCAATAATATGGTCTTTAACAATGGGATTTCAAGGTATATGTTGACTATAGCTTACTTTTAGTTAAGTAAATTATTAATATCTTTAAATTCTTAAATGACTTAATAACTATTCTTCCTATTATAAAATTCTATTTTGAATGAGGCTGACAATCATATAGAAGGTTGTGATTTGATTGGATCCATGTTCATATACCCTTATTATCTAGAAGTTTGCATGTTTACTATCAGATATATTATAATTTGATTGAGCTTCATGTTTACTTATTTTGATAATAGTTATTTTGTTATAGTGTGCAAGAGTATTGTTTATAGTCTAGGTTGATCTAGTATGATTGGCTACTCTTACAAGGATATCTTCCATGTCTCTGTTGTTTTTTGTAAGGAGGTTTACTTCTTTGTTTCTTCTCAATAGATGTATTTTATGATTATTTCTTTAAAATTTTCAACTATTAATAGTGCTTACTTAAGTTTGTATTTTAAGATCCAATTAGGGGTATACCTTTTCCTAAGTGTGTTTAATTATTGGAAATCTGATTGAAAAGATCATTGTTGAAGATCAAAGAGGGAGATTGTTGTGAAGAAAAAAGTTTGTTGTTAACAAAATGTTTTCAATCATTTTTTTGTCATTGATGTCAAACCTGCAATTTGTAGGAATGGCATTTTCTTATAAGATCCAAATACTTTAACTTAGTTGATTAATGAAGAGGATTTGATCAACAAGATGTAACAAGAGTACCTAATGGAAAGGTTGAGTTATGATGTTGTAATGAAGTGCAAGGATCAGTTAAGACAATGGTTAAATGATGTATTGATAACATACCCAAAGATTGAGAGGTTGGTCACACTTAGAGACATTGGAGGAATAAGTTGTAACAAGGTTCACTGCAAAGCTTAAACTAAGATCATTAGTGGGTGCGAAGCAAGTTAGTTGAAGCCAAGAAAATTCTCAATTGGAGCCTAGTAACAAGAAATTCTAGTGTGTGTTGAGTGATCTTCAGGTGCCGAGCATCAGGAAAAACATAGTTGATGCTGAGTAACATAGTATGTACCAAGCACCAATATTTCAATAGTGTCGATTTGCTTCATTATTTCAAATGACAAAGATTTTCCAAATCTAAGCATAAAAAGTTATTATCTTGAATTTTTTGAACTAGTTGGAAGATAAGGATGATGAGCTAGTGGCACAAAATTCTATGTAAACCATTTTTAGGCAAATTCAAGAGGATTATTCAAGAAGTTTCTAGAGGAAACAAAATATGGGTTAGATGCGATGAATCCTACCTAATCCATACAAATTGAAATCAAAAGGAAGGAAGAATCAAGTGAGAAAAGAACTCCAAGACTTCTATTTAAGGAGTCACAAACCAAGAAGCAAATGTTGCTGTTGCCAAAGAGATAAATTGTGAAGTAGTTAGAAGGATGTAAAGTAGAAGGCATCTAGGAGAAGGAAGAGCACAAAGGCTCTACTTGTACAAGTGGTCATGAAGAGATGATTGCATTAGTACATTGAGCATGGAGACTTAAGGAGACTAAGCTTGAAAGGAGGGCAAGCTTTTAGAGTTGCAGAGATTGAAGTCTACATAATGGTATGTGCTGAGAAGTGATCTGAGATCTGTAAGTTAAGTTGTATGTTATAGTCAAGTCAAATATTCTCTAATACTCTCAAGGAATTTTATTAGATATAAAATCCTATGGACTTAGGTTGGTTTAATAGCCATTTGTAAATCCTTTAATAGGGTGGCATTCCAAGTGAATGTTCTAAAGTCTTCTAACTAGGCCCACTTCTAACAAGGTGGTTAAATCCTCTAACAAGGTCAAATTTAACAGTGTGTTGTAAGCCTTTAAGAGGGAAGACCTTTCATAGGGAATCACTTCAAAAGAGTGAGAATTGAGTAGCATGTTACTGGTGGTTTTTCCCAAATTGGGATTCCACATAAATCACTGTGTTATGTGTTGATTTCTTATGTGTTATGCTTGCATGTTGATCTACAGTAACTTGTTGATTAGAAAATTTAATACTTGATGAATGAATCATTGAATGGGCTCACTATACTTTTTGAAAATTTTTGAATAGGACATTTGGACCTTGAATAATTGATCACCCTCCCCCCCCCCCCCCCCCCCCCCACTCAGTTATTCTAAAGCATTTCTAACATTAATATGATTTGAGAGTCACCTTTAATTACCAATTTTTTAATACCCAATTATTTACTAAGGTTTAAAACCTTGATCAAGGCTTATACTTCTACAAGGTTATTATAAATCACCCCATATGTTTGGCACATTTAATTAAATAAAATTCTTTATCTAAATATATAATGCATCCTAACCCTCTGGGTCTAGAATTAGCCCTAGAGGCCTCATCAAAGTTTACCTTTTCCCAACCTACTGGAGGAGGTTAGCTTTTGCATTAGCCTTAGCCAATCTATATGTTTTTTGAGTAAGTCATAGTTGGATTGATTAAGTTGAACCAATTCTTACACATTTCAACATCTTATTCAGTGAAAGCACCTTCTTCCTTATATGTGTTCCTGGGATTGTTATTAGCCACTTCTATAATGCATGATTCATGCTCTTTAAGAAAGGTAGATGCCTGTGTTCTCTCATTATAGAATATCCTTTTGTTTATCTCCTTCCATAATTCCCATATAAGTATGGATGGAGATATTTTCCATAAATTTCCATAGACTTTAGAGCATCCTTATTTAGGCCATCATTTGAGGAAATTTATAAGGTTGTCAGGAAAAATTGTTTGCTAGTTTAGTGTGTGACATAACCATTTCCAAAAATGACTAGCATATGAGTAGTTAGACAACAAGTGCTCTGTTGTCTTAGATTTTATTTTACATAATGGTCATCTTGATGGCCCCTCAAATCCCATCTTGGTGAATCTATTTGTTGCAAGAATTCTACTTTGAAGTTTTTCCTAGAGAAATATGTCTTCCTTGGGAAGGCATGCAGAGTCCCAACATAGATTGAGTGGAATGTCAATATTTTTCAATTGTTGGGAATTTATTATCTTTTCACAAAATATTTTAACATTGTATTTACCATCCTTTGGAGCCCCCCATATCAATTTGTCTTTGCTTTCTTTGTGATTAACCTTCCTTTTATTTAGTAATGAATTAAAAATGTGTTTATCTTGTGGTGTAATGGGGTATTTGTAAGGGATTTCCATTTCTAACCCCGACATTGATTATTTTTATTTTAGTTTTATAGTCATTTACTTGTTATCCCCAAATATTAGTCATAGTCTTTTTTATATTTGTTGGGTGGTTTGAGTTGTCTAGTGAGGGAAGCCCATCCCATGAGTGTACACAAAACAAAGAATCTTGAACAAGGTTGATATCCCATGTCAGATTTTTAGCTATTAGAGGATGAAAATCCATCATAAAATGTGAGGTTCTTGATCCCCTTGGAATATTTTTTGTGTGAAATAGGGATAATGGATTGGAATTGTTCATGTATTTATGATATAAAATCTTGGCCTATTTACTATCATGTTCTTGGTACATTCTCAAAATAGGTTTGGCTCCTAAAGCCTCATTTTTTCAACTCCAATTCTTAATGCATAGTCCTCTAAATTCTTTAGGTTGCCATATTTTATTCCACTTTATCAGCTAGCTTGTTTCTCATTTTCTTTAGTGCCTTGCCAAAAGATTTTGTTTAGCTTAGTATCTAGTTTCCTCTTTACTCCTTTGCATAGAGGAAGACAAGAAATCTTGTGAAGACATCTTGTGTTAGTATAGCTAATAGAACTCCTTTGTTTATAGTTGTCCTTCTAGCTTTAATAACCATTTTCTTTTATAGCTCTCCAAATTTTTATCTTTTTTTTTGCCTAAAATTGAATTCCACTTTTTTCCTTTTCTAATGCCTCTTTCTAATTGAATGTCAAAATATTTGCATGGCAAGGATCCTTTCCTATACCCAATAATATTATAGTTGTTTCTCTTCATTGAGGGATTAGTATTAAGAAAAAAGATCTCTAATTCATTGGCATTTACCCTTTGACCTAAAGCTCCCATGTAAGTTTTAATTATTTGCCTAAATTTTTGAGCCTCTTCCATTTAACTTACACCATTAGAATCATATCATCAACAAAATATTGGTGTTTTATTTTGGGGACTTCTTCTATTACTATTATACCTTTAATTTTTCCATCTAACTAAGCCTTTTTATAGATCTACCAAAGGCTTCTACCATAATAATGAAGATGAAAGGAGATATTTGATCCCCTTGTCTAATTCATTTGGATATACTAAAGAAGCCTTTAAGAGTAAAATTTATTAATAGTGAAATTTTGTGTGTCAAGATGCAATTATGTATTAAGTTGATCCATTGGCATGAAAAGCCAAATGCTTCAAATGTTTTGCATAAAAATATCCAATCTACTTTATTATAGGATTTTTGTATATCTAACTTCATTACCAGGCAACCTTCCTTGCTTATTTGAAAGGAATGTATTAATTCTTGAATATTAATTATACCATCAAAGATTGATGTGTCAGGGACAAATCCTCTCTCTTCTTCCAAAATGAGGCTTGATAATACTTTTTTATGTTTAATAGCTAATGCTTTCAAGAGAATTTTATAGATAATATTGCATAAGGCTATAAGCCTAAAATGTCCTAGATCTTCATGATCAGATTTTTGGGAATTAGAGTTATGAATGTATTATTAATTTTAGTCAAAAGACAACTAGAGTTTCTAGTTTCTTCAATGGCTTCCCATAGATCATGTCCTAATATATGCCAACATTTTTGAAACAAGAAGGCATTAAAACCATCTGGACTTGGGGACTTGTTTAGATTAAGTTAGAAAAGTACTTATCTTATTTATTCTATTGTAAATTTCTTGTTCTAGAATATATTTTCTTCATTTGTTATTAATTTAGGGATTTTTCCTAACATCTTTTTTTGGGCTATTAGGTTTGAGGATTCGAAGTTGTTTAGGATGTCAATATAATATTTATGTAAAGTTCCAACTATCTTGTTTGGTTTTTGAATTATATTTCCTAAATAATTCTTGATTTTTATAATTCTATTTATATTTCTTTTGTTAGATGTGTTATTAGGGAAGAATTTAGTATTTTTATCTCCTTCTAACAGGTATGGCTCTCTTCACTTCTGTTTCCAGAATATTTCTTCTTTTGCTAGGATATTTTTTTGTTTAGCTAGGAGTTCTTTCTCTTTAATGTATTTATCATTAATTATTTCATTCTTTATTACTTTTTTGTTAAGTTTTTTCAAATCTTCTTCATTTTCTATTTTTTATTTGAATATATTGTTAAAGTGGTCTTTATTCCATTTTTGTAATTTTTCTTTTAATATTTTTAACTTTGTTGTAAAACAAAACATCTTAGAACCTTTGAATTTTTCCTCTTGCTACCATTAGTTAATATTTTTATTAAATTCATCATCTAAGAACCACATCTTCTCACATTTGAATGGGTTTTTAGATGGTTTATGGGGTTCGCCTATCTCTAGCCTTTCCATAAAATGGTCTGATCCTATATTAGGGGCTATAATTGTTTTGAAAGGGTAGTTAAAATCAATTAAATTTCCTCTAAATGTAATTCTATCTAGTCTTTCTACAATCTTAAAAAAATTGAACATCACTTCAAAAATTGCTCACTTCCCCCCATCCAGTTACTATTGGATATTTGTATTGTAAAATCCATCCTCCTTGTGTTCCATAAGATTTATATTCCTCTGAATGCCCCTACTAATTTTACTTATTCTTCTTTCCATTCTCCCACTTTATTCTTAAGTTTTTCAACTTCTCTTGTGCTAAGTTTTGTTTCTCAAATTAAAACTATATCTAATTTAATGTTGTTAGATTGCACTTAAGTAAATGTTTTTTGTTAGGGGTGTTGAATCCCCTAACATTCCATGTAATTATCCTCATGAATCTATGGAAAGAAACTTCCACTTGTTGAAATCTAATTGAAAAGATCATTGATTAGAAAGATTGTTATGAGGGAGATTGTTATTTGTTTCAATCATTATTTTGTCACTGATGTCAAACCTTCTATTTCTTGGTAAGACAATTTCTTAAAAGATTCAAGTACTATCACTTAGTTGATTGATGAGGAGGTTTTGATCAATAAAATGTAATAAGAGTGCCTAGAGGAAAGGTTGAGTTATGATTATGTAATGAAGTATAAGGATAAGTTAAGACAGTGATGACATGATGTATCGATGATCTACTTAAGGTTGCAAATGTTGACTACACTAAGAAAGTTTAGAAGAACAAGTTAAATAGAGTTTGTTTGCCAAGCTTGATTGAGTGGATAGTAGGTGTCAAATAAAGTAAGTACAAGCCAAGCAGAAAGTTGGTTGGAGTTGAGTAAAAGAAAATTCTAGTGGATGTCGAGTGAGATAGCTGATGCCAAGTAAATTTTAGTTGATGCCAAGCATCAATAAACTTTAGTTGATGCCAATTAATTTCATAGTTGATGCCAAGAAATGTAGTATGCTTCGAGCATTAGTAGATTGATAATGTCAAGTTTTTATATTATGAAAAATATTGAAGATTCACAAAATATAAGTCAACAATTTTTTTTCTTGAAACTTGTGAACCAAGAGGAAGATAAGGTTGATGAGCTGGTGGCAAAGAATTTGATGTAAAATATTCTTTAGGCGAATTCAAATAGATTCTAGAAAGAAGTTTCTAGAAGAGATATAAGATATGGGATAGATACATTGTATCCTATCTAATATGTTCAAACCCTAAATTGGATGATAGAAAATGGAAAAGTATCTTAATTCTAGTCATGAAGCAAGGTTATCATATGTGAGAACCCAAAGAGAAGAAGGAATTAAGGGTTTTGATTCATCAAGTGACCCAAGAGAAGAATCTGCAATGGCATGCTAAGCAGGAAGGCTTCAGGAGATTGATGCTTGAAGGGGAAACAAGCTATTAGAACAGCAAAGTGTAAAGGCCAAGCAAAATGGAGGACTGAATAGAGATTTGTAATCTACAAGAGAAGTTGTAAGTTGTATCATATCAAAACTCTACTATTACTCTCTAACAATTGTATCAATCTAGGGTAAATCCTTTGGATTAAGGTTGACCTAACAGTCATTAGTAAATCCTTTAACAGGGTGGTATGGCCTAAAGTCCTCTAACAAGGCTCACTTTTAACAAGGTGATTGAAATCCCTTAACCAAGTCACATTTAACAGTGTGTATTATAACCTTTAATGGGGTTGGCCTTTCACACGACATCACTTCAGAAGAGTGAAAAGGAGTAGCATGTTACTGGTGGAATTTTTGGGTTTCCACATTAAATCATTGCGTCAAATGTGTTAATGAATGTGTTATGTTTAATGCTTTACACTTTTTTCAAATTGATTAGATAGTAACCTACAAGTTTTACGTAATCACATATTCATTTGGATGCATGCATGAATATGAATGTTTTATGGGTTCACTAATCTTAGAAAAGTTTTATTTGTACATTTGGACCTTGAATAACTAATTCACCCCCCTCTTAGTTATTCTAAAGAATACCAAAAATTGGTATTAGATCCATATGCTTAAGAGGACTAGTTTGAAGGTACTAGAAGCATAAAGATCAAGATGTCAAAAAAAGATGTGCCCAAGCTTAATAGAGATAACTTTCTTACATGGAAAAGCTTGATGAAGCTACACCTTGGAGGACTTGGAGATCATGCACAATCTACCATTACAATGGAACATGTTGATCCAATAGGAGCCCTAATTGTTGAACATATGAAGAAGAAAAAGGAGCACAATTAGGTGATGTCAAAAATTGCCTCTACCCTAAGCTATGCTGAATTTGATGATATCAAATGATGTGACACTGCAAAGAAAATGTGGGATACCCTAAATACCATTATGGAAGAGACAAAAAATTTTAAACATCCAAGACTAAGAGTTTTAGAGGTAAGTGTTGAGTTGTCATTATGCGTGATGCTAAATGGTAGGAATTATTTTGAACTCCTCTCTCAAAAACTCAATCTTTTGAATCAACTCCAAGGTTCTGGGTGATCTTGTGACCTACTAAAATCCACTCAATTGAAGATAAATGTGAATTTTCATGAGGAGGCCTTTGCTGGTTCGAATAACTTTGGATAAGATGTTGAATTTGTCCATTGCTTCAAAATAAAACATGCAAAAAAGAGCTATGTTTTTGTATTTTTTATGTTTTCCAATGAATGCAATCTAACAATGCAACAAATATGAAATTATAATTTAACAAGGGTTTAGTAAATAAAATAACAAGAATTTAAAAGAAAATGATGTGAAAGTAAAATTCTAACGGACATAAGCTACGAGAAATAACATGCCTATGAGTTAAGCCTTTGAAGAAATCAGTGGATAACCAATGAAAATAGGAGTAGCACTTCCTTAATTCCTTTGATGCAATCTTTGATGGAAATTATAAAACTATAAGATGTTTCACTTTTCATCAGATTGCAAGGCCACAAAAAGTGCGCACATGCGAGATGAAAAGTTATGCAGGAACAATTTGGTGATTTCTTCTCGAGCTAGATATGTCAACAGAATTTGTAAAACTGTAACAAATACCAAAATTAAAAGATCACAAAACCAAAAATAATCACAATAAAAATTTGGCTCAATTACATCCCATGAACATGCATTCATAAAATATAAAACACTTAGGCAAGAATCACTACACTCCAAATGCGGGCACCAAAATCATATATTATTGCAAAATAACAGCGACCTTGATTACATAGTACAATCTAGTATTTATAAGAAATCATCTTCTTAATTTATGTTGAGGGTGAGAGATATCTTCATGCAATCATATGCTTCTAATTTAATAAAACAAACTAATTATCTAACTAGTGCTTAGTAGGACTCCATCCATTTTTATATCATTAATTGGATGTATGAGCCTTTACATGTCATAAAACAAAGAATTTATGAGAAAATAAAAAGAAGAGAGCCTTCAGTTGATGTGGAAGTGTCTAGAAGTGTCAAAAATAGAAGTTCCACCTTTACTAGGTATTTGTCAAAGTTAAAATCCTATCAGAATGCATTTTCCATGCATGGAAAGTTTGGAACTAGCACTTAATTGTCAATGCACCTCTGAAAAAATGCACCTCAGAAGAAGTGCATCAGTGCACTTGCACACCTCTGACTTCTTCAAAATTATTCCAAACACTTTGTAACCAAAAATTTCTCTAGCCCACCAACACACCTCAGGGGTCAAAAATTGCAAAATTTTACTGAGTGTCAAAAATGAAATTTTGACTTCTAGGTTTTGTACTCTATACCAAAGCTATATCTAGATGCTTGCCTTAGAATTTCTTGATAATATTAGTGATTTTTTCCACATATCATAAATCTAAAGCATCATAGTTATCCTTGACCTTTTGCCTATAGTTGTCTACTTCAATACAAGTCTTAGCAAAATCCCCGAGTTTAGTATCCAACTCTAGCAAGGCTTCTTCTGTTTTGAATGCCTACTAGATATCTTCATCGCTAGAAACATCATCAAAAATATTCCTAAATTTTTGCACTACTATCTCAACCAATATCAATTTTTCCCATGCATCATCTTCAAAAATATCGACACATGCGTCACTATAATGTTTCTCTACTTCCAAAATCTGTTCTCAGGCTTGGTCCTTGAGAAGGTAGATCTTTGCATGTAAAGACTCCATCACCTTATTACTATTGACTATCTTTTCTATCCATTTATCAATTAAATCAAGCTCTTCTAGAGTATATACGTCCATGAGCATTCTATATCTCTGGCCCTTTATTTCTTGTAGCACTTGTAAATCTTTTCCCCATGCATGTACCTCATCCATAATAATGAAATCTTGTTTCAAAATTGCTACCAATTTATTCACATTTTCCTACCTAGCATGAAGTAGCTTCATATTTACATGGATGATAAGAATACCTTTTTCCTCAAAACTTTCCCACCATTGCTAATAGGCATTCAAAAATGCATCTAATTGTACTCCTCCCCATCTCTTCTTTCAAATGTAGAATTCAAAGTCTCCTTGTGGTGTTCAGGATCCAAGGGACCAACAACTTCAGCTAAATATCCTTTTAGGACTTCATTTTTCCTTCGAAGTGCTATCAGTTATACCCCTTCCTATTCCAAACTTATAAATACCTCCGTCGTCCCCATTGTAACCATTAATTTGGCAGTATCTAATGTGGGCTTCCCAAGCACAACTTCTTTGATTTGGTAATCTTTTGGATCCAAATCTTCTATTTCCAAATTAGGAGGGATAGCCACTTGTGCAAATAAATCCTATTTCTAATCACTATTAATAAATTTCAATGCTCTTACTTCTTTGGATGGGGACTCAAGTTTTTTTAGAACCTCAATCAACTCTATTATATCTTCTTCATTAGCATTGAATTGTTTCCTTTTACTCCTTATTATTTCTTTTCACAACCATATTGGAATGTGTTCCACTAAATTTTTGCATTTGGAGGATGAAGGAGTCATTTCAACGATGCCTTTTCCCTTATCACTCCTCTCTAGGATTTTCTCCCTTTGTCATGGTTCTCTATTGGGAACTTCTATATCAGTAGAACCCATAGTTCTCACCTTGGTGTCCTAGAAAGCTTGCTGAAGATATTCAACCATTTGTCCTTCTCCAAACACTTCATCAATTGTTATTTGTTGTGTTCCTTTTGAACTTACTCTTCCTTCATACTTGGTGGTAGAGGAGTAGCAGAGCCTTTATCTATAGCAACTATGACTTGTAACGGGGATGGAGGAATAAGCTCAAGATCTTGTGGCTTTAGTGGCATTTATGTCCAATCTTCCTATTGGGACTCATTGATTAGTGTATCCCTAATCTTCTCTCCAATTAACTTCATCCCTATAGGCATAAAATCAAAATCTGACATCTTAAAAATATTAGTGCCCTATACATCATGCCCATCAATTCATTGTTGCATTTCATCTTTGTAAGAATTTTCCTAAGGGCGAAATTCACCCAGGAACTAAGAACTCAAACACAAGCACAATTGTAGACCAAGAGAGAGAGTATGATTAGAATGATGATGTATTTAATATGCCATGATAAGAGTACACTAGGATTGCCTATATATAAAGGCCTTTGAGATACATCTAGAATGCCTCCTAATTAGCTACATGATATGTCAACAACCAGGCACATGTCCACCAAATATGGGTTATCCTCGATTAAGCACGAAAGTATGTGTGATGATGTGAGGATAAGCCTACAAGGGTGTGACACACAAATCAGTGTTGTAGGTACCATTTGCAAAAATAGAGTTGTGTACTCCTGTGTTGTCTACATGACAACTCACAAAGGTGTGCAAACTCCTAAGTGTCTCACAAATAAAAATAATAAAAGAATAAAAGAATGCATTAACCTAATTAAACTTAAGTAAGTGTAAATAGTAAGTATGTATTTACACAAACACCCCCCCTTAAGTGTGACTTAGGGGAATGCCCTTAAGCTTACAAAACTAGGATGAAGATGCAATGCAAAATGGGCCCCAGCTACTATGCCATGTTAGGTACCCATGTACATAATGAAGATGTAATCTCTCATAAAGTGGGAAAAGAGGGAAAACCTCATGGGAAAAACCCTCCCCCAAAAAGAGATATAAATAGGGATGCATCGATGGATGGAGTAATCAAGACCCCCCCATTACGACATACATCTAGTATATACATAAGAGAATGATGAGAGAAGGAAGAGAGACAAAATAGGCTCCCCCCCCAAAAGAGGAATGCTGACAAGTGAAAGCTACTTGAATGAAGAAGTTGGTCCAAGAATGCATAATGATGTTCCTCCCCTTAGGAAGAAACAAAGCCAGAGGTACACTTCTAAAGATGTATGTTGGCCCTGAAACCTACTCAAGTATCCTTGAACTGATGTTGATGCTGCCCCTTCTAACTATGTTGAAAAGTACGACTACAAATTAGGAAAGGATGTATGCTGAACCTGTTCCATTGAACCATCTATCTCCTCAACTGACAAAGAGACCTCCACTAATATAAGGATCCACAATCACACCAACCTATATAGGTTGATCATGTAGAGAATGGACATGAGGGTCAGAGTGAGCCCTCACAACAATTGTAGAAGGATCACCTTCATCAATGAGAAGATGTATGTCCCCAAGGTTGTCTCCCAAGTCATCTGAAGCTAGAGCTGGAAGACAAGATGTACCATACTACATTGGACCTTTCATTATGGCAATGTAAGCATGTGGACTAGACTAATGTGACCTCTCACTGCAACTGTCAATAGAACCCCATGTGTATGAACCTATTGAAGCACTATCGCATGTGTCACTATCAGTTTCCACTATGTATGATGTGTGGAGAGGAGTAGATGATAAATTGGGAGAACTTTCCTGAAAGTGAACATCCTTCTCCACAAAGATCTCATGAGTCTCTGGATCCATAAGTCTGTAAGCCTTCATGTTGTCTTCATACCCAATGAAGGTACAAGGCCAAGATGATTGTGCCTTGCCACTCCTAGAAGAAAGGTTTGCCCATGTTGAATAACTAAAGACTCTAAGGTGACTCACAACTGGTTTTCTACTGCACCATGCCTCAAAAGGAGTCTTCCCATCTAATGCATTATGAGGAGACCTATTAAGTATGTAAGTAGCACTACTAATGGCTTCAACTTCAATTGTAGGATCAAGAGACTTAGCTTTTATTATACAACTTGCCATGGTCTTGAGAGTCTGAATCCTCATAGCTGCAACATCTATCTTGTGCGGACTAAATCCTAGTGAATTTTGAAGATCAATCCCCTCAATTCTACAAAAGTTCTTAAGTCACCTGTCTACATTTCTGTTCTCATTTTCCACCCTTAGTACCTTAATGGCTTTCCTTGACTTGTGTTCAACATAAATCTTGAAGTCTTGAAGCTTATGAACCACTTCATTCTTGTGATGAAGGAAGTGGACCCAAGTGAATCTTGAAAATTCATCAACAAATGTGAGAATGTAGCAGCCTTGGTTGACTAAAGTCACTACAAAGGGTCTTGATAAAACCATGTGAACTAGCTAAAGAACAATTGGAGCTCAAGAAGATTTCCATTTATCATACTTCTCCTTGAGATTCATATCCACTGAGCAAGTTGAACATTCTCACTTAGAAAAGCTGATGCTTGGTAGTCCTTTGACCATATGTTTTAAGAAAAGTTGATGAAGAGAGTGGAAGTCAATGTAACCAAACCACTCATGCCATAATTTGATGTTTGAATTAGAGTGAGTCAACAAGGCTTGAGAAGGACTCTTAGGCACAAAGTGGGAGAAGGAATAAAGCCTCTTGTCATCATTGACTTTCCCTAATGAAACCAATGAATCATCTCAAAGACTTCACACCATCACTGAATCTAGAAGGAAATCAACTTTGTGACCATCTCTAAGGTGAGTGGTTTGGTAAATTGATAGGAGATTAGAGCTAAGGTTTGGAATGTAGAGAACATCTTTGAATTCCCCATTTTTCATTACCACATGTCCTTTCCCTTCAACTTCCATCTTAGTATCATCTCCCACGAAGATGTGTGGTACCTTTGACTACTTCAATGAAGAAAAGTCTCCCTTTGAAGAACCCATGTGGTAAGAGGCACCTAAGTCAAGTATCTATTCCAAAGAAGAACGTGTGTTTGCCATAAGTGCTTACCCTTTACCCTTTGAAGAGGTTGGAGCTGAATCCTTTGAAGTACCTGGCACTTGAATCTTGTTCTTCTTGAGTAGATTTTCTAACTCATCGATTCTTCTTGTTTTGCAATGATGCTCGTCATGATTTGGCTTTTTGCAATATGCACAAAAGAGTTTGTCCTTCTTGTCATTACTTCTCTACTTTTTCGAAGAAGAACTACCTTGTTGTGAGGAGGATTGTTGTGTCTTAGATTGTGTTTTCTGGTTCCACTGCTTCTTGTTGTTGTTGCTTTTTCCTCCTCGACCTGATTTGTGATCATCACTAGCCACCAAGGCTTTGGTATTTGATGACTTGAGAAGTCCAAAATCCATCAAGTGAGATTGTTCAAAAATTAGCATCTTTGTAAATGCATCAAAGGAAGGCTTGCGATAAGCAGATCCCATGGTCAACTTGTGAGTATTAAAACTTGAAACAAATTTAGCATACTAGGAAGGTAGCCTCTTCAGGATGTGATGAATCAATCTATCATCCTTCATGGGATTTGCACAATCTTTAAGAAGTTCCCTATACTCATTGACTTTAATGATGAAATCTTGAATTGTGTCAAAATTCTTCGGATCCAAGATAAGTAGATCATCCTCAATCTGAAATCCCTTTTCTTCATCCACCTTACCATACAATTGTTCAAGTTTGTCCCAAGCTTCTTTGGATTTTGAACAATTTTTAATGTGAAAGAGAAGATCCCCATGTACACAACTCCTGATAGCTCCTAAAGCTTGTCAATCTTGAGTTTTCCAATCAATGAGTTCTTTAGCATCAGTAGGTTTAGGAATTATACCATCAACATAAAGACTAAATCCTTTTTCCATTAATATACTCCATCCAATATCTTTCCATGTAGAATAGTTGCATGAAGTTAAAGGAGGACATTTAAAACCCATGATGCAGAAATGAAAAGAGCACAATAGAGAGACACAAGAACATAGTACACACCCCACCTTTTCACTCAATCAAAAGATCCCCCAAAAAAGATGTTGTTGGCACTTTATAAGTAGTGTGTTTACAATAGGCCACTTGTCAAAATGAACAAAGTGGACTTTCTGATTTTTCTTTTCCAACTACCTTATGAGGCTTAAATCTATCACATAAGCACTATAGCTTAGATTTACAACAATTCTGAAAAATAATCAAAGCTTTACAATGCCAAAATAGGCCTAATTTTAAAAGTGATATTTTGGTCCACACAACCCTAGAATTTGACTTTAGATATGGAAAGTAGATGAAAAAATATGCACTTTAAAAAAAATAGAACCTAAAAAAGTGACAAAATGTGCCCATACGGAACATTTGAAGTTGGAAAATGTAGGATTATGCAAGTAAAATCACCAAAAAACATAATTTCTACAAAATCTATCTACCAAAACCAAAAAAAAATGCCACCAATGGAAAATTTAGGAAATTCTACTTAATTTTTAAAAAATTACACCTGAAATGGAGTTTGAATGTCCAAGTTATGGGCTTGCAAATTCAAGCTGCCAAACTGAAAAACAATCTGGAGAGGGGTTGGAGCAAAAACTACAAGTCTAAATTTGACAGTCAAACAGCCTTCACTGCAGTTGTAAAATGGTTGGGTTTGACAATCAAATGGGCATCAAATTTAACTTTTGAAAAAGATGACATCAATAAAATATTTGGGCCCCCTACTAATGTGTCAGGCTAAGTTAGATTTGTATATTGTATGAAACGTACAAAATTTGATGTGGCAAATGAGTCAGTGGCTGACTTATCAAAATGTCTTACTTGGCTATCCACATGGTTGACATGGAAATGCCTACTTACTTGACTACAACTGTGTATTATTTAATGCTATGTGTCTCCATTGAGGGGTTTGCAAGTGAATAACAGGATGCCACATGTCCTACACTAGCAGAGAGGGTCGGCAATCTATGTCTATCTGAGTTAGCACTAGTGAATGATGAACGGCCACGTGGCTGTGAGCAGGAGAAGATAGTCTGCCAGAGTTTTTAAACTTTATGGGTTTGATATTCTGTTGACGGCCAGAATATGAAAAAGCTTCACTAGAGGGTGGAAGATAGTGGCGAGACATAAATCTTGGATCGCACCGAAAATTAGCCAATGAATCCCAAAAAATTCACTCCATGAGCAAGATTTATTATATACCACATCGAAATGTTAATACTGGACATCAAATTTTTAAATTGTGGTAGCAATATTTTAAAATAAATCCCACATTGAATGTGTGGGTACACTTGCGGGTGTTTAAAAAAAATGCATCGCATATAGCAATGAGACAAGCAACCCACTAGAAATGTATGGCTTGACCAAACTTTGTATGGCCAGGGTAATTTTCCAGTGCAATGGAGGAATAGCCACCAATTTATGCAGTGTGGTGTCCATACTTGCTCAGAAATACTATGATGCCCGCTGTGAAATAAATGGAATTTCTTTTGTGAGAAAAAAAATACCTTCCAAATGGAAGAGTTGAGGTGTCACTGCCTAGTTTTTCTAAAATAAATTCTCTACTAGATGCCTAAAGGGAAAAAAAAATTGCCAATAATTTGACAAAAATATAGAGAAAATACAGATATGAATTAAAATTAAATTACAGATCTGAAAATAATGACCATACTCGAACTGCAAATCGAGGCCTCTAGGTTCTAATTTTCAAAAAAAAAATTGCCTCAGGATTGACTTTGGGCCAAGGTAGCCGAGTTTATAGTCAATTTTCACTGATTTAGTGTTCTGCACACAATGGCTAGGTCAAATTTGGTTCTAGACACTCCTAATTTTTGCAGCACTTCAGATTCAGGCTGAGGTGCTGAAGCAAGCATGGTCTTGAAATGGCTATGTGATGAGAAAGTCTCCAAGCTCTAATACCATGTAAGAATTTTCCTAAGGGAAAAATTCACCCAGGAACTAAGAACTCAAACACAAGCACAACTGTAGACCGAGAGAGAGTATGATCAGAATGATGATATATTCAATATGCCATGATAAGAGTACACTAGGAGTGCTTGTATATAAAGGCCTTTGAGATACATCTAGAATGTCGTGTAATCGGCAACATGATATGTCAACAACTAGGCACATGTCCACTAAAAGTATGTGCGATGATGTGAGGTTAAGCCTACAAGGGTGTGACACACAAATCAGTATTGTAGACACCATGTACTAAAATAGAGTTGCATACTCTTGTGTTTTCTACATGACAACTCACAAAGGTGCAAAAACTCCTAAGTGTCTCACAAATAAAAATAATAAAATAATGCAAAATAATAAAATAATGCATTAACATAAGTAAACTTAAGTAAGTGTAAATAGTAAGTACGTATTTACACCAACAGTCATCAAATGTGGTTGTATACAAAGGTTCTTCTAGGATTTTTGGCAATGTAGCTATAGAACTTCTTCTTCTTTCTTGTTATGTGGCACTTGCTAGTTAGGTTCTTCTATTCAAAGGTACATCATCCTCATCATCCTCTTCTTCATCTTCCTCCAGAATAGGTTCCAAGATTGATGGGATAGGGACCACTTTCATGATCACCCTTTGCCTCTTTTTGATGGGAGCCTTGATTTTTCTTCCCTTTTTGGGCATAGAAGGGGATTCTTTTTCTATTTTCCAAGGTGGAGAGACCTCTTGAATCTCAAATTCTACCTTTTTTTTCTAGTTGTAATAGCTGGTGGTAGTTGAGGGTCATCCTAGACTCACGATGCCCCAGTATCCTCTGACCCCTGTACATTTTCTTCTTCTTGTTTAGGTGCAAAAATTTCACCCTCTTCTATCTCATCCTCCACTCTTTTGAGCTCTATAATAACCCACTCTTCTATTGAGTTGATGCACGATTTCAGGCATTACCAATGATTGAGCTGCAAAGGTAGGAATTATGACTTCCTTTCCTCTACCTTTGGTCGGGTGGGCTTGTGCATGGAAAATCATTATTTTAGGTATTGGATTAAGCTTAAATAGCTTCTTGATCTAGTCCTACATCATCTTAATGACATGTCTCATCCTATGGTTGATATCTAAATTTTCCTCCCTATCAACCTATGCACTCATAATAGGCGTATCACCTATTTTATCTCTGTTGAATATAGGAACCAACAACTTCTCAGAATCTTGTTGCAAAATCTTCAAGGGAATCTTTATTTTTAGGGCCTTCTCTACCAAGTACAAATTCATTCTACAATAATCCCTTATTCATACATCATATTCATTTATGGCATTCATCCAATGATCCTTGATGGCTTCTTCATGCTAAAATGTCTTTCCCACAAAATATTGTACTCTCCCTATATTATCAAAACGTGGCCTTCATGAATTTTACTATTCCAAGGGATACTAATCCCATTCATACTCAAAAGAGGATATTTCTTTCCTTTGATCTACCCAAAAAGGTTCTATAACCAATGGCCAAGTCCAACATTTCTTATGTTGTTTCCTCACTCTATCATAAGCAGACAAAATTTGTCGAGAGATTTCCAATAGAACAAGCCTATCACAAGGATACCTCAGGAGCTTCTCTGGGTTAATAGTGGTACTAGCTACCCTTAGATATGTAAATTTTCTAAACTAAATATAGTAAGCTCCAAGTACTGATATTTGTGCCATTGCATCATCTGATAACCTCTTCGCATAATCTCCTTTTATGAATCAGATTATGGCAAATATGAATGCATCATTCACAATTATGTACTCTTTGCTTTACTCTTAGAGCTTCTTCTTCACCAACTAAGGGTAGATGATGTAGGCCATGCATTTGGATCCTACATACTACCTCTTCTGTACAACACTGGATAATATGTTGTCCTTGTGACTAACAAGTATACTAAATATGAGGTCATATAAAACTTCCTTTTATTCTTGCCTGCCACCAATTGTTCACATAAGTTCTCACTTAGAGTGGAAGCCCAATCTAGTGGCATCATCACCTTCCTGATTGTTTCAATTAAATGTATCACAAAGATGTTCAAATGCTTGACTGCAGGTAAACCCATAACTCTGCTCAATAGGATAATGGAATATTTGATGTCTTCAATCATATATCCCCTAGTCATGTCAACCTTGCCTATTTTCCTCCCCAAAGGATTCTTCTCAATAAGATATGAGGATTGAATGATCTCTAATGCCTCCTTAATATGTTCCTAATGTTGGAAATAATCAAGACTAGCTAGGTTACTGAGAGGGGAGGAGTGAATCAATAACCTCAAAAACTTTAAATCGATTCAGCACTTAATCATATAAATCATTCATCATTCATTCATCTAATCTACTGCATGCATGAGAAAAGATAAACATTCATAACACATGAACACAGTATTTTGGTGACCCAAAAACCTTCCAAATAGAAAGTAAAACTGGGGTGGGGATGTAACCACAAAACTTCACTACTACGGTATAAATTTGGCCTATTAGGGCTTACATTGACCACTTCTGATGATCTTCCCTATTAAGAGCAATTTGGACTGCTAGGTCCACCTTGTTAGAGGTTTTGCAAACATGCAATGAAGTATGCACTCTGTTAGGAGATTTATACAAAGAATGTTAAGTCTACCCTATTAAAGGATTTATAAAATTGATTCACCTATTAGGATGAAATAGTAAATTTGACTTACAACTTGATTGCAGAATAGATCTTGAAGTAAAGATCACCTCTTGTGACTAATATGTCTTTGTTGCTCCTTGTAGACCTTGTTGAATACTCTACTCTATTATTGATTTGCATTTAGTCTTCTCAAAACATTACACATCCATTCCTTGACATACTCATGACAATAAATATATATATATATATATATATATATATATATATATTGCAAATGATACAATAAATTACATATATACCATTCCAATAATTACAATTACAAGGTCAGCTAAAAACCAAGTAAATAAAATATTACTAAGTTGACCAAACATTAGAAAACTCAAGCTCTTCAAGCTGACTCGGTGACCTTCTGCTACTCAACATCCACTGTATTACTCAGCATCATCATGCACTTGGTAGAAGTAGAAACATGGTCCATACTATTCTCACAACATAGCTTGGAACTCGATAACCATTGGAGACTCAGTAGATATAGTGTCACTCAATAAATACTGAAACCTTTTTTTACCTTGATGTCACTCAGTAAACACCATACATCCATCATTTAGTAGAAACTGGCTTCATATCATGCAAATTGATAACTCAATAGACACTATGAAGCTTGGTGACCATTATCTATTTAGTGAACACTTTAAGCTCGGTACAGGAATACTTGGTGTGAACTGCTTAACTATTGAACTTTTAAGGTAACCACTAAATGCTAGGTATAAACTATGAACTGAGTGATGAGCTTGGTAAGCATTTAGAATCGAATAAGTGTTGTCACTAATAACAAATACTACATAATGCCAACAATCTCCCCCTTTGGCATTAGTGACCAAAAAAACTTATGAGCCAAAACTTATGTACACTGACATTCTGATTTTGATTTTTCAAAATTGATCTTTGTAAAGCTTCTGTATATACATATCTTACATGTCTCCCCCATACATATGGCATAATATATACATAGCTTTATATGTACATATATCAATATATTTTCTCCCTTATTTCTCCACAAGTCTCTTAGTAACTCATGTGATCTTATTATCTTCATTCTCCCTCTTTTTGACAATAATGCCAAAGGGTAGATGCAATATATCAAAATAGAGACATCAAAATGTGAGAGAAATTTGGAGTGTACCTTAAGAATAAGAGCCAATGTCTTATCCCAATTATCTTGCAAAATTGTGTAGGTGGAGAGGCCACTTGAACTTCTAAAAAAAGTTTGATAATATGATCTGCTACTAAAAAATTGTTATCTTAGACCAATGTTTTTGAATATGCAATATGTTTTTGCATTGGGTCCATAACTGGAAGGATTATATTTTAGATATCAATCAGTGTAGACCTGATCCTAGCTTCCTCTCTAAGTAATTCTGCCTGCATTTGTGACAAAAATTTCACCTTCATGTGATGTACTAAGCTTGAACTAGGGTCAAGTTGTAACCTTTGAGCACTAGCCTTCATGTCCACATCAATCTTATTCAATTTCTCCTTAATATCCTTGGTATGCTCGGTAACATCACAAAGCTTGCCAAAAAGTGATGTTACATTTGTGAAGTATTGGTCAAGGTTGTTCAAAATTATGGATAATTCTACCTAATTTATTGCAATGTGCTGGGCAATGTGCTCAAGCATCTTATTGTCAAATTTCTTTTTTGCCTTCTCAATGAGCTTCTCTTGACTAGAACTGTCCTAATTGAACTTATTTATAGCCTCTTCTAATTATAACAAAATGTGTTGAGATGGATCAACATCAACACCTATATCCTCAGTAATTATATTTTTGGCATTTTCAATTATAGTAAATTCTTTGTCTTTCTCTTCTCTAAGTTGCTTCTGCCTTGGCTTTTGCTCTAAAAGCTGACTAACCAATCTCATTTCATTGGATGTAGTAGTGTCCCAATCTATCTTAGGGATAAAAATTTCTTTATCCAAGTCTATATCTTCATCAATTGCCTTGCCAGTAAGCAAAATTTTTAGAGGAGTCTTTGGTTTTACTTTTGTGCTTACTTCCTTGGATTTAGAAATGGAAACAATAGTTGAAGTAGTTGGACTAGTAGAAAAGACTTGAATTGGTCCAACTAGAGGAAAACAAAGAGAAGTACCAACTATATCCAAAATTGATGTTCCTCCCAAAAATGATGTACCAATAGGTAATGCACAAGCTAGAATATTTACAATTGAAGAACTAGTTGGAACAAAAATTGATGCAATTAAAGTTGTAGTAGAAAAATTGTAGAACAAACTGGCAAACTTACTGAACAACTTGCAGTAGAAGCTGACATAATTGTAGAACTAGCAGTTGTGCACACTGCTAAGGTAGATTGCTCAGGTGTTGATGAAGAGGGTTTCAACTTGGTAGATGAAGTAACTAACACTTCCATTGAAGATACCTGGAGCTATGAGGTGGCAGGAACAGATGATATTTCTGATATAGTTGCAATCAATCCTGCTGATGCTAACTCTGACCCTAATGATGTTTCATACTTAGGTGGAGAGTGAGGAATGGAAGCAATGACTTCTACTACAATTTTCATTTAGTCATCTTCTTCATTTTCTTCCTCCTTGTCTTCCTCTTCAGATTCTTCCTCTTTCTCTTCATCATCAACCCTTAGTGTTTGATAGTCTTCAACATCAACAGTAGCACATGGAGTGTTATCATCTTCTTCATCATCACTATCACCATCATCATCCTTGATCTCAACTAGATCATCACTCGGCTTGTGTAGATGATAGATATTCTTCCACATGTTCGTTGCATCTCTTACAACATTCTCAATATCCTTAATTAAAATCAAACATGTGTGAAATCTAATCATCATTTTTCCTTCATTATTCTTCATGGCTGCCTTTACTTCTGCATTAGTAAGATTTGGCAATAATTTCCTCAAAGATTGTTCCTAGATATCCTTGGTTGTTTGTGCAACTGACTCCCATCTTGGTTGAAATCTTACCAATAATTCCTTTGAGATTTGGGAAGCAATCTAGTTTGGGGAGTACTTCCATTTTCCCATTTTGGTGAGTACTAGCTCCTCAATCTACATCTTCTTGGCATTCTTCTATTTGTTTCAACCTTTCCTGGAAGGTGAGTGGGGACTTGCTTAGCACAACTTCACCCTTGCCTTTTCCTTTGCCTCTCCTGGTGAAAATAGTTGTGGAGGCCTTTGGAGGTTTAGTAATGATTACCCTCCCTTTCTTCTTAGCTGGCTCTACCTCCTTCTCTAATTCTTGATCTTCTCCTTCTTCTTCTTCTTCTTCTTCTTCGTCCTCTCCTTTTCCCTTGGTAAGCATTAGAGGGCCAGTGGAAATTTTCATCTTTGCAATTTTCCTCTTGCCTTTGCTGATTGCTTGAGGTAGCTTGATTTCCAATTCAATTTTAGCTTTTGCCTCATCATATGTGCCAAATACTAGTTGATTAGGGTCTACAGGTTCATTTACCAATGCTTCAATGATGTCCCTAGTTTCATCAATATTGACCTAATAAGGGAGAGGTTTCACCCATGCAACTTAGGGCCTAACTGCCTGAATGTATACTCTATCATAGTCAACCATGAAACACACATCATCTTTATAATCCTCAACAAGTTTAGGAGGAATCTTTAACCTGTTGTTCATCCCTTCTTTGAAACCTTCAAAATAATTGTCCATTATGCTGTCAAAATTTACACCCATTTCTGCAATAAACTCATTTATTTGATACAAAATGGGAACATCCTTTCTCCATAAAAAAGAACCTTTGGATGGGAAGAATCTTTTCACATAAAAGAAAAGGCACGTCAACAAAGAACCAAATTTACAAGGGTTGTTCTTCGATGTTCAGATGATGTCCATATTCTTGCTTAATTGCTTTAGTAGTAGCTCTGACAAGTCTAATTTCATGTTTTTCTTTACAACTTTAAATGCTAAGTCTATTTCCTCACATGACACATTGTTCAATCAAATAGAGCTATAAATCTTGTGTGCAATTACATGAATACCAAATCTTAACTCCACATCAAAAACAGTGCTAATTTTCAAACCTCTACTGACCACTTGGCTAGGGTTTTTGATGGGGACACAACCCAAGAACAGAATGGACACAATAGAAAAGGGAAATTATATTAACTGAAAAATAAGCTAGTACATTCAATACAGAGAAAATAAACTTCAAAACATGCCCTAAGGGCTTACAATAGCATAAATGTGGAGATAATTTCTCCTATCAGTACCTCCTTTCAAACTCCACTCCGAACTACCTTTTACAATGCCAAAAATCTCCTTAAATAGACCCCGGAGGGTTAAGGGCTAGGAGTACATTCTAGAAAGTGCTAGTATGCATCCACCGACCAAATAGAAGGTTCCAAAAGCTATGTTAGAAGTCAACGCAAATCTAGAAGAATCTAGAAACGGTAATCGAACTTTCAGGAGGCATAATTTTTGAACCATAGCTCCGATTGACGAACCGTTTACATTTTTAGAAAGCTCTTGAAGTGCTCTATAGCCCTATGAACAAGCTCCACTTGTCCCCCATTTTTTGGCCCTTTTCAAGGTCATTTAATGCCCCTAACCTGACTTTGAAGGATTCTTAAGAGGTCTCCACAACCTGAAAAACTGCAATAACTTTCAAATCATGGGGCCTTTTGACCTGATTCTTTTTTTGGAATGCTCTAAATTACAATTACATTCATCTAGCCAATTTACACCTCCTAGTTCACCAAAATGATGGCTCAATTACATACTCCTATTTTTTTGAGATTTACACGAACACTAATAGTGAAACTGTGAGAGTTGGAACCTTTATTTGACCCAAATGGGTATCCAAAAATGAAAACACATGAAATAGAAACTAAGTCTAAGTATATTTTTTTTGGGTGACACAGGATTGCCCTTATACCTCTGGATGCTCCTGCATCAGTTTTCTTCTAGAGTTCATCCTAACCTATGGTTTTGGTAGATTTTTCTTTGCTTAGTATGGGAAGGCCATTAATCTTGTGAATCATCTTTTTGGTTATCAATACAGGCTGCTCTAACCATAATTGACCATTGTGTATGCAACTAAGAATATACCTAATCCATTTTATTTGAAAACTTCTTGGCAGGTGTGTGATATGTGTCAACCCTTTTGTTTCAAGATGCTTGTGTTCGAGTTTCAATGAGCCATCAAAATGCATTTCCTATAAAGAGAATTCCATTTCTAGGGTTCTTATCTCCTAAATTGAACACTTAAAATGTGCATGAATGTCGTTAATTAACATTACCTTTGGTGGTATTTGGGATTGCACACCATTAGGGTCGAGTGCCTCTACCACTACTGGATCTAGTTTGAAATTCGACACTTTCCACTCTACACCCTTGACCAACATCTTTGAACCCCTTTTCGCCTTGCTATTGTTGGTGCTTCTAGATGCCATTCTTGCTTGCTAAGTGATGGAAATTTTTGAACAAATTCCTTAGCTACAAATTCACTTGGAATTTCTTATGTGCACCTAGAAATCTCTTTGCTCTATGAATACTAAAAACATGGTAAAAAAATGGAGTCAAATTTTGCCCCTTTTGATGAAAATTTGCCATTAATGCTAGGTAGCATACTGACGTAGTGCGTGATAGATTGTCATCCACTTACTAGCTCAGTAAAAACTTGTGACTCGATGATCAAGCAAACTTACATTGCTTCCGACCTAGCTCAGTTGAGTTTGTGACTAACCTTGCTCGGTATGAACTGAACTTGTGTGATCCTTTTGTATCTGATATACTAATTTGGAACATCTATTTTCTTCCATTTGGAACTACTTGAGATATGGCTTGAAGATACAATTCCAGTCCCTCCTTTAAAGAATCTAATTGGAAATGGTGGAGTCACCCACTTCTTGAGTGACATTTCCATCATTTCAACAGTTCTGCTTAGTAGATTTAGGAATCCATAGTTGTCTCATTTGCTTCCTAATATTATTAGCTTTAGCTTTCTTTTCATCTTCAACTTTTCCTATGTTCATGCAGTTTTTAGCTATGTGACCAATTTTAGTGCATGTATAACATCTTACTGTTGAATCTCTCTTTCTCAAGTGATGCCTTATGCAGTCTATACCAATGTGTCCATATTCTCCACAATAGGGTCATCTATACCAAGTGTTGTAATCCCAACCAAATATTTCTTTGACAATTTGTTCAGCTAGATTGAATGGTGTGGATCTACATTCAGATGCCTTGTGATCTTGTTTACTGCAATTGTAGCATTTTCCATTGAATTTTGCCTTTCCACTGCTCCAACATTTTTTTGATTTATGACCTAACTTACCATAGTGATTGCAAGTAGGTCTTTGATTCCTTTGGGCACCTTGTTTGGAAGATTCACTTTCTTCTTTGTAACCAATTCTTGCTTTACCTTTTTTCCTATGAAGATTCTGCTCACTTTGTTGAGTCAATTGATCCATGTCTGCTTGAGATTTCATCATACTTTCATTGAGTTTCTTTTCAGAGATTAGATCAGCTTTCAATATTTCATTGATCTATCATTTAGTGATTAGATCATTCCTTAACCTTTCATTTTTAGATCTCAGATCCATGATTTCCTCATTTGCATTGGAGAGTTGATTGATAAGACTTTCTTGCTAAAGGGGTTGGTTTTGATTTACATTGTTCCTTGTCTCCAAGTCTTCACTTGCCTTATTCCTTTTTTCCAATATTTCACACATTCTTATTGACTAAACTTCTTATTCTCTTTTCAATTTTCTTACCTCTTCTTGTAGAGAGCCATTCTTTGCAAGGAATTCTTTGATTGTCTCATTTGCTTCATCTAATCTGCTTGATGGGAAAAAAATTTCAATCTTTTCTTGAACATACTAATGGTCATTCATTTGTCTTGCAAGTTCTTTCCTTCTTTTCAGGGATTGGGAAAGATGCTCCTTTGCTTCCTTGAGTTGAGGTATGGCCATTTCTAGATCTAGCTTCTCATTCTCAATAGCTTTGTCAAGTCTAAATATCTCCATTATCCTTGATCTTTTCTCAATTTGTCAAGCTTTGTCCTAAGAACCATAAAGCTCTGATATCAATTGTTGGAAATAATCAAGACTAGCTAGGTTACTAAGAGGGGAGGGGTGAATTAGTAACCTCAAAAAATTTAAATAAATTTAGCACTTAATCATATAAATCATTCACCATTCATTCATCTAATCTACTACATGCATGAGAAAAGATAAACATTCATAACACATGAACACATTATTTTGGTGACCTAGAAAGCTTCCAAATAGAAAGTAAAATAGGGGTGAGGATGATACACATAAAACTTCACTAATGTAGTATAAAGTTGGCCTATTAGGGCTTACATTGACCACTTCTAATGATCTGCCCTGTTAAGAGCAATTTGGACTACTAGGTCCACCTTGTTAGAGGTTTTGCAAACATACAATGAAGTATGCACTCTATTAGGAGATTTATACAAATACTATTAAGTCTACCTTGTTAAAGGATTTATAAAACTAATTCACCTGTTAGGATGAAATAGTAGATCTAACTTACAACTTGATTGTCGAATAGATCTTGAAGTATAGATCACCTCTTGTGACTGATATGTCTTTGCTGCTCCTTGTAGACCTTGCTAAATACTCTGCTCTACTATTGATTCACATTCACTCTTCTCAAAACATTACATGTCAATTCCTTGACATACTCATGACAATAAATATATATATTACAAATGATACAATACATTACATATATACCATTCCAATAATTACAATTGCAAGGTTAGCTAAAACACAAGTAAATGAAATATTATTGAGTCGGCCAAACAATAGAAAACTTAGGCTTTTCAAGCTAACTCGATGACCTTCTGATACTCGGCATCCACTACATTACTTGAAATTGTCATGCACTTGGTAGAAGTAGAAGCATGGTCCATACTAATCACACAACATAGCTTGGAACTTGGTAACCATTGGAGACTCGATAGATATAGTGTCACTTGGTAAATATTGAAACCTTCATTTACCTTGTTGTCACTTGGTAAACACCATACATCCATCATTCAATAGAAATTAGCTTCATATCATGCAAACTGATAACTTGGTAGACACTAGGAAGCTCAATGACTACTATTTGTTCATTGAACACTTTAAGCTTGATATAAATTGTTGAACTACCCATAACTACTAAACTTACAAGGTAACCATTGAATGCTTGGTATAAATTGTGAACTAAGTGATGAGCTCGATAAGCATTCAAAATCGAATAAGTGTTGTCACTAATGACAAATACAACATAATGCCAACACCTAGTACCACCTTTCTACTTGTTCATAAGTAAGCCTAATGAACTGATCTTCCCATGGGAGATGGAATATTTGCTTAATATTCATGGGGTGTAGATCAAGGATGATTTCTTCAGTTACACTCTTCACCACCCTTTCCTCTAGAAATAAGTGTTTTAAAAGTATTATCATGAGCTCCAAAGATTGCATCAATACCAAGTGTGAAGCTACATTGAGTAGTCTTGATTAGATAAGTGTTGAGACCATTTGTGATCTCTCAGTGAGTTTGCTGCAAATCTTCAAGACTTCCCCCAAATCAGTATGTCTCAATTTAGTAACGTTAATCTCTAAGTTATCATCTTAAAAGTGCAACTTTGTGGGAATTCCTTGGAATTTGAAGATGACAAGTTTAAGTGCCATTTTCTTGCCCAAGGAAGCTGATGAGGATTCCATTATATATGTACAAAGGGATGCTTATTAGTTTAGAATAGAAAATTCAAAATGTAGCATTGATACAAACAAAATTTGTAAAGTGACACTACTCAAAAATACAAAGAAACCCATTTTAACACTTAGAAAGCCTTATGGTGCACCTGGCACACCTAATAGGTGTGCCTAGTGCACATTTTTCTTTAAAACAAGTTATCAATTACAAGGGGTGCATCATTGCACCTAGTCGAGTGCACTGATGTGCACCAAAAAAAATTGGTGTTTAAGATTTTGTGTTTTTAACATATGCACCAAATTAGGTGTGCTAGTGCACACTTTTAAAAGAATATTTTTAGTTTCTTTAATGTTTAAGTTTTGCGAGGATTTGTGGGCACTAGTGCACTGATATAACTTTACTATTTTTGGCATAGGCCAGAGAGTAGGCAGTGGTGTGGAGGGGACGATAGAGTGCACCTTGGATAGTGCAGAGCTGTGTAAAAAGTTGGTGTGTGGTTGCATTTTAGGTAACAAAGAAGGCAAGATAACAAAATTGGGGAAACCCCCCACCCCCATTTATATAGACTAGGAGGGTATCTGGCTCAATTGTGCAATTGTGCAGTTGTGTAAAAAAAAGCATTCTCTAGAATCTAAGCACACTAACACACCTTGGGGGGTCCACCTAGTGTAGATTTTAACCTTTAGTCTTTTCTGACAGGTTCCAAACATGACCTTGAGAACTAGGGGAGACCTCAAAATGGCTCAAATCCAAGATTAGGTGTCCAAAAAGCCCAAAATAAAGTAGGGGTTCCCTATTTCTATTGGAAAATGGTGTGTGTGTTGTGTAACCACAACAAATAGCCCCGACAAAAGGAAGAAATGACAAAAGCATTTCTTCATCAACAAACACTCATCCAACATGTGTTAAACACCAACTAAACTCTAACCATTCCAAGCATATTTCAAATGACTTCATAGTCAAAATTTCAGGGTCCAAAACCTCCAAGCTCAGTGTATGCTTCATGTATTCATTTCCTTCGACATCTCAAGATGTAGTCTATCAAAAATTTCTATCAGCATGAAAATGATCTTCCACCCCCCCTCGCTCATCCATTGGGAATCTCCACAAAGGTCATTTTCAATCCTTTGTTCATCCAAATAAGAGAATCAGTTCACGGGATCTTGGTGGGGTGTCACTTTATTTTAATTTCTTGACAATCTTTTGAATAATTTCTCCATGTAGTTCATAATGTCACCATTTGATTCTTGGATGCAACAATATTTTGATATTAGATAACTCATTGTGAATGTGTATCTATTTTCCCTTTTAGATCCTTTAGAATCCTTCAGTCTTAACACCATTCTTTCTTTTCTTCTTTTTTATTTTCTTTTGTATCCCAACTACACTTAGAGTGTGTGGGTAAGACATTGGTGTTGTTTCTTGGATTTGATCTTTTTGTGAACATCCGTTGCATTCCTCTTTTAAATTTTTTTAGAAATTATCATGCCAAACAATGATCTTAGAAATTCCTTTGAGAGGAGCCTTTTGTTTGAAACAATTGGGGTTTGATCGCTCCTTGTTGTCTTCTTAATTCAACAACACCTAAAACAATTGATGTTTAAATTTACAAAGTGTCAAGAACTTGTTAATCTACAACCCTAAGTTCAAGACTGAAAGTCCCTAATTACTGAAAGTAATATCTATTCTTTATTTGGTATAAGACACACAATTATCCAAATGTTTTGACAAAGAGATACCTCTTCCTAAAATTGGAACCAAAAGAGTAGTTAGTAAGATATGTCAAAATAAAATCTCGAGTGCACCTACCTCCTTGACTGGCACAACTTTGAAAACAAACATGCAACTAAAAGCAAACACACAACTAAAAAACACAATTGCAGAAAATTAACACACTTGCAGAAATTAAATCTAACTGTTTTTTTTTTTTTGGGTCTTCTAGGCTTCAAAATAATGTTTCAAAAATTTCCCATTGACTGTCAATGAAACTAATTCCCCCTATAAGAAACGGAGCCTAAAAGTATTTTCTCCAAGAATTTCCACAATCTAATAAAGACCAATCCATAAGCATTGGAACTTAGTGTGACTACCTGGTTTTTCTCTCACCTTATCCCAAAGTAGAACAAGGTCAAAATTTTGAGGGATTTTATCATGGCCCTCTTGTTGGACCACCTCTTCACAATAGCTTGATGTTTAGCCATGTGCTCCAATGTAGCTATCTGTTTCTCATCCATCTCTAAAAGATTCATCAATCTAATGTGTACTCTGTCAACATCTTTAGCATACCCACTCATGAATTTCAAAATAGGAATCTTGAGGTTAAGTGGGAATATTGGCTCTTGTCCATAGACAAGAAAATATGGAGATGTCCCAAAAGCATTCTTGACCCTTAATCTATCCATAGAGCATATTTGAGTTGTGTATGCCAATCTTTAGGATTCTCTTTCAAATACCATCTTATTATTGTAATCAAGTTCTTGTTTGTAGATTATGTTACCCCATTTCCTTGCAGGTAGTAATTTGATGAGAACTTGATAATAACCTAATTTTCAAATGCCATTAGGTTAAGAATATTGATACAAAGGCTGATCCATTATTGCACACTAAAGCCAATGGCATCCCAAATCTAGTAACAATGTGTTCCTCCAAGAAGTTTGTTGCCACCTTAGTAGTGTAATTCCTGAAAGTTTATGCTTATGTCCATTGAGTACAATAATCAGTGGCTATGAGAATATAAGTGTGTCTAGTAGATGATGGTGGATTGAATGGACTAATGAAATCCAACCCCCACTTTGCAAAGGGACATACCTCGTATATTGGTTGTAATGGCATTATCGAGTGTCTTTCTCTATTAGCACTAGTATAAAAAATATGATGAGAATGTATGTACTCAATGTTATAAATTAATTAGAATAACTGAGAGGGGCATTAAATCAGTTATTCAAGGTCCAAATGCCCTAATAATACTTTTTCTACAAATCCTTAATGGCGCATGCATGCAATTGAACATTAAATAACTATGAAAAGTAAACATGCATCACACCATAACACTAAGAATTTGATAACCCAAAAACCCTCCAGGAATAAGAAGGTCAAATTGGAGTGGAGATGATACCCACAAAATAACTATGTAATTGATTTTAACCACTTCTGATGGTCTGCCCTATTAAAGGTCTACCCTATTAAAGGCTACAACACATTGTTAAATTTGACCTTCTTAGAGGATTTCACCATACTGTTAGGAATGGGTCTGGTCAAAGGACTTTGAAACATTCACTTGGAATGTCACCCTGTTAAAGGATTTACAACATGGCTATTAAACCAACCTAAGTCCATAAGATTTATTTTAACTATTATAATTGCTAGAGAGTAACAATAATGGCTTTTGATCTGATACAACTTATAACATATCTTACAAATTACAAATCACACTTCAGTTCAATCCTTTGCTTGGCTTTAATCACTTCAGCTCTGTAAGCTTGTCATCTCAAGCTTCATCACCTTGAGTCTTCTTTCTCATTATACCAATGCAATCATATCTATGGTCACCTATCGAAGCAAAGTATCTGTGCTCTCTTCTACCTTAGCGCCTTCTTTAGTAGTTCATGCTTTCATGCTTGACCCACTCTTTTCTGCTTTGTGACCTTATGATTCCTTAAATAGAAATCTGGAATACCTTTCTTGCTCGATTCTCCCTCTCCAACTTTAGGCTTTTCAATAGATTAGGTAAGATACAATGTATCTATCCCACATCTTGCTCTTATCTAGAAACTTCGTCTAGAATCCAATTATATTCATCAAAAACATTTTACATAGTGTTTTGTGCCACAGCTCATCATTCTTATCTTCTATCTAATTCACAGAATTCTAGATAACTACCATGTCAGCTCAGATCTTGCGAATCTTCAATTTTCAAAATAATGCAGCAACTCAGCATTATTGTTTTACTGATGCTCAGCACCTGAAGAAATTATGTGAAACTTGGCTCTTGAAATTCACTCGGTACTTATATCCTGCTCGACACCTGAAAACTTACTCTGCACCTATTTCTTTCTTGGCAACTGAAGACTGCTCGGCACCTGTTTCTTTTCTACTACTCAACACCTGATCTTCACTTGGCACCTGAAGATTGCTCAGCACCTGAAGATCACTCGGCATACACTAAGTTGAGCTTTACTAGGCCTCAACTGAGAATTTTTTCAGCACTAACTAGCTTGCTCAGCTCTTTCTAATGAACTTTAGTTAGGCTTTACAAATGACTTAGCTAGACCTTACATCTTTGATGTGTTTTAGTGTTCCCACTCTTTGTGTCTGAGATCAATACACTATTTCATCAATGGCTTAGCTGATCCTTATACTTCATTATAACAACATAACTTCAACCTTTCTCTAGGTACTCTAGTTACATCTTATTTGTTGCCACCTCCTTGTCAATCAACCAACTTATAGTATTTAGATCACTAAAGCAATTGTCATTCCTGCAAGTAGCAAGTTTGACATCAATGAAAAAAAAAATGATTGAAACAATTCTTTACCAATTCCATTACTCTTCATTCATGAGCTTTTCAATCATTTCCAACACTCAAAACTATCCTTGAATATCGTGAGCCAAAAATAACCCGATCTTAGGATAATATGAGTGATTGCTTCTATTGGACCATGTCTGATACCATACATATCATGAAATTGTTCTATAACTTCCTTTATTTCCTCACATCCTACGCACTTAAGGTAAATCCCTTCGTAATTCCTCCTATGCAATTTTCCATCATGCAACATATAGGATTTGCACTTCATTTTAAATCCCCTATGCTATAAACTAGTCATCAAACTGGGGCACTGATTTTGTACAAGATAGTAAATAATATCTTGGTACTAAACATCTATCACTACACCTTGATCAGTATCGACTTGAGATACTATCATTTTCTTCTGATCATTCTTATTCGCTACTCTATCAAACTCAAATTTCTTTTCATCTCCAAACTAGTTATTAGCTATCATCTTGATAATCCTTGACCTTAGACTAATCTCATAGGTTGGATTTATAGATCAAATTCTTAAAATATTTCCATCCATTTCCCTCATCTTTCATCGAGTTCATTTTGCATCAATAATGTTTTTACCACTGGATTAAGTACAATTGCATACAACTTACTTCTTAGTATGTAATGATAGAACTTCTTTACTGCATTGATCAAAGCAAAGACTATTTATCAAGGTTGGAATAATTCAACTTAGCATTTTTCAAAGGGCAACTCATAAAAGCAATAGGTCTTTCATCTTCCTCTTCTTTCTTCTGCATCAAGATCTCGATGCACGAATGCTCTAAAGCGAAGGAATATATCCTAAAGGGTAATTCATAATCAGGACTTACCAACACCAGGGCTATAGAAATGGCCACTTTGATATCTTCCAACAATTTCTTAATCTCCAAAACCCATTCTATTCTAGCCCCCTTTTTGAGTAAATCATTGAGAGGATGCACTATTTCTGCAAATCTGCTTATGAATTTTTGCACAAAATTTATCTTCCCAAAGAAAGACTTAAGTTCTTTTTTATTGTGGGGAGGTGATAGCTTCAAAATAGCTTCAATTCTATCAGGATCAATGGAGATTCCTTCTTTGGAGATGATATGACCTAGGAGCTTCCCTTTAGTAACCCTGAATGAACTTTTCTTAGGAATAAGAGATATGTCATACTTATGACATCTATTAAATACTTGTCTTAGATCAGTGATGTGAGTGATTTGATGCTTTGAAAAGATAGTTAATTCATCCATGTAGATAACTATATACTTGTTTATTAATCCCTTAAAAGCTTCATCCATGGCTCACTGAAATGTAGCCCATGCATTAATCAATCCAAAAGGAATTCTTCTATAGGAAAAAGCTCCCCATTTAGTTGTAAAAGTTTTCTTTAGTTGATCCTCTTCATCAACCATTACTTGATTATATCCTAAATATATATCCAAGAAAGACATCATCTTTAAACCATTAATGATTTGTAGAACCTCATCCAGTGATGGTAAAGGATAATTGTCCTTTTGAGATGCTAGGTTCAAGTTACAAAAATCAACACAAAGATGGATCTGTCTAGTCTTCTTTCGTACAGGAGCCAAATTGGCCACCCATGTGGAATGATGAATGGGGAAGATGATCTTGGCATCCAATAACTTCTTAACTTCTTTCATTATTAGAGGTTCAATGATAGGATTAACAAGTCTTTACCTTTTGTGAAAAGGTTTGGCATCTAGTTTCAAGGGGATATCATGGATTATAATCTCAGGATCATATGTTTTTAGCTCTTCATAGCTCCAAGCAATAACATCCTTGTACTTAGTAAGTAATTTGAGCATATCTTCCCTCTCTTGTACATGACATGCTTTCCCTATTCGGACCATTCTTAGCTCTCCATCGGTACCTAAGTTGCATGAATCACATTCCTCGATCCCCTTTTCTTGGATCATTCTTTATTAAGCATCAATTCATCCTGATCAAAGATGTGCTCTAACTCAACCATCCCCTTAGGAATAGTGTTCATTTTCAAATTTAGGATCCCATCTTCATCTTCAATTTCATCATCCTCAGGTTTATCATCTAGAGTGTCATCAATTTCCTACCCTTTAAAGTGGCCATTGCACGTGATAAATTTGAGTATATGTTGATCATCCTGAAAGACCTAAAAGTTTGTAATATTGTCCAAAATAGACAGAGAAGCAACCAATTCTACTTAAAATATTTTCAATTTTGTTCTCTCAACTAGTTGTAATGCACATGTTGAAATAGTGAGAGCATCTGGTACCATGTTCTTCTTTCTTGGGATAGACTTTATGTTAGAAGCTTCAAAATCATCCATTAAATCCCATACTCTTTTTCTATAAGCAAGTAACCTCTTATCATTATAGGAGTATAATGATTTCACTTTTCATATAACCAATTGAGAATCTCCCTCGATAATGAGAGTTATGGTTCCTTTCTCCAATGCGAAAAGAAGTCCTCGAATCAATGCTTTATATTCTATAGCATTATCAGTACATCTAAATTATAATCAATATGCTACATAGAAAGACTTACCTTTTGGGTTTACCAATTCAATACTTGTGGCAGCCCCTAATTTTCATTTGGAACCATTGAAGCGAAGTGTCCAAATTAGATCCTCCTTCAATTTTCTAACCTTGTGTTTGTTCATCCTTAGCTTCTCTTTCACTTGGGTTTGGAATGACTATTTCTCAGGGACCCATTGCAACTTCTCATAGGGTGAACTTGATGATTCTCCTTTATAACTTCTTGACAATGGGAGCATATGTTTTTGTTATTTGTCTTGAATTTTCCCCATCAATTCTTTGATTTCTTCAAGTTTAGGTTCAGGATGAATGACTACTGAAGCCTACCTTTGACCTTTCACATACTATCCTCTTCTCTGAACTTTAATCATTCTTAGGGAGGAGAAGACAAACCTCCACCATCTGAAGAGGTATCAATATATGATAAATTTAGATCATTGATTTCCTCTTCAACCTTTTACACAAATTTGGATAAGTTTATAAACTTTTGACTTTTTTTGAGTTCATCTTTTGGAATTTTATTATCCTTGTGTCCCATCATGTGTGTTAACACCTTTATGACTACTTCTTGACATGAAGAGCATTCAAATTTAGAGTGACTAAATTTATGCAATCGGCAAACTCCTAGAAGAAGTAGGATACTAGGGTCAAATCCTCTCCTAAACACTATAAATTAGCCACCATACTATCTATGAATTGTGGCACAATTTCATCCTTTAGGATCGGTATCTTGAGCTCTATATCTTGATCACTTGATATTTTGGATGGGATTGTATCAAATACCATCACTTTGTATGAGCCTAAATTCGATTGTAGGAATGCCACCTCATTTGGAGTGTTGTATTTTGTAATCATCATTTTTAACTTGGGCTCTATATCTATTTTGATTTGATTGTTTAATCCTTTCCACAGTAACCATAACTGAGTGAAATACGTAGAAAACAATCCTCTTAGGCATTTCGTCCATTCTCTACCTAGAAGAAGTCCATCCTCACTATAGTGGAAAATTTTGCAACATGTTGAACATGGGCATGTTGGCCTTTATTTGCTTCAAATATTCTACAGCACTATACTTTTTAGTAGACCAAGCAGGATTTTCAATATTGTTGGTACATTTGCTTGGTTCTAATTTTTTTGTCCTCCATATGGTGGCCTAATTGGTGCCAAATTGTTACTTGCTCTTAGATTGGGAGGAGTTGGTTGTGAAACTGGAGGAATTCCATCTTTCATAGGTTCTTTTCTACTTCTTAGATTATATGTATTTTGATTGTAATTACAAAAAGAAAACATCTCTTCATGTTGAAGGTCAAGTTCCTGGCTAAATGGGAATGAGAATTCTTCGTTGATTGGTTGTTCTATCTGTGCATTCTATGCAGAATCATATGATTCTAATAGCATAGCATTAAATTTTATAGGAGGAGCATTGTCATTTACTCATGAACTTTGAGTCATCTCTTGACTTCCATTATAGTAAAAACCATCATTGTTAGATGCATTTTGACCATCGTCATGCTGATTAATATCTGCATACTAAACATTTGTATTGTTATTATCTGCAGGAATGCTTCCATTATTCGAATGGGTGTTCCACTATCAGTTCTATCTTTGGAAGCCATTATTATGATTAGGATGATTGAAGTTGTTCCCTCCATTATTATTTCCTACGTTGTTATTCCCACTATTGTTGTTTCTATTGAAGTTCCTATTATAATTTTGGCCATAATTGTTGTTGTATGGGCCAAAACTATTCCTTTGAAAATCATTATTCTATCCTTATGACAACCTTAGATGAGTCAGTTCATTATTCATCTGTGGCATAGACTTTTTCATCTAACCAAATTTGAAAATAAAACTATTATCTGCTTATGTGGGAACTATTGTCTTTTGCTCAAAGAAGGCAGCTTTTAGAGGTTCATACCCTGGGTATGTTAGAGTGAGGTTTTTTGAAGCAAGTGCCTATTGTAATGGAACTAGATTCATAGGTATGAATTGACTAGGCATCATGGATACTTCGACAAGGTATGTTGGCATTAGTGTAATAGTTTGAGCTGGAAGCATTAATCCTCCTAAATTAGGATTAGCTTTCTTAGTGAAGGTAATTTATTTTGTGAAGACTTTATCCAATGTGTTGATATTTTTTGTAGTAATTCTTCTCATAAAAATAGCAATAAGATGGTCCATAACATTCAGATAAATCTAAATAGTAGCTTCAACTCGTATAGTGCATGGTGCTTCTAGCTTGCAATATTCCATATGAAAGTGATGGTTGAAGTGTGAAATCGTCTTAGCTAGGTCTCTTTTTATTGGTATGAATTGTTGATGGATCATAGCTGGGTTAATGAAAGTTTTAAATTGTTCCAAGTACAATTTTTCAAAAGTATCCCAATCTCCAATACATCTAGCTAGCAAATTAGCCTACCAATTAAAGGAAACTTCCCCCAAAGAATAGGGGAATAAATGAAGAATCACATCCTCTTTGGCAATCTATTTTCGGTTCCAAATTTCTTTAAATACTTTGATGTGATCTTTGGTAGTTTGTGTCTCTCCATAAATGAACCTTGGGAAAAACTTCTCAAGATTCTTGGGAAGATCATGGAGTGCACCTCTCAAGTTGATTGGTAAGTCTATAGCATTTGCAAAAAATGTCATTGGAGGATTTGGCAGACGTAAGGGTGGTTGTTGCAGAGGTGGAACTATTGGAATATTGGATGGTCCACCAGGTGGTTGGAGTAGAGGGGGAGTTGAAGAGGATGATGAAATGTTGAATGGAAGTGATTGAATTCGAGATATTCCTTTGTCACTATGTGGTTTGCAAAAATGAGTAAGTTCAAGAAACTCATGTGCAGTTAGTGAAGATCTTGAAGCTCACTGAAATGGGGATTCTAGATCAAAATCCTCTAGTTTGCATCAATTCTAGAAAAAGCACACCTCTATAGAAGTAAAATTTTGTTAGGATAAACCACGGACAGAAATAAAAACAACATGCAAATATAACCAATAACAGAAAAATAATAGATCACACAGAAATGAACACAAGGCACCAAGATTTAATGAGGAGCATCAATTCTAGAAAAAGCACACCTCTATAGAAGTACTCCACCTGGTATCAATATCCCCAACCAAATCTGAGTCAACATAGCCCTGTAAATCAGTAGTAGAGACCCCAAAGTGTAAACACTTATTGGATGTTCCTCTCAAATATCTGAGAATCCACTTGACAGCATTCCAATGCTCAAATCTTGGATGACTCATATACCTGCTAACGACTCCCACTACATGTACAATATCTGGCCTAGTGCATACCATAGCATACATCAAACTTCCTATAGCTGAAGCATAGGGTACCTTTCTTCCTGTGTCTTGGGACACATCTCCTTAGTCAATTTCAAATGACCAGGTAAAGGTGTGCTGACAGATTTAGCATTCTCCATACAGAAACGTTGCAACACCTTCTGAACATAATCAACTTGAGATAGCGTCAAGGTTCTGTTCTTCCTATCTCTGCAAATCTTCATACCAAGGATTTGTTTTACTACCCCCAAATCCTTCATAGCAAATGCATGTGCTAACTGGCATTTTAGCCCCTTAATATGATGCATGTTAGACCCAGCTATAAGCATATCATCAACATATAGACATAAAATAATGTAGCTATCAGCATCCAACCTCTTAAAATAAACACAATAATCTGAATGACACCTGTTATATCCATGCTCATGCATAAAACTGTAAAATTTCAGATACCATTGCCGAGGTGCTTGCTTCAAGCCATATAAACTTTTCTTCAATTTGCACACTAAGTTCTCCTTACCTTTGACCTCAAAACCCTGTGGCTAAGCCATATATATTTCTTCATCCAAATCACCATGAAGAAAAGTTGTTTTAACATCCATCTCCTCTAAATGAAAATCTTCAGTAGCCACAAGACTTAAAACAGTACGAATAGAAGTCATTTTAACAACAGGAGAAAATATCTCATCAAAATCAATTCACTTTTTCTGTGCAAATCCTATTACAACTAACCTGTCCTTAAATTTTTTCTTACCTCCTTCCTCTTCTTTCAACTTGTAAACCCATTTATTCTGTAAAGCCTTTTTACCTATAGGAAACTTGCACAAATCCCATGTCTTATTTTTCAGCAAAGAGTCCATTTCATCTTTCATTGCAAACTCCCACTGAATCTTAGTATTTACCTGCACAGCTTCATCATAACTTTCAGGTTCACCAGCATCAGTAAGTAAAATAGAATACAAAGAGGGAGAAAACCTTTGTGGAGGTCTAATTTGCCTTGTTGACCATCTAACATTTATTGGTGTGTGTGGTATTTGTTGTTGCAGTTGTTGCACATCATGAGGAATGGCTGGAACATCATCTTTTGGAGTATCATCCAGCACTACATAATCATCTTCTTTCTTCTCATGTTGCTGCAACAGATCTTTGTACAACACTTTCTCATTGAATATGACATCCCGACTTCTAATAATTTTAAGATTTTCAAAATCCCAAAGCCTATAACCAAATTCATTAATGCCATATCCAACAAAGACACATTTCTTTGATTTAGCTTCTAGCTTGGTTCTATTTTCAGAGTCTATATGAGCAAAAGCTTCACAGTCGAAGGTCTTGAGAAAAGAATAACTCACCTTCTTACCAGTCCATGCTTCCTCTAGAATACCACAGCCCAAAGGAGTAGAGGGACCTCTATTAATCAAATATACTGCAGTATTGACATCCTCTACCCACATGTGTAAGGGCAACCCAGCATGCAACCTCATGCTCCTTGCGCGCTCCATTATAGTCCTGTTCATGCGTTCAGCCACTCCATTTTCCTGTGGAGTCCTTGGAATAGTTTTTTGTCTACGAATACCATTAATGGAGCAATAATCTTCAAATTCATGGCTGCAATACTCACCACCATTATCAGATCTGAGACATTTTAATTTCTTACCAGTCTCATTTTCAACCAAGCATTTCCATTTCTTAAAAGTTTGAAATACATCAAATTTCTGTCTAAGGAAATAAACCCATACTTTTCTAGTTGCATCATCAATAAATGTAACATAATAATGAGAGCCACCAAGGGAAGATACCTAAGCCAGTCCCCATACATCTGTATGCACAAGCTCTAATTTCTCCTTTTTGTTTTCCTTCCCTGTCTTTACAAAACTCACTCTCTTTTGTTTTCCATACACACAACTTTCACAGAAATCCATATTCACACATTTTAGACCTGGTAAAACTTTCCTTGAATGAAGTACTTTCATACCTTTCTCACTCATGTGCCCAAGTCTATTGTGCCACAGCGCTGTATCAGAATCTACAGCAGCTATTTGTTCTCCCTGCTCAACTACAGTAATTGTTCCTGAATATTCATTTTTCTCTGAAACAATCAAAGTAGAAGGAACAATATGATATGTACAAAGATATAAGGTGCCTACTTTCACACCTTTTGCTACTACAAGGGAACCTTTTGAAACCTTCCAATTTTTATCATTAAAAGTAACTACACAACCCTCATAATCGAGTTGCCCTGCGGAAATTAAATTTCTACTTAGTTTTGGAACATGTCTTACCTCATGTAGTAGCCAATGATTCCCATTCTGCAACTTAATCTTAATTTTTCCCTTTCCAACAATCTGACAGGGTTCATTATCCCCCAAATAAACAAGCTCAAAATCCCCTTGGACATAATCAATGAAATAACCTCTATGAGGTGTAGCATGAAATGAAGCACCAGAATCTAAAACTCATGAATCATCAACACTCTCTAAAGACAGAAGCAAAGCATCCTCTTCGAATTTGTTACTTACCACATTTGCCTCCTTGTCTCCATCTGATTTATCTCCTTCATTTTTCTTTCGATTCCAGCAATCTTTCTTTTTGTACCCTGGTTTCCCACAGTACCAGCAATCATTTGGTCCTCTCGATTGAGACCTCCTCCCCTTTGACTTTCCTCTTGATTTCCCACGATTTCCAGAGTTACTTCCTCTTTCAGTCAATCTACCCTTGCTTTGTGCATTTAAAGCACTTCCTGATGTAGATCCACCTGAGGATTTTCTACGAGTTTCCTCACTTAAAATAACACCAATCACATCATCATATTTTAGGGTACTAGATCCAGGAATAGAATTACTCACCGCCATTACCAAGCCATTCCAGCTTTCAGGCAAAGAACACAAAATCAAGAGAGCCCTAATTTCTTCATCAAAATTGATACCCACAGAAGATAATTGACTAGTAATAGTATTAAACTCATTTAAATGATCTGCAATAGATCCACCTTCTGCCATTTTCATATTAAATAAACGCTTCATGAGAAATACCTTGTTCGAAGCGGAGGGCTTTTCATACAGTGTCGCTAGGGTTTTCATCAAATCTTCTGTCGTCTTTGCTTTTGTAATATTAAATGCCATCGATGGTGCCAAGTATAACCAAATTCTTTCGAATGCCTTTCTGTCCAAAAGATCCCATTCAGCCTCTGACATAGTTCCCTGATTCTTGGCTTTTCCTTCCAATGGCTTCCATAAATCCTTCTGATATAGATAGTCTTCCATTTGCATCTTCCATAACTGGAAGTTCTACCCATTAAACCTGTCAACCCTCAACTTACCCTCATCTGCCATCGCTCCCACTCAACCGTGAGACTCCCACTTAACCATGAGACTTTCCTACAGAGGATAACTGAAAGACAACCTCGCTCTGATACCACTTGTTAGGATAAACCACAGACATAAATAAAAACTATATGCAAATATAACCAATAACAGAAAAATAATAGATCACACAGAAATGAACACAAGGCACCAAGATTTAACGTGGTTCACCCAATCCCTGGGCTACGTCCACCAAACAGCAAGTCTGATCTTATTACAATCTAGTGATTACAACCTGATTACAATCTGTAATCCCTTACAGCTCAATACTACTGCAAGAACCAATTTCACATCACAACATAATGAAAAATACCCAACCCTAAGCCCTTTTATACAAGTATTAAACCGCTTTAGGGTTATAACATGTCGGCCATATGTCGGCCATAATATGTACAGTACTTTCCTGATTAGTCACCACAATCTAACAACTTTCTCACAAAATGAGGTGCACCATAGAATTTAGTGCAGTAGTCACCTGTGCACTTGAATTTCTCAAAAACTCAAAAAAAATTTTGAACTTTATAAGTGCAAAATTTTGAAACTTTGGCAAATTTTCCTTCTATTCTAAAAATTAATATGGCCCTCCCTCTTGTGCCACTTATGTTGAGTTTTCGTTATGCATGATGCTAAATGGTAGGAATTCTTTCGAACTCCTCTCTTGAAAAGTCAATCTTGTGAATCAACTGCAAGGTTTTGGGCGATCTTGTGACCTACTAGAATCCACTTAGTTGAAGATAAATGTGAATTTTCATGAGGAGGCCTTTTCTGGTTCAAATAACTTTGGATAAGATGTTGAATCTGTTCATTGCTTCAAAATAAAACACGCAAAAAAGAACTATGTTTTTCTGTATTTTCTATGTTCTTCAATGAATGCAATCTAACAATGCAACTAATTTGAATTCCTAATTTAACAAGGGGTTAGTAAAGAAAATAACAAGAATTTTAAAGAAAATGACATGAAAGTAAAATCCTAATGGACATAAGCTATGAGAAACAACACGTCTACGAGTTAAGCCTTTCAAGAAATCAGTGGATAACTAATGAAAATAGGAGTAGCACTTTGTTAAGTCCATTGATACAATCTTCGATGGAAATTCAATAACCATAAGATGTTTCACTTTTCATTAGATCACAAGGCCACAGAAAGTGTGCTCATGTGAGGAAAAAGTTATGCAGGACCAATTTGGTGATTTCTTCTCGAGCTAGATACGTCAGCAGAATTCATAAAACTGTAACAAACACTAGAATTAAAAGATTTCACAACCAAAAATAATTACAATAAACCTTTGCCTCAATTACATTCCATGAACATACATTCATAAAATACAACACACTTAGGCAAGAATCACTACACTCCTAATGCAAGCACCAGAAGCATATATTATTGCAAAATAATGGCAGCCTTAATTACATATTACAATCTAGTATTTATAAGAAATCATCTCCTAAATTTCAGTTAAGAGTGAGAGATATCTTCATGCAATCATATGCTTCTAATTTAATAAAACAAAAAAACTATCTAACTCATGCTTAGTAGGAATCCATCCATTTTTATATCATTAATTAGATGCATGAGCCTTTACATGTCTTAAAAAAGGAATTTATGAGAAAATAAAAAGAAGAGAGCCTTCAGTCAATGTGGAAGTGTCTGGAAGTGTCAAAAATAGAAGTTCCACCTTTCCTAGACGTCTGTTGAAGTTAAACTATTGTCAAAATGTGTTTTGATCCATGGAAAGCTCTAATTTTAGAACTAGTAGTTAACTGTTAGTGCACCTCTATAAAAATGCACCTCAGAAGAAGCACATCAATACACCTGTACACCTCTGACTTCTTCAAAATTCTTCCAACAATTTGTAACCAAAAAGTGCACTGGCTCACCAATGCACTAACACACCTCAAGGGTCCAAAATTTCAAAAGTTTACTGAGTGTCAAAAATAAAATTTTGGCTTTTAGATTTTGTCCCCCTTCATACCAAAGCTATGTCTAGATGCTTGCCTTTGAATTTCTCAATAATCTTAGTGATTTTGCCACATCTGGTAAATTAAATCATCATACTTATCCTTGAGCTTTTGCCTATAGTTGTCTACTTCAATATGGGTCTCAACAAAATCCTCGAGTTTAGTATCCAACTCTAGCAAGACTTCTTCTGTCTTGAATGCCTATTAGATATCTTCATCGCTAGAAACCTCATCAAAAATCTTCCTAAATTTTTGCACTACTACCTAAACTTATGTCAATTTTTCCCATGCATCATATTCAAAAATATTGAGACATGAAACACTATAATGTTTCTCTACTTCCAAAATCTACTCTCAAGCTTGGTCCTTGAGCTAGTAGATCTCCACATGTAATGATTCCATTACCTTATTACGTTCTATCATCTTTTCTATCAAATCATCAATTAAATCAAGCTCTTCCACAGTATATACATCCATGAGAATTCTATATCTTTGGCCCTTTATTGCCTATAGCACGGTCTGTAAATCTTTTCCCCATGCACATGTATCATTCATATTATTGAAATATTGTTTCAAAATTGCTACCATTTTATCCACATTTTCCTACATAGCATGAAGTAGCTTCAAATTTCCTTGGATGATAAGAATGCCTTTTTTCTCAAAACTTTCCCACATTGCTAACAGGCATTCAAAAATGGATCTAATTATACTCCTCCCCCATCTCTTCTTGCAAGTGTAGCATTCAGAATCTCCTCAGGATGTTCAGGATCCAAGGGACCAACAACTTCAGCTAAATATCCTTTTAGGATTTCATTTTTCCTTTGAAGTGCTATCAGTTCTACCCCTTCTTGTTCCAAACTTCTAAATACCTCCTTCATCCCCATTGTAACCATTAACTTGGTAGTGTCTAATGTGGGCTTCCCAAGCATAACTTCTCTACTTTGGTAATCTTGTGGATCCAAATCTTCTATTTCCAAATTAGGAGGAGGGATAGCCACTTTTGCAAATAAATCTTGGTTTTGATCACTGTTAATAAACATCAATGGTCTTGCTTCTTTAGATGGGGACTTAGGTTGAACCTTAGAACCTTAATCAACTCTATCATATCTTCTTCATCAATATTGAATTGTTGCCTTTTACTCCTTACCATTTCTTTTCGCAACCATCTTGGAATGTGTTCCCTCGAAGTTCTACCTTTGGAGGATGACAAAGTTGTTCAGCTATACCTTTTCCCTTACCACTCCTCTTTGGGGTTTTCTCCCTTTGTGATTATTCTGTACTAGGAGCTTTTGTATCAGTAGAACCCATAGTTCTCACCTTGATGTCTTGGGAATCTTGCTAATGATATTTGACCATTTTTCCTTCTCTAGACACTTCATCAGTTGCTATTTTTTGTGGCTCTCCCTCATATTCCTTTTGAACTTGTTCTTCCTCCATACTTGGTGGTAGAGGAGTAGTAGAGCCTTTATCTATAGAACCTGTGACTTGTAATGGGAATGGAGGAATAAGCTTAGGACCTTATGACTCTGGGGGCATTTGAGTCCAATCTTCCTATTGGGGCTCATTGGTCAGTGTATCACTAATCTTGTCTCCAATTAACTTTGTCCCTATGGGCATAAATTCAAAATCTGACATCTTAAATATATCAGTGCCCTCTGCATCCTTTTCATCAATCCATTGTTGCCTTTCATCCTCCAATGTGCTCATCTTCAAAGGTTCTTCTGGGATTGGTGGTAGTGTAGCCATAGAAGAACTTCTTCTTTCTTGTTCTGTGACTCTTTCTAGCTAGGTTCTTCTATTCAAAGGTACATCATCCTCATTGTTCTCTTCTTAATCTTCCTTGGGAATAGGTTTCAAGATTGATGGGATAGGGAACACTTTCCTGATCACCCTTTGCCTATTTTTGATGGGAGCCTTGATTTTTCTTCCCTTTTTAGGTGCAAAAGGGGATGCTTATTCTATTTGCTAAGGTGGAGAGACCTCTCAAATCTCAAATTTTGTCTCTATTTGGCTAGGTACAATAGCTAGTGGCAGTTGAGGATCATCCTAGACTTGTGACACCCCCAATCTCCTCTAACCCCTATACATTTTCTTCTTGATGTGTAGGCACCGAAATTTCACCCTCTTCTGTCTCAACTCTCTGAGGGGAATTTTGTTTCCTTTTACCTTAGCCTCCATTCTTCTGAGCTCTATAATAACTCACTAACCTATCAAGTTGATGCACGATTTCAGGCCTTAATGGTGATTGAGTTGCAAAGGTAGGAATTGTGAGTTTTTTTCCTCTACCTTTGGCTAGGTGGGCTTGTGCATGGAAAATAATTGTTTTAGGTATTGGATCAAGCTCAAATGTTTTCTTGATGCAATCCTGTGTCATCTTAATTACATGCCTCGCCCTATGGTTGATATCTAAATTTTCCTCCCTATCAACCTTAGCACTCATAATAGGCCTATCACCTATTTTACCTCTATTGAATAAAGGATCCAACAACTTCTCATAATCCTATTGCAAAATCTTCAAGAGAACCTTTATTTCAAGGCCTTCTCTACCAAGTAAAAAGTCATCCTACAATAATCCCTTATTCAAACTTCATAGTCATTTGTGTCATTCATCCAGTGATCCTCGATGGCTTCTTCATGTTGAAATGTCTTTCCTACCAAATATTGTACTCTCCCTATATTATCAAAACATGGCCTTGGGGAATCGTACTATTCCAAAGGATACTAATCCCATTCATACTCAAAAGAGGAGATGTCTTGCCTCTAATCTAACCAAAAAGATCCTATAACCAATGATCAAGTCCAACATTTCTTATGTTGCTTCCTCACTCTGTCAAAAGAAAATAAAATTTGTTGAGAGATTTCCAATAGAGCAAGCCTGTCACAAAGATACCTTGAGAGCTTCTTTGGGTTAACAGTGGTACTAGCTACCCTTAGATATGTGAATTTTTTGAAATAAATATAGTACACTCCAAGTACTGATATTTGTGCTATTGCATCATCTAATAACCTCTTTTCATAATCTCCTTCTATGAATAAAATTATGGAAAATATGAATGCATCATTCACAATTCTGTATTATTTGCTTTTCTTCGAGAGTTTCTTCTTTACCAACTAAGGGTAGATGATGTATGGCCATGTGTTTGGACCCTACATGCTACCTCTTCTATACAACCCTGGATAATTTTTTGCCCTTGACGCTAACAAGTATACTAAATATGAGTTCATATAAAACTTCCTTTTATTCTTGGTTGCCACCAATTGTTCACATATGTTCTCACTCAAAGTGGAAGCCCAATCTAGTGGCATCGTCACCTTCCTGATTGTTTCAATAAAATGTATCACAAAGATGTTCAAATGCCCAATTGTAGGTAAACCCATAACTCTACTCAATAGGATAATGGAATATTCGATGTCTTCAATCATATATCCCCTAGTCATGTCAACCTTGCCTATTTTCTTCCCCAAAGGATTCTTCTCGATAAGGTACAAGGACTAAATGATCTTTGATGCCTCCTCAATATGTTCCCAGTACCACTTTTTTACTTGTTCATAGGTAAACCTAATGAACTAATCTTCCTGTGGGAGATGGAATACTTTCTTGATATTCTTGGGGTGTAGATCAAGGATTATTTCTCTAGTTACACTCTTCACCACCCTTTCCTCTAGAACCAAGTGTTCTACAAGTATCATCACAAGCTCTGAAGATTGCACTGATACTGGGTGTGAAACTACATTAACTAGTCTTGATTAGATAAGTGTTGAGACCATTTGTGATCTCCTAGTGGGTTTGTTGCAAATCTTCAAGAATTATCCCAAATCAGTATGTCCCAATTCAGTATCCTTAATCTCTAAGTTATCATCTTGAAAGTGTGACTTTGCGGGAATGCCTTAGAATTTGAGGACGATGGGTTTAAGTACCATTTTCTCACCCAAGGAAGCTGATGAGGATGTCATTATATCTGCACAAAGGGACACTTATTAGTTTAGAATAGCAAATTCAAACCCTAGCATTGATACAAACAAAACTTGTAAAGCGACATTACTCAAAAATACAAAAAAAAAACCCATTTTAACACTTAGAAAGCCTTATGGCACACCTGGCGCACCAGTGTGCATTTTTCTTAAAGAAAGTTATCAATTACAAGGTGTGCATCAGGTACCTAGTCAGGTGCACTGATGTGGACCAAAAAAATTAGTGTTTAAAGATTTTGTGTTTTTAACATATTTTTGGGTGCACACTAGCACACCAAATTAAGTGTGCCAGTGCGCACCTTTAAAAGAATTTTTTTTTCTATTTTAACATTTAAGTTTTGTGAGGATTGGTGTGCACTATCACATCAATATAACTTTACTATTTTTGGCGTAGGGTGAAGAGTGAGGAATGGTGTAGAGGGGTCGGTAGAGTGCACCTGTAATGTCCCCATTTTGGCAAGTAATTTAAATAATAATAATAAATATTTTATATAAAGTAATATTAATAAATAATATTAAAATAATAATATTATGCTATAAGTAATATTATAATAATTATATTATGTCGTATTATAATAGTAATATGAATGAAATAATAAATAATGATATAGCAATACTATATTAGTAAAAGTATTATAATATTATTATTTATAAGTAATACTATTATAATCCTATAATACTTTATAATCATATTAGACTTATAAATTCAATATTATATTATAATCATATAATAATGTCATATTATGTATAACATATTATAATATAATCAATGAAATAATAATAATATAATATAAGGATATTATGATTACTAAGATATATTTCAATGTGACAATACTATATTAATAATGAATTATAATAATGTATAGTTGATATATTATTAAATTAATATATATTACAATATAATTATTAATATAATATATTAATTAAAGCTTATTAATATAAATATATTATTAATATAATATAATTATTATTATGAAAAGATGTGTCTTTTACTATTAAAATGTATATATGTGGAATAGTAACTTTGAAAGGGTATCATACGGAATCAGATAGAAATTATCAAAACCATCCAAAGAAAAATAGGGCAAAAGAATTTATATAAAAGAGAAGTCGTAGATAAATGATGGACTCCCAATTTGGGTTCATTACAAATGGTATCAGAGCTATGCATCTGCCAGCCTGTGATGTTTCACAAGAATCAGAAAAAAATCAACCAAGTGATACAAGGATTGGGCGTCAAAATTTATTTTTTCTTCAGAATGAAGGTGCACCGAGTAAAAGTATCCCAAAGTACAGTGGACCCGTCTTCAATAGTGGCCAAACAATGAAAATTATATTATATCTGTCCATAGCACCTTGCTATTCTAAAATTTGCATAAATTTGTGACAGAAAACATTTGAAATTATTTATTACCAAAAACATCAGGACAAAGATTTACATCGAGAATTTGTAATGGTTTATAAATCATCAGGGGACTTCTCGTCGTCTGTTTAGAAGCAAAATTAAGTGGGAATCCAATTTTATAATGTTTGATAAACATTAATGAAAGATAAAACTTTGGGTATCTGTATGTTCTCGTGGTTATTGTCAAGCTCATTGAGGTTTTTTTTGGAAACAATTGCCCTATTAATACTTGAGCTTCTACTAAGTTTGATGAAATAAATATTTTTGGCAAACATTGAAATATCAAACCTGTGGGAGATTGAATAAATACCCTCATTACTATGAAGTCCCATACCGTGAGAATATAGTTTGAGGCATTAATTTTTTGGCAAGCAAGGGAATATTGGTATTGACAGTGAATTGTTTGAGCAGAGACATGAATTGATTGCATTCAGAATACGACGTTGGGAGAACTCTCTTTTGCTAATCTGGAAGATATTTCCTTGGCATTGGGTGATAGATAGATGTTTCAAAGATATCTAGAGGCGCCATCTACTATACAACAATCTACGTGCTAGCCTTGAAGGAAGAACATTGCATCCATAGTGAATAGTATATATTACTGGCGTGAAATGACAACAGTTGCTGTGTCAATGAGAGTTGTGTGTAGCAATGATAGGTTGTGCTCAAATGACTCATAACTATAGTTTATTCTACCATATTTTTGCATATTCTATACCAGTATTTGAGGCAAAAAAAATTTAAAGAGAAAAACTATGCAACTAGATTGACTGGGCATGATAGAAGTGGGAACTGCAAGAATGCATAGACCTTTAAAAGAGGTGATGCAAATAAAAGAATGATGAACAGTTGACTCAGTAAATGGATGAGCATGAGTAGCTTCTCGCAGTTTAAGAAGAGTTTGACTAGACATTTCGCTTTGCTTGCGCTGGAATATTGCAGCCCATAAATTTCCTACAGCAGCCTGTCACTAGTGATACACATTATGAAGGGATCATTCTTATTTCCCAAATCGAGGAACATTGTTTGATTAACTTTTCTGATATTTGCCCTTAAATATAGAGTTCACATTACTAGAAATCTTTGAGGAGACTTGCTTTGATAGAAGCCCAAAGATCATTTGAAGAATGTAGCACAGGAGACTTAGTATCGTAAATCAACGGAAGCAACATTAAATTTTATACACGAGATTTCTTGTTGTGATTAGTATTGAAGTTTTGAGATGTTCGTAAAACTAAGGCTTTAACATTTCTCTTCCAGGACACAAATTGTTAAAGAAGCGCTTAGTATGGCAGAGAGGAAGACAATGCTGCTTGGAAGATTAAAGGAAGTAATGAACGTTTCTAAAGTAGCAATTAGTGGAAGGGCCAATAAATAGCACAAGCATTAGCAACAACATTATATTGCCTTTGTACTATTGACTATAGTCACAATAAAAGTTCGAATGTTAGAAATTATTTAGAGTGAATGGAACGAGTGAATGGAACGAGGTCAAAGTCATCAAGTGATGAAATACATCTACAATGAATACAAGAAAGAAATAAAAGGGAACCTATCCCATGCAATAGCAACCTGTATATGCAGATATCGTTAACATTGGAATACTCAAATATGAACAACGATAAGATGGCTCAATAGTTTTATGAAGAAATTGATTCCAAACCATGGAAACCCAGTGAAGCGTGCCATCAAATCTTACCCAGCGATGAATAAAACCTGCAATAAACACCAGTTGAGACTCGTCAACACCTTACTAAGGAAAATACAATAGTTTTCATAATCGGCATTAATGTATAAATATTGATTTTCAAAAGAGGTATCAATGTGATCGATAACAAATAATAATATCAGTGATCACCATATAAACCATGAACATCAACATTAGATACTGATTTACTTAAAGAGGACAATTAGTTGTTGACAAATACAAATTAAATGAACCGATCACCTAGGAGAAGCATTAAGTAATAAAACGAATGGTCTTGAGAAGGCAGGAAAATGAGAATAGCCAGTTGAGAGCAAATTACACACCAGTTATAGTTGGAGATAATTATTAAGGGACATACAAAAACCTCCCACAAAATATGCCTCATTACTGAAAGAATACGTAAATGAGAAATCATTTCAAATCATCCATTGAAGACATCAGATTATAACTTATTTCCTCTTCAGCTATTTTGGATCTACATTGATTGAGTACAAGGCCGGAGCAATTTGAGCCATATGTCCTAGTCTGATTGCACAACTTGTTCAAGTTTGGAAACCACCTTAGAAAACACATGAACCATATAAAGGAATGCATGGATGTCATGATCTGTCAGCTAGAAAACTGCCACCAAGAAAACAACAAATATTATTAACTCACATATCAGGAGGAATGATAAGAGTTAGGGTACCAATTCTTCTAAGGATGTTAATGTGGAATATGAGAGGCAAAATTATTATGAAAGTCCACATCATCACCCTATCACACGAGGCATGAGGTAAGTTATAGATTTTCTTTATATTGTTATTCTGAAAAAAGTTATTAATATGAAATGTTGCAATGAAGTTTATAATACACAAGATAAGACACAAAAGGAAAGATTCTATTAAGACATATGCATCTTTGAAGGTAAGTATGAATATTTAATTGAAATGATTTATTTATAATTTTACTCAATGCTAATGATAATATTAATTGGAACAAAATTTTAATAATATTATTAGGTATATGAAATAATTCATTATGGTCAATATTGAATATAGATGTTATTTCATATAATAAGAATAAGTCCATTATATTGGTTAATGATAGTGATAAAAAAAAATTTGTTTCATATATTCAAGAGAAGAGTCTAATACCAAATTTTGTTAACGTAAGAGGATGTGCAACAATCTCTTAAGAATATAGGTGATTATAAGTTTGGAAATTGATCACCTTAGAAAATAATTTGTTAAAATATAGAATAAAAATATATACTTAGAAGATTGAATGCTTATATGCATATATGTTTAAAGTATATATTTCAATTAGATTATTCTATATATTGGAATTATTTATTGTGCAAAATTATTCATTCTTGAGTATGATATACATCTAATATTTTGAGAGAAGAAAGATAGCAATATTTTGATGTTAAATATGGTGAGACAACCAACACATTTCAAGCAATAAAATCCTCAAAAGAAATAAGGTATGGAACTTAGGTGATGATTATTACGTGCTTTCAAGATGCTACTTCATTTTAGAAAGGTAAGGAGGTAACTTATATATCTTCTTCATATTTTGTTATCATATGAAAAATTGTTAACAGAAGATATAGTTTTTAGTATCTTTTTTATTATTGACACATTTGTTATTGTGAAGAATATTGAATAATCAATCAATGATACTAGTTACAAAGAAATGAAATTAGAATTTTTGAAAATGGAAAAAATATATATGAAAAATGAAATATATATATATATATATATATATATATATATATATATATATATATATATATATATATATATATATATGTTGATTTAAAGAAAACATAGTAATTAGAATAAATTTCAATTATAATACAGAGAGTCTATCTCTCGTCCAAATTACGTAATCTTATATAGGGAGTTGGTGGGGGGAAAGGCAGAGTAATTTCGAGCACTTGTCGGATACGCTTGGAGCTTGTTTCACGCGCCCTCTGCACCATCATTCTACCATCAAAATGATCGTAACAAGGAGAGAGAAAGTTGTTTGTGTACTATAAGAAGAAATCTTTCAAATGAACTAAGTAAATTAAATTTAATACTCAACTTCTCATCCGCATTATGATATCCTAAGGTAGGGAGTTGTGCAGAGTAATTTTGAGCACTTGTCGGATACGCTTGGAGCTTGTTTCACTCGCCCTCTACACCGTAAATCTATCATCTTATGATGATCGTAATAAGGAAAGGGAGAAAGATTCCTTCTAAAGGATTATGTAAATAAGAAAAGGAAACCCTACCACTTTCCTATGGAGTCTGCAATCAGGAGAAAGCACCCTATTGTAGTGCTAGTTAAGGGAAAGATAGTAATGGCTCCTTTTCACAAGAACCTTTCAAGCCAAACAAGCAATCCACTAAGTAGAACACCTCGTGTGGATGCCTAACACCCACCACCAGGGCCAAGGGGGCTAGGGTTCTGCTCTTGGGCTTAGTATGGAACTGGCTTGGATTAGCTAATTATTATTCAAATTTCTTTGAAGTTTATATATATTTATATACATGTACTGATGCTTATTTTCTGGTTGCAGGGTTCATAAGCCTAATGAAGAAGTATAGTCATTGCGCATTGTTAATTTTAGGATCTAATCAAGGTTATGTATGATGTGTTTGCATTGTGTTTGCTCTGTGTATTCATCTGTCTACATCATGTCTACTTCGTGTTTTCATCTATCTACATCATGTATGCTTTTTGTTTTCATTCATGTATATTTCATAAATCTCTCTTGTCTTTTGTATGCAAATATGTTTGTATCTATGATTGATTTTGCTTGAGGACAAGCAAATTCGAAAGGGGAGGACTGTAATGTCCCCATTTTGGCAAGTAATTTAAATAATAATAATAAATATTTTATATAAAGTAATATTAATAAATAATATTAAAATAATAATATTATGCTATAAGTAATATTATAATAATTATATTATGTCGTATTATAATAGTAATATGAATGAAATAATAAATAATGATATAGCAATACTATATTAGTAAAAGTATTATAATAATATTATTTATAAGTAATACTATTATAATCCTATAATACTTTATAATCATATTAGACTTATAAATTCAATATTCTATTATAATCATATAATAATGGCATATTATGTATAACATATTATAATATAATCAATGAAATAATAATAATATAATATAATGATATTATGATTACTAAGATATATTTCAATGTGACAATACTATATTAATAATGAATTATAATAATGTATAGTTGATATATTATTAAATTAATACATATTACAATATAATTATTAATATAATATATTAACTAAAGCTTATTAATATAAATATATTATTAATATAATATAATTATTATTATGAAAAGATGTGTCTTTTACTATTAAAATGTATATATGTGGAATAGTAACTTTGAAAGGGTATCATACGGAATCAAATAAAAATTATCAAAACCATCCGAAAAAAAATAAGGCAAAAGAATTTATATAAAAGGGAAGTCGTAGATAAATGATGGACCCACAATTTGGGTTCATTACAACACCTTGGATAGTGCATAGTTGCATAAAAAGTTAGTGTGTGATTCCATTTTAGGAAACAAAGAAGGCAAGGTAAGGAAAATGGGGAACTGCGCCCCCCCCCCAAATTATATAGATTGGGGTGGTCTCTAGCGCAGTTGCACCAATTGCATAGTTGTGCAATTGCATAAAAAAAATTCTCTAGAATCTAGGCACACTAATGCACCTTGGGGGGTCTACCAAGTGCAAACTTTGACCTTTAGGCTTTTCTAACAGGTCCTAGACATGACCTTGAGGACTAGGGGAGACCTCAAAATGGTTTGAATCCAAAATTAGGAGTTCAAAAAGCCCAAAATAAAGTAGGGGGTCTTCATTTCTATTGGGAAATGGGGTGTGCATTGTGTAACCACAATACTAAGTTTGATGACATGAGAATGGAAGAAGGTGAGAATATTGCTCAATATGTTGCTAGGATAAAAGAAGTTGTTAGTGTAATAAAAGGTGCTACTGGTCGTATAGATGATGATACTATGTTGAGTAAAGTCTTGAGAACATTGTTGCCTATTTATGCTATTAGAGTTTTTGCAATTCAAGAATTGAGATGTATTCCAAGAAATAATCTAGCCCTTGAAGGTTTAGTAGGTGGACTCGCTGCTTTTTAGCTATCTAATTTTGACAATTACAAACCAAAGAGTCTTGAATCTACTTTCAAAGCTAAGTTTTATTAAAGGATTCTGATGAGGTAAAGCAAAAGAAGAAGAAAAGAAAGATAAAATATGTATCTAGTGTTAGAATATGATAAGATTAATAACCTAGAAAACTAGTGCAAAGAATAAATATCTAAACTATGAATGCAAATGATACAAAATAAAAATAGCATCATAGAGTTAGTCTCCAAGAGATTAATGCAAATGCTGTAAGCAAAATAGCATTAAGAGGATGCAAAAACAAGAGATATCCAAATACAAGCCAAGTAGCATGCTTATATAGGCTAGGAAGAGGGAGGAGGTGGCAACACCAACCAATGAGGAGCAACCATCTATCGGACTAAAGATAGCAAAGTATCTTCCCAAGATAGCTAATGGATGCTCACATGTAGGAAGGTGACACCTCACAACCATTCACCTAATAAGACATGTTTTATTAACCTAAGCGAGATTATTAAAAGTGAAGGAAAAACCTAGCAAAATAGGAAAAATAAAAAACTACACTAACACCCCCCCATAAGCGAAGCTTAGGTGGATGCTAACCTAGCAAAGCTATAAAAGCAGGAAAATGGGTCACGGCAACAAGGCTTGATCAGGTACCCAATACAAGAAAAAGAACTAGATGAAGGAAACTAAGCCTCCAATCTAGGAAATGTCCTAAAGAGAGGAACAAAAAAGAGCATGAAGCTACAAACACTATCAGAAAAAACTGTTGGAACCCCCACTGAAATAGTGCATGACCAGGTAGAGAAGACAAAGTCTGAAGAGTTGATCAATCGAAGAGGTGACCTCCAAAAGTAGGAATCAATGAGTGTCTATATAGTAGATGAACCATCTCACCGAAATGCATAGGTGCCTAGCCACTGCATCCGCCTAGTACATAGGAACAAAAATTGAATACGTAGATCACTCAACCGAACCAAGGAAGAAAAAGACCCAACAGGTGAACCCCCCCCCATAATGCTGAACAGGGAGAAGGGTGACAGGAACACTGAAATGCAATGCCAAAAACATCTGCAAGAAGAAGAATCAGGAACACCAACAGTGCAATAGAAGTACAAGCACAGGATAAAGGGTGGTATCACCAACACACTGCATGGGCTAATGTCGTGGAAGAAAAATTCACTTGACAAAGGTGGATGAGCACAAAATTGCAAAACATCATGACCCCCCATGGCACTTTATAACTGAGTGCAAGTACAAACAAACACAAGGTGTACAAGATCCCAGATATGCAAAAGTAGGCACTTTATCTCAGTGCATTTACAGAAAAAAGAATGCAACAGAATAGAAGCATACAATGCTCAAAAGTCAGAAAGAAGAGTGAGCCAAAAGAACAGAAGAAGAGATTCCAAGATCTGTAGAATCCAAGTAATCCGCCAGAGTGCGAAAGTGAAAAACTCAAAAGAGAAATAACCTAGATTAGAATCTAGATAAAAGACCTCTACAACTGAATAACTCAGAACCAGCTTTCCAATGATATCTGGCGAGCCTAGAAAAGAGTCCGAATGAGCAAGATATGGCTCCCGGAAGGCAAAATAGAACATTTGGCTTTGACTGCCAAAATAAGTAACCAAACTATATAAAAAATCAAAAAAACATGTACCATCATCTCCATCTCAGAACCAGCTTTCTGACGCATTTTTCGGATCGAAAAAATACGTCCGTATGCTCAAGTTATGGAAGAAAAATTGACAAGGCCTCCTCATGAAGAGCATATGCTAAAAGTGAAACTTGGGCACAATAATCAAAGAAAAAAATAGCACCACTACGATCTACTCGAAAAATCATGCACTTTCAAAAAAAGAATCGCCTCGATACGAGGTCGTATGAGAAAGTTATGATCCTCCGAAGTTTTCAGAACGATAACTGTGCACAGTCACAAATGAGAATCTGCAATTTCTAAAGAATTCATGTATGAAAATCAAAAAACAACTCCACTAATGGATAGAGCACAAAAAAATAGCCAAGTTCATAATAAGAATCATCAAAATCGAAGTTCGTATGAGCAAGAAGGAGACATTTAAAAACTGCATTCAAATCTGCGACTGCCAACGGAGAGGGGTATGACTGTAGCTTTGCATGCTCGATTCTGCAAAATATACAGCTTGCATGCAAAATCTAAAAGATACCTAGATGGTTTTTCGAGGCTGCGAACAAAACTCAAAAAGCATTTTTCTTGATGATGTATAGAAGGTGTTGCTATAGTGTAAATTAGACGCCTTTAACAGTAAAAAATGGCTCCAAAAATAAAAAAATGACCCTAGCAACCAAAATATTACATGCAAATGTTGGATCAACTTTCTAAGTCCATCAATGGCATGCTGGAACCTACAAAACTGACTGAAAACTCCAAATATGCAAGTTGGTTGTCAGATTTGAGATTGAAACCCTAGAGAAATCGTTTTTGTCAAAACTTTTCTGATTCTCAAGATCATCCAAAGATGCAAGAGAAGAGCATACTTCATTTTTCAAAAAACTAGAATAAATTTTATTAGCCCCCCCCCGAATCTCTCAAATAAGGAAACTAAAATTTACTCTTGCACATAGAAAGGCTCTGATACCATGTTAGAATCTGATAAGATTAATAACCCAGAAAACTAGTGCAAAGAATAAATATCTAAACTATGAATGCAAATGATACAAAATAAAAATAGCATCATAGAGTTAGTCTCCAAGAGAGTAATGCAAATTCTGGAAGCAAAATAGCATTAAGAGGATGCAAAAACAAGAGATATCCAAATACAAGCCAAGTAGCATGCTTATATAGGCTAGGAAGAGGGAGGAGGTGGCAACACCAACCAATGAGGAGCAACCATCTATCGGACTAAAGATAGCAAATTATCTTCCCAAGATAGCTAATGGATGCTCACATGTAGGAAGGTGACACCTCACAACCATTCACCTAATAAGACATGTTTTATTAACCTAAGCGAGATTATTAAAAGTGAAGGAAAAACCTAGCAAAATAGGAAAAATAAAAAACTACACTAACACCCCCCCATAAGCGAAGCTTAGGTGGATGCTAACCTAGCAAAGCTATGAAAGCAGGAAAATGGGTCTCGACAACAAGGCTTGATCAAGTACCCAATACAAGAAAAAGAACTAGATGAAGGAAACTAAGCCTCCAATCTAGGAAATGTCCTAAAGAGAGGAACAAAAAAGAGCATGAAGCATCTCTGAAGCATGAAGCTGCAAACACTGTCAAAAGAAACTATTGGAACCCCCACTGAAATAGTGCATGACCAGGTAGAGAAGACAAAGTCTGAAGAGTTGATCAATCGAAGAGGTGACCTCCAAAAGTAGGAATCAATGAGTGTCTATAGTAGATGAACCATCTCACCGAAATGCATAGGTGCCTAGCCACTGCATCTGCCTAGTACATAGGAACAAAAATTGAATACGTAGATCACTCAACCGAACCAAGGAAGCAAAAGAGCCAACAGGTGAAACCCCCCCCCCCCCCATAATGCTGAATAGGGAGAGGGGTGACAGGAACACTGAAATGCAATACCAAAAACATCTGCAAGAAGAAGAATCAAGAACACCAACAGTGCAATAGAAGTACAAGCACAGGATAAAGGGCGGTGTCGCCGACACACTGCATGGGCTAATGTCGTGGAAGAAAAATTCACTTGACAAAGGTGGATGAGCACAAAATGGCAAAACATCATGACCCCCCATGGCACTTTATAACTAAGTGCGAGTACAAACAAACACAAGGTGTACAAGATCTCAGATATGCAAAAGTAGGCACTTTATCTCAATGCATTTACAGAAAAAGGAATGCAACAAAATAGAAGCATACAATGCTCAAAAGTCAGAAAGAAGAGTGAGCCAAAAGAACAAAAGAAGAGATTCCAAGACCTGTAGAATCCAAGTAATCCGCCAGAGTGCGAAAGTGCAAAACTTGAAAGAGAAATAACTTGGAGCAGAATCTAGATAAAAGACCTCTGCAACTGAATAACTCATAGAACCAGCTTTCCAATGATATCTGGCGAGCCTAGAAAAGAGTCCAAATGAGCGAGATATGGCTCTCGGAAGGAAAAATAGAACATCTAGCTTTGACTACCAAAATAGGTAACCAGACTATAGAAAAAATCAAAAAAACATGTACCATCATCTCCGTCTCAGAACTAGCTTTCTGACGCACGTTTTGGATCGAAAATATACGTCTGTATGCTCAAGTTACGAAAGAAAAACTGATAGGGCCTCCTCATGAAGAGCATATGCTAAAAGTGAAACTTGGGCACAATAATCAAAGAAAAAAATAGCACCACTGCGATCTACTCAAAATATCATGCACTTTCAAAAAAAGAATCGCCTCGATACGAGGTCGTATGAGAAAGTTATAATCCTCCAAAGTTTCCAAAATGAGAACTGTGCACAGTCACGGCTGAGAATCTGCAATTTCTGAAGAATTCTTGTATGAAAATCAAAAAACAACTCCACTAATGGATAGAGCACAAAAAAATAGCCAAGTTCATAACAAGAATCATCAAAATCGGAGTCTGTATGAGCAAGAATGAGACATTTGAAAACTGTGTTCAAATCTGTGACTGCCAAGGAGAGAGGTATGGTTGTAGCTTTGCATGCTCGATTCTGCAAAATATACAGCTTGCATGCAAAATCTAAAAGATACCCAGATGGTTTTTCGGGGCTGCAAACAAAACTTAGAAAGCATTTTTCTTGATGATGTATAGAAGATGTTGCTGTAGTGTAAATTAGATGCCTTTAACAGTAAAAACGGTTCCAAAAATCAAAAAATGACCCCAACAACTAGAATATGACATGCAAATGCTGGATCAACTTCCTAAGTCCATTAATGGCATGCTGGAACCTGCAAAACTGATTGAAAACTCCAAACATGCAAGTTGGTTGTCAGATTTGAGATTGAAACCCCAGAGAAACCGTTTTTGTCAAAACTTTTCTGATTCTCAAGATCATCCAAAAATGCAAGAGAAGAGCATACTTCATTTTTCAAAAAACTACAATAAAGTTTATTAGCCCCCCCCGAATCTCTCAAATAAGGAAATTAAAATTTACTCTTGCACATAGAAAAGCTCTAATACCATGTTAGAATCTAATAAGATTAATAACCCAGAAAACTAGTGCAAAGAATAAATATCTAAACTATGAATGCAAATGATACAAAATCAAAATAGCATCATAGAGTTAGTCTCCAAGAGAGTAATGCAAATGCTAGAAGAAAAATAGCATTAAGAGGATGCAAAAACAAGAGATATCCAAATACAAGTCAGGTAGCATGCTTATATAGGCTAGGAAGAGGGAGGAGGTGGCAACACCAACCAATGAGGAGCAACCATCTATCGGACTAAAGATAGCAAAGTATCTTCCCAAGATAGCTAATGGATGCTCACATGTAGGAAGGTGACACCTCACAACCATTCACCTAATAAGACATACTGTATTAACCTAAGCGAGATTATTAAAAGTGAAGGAAAAACCTAGCAAAATAGGAAAAATAAAAAAATACACTAACATCTAGTGATAGTGATACAGATGAAGAAGATGTTGAACAATTGGAAGCACTACTAGCAAGAAGATTTCACAGCAAGTTCAAAGTTAAGTTACCCATTATTTGTTTCAATTACAATGAAGTTGGTCATATTGCTACAAGATGTACATAGAAGAAGAACTATAGAGATGGCAACAAGTATAAAAATAGAAGCAAAGATGATAGTAGAGATTACAAAGACAAAGGCAAGAAGTCATGCTACATTACTGAACAAGGAAGCAGGGATGATTCTGATGAACATGTTGATGAGGTGGTGTCCGTTGCAATGAAAAATGAATCTAATGAAGATGAGACAACTACACTTGTGACTTGTGTGAACAAGAATGATAGATGGATCATTTATAGTGGATGCTCACATCACATGATTGGAGACAAAAGTAAGTTCATTACATTAACTTGTTATGATGGAAATAGTGTAAGATTTGGTAATGATGCACCATGCTTGATAAAAGGAAAAGGCTCTATCAAACTCACAAACAAGATTTCATGTGGCAATGCTTACTATGTTGAAGGATTAAATTATAACCTGTTAAGTGTGTCACAACTGAACAACTTGGGATGCAAGGTTGAATTTGAAAACAAGCTTGCTAAGATATATGATACTAATGGAAAGTTGATTGGAAAAGGTGATCAAACTAGAAGTAATATATTCTATCTAGATATAGAGGATATTACTTGTCTTGTTGTGAGACAAATGATAATTTATGGCTACAGTACAAGAGATTATGTCATGTTAATTTTGACAACTTGGTTAGTATTAGTAACATGAAGAAAGTTAGAGGCTTTCCTAAGTTAAAGAAACCTGATAATGTAGTATGCAAACAATGTCAGCTAGGCAAAATGACAAAGTCAATCTTTAAGAGTAAAGCTTATACCTCTAAAGAAATACTAGAGATTGTTCATATTGACCCATGTTGACCAATTGAAGTGCAAAGCTACAAAGGAGATAAGTACATTATGCTATTTGTTGATGATTACTCTAGAATGATGATAGTCATATTTCTAAAATAGAAATCTGAGGCTTTTAAAATATTCAAGTGGTATTTGGCAAGAGTTGAGAAAGAGATAGGTAAAAGTATGAAATGTTTAAGATCAAATAGAGGAGGAGAATTCACATCTAATGAGTTTGAAATGTTTTGTAATGAAAGAAGAATCAAAAGACAGACATTTGCTCCCAAGACCCCTACACAAAATGGAATTGCTGAAAGGAGAAACAGATCTATAATGGACTATGCTAGAACACTCATAATGAAAAAGAATATTGCTTTGAAATAATTGAGAGAAGCTAAAGTATTTTTGTATATACCTTGAACCATGTGCAAATCAAGAAAGGTATTCAACACCTTTTCAACTATGGTATGGATATCCACCCAATGTAAAATACTTCAAGGTATTTGGAAGTAAGTGTTATATTCTTAAAGATGTTAGGAATGGAAAGCTTGATGCAAAAAGTGAAGGAGGTATATTCCTTGGTTACTCCACAAGAAGTAAAGCTTACAAGTGTTTAAATACTAACACTAACAAAATTGTGGAAAGTGCAAATATGAATTTTGATGAATTTATAGAAGTACATGAGGCTGAACCTATGAAAGAACTAGAAGAATAAAAATCATTTGTATAATTTTATGAAAGTATGCCTACAAAAGAAAATGTTGCAAATCAAGTAGGAAATCAATAGCAAGTTTGAGTAACTGTCGAGTCACACCTTATGAATTCTGAGTTGCATTCAAGAATCAAATTGCATTCAGATGCTGAGTTGCAAAATGAAGTGGATACACATTCTAATTCTAAGGTCAGTGCACATGAAAGAGATGATGAGATACCTGATAGAAATGTACATAGTGATTCTGAAGTTGAGAGACAAAATGAAGAAACAAGAGCTAAACCAAGATTGTCTAAATATGTCAAAAGACATCATCCTATTGATCAAATCATTGGAAACAAAGATGCAAGGCCAATGAAAAGAAATAGATTGAGAAGTGAATCGTGTTTATTAAGCATTAATGAACCTAAAATAGTAAAAGATGCATTAGAAGATGATAATTGGTACAAAGCCATGGAAGAAGAGATTGAACAGATTGAAAAGAACAAAACATGGAGTCTAGTTCCTAGACTACGAGACAAAAATGCGATTGGTACCAAGTGGGTATTTAGAAACAAGCTAGATTAGAATGGTGAAGTCACAAGGAAAAAAGCAAGATTAGTCTACAAAGGATATGCACAATAAGAAGGAATTCACTATGGAGAGATATTTGCCCCTATTGCAAGAATGGAAGGAGTAAGAACTTTGCTTGCTTACTCTACATACAAAGGTTTCAATTTTTATCAGATAGATGTTAAATTTGCATTTCTAAATGGCATATTAGAAGAAGAAGTTTACATAGAATGGCCTGAAGGATTTTTTGATGCTGACAATAAAAACATGGTATGTAGACTACACAAAGCCGTATATGGTCTAAAGCAAGCACCAAGAGCATGGTATGAGAGACTTCATGCTTATCTTGTGAAAATGGAATTTGAAAGGGCTAATGATAACAACAACCTATACATGAAGACAGAAAAAGACAAAGGAATTTTTTTGTCTGAAATATTTTTTGATCATATCATATTTGGAGGACAAGATGCTTTATTGAGGACTTTGCAAATCAAATGAAGCAAGAATTTGAAATTTCTATGTTTGGAGAAATCAAATTCTTTGTGGAATTGCAAGTATATCAAATGAAGTATGGTATATACATCACTCAGTCAAAGTATATAAAAGAGATATTGAAGACTTTTGGATTAGAGGATTCCAAACCAGTGAGTACCCCTATGGTGACAAAACTCAAGCTATCAAAGAATGATGATTCAGCAAAGGTGAATCAAACATTATACAAATCCATGATTGGAAAATTGCAATATGTAGTACATAGCATACCTGATATTGCATTGTCTGTTGGGATAGTTGCAAGATTCTCTACTAATCCCAAGGAGAATCACTTAATGACTATGAAGAGAATAATGAGATATCTAAAAAAAAAAAAAGAGTTTGGTTTATACTACAAGAAGAATGAAAAGTTTGAATTGAAAGCCTACACTGATGTTGATTGGGCTAGAACCATTGATGATAGAAAGAACACCAGTGGAGAAGCATTCTTCTTAGGCAAAAGACTAGTTACACGGACTAGTAAGAAACAAAATTGTACTTCCCAATCAACTCAAAGTAGAAAATGTTGTTTTGCTATAAACAGCACAAACATTGTATGGATCAAATAGTTACTTAAAGGAATGAAGGAAGAGATCAAGGAACTAGTGATACTTTATTGTGATAATACAAGTGTTATCAATATATCTAAGAATCTAGTAATGCATACAAAGACTAAGCACATTGCAATCAAGTATCATTAGGTAAAAGATTTAATTCAAGATAAAAAAGTGAAGATGGAATATGTTAACACAAAGGAGAAAATTGTTGATATCTTTACAAAAACATTACCTAAGGATGCTTATGAGTACCTAAGAGGTAAATTAGGGGTGATACCCCTATCAAAGTCTATCTAAGAAACAAGAGGATTGCCCTGTATCAAACAAGCCGATTATCAAATATTACAAGTTGATGAAGAAGGTCTTACTTTAGGAGCTACCTAAAGTAATCACAAAACTAAAACTACAAATCAATCACAAGTAAGGTGATAGAGGGAGAAATTGAAGAACCTGCAAAAGCTTGTATCTGCATATATTAGAGATGTTAAGTTTGTGGAATATGTCTTTGGCATTGTTATCAAAGAGGGAGAAAGTACAGTAAATTGAACATCATCAGTAGAAGATTTTTACTGATCAAGTGCAAGAGATAAGAGGGAGAAATTCCTAAACTGATCTTCTGATCAGAGAGGGAGAAAGTGATCAAAGAAGGAGAAAGTATATGGGAAAGCATATTAGAGAAAGATATAAAAAGGAACTCAGAGGGAGTTATAAGAAAGTTTTTAGTAAATCAGAGAGGGAGAAAGTGATCAGAGAAGGAGAAAGCATATCAGAGAAAGATATAAGAAGGAACCCAGAGGGAGTTATAAGAAAGAGTTTTTGTAACCTAATTAGAAGATGGAAGTTGTTGATAGAGGGAGAAATTTAAATACAAGTTTTCTTTTTGGTATTGTCTTACTATTTTAACCTAGTTAGTTTGGTTGAACAAGATGTTCATCATTTGATTGTTTTGATTGATCAATTTGTTTTGTCATCAATGCCAAAGAGGGAGATTATTGAAATCTAATTGAAAAGATCATTGATTAGAAAGATTGTTATGAGGGAGATTTTTATGTGTTTTAATCATTTTTTTGTCACTAATGTCAAACCTACTATTTGTTGGTAAGAAAATTGCTTACAATATTCAAGTACTATCACTTAGTTGATTAATAAGGAGGTTTTGATCAATAAGATGTAACAAAAGCACCTAGAGGAAAGGTTGAGTTATGATTATGTAATGAAGTATAAGGATTAGTTAAGACAATGATGACATGATGTATTGATGATCTACTTAAGGCTACAAATGTTGGCTACACTAAGAAAGTTTAGAAGAACAAGTTAAATAGAGTTTGTTTGCCAATCTTGATCGAGTGGATAGTAGGTGCCAAGAAAAGTTAGTACAAGCTGAGCAAAAAGTTTGTTGGAGCCAAGTAAAAGCAAATTCTAGTGGATTTCAAGCAAGACAGTTAATGCCGAGTAATTTTTAGTTGATGGCAAGCATCAATAAACTATAGTTGATGTCGAGTGATTTCATAGTTGATGTCAAGCAACGTAGTATGTCTTGAGCATCAAGATTGATAATGTCAAGCTGTTGCATTATGAAAAAGATTGAAGATTCGCCAAATATAAGCCGACAATTTTATTTTCTTGAAACTTGTGAACCAAGAGGAAGATAAGGTTGATGAGTTGGTGGCACAAAATTTGATGTAAACTATTTTTCAGGTGAATTCAAATGGATTCTAGAAAGAAGTTTCTGGAAGAGATACAAGATATGAGATAGATACATTATAACCCATCTAATATGTTCAAACCCTAAAATGGATGATGGAAAATGGAAAAGTATCTTAGTTTCCTATTTATAGGAATGTTTGTTCATGAAGCAAGGTTTTCATATGCGAGAACCTAGAGAGAAGAAGGAATTAAGGGTTTTTCTTCATCAAGTGACCCAAGAGAAGAGTCTGCAATGGCATGATAATCAAGAAGGCTTAAGGAGATTTATGCTTGAAGGGTGAACAAGCTATTAGAAATGCAAAGTGTAAAGGCCAAGTAGAATGCAGGACTAAACAATGATTTATAATCTGTAATAGAAGTTGTAAGTTGTATCAAATCAAAGCTCTACTATTACTCTCTAACAATTGAATCAGTCTAGGGTAAATCCTTTGGATTAAGGTTAAACTAACAGTCATTACTAAATCCTTTAACAGGGTGGCATTCCAAGTGAACGGCCTAAATTCTTCTAACAAGGCTCACTTTTAACAGAGTGATTGAAATCCCTTAACTAGGTCACATTTAACAGTGTGTCTTGTAACCTTTAACAGGGTTGGCCTTTCACAGGGCATCACTTCAAAAGAGTGAAAAGGAGTAGCATGTTACTGGTGGTTTTTCCAAAATTGGGTTTCCATGTTAAATCATTGTGTCAAATGTGATGATGAATTTGTTGTGTTCCATGCTTTACATTTCTACAAATTAATTAGACAATAACTTGTAAGTTTTAAGTAATCACATATTCATTTGGATGCATGCGTGAATATGAATGTTTTATGGGTTCACTAAGTTGAGAAAAATTTTATTTATACATCTAGACCTTGAATAACTAATTCACACCCCTCCCCCCCCCCCCCCCCCCAACTCTATTATTCTAAAGAATTCCAACACCCCTTCCCTACATGAAATATATAATTGATCTTTTTATGTTTACTAGTCTTGCCTTTAGATGCTCTAAGTTCAGCTAAGGATTTTCTTCCTTATTTATTCCCTTGTTTTTTGCACTTTAGTTGGTATAATCCTTCCATGTTTATTGAAGTACCTAAGATGTCTAGATTGTTACTATAATTTTATATACTTGTAGTTATAGATCCATCTCCCTCATATTCTAACTATTCTCTTACCAATTCTTTCATTATTTTGTTTCTTATTACTTTGTCAATTGCTTCCAAGTCTATAGCTTCTTTGTTTTTCATTAATCCTTCTACTTCAATTTGATTTTCATCTTCATGTTGATCTCTTTCCATTCTCCATACTCCAAAATCCTCCCAATTTTGCTTCATGTTGATCTCCTTCCATTCTCCATACTCCAAAATCCTCCCAATTTTGATCCTTGTCTATATTGTTGTGAATCATATTGTCCTCACCTTGAATTGCAAATTTTTCCTTCTTATGTGAAGGAACATATTTTAAATATTTAGATTTGTATTATCAAAGTTTCAGAACTAGTGGAATATCATCTATGGATTTCATCAATTTGTGTGCCTCCTAGACTATGTCAAATTTTTGGGACTAGGTTGATCTCATTTGAAACTATCTTAAAAACCTAAAATTTTATAGTCAAAGTTCACAAATACTAGAGTATGAGATCCAAAACTATTTATGATTCTAGCAGTTTTAAACAATCAATTTTAGATTTGAAGTTCATCCTTCCTTATAAGCTTCAAGGCATGTTTATTGACTTTATTCCCCTCTAGTATTTACTTTCATAAATTATATTATCCTTTATATATCATTTACATGTCCTCATAGGAAAAGAAAATCCAAAATCCTACATTGGTTGGATACAAATTGGCAGCCTTCCTTACTTGGTTGTGTTAATCAGACTTTCTTTGTTGCAATGTTTTGAAATTTAATAGTATATGTGTAACTTGGTGGTCTACCATTGATCACTATTTTCCACATCACAATCACAAATAAGAATTAAACTTCCTAGAATTTTTTTAGGATGATTATATATTCCAAATAAAAAATATAAACAATGGGAGATGTAAGATGGGTCTAGTAGTGCATATTGTGTCTTTGGCTTGCAAATTATTATAAAACATAAATATGATGTGGTTGTAGTTGTAATCATCTAATTTTTCTATAGTAAACTATGTGCCCCTATTCTAGAATAATTAAATTAAGTTAATCCTAGACCATATTATGCATAAAAATCAACTTTTGCCTAATTAGATAATCAATAATCATCCTATTAAATTATTTCCAAAAGTTTTATCACCTAACTTTATGTCTCATTTAATTAAAATAAATTTTCCCTTTTAATTAAATAAATAAAGTCCCTAATTATGTTCACACATAAATCAAATATTCTAAAACCAAAACAAATGAAATAAAATCCACTCATTTTTTGGAAACTTCTAGAACTAAGAGAACATAGATCAGGAATGGAAATATATCCACCATTGCTCATCTTTGCATCTTGATCATGTATACATGAAAAACGTACCTATTGGGAGCATGCTAATGGAGCTATGAGATAGTATAGTTTTATAGGTTTTTGGTTATTTCAAGGATTTTTTTCCTTTTAAGTTTAGAAGATTCTTTTGTTATATACTTTGTATAAACCTATAATTACTATCATTTGCTATGGTTTTGAAGAGATCATATGGTTTCATGAATATAATGCTATAATTAGAAATTATATGTGGTAAATGTGATCATGTGCATATATATATTGGTAGATAGAATACTTTATTCCTTTCAACTTTTATGGGGTAGGATTCTATAGCCATATGTCATGAGAAAGGATTAGTTTATCTATGCATTTAATGCTTTCTATGAGTAATTAAGGTAGATCTATGTTTCAATATTTGGTATGTGTACTGTTCTCTTGTAGGAACAAGTCAAGGAGAATTAGAAGGAGCATGATCAAGGGAAGTCATGATAGATTCATGTGTCTGTCCTATACCAACGGTTTACCTAAAGATCAGGTCAATGCAACTGTAAACTGCTCAAGTGCAAATCTAGAGTTATGACATGCTACATTTGATGAAGACGTGTTCAATCAAGAAGAATGTGTTCTATGTTTTTGTATTTCATTAATGATATTTTTAAATCCTTTTTATTGAAGGATCCTAGATTTAGGGAAGATAGTTTTCCTTTGATGTTATAAATAAGTTATTGATTCCTTTGATGTTATAAATAAGTTATTGATTTGAACATCTAGAGTTAGTTCAAGGGAAGATTGTATTCATATCAACATTAAATATATAGTTTATTACTTTTAGTTTGCATTGTTGATGGTCATATATCAATATAGATGGCATTGTTATTTCTTAGCACTTTATCTTGAGTTTATATTCATTTATTCATCCAAGGGAGCCCACTTGATTAGTAAGTTTAATTCGTAGGAGTAGTTTTCATTATTCTTATAATAGATAGAGTTTTGTTTCTCCTGCAACCACTGGTAATAGAACTATTGGTCATTCCTAAAGCAAAGGAAAACATAGTACAATTTTGTTTGTATTTCAATTTCTACACTCTGGATTAATTACTTAATTTGTTACTTGCATTCAATACTTTAATTTCTAGTAAGCGTAGTATTTCTAGTTTCATAGATTAGTAATGGAAACTAGAAGGGTTTAGAGCATATACTTTGCAGATACCATTTCAATTCTATGTCCCTGATTGATAAATTAAATGAGTTAAATGGGGTACTTGCATGCTACTTAGGATGTCCAAAACATGAGCACAAAGCTCTAGTTTTCAAACTAATCATTTGACCAAGAATTTTTAGCATCATTGTTGAGGATGGTGTCAATCTAAACCTTTCTCAAGGGTCATTTTCTAAAGTTTCATAGGATGGAAATTATATTTTTATTTATTTTGTATGAATAGAAGAAGAGATTGTCTAGGGTGATTCCTTCCTTAGAATGACCCCTTGGAAATAGAAGAAATTGTATACCCTAAGCAAGAAGATCCCCAAGTTGAGAACCAAGAAGATAGAGACCAACCTATTGAAGAACTACTATTTGAAAATTTATTTGTTGAAGGGTTTCCTATTACAAGCTAGAGTTTTTGTTGCACTAAAAGATTGATCCATTAATTCCCGATACAACCACTAGACTTATAGAACATAGGAGGTAGTTAAGCCATGTCACGAATCTCAAAGAAAAATTTTGGTGGTTAGTTCAACAATACCCCCCTTAGCATTATCTAAGAAGATTCAAACCTATGACCAAGCTTTGATACTGCTTGTTACAAGCTAGAGTTGTTGTTGCACCAAAAGATCGACCCATGAATGCCCAATACAACTACTAGACTTAAAGAACACATGAGGAAATTAAGCCATGTCATGAATCCTGAAGGGGAACATTGGTTGTTAGTCAAAAATTACCTTCACCACCATCATCTAAAGCATCATTGCACTTGAATGACCTTTTTGTTGAACCTAAATATCTGTATAATCATCTAGCTCTTGTAATCTACCAACCAGGAAAAGTTATATAACCTCCACCACCAAGGATGGATCATGCTACTTTTCCCTTTCCTATGACTAACCAACATGATAGAAATAACCTGAAGAACATTCCTTCTTTTGCATTACTAAAATTATATAACCTTATTACTAAAGAACCTAAAACCTTCTTGTTTGAGTTTGATATCCTATGTCGAAGCTATGACTACACAACTGATACCCACAAGATAAAGTTATTTCCATATACTCTAAAGGAGGCAACTCTGAGATGGTTTATGGGGTTGGGTGAAAATGATGTAGCTAACTGGGATGCAATGAAGAACTTGTTTCTTTCAAAGTACAAGGATTATTGTAGAGGGTACGATATGAAAGGAGATGAAATTTTTAAAATGTCAAACAAAGAAGATGAGACATTAGAAGACTATGTCTCTAGGTTCATGTTCAACCTCCACAGGAACACTCACCATCAGTTGAATGAAGAATCACAAAAATATATTTTTTGTATAGGTGTTAATGATGAAAGAATTGAAGCATTGAACCTCATGGTAGGGGGTGATATTACTCAAAGAAGTTGGAAAGATATCAAGACAACATGCCTTACTACTTAAGGGAAACTATGAAGAAGGGAAGAGGAGTCAATACTACACCTAGTAAAATCAATGGTTTTGAAGTACCAAAGGTGGAGCTTTCTAATATGTTATCTAATTTCAGGAAAGACATTATAAATAATGTTGCTACACAATTGGACATGTGTAATCTATATCCACTAGGAAGAAAACATCATTGTAATTTTGTTCCACTAGTGACACAAGTATCCTTAATATTTGTTTCATGGATTTCTTAAAATCCTCAAAAATAGTTGGTCACTACTGACTCAAAGTTGTCTCCTTACAATCGGAAGTGTAATTGGCCTATTTGACTTCCACACCACTTTACCAAATGTAGGAAAAGTGTTCTGTACATAAAAGAATATTTAGACCAGTAAAGAACCAAACTTGCAAGATGCACTCTTGATTTTCCTTATGGCCTCTAAGTTTTCAAATAGTTGTTGAAGTTGTAACTCGACAAGGTCGTAGAGTGTGATCTCTCTTCACTATTTTTTATCCCAAATCAACTACCATATAAGATACACTATTTATTTGGCTAGACTAAAATAACTTGTGGGCAATTACTCTCACTACAAAGACAATTAAGGGGTCTAAAATAGAATTAATAGACATCCCTCTCTTATTCCACATGACACCTATAGTTTTCTCAATTGCCTCCTTTGCATCAATATGCATCCTCTTAGGTTTGTCTAGGGTAGGGTACCCTGTTACTTGGTTGATGGTCCTTTTGGTCATCTTAATTGGTCCATTCTCCAACCATATGTAGTCGTCATGTATTCAACTGAGCATAATTTTTAGCCATTCAGTTTTGAATACATTAGGGAAATCTAGGGCATGGGTCAACCCTTTCTTTTCTACAATTTTATTCTTTTCCCTCAAGATTACATTTTCACAAAAAAATTTGTATAATTCTCTTATCTCCATGTCTCCTATACTTCCAAATTTACAAGTATAACAACACCTAACATCTTGAATCATGAGAATTTTTGGTGGTATCGTTGATAATGCACCAAACAAGTCTCCTTTGTATGTTATTTTAGGTATTTCTCAGAAAGGTGGTTGTCTTGCATCATTAAAAATTAATTGAACATTAAAAACTTCCTTTTCTTCCTTCTTAACATTCATAGAAGAGCTATTACCATCTTGACTACTTAGGGTTTACAAAAATTCAAATAGCATAACTCAACACTAATTAAATACCTTTCAATCCGATGAATTATGTCGAGTTGCAGTCAAATTTAGTTCACAAATTCAAGAGTCTCCTATTGCAATTTTCCTTCATGCTCTTCGTGCTCTCTTCGATCACTGGTGAATGTAAATGAGTCAAAAAGCCTCTATATAACCCTTGGAATTTGACAATAAATGATTAATGCTTACACAGTTGTAAGGTTGACTATCATAAGGTTTCCAACTCTTTCGACTTACACATGATTTCTACTATGCTTGGCTTATACAAAAATCTTGTCCAATACTAACATAAATCCTTTGCTCAACAATAATTGTGAAACTTTCCATGCTCAGAAACAACATAACAAATCTAAAGATTTTCTCCATGTTCTAATCACTCCATTGCATCTTAATTCATGCATATGTAATCTTCTCAGATCTTAGAATCTTGGACCTAATGCATAATGTAACTCTGAAATATTAGTCCCATGCATACCTTTTGATTGGCTAGTTGGGGGTGATGTGATCACCTAATCCATTGGATGAAGTGACCTCATCTTGACCTGATGTGTTGCAATCTTCTCTCTTCTTCCATGTCTTGTTCATCTAAAATTTTACCTTTTCAACATCAATCTTCTCTTTACCCTTGTTGAATTTACTACTTGGTGTTGGTGACCTTATTGGACAATTTTTGCTAACATGACCAATCTTTAAACAACTAAATCATGTAGTATTACTCAACCATCTACTGTAATTGCTTCTAAAATGTGTTATTGTGCAATTGTAAGGAATATGTCCATACTCTTGACAATAGTGACAATTTTACCTTGTTTTGTAATTCCAGTTGTAAGAATTTCCATTATGTTTTACCTTGGCTTTCTTGTTTGATGACCATTTAGGCTTTGATCTGCACTCATATGCTTTGTGTCCATACTTTTGACAATTATAGAAGTATCCTTCAAATATTTGAGTGTTCATGGTCTTGGTCTTGCATTCATGTGTTTGATGTCCTTGCTTGTTGCAGTTGTAGCAATTTCCTTTGTATTTCTGCTTAGGGCTTTGGTTGACAATTTTACTCCTGTAGACATTAGATATATGACTTAGCTTTCCACAATTATGACAAGAAAATTTTCTATTCTTACCTTTTTTGCTCCTTAGTTCACCACTTCTAGTTGATTCTCCCTCTTTAATAGTAGTGTAACCCAATCTAGTAGTATCATTGATAGGTATTGGTGATTCCATCAGTTTCTCAAAATATTTTATGGCTTCACTTGGCTTGTTAAGATTTTCTCTTTTAGCTCTTAATTCATTCTGTAGTAGGTCATTCTGTGACTTCAAGGTTGTGATCTCAATATCCTTTCCATTCAATTCATGATTAGCAATCATTAATTGATTCATTGTATCCAATTACATGTTGGCAAGTTTTTGTATATCTGATGTCTTATCTTAAAGTTTGTTAGACAATACCCTTTTGTCTTCTTCAATCATGACTTTGTCATCTTCTAATTTATTTTTCTTTTCAACCATCTCACATAGCAACATTGATTGCATCTCTTGTTCTCATTTGAGATTCCTAACTTCTTCATTTAATGCTCCATTCTTTTCCATCAAATCTTTGATTACGGCATCAAACTCTTTGGACTTTCCTTCTACAAATAATCTAGTAGTTTCAATCTCTTTGTATTGTATGTCGTTTTGTTGCATGGCTAATTCTTTTATTTTCTTCAATGACTATTGCAGCACCTCTCTTGCTTTATTTAATTGATGTAGGACAAGTTGTATTTCAATCTTCTGATTGTCAATGTGCTTTTCCAATAAGTATACTTCCATCTTCAAGATCTTTCCTCTTAAGCTATCAAGCTTTCCTTAAAGAGAACATTTTCTCTGATACCAATTATTGAAATTACTTAATGGAAAAGTGAATTTTAAGAGGCGGGGGTGAATTGGAACTTCAAAACTTTAACCAAAATATATTCACCACACATCCATCTCATAATCTAATATGTAAACTGAAATAACTATCCATGCATTTCATACATAACCTAAAACAAATAACATTTTACACAAGATATTGGTTTCCCAGAAACCCTCCAAAAAGAAGGTAAAATTGGGGTGGGGATGACACCCACAAATCTTCACTATTGTATTTGTAAAGTGTACCCAATTATGGTTACAATTGTTTGATCATAAACTATGATCTATCCTGTAAGGGATCTACCCTGTCAAAGACCACAAAGACTATTAGGTCCCACCTTGTTAGAGAATTTTAACTCATAATGAAGTAAGCATTCGATTAAGAGATTTTACAAAAGTCTGTTAGAACTTGAAATCTATTAAGGTTACTCTGTTAGGAAATTTTCTCTGTATCACCTATTAAAATGATTTAGCACCATGATCCTTTGGTTAGCACCTTATTGCTAGATGTCAAGTCTTCTCTTTCCTGATGAATACTTGGTCCTCCTAATCAGATGTATCTCCTCACCTCTCTCTGCTTTTTTTGTTCTCTCTAATTGTTTCTGCAATTCATCCCTCTATCTCAACCTCCTTAGTCACCATGAATGCCCTCTCTACACTTAACATTTGTCTCCTTCACTTCTTCGCACACTTCAAACTCTTTTAGAGTTTGCCTCCTTAAGTAAACATAGGTGGACTATGGTTAGGTTGGAATCAAAGGCTATGGTTGATCCATATTGCAGCTTAAAACATCTCTTTTTCTAATTGGTTGCATGTCATGCATAGGGATTCACAATATACATCCATCCTTATCTTCGAGAATCATAAAATAATTGTTAGGTTGGCCCAAAAATGGTTTACATATAAGTTTGTGCCATTACAAATAATTATGCCAAAAATTGTTCACTCGGCACCTAAAGACTCTAATGCTTGGGACTCATTGTATCTTCAATGATGTAACTTGGCTTTTGAATGGCTCAGCATGCACTATTTACTTGGCACCTGAATCATTCAGCATGTATAGACTTGCTAAGCACTTGAATGACTTGGCACATACTATCTTCTCGGCACATATTGGTGCTCAACACTAAGTATATTGCTCAGCATGCACTGTCTGGCAAATAATGCTCAACTTACTCTTTGCACTTAGCTCACACTATAATTTTGCTAGAGTATGACTTAACTATTTTGTCACTACTTTGTCAAAACCAAAATGAGATCAACATTTGATTGGTTGAATAGATATGAATTAATCACCAATTATGAACTAAAAATAGTAGCCCCAACATTTCATATTAATCTGCTTGTTTCAAAAATACAACTTAGCTCATAAGATCTTTTGGAAAAATGGCATTCCCAACACCTTTTCTTTGTTTTTCATGCCTTCTCTTGCATAGAGACCTGCAAAATCCTCTAATCAAGCCAAAACAAATGTCACAACATTCATATTAGGTAGGCAACCATAACATTCAATTATGTTTTCTTAAGAAAGAGTGGACATAAATATAGTATGAGAAAATGGAATGATGTTATTAGTCGTCGAGGAGAAGATTAATCACAATTTCATGTGAACCCCTGGCAATAGTTTCCCGCATAGAAGGAACTAAAAAATGGGATTCATTTATAACTACCATGGGAAGCCTTTATTATTATTACTATTATTATTATTTTATGTTTAGATTATATGAGGCATATCATGACTTTTACTTTATTTATTGGTCATACTGCTATACAAATGGGCTTCATAATTTTTTACCTTGTTGTTGTCTTCACATCGGCTAAGATGCAATAGATTATCTAAACTGTATTTGGTAAAAAATTTTGAGGTTTAAGATCATAAAAATATTATTAATATAAAATACCTTCTACATTAGAAAATAATGAAATTTGTGGCTTTAAATAGATTTTCCCACTCAATAATAATAAGAATGGCCATAACCAGTCTATTTATTGGGTCCAAAATGCCTCCAAATACGTAAAACTATTTTCACAATTTTCAATACATATATTTTTGTAGAAATTATGTGGATTCACATCACCGGTTCCATTGCACTATCTTAAATTTTCATTATAATTAACAAATTATGAACTTGTCAAATTTTCAATTATCATTATTAGACTAAATATTATTGTAGAATTCTCATAAAAAGGATTCCTACTAATTTATTGTTGGTTTTGTTTCCAATCAAGAATACCAAAATGAGAATATGCAAATTGTGCAATTAAGCTTTCACTTGGGAAATGGAAGAATTTTGTTCTTAAACAACACCAAAATTTATAAACAAGTGCCACATAGTAGCTTGTATTTGTCATATAACTTAATTAAGTGGAGAAGTTAAAATAAAAATTAAATAATTATAGATGGATCAAAAAATGTAATAGTTATAAGAGAATAAATGAATTAATTATAATGATAAAATTTAATACTATTTAATTATATTTCATTCATATTTTAATATTTTATTAATATTTTTTCTTAAATGAAACTTTTACATAATTTTATTCAAAAAAAAAATTTAATATCATTTTTTAGAAGTACATATATTTAAATATTTAAAAAATAATATTTATTTATTTTTTATAGCTAATCAACCGAAGCCTTGATTATTTATCATTTATTTATTATTATTTTTAAAGATTAATTATTATCATTCGTTAAGCTTGAGTAGTTTTGAACCCAAGACCTCCCCAATGAGAGGTTCTTGCCTTAATAAATAATATTATTTTATATTAAAAACTTGTAATTTAAAATAATTTCTAACTCAATTTCTAATTTATGAAGTTACTATTACAACTTAGTTTATTTTAGTGTATTAATCATTAGAAGTTATTTAATATGTTTCAGATTTTAAGATGTGTGTGTCCCTAAATTATTGCAGTAGAGCATGATAGTGCTTCCTAAGAATCCACTCCTATAAGACCTCAAATATACGCACCAATCAAATTAACATAAAATAATTGTTATGATTTTAAAACTTATAAATTTGATATATAAACATTAGAAAAAATAATAAGTAAAAATAAAAATAAAAATACTTGTATTTGATTGGTTGAAATGGAAAATATTAATCAGTTATTAAGAGCAGGTGATTGCAATAGTATATTGCCTACGGCAAATACATTAATTTCTAAAGTATAATAACTGGACAATATAGTCAAAAATAAATCAATATGGAGGAGGCCTCCGAAAAAAGGGGTCCTATAACACCAAATTAAATGAAACAATCATTGTTGAGACAAATAGTTATCATAATAAATTATATTAATGAATTAATATATAAACTTTATCACTATAAGTACAAAAGTGAATGCAATAGTATTAACCTACAACAAGTACAATAATATATTAAAAAGGTGAAAAAAATGCAAAACTTAATAAAGAATGTATTTTTATTAAGAATCATGTTTTCGAATTCAATACTTTTATAATTTTATAAAAATACCACAAACATAAATGAATTCAAAAATGGCACTCTTAGTAAAGCCTATTTTTAGTAAATTTTCTAACGTATTTGTCTAATTTGATAAATCTTAAATTTGGAAATTTTTCAAGATGTTCAAATATAGGGTTATATTTATAATAATTTCTACTCAATTTATAAAAAATAATAGAACTTCAAATGAGTAGGTTTGATTTGTTATGAAACTATGTCAAGATTTTACTTAGAAAATTCAAATTTGTCTTCAACAACTACTAATAAGTTAAGACTTTAAATTTGTAATGAACTACATTAATTGGAATGTCTTTGAATGATTTCCAAAACCATAAACTATTTATTGGCATCAATTCTAAATGTTTCACACAGTTAACATTATTTCAATAATTTATCTTGTATTTTTCTACCTTGAAAATTTTCATTGTTAGGTCAAATTGAACTACAAGTCCATGCTCCAAGAGACTAAACAATCAAATAATAAGTTCTCTTTTAAATTCCTCCTATTTGCCTAGTTTTTTTAGTATAACATTTTCCTTTGATGGACATAACATTTCACATGCCCTTCAACCTTTATACAAACTTTAAACTTTAATTTGTATTTTTATATATTATTAAATTATCGTTCGTATAAGAAATTGTAGGAACTTTTAGGAAGGGCATTACAATTTTTGAGTCCCTAGAGAATAATAAAATAAATACATGTCTCCACCCACACATTAAGCATCTCATTTTTTCACTTCATGATAGTCGATGATATATAATAATTGAGTGTCTGCATACTATTAGACCTTAGGATACACAAGATGAATAGTACATCTAATCCTAGAAAATTGCATATTCATCATAAAATGTTTTATAAGCCCTCATATATATCTGACATATACTAATCTTCATGGTGGCTTCCTTTAAGGGCTCCTTATTTAATGTCCCCTTTCTAGGAGACATGTAGTTGGTCATGGTTAGTGTATCATTTCATTCTCATAGGTTAGTAGAGTGTGGACAAAACCAATACAAAAAAAAAATATTGAGAGTTGTGCAAGAGCTTTTTGGGTAGTTGGTGAATGTTTAGTAAAATATATGAAAGATACTCGAAGTCACCAAAACAATCCTAGAGACTCTGAGTTGCCTCATAGACCACTCCTAGCAAAATAAGGATCCCCTCCTAAATTGTAGGATAATGTTGTCAACTTCCCATAATTGCATGAAAATCTCATGCATAGCTCTCTAAACCTTTGAATTGGTTCTCTCCACACTATGTCAACCTACAACAACCAAATGATAGGTTAGTCATGATCATCTACATGTCTAGTAGAAAGGGGACATTACATCTTACTATAAACTTGAAAATTTACTAAGGAATTTGATATGAGTCTCGTCTAAAAAGTAAAATGGTATACATAGTCACCTACAAATTGTATTATTTGTTTCTCGTGACTCTTAGACTTGGTCTTAATACACATCACCGTAGATGTGTCATGTGTGTTAAATGAGGCCTAGATTTATGTTGTTGTGGTGCTATGTCTCTTCTAGAGTTACGCATGGAATTCTTGGTCTTATTAATATGCATCATTAAGTTGGCATTGCCCCACTATATCTCTTCTAGAGTTCTTCATGGAAGATAAGCTTGGAAAGGGTTAAGATTTCATTTTGTTCTCAATATGAAGGTACATTTGCCAATAGAAAAGATTTTTTGTTCCTAAAAGCACATGGTAAGGTTGGAAAGATGTAAAACCCTAATTATTCTAGAAAGGGAATTACTTTAGATTTGGCACTTTTTTACATATCCTCCTTACTAATCTACTAGGATCACTTTCAAAGATTAACCTTAATCGAAAGTCTCATGGATTCATGATCTTAATTTAATTGTGGAGAGATTCAATTCATTTCAAACATCTTTTGTTATCCATTTAAAATTGGTTAACTTGGCCTAAATCCATGGTCAAATTAAGTATTTGTCATTTTTCCTTTCATTGAAAAGTACTTCACAAGTTTAGGGTTAAATACAAAAAACTTTGTTAAAAAGATTACAAATGTTATCTAGATACCCATTAACTACCAACAATTTACAAGCTCAATTACATGTGGGATTTTTTATCCACAACCACTAAATGAAAATGAATATTTCATGGAGTTTGTTCAACCAAGTTAGAACCCGAGCTTGGTCATTTTTCTTGGTGTAATTTTTGCCAAGGTCTTCAAATTCATCCAAGATAATCCATCTAGGTGTTTCTAATTTGCATTGCCCTTTTTGTCATCATTTCAAAAATATCAAATCATCCCTTTTAGATTTGCTTGCAAGCTTGAGCTTCTTGGGCTTACATAGATGGTTTCTTCAAGCCTTTTAGACCTAAGTGATTTTCTTGAGGCATGACCATTTTGGGTGATTGGACATCAATGTTGGGTAGATGACCCAATTTTGACATGATTTTTAGAGTGGATATTCTATTTAATATATGAAAATATAGAAATTACTTATATTAAAATCTTTTTATATGGGTACATTTGTGTCACCTTCCACTTCTATTAGGGGATCATCTCCTTCCAAAGAGTTTAGGTTTAGACATGGTTGCAATGATTATAGTAGTTGATTCCCATGACTTGTGACTGTAATCCACAAGGCTATGGATGGGCCTAGAAAAAATGCATGTGAAGAGCACACAATTATACTGGGGGTTTTGAATAAGTATAGTATAATTTTTCAATTTAAAACTTCAATCACTTCAATAACTTCAAATGCTGAAATAAATAATTATGCACATGAACATGGTAACACTAGATTTACGTGGAAACCCAATGCAGGAGAAGACTACGGCAATAAATGCTTTTATATAAACTTTGTCTTTTGCAAAGTATTTATAGGCTTCGACCTACTAGAGGCTCCAACCCCTATGTTTATGAGCATCGACTCACTAGAAGCTCCAACTCCCACACTTCGCAGGCTCCAACCTACTAGAAGCACCAACCCCCACTGTTGTCTTTATGAGCACCAACCCACTACACACAACTTTTCTTCCACCTTGCCAGTGTTGCTTAATCAACTAATGATGGATATCTTTAGCTTACAATTCCTCTTTGTATCTATATGGATTCTTAAACTTCAATACACTTTCTTCGTAAATCTTCTCTTCACAAAGTCAGCCTCTTATATATAATCTTCTTTAATGATATCCCAATATATTTATATCTCTTTCTATGTATTGATATTTCTTCTGATCTAGTGTTTTACACACTACATAAGAATATCCTAGAGCGAGAAAATAGTAACCAGGTCTCTTTAATTGTGTTTGATTATTTCTCCAAATAGAATTTAATTTCGGATAGTTGAGGCCTCTTGAAGAACTATTGAAAACCCTTTGATTATAATCTACTGCCTCTTATTAATTTCTAAACTCTTATAACTCAAGAATTTCACTATAATTTATCTTTTTAAAAGTCTAAATGTAATTTCTTCCACCATCTATTTCAACAAGTTAGTATAAAAAAATAATTTATAAAATAATATTAAGATACTTAATAAACAAAACAAAAACTCTTGGCAGATGATGATAACAAGAGAGCATCACGAAAAAAGATCTTTTATTTTTAAGTCATGGTTCGATAAAAGATAACTAATTATCAAATCATTTTGACGAAGTTTCCCATATGCTAGGAAAATGAAGATTATTTACATGAAGCGTGAGGTCATTTAAACATAAGGTCAACAACAACCTTGCCACTTTTAACCAAAAAGGAATTTTTAATACTTTCTCTCTATATTGTCTTCATTAATGCACAACTCTTTTCTATCATTTGAAATATTGTTGTATTTCTAATACATGACATTGGATAAGGCAAAAATAACCAAGCTCGTAATAAATGATTATCATTTATAACTATTATGGAAGTGTGTGCATTATATTTCTAGATTCGATTGTGTAAGTTTTTTTAGCATCAACATTTTCGATCTTTCCATGATCCATCATCAGGAGGAAAGAATGCAAGAATAGAAGTTATGCATACCAAGCCTCACTAAGGAGAGATATAAGGAGAGATGAGAGAGGCACAAACTACAAGAAAGTCAAAATTAAAAACTATTCAAAAATAAGAAATGAAACCACAAAGAAGCAAACAAATCTAAAATATGAATAAAAATTTAAGCATATGTAGGACTATTATATAGGAAATATAAAAGCCCATTAATAAGTAATATATACAAAAAAAGCACAAGACTTACAAAGAGCAAAACAAAAAATTCAAGAAAATAAATGACTTATATGTGTGTGTGTGTGTGTGTGTGTGTGTGTGTGTGTGTGTGTGTGTGTGTGTGTGTGTGTGCGCGCGCCTATGTGCATATACATACATATATATACACACATATATACATGTGTGTGTATATGTATGTATATGTGTACGTGTACACGCATGCATATACATACATACATACATATGTGTGTGTGTGTATGTATATGTATATGTATGTGTGTGTGTCTATTTGTGTATATGTATGTATATATATACATACATCTATGTACATATATGTGTGTGCGTGTACATGTATACATCTGTGTGTGTGTGTATGTATATATGTATATATATTTACGTGTGTTTGTATATGCATATATGTTTACATGTGTGTATGTATATATGTGTGTGTGTATGTACATATATATATATACATATATAAACATATTCCTTAGATTTGGTATTGTATTTTTTTTTTTTTTTTTTTTTCATTTGAATTTCTTGTCTTGTGGGATTTCTTCTTCCTTTCGTGTATGAGGGTGCTTCATTTCTTGTAGTGGTTTTCCTTAGATTGAGGTATTGATTTTCTTTAATGTTTTGTTTGTATTTTGAAAGTTTATTTTGTTTGTTTATTGAATTTCTTGTCATGAAGATTTTTTCTCCCTTTAATGTATGAGGTTGCATTATTATTTCATGTAGCAATGATTTTGTGTTTTTTGTTTTCTTTCACAGACGTGTATGTGTGTGCGCATGCGAGTGTGTACACATTATGTGTATGTGTATGTGTATGTGTATGTGTATGTGTATGTGTATGTGTATGTGTATGTGTATGTGTATGTGTGTTTGTGTGTTCTGTGTGTGTGGTATATATTACTTATTAATGAATTTTTTTATATTTCCTATATAATAGTCCTATATATGCTTAGATCTATATACATATTATATTTGCTTAGATCTTTATTCATATTTTAGATTTGTTTGCTTTCTTTTCTTATATTCTTAACACCTTTGATTTTTCATTTCTTATTTTTTTAGTTTTTAATTTTGACCTTTTTGTATTTTGTGCCTCTCTTATCTCTCTTTATATTGCTCCTTAGTGAGGCCTTGTCTGCATAATTCCTAATTTTGCATTCTCTCATCTTGATGATGGATCATGGAGCATGATCCAAAATATTGATGGTAAGAAAATTTATACAATTGAATTCAAAAATATAATGCACACATTTTAAATGAATTGTGAAAACTTGATAATGTTATTATTGGAAGCCTTTTACATTACTTTTTTTGTTAACATCATCCACATTGTAATACATTACGAAAAGTGCATTTGGTAATATTGGTTGATCTTTGTGGTTATAACAAGAGCACTATCAAAAATGCTTTCTACATTTTATTTTTTTCAAAATTTGTGGCTTCTACGATCGTAGGAGCCTGCATGTCAATGGTGGATAGATGAAATTGGTTTTGATATTGATAGCATTGGATAAATTGATTATTTTAATATATATGTATGAAAATTTTGGTTTTATCAACTGATATAAAACTAAAATTTAATCAATCGAATTAACATCTATCAAAAAAGTTTAATCTTTTACGAAAAGTTTAAGTAATTTTAATTAACTAAATTCCTTATTGAACAACAATTTAATAAAAAAAAATTGTTAACTGATAAATACTCTTATACTATTGTCAATATCCATATACTCCTATTTGCTCAAGAAAGGTATTTGTACACTCCAGTTATGTAATGTCCCTGTTTTAGAAGTAGTTTGATTTAATTAATCTAATTAATTAAGTTGTCCAAAATAATGATTATTTTATGATGATGACTAATTGATTATTTTAATTAAATTTAAAAATGGTATTAAGTTAATTATTTATAAAGTTATCAAATAAATAAATATTAAAAGGTAACTTTATATTTAATTAATTTAATAAAGTGACCTAAATAAAATAATATATCAAAAAGTCACTTAATAAAAACAAAATAAATTTTGGTTTCTAGAAGCTTCTAGATTTTGGGCCAACCTCTTGAGAAAAAAGTATAAATAGACATCATGGGCCTCATTCTCATCATCCAGGAATTGATGATTGTTTGATGTGATTATTTGGTGGAGAAGCCAGCTAGGGTTTTAGCCATTGGAGGATCTTTGGGGATGAAAATCCTCATTGGTTACGCAATTTTGAGGCTGTAAGATACCAGCTGAATTATTGTTGATTGTGGGCTTTACTTCAGAAGTCCAATCTTGTGCTTCACCATGGAGATTATTTGAGTACAATAGTTGATGTATTATTGTACTTGCAATAGCTAATGTATTGTTGCATTTGATGGAGAAGTTACTTCAGCAACTAGTGTATTGTTGAGATTGATTATGTTATTGAGCAGGATCATTACAAACCTTCATAATTTGTTGTCATGGAGGTTGATCAGCCTATGTGAGTCTCATGTTTTTGCTCATACCTTTCGATTGGGGAGGCCAATCATTCTAGGTATTGTTGCATTCAATTCTTATTACAATCATTTTAGGGGCAAATTAGAAGACGTTTGATGCTATAATTAATTATCTAAACTTTTGCCAGGCAAGAACAGGAGCAGCAGCTTGAGTATTTCAATTTGAGCTTGGAAGGTGCCTATCAAATTGGATTTTTATTGTTTCTTCATCAACAACATTGGGTGTCATCATTACCAGGCTCTTTTTGCATTCACTAAGTAGTTTGCATTGTCATCATAGGCATTTTAAATGCTTCTATAAGTGAATACTCAGAAAATCAAATTTGGCACTATTGTCAAACAATTGTAAGCCAAGAGTCTTGACCAATTCATAGCATCATTGTAGTAGACATTTTATTGCAAAGAAGGAGATATAAGTTGTTGGTCAACTACTATTGTAATTGAATATGTTATTGCCATTCATGATCAACTTATTAGTTTGCATGCCAATTGTTTGTCAAAATGTCAATTGGCGGTAGGTTCTCTTTTTTTTGGCATAAATAATGTTATAATTATGCATACCAAATGTTTGTTAAAATACCACTTGGCTATAAGTGCACAAATGTCATCTTAGGTTGCATCCAAAGTGTTTGTCATAGTTACTAGTTGTTGTAGTTGCATACTACAAGTAGTTTTAGTCACATATATGCATTGAATATTGTCAAAATAAGTTGCATATTCATGTTAGGTCATTCTTTAGTCAATTTAGAGTCATTTGTAAACATTCTCATTGATGCTAATTGAAGAAAAGAGTCATTAAAGCAAACTGAAATGTTATATCAGTCATATGACCCTTGTATGTGAAGTGTTTAGAAAAAAATTTTGAGCCTTCAATCAACATTTTAAGGTCAGATTTGAGCTGGGTCATTATAGTGGTATCAGAGCTCTGATCTTGCCATCCTGTGGGAATTGATTTGATTATTTGTACGAGATTATTATCAGAGTGATCAGTATTTCTATTTCCCAGCCATGGATAGATAGTTACAAGAGGTTGAGTTTAGGAAGTCGACACAGTAGTAGAGGGAAGAGAACAGAGTTAGATGCTTTGGTGGAAAGTGTCGAGAAATTAAGATTGCATCAACAGCGACTTGTAGAGAGATTGTCGGATCTGGCTACAGTTGACAGGGCAGCAAGATATTTTACTTCTACTTTTAGTAAGCCGACATCGGGTTCGCAAGGGTGAAGACTTGAGTTTTCTCCTGCCGCTGATTGTGATGCTGATGTACCATTATCTAGTTCAGCACCTGCTAATACCATCTGTAGTGTTGATGATAGTTTTGTTGCACTAGACTCAAGGGATGTTTCTGTGCCACTGGAGGACAATAGTGTCAAGCATCACCAAGTTGAGGCTCCCAGAGCAGTTACTGTGGGTTCTACAGAGGCAGTTGATGTTGTAGTCATCTCTGATCATTCAGATTCTTCTTTGGAGGGAATTGTCATTGGGGATGTGTATGTCAGCTTCAGTAGTGTGGCTCCAGTTTAGGAGGTAGTGGCTTCCTCAGATAGGCCCGAGGCTTCTATGGAGTCTCCCAGTGGTGTACTTGGTGATCAGAGTATTACAGAGGGGACACTTGATTTCAGTTTGGGCTCCAGCATTGTTGGTGTACTGGTTGATGATGAGTCATGTGTACAATGATCTGTGTCTACAGTATAGATTCCTACAGGTGATGTGAGAGTTGTTAGTATGAACACATTTGAGGACACTTATGAGAATGTTATGAGTTACATTGGTGACAATGCCCCCTCTATGATATTGAGTGATAACTGCAAGGAGAGTTTGAGCTCTGACAGTTTTGATATTTATGATAGCAGTCGTAGTATGTGTTCGGTACAGGAGATAGTGTTATATTCCTGTACTGAGGATGTGAGCATGGAGATTTCTAGTGACGACACTTAGGATGGCAGTGTTATAGATGTTTTGTCTGATGACACTCCATGCTACAGTATAGCTTATCCACAAGTTGACGTCAAGTTGTGTACGTGGTCAGAGTTGGTAGAGGAGATGCAGTTAGAGGATATATACACTAGCATTCCAGATTCATTCGTTGTTGTGAGTAAGGATGATGAGTGTTGTAGTATATCTGGATTTTTATTTCTAACTTTGGGCATAGATTTAGCATCAACAGTTGGTGGAGATGGGTTCCTTGATTCAGTGTTGCTAGAACCCATAGATGACGATGAGGTAGAGTCTGAGTGGAAGGAGTTTGTTTCAGCCAGGGCTACCTTGTCAGTTGAGGGAGTTACTTTGTCAATGACCCCAAATAATATTTATCAGGATATGGACTCTTAGTTGCAAGAGATGAGGGAGTTGGAGATTGTGATGATGAGATAGTTTCAGCAGCAACTTCTTTGGAGTTAGATGAGAATGAGTCTGATGCTTGCGTTCAAAGTGTGGAGGTGTACTCAAATGTAAGTACACTGAGAGTTGGTGATCTTGAGGGGAGTTCATTTGATTCATCTTTCTCTCATAGTGTGGACAACATATTCGAGACGGTTCATAGGAGGCCCATAGTGCAGAGTCACCATGTGACCAGCCAATTGAGAGTTGGCGAGAGAGATATCACTATTACTCTTGAGCATTTTGATACCGCTCATCAATTGTTGGTCGTTATTGGTTGGGATGCTTCTATGACAGATGAGTCCAGCAGTGGCTACCTTTCTTTGGTAGAGGTTCATGCCTTGCATGAAGCTGTCAGGGTTTTGAGATAGGATTACTTACAGTTGGTAGCCAACCATGATCACCTAGTTGAGTAGGGGAGTACAGCCTATGAGGCACTCTTGGATTGTGAGCAGGAGGTGAGTGAGCTTATCTAGGAGTTCACAGTGACTACTGAGGCTTTGGAGGACACACAGCGAGATCTACAGGAGTCACAGTTTCAGTTAGAGGAGGTGACTGTGGAGTTGGAGCATTTGCGGTCTACACCAACCCCAAACCCAGTTCATTTGTATATTGAGGTGGTTGGTGGTGAGTACACTCCTGCAATTGTTATTGAGGAACATGTTGTTGGGGCTGACACACATGTTCAAGATTTGGGAGTACCTAGTCCTGATGAGTTTGGGGTACCAACGGAGTCGAGTCTCCAGATTGATTCTTCTCACACAGATGACAGTGTGGTATAGTTAGTCATGCCACCTTTACAAAGGGATCAGTTGTGGTGTGCGGGGGAGTATGTTGATGCTTCCTTGTACAATTTTTACTGCACTGAACCATTCATGGAGTATTTGTTGGATAGTGCAGGTGTTCATCTGGACTCGCATAAAGTGTCAAAAGGTGTTCTCATCTGAGGTACTAGTGCTATTCGTAGATTGGTTGGGGAGATTATAGTGATCCTTTCTACTATGCTACCTCACAGGGATTTTGAGGTGGGGTTTGTTGAGCAGATTGCACAGGGTCCTATCCAGCCTACAACCACTCAAAGTCAGAGATTGGAGCCATCTGTTGATTCCCAGTTCAATGATGGTGAGCTAGTAGCTGAGTTTGGGGGTTCCTACCAGCATTATACAGTGGGGTATGCTCATCATTTTTCTTTTGACCCAGAGATAGAAGATTTGATTTCACACAAGTGTAGATTAGCTCTAGTTTCTTACCATCCATTATGGGATGGATTGGCACCATCTTTTGTAGATGGAATTGGTAGTTGCAAGTTACACAGCATGTAATATCGACACACCCAGGACAGTTTATCAAAGATTGGATTTGGTGGTAGTGACTTAGGTACCTATGGTTGTTGTCATATCCACAGTGCAGTTGGGTGCGAGTGTCAGTTAGACAGGGACCTGAGTTTTGATAGAGTCGATGTTTCAGTTGGCTTGAGTTTCGCAAAGTGTTTTCTTTTATCGGCATCTACAATTGGTCTTCAAATGATTTTGTCAGTGATGTCAGTTGTTTGGGTGTTGAGTGCAGTTTCTCAGTTGCTAATTTTTGTACTATTGATGCTAATGATTTCTTCACTGGCATTTTTTGGTGATGACAGGGACATTATGCAGTTCTTCTTGTGGGATCCAGGTGGTGAATTGCTTGAGATCAAGCAATTTCAAGAGGGGTGGACTGTAATATCCCCATTTTAGAGGTAGTTTGATTTAATTAATCTAATTAATTAAGCTATCCAAAATAATGATTATTTTATGAGGATGACTAATTGATTATTTTAATTAAATTAAAAAGTGGTACTAAGTTAATTATTTATAAAGTTATCAAATAAATAAATATTAAAAAGTAACTTTATATATAATTAATTTAATAAAGTAACTTAAATAAAATAATATATCATAAAGTCACTTAATAAAAATAAAATAATTTTTGGAAGCTTCTAGATTTTGGGCCAACCTCTTGAGGAAAAAGTATAAATAGACATCATGGGCCTCATTCTCATCATCCAGGAATTAATGATTGTTTGATGTGATTATTTGGTAGAGAAGCCAGCTAGGGTTTCAGCCATTGGAGGATCTTTGGGGACAAAAACCCTCATTTACGCAATTTTGAGGCTGTGAGATACCAGCTGAATTATTGTTGATTGTGGGTTTTACTTCAGAAGTTCAATCTTGTGCTTCATGGTGGAGATTATTTGAGTACAATAGTTGATGTATTGTTGTACTTGCAATAGTTGATGTATTGTTGCATTTGATGGAGAAGTTACTTCAGCAGCTGATGTATTGCTGAGATTGATTATGTTATTGAGCAGAATCATTACAGACCTTCATAATATGTTGTCATGGAGGTTGATCGGCATATGGGAGTCTCATGTTTTTGCTCATACCTTTCGATTAAGGAGGCCAATAATTCTAGGTATTGTTGCATTCAATTCCTATCGTCGAGACAATCGTTTTAAGGGCAAATTGGACGGCGTTTGGTGCTGCAATTAATTATCTAAACTTTTGCCAAGCAAGAACAAAGGCAACAGCTTGAGTATTTTGATTTGAGCTTGGAAGGTGCCTATCGCATTGGATTTTTATTGTTTCCTCATTAACAACATTGGGCGTCATCATTACCAAGTTCTTACATTCACTAAGTAGTTTGCATTGTCATCATAGGCATTTTAATTGCTGCTATAAGTGAATACTCAGATAATCAAATTTGGCACTATTGTCAAACAATTGTAAGCCAAGAGTCTTGACCAATTCATAACATCATTGTAGTAGACATTTTATTGCAAAGAAGGAGATATAAGTTGTTGGTCAACTACTATTGTAATTGAATATGTTATTGTCATTCATGATCAACTTATTAGTTTGCATGTCAATTGTTTGTCAAAATGTCAATTGGTTGTAGGTTCTCTTTTTTTTTTGGCATAAATAATGTTATAATTATGCATACCAAATGTTTGTTAAAATACCACTTGGCATAAGTGCATAAATGTCATCTTAAGTTGCATCCAAAGTGTTTGTCATAATTACTAGTTGTTGTAGCTGCATATTGCAAGTAGTTTCAGTCACATATATACATTGAATATTGTCAAAATAAGTTGCATATTCATGTTAGGTCATTGTTTAGTCAATTTAGAGTCATTTGTAAACATTCTCATTGATGTTAATTGAAGAAAAGAGTCATTAAAGCAAACTGAAATGTTATATCAATCATATGACCCTTGTATGTGAAGTGTTTGATGAAATTCTTCAAGCCTTCAATCAGCATTTTAAAGTTAGATTTGAGCATGGTCATTACAAATTATTTTTGTATTATAAAAAAATTGTCATACCATGCCACAATACCTATGGCAGCCTTTATTAAAAAGGCAAATTGCAACCTCTTTCTTATTGTAAACGTGGATGATTGTATATTAGCAATTCAAGTGATTGACCAGATAAAAACTAAAAAAAACAAGAGCTCTTTGCGAGCTAGAGTCCCTACCTTTTGGCAATAAAAGGGGTTGCACTTTTTAGTGTCACAAGAAAAATTATCTTCAAAATTTTATTCTATGAAACATTGGTCTACTTTCTTAGTGATTGCAATCCATGTATTGGTATTTAATTTTTTTTGTTTTCAAAGAAAAATGTAATTTGTCAAAAAGTTTACAAATATATAATCTAATTTTATTAAAACGTTATTTTCTAAACCTTAAACTAAACTTACAACATATTTATTAAAATAACTTATAAATAATAATAATAATTTTTAACTCTATTTATCTTAGTTTTTAATTTGACTAAAGCAAAATATTTATTTTAAAATTATAAAGATGAGATTGAGCTTATATTTCTCCTGAGTTTAGAATTGAAGTATAAAAGTTATAAAAAAATATGCCTCTAACTATGTCCTATTCGCTGATGGAAATAAATTCCCTTGCTCTGGAGAGGACTATGGTTTTAGTCACATTGCATTGAATAAGGTTTGTTTAATAGCAAGATAACCCCTATAACAAAATGGAAGGATTTCAGATTGTTCGTGGGGAATTTCCTTTAAATAGGAGAGCATATTAGGTCAGTTTTTACCTTCTCCCGTTATCATTGTAAAAGTTAGTGAACTACAATGTTTTTTAATTAAAATTTGAATCGTTGTAAATAAACGCAATGTGTAGATCTTTGTTATTCTGTGGAAAAGTATGGTGGCATCGCATAATTACCAGACACTGTCGCCATTAGCCATGTCTTCTTTTTTATTTCTATCTGCTCGAGTTATGGTTCAAGAAGGCTCTGCCCAAGTTTGTAAAAAATATCAGACAAAAACTGATAGCACATTAATTACATTCTTATCTATTACATTTCTGTAAATTTTCAATTGGAAAAATAAGATTTTATGCCCAAGAAAAAAGTCCTTAACCAATGAGAAAGAAGATTTTTTGTTCTATAAATGAATTTAAAAATATATAGTCTATGAAACTTTAGAAATATGCTACTTGCTGGTTTTCAAAAAAAAAAGTGAGGTCAAACAAAAACATTAGTTCTTAATAAGAGTAGTTCACTATGAGGGATCGACCTTATAAAATGCCTTGGACAGTGAAATAATTAAAATATCATTTAGAGGCCAATTCAAAATTATCTTTTTGGATTATCTTTTCCACACAACACTAGCATGAACAACGTTTAGATGCCAACTACTAATTATTCTTCCTAAGCGACAGCATGAATAATGTTTAGAGGCAAAGGGGCGAATGAATGCCCTTGGGTTTGGGGAATTCCCCAAGTACTCTAATCCGCAATGCAAGCCAAGGGGCAAATGAGTGCCTTTCGACTTAGGGAATAATTTAGGGCCCGTTTGGTGAGCGGAATAGGAATACGTATTCTGGAATACATATTCCAAAAATTATGAATTTTTTGTTTGGATGCACCAAAACGGAATTGGAATACGAGATAAAATAGGAATACGTATTCCAATTTTGGCCCAAAAATGGGATTTTGCAATTCCATCCAAATAGGTGGTATTGGAATACATATTCCTATTCCATTTTTTTTTATTTCAGAAAACATAAATTTTTGAGTCCGCGAATTCCCATCAAATATTGGCTGAACCAAACGGAGAACAAAAATACGTTCTATTCAAGAATACATATTCCTATTCCGCTCACCAAGCGGGCCCTTAGGTAGTCCAATCCCTAATTGATATTGTGGGCGGCGGGAGCGAATGAGTGCCATTGCTCTTGAGATTTAAAAATGCTGAAAATTCAGTGTTATGACTAACAATATTGTGTAAAGTTTGAAACTGACTTATGTTCTAAGGGCTAAAGGGAATTGTAACTTTAGAAAAAATTGCTGCAGCCCTATAAGGCACATTACAAAAATAGATTACAATAATAGATTTTCCCTAAAATATTTTTTTTTACATCAACTCTATTGAACTACGATATTAAACGTAGACTTCGTATTAAATTAAATGATATGTTGACCGACCTATTTTCAGCTTTATAGTCATTCATTTTCTTTTTAGTAACCATGTTCAACTTCACAATTATTGTCAGACAATTGCAATATTAGAAAGTGAAAACTACATGTCTATATCCACAGTTTTGCAATATGTAACTTCAAAATATTTCATGGACCAGTCAAAAAATGCCTCGTAATATGTTACCAATCTTCCCTGGCCCTTCAACGGGAAAGAATTAATAACATCACATGTGCCCCCAGCTTCATTTTTACCCTAAAGCAATGTCTCAGTATGCTATTAATACACAGTAAAACTCGGAACAACTATGCAACATAGTGAAAATTACTTGCATCACTGAAAAAATGAAGCTACAATTATTGACATGAATGAAGATGGCGATAGCCAAAGGCCAAAACACAGCTGTCGTTGCTATCACGGAAAGTTAAAAGATGAAAAAACAGGTTTTAGTTACATATGAAAATCTGAAAATCTCAGAAAATATCTGAAGAGAAAAAATAAGACCTATATAAAAGCAACTTTCCTAACTCTTAAGGCAAGAGCCTACAACACAATATAAAAGCAACTTTCCTAACTCTTAAGGCAAGAGCCTACAACACAATAGTAAATTGTGAGTTCTTGATTGGAAAGTCTTGAGTTAGAATCTACTCATGCTTAACTAATAATCGAAATAATTAATCACAACAAATAATAATAATTAACCTTAGCTTTGGCCTTTTACTGATCAAAAAATAAATAAAAAATTCTCTAACTCTTAAAGACATGCCCATCAGAAAAACCATATTTTCTAATCTAAGCTTATACTCTTCTTCCAATTCTTCATGAAGCCGAAATGATAACAGATAAAAGTACCAATATAGAGCTGATATCTAATAGTGTTTTATCTGAAACTTCTGTTAATGATATTTCAATGAGCATGAATAGAATATCAGAAAGGAGACTTCAATTTTGAGTGTTGCTTTTCTAATCTAAGCTTATTCTCTTCTTCCAATTCTTCATGAAGCCTAAATGAAAAAAATACCTATATAGAGCTGAAATATTAAATAGTGTTTCATCTAGAAGTTCTGTAAATGGTGTTTAAAATAAAATGAATAGTGTATCAGGAATGAGACTTAATTCAGTGGTCTTTGTCCAATCATGATCCATCTAAAATCATGTTTAAGCATCCAAACCTACATTACAAGCTAATTCATGCATTTCAACTATAAGCGCCAAGGCTCACAAGAAACAAATCTCCAATTTCGACAAATATTATATTTTGAGCATAATTTCTTTTCTCAAGGTTAAGTACAAATACAAAATCAGCAATGAAATTACTTCCTATATTTTGTTAACTTGTATACAAACTAGTAAAACCATTTTACTGGCATGTACATCAATTATGGCATCCGTAAAATAATTATGTGCAGAAAAATATAGAAAGGTGAACATAAGCTGTTGAATTGCCAATTTCTCTTGCTCTGCTACATAGAAACTATAAAATGGTAGAGAAATAAAACAAAACCCATCCAAATGTATAAAAGCATAAGCACGATAAAGTTCCTCCCTTGTTTGCAAACTTGTAGAATCTGCTCCAAACAGAAAATAACTGTGAAAATAACTGATAGATTAATTTATCCAACAAGTGATTAATTTTGTAAGTTCTATTGATAATAGACTAACAAAATATCATACACAATTACTACAGTGTGAGCCCAAGGGGGTAAAATACGATAACTGATAGAACTTAGACATCTACGCAATGCCTTGCCTTTACACCAGAGCCATCAGTACAAATATATGTATATTACCCCTAAATAAATCCAAAGCTAAACCAAATGACAAAACAATCCAGAATTAGATATTATATAAAAACAGAGACCCTCTAACAATAGCAAAGATCAACAACAAAGGTTGAAAAGCATTCTAAGTCACTCTGTAATGTTTAAAATTAAAATGATTACCAAAAGTATTAACTCTAATGCCAATGCCCAAGAATGACTGATTAACCCCTGGCCTTAAGTTCTGCAAGACGCCGACTTAAATCATCCTCTTCAACTTTCTCTTCCTTGGTGGGAATTGCATGGCCGGCAGCTTGAGGTAGTCCAACAGATACCTCGAGCCCATAATCATCAGCTACCTGCTGCATCAAAGTGTTGACTTGATCCTCTGGAGTGGACAGTGAAGTGCTACCAGCCATAGCATTCTCAATAAACTGTGACTGTACCTCCATGTTCACAAACTGTGATTCAAATTGATCCATTGTTTCAGACATCTTCTGAAGATTATTGCTGGCAAGAGCAGTATCCAGTGCCCTGACAATTGATGTCATGGATTTATTAATTGTCATCATTTTGGCTTGAGTATCAAGCCTGGAAACAACTGCATCCAAACGAGAGGCTAATCGCATGTAGTTTAATTGCTCATTGTGTTTTCTGATGGAGTTTTCTGCATAGATGCGAGCTCCATCCATGTTTCCTTTCTCTATGGCTTTCTTAATTTTGAGTTTCTCAGCTTTTTCTTCCTTTTCACTTTTTCTTGCCTGTCTTTGCAGGCTTTTGGAGGTAAATTTCAGCTGAAATATCTGTTCCATCAATCTCTCGGAGCCTCCCATTGTATTCTCTAGATCGAAGCCCAAAAGTTCAATGAATATTTTCAATCCTGAAACACAGATTCCTGCAATGCCAATCGCCTCAAATTCTCAAGTCCACAATTCCAATTTTCCCAAAGATTAAGAAAGACAAGCAAATGTTCTAAACACAGATTCTTGCAGTACTTATCTCCAAGTTTCTCTAAGCTCTAAATTTCACTGACTTGCTAAGCAGTTATACAACAGAAGATACTCAAAATTAGCATCACTTAGGTGCCCCAGACACAACCACATCAATTGCATCAAATTCTGATTCTCAACTTGAAATGCTCTATTTTTGTTTCAATTGAGGAAAAATAAAATGAATAGAACAGATAAGAACACACACATAAGACCTGTTCCAGATAGGTCAAACACTCTAAAAATTCAAAGAAGTCTTTTAAATGCATCCCTTGCCCACCAAAATTACTTAAGCCTGCATCCTTTTCATTTGAACCACTGATAATTCAATAAAATCCTTGAAAATCATAAAAGAAGACTCTGAAACACAGATGTGAGCTATAACTAAAGCAAAGTTTGCCAAAGCCCCAAACTCAAGTCTCAAACATCAATAAGTTGCTAAGAAATGCAGACATGAAAGGCTAAAACGAAATTCCTGCATAATAAGCTTCAAATGTCTAAACCCTACAACAATTCCATTAAATTTGCATCACAATTGCTGTTCAAGACAGAATCCTCAACCTTTATCTCAACTCGTAACAAATTAATATGGGGAATTGAAGTAAAAGCCAATCCCAGTCTCAACGTTCCCTTTTTTAAATGGAATTCCGATTGTGTGGTCACACTTGGCTAAATCAGGGGGGTATTGCTCATGTCAAAGTTTACCAAGTTTCATGGATAGCACCCAAAAGCCGGATGTGTATTTTGACCTAGATGCCAACACTTGCATGTTTTAATATGGTTTACCTGTGACACAATTCTCTAAACTCGTTGTTGATTTACAACTGAAACTCGTCCCAACAAACCCGGGTCCCAATTTCACCAACAAAGGGGGGTATTGCTCATGTCAAAGTTTATCAAGTTTCATTGATGGCACCTGAAAGCCGGATGTGTATTTTGACCTAGATGCCAACACTTGCATGTTTTAATATGGTTTAACTGTGACACTATCCTCTAAACTCGTTGCTGATTTACAACTGAAACTCATCCCAACAAATCCGGGTCCCAATTTCACCAACAAACAAATCCGATCCCTTCAACATTCAGTAAAAACACTCCAGAGGCCAAATAACCTCCTAGTAAACAAGACAAGGATCTAAAACAACAATAACGGCAGTATATAGTTCCAAATTTCACAAAACCAACAAATTGAAAACCCAGAAGCTCAATGAACTTGCAGTAATTACCTACTATACAAAACGAAGACCAAAATTTCTGAACATGCATTACTCTAAGTACCCTAGTTTCCATGTTTTAAATAATAAACTGTTTGGTAAATCTTAGCTAAGGTTATGAGCTGCCTTGCAATGGCAGATTCCGAAACATTCTTAGGAAATATAAAAATGGGAAGATATTAATGGCCACAGGAGTTGTAGGTCGCCTTAATAGAATATAGGCAAACCTACGTCAAGTCCCTGGGAATGTCCCGTGACCATTATAAAGGTAGCCAGTGATCAATCGACCAGGGAAAACCATACTGCCAAAGTATGCAGTGTGAGGCTAATGTTTTTTAACAGTTCTTCAAACTAATGACTCCTGAGGCATCATCCGTCCAAATCCATATCAGAATGACACTTCCAAAAAATGAAAAACTCCAAAACCCTTGAACCCAAATCTCAATTATTTTCCTATATTTTGAAAGAAGAGATAATCACACCCACAAATTAATCGTTGCAGAAGCTCGGCGAGATCCTAAATAAATTTTCCAGGAGGAGTATCCAGTTCATATTTCTGAAACCTAAATGTACAAAACCCTCAAATCCAATGCGTCTCCTTTAATTACTGTCGCAAAACCCAAACATCACCCAATTTCGGATTGTCCAAAACCTCAACAATTCGACTGAATTTGCATCATATTTTGCCATAGAGAACAAAAATCTCTGGCATATCCTAAACAAGGAACGGATTCAAGATGTGACACAAACAAAAGAATAATTACCTGGAATAACTAAGTGCCCCCGCAAAATTCAATGCCTCGTTTCAAAATTCTGCAACACAAAATGCCGTCCTCTGACTAGCTGAGTAAGAACTCTGCAAATCCAGTAAGTCCACTAGCTATTATGGTTGCAGAGCACGATGAGGTTATGCAGACTAATTTGATACTAATACCTTACGATTAGTACCTTACTCTAACGTTCCTCCGGTCAAATGGCCTTTATTTTCCCTAGCGTCCCAAATGATGCGATACAAAGGTTTGGAAGATGAGAGCGCTCTCTCCAAGGTTTGTGAGTTTGGTTTTCTAAGATCAAATAGAACTGAAAGAATTTTAATGTTGTTGAGGTAAAAGACCGTTAACAAGATAGTAGACCATCATTTTAGACTTCTTGAATGAATCAAGGGATTTTAATGGCGTCTACGATATTGAAGTGATAATTTCAAATTATTTATCATCATTATTATTTGATGATGAGTTTATTTGTTTTTTTTCAAGTTTTTTAAACAAATATTAAAGTAAATGACATAGTTGACTAGAAAAGTATAAGTCTTTATTTTAAAAATAGAGTGGTTCTCCAATTCTATTAGTATCATTATGTAGAAGATACAAACTACTATTTTTCATTTTTCTTTAAGCATTTTTTATTTACATGTTTCATTTCAAAGGTGGAGTGAGTTGCTTCTCAATTGATCTATAAGAAACTTCTCTCTCTAAGGTATATTTGATCATATGTTGACTTGTTATGCCTTGCACACATGTCCCAACATTTTTGTTTGGTAAATGTAGGGTACCCTTATTTTGCTTCCTCATTTGTTTGTTTTTGTCCCTTTTTGGTACTCTAGAATGTGGCAAATCGAAGTCGTTCCCTTTTTGTTTTGGCTCTTAAGTTGAGTCTTTAGACCTCAAGATTTTATAATGCCTAAAGAGTTGTGAAAAATCTTTGGGGTGGTGGGGATCTTAGAATTCTAACACTTGATGTGCTTAAGTGCCCCTATTAGTAACAAAGGACAAGTGCATTTAATGCACCCAGACTAGTGGACTATAAAAGATCATTTTAAGGGTTATTTTTACCTAAGTGTTCAAGTTAGAGTGAGCTTTAAGTATGGCATGGCTTTCCCAATGATCAATCCTACTATTGCATTTTGAGTTATTTTTAGGTTGACTTGAGCTTTTCCTCATCCATGCATTCAAGAAGGTAAGATCTCCTCTATTATTCCTTAGAATTTTTACTTGTTTCTTTCAACATTTTTTTATTTTTCCTTTGCTATTTTTATTTCATAATTTGGGGTTTCCATTAGGTTTAAAAAAGTGATTTCCTTGCAAAATCCATGCTTTGGATTCTTTAGGATTTCTTAATTTTGTAGTTTTTATGCTATATTTTGCCTTGGATTTCAATGCCCTATGTTTCAATCTAGGAATTGTGATAATCAAGGTTTTTTATTGTTGCATCTATATCTCCTATATCATATGGTGACAAGCTAGGGAACCTCGTGTTGTGTCCTTGCGAGTCTACTAATTGTTAGGGATTTTCTGACCTTAGATAACTTTGGCATCTCAAGATTCTTGTTAACATGTTTCTACTCCACTACTAATATTCAAAGTTCAAGTGATCAATAATCACCTTCAAGCCTTTAGGACTCCTAACCTAGGAATATTATCTTGTGCATCCCAAAGATAAGCCTTCCTCATTTTTGAATCTCCAAACGTAGATCTATGGGTCTCTTCTTCCCAACCCTCTATTTTAGAAGCAACTTTGTGACCTAATTCAATGGATGAGGTGAAGCATTCCAAGCCTCTTTTCAATTCTTTGAGCCTGATATTTGTGCCTTTAACTTACCTCATACATTTTTGTAGGACATCACTCAGATCCTTGATCCTATATGTATCCTCTCATTTTTTTAGAGCTTCGTAAATTATCTCCAGGGAAAGCTTTAATACATAGGTCTTTGGGAATTGTAAGAATTTGGTATAGCTCTGATACCATGTAAGAATTTGCCTTAGAGCAAGATTCACCCAAGATCGTAGAACTCAAACACAAGCACAACTAAAAGGAGTATGATCAATATATCAGAGTATGTCCTCATACATTGCCCTATATTGTATATGATGAATGTACACACTAGGAGTGCTTGTGTATAAAGGACTCTCAGGAAGCACTAGAATTTCTCTAGAAAGAGCCAGGAGATAAGATAAGCATAACAACTAAGCACACGTCTTATCCATCATTCTAGATGATAGGATAAGAATGATGAGGTGTATCTCAAGTAGAGATGTTGTAGACACCATGTGTGTAATTAGTGTGATAACTCTTGTGTTGTAGACACCATGTGCATAAAAGAGGTGTGAACTCCTATGTTGTCAACATGACAACTCACAAGAGTGCACATACTCCTAGGTTACTAATAAATAAACATTAAAATAATGCATTAACCTAAGTAAACTTAAGTAAGTGTAAATAGTGAATACTAATTTACACCAACACCCCCCCTTAAGTGCAACTTAGGGGAATGCCCTTAAGCTTACGAAAACTAGGATGAAATGCATAATGGGTCTCAACTACTAAGCCATGTTAGGTACACATGTACATAATAAAATGCAATGCAATCTCTCATAAAGTGGAGAAAGAGGGAAAACCTCATGGGAAAAACCCTCCCCCAAAAAGAAAGATGAAAAGAGGATGCATGGATGGATGGAGTAATCAAGACCTCCCCATTACAACATACATCAAGTATATACAAGAGAGAATGAGAAGGAAGAAACCCCTTAAGAGGAAAAAGTCCCCCCCAAAAAGGAGAAGAAGCAGGAGACAAGGTAGTCAACCAGTGAGAAATGCTCCAATGTAGAAGTTGATCCATGATTGTTGAATGGTGTTCCTCCCCTTTAGAAGAAACAAATGCAAGGTTACAAAGGAGATGCATCCCCTATATGAAGACAGAATCTCTATGATGAATGGTGTCTCTGAGACTGGTTCAAGTGTCCCTGTGTCGATACTGATGATGGCTCCTTCCAAAATAGTTGAGAAGTGCAGATCTAGCAAGGACTGTTGCAGAACTTGTTTCAAAGAACCAACAGTCTCCTCAAATGGCAAAGAGACCTTCGACGATTGTTGTACATAAGTATCCACAATCACATCAACTTGTAAAGACTGATCATGTAGAGAATGGACATGAGGGTCAAAGTGAGCCCTCACAACAGTTGTAGAAGGATTGTCCTCATCAAAGACAAGTGGGATATCATCAAAGAAGTCCTCCAAATCTATTGTGTGTGACTCCATGAACAAACCTAAAATGTTAGTGACGAAGTCATTACTAGAGGTTGGAACTGGAAGACAAAGTGTACCCTGCTATGGTGAAGTACATGAATTGATCACTGTGGCAATAGATGAAGAATTCACCTCAAAGAGACGAATATCATCTAGGATTTCTCCCACATTTTCAATGTGAGACTCCATGAAAAGGCCTGCAATGGTGGGAAGGAAGTCATCGCATGAAGGTAAAGTAGGAAGACATAAAGGGTCTTACTGCACTAAATCTGAAGCATTTGTGGCTGAAACAAGATCAGTAGGAGCAACATGAGCATCTGGAGGTGTGATCACATCTGGAGTTGAAGAAACCATAGCTGGAGTGATTTGATGTAGAATGTCCTCTGGAGATGGAGGAACACATGGATCTCCATATGCTTCCCAAATATCATAAGGAAAACTTTCCATTCTAAGAGGAGAAAAAGATTCCTTACTCATACTGTTATATAGAAAGCGACGAAGGTATAGAAGATGTGTCCAATTAAAATGTGGTGGCAATGAATAGAGATAAGGAAGCAATTCTTGATGGTCTCTTAGATGATCAAGTATCAAAGCACTCCATTTGTGATAGTTCCTTGTTGTCAACTGTGGTCTAATACCAAACTAACAAATTTGACAAGACTCCATGAGATCAATCAATGAACCCCCAAAGAATCAAAGAACCTCCCCCCTAATGAATGATTTAGGCACTTGGTAGCCACTTGCTAATTTAGGACCTATTTCTAAAATTAGCATTTCTATCTACTTTAATATGATTACATATCTGGAAAGTAGACAAAAAAAAATGCACTTTCAAAAAAAATAGAACCTGATTTGGAGTCCAGATGAGCCCATACTAAGCATTTTAAGTGGCAAAAATTGGGGTTTGCGAGTTGCAAAAAAATTTAGGGACAGAGATCTCAAACCACCTACACCAATGTGTAGATCACGAAATTCTACCCCAAAACAAAAAAAAAATTGCTCACAAAAAGAGTCTGTATGAGGGAGATATCATTGTTTGAAAATCATCGTTGTTATTTTTTTCTGAATTGTCGTTGTCACACCTCCAAAAATCAAATGACTCTAGATTTTGCCTCAGATGTCCAATTTGGATGAAACAAAATCCGATTTGGGAGTTTTTTGACCTTCTGAATGTGATGCAAATATCTGATTTGCACCAGCAAGCTTCAATCTTCACCTACAAAAAATCTCTCCTATGGCCCAATGGCCAAAAAAAAATTGAAAAGTAATGCAGATTCGAAAAAAATAGCAAAGATGCAAATGAAAAAATGCAAATCTGAAAATTAAATGTACAGATCTGAAATGATAATACCAATTTCACAAATCAAACCTTTGGGTTGCCGGTTTGCAAAAAAAATGTTGCCTCAATTTTGACTATAGCCTAGAGTAAGTGAATTTATAGTTAATTCATCGAATCAGTGTTTCGGACGCAATGGCGAGGTCATATCTGGCTCTAAACACTCCCAATTTCTGTGATACTCTGGATTCAAGCTGAGGTGCTAAAGCAAGAAGATGGTCTCGAACGATTATGTGAAGAGAGATTCTCCCCAAGAGCTCTGATACCATGTAAGAATTTGCCTTAGAGCAAGATTGACCCCAGATCATAGAATTTGAACACAAGCACAACTGTAGACCAAAAAGGAGTATGATCAATATATCAGAGTATGTCCTCATGCATTGCTCTGTATTGTATATGATGAATGTACACACTAGGAGTGCCTATATAGAAAGGCCTCTCAGGAAGCACCTAGAATGTCTCTAGAAAGAGCCAAGAGATAAGATCAACATGACAATCAAGCACATGTCTTATCCATCATTCTAGATGATACGATAAGAATGATGAGGTGTATCTCAAGTAGGGATGTTGTAGACACCATGTGCTTAATTAGTGTGCTAACTCTTGTGTTGTAGACACCATGTGCATAAAAGAGGTGTGAACTCTTGTGTTGTCAACATGACAACTCACAAGAGTGCATATACTCCTAGGTGACTAATAAATAAATATTAAAATAATGCATTGACCTAAATAAACTTAAGTAAGTGTAAATAGTAAATACTAATTTAAACCAATAGAAATTTTATTCCAACCATCCCTGTAGTGCCTGCCCCTAGTTTATAGTTTCCTAGTTTACATTTTTTGCTATCATTGCCAAACTCTTTTAGGCTAGTTTTATGTGTGATGATTAGTGGCATTATCTTGAGATTATTAGATATTGTTTCAAACTCAATTGATATATGATGAGATTACTTGGTACTCTATATTTCATGTGTGCATCATGATTATTACAATATTATTCAATTATTGATGATGTTTAGTTAGATGGATTATCACATGTGTTTTATTATGGATACTTACCCCATATTGCATGTGTATGGTGTGTGTGTTTGTTTTCTTTATATATGGCGTTTCTGATGTGTTTAAGGAAGGAGTCATAGTCACCTACTAGTCGGGATCTACACGATGCACCACTTACTACCATTGTTTTTTTAGCTTAACATATATTGTGTATGTACATGCTTGGATTTTATGGAAGTTGTAGGTACCGAGTATCGACTTCCCTGAATTGCCAGGATGAGCGTACCCTATCGCATTATCTCAATGGTCAAATCCTAAACCTCTGAGCCATTTGTCCTAATTGACAATAAGGACAAGTATATGAGTCGTGTACCCTCGGAATGCGTCAGATGACATTGATTCATGATTTTAACCCTTTAGTTTGTTTTTGTATGTGTTTTACTATGATGGGTTTTCATATTTTACTTTATGAGTCTTTGGTGATTTTTTTATTAATTAAGTCTAATTAAAAGATTAAAATTAATGATTTAATTTAATGGAAAATTGCTATGATATTTTAATATTAATTTATATTTAATTATTTAGAAATTAATTAAATTTGAAGATAAAGGTTATAGTATAAATTTAGAACATGATAATATTTATTTAATTTAATAATAATATATTTAGAGATCATTTTTAAATAAATGCTAAATAATATTATTATATAGTTATCAAATTTAATGTTCGAAAATAAATTTAGAAGTGGGAAAATAAATTAATTTGTTAAAATTTCATGATCGCATGATGTGTGCATGATGTCAAATTTAATAAATTAATTTAAAAAGAATCAAGTGAAAATTAAAATAAAGTAATTTAATTAATTAATCAATGTGCATGGAAAAGATAAAAAGGAAGATAAATAAAAGTTAATTTGGAGTTCAGAGTTGTGAGCAAGGAGTTCTCAAGGGGAACACACAATTAGTGCCTTGATTTTTGGGAGAGAACTCCATATCACAACTTGGGGGTTCATTTTTCATTTTCACCACAAATTTTTGGAGAAGGAAGGGATTTTCAGAAAAGAGGAGGTTCTGAACGGAGGGATTCTTCTCTACAGTTTCTAGGGCGTTGCGATTGGCATTAGTGTCTAGGTAGATGCTTGTGAATTTCGCATATCTTAAAATGCTCTTTCATTTCCTGTCTTCATTGTGCCTATTGAGTGTCTTCTATAGATTTCTTATGATGAATGTCTCCAGTAGTATGCATTCATATTATGATTAGTTGATCTTCTATATATTAGGAAATCAAAGGATTTGTATAACCTTCTTCAGTAGAGTAAAGTAATGAGGAATTTACCGGTAGGGTTTGAATTTCTTGAAAAATATGCTCATTAATATATATATATATATAATGGGTACGTTGTTTTCCTCCATCAGAATAGTTATGGGTTTTGTTTGGAAAAAAAATGTATATATATAAATATACTTTAAATAAATTTATTTTATCCAAAAAATTTGATTACAAATCATAACAAAATAGATTTAGCATTTATTAAAAAAAAGAGGAAATGGGTTATGTAATTGCATTTTTTTTATATTAAAAATTTATATATATATATATATATATATATATATATATATATATATATATATATATATATATATATATATTTATTTATTTATTTATTTATTTATTTATTTATTTATTTATTTATTTATTTATGGGGAGGTGGGTTGTCACCTCCCAACCCCCCTGTCGTGACTGTGACAGTACTTATGTTGCAGGTACTGTGTACCTGCCGCCATAGGCCTTGCAACCGCAAGTTACTACGGCAAGCCGCAGGCCTGTTTAAATAAGCCGATGGGCTTAAACAAAAATGCATTTAATTTTTATTTTAATTTTTTTTAAAGTTTTAAATGTTATTTAGAATTAGTTTATTTAAACTTTTAAATATTTATTATTATAAATTGTTTAATATTAATTTTATTAAATAAAATTTTATTAAAGATTATTAATTTATGATAAATAATTAAAGTTATTTTAAAAAGGTAATTAATTTATTTAGAATAAATTTTTTATTGACAATTAAATGTTATATTAATATATATTAGTTATTTTAAAATAAATTTTAATTAATTATGAGTGTTAGGTGAAGAGAAGACTTTTGCTAATTTGTTAAGGATTATCTAAATTTTGACTTAAAAAAAAAAAAACAAATTACCCTATTGGAAAGTAATATGATTTTAACATAGCAAATTTAAACGGGTATATAACTTACCCTTTAGTAAACTTTAGAAAGGTTGATTTTGAATATTACGGGGGGTTAAATCTTAAATTATCCAAATGTATATATGGGATAACTATAGGGTAAAATAGAGTTCTCTCACTTGATAATAAACTTACAAACGAAAACTAAAACCTCAAATCTAATCCAATCATGTGATTCAAAGTAAACTAAAACATGTACCTGCATCTTGTTTTCTATATGTTGTCTATGGTTGGGGTTTTGGGTTGACTAGATTGTTGACTAGTTATAGGATGTCTACCAGAGGCTTGGGAGTTTTGTGAGTGTGGATCATGTTGTTTCGATCTGATTACTTTTACTTAACCATGTGTGTGATGGTATGCTCTATGTTGAGTGTGTTATATTGTTGGTTACTATGTGTCAGTGTTTTGTGGGATAGTGTGATTGATGCTATGAGATACCTGACTTGACCTTTTGAGTACTTGATCAGTATTGTTGGGATACCTTCTGGTTGCTTGTTGAGAACCGATGGATTTTATGATTTATCTTTGATGTTTTTTAGTTGCTCATAGAGAACTGATGTGATTACTATGATTATCTTTATGATGCTTTCCAGTTGCTTGTATAGGATTGAAGTAACTTTTATATGATTATTGAACCTAGGGTAGCTAATCTGCCTGTAGTGTCAAGAAGTGGCTTGTAATGGGGGTCGGGGCCCTAAGTGCTACTAGGGTAACTCATTGTAATTTGTTTAATTAGTGATAAAATTACACTAAATGAGAGTAAAATGAACCTAATAAGAGTTAATTGTATGTTCTCACCCATGCCTTGAGTGCTAGTACAAACTAGGAGGGGAGTAGAGAGAACGCTTGGTTGTGACTTTGCATTCCATAGTATGCCTTGTTAGTACAAGAGGATACTAGTGGCTGCATAGGGACTAGGGGATCGGGGTCCTAAGAGACTACCAAGGTAACTCCAGCGTGCTTCATGTGATGACACTTGCCCACTTACATAGTAGGTTTCCTATGTGTCTTATGTGCCTCTGGGTATAGATGTCAACCTCTCTTGGAACCCTTTGAGTTAGAATACTTTTAGGATTTCCTAGACTTAGAGTGTACTTTTGATATGTGATTTGATATCATGTTTGGGACTTAAGACTATCTCCTCAGCACGGTGGGAGTGGGCCATTTAGGTTCCACGCGATTGGGTGGTAGTGCTTTTTCACTCTTACCATTGAGATCCGTCTGTAGTCACCATGGCTGGAGCATTTATTATCTGCATTTACTTTCATTCTTTCTATGTATCATTTGATGGATGGATATACTTTACGATGGATGGTAATATTTCATGATGGATATTATATCTTTTATGATGGATAGTTGTATCATGTATGGTGGATGGTTTCATTTTTTTTCATTGTACTTGTTTCATGGATCCAAGGAGGATGATGTATTTTCACTTCTATATATGTATATTGTTTTAAGCCTTTCATACCCTATGACATGTATGGTGGATGATTGAGCATTCTGAATTAATTTGCCAAGAGGCATTCGAAACAAATGTATATTAAATGGAGGGACTTTATGATTATTCTTTCATATGGATGTGGTATTTGATGGACTTAGTATTAGATTAAATTTATATGTAATTCAACATCATGGGATCCTTAAGAAATGTAACCTGTTGTGTATGTTTTCAAATGATTGCATGATATTACTTTCGCTACTATGTGTTTGATGTGCATGTTATACTTTCTTACTTCAAAAAACAAAAAAAAAGTGTTGGTAAACTTAGTAAAACTTTAGGTCGTTTCATTTGGGTCCCTTGGTGGGGCGTTACAATCCCCCTTTCTTTGGGTTGGCATGTACTTTTCAAAGTCTAGACCTATTTCCCTGGACCCTAGATCGTAAAGTCACCCTAAAGTAAGTTAACTTATTTTACTAAGATAATGAATCAAGTTGTGCTACTGTAAGTTAATACAAAATGGTAGCACTAGTACTAGAACCAATACCTAATGCACAAGCACTTGCAACCTCTGTTGCTGAGTAAATCAAGGCAGAACTTGCATTGGAAAGAACCCCAATAACCATGAATATTGAGAACAAATATGTGCCTCCAAGGAAAATAGTAAAATTCAACACATTATAGATACTTACATTGGGGATGTCAATTTGAAAACAATTAGAGCCAGTGTTGAGAATCCATCCTAGGGGTCCCACTTCCATAAGGATCTTCAAGACTCGACCCTACTCTTTGAAATTTCCTTCTCATGATCCCTCTTGTCTTTAAAGTTGATTCTCACCTTGGCCAACCACGATGTAGAGGAAACTTGGAAATATACTAGCACAAAGGGGAAGAAAATAGTGAATTTCCCCTCATATAATTTTCACATAATATTTCAAATCCTAGATTGAGGCATCTATATAGTAATTTAAGAGGATGAAGGAGTTGAACAATATAAGGTTTCATAGGTGAACCATGAGCAAGACCTCAATGATAATTGACTCACTCACCCTAAGAAGGATAGAGCCAAAATGGAAGACATTATCTTGCACTCTGACTTTCATCCTCTCATATAAGACGTCATTGCACCATTAATCCACATCTTTAGGAAGCTATACATGAAGAACTACTAGTCATGGATGTACTACTTTCCATTACCATGGAAAGCCAATATTTTGGACAATATCAATGTCTAGACTCCCCCAAATCAAGGACACCAATAAATTCTATATGAAATCTTATATTGTCTTAATGGTAGAAAGGTTGAAGAGCATCCCTCACATCCTGAACACATGAGAAAATTTAGGCAATAAAAGGCATTATTGTGGGATTTCTACCCACAACTACACAAATAAATTGACAATAAACTTCATTGTGTCAATGATGCACTCACATTTTATAGAATAAATAAGTTAACTAAGCATGTCAAGTTGGCTCTGCAAGGATTCCATGGTTTAGGTAGAGAAGTGAGGCAACTAGTTCATCCATTTCAAGACTTTTAAATGCATGCAAGGGATGAATCTTCCTTGTGTCGTATAGTAAGACAAGTTGATTTGGATGAGGATTGTAAGAGTGCACTGACAAATTATGATATCATGCTCATCCTCTCTTGAATAAAAATATAGAGTGTAGCCGAGTTCTATATCAATAGAGGTAGGGTCATCCAACCTCTTAAAATAAGTACTCTTCTTGGAGACCTAAAATCCTCTAGCTAGTGTAACCATAAGTCTAACATTATGAGGAGCATGTCATATAACAAGTGCATGAGTATGAAGGCATTGCCTTCATAGAGGTTGAGAATTTCAACATGATGTCAATCAAGATATCATCCCTCAATCAGCTATAGAAATAAAAAAAATAAAAAAACAAGAGGAGGAGAAATAGGAAAAATAAGGAAGCATACATCCACAATGAACAAGTGACCTAGGAATATGAGGCCCAACTCTAGGCATAATAGGTGGTACAATAGAAGATCAAAGATTGAAAGGGCTCAAGGAAGATAAATACACCTTAAAGAAGAAATGAGGTAGAAATAGTAAGAGGCCCTTTAGAAGCCATAGGAAGAGGAAGTTGAGAAGAAAAAGAAAGAAAATTCCCACTTGAAATTTATATAGGCATGAAAGAAAAGGTTGTTAGAGGATCTCTCAAATAAAGAAGAACTCCAGAGACTAAAGAAGGAAGAAGAATGCACAAGAAGAGACAAACATGTAGAATTTGGGTCTGTAATAACATTTGTACCATCCCAAATTGATAGTGCAATGTGAGCTCCAAAACATTTCTCTCTATAATAGAAACTATGAGAGAACCCTGGGAGACCCTTTATCAAGCGTACATGAGATCATGGAGAAACAATGTTTGCCTCCTAGGACACTTCAGGGACCACTCTCAACTCCCTGACTCTACTAGAATAGCTTGTAGTTGGGTCTAAAAGAAGACATAGGTTGAATCATCAGGAGATGTCTCTCAGGATCTTGAATAGCTACACTCACATCTTTGAAGAAGGTAAAGAAAGAAAGGTTCATGTTCATCACCAACAGGAATGCCTAAGGAAAAAGAGTGAACAATTGCCAAGTATGTATATCAATCCCAAATATAAATTCCCACCCAAATTTGTTAAGATTTGACAAATCTGGAACAATATAAAAATAAACAATAGAAGAAAACACAAAGAACATAGATAACACACAGATTTAATGTGGTTCACCCGAATCCTAGGCTACATCCACCTACATAGCCTTCAACCTTTCTATTATCTAGCAAAAATGTTTACCAACATTACAATACATTATGCATCTTAGCCGCTTATAACAACATTTTAGGGTAACCTGTAAAATTGACCCCACTACATGATCAATCACCACAATATCAACAAAATTAACTTGAAAAAGTAGACTAAGTGGGGATAACTCAGTAACCTTGATGATGCCACAAGCATGGTGTGGGAGAGGCTTGAGAAATAGTACAAGGTAAAGCTAGAATTAAAGACCAAGTTATCCCAATGTGAGGAGTTTTTCTAGAAATTAGTCGCCCATATCTCCTCACAAGATCTAGGTCCATCCACCCTAAAATCCCTGTCAAGGGAAGAGATAAATTTTGTATAGATAGTGAAGTGAAAATCCCTCAATTGGAGTATTAGATTTTCAAGCAATTTGACAAAGTTTGTGTCTTCCTTTCTAAGACCATTGAAGATTATTTTAAAGAAACAAGGATTGAGGTTGACATCCACAATTATGTAATTTTGTGTAACATTGAAATTACCAAATATAAGAAATTAATGAAAGGCTAAAATAAAATCTATGAACTGGATTAATATGAGATGATTGTGAATGACATCTTTGGAGACTAGGATGAAGATTTTGCAAATGTTGGATTTTGGTAGGTTGGGTTTAATGTAGATATCATGGAGATCACCCAAAAGACAATTTATGAGGCATCCTCCATTCAAGAAAAAGAAAACCTTGTTGTTTATAATGTGCATACTAAATATAATGAGCTCCCACATGAATAACATTGAGGGGATCATAATTTTGGATTCTTTGTGGGCCAATTTTGAGGAGCATATAGAGGAACCATTTGATCCTTACTACAACTTTGAGGAATAGGCCTTGGATGATTGTCTAAAATTAATTCTTTCCACATACAAATCTCAAAAGGTCTTTGAGAAGTGAAGGAATGTGTAGAAAAAGTAAAGGCATAGCTATGAGATTCCAAGTTCTATATATATTGCATGGAAAGCATGAATGAAGATTCCATTGACGCATATATCTGGGACTTCAAAAAATATAGATCAATCACTCTAGGGTGGTTCTCCCACATATTCTTCAATCTCTTATTCTTTATTCTTTGAGTCTTAAGGGACTACAAGACTCTGGACTCCTAGATTTACTATGGATTTTGGCATACTTTTAAGTGTCATTTCTGGGTGAACCTACTAGAATACATTTCCTCTCACCTATATTTAAATTTTTTTACAATATAATTACAAATCCACTACATAATTTATAATAATATTGCTCAAAGAAGTGACTAGTGATAGAGGTTTCTCATAGGTTATGTCAACATGCCTATGGAAGGTCATTTATGCATCAATGATAGGATAAAATTACTTAATAGGTTTGAGAGAACATTGATCAAATTCTAAAGGAACATTTATGCAATCTAGAAAGGGTACATGGCACAGGAGAAGAACTGAACACCAACATCCTCTTCAGGATTTGGACCTCCAGGTTCCCTCTATTTCTTCTTCCTCGGGACACATAATGTAAAGAGATTAGTTTCATATAAATATAACATTTTTGGTTGATTAGGGTTCACAAAATTGATGATTTTGAGGTACCATATGAAATAGCACACAAATATTTTTTACTTTATAACTTTGTTCCTTAGTAATAGTATGAATATATTCTCCCCACTTCTAACTATGTAGATCAAACTAGTGATTTCTAGAAAAGTTACTAATGATCAATATTAAGAACATTGAACTATTTTGTTACTATGAGAAAACTAGATTACCGATAATTAAGATCATTTTTATTTCATGTTGTCCTTTACCTAGGAATGTTTAGAGATTCTTTATGTTGAAAATAACTAATAGATGTAATTTAAGATGAATCTTGTTTCCTTGATATGTATTAATTGGTGATGATATATGTATGTGGGATATAATATTGTTGTTTGGTTAGTTTGATGAATTAATGTGATTAAGTGAGAATGGTGTAATTTTGGTTATTTTCTAACAATATTGACTTATCTTTTGATGTTTATTTATGATCTATTTTAAAAATTTACTCTTAGAAATCCCAAGAATTTGGGCCCTTCCAAACTACTAGGCCCCTTGAACAAATAATTACACGCCTAGCTTAGTTATTGAACACCTTCATGACCTAACATCCAAATTCTTAAGAGGAAAAGGATCTTGACTCATGCCCTTATTTTAGGTGGAGACAGTTCACATAACTAGACTCATCTTCCTATTGGCCTATGTACAAAAGCCTTGTCAAGATGACTTTGATGAAAATCATAAATGGTAATAAATTCATTAAGATAATATTTTTTGTATCCTTAATACTTTTGAGCCACACAAAATTTGAAATTCATCTATAACAAAGAGTCTATTTTTTTAAATCATTATTCAGACTCGTGTGTAGGTGAATGACACATTTTCTCATCCACTTCATGTTATGTTTCGTCCAAGAATTTTTCATCTCATTAAATATTTTTTTCTATGATAGCACTAATCCTTCCATGTATCACCATCCTATTGAATTTTTAACAATAATTATGAGCCATGTCATAGCAATGGCCTTAGTAAAGAATGTACCCATTTTTATAAGAAGAATATCTAATAGACTAAAACATTGATTTTAATTATGCTTGTGATGATATGTTTTTAAATTCTCTCTATTTACTTCCATTATACCATTATAGTCTTCCTGGTCTATTACTCATATTTGTAAAGAGACACTACAATATCTAAAAGCTTTAAAAAAAAAAAAACTTAATTTTTTAACCCATAATTTTACATGTCTACTTCATAACACTCTCCACCCTTAAAAAATTAATTTCCTCTTTTAATAAAATTGTTGAATTCCATGCCAAAGTTATTTATACTTTATTTCTGCATCTAGAATATTCCCTTCAAAATATAAGTTTACTTGTCTTTCTTTCTTTCTTTTATTGAAGAAAATTTGATCTTTATCTTACTAGTAATGACTTGCATACCTATCTCCTTACAAAAATTCTCTAAGAGACAAATTCTCTTGTAACCCTTGTGTATATATTTCTATGTGATGTTCCTACTTGAAATAGACTTAAATAATCATTAACTTATAATAAATCTATCATAAAATATGATATATTTTATCATATAGCAAATGAATAATAAGGATAGTATTACAATACTAAATAAGAGTATAACATTATATATTATGAATATAATAAGATCATAATTTAATTATATTATTTAAATACATATAAAAAAATTTAAATATATTTGGAATGTAAAATGTATATTTTTAATAGAAGTAATTGAAGAGCATATTTATATTTTTTTATTATTAAAAGGTCAAAGTCTAAATATTTTATTTGTTAATTCGTAAAAGATACAGTTGCAACCTTTGCTTAGTGTGGGCACTAGTAGGAAAAAAGGAAGTAAAGAAAACTTCCACTCTACCTTAGGACTTATGTAGTCTATTAAAAAATCTATTGGTTAGAATTAGTAGATAGATGTTGACACAAAAGTTTGCACCCATGGCTGATGTGTTATCCCTGGGCAACCTCGTAAAACATGGAAATAACCTCCAAGTGTGGGACTTGAACTCTGAGGTTGAATCTCCACAGAAGGACAACTTCCTTACAATCAAGATGCACCTAAACTAATTTTTTGAGGAAAAGGGAGAAGAAATGTACGAAAGTAAATGGTCAAAGGGAAATAAGGTGATGAACCACATTGAAACATAGTTACTATCTCTACCTACATATTATACATGATATAAATTAAAATCCCAAATACACAAATCTATTTTATCGCCCTAAGACATACATACAAGTCACAACTAGTGAGATGATACAAGGAAATAAATAACTTTCATCATTACCATTCATGAGAAAATTTAATACAACATATAAACTAGTAATATAAAACGAAGCATTTAATGTAAGACAAGGAATAAGCACATACATATGAATGTAAGAAAAGGTAAAACTAAAATTTATATTTATTCAAGGAAAAAGGAAGTTGCAGTTGCAAACAGCGATAACTTTAAGAAACCCCTCCCAAAAAAAATGCCTAAAATGCTGGTGAATCCAACATTTTGTGGGTAGGAAAATTTTAATGTAGAGGGCAATTTTTTTGTTCCATATAGGGAAATAAAATATTATATGTTGGCAATTTTTTTCTTGCCCTAGAAAAAATTATTTTAAATGTGGAAAATTAATGTTTTGTCTTGCTAACATATACATAAATGATGGCTATTTTTTCCCTTTACAAAAATGAATTAATAATGTCAGAGGCAAATTACTTGTTTTGTAGGAAAAATTAATAATAATGGTCTTGGCTAATCTTTAGTGGTAAACTAAAAATTTGTTTAATCTGAAAGCGAATTAGTAGTCACTTCAAGTTTCAACATGTGTATTGTCTTAGGTCTATTATTAATAATGTCGTTACGTCGTTACATCAATGTCACTATTACCAAGTTGGCTACTGTTGCTTTCAAGCTTTGTATTGTTAATACAATAGTTTTATAAACCGTTGATTAATAAGAGATCAACAACAAAAGATGCATTTCGAGGCCACTTGCTTGAAAAGACCTAGAGTCACATGAAATTCTCTGGATTAGAGACATGTGGGAAGTTTTGCACAGAAACCATTAACTGGAATGTACTCAATGTCAAGCACTTTTGATTGTCCAACATTCATGTGAGTACATTTCACACACTTGAAAATTAATAGGAATATGAAAAAATAAGATATGAAAGATCGCAAACACCAAACAATTTAATGCTACTACCATTAAATATCCTCTTCAATTCCTCTTTCATTATCATTTCTCAAATTCTTCAATCTAAATTTGGTTTGCAAAGTTTCTTGAATTTTAGTCATGGATATGCCAATTCGCCTAAAATGCACTATAATGGCTTTGCAAAAGCCCTTTTTGAGTAGGATTTCTTACAATGTCCTTGCCATGGTTTGCAAGCCAGATGCCTGAAGTCCTTTTATCTACCATGCTATATTCATGGTCCTCGACCATGAATTCTTAAGAATTGATAAGAGGTATCGTGTCTCCATGGATATTACCTTCCGCTTCCTCAAGAAATCAAATAGACATTCTAATGCTTCTGCATAACATTTTTAAAGAAATATTTTTAGAAGATGATGTCAAAATTATTGTATTGGTCGAGTAGGTATCAGGGTCAGGCACTAGCATCCCTTTTGCAGACATAGTAGACAACTGTTGGGAGCAAGGCATAGGGAGCATTGTACAAAACCATCTCTTCCTGCTCGGCATAAATGAACGATAATTGACTCACCATCGGAAGTGGGTGTGGCTCGGAAGGGATTTTCTATGGAAGTGGTTGTTATTCGAGGATGTCAACGAGACTGACTTCACATGGCTAGACAAGTTCAACAAGATCATCTTCTCCAACAGATTCCTTGCAGAAGGACTTGAGGACCTTTCTGATTGAAGGCTTCAAGCCCTCGGCCCCTCAGCCCACTGATGCTCCTAGCCTCCCTGTTCCCTAGTTCCCTATTCCCTATTTCCTAAATGTTGTTTCCTTAACCCTTGCCCTTTGGGCAAAAAATGTTTTTAAGATATCTATTTTATCTTTGGATTGGGCCTTCCCCTTTAATGTAAATTATGAAATAGTAAAACTAGGTTGATTTAATCAGCTATTTTGAATACCTGTGCTATGAATCAATATTATGTACATTTTACACTCTAAAATATTATCAATGAAAACAATAGTTTTTGGCTTCTCAAATCATTGTTCCTATTAGTCTACGACTTTGTTTTTGGCATCTCAATGCACTATTGAAATTTTAGTCTGCAACTTTGTTATAAAAAATTAACTGTTAATAGTTATAAAGTTAGAACTTAAAAATAAAAAAAGGTTTCAACAATCCCTTTATGGTTTCATAATTGATTAATGATTTATAGTAAAAAATTATTCAATTGAAAATTATCCAATTAAAAGTTTTGTAATTTCTAAACCTATTTTTCTTTAATCTGATTGGTTAAAACAAATGGAGTGATAAGAGTGCATTTCAAGGAAAACTAAAGATTATAACCTTAACAAAGTTAAATAAAATTTTGATAATTTATGTGTCAATTTTTTATTTCATACCTATCTTGTCACCTAACTTTTTTTCATTATGAAATATTTTAAATGATGAAGAATAGTTTATAAACAATTATCATAATTTTTAATATATGTTAATAATTTATAGATAATTAAACTATATTACATTTTAATTTTGAAACTAAATAATAAATATGAATAAAAATATAGCATTTGTAATTATATTTTTAAATCTTAATTATTTTATTTAATTAAACTATTGTCATTATTATTTCATATCTTGCATCAATTTTATTTTATAAAATTTAATATATCTTCATTGAATTTTTCATATCATCTTTACAATAAAAAGTTTATGATAGAAAAGAAAATTATTTCTATAATAGAAAAGAAAATCTTTTATTTATATTATATTATAACTATTATAATAATTATTATAAATTATATTATATAATATTTATATAAATAATTAAATTAAAATCATGATTTTGACATGCTCAAACTTAAAAATAAAATAATAATAATTAATAACAATTTATTTTACAATATTTATTTCAATATTTTTCTCTATATTAATTAATATGCTATTTAAATTCTTTTCATGCTAATATTTTTTTAAATCAATTTTAACTAATTCTATCAATTTTTTTGCCACAAACTTAGTTGCTATGGAACCTTATTTAAATAATTAATATTAGTTATTCAAAAAGTTTAAATTTTAATAATTCACAATTTGATCTGGACTATTCAATGAATGATAGATCAACAATCGCGGCTCTATTTTGGGCCAAATTTTAAAAGATTGAAGTTAAATGCTATTTCTACCTGAAATCAGAACACGTGTACTCAAAGATTCTACCTGAAATTCCAACCATTGACTAAAAGAAAGATCAACGATCCAAGATGAATTTTGGGTCGATTTGGGAATGTTTTTTCGAGTGCCTAGATTCATCCAGAATCATGACATGTGTCCAATCATTGCAAAGCTCAATTAAGTGTCAAGACTCAGTTAATATTAATAAATATTATGTTTAGTCTTTTTTTTAAATTATTACTTAATCTCAACTCGACGACGTCGTGATTGTTAAGTAAAAGGCAGATCAACACCAACAACAATGGCTCGAGATGAATTTTGGATAAATTTTGGGTCTGTTATCACTGTTGTCAAGAAACATCTGTAATCATCAAGTGTTATGATTCCAAATGACTCTTGACAAGAGCGATAGCATTCCACAAATTGACTCAAAAACCATATCGATAATTAAGTTCAATTTTTATTAATTTATTTATTTAAAATGAACAAATTTTAAAATTCAAATGAATATTAATGTAATAAATTTTTACTTTTTATTATTATAGTTATGTACATTACTACATTATTGGGTCTTTATGTTGTTTACATGTACATTGTACATACTATTAGTAAAGTACCTAAAACCATTAATTACTTAATACTTTCGCTTTAACTTTTAACTATTCACCTTCTATGTTTTTAAAGTATGAAGTTGAAAGTTCTCCATGTTGAGAGTCTGATACGATAGGGTTTTCAAATTTCAACTTTTCAAAGACTAACTGAATTCCATTTTGTGTTCTAAAGACTAAAAGTGTGAAACTTGAGTATCACAAGACAACACCAATTATCAAATCTTGATTCCAAGTATTTAAATTTTTAATTGTATTAGGTTTACACTTTACAATTTTTTTAAAATAGGGCTTGAAGAAGAATTTTGTGTAATAACCAATAACAGGCATGGGCAAAACAAAGTCAAAAACTTCCAATACGAGTGTAAGCATAAAGGAAAAGAAAGGTATTATAGAACTTAGGCAAGTGTTACAAACCCCAGGTTTCACCGATGAATGTCATGATATTTTTTATCCTATTATCCATGGAGATTTTGAAATCATGGGAATTAGACATTCATTGTTTAATAAGTAGAAAGATTCACAGAAGGGGAGAAATTATTACAAATATAACAATAGTATTCGTGCATATATAAATAAACTAGCTACTTTGGTTACTGGATTAGCAAACCTCATTGTACTTGAAATATTCCCTTGCCTTGAAATTGTAATGCCATGTGCTCAGAATTATGATGAAAATAGAAAGGAAATTGTAAACCAAAACACTCATGAGGAAATTTTATCCATAACTGAGAGTGAATTTTTCACTCTATTAGACCTAGGGCTAGGGTTTAAACCATAAAGCTTTAACAAGTGCATTGACTTGGATAAACCAACATAGACTTATGACAAAGTAAAAAGAGTTTTTCAAGATTCATATATTAAGGGTCGTCTACTACTGTTACACTAGACATAGACCATAAGCCTCCTTATTAGTATGACATTTTTGTGCCATGGGTTCAGAATACTATTTCTTTGTTATCATTTTGTCTGGGATTGGATAGTAACAAGGAAGTGGGGGCCAGTTTTCTTGAAATGATTTATAATATCTACTGTCGAGGTTAGTCAGTTGAGAAGGTACATGTAAGATATAATTTTGTTCAACACATTGTTGAATCTATGCAATAACAATTACTAATGATTAAACAAAGTACAACTATAGGCAAGACGAAGACATTTAGGTTCATACATTACTTATGCTACCTTCTTTTAGCAAAGCATTGCCCAATATTTGAGATAGAGAACAACAAGCTTGATATTGAGGTTTATAAACTTCATGAGAAAACTCAGAAGAAATCAGAGACTCCAAGTCTAGTATATGAGTGGACACATAAGATGAGGATTACTATTAACAATAATAACTACAACCATTTTTTAGAATTATTTTTGGCACCTATTTACCAAAAAATTATAGGAACTTTGATGCCTAGATTGTCTGTGTCTTGTAAAGATTGCATTCAATTGGGAAGTCATATTCAATTGGTTGATTAGTTCTTCATTGAAAAGCACACTGTCTTAAGGTTTTACGATTCAACAAACTTCCAATGCATGTTACAGAAAGGGTTTTTGCATTGGAATATGTATGGTAGATGGAGAATGCAGATGAAGTTTTCACTAGACAACAAAATAAAATGGTATTCCCTTCCTTGCCTTTTGCAATTGGAGGCCTCACATTTGAGAGAAAGGCTTTCAAAGTGGCAAATGAATTGGTAATTTTTTTTGGCTTTAATTTTGTCAATCGCTAAAATTATGATCCACTGAACATAATAAAAACAAGACTTATTGCCAATGGGAACTTTGCGAGAAAATATCAACTTCAGGAGATGTCATTGATAGAAAAGTTAAAAAACAAGGATTCGCGGGATGAGGTTAAGAAAGAGATGGAGAAACATGCAACAAAGAATAATATTTCAATGCAAAAAATTTCATCCTAAATTATGACATTGCACATATCAAAGTCACACAAATCAAAGCCTCTAAAATACTTAAATTTCTACAAGAAAACATCTCAACCTTCTAAGAGGTCTATGCTGAAAGCAATTAAAGAGGCATGCACATCTAAATTGTGGTATCAAACCAAGATGACTAATTTTTGGAAAATGAGGCAAATTTTGGGTGAACCAAAGATATCAATAGGTTTTGAGGAAATTGAGGAGGATTAACTTTTCAAAAATTATTGGAATAAAAAGCATCCAACTATACTATATGATTTTATCAGTTGCAGTGACAATGATATTCAAAGACAAAAGGACCTTGAGTCTGATGCCAACATTCAAGGTATTTAGGATTCTGGGTCAACCAAGGGTAGACATATTGTTAATCTTCAAATGAGTGATTCTATTAAACAAACATATAGTAAAGGGGCAATTATGGTACAAAAAATGGTTATGCAGGTATAAGGCCCACTAGTGCAAGTGGTGAAGAGATTTGGAATCCAATCCTAGTACTAGACCCACCCAAAAGAGGAAGTAAATCAATCATTAGACTCTCCGATGAGATTGAAGATGATTCATCTAGAAAGGGCAAAAAATATTATACTTCTACTTCTGAAGGTCATCCCAACACATTATTTGTTAAATCTTCAAATCCAGTTGTAGTTGATCCCACTAGCACTAGCACTAGCATGGATGAACATTGTGCAAAAAAACAAAAGTTATGACAATTACACCACAAGCAATGTCAGTAGTTACTTCACTAATGTATGCACTAGTAGCTTATGTACAAAAACCTAAATATAGTTCTAAAATGCCAGGATTTGGAATGGACCATCTTCAGTATGTTGGTAATCCTCAAAATACAATTGTAGGTAGAGTAAGTTTAATTGGAGTTGGAGGAGCATACAAAAATACAATTGATAATTCAGCTTTCAAAAACTCAGTTGTGTCAACAAACCTAGATTTTAGTTTGAACGAGTTTGCATCAAAGTTTGATCAGACAATCAAATGAAATAGACAAATTATGAAGAGTTTGAAAAGTGATGCAATTGTTGAATTTTAGGGATCTACTAATAGAATATTTCCAGCATATGATCCAAACAATGAAATGATGAACTTCATGGTTGTTATGCCTCTAGCTAGAGATGATAATCCACCAAAAAATATAATAAATCTTAACGATCTGCAAGTTACTAGTCTTCAAATAGATTTGTCAAAAGTGAAAAATATTGACAAAATCAATATATCAAAAGAGAGCAACAAAATGGTCTACTTTACACTTCTAAAAATAGAGAGGGAAAACAAAAGGCTTACAAAGCAAATAGAAAAGTTGCAAGTAGAACTTGATAATGTGAAGGTCAAGGAGAAAGCAACAGATAATAGATTCAAAGAATTTCAAAATAGGATTAAGAACTCTTCTCCTACAGAGGCAATTGTCTAGTAAGAATAGATGAATGAACAAGTGCAAAATTAGACTAAATAATTGGATGAGTGCCAAAAAAGAATTCAATATGAAAAATTCTCTACTACACAATTGTTCAAGTCTATAGAGAGTAGTGCATAGATCAAAAATAATTTGAAAACTGACCTGGACTTTGTTGTCAAGGAAAATAATAATTTGAAGATTGAATTGGAGAATGAAAAGAAAAAAAAGGAGTCTAAGGCAAGGACAATTGATCATTTGCAGAAGGAATTGGGGAATGAGAAGAAAAAAGAGGAGTCTAGTGCAAACACAATCCACAATTTGAAGAAGCAATTAGAGAATATGAAGAAAAAAAAGGAGTCAACTATAAAAATAATCCTTGATTTGAAGAAGGAATTGGAGAATGTGAAGAAAATGGAGTCTAGTGCTACTACAAACAATAATACAATCCACTACGTAAAGAAGGAATTGGAGAATGCAAAGAAAAAAGAGGAGTCAGCTGCAAAGAAAATCTTGGATTTGAAGAAAGAATTGGAGAACGTGAAGATAGAGGAGTCTACTCAAACACTCCATGATTTGAAGAAGTAACTGGACAATGTGAAGAAAAAGGAGTTTGCTATGAAGATAATCATTATTTGAAAAGGGAACTCGAGGATGAGAAGAAAAAAAAGGTAACTACTGCAAAGACAATCCAAGATTTGAAGAAGAAATTGGAGGATGAGAGGAAGAGAGAAACTAATTGGCAAGGGAAACTATAGGAAATACAGAAAAAGAGTGCAATAGAGATGTTTGAAATGAAGAAAAAGATGGAGAATGTAATTGCAAAAAATAGAATGACATCTTTCGAAGACCATCATGTCAAGGATACTATAATAAACATAGTTAAGCTTATCAAACAAGAAAATTGGGACAAAATAATGAAGAACAATGATATTTTGTTTGAATGGCTTGATTTAAATAGCAATCTCAGACTTGTCTTTGAAAATGTATAAAAATATGTTGAGGGTAAAAGAGGAATCTTCACCAATTCTTTAAAAGTCTTGCCAAAAAAATTTTGAAAAAAGTACAAAGATCCAGTTATAGAAATTTGGCGAATAAACAACCACTTGGATGCCTCTATAATGACCTTTTCTATCTGTCACATTTGTGAGCAAGTAATAGAAATAGATGAAGCTCTCAAATTTGCTTCCAAAGACTTGATGAAGATGAGTCACAACATACTAAACTTGATCAATGTTGGATTACCAAATCCAACTTACTCAGACGAAAAATTCATTGGAAAAGAAGATTACATGAACAAGTTGCAGAATACCGTGATTTTTGATTTAGGAAACTTTCTTGACGAAACCACTCCAAAAATAATTGTAATTTGCATTAAATCGCTATCAACAATGAATGCAGTTATAGATAAATTCCTCGATTCATGTAAAAAAATCTCTATGAAGTATTCATTATTGACAAGGTTTCATTGTTGACGAGGTTACAACTATTTAGCTACAACCTCAAACAACTAGAGCTTCTAAATGATGCATAATGGAGCGCCCTAAAGAGCTTCATTGGAGTTGGGTCAACTTCTCAAACCGTTATTGTTGCTATTAGTGGCAATCATAGCTAATAGCACTAAGAAGTAACAACTTAGTAAGTGATAGTATTATAATTGTTTTGTTACTTGTTGCTCTTTAATTTCAAATTTTGGATTTAATTTCAACTTTGTTTAATGTTAAATGTTACAAGAATCAAGAGCCAACATATCAAGATAGTTGGACAGCTAGGCACTGGCATACTATTACTACATAGAACAAATGGAAAAAATCTCCCTACTCTTACTTGAAAATTTGTACAATTGGCAATGTGATTGGACACACATAATATATTATGTAGTAATAATCTGATTATATATACAATTACAAATTGACCTATAGCTATTGTTGCTCCCTTGTATCTACAAAAGGGAATTTAGGGTCATTTCAATTTGACATTGAGTTATTTGCAAAGGGTTGTAATTGTTTGTAATTGTTAAATGTATTATGTTACAAGCTCATTTATAATTATAAATTATAATACATTCTTTTTTAAATAGAGCTTATTTTGTTAAATGCATATGTTACAAATTCTTAAAGAAACTAGAATCAATGAAAATCTAAAAGTGAAGATGTCTAAAAACTAGAATGAATGAAAATATCAAGTTCACCGTGTACTATTGTATTAAAACTAGAATCAATGAAAATCTCAACATGTTTAAAAAATACAATCAATGAAAATCTCAATATGTGTAGACTCTAAAAGTAAAAACTATTTTCAATGAAAATTTCAACATGTAAGTTTGTAACATCAATATGTTTTAAAAAATTTAAGCATCTATAAAAGGATAGTGGATGAAGGCTATAAATTAACTTCTACAAACATAATTAATTAGTAGATAGAGTCTTCTAAAGATAAGAGCTACTAGCCTACTACTTGACTCACACAGAAGTTAAAACTTGAAGTTGAGAAGTTGCTATAGTTTCCACTCTACCTGGACCAGCTCAGCATTACTATCATCAAAATCCTCCTCATTTATTGCATATAACATTTCATTATTTGTTATTTTTTCTTTAGACCCATTGTTAGTATCAATGTGTATGCCAAAGTCAGCATCATCTTCATTGCTTCCAATATCAGGACATGAACCACTACCATCGCCATTGCCACTTGGGTTTGAAATGTTGGCCATCCCTCTTCTTTGACATTGATTTCTTCGAATGTTGAGAGCTCTGTCATAAGGGAAACTATCTACCTTATACCTAGAATTATAGAGGCTCAAATAATTATGCAATTTTTTGTCTAATTTGTTTCTAACCTTTGACTTTAGGAAGCCCAAAGTATTGAAAACTCTCTCCTTCTCCACTGAACCCAATATCATTGTCAAACATAAATCGGTAAGCTTGAAATATTCTGGTATTAAGTCTCTCAATTGATTGCTCTCGCCAAGGTTTTTTCAAAGCTTTGTTACTGCTCCTTCTTCATTTGGATTATCCATAAGAACATATTGTTCCCTCATTATGTTTGTAAAAGAATATGATTGATCTCTCAGTTGAGATTCATCTAAAATTCTATTTATAGTTACTTTATTAATTACTTTAGGTTTACAAAAATGTTGAATCAAATTTGTCATCCTTCTTCAAAAATCAGTGTGAAAGTACCTTCTCTAGTTTTGATTCTACTTCACTTCCTACTTCGTTGGGGTTGGAGTTAGAGTTGACATGAGTATATTATTGCATTGGTATTCCAACTCCACATACCCTAGCACATACTTCATCATTTGCATCAATATGTAAAAAGTTTTCAAGATTGTTCAAATCTGTGATTTCTATCCACTTTGAAAACTTTGATTCATCTAATGGTAGTAATTGATACAAAGTATATAGGATATTACATGTCATTTTACGTAGCTTATTATATTTTTCAATGTACATAGCTCTTTGTTGAACCTTTTTTATAATATTTCTCATGTCCTGTAGCATGGGGAGAATATATGCTAAAGTTAAGAGTATCTTAACATTAGTTAGACTTGAATATAGCCAAGAGAATTTGTCTCACATAGAGTGGATTAGTCCAAGCAATGATAGATATTTAGAGATTACTCAATGCGCTGGTCCATCCAAAGAGATCCATCTAGTATCATTATCTTTAAGAAGCTTCCTCCCATCAATAAGTCCTTCAGCAAAGTGTTGAAATTCCCAGACTCATTTTGGACTTCGAAAAAACTATTGGTAAATCTCTTTGATTAGAGATTCCACTTTACTCAACCAAAATCGTGGACAATTCCAAAAGCTAGATTCATTCAATGGGCCATGCAATGAATGGGAATAGTGTAGGGTGCCAAATCATTCTTGATCTTTTTGCAAATACTGCTTTTATCACCTTGCATAACCAAAGCTCCATCTGCTCCAACACACACCAACTTTTTAGCAATCTCCATCTTATCCCAACCTCCACATTCAATTAGAGTACTCTTTAATTAATCATATAAATTTTTAGTTGTTGCACTACAATTCAATTTAGCAACATATAGTAGAAAGGGTCGATGACAAAGATCATTTACAGTATAAACACGCATGCACACCCATGAAGTATTATCAATTGTTGTAACTTCATCTAGAGACAATGCAATGAAATTTGAGTGTTTTTTTTTCCTTCGTATCTTCTTTTTCAACCTGTGTAAGACATCTAGCCCATTTTCACCCACTGTTTAGTGACCAGTAACTGTTCGAATAGTTTCAAACTTTGAAAAAGTGCAATAAGGTAGTAATTGAAGGGTAGTTCATAATAGGATGTCCTCTACTCAAAATATAAAATACCACACTTAATGAAACTACTTTTCCCATATTTTGCACTTCCATTGCTTTCCCAATGAAATCTTCAATGAAACCTTTTACTGTAGAATGCTTCTCCCGTATTTGCTAGTGTAACTCATATATTTTGGCATTCCTAATATGAGCTGGGATTGCCAAATGGTGAATATTTTCCACTAAAGTAATATCTAGTTGCAAATCATAATGCTTCTACAATCAACCAGAGAAGAAGGTAGAAAATATTTTAAAACTTTGCTTTTATAGATCAAGCATAAATCGTATACAGCTTGAAGTTAAAATCCAACCATGATGAAGTTAGATTACAAAGGAGAAATAAATAAATATTAGAATAACATCTTATCTGCATATGTAACTTGCTCATGGAAGTGACAGGAAAATCCAAATGAATGGTGCACCTAGAAGATTGATGGATAAATATGACATAAGATAATATGTGTAGATTACAAAGAGGCATGGGGATGCATTGGTGTCATTATTACAAAGCCAAAAATGTTGATTTTCATTAGATACCCAACTCTAGAAATGTATCATGGCTACAAGCAATCAAACATGGTTGTTGTCAAAAAATTATCGAGATGGGATAGTACGAAGTGTTAACCCACCTACACACACCTATAAAGTTGACCAATTGACTATCATCATTTTGCAAGGGCCCCAAAGGAGCTACTATGTAAACATAAAAGAAACATGGGTTATTTTAATCATTAAAATGATGCATGACATAAACTTGATAAATGTGGCAAATGCAAGGGCCTGCAACACCTGTTGATTGAATAGAAAGAAAACACGTGAAAACATCTTGAATGGTTTTTTGATTTTGCAAGGGACAAAAAGGGAACCCTACAAATAAAAAACAAACATAACACAAAGGTTAGCCATATATATTACATGTTAACTCATATTGATAAGTTTTAGCTCATTGAATATTTATGAGATTGTTCATTTACTATGGATTAAATGGGGGACAAATAGCCAACAAAACTAGTGAATCAAAGGGTTGCTTGCCTATTAAGCATGAGACTAATGGCCTTACAAAACCCATTGGCCACAGAATCACCAACAAAGAACAACACATTATCCCACCTATAACTTCACAAAATATGCAACCAGCAAAAATGCAAAACTCATTATCTCTAGGAGGGAATACTTGTGCACATGCACTTCTTGGAAAGTTGAAAAGACCTACTTCACTATGTAAAAGTATTTAGAAACAAAAGATTAAATAAATCCATTGACTAGATTATTAAAATATCTTACCTTTCTAACCAATTTTTTGTTCCTTTTATGCATGTGGAAAACTAGAAATAGCAACAAGCATGAAAAACACACTACTTTATTTTTTAATTTCCTTCCAATGCTAAGGACAAGGAAGATCTCCAAAATCATAACACTATCTTTTTTAGAAAGAAAAACTTTATCTTCCTTGTGATACTCACCCTCAAGCTCAAAATAAAGAATTCTTAAGGAAAACATGCTAATTTGTTACAAATATAGATACCTTACGGCGCATCCTCTTGATGGTGTTGGGTCTAAGTAATCCGCCTTGACCACATTGTTGTATTCTACAACACTTATATCTTGTTGGCGTGAAAGGAGATTTTCTTTTTCTTGTGAAGGTATGATTTCAACCTTGTCTACATGTTTCTCATGAACCACCTCCTTTGGAGCTATTGGTATGGTATGGATCTTCACTTGTTTTTACTAAAGCTCATGATCTTTTCTCATCTTAATGATGGATTATTGAGTGTGACTCAAATTGTTGATGTTAAAAATTTATACACAATCAAATCCCATAAATTATCTAGTCATAACTCATGATCTTATAATTAAGGAGAAGATGGATTGATGTTAATGGATGAGAAATCTAGAAATTATCCTCTTCATCAAATTCTTCTAGCTCTTTTGTAGTGATATGTATAGGCTGAGGAGAAACCTCATGCATATTGACATGTTCTTTATCAAGGATAGAGCTATCTGTAGCATCCTCTTTCTCATTCTCCATATCATGGAGGAATTCCTTCTAAAATAATTCATCTTCTCCCTTCTCTTCTTACAACATATCCTCTTATTTTTGTAAAGGTTCAAAAGTCAATATTTGTTGCACAACAGAAGCAACAACTTCATTTTTATCTGCTTTATCCATAAAAGAGGGAAGCTCTTCAAATAAGAGGATTGGGTCATCTTCCTTTTGTTTCATCTCCACCTCTCTATCCTCCTCAAGCCCAAGTGAAGGATCCTAAATAATAGGGAAAAATTGGCTTCATTTTACTCTCCCAAAATGACATGTCTAGACCATCAACAATCCATACAATTGGTCCTCCCTTAAAGAGTGAAATGGAAATAGGTATAGAAGATTGAGAGGGTAAAGTTTCTTGAATAGGGAGTGGATAAGTTACAATAGCATTCTCTTGTAATGTAGGGGACTTCTTAAAGCTAGGAAAGAATTTTTTTGGATTTGAGGTTGTCTCTACTTCTTTGGTTTAAAAATGAACTAGTTTCAGCTTCATTTTCTCTTCTTCTACTATAGAAACTTGCCTTGCAAGTTTCTCCTCAAAAAATTTCTATTGTATCTCCCTCTCTTACTCCTCTTGGAGATAGGCCTGGTATGCCATTTCCTTTTTTTGTCAATCTATCTCTTGTTGCCTCTAAATCTCATCAAGATACTTATCCCAAAACAACCATTGCACACTCAGTTCATGGAACCTCATGTTAATCTTATTATTTCATTCATGAAACTTCAAGTCAATCTTCTCATTGTGTTAATGAAACTTCTAGTCAGTTTGCTTTTGGAAATCCAACATCATGTCTTCAATATTTTTATATGGGGATGTTGGGACTAGTGGAGAAGGAGGAGGATAGTAATAATGTTGAACATATTAGCCATTTAGTGTTGTAAATGTGAGGAATAAAATTTTCATGATATGGAGGGGTGGGGTGGGGGTGTGTGGGGGTAGTATTCATTTCTATGAAATGGATCCATGATTAGAACTTCATAAAAGATGCAAATTCACAAAAAAAATACTAAAAATTATAAAAGATCAAGAAAAATCTTTATAGATACCATAATTATTTCTATTTGAAACTAGTATATTTGCACTTAGAGATATCATGGTGTTTGGTTCAATGCCTCCAAATGTTGATGTCATCAAGAAACACCAAAATTATCAATAACTAAATATTAAATTGGCTACCTGAGGAATTATGTAGCTAAATATGTATCCTACTGGGTGTGCCAAAAACTATGGTATGATCGATGGAGGTTATGAGAACCAATTTGAATCTTCAAATGCTAGTCCCACCGAGCATGCCAAAAATTGTTGACACAAAAGTTTGCACCCATGTATGATGTGTTATCCTCGGATGACCGTGTACAACATGGAAATAACCTCTAAGTGTGAGACTTATACTCTTTGGAGAAGGTTGACTTCCTTATAATTAGGATGCACATAACTAAAATTTTGAGGGAAAGGGAAAAGGAATGCATGAAATTAAGTGTTCAAAGGGAAAAGAGGTAATGCACTAGATTGAAACATGGTTACTATATCTTCCTATAATATATATAACATAAATAAATATCCCAAATACACATATCTCAACCTTATTTTATTACCCTAAGACTCATATACAGATTAGAACTAATGAGATGATATGAGGAAAAAGGAACTTTCACAATGTAGCATCCATGAACAAAATTGACACAACTTATAAACTAGGGAGATAAAAAGAAGCATTCAACATAAGGCAAGAAATATGTACATACAACTTAATGTGAGAAGAGGTAAAACTAAAATTTCTATTTATGTAGGGAAAAAGAAAGTTTTCATTGCATACCATAATGTTGTTGCAATGAACCAAAGAACTTAGGAAATATTTACAAACTTTTCCTCTATAGATTAGACATAACTCAAATACAACTTGAAGTTAAAACTCTAGCCATAACGGAATTAGATTATAGAGGAGCAATAAAAAAATATCATAAAAAAAACTCTAATCTGGGTATGAAACTTTCTCATAGAAGTGACATGAAAAACCAAATGAATGCACACAAAATATGGAAGGATAAATCTAACATAAGGAAGATCATAAAGAGGCATGGGGATGCAATAGCACAATGATTATAGAGAAAAAAATTAATTTGCATTCAATACCCAACTCTGGAAATGTTTCATGATTGTAACCAATCAGATCGTGTCACTATCAAAAAGCTATCATTATAGGACAAAATAAAATGCTAACCCACCTACACATACCTGTAAAGTTAATCCATTGACCATCCCCATTTTACAAGGGCCCCAAAGAAGCTATTGAAAAAATTCAACAAAAACCTTGGTCGTTGATTATCAAAAAGATGTATAACATAAAACTTGATAAAACATGGTACAAGAAAGGGCCCATGCCACATACTAGTCAAACAAAAAGAAAACATGTGGCAAAACCTTGACTGGATTTATCATTTTGGTGTAAGGGGAAAAAGGGAACCATGTAAAATAGTGAAATGTGCATAACATGAAGATTAGCCACAAATATTACGTGTTAACCCATTGTGACATATTCTTACCCATTGACTTAGATCAATTATTTGTGATGGATTGAATGGGGGCAAAAACAGCCAACAATAACCAAAAGGTGATCAATACATGATCATATTTATAAATAAAAAGATTCTAATTTTACATGAATCTTTCCTAATTGATCATACACATTTTTTTTGACGAATCATCACACTTTAGCCCTTATCTTTTTCTTGGCTAAGTGCTTACGATAAACAAATATTTATAGATTTAGATATGTTAAATTAAAGAAATAGTTTTGAGAGATGGATGGACTATTATGCTTCCATAAACTTATCAGCTCCTTCTTAATGTCAGATTGCATCCCTCGGTAGCTAATGTTTCTTGTTACTACTACATACACATCTATCAACACCACTTGACCATGGGATGGTATTAAAAATAGAATATAACATTAACTTACATTGATGATTGAATAAAATTCATGAGTAGGTTTAGTTAATTAATTCACATTTATTAGTACCCTTAGTTAAGTCCAATCTTATGTTTAAAGAGAATAAGTGAAAATGATGTTTTATTGATCAACCATAAGAATTTATCTTTTCCCCATTTTGTAGCCTTTAAAACCTCAATTAACTCTTATTTCTAAACTAAGCATAGCCCAAGATAACAATGATTATTCTTATAACATTAGGAATCTTAAATGTATAGTCCAATATATCTAAAATATTATAATAGAGTCATACCTCATCATTTAATACATAACTTTGATGCTTTATCTATTTAAAGTGTTTAGAGATTTATAACCATAGTTTAGTATCCTTGTTGAGAATTGTGTTTCAATCTTGCAAGCTTTTTCTGAAAAACTCTAGAAAATTTTAGAAAATTCTAGATTTTGTTCATGGAAGTTTTCCACATGTTTATGAGTTGGAAAAAGGTGTATGAGTTGTTAAAAATGTGTCTAGTCTCTAGAAAAATTTAGAAGGGCTATTTTTAGAGTGTAAACAACTCATTATATGGCTTTTATGGGGGTCAAAACTAGAGGACAAAATTATGGACGAAAATGGTATTTTTGGAGTTACAAACTACAAGTGGGTAACATGTGGCATGGTTGTTTTGCCCAGGATTTTAGCCCATGGTTTTGTAAGACCACAAATGATTTCCAAGTGAAAATCACTATAAAAGGAGGGCTTGGGGAGGTGTTTGAATCATTGAGTTCAATTTCCAAGACTAGGTACTAGAAGGAGTATCTCTTTGAGTCTAAGTCTGAGTTTGAGTTGTGGTGATCCACTCCCATAAGAACTCGCATTACAAGTGTATTGTAATCTTCCACAGTTGAGAATACATTGTGTAGGTTTTGGAGGGTGGGATTTTTCTCCCGAAAGGGTTTCCCCACAATAATCATTGTGTTATGAGTTCATTGTTATTTTGATTAAGTTATTATGCATTTCTTGAGATCTCTGCAATAGTTAGTTGAATTTTCATAATCGTCCTCTCAAAGATTAGTGTAGGAAGTGATTCTGCACACCTTAGCTTCCCTAAAAGTGGTATCAGAGCCTAACCAATTTTGGTTCTATTTGTTGGGTACAGGGTTTTTTGAGATAATCAAGGTTTGAGTGGGAGCTTGTCCAGAGGTTTTCATTTATGTGTTGCAGGATTGCAAAGATCGCAAGCAAATGAAGGAGGATTGATATAGAGAAGTTTTATGGCACAAACTTTGAGATGTGGAAGTTGAAGATGGAAGATCTATTGATTGATTGGGATCTATGGGATGCAATCGATGAAAAGAAGTTGAGGCCCACAGATCCAACTTCATCTGTAGAAAATGATGTGAGAGATAGAAAAGCTAAAAGTCTAATAAAAAATTTTCCTTGTTAGACTCTATACTAATTAATTTCCATGAAGAACCTACCATAAAGAAGCTTTCGAAGAAGCTAAGTGAGATTTATTAAGCAAAATCACTTGTGAATAAGATTTTCTTGAGGAAGAAGTTGTATTCCTTGAGAATGGAAGAAGGTGGATAGATTTCTGAGCATCTTGAAAATTTTAAAATGTTGGTGACTCAGTTGACCTCAGTTGGGGTGTGGATGGATGAAGAAGAAAGGTGCCAAATATCACTATGTTTGTTGCCAAACTCATGGGACAACCTCATCATGGCCATAGGGAGCACTTCAGTCATCTTGAAGATGGAAAATATTGTTGGTTCTCTACATTCTGAAGAGATGAGAAGGAAGGTCTCTCTAAATGCCAAAGAGGCTTTAATTGTTCAAGGAAAACCAAAAGAAAGAGGCAAGAACAAGAAGAAGCATGGCCATTCTAAGTCCAAGAATAAGGGGAGATCAAAATTTCTTGGTAAGTTCAAGGTGATATGCTAGAATTGTGGCAAACTGGGACACGTTCGAAAGGATTGCAAAGAGGAGAAGAAGAAAAGAAGAAGCAAGATTCTGATTGTGAGTCCAAGAAGGAAGATGGAGATGTTTTCATCGTAGCCTTGGCCACTCATGCAAGTGACAATACATGGTTGATAGACTCAGGTGCATCTTTCCACATGACTCCTAATAGAAATTGGTTTAGTAAGTACGAAAAGTTTGATGGCGATAAGGTGTATTTGGGTGATAACTTAGTTCTTGATATTGTTGGTCATGGAAGTATTCATGTGAAATTTTTTGATGGTAGAATTAGAATATTTGATGGTGTCTTTCATATCCTGAGACTAGCTAGGACTTTGTTATCTGTTAGTAAACTAATAGATACGAGTGTGCATGTACAATTTTCTAAAGCAGGTGTGAAAATGGTGAGAGGTGCTATGATAATAGCAAGAGGAAGCATATTGGATACATTTTACCAGCTTAATGCATGCACAGTTGAGTGCAATAGTACTTCTGATGAGACTGTGAAGAGGACTACTTTGTTGGAGAAGGAGAGGGTTTCTCTTTCAACAGATGGTCATGGTTTTTGGGTACCCAAGGGTGCTCTATCTACTGAATCAAAGTTATGTATAGAGAAGACTATGTTATGGCACTAGATACTCGGCCACATAGATGAGAAAGGTCTATGAACCTTAAAGAATAAAAATCTTGTTGATGGGTTGAATGACTGCAATCTTAAGTTTGATTTTTGTGAGTATTGTATCTATGGTAAACAAAATCGAGTTCAGTTTTACTCAAGTTCTCATAAGTCCTCATGTATTTTAGATCTAATCCATTTGGATATATTTGGTCCAATTGATGTTCCTTCTATTGGTAGATCAGTTTATTATGTTTCTTTCATTGATGATTTCAGTAGAAGAACATGGGTTTATTTTCTTAGAAGTAAAGCTAAAGTTTTTAGTCGTTTCAAAGAATTTAAAGAAATGGTTAAGTTGTAGACTAGAAAGAAGATAAAGCATTTGAGAACTGATAATGGTGGTGAATATTGCTCTAATAATTTTGACACATTTTGTAAAGATTGTGGTATTAAAAGAGAGAAGACAAATCCATATTCTCCACAGCAAAATGGAGTTGCAGAAAGAATGAAAAGGATGTCCTTGATGGAGAAGGCTAGGAGTACGTTGAGTGGAGTTGGATTGGAATAAAATTTTTGGGCTGAAGCTATAGCCACTGCCTACTACCTGATAAATAGGTCTCCTACATCAGCTCTTGTTGATAAGACACCAATAAAAGCATGGTCAGGCCACAAGCCTTCACATAGACATTTGAGAGTTTTTGGTTGTGAGGCATATGCTCATGTGCCAAAGGAGAAGTAGACAAAATTGGACAAAAAAAATTTCAAATGTATCTTCCTCAGATATAGTTATGGTGTGAAAGGATGCAAGATTTTGGATCTTGTTGCACAAAAGGTATTTTACTCCAAAAGTGTTATTTTTAGAGAAACTAAGCCTTCTTTTATTACAATGTGGCCAAAATAGATAAAAGAAAAGAAAGATGTGATTCAAATTCCTACTACACCTAAGAAAGTTGAATTGAGGCCCTTAGAAAGACAAGTTGTTAAAGAGAGCTCTACGAGTTATGAATCATCAGAGGAAGAGGGAGAACCTGATCATGAACCTAAACTTGAACCTAAACCTAATCTTGTTCAAAGGTCTAGTAGACAGAGGAAAACATCAGAAAGGTATGGATATTCTCTAGATGATTGGAGGTATATATTTTCTTTGAATGCTAATATTGATGATCTAAAATCTATAGAAGAGGCTCTTGGTATGAATGATTCAGAGTCTTGGAAAATTGTCATGGAAGAAGAGATGGCAGCTCTTAAGAGGAATGACAAATGGGACCTTGTACCATTGTTTGAAGGACGGAAGCCTGTTGGTTGTAAATAGGTGTTCAAAAGGAAGATGGGTTCATATGGAAGCATTGAGAAGTATAAAGCACGATTGGTTGGAAAAGGTTACTCCCAGGTTGCAGGAATTGATTATGGTGAAATTTTTTCTCTTGTAGCAAAAATGACATCCATTCAATTTTTACTTTGTATTGCAATATCTTATGATCTAGAAGTTGAGTAGATGGATGTGAAGAAAAATTTCCTTTATAGAGATCTAGAGGAAGAAATTTATATGACACAGCCAGAGCACTTTGTGGTGACAGGTAAAATTCATTTGGTCTGTAAATTGAAGAAATCTTTGTATGGGTTAAAACAAAGTCCTAGGATGTGGTACCAAAAGTTTGATACATATGTATTGAGTTTGGGATTTGTGCGATCCAAATCTAATTATTGTATATACTACAAGTATGATGGTGATTATTTCTTCGTTATTGCCTTATATGTTGATGACATGTTTATTGGCAAAGGAAAAGGTTTGATTGCAAAATTAAAATCTCAACTCTCAACAAAGTTTGAAATGAAAGATCTTGGTGTAACAAGGTACATTTTGGGAATGGAGATTATAAGAGATAGACAAAAAAAAAAGCTTTGGCTAGGCTAGAGTAAGTATGTTGGTAATATTCTAAGAAGATTCAATATGAAGGATTCCAGACCATGGAGTGTTCTTGTTACTATAGGAACAAAGATTTCTAGCTCACGGTGTCCTTCACCCCCATTAGAGATGGAAGAGATGAGTCGAGTACCATATTAGAGTGTTTATGTAATTTTGACGTATGCTATAATTTGTACAAGACCAAACATTGCTCAAGCAGTGGGAGTACTTTCTCGCTATATGTCTAATCCAGGAAGAGCACATTGGGATGCAGTAAAAAGAGTTTTTAGATATTTTCAAGGTACCTCAGAGTACTCTATATGTTTTCATCGAACAGGAAATGAGCATTCCCTGGATATTTGAGGCTATGTGGATTCAGACTTGGCTGGTGATGTTGATAGAAGAAGATCCACAAGTGCATATGGGTTTACATTATTTGGTGGTGCAATCAATTGGATGAGCAAGTGAGAAGTTGTCGTTACTTTATCCACTATTGAGGTAGAGTATATGGCAACTACTCATGCCTCTAAGAAAGATATTTGGTTTAAGAGATTGTGTTCATATATAGAATTCAAATAGGGTGTAGTGACAATTTATAGTGCTAGTAAGAGTGCAACCTGCCTAGTGAAGAACCCAACATTTCATATAAAGACCAAGCACATTGATGTACAATATCATTTTGTGAGAGATATGGTCAAGGATGGCAAGGTGAAGTTGGAAAGGGTGGAAACTTTGGTGAATGTTGTTGATGCATTAACTAAGCCCATGAGCACAGAAAAATTTAGATGGTGTTTAGAGTCTATGGGCCTCTCAGGCCCTAGCAATTAAGTCCATGACACTATGGATCCCCTGACTCTTGCAAGGTGTTCAACAAGTAGGAGAATTTTGAGAATTGTGTCTCAATCTTGCAAGCTTTTTTCAAAAAACTCTAGAAAATTTTAGAAAAATCTAGAAATTTTTTGTGGAAGTTTTTCACATGTTTATGAGTTGGAAAAAGGTGTTAGAGTTGTTAAAAATGTGTCTAGTCTCTAGAATAATGTAGAAGGGCTATTTTTAGAGTGTAAACAACTCATTATATGAATTTTATGGGTGTCTAAACCAGAGGACAAAATTATGGATAAAAATCATATTCTTGGAGTTATAAATTACAAGTGGGTAACATGTGGCATGGTTGTTTTGCCCATGGTTTTGTAAGACCACAAATGGTTTCCAACTGGCAAATCACTATAAAAGGAGGGCTTATGGAGGTGTTTGAACCATCAAGTTTATTTTGCAAGATTGGGTCTTAGAAGGAGTATCTCTCTAAGTCTGAGTCTAAGTTTGAGTTGTGGTTATGCACTCTTGTAAGAACTTGCATTGCAATTGTATTATAATCTTCCAGATTTAAGAATACATTGTGAGGATTTTGGAGGGTGGGGTTTTTCTCCTAGAAGTGTTTCCCCGTAGTAATCATTGTGTTATGAGTTCATTGTTATTTTGATAAAGCTATTATGCATTTCTTGAGATCTCTACAGTAGTTAGTTGAATTTGCATAATCGTCCTCTCAAAGATAAGTGTAGGAAGCGATTCCGCGCACCTTAGCTTCCTTACAATCCTTAGTCTAAAAGTAAACTTAAAATATTTTAGAATTAATTTTCAAAAATCCAAATGATTAATATGGTAGCCCATCACATAAATCATTTACTATCAGTAATTCATATGCAAACACCCCTTCATTTCTAAATATTTATATGGCCTTTATTATCTTTGCATCGATTAGCTACCAAAGAAACTATATTAGAAATATATAAATATATAAGACCTGAAAGAAAGAAGCTTAAAAGATAGCATAATATTTATGTCTTCTATTATAAATTAAAAAAATCTAGCTAGAGAGAATCTTTAATACTTTTAAGATTTTGCCTAACGCAAAGAATGAAAATGCCAAGATCTAGAAGCTCAATAGATATAACAAGAGAGATAAATGATATGATCCTCAAATGATTAGATTCAATGATAATTGATAATGAACGTAATAATGAGATGCCCCAAAGTTCAAATAAATATAAAGTTGATGTGCCTAAATATATAGGAAATGAAAGATAACTAGCAATGATGAGAGAGATAAGCTATCAACCTTAAAAGGTGTAATCACATGTTCACTAAAGGTGGATCATCCTTCATTGTGAATGGAAGTATGTGTGACATTTGCAACAACAAGGTGATGATAATGTGATAAGAACACAAAGATGAATCTCACAAACATAGGTGTGAGACAACATGTGCTCAAATAAAGTGCAAACTCCTATGCATCTACAAGACAACTAATATAAAAATATGTTATCCTAAGTATACTTAAGTAAAGTGTAATTATTAACATTTAATTACACCAAAACCCCCCTTAAATGGAACTTAGGGAAATTCACTTATGCTTACCAACCTAGATGAAAATACATGATGTTTCCCAACTACTATGCCATGTTAGGTACCCATGTACAAACTAAAAGTTCAAAACAAATGAAATATCTCATAAAGTGGAGAAAGAGGGAAAACTGCATGGGAAAAACTCTCCCCCAAAAAGAGATATGAAAAATAAGGAAATATGCATAAATTGAGGGAATAATCGAGACACCCCAGCCCCCATTATGACATACATAATACATATACAATAGAGAATCTCCATATAGAGGAGAAGAAATTGAAGGGAGACGAAATAGTCCACGCAACCCCCCTCCCAATGTAGAATGTACATATGTGGTAGATGCTTCAAACTTGATGTAGAAACTTTTCCATGAGTGTAGAAAAGCATTCCTCCCTTTAGGAAGAAACAAAACCAAAGGTGTATCAATGAAGCCTCCCTCAATTATAGGAATAAACCTTAAAATGTATAGAATATATAAAACCTATTCAAATGTCCCAAGGTCAATATTGAAAGGTGCCTCCTCCAAATCTTTACCAAAGAGAAGATGAAAGTCACCAATAATGTCTCGCAAATCTAAAATGTTGGACTCCACAAATAAACGTACATGTCTATCAAGTAGTCATCCCATGGAACTAAGTTTGGAAGACAATGTATATCCTGCTACACTGAATCACCTAAGTCCATGGCTATGTGAATGCAAGCATCATCAAGAATAAAATTCATGAATTAACAATAGAAGCAAAAGAAATAAATTGCTTAAGAGCTTGATCATATGTGAGAATACCCAAGCTCAAGTAGCCAAATTTATCATCAAAGTCAAAATCATTACTAGAATTATGATCAAAATCTATTGAATAATCATTTTCATCATCATGAACAAAGTCTACAAAGTGGTATAGCTAAGATGCATGGTCAAACACCCTTGTATCAATAATCTCTCTAGTCTTCATGTCTCTGATAAAAACTGAATCAAGTATGAATTCAATAAACCTCCTTGTTTACCCTTTAGTGATTTTATAGGTGGGATGAAGATTATGACTTAGGTGAGGTATACACAATACATATTTGAAATATCCATACCCCTTCCCAATAGTTCATTTCCTAATCACATTCATGTACGTATGATTTCCCATTAAAGTAGGTGGAGTATGAGAAGGATCAAATAATGAAAACATAGATTGTGAAGAAGTCATATGATATGGAACCCCCGAATCTAGAAGCCATCTCCCTAAATTGTGACTTGAAATATAAACTAAGGCTTGACTTTTTCTCACGTGATCCTTTCTTTTATTAAAATGTGAAGAAGAGGATGAAATAGTCATTCTTGTAGGTAGGCAAATTTGATTCTTCTTGAGTTTTTCTATTTCCTTCTTGTAGTAATGATTTTCTTCATATCCATTATCCTTTCAATATGCACAACTAAGCAACTTCCTCTTGGATGATATCCCCTTATTTTTGGAGTCATCTTGTAGTGGGTGATGTAGTAAAGATCACTACTTTTCTAGGTCTACAATGCCTATAATTTACCAAGGCTTCTTCTTCCAAGCCTATAGGGTTACTAATTAACCCCAACCCCAAGAGGATCTCTCCCAATATCCCCTTCTGCCAGATCTTTATACACCAATTTGATATAACTTACTCAAACTCCTAGTTCTCCTAGGCTCTTAGCTAGACATTTCTTCACATTTCCTAGTATGAGGCACAAAATCCAATGCATGATGTCTAGGCCTTCAAAATGAGTTAAAAATACACAAGAAATGGATCATTATGTAATTTCATGCTTTGGTTCACAAACCCACTTCATGAATTTCAAAATTGCCCTATGAGGCCTAATTGTCAATTAGCCCTCATAAAAAGGTTTTATTGGCTTAGCTTGAAAATGTTCTAAATAAGTGTGCAAAAAAATTTCTCTTTTAGATACCCTTTTCTTGTTCTTCAAGATTAAACTAGTTTTTGGACTCCAACCCTCTGTACATCTCCTTCCTACATTTATATCTACTTTTTAAGGGTTTTAAGGGTTTGGATTAGCATTCACTAGGGTCAATTGGAAACCCAACAAGATGACAACTTCACGACTTATAATTTGGCATGGGGCACCTCCTAGACATATCCTCTCCTTCCATAACTATGATTGACCATATCAACCCATCTCAAGAGTCTTTACCTCTTTCTTTTCTCTATTGTTCCCTAATTAGTTGAAGAACACTCACTTAGGGCTCACAATTAAACACTCCAAACCTACACTTGGAACTTGAAAAATACACATTTAAAAAGATTAAAGAGTCTATTTACACAAAATAAAACAAAAATTTAGGGTCTTCCATGTGGATCAGTATTTGAAAACACATATATACACCCAGCTCTTTCTAGGATAAGAGACTAGTGGAATTGAAAATATTTTGGTAACAAGTACAAAATGAAACCTTAGAACCCCAAATTAAGGAATTAGGAAATTTATTAAGCACTTTAATTATCTAAAATTCTCATTTGGACCATTCAATCCATTAACAAGGGAATAATGGACTTGCTTTCCAAAACTGTTATCATAGTCACAAGAATCACTTGCCTCAAACTTGCAAACCATACAACTAACTCTTCCAACCACTTCCTTGGCACCCACAAGGTGTTTTTCCACCCATTATATGAGGATAACTAGTTGGCTTCATTTCCTAACCACTTGTATTGTAGTTTTTTCAACTTGGTGCAAAGTTGCCATGACAACTTTGCAAAGTTACAAAGTTGTCATGAGTAACTTTCAAAACTTCCTAGTTCACGTGATCTAAAGACCTCAAACCAACCTAGAAAGATGTTTTAAGGCCTAAAATGGATTGAAAGAACTATTTTTTCTATTTCCAACCTATGTGGACCCTTTAACCAATTATTTGACCAATGTTGACCCATGAGCACAACTTGGGCTCAATTGCACTAAAACAAGCAATTCAACCATATGACTTCACACAACATTAAAACCTAAAGAAAAACACACATCTAAATCAAATAGGACTTTATCATTTTTTTATTCCTTGCTGGTTGGCTAAAACCACCTATAAGCCAAAATGAGGACTCATAACTTGACTATGTATTAGGTGCTCCTACACCATTCTCCTCCTATGACAAAGAAATCAAGGTGGATCAACATGTAAAAGATCTGTAGTGCTACCTTTCTTCTTAAACTCATTCTCAGCTACCCATGTTGTCTTAGATTCTAGTTGACCCTTCCATTCTCCTCCTATGATAAAGAAATCAAGGTGGATCAACATGTAAAAGATCTGTAGTGATACCTTTCTTCTTGAACTCATTCTTAGCTACCCATGTTGTCTTAGATTCTGGTTGATCTTTCCATTTGATGAGATGCTCCATATAGATGCCATGCCTGGTCTTCTTCTTGACCCTTGAATCCAAAACTCTTTCAGCTAGTGGCTTAGGTTGAAGTGGAATACTAGCCTCTTGAGTGACCCCTTTGACCTCTGATTTATTATTGTTTTCTATTATATCAATTCCTTTATACTAAACTAAGTCCTTAACATTAAAGATGGGATAAGTTTCCAAGTCTTGAGGAAGCTCTATCTTGTAAGAATTAGAGCCATATTTAGCAATCACTTTACAAGGCCTCATTCTTCTCATTTGTAACTTAGTTGGGACACATTTTGGGAGTCTAGCTTTGTTCAAGTGAACTAACACCCAATATCCTACCTCAAATTGCACATCTCTCCTTATTTCATCTATCTCTATCTTCAACTTTTGAATAGCTTCACTTGATGTCTTCTTGACCAGGTCATGCACCTCTCTCATAGATTATGTAAAGTCATCTACATGTCCACTAATTTCTTCATGTTGTTTTAACTCTCTTAGTTTACATACCCCTCTTGGATGATAACTATAAACCACTTGAAAAAGGCTCTTACTTGTAGTTCTATTCATGTTATCATTATAAATAAGCTATGAGCCAAATTTATGCCTAACCTTCTCCACAAAATTTTCCAAAAATGCCCCATGAACTTGACATCCTTATATGCAAAAATGTTGATGGTTAAACCATGTATCCTAACTATCTCGTTGAAAAAGAGATGAGCTATATAGTTGGCATTATGTGTGGTCTTGCAAGGTATGAAATGGCCCATCTTGCTAAATCTATCCACAACTACAAACACACTATCCTAACCTAATTTTTCCCTTGGTAAGCCCACTATAAAGTCCATGTTGATGCATTTCCATGACCTATTTGGAATGGGTAAGGGCTGGTACAACCCTGCATTTTAAGAAGTGCCCTTGACCTTTTGACAAATCATGCATTGTTCAACATATTTCCTGATATCTCTTTGCCTCCTAGGCCAATATTTGAATCTTTCCACCAAATCCAGTGTTTTATTCAAACCAAAGTGACCACTAAGGCTTCCATTATACTTTTCTTGAATTAAATTTTCCCTCATAAACCCTCTAGCAACACATAATTGATTCTCCTAAACAATAACCCACTTTTCAAAGTAAAATCAAAATACTTACTATAGAATTATTATTAAATTCTAAGCATACCTTGTACATCTCTGAAAAATCTTCATCTTCAGCATATAAGTCCTTGAAACTATTAACCCCAATGCTTTCCAATTGGATTTCATGGATGGTTAGCAACCTCCTACTTAAGGCATCAACAACCCTATTTTTTGGCCTTTCTTGCTCTTAATGGTAAAGGTATATTACTGAATAAACTCCACCCATTTGATGTGCCTTAAACTCAATTTGTCTTGAGAGCTAATGTAACTCAATGCTTGGTTATCCGTATAGACCACAAATTCCTTTGGTAAAAGGTAATGTATCCATTTCCTAAGTGCTTGGACCAATGCATACAATTCCATATCACAAGAGGAGTACTTTTACTTGGCTTCATTTATCCTCTCACTAAAGAATGCTAGTGGTTTCCCTTCTTGTCTTAAAACTACCCCAATAACAATATTGCATGCATCATACTAAACTATGAACAATTTGTCAAAACTAGGAAACATAAGTAGATGTTTTTTAGATACCTCTTTCTTCAATCTTTCAAACCCGTCACTTTCCTTCTTGGTCCATACAAACTTGGTTTTTGAACCTCCTTTGATAGTGCCAAGATTACAGCACATGTCTCACTAAAACCCCTCATAAACTTTCTATAAAATTGTGACAAACCATGAAAAATCCTCACAATTCTACCTATCCTTGGTGCGGGCCAATTAAGTATAGCTTCAACTTTATTTTCATCCATTTTTAAGTTATCTTGTGAGACAAAAAATCCAAGGTAAACTATCTCTTTTTTTAGAAACTCACTCTTCTCAAGATTGATGGCTAATTACTCTTCTCAAGATTGATGGCTAATTACTCTTCTTGCAGCCTTTTCAAAACAATCTCCAAGTGTTTAAGATGCTCTTCTTTAACCTTACTAAAATTTAGTATATCTTTAAGATACACCACTTCAAAGTCACCTATATAGTCTTTTAACAATTCATTCATAATCCTTGTGAATTTACTTGGTGCACTGGTGAGGCCAAACAGCATAACGAACCATTCATAAAGTCCTTATGTCATCTTGAAGGTTATTTTCCACTCATCACATTCCTTTATTCTAATTTGATGGTAACCACTCTTAAGATCAATCTTGGAAAAGTATTTAGTACCCCCTAAAATATCCATTAAATCCTCTATTCTAGGAATAGGAAACCTATATCTTATGGTTATCCTATTTATGGCTCTAGAATTAGTACACAATCTTCATTTACCTTCTTTTTAAGGTTCCAAAACCACTAAAACAACACATGAGCTAATGCTCTTTCTAACCAAACCTTGATCTAGTAACTCTTGAACTTGCCTTGCAATCTCTGTGTTATGCTCTAGAGTCATCTTGCAAGCAACCTTGTTTGGAAGTGAAGCCCCTAGCACCAATTCTATTTGATGGCTAATAATCCTTTGTGGAGGAAGAATAGTAGGTGTACCATCACTAATGATGCCCTTGAACTGATATAACAATTTTTTTACTTCTTTTGGCAATGTGGCTTGTTTCTCCACCCCTTCCTCCTTAGGTTTCAACATTATTGCAAACCCAACCTCATGTTTCTCCTTGAAATCATACAAAAACTCTCTCCCACTCATAAGTAGGGGGTTTTGATTTTCTTCCATATACATTTTTTCTTCAACAAGGGACTAAATTTTATATGTCACTTCATTTTTCTTGAAGGTATACAAATTATTCTTCCCATGATAGATGGCATCTCTATCATATTTCCATGGTCTACCTAGAAGTAGATGGAAAGGATCCATGGGAAACACATTGCAAATTAATTTGACTTGGTACCCTCCTATTGATAAGTCTACCTAGGCTTGTTCATTTACCAAAACATTATGGCCTTTATTCAACCATGTGACTCTATAAGGATGAGCATGTGGAATCCTTTCCAATTGAAGTTTCTGAACAACCTCCTCTGATATGATGTTATCAGTTGATCCTAAATCCACTATGACCTTACAAACTTTGCCTTACATTTTGCATTTGACTATGAAAAGTTCTCTCCTTTGCTTGGGCTCTTCCTTGCTTGGTTCTTCAAGAAAAACTCTTCTAAACACTAGATTTTCCCCCTTCTCTGAATCAAGGTTCACCTCTTGATTCATGTTTTTATTGTCTTCTTGAACATAGGTGATCTTCTTTTCACCTTGGGAAGTTGATGCTTTCTTAGGGCATCTATAGGTTTGATGACCAAGTTGTCCACATTGATAACATTTCATGCTGGAATAATGTGAACCCCTGCTGAAATTGTTTGATTTGCCTCTACCTCCATCATTGAATCCTCTTCCTCTAATGAACTTACCTCTTCCACTTTTTTTTCCACATTCCTTAATCATCTTAGAGCCCCCCTATAGCCTTGGGTTCATTTCTTCTTCCTCCATAAGCACCTCTGTGTCCCCTAGAGTCTCTTCCTTGTCCTCTTCCCCTAGAGTTAGTTTCTTGTCTCTTTCTATTTTTCTCTTCCACTTTAAGTGCAAATTGGAAGAACTTATGAATATTTATAAGAGTCCAAAGGCTTATTTCCTTTTGTATACTCCATTTCAAACCACCTAGATAGCTTGCCACCCTGATGATTTCCTCTTCTTGGATCTTGGATCTCAAGAAAAGTTTTTGAAACTCTTCAGTATAGGAAGCAACATCGATATCCTTTTTCTTCACTCATTTTCTCTTCTTGTGCAACTAAATTTCATACTCTTCAAGCATGTAGTTGCCTTTGATTTTGGCCATCGTAGCCTTCTAGTTAGCAATAGGTTTTTTTCCTTCTCTTTCTGTCTCTTCTTGAAGGAATTTGCACCAAGTTAGGGTTGGTCTGCTTAACCTTGATTTTGCAATGTTCACCTTTTGTGCCTTAAATATTCCTTCAAATTCAATGTGGTTCTCGATCCCTTCAATCCATTCCATGATCAACTTTGAATCCATCTTACCAGTAAATAGGGGTATCCCCTCAAGAGCTTTGCCACCCAATGCTTGATGGCTCTAAGAAAGAGTTCCTCTTGTAATGGAGGATTAGGTTTAGGTATATAGTCCTCTTATTCCACTTTCTTTCCCTTTTCTTCACTAATTTCCAACTTCTCTTTCATCTTGCCAGTTATCTCTGCCACTTCATCAAGCTTATATCTTGTAGCCTCTAAGGCTTCCTCCAAGAGTTTATTCTTCTCCCTTTTTTATATCACTTCTCTTTCCAACTCAAAATTTGTCACCATGGTAGTTTCTCCTACTAATTCACTACCAAAATCAGACATACACAATGCCTTGTCTCAAATCTTTCAAGGCTCTGATACATTGATGTAATAAAGATCACTCTTTATCTAGGTCCACAATTCCTAGAACTTACCAAGGCTTCTTCCAACCCTATAAGGTTAGTATTTGAACCTAATCCCAAGATTATATCTCCCATTATCCCCTTCTACTAGACCTTTATACACCATTTTGATATAACTTACTCAAACTCCTAGTTCTCTTAGGCTCTTAGTTAGGCATTTCTTCACATTTCCCAGTATGAGACACAAACTCCAATGCATAATTTCTAGGCCTTCAAAATGAGTTAAAACAACACAAGGAATGGTTCATTGTGCAATTTCATGCTTTGGTTCACAAACCTACTTCGTAAATCTCAAAATTACCTTATTAGGCCTAATTGCTAATTAGCCCTCTTAACAAGTTTTTATGGTCTTAGTTTAAAAATATTCTAAATAAGTGTGCCAAAAAATTGCGCTTTTAGATATCCTTTTCTTGGTTCTTCACTATTCAACTTTTTTTTGGAGTCCAACCCCTTTGTACATTGCCTTCCTACATTTATGGCTATTTTCAAGGGTTTTAAAGGTTTGGATCTACATTCACTACGGTCAATTGGAAACCCAACAAGATGACATCTTCATGACTTGTAATTTGGCATGGGGCAACTCCTATACATCTCGTCTCCTACAAAAATTAAGATTAACCATATCAACCCATCTCAAGAGTCTTTTACTCTTTCTTTTCTCTATTGTTCCCTAACTAGGTGAAGACCACTCGCCTAGGGCTCATCATTAAACCCTCCAAAACTACACTTGGGAACTTTCAAAATAAATATTTACAAAGAGTAAAGAGTCTATTTACACAAACTAAAAAAAAATGCAAGGTCCGCTATGTGGATCATTATCTACAAACACATATATACACCCAGCTTTGTCCAGGATAACAGACTAGTGGAATGGAAAATATTTTGGTAAGGAGTACAAAATGAAACCTTAGAACCCCAAAATATGGAATTAGGAACTTTGTTAAGCACTCTAACTATCTACAATGCTCATTGTTCCCATTCAATCTATTAACAAGGGAATGATAGACTTGCATTCCAAAAAAATTATCACAGTCACAAGAATCACTTGCTTTAAACTTACAAACCATACAATTAACTATTACAACTACTTCCTTTGTATCCATGAGATGGTTTTCCACCCAAGCCACAAGGATGGCCAGATGACTTCATTCCCTAATCACTTATGTTGTGGTTTTTGCAACTAGGTGCAAAGTTGTCATGAGAAACTTTTGCAACTTCCTAGTTCACATGGTCCAATGACCTCAAACCAACCTAGATAGATGTGTTAATACCTAAAATATCTTTAAAGTACTTTTTGTTTCTCATTTGCAACCTATTTGGACCCTTTGACCAATGTTGACCCAGGAGCACAACTTGGGTTCAATTGCACTAAAACAAAAAATTTAACCTTATGAACTCACACAACATTAAAACCTAAAGAAAAACATGCATCTAAATCAAATGGGACTTTATCATAGTCCTTATGCCTTGATGGTTGGCTAAAGCCACCTACAATCCAAAATGTGGACTCATAACTTGAATGTGTACTAGGTGCTCCTGCACCAGTGATGAGGTTGAGTATTCTTTCTCTTGCCATGTCTTTTACTACCATAGTTTTTGCTTCCTGTTAGACCCTTTCCATGATTCACTTTATTAGCCACCAATTATTTAGACTTTGAAGACTTGATAACTCTCATGATCATCAATTTTGTTTGTTCCATCATCAACATCTCTATGAAGGCATGGTGTATAAAGGACCCATAGTCAAATTGTGGGTATTGAAGCTAGAAACAAATATCGAATTTGTGGATGGAAGAAGATGAAATAAATTATAAATCAAGTTCTCATCTAATTTTTTCATGCCATAATCCATAATTTTTTCTCTAAGTTCTTTATCTTTGGCTACATAGTCTTGGATTCTATCAGAGTCTTTGCAATCCAAAAGGATGAGATCTATATTGAGTTGAAAACCCATAGATTTTCCAACTCAATCATAAAAACTACTAAAATTTTCCCAAGCATCTTTGACTGTGTTATAACCATCAAGGAAAATATGATGAAATGATAATGCAAGAAGGTGAGAACATTGTATAATACATTTTAAGGCTAAGGGAAATTATTGCTGCAATCAAAGAAGTTAGAGGTCAAATTTTAGAAGATGAAGTTGTAAGTAAAGTCTTGAGAACTCTTTTAACACAATATGCAATCACAGTATCTACTATATGTGATTTGAATTCTATTGGCCCTAATAACCTTGGAGTCATTGATTGGAAAACTTTTTGCATTTGGGTTGAGTAATTTTGATGATAGTATATGCCTAAATGAAATATGTTTTTGAAGCTTCTCTAACCATTAATTCATCAAAGAAAAGAATGAAAAAAGTACAAGCCTAAATGGAATATGTTTTCAAAGATTCTCTAACCATTAATTCATCAAGGAAAGGAAAAGAAGTTTCTCATAGTTTTGATGATTACGAGTCTATATTAGCTAAGGAAAGATAATTAGAAGAGTTTGAGTGTTTTTCTAGCTAAGACATTATCTAAAGGTAAAGGAAAATACAAAGGAAATAGTCCACTAGTTTGTTGGACTTGTAGACATATTGGTCACCTATCACATAGATGACTTAAAAATGTCAAGAAAGATAGTGATAAGAAGGATAAATACAAGAGATTCAAGAACTTCATGGACAAGAGTAAGAAAGTGTGTTACTAAGAAGAAAATGGCACAAGTGATGAAGAATCAAATGTAAACAATGATAAAGAAGAAATAATAGTTGTTGTAGTCAAAGGAGAATTGTCTACCAATAAAGGAGGAGTTAGTAAAGAAAAGACATTGATTACAAGCATGAATAACAATGATGACTGGATAATAAATAATGGACGTACACATCCTATTACCGATGATAAGAACAAGTTTAGTTCAATTAATTAATGTGATGGAAGCACTTTCATATTTGGTAATGGATCCCCATGTGTGATAAGAGGTAAAGGTCTAGCACAAGTAATGCTAACATTAATTGTGATGATGTTTCTTGGTCTGATGATTTAAAGTATAACTTATTGAGTATTTTTTAGTTGAACATTAAAGGCTCTAGGTTTGAATTCACTAATAGTATTTGCAAGATATTAGGAAATTCTAGTGAATTTATTACTATTGGTGAACAAACAAGAGGCAACCTATTCAAACTAAACACTACTAATGGACATTGTTTGATAGTTAAAGTTGAGGAATGTTGGTTATGGCATAAAGTATTTTGTAATTTCAATTTTTATAATGTGAAAAAATATTATTAAGAAGAAAAGTGTTATAGGCTTGCTAACATTATTTAAACCTAAAAATATTGTGTGTAAATAATGTCAATTGGAAAAGATGAAAATTTCTAGTTTTACTAGTGAATCATATTCATCAGAGGACATTCTCGGTTTGTTACATACTAGTTTATGTGGAGTGATTGATCTGAGAGCTATTATGGTAGTAAATACATTATACTATTTGTTGATGATTATCGAAGGATAATTTTAGTCATGTTTTTGAAAGTTAAGTTTGATGCATTTCACGTGTTCAATATGCATAAGGAAAGAGTTAAAAATGAGTGGTGGTGAATCAGTTATAACCAATTATCCTCATGCCTTAAAATACTTTTTCACAATGTTAAACTCTTAATACTTTTAGATCATTAGGTTGATAACCAAATCTAACATCATAACTTAAACTCATATTAAATTTGTATCAAAATGTCAACATACTATACCGAGTAGTGGACTATATTTTAGCTTATATCAAGTTGCAACAATAAATATTAAACATGAAATAACATGCAACACAATAAGCATCCACACAATTTGACATAAATATTTAACATGGAAACCTTGTTAAGGGAAAAATCACCTAAGAACTGACAACAAAAAATTTCACTCTTCTAAAGTGAGATCTATTAGGAGCCAACCCTATTAAATGTTACAAACACATTGTTAATATGACCTTAGAGGATTTTCACCAACAATCATATAGACCTTATCATTCTTGAAATACCTATAGTTAATTTCTCTTAAGGACTTACAAAAACTTTAATAGAATGTCACCATACAATGGATTCAAAAATAAGACTGTTAGGTCCACTCGGTTAAGATATTTTCTACTACAATGGTTAGAGAGTAATAGTGAAAAGATATGTTATGTTTAACACTACCTTGCTTATTCATATCTATGTATCACTCAAGCTCTTTCCTCTATTTATCCTCTTTCTTCCTTTTTATCCCTTTTGGTTGATCCACTCACTCACATATCCTTTTAGCACTTATCTTGCTTGATCTTCACAATGCAGTACAACTCATTTATTCTCTGGCTATCAATATCCTTCTTCAACTTGATCAGCAACAAAAAACATCTTTCTCATCCCTTAAATAGAAAAAAAAAATCTACCCATCTAGAATCTTTGAGGTTTTGTTGCTTAATCACAATAATCCCATCTTCATCCATCTCAAATGCGTTAAATCTAGACACTCAGGTAATACAATTTTACCTTGAACTTTGTACTCCAATTCAAATTATTAAATCTCCTCCATCAAATATTCCTTGAAATTTTCTATCCATTGATATCATAACTAACTTCATCCCTATCCTTGAAACTTTATGAACAATCTTAATTTTCATCAAATGTCATCCCCAGTTTAAATATTTTCTAAACTATTTTTCTTTTTCATGCTCAGTTAACACTACGTCTTGCTCTGTCAACACGAGGTTGTTGGAATACTTTACAATGTGGGGGTGGTGAATCAGTTATCCAAGGTCTAGATGTATAAATAAAACTTTTCATAGCTTAGTGAACCCATAAAACATTTATACTCATGCATACATCCATAAGATTATGCAATCACTAAAAATTTGTAGGTTACTGTCAAATCAACTTGCACAAATGTAAAGCATGAAACATAATAGATTTATCAACACAATTGACACAATTTTTTATGTGGAAACCTGATTTGGAAAAAACCACTAGTATCATGTTACTCTTTTCACTCTTCTGAAGTGATGCCCTGTGAAAGGTCAACCCTGTTAAAGGTTACAATGCACACTGTTAAATGTGACCATGTTAAAGGATTTCAATCACCCTATTTGGAGTGAGCCTTGTTAGAGAACTTTAGACCATTCGCTTGGAATGTCATCTAGTTAAAGGATTTACAAATGACTATTAGATCAACCTTAATCCAAAGGATTTACCCTAGACTGGTACAATTGTTAGAGAGTAACAGTAAGGCTTTGATTTGATACAACTTACAACCTCACTTGCATATTACAGATCTCTGTTTAGTCCTCAATTATGCTTAGCCTTCATATTTTGCAGCTCGGCTAGCTTGTTCACCCTTCAAGCATTCATCTCCTTAAGCCTACTTGCTTAACATGCCATTGCAGACTCTTTTCTTAGGTCACTTGATGAAGCAAAATCCTTGACTCCTTGTCTCCCTTAGGTTCTCATGCATGAAAACCTTACTTCATGACCAACCATTCCTATAAATAGGAAATTAAGATCTTTTGCTACTCATTCTCCATTGTCCAATCTAGGGTTTGGATGGATTGGGTAGGATACAATTTATCTATCCCACATTCCATATCTCTTCTAGAATCCACTTTGAATTTACCTAAAAATGGTTTACCTTGAAATCTATGCCACCAATTCATCAACCTTATCTTCCACCTGGTTTACATAATCCAAGAAAACAAACTTGTCAACTCAAATTCATCAAATCTATGATCTTTTAAATAATGTAACAACTCGACATTATCCACCTTCTTATGCTCGGCGCATACTACATTGCTCGGCATCCACTGTGAAATCAGGAATTAACTAAATTTTATTGGTGCTTGACATCAACTAAAATTTACTCGACATCCACTATTCTGCTTGACATACACTAGAATGAACTTTTACTTAGCTCCAAATAATTTTCTACTCAGCTTGTACTAACTTTGCTCAGCACCTACTATCCACTTGGTCAAGCTTGGCAGACAAACTTTGTGTAACTTATTCTTCTAAACTTTCTTTGTGTAACCAGCCTTTGTAACCTTAAGTACATTATCAATACATCATGTCATCACTGTCTTAACTAATTCTTGTACTTCATTACATAATCATAACTCAACCTTTCCTCTAGGTGCTATTGTTACATCTTTTGATCAAACCTAAGCAGTTGTCTTACCAAAATATAGTAGGTTTGACATCAGTGAAAAAATAATGATTGAAAAAAACAATATTCTTCAAAAATATCTCTCAACAATGATCTTTTCAATTAGATTTCAACAGAGGCTCGATTAACACTATAATTTCTTGGTTAATATTACACATACTTCTCTTCTTTATCACGTGCTCGGTGACAACTATAGTAGCTCGGCTAATACTAGGATTCTGTATTCACTAACCAAACTAATCTTCTTATACATGATCTTAAAGTTTAATCAAATTATGTAAAATAATCAAACCAATATTATATTGTTAGAGTCTAACTCATTCAAGTGCCCATTTAATACCATGCACTTATCAACACTTACATCATTATTATACTTTCTTCAAATCCTCTTCATCAATCAAATGATATGACACTCTACTGAATTAGCATAATGTCTAACCAATTAAGGCTTGACATCAATGACAACATAACAACTAATATGACTCTTTCACATACCTTAACAACATTATTAATTGGGGCTAACATTTACTTCACATAAGTTCTCTACATTTTGTGAAGGACATGGAATCAAGAGGTAATTGATAGCAACAAGAACACCACAACAAAATGGAGTTGTAGAGACAAGGAACATATCAATAGTTTAATGTGAAAGAACATTGTTGAAGAAAAAAGGAGTGACACAAATGTTTTGGAGAGAAGTAGTGAGTACTAATGTTTATAATTTGAATAGGGTACAACTTGAGAAATTCCCTTATGAGATTTGGTATGGTCATACTCCTAATGTCAATTTTTAAAAAATATTTGGACAAAAATGCTACATTAAGAAAGATGAACTGAAGTCAAGTTTGATTCTAAAAGTGATGAAGGGATATTTCTTAGTTACTCCACTAGAATCAAAGCTTACAAATATTTGAACAAGTGGACTAACAAGATGATTGAAAGTGCAAATATAAAGATTGATCAATTTTCTGATAAGAAAGAGGAAGATAGCAAGAAGGAACTTCAAGGCTACAAAAAACTCATTTATGTTGAACATATAGAACCAAATACAATACCAGATGTGAATGAATAAGTGAATGTTGCATAAGTGGTGAAAATTGATGAAGGTAACCAAACAACATAATAAGTACTAACAAGGTATGTGAAACTAAAACATTTTGAAAGTAAAATTATTATAGATAAGAATATTGGTGTACCGGCAAGAAATATGGAAAGGAAACTATATGTCCAATTTCACTATTTTAACTTAAGATTGTCAAATATGCATTGAAGGATGATGATTGGTTTAATGTTATGAAAGAGGAACTAGATCAGATTGAAAAGAATAAAACTTTGATTTTAGTACGTGACAACCTACTAACAAAAATCTTATAGGTACTAAAGGGATTTTCATGAACAAACTTAATGAGAGGGGAGATGTGATAATGAATAAGGTGTTGGTTTTCAAAATTGTTGGCTAAATTCCTACGATCCTTGCTCACTTGATGCTGGGAATCTCAACACAATCTTAGCCAACTTTGAAGATTGAAACTTATAATTCACTCTCCACACTTCATGCTCTATAGACCTAGGCATGTGTACCTTTAACTCAATCCTTCAGGTTAGGTTTAGGCTTGTTGATGCAGACTTTAAGCTAATACTCTTGAGTTGGAAAGTGTGTTCACAAAGAGAAATCAAATGTGTGAATGCTTTAAATGGATATGTAGATTATCAAACAATGGAGTGTAATAAAGTATTTGTAAGATGTATGCAGATGGATATGATAAATAATATAACTTTCCACTAAATTGTACTTATCTCCATAAAAAACAAAAGGTCAATCCTTTTTTCATTGGAAGAATAAAATTAATCAATATTTACTACAAATATCAGAATTCCTAGAGACAAGTGCACTACCATCAATCACTAGATGAAGAAATTAAAGTTATAAAACCCTAGTTAATTGTATTTAACTTTAAAAGATGAAGACCAATTACACAAAACACACACAAGCATATGAGTTTTGCTACTTTAAGGGTTTTTCCCAATCTCAATCTATCAACAATGATATTAATCCAAGAGGACAATCAACAAATAGAAAAATTTATGATCAATTCCCAAACTTCGTAACAAAATTTTTTTTTTTAATATTAATTTTGAAAAGAAGGGTACAATTGGGTTGTGATTGGTTGTAATAGCTATCCTATGTTGCATACATACATACATACATACATACATACATACATACATACATACATACATACATACATACATACATACATACATACATACATATATATATATATATATATAAATTTATTTATTTATTTTCTATATATTGCTATATATCCTAAGGTCCTAGTAACCTTTCTTATAGAAAATGAAAGGGTGCAAAAAAGCTTCAAACCTTTACAAAAAGAAACTAACTAATAACTAATTAAAACCATTCACCAAGATTTATAAGTCAAAACTTAAAAAGATCACAAAAATCATAATTTTTGTATCATGTCGAGAATCTCATTAAAGTGTTGGTTCTCCTTAAGATCTTGAAACTCCACAAGAATGACACAAACCTTGGCCTCGTCCTCCTCAGACTCTAATTCATGGTTGTCACTAGAAAAGCTTGCATATCTAGTTCACAATTCCCAAGCAACAATGTACATACTGTTGAGAACATCCAATTGGTCTTCCTTGGCCAAAGTCAAATCTAGTTGCATAATAGGCCTTGGTCCTCTATATTGTAATATTGAATTGGTAATCCCATAGTTGTGTTTCTTCAAAACCTGCAAACAAAAGCACATTTTTTTTACTGTGAGAATGTTTCTTAATAAGAAACCTCACGGTGTCCTTTTAACAATGGGCATAAATGCATTATTTTTCACCATCCTTCCACACATGCCATCATAAAGTAATTATCACATCTAATTTGGTGTGAATTTAAGACCAACAAATATACTCAGCTATTTTGCATACTTCTCCAACTATAAGGTTAAAGATAACATGCACATTTGCCTTTAACATTGATTTTCACAGTTACAACCTTAGAGAAGTTGCCCCTCTACAAAATTGCAAAATCAAGGTAACACTATTTCATGACTCAAGAAATTGCAAAATCGGGCAAGATTGTACCTTGTGCGAGATCACAAAATTGGATGGTTGTAATTCAATGCTTAGTGAAATTGTAAAATCAAACAGAGAAGATTATGTCAACACTAAAATCACAAAATCAAATGAAGAAGATTATGTCAACTCTGAAATCGTAAAATCAAACAGAGAAGATTATGTCAACTTCAAAATTGCAAAATTGGGGACCACTTTATGTCATTTGCTTGATATTCTAAATTTTAGATTTCTAATATCCTACAAATGTTGTACTTTGAAATAGCAAAAATTTGTTATTTCTCAATCCTTCTTAATCCAAGACTCCAAAAATGAGAAATGGCTCATCCTAAAAGAAATGTTTCTAGAGTACCATCAATGGCTCTTTTCGGGGATGCATATTACTTCAGAATATGACAAGAATCTACTTATCTCTAGAATAAAAATAAGAAAGATAAGTGAAATCAGTGCTATTCTAATAATGTACAATTAATGAGCATGCCATATTAAAATAAAATGGTTTAAGATATACTTGGGCATGAACATGAAACTCCTATATGTTCCTATCAATATCCTATAAAAAGAATGATTGCTATCCTACTTTCTTAGATATGATAAAAAGACCTAGCCATAAAGCATCAAATTTGTCATGTTTTCCATTATCTTGATCCTTTACATTCCATTTGAGCACCCAATCACCAACATTAAATGTTTTCTCCATTGATCTTTTGTCATGAAGATATTTGACCCTTTTTAGCTTTTCAATGTTATGCTCTAATGTTCTTCTTTGGTTCTCGTCTAATTCTACCAATGCATTAATCCTTTTATCCATAAAATCAATGTCCTCTATTTTCTCTTTCTTAATGAATTTTTAAAATTTTAATAGTTTATTCTTGGGAATCCAAGCTTCTTTTCCATACACAAGTTCAAATGGTGAAAATCCAATCACCTTTTTTCTTGTAATCCTATCTGCCCACAATGCAAGATGAAACTTCAAATTGTAAGCCCTTTTATTATTACCAAACATCCTTTTGATGATCTTGAGTATAGTCTTATTACTAGATTCAGCATGGCCATTCCCTTGAGGATGATAAGTTGAAGAATAGGAGACAAATATGTTTGAAATATATAATACTGAGAGGGGGGTGAATCAATATTCCACAAACTCTTTCCCACAACTAAATATTGTTCATTACTTTATAACTTGAATGTGAAACTAAACCAACAATGTTGAATAGTAAATATAACCATACACAAAGAGAACTCATAACACAATTATTTTTTAAGTAGGGAAAACCTGGCCAAGGGAAAACCCCAGTGGGGATGATATCCACAAGAAGATTCACTAAACAAAAGAATCTTGTTAAGGATATTGACCCTGTTAGGAGTCTATAAAGTACATATAGTGTTTCGAGTCCTTGTTAGAGGACTATACCTTGTTAAAAGCCTCAACCCTGTTAGGAGTTGGTGGATCAAATACAATGTATGCAAGAAGAGCCCACTACCCTAACATGTAATATACAATTAAGTTCTTCACAAGAATACGTATACATACAATACTATCTTATTATTGTATCTCACACTTACTTTAATCATACATCAAATTTTGAATCACATAAGGCTTGCATATCTTTCAAGATTTCTTTACAATAGTTTGCATCTCATATACTTCACAATTTATCTACGCAAGATATGATCTTTACTTATATCTCACAAATTAATAAATCTATGCTTAGTCAGCTTTATGTTTTCACACACTTGACCAAATATAAAAATTACTTGGGTTGAACATATAGGATGTTGACCCATCATGACTTAGTAATTATTTTTTCACCAAAATAATTCCTTAAGTCGTATAATCCAATTCTCTGATATGCTCTATTCTGATCTATTAAATACCTAAACTAGTATTTTGACTATAATTTGTGTCATACCATCCATAAAAGTTTGTGCACTGACATGCATCATCATGATACTGTAAACTATTAATCCTCAACTGCACATGAGTTAGCTCAATGTCTGGCATCCATACATACTGAATTTTTCACTGTACTGCTGCAAACTGTCTAACACTTAGACAATTTTCTAACTCTGATAACATCATGAAATATCAAAAACATATGTTTTCATAAATGAAAACAATCATACATCTATCTACCCATATTTCCAACAATCTCCCCCTTTGGCATTGATGGCAACATTTGGAAAAATTGGCTAAATCCCAAAATGATGTCATACAAAACAAGAGTAAATACAAAAGAAATGCCTTCAAAACATAAAAAAATTATTCATGTCTTGATGGATCATTACATTCCTTATCACTCCTTTACAATGATACATAGCTATACAATTTTACATACTTATACTTTACAAAACAAAACATGTATATATACAATTTCCTTACATACTTCTCCCCCTTTGACATCAATGACAAAGGAGTTAAAAAAAAACCATACCCACAAAATTGTATTACCTTTTGTTGATCAAATAGACATTCTAGATATACAATTTGCAAAGTCATGTTTCAGCTTTTCAAAGTCTTTCTAGTTTTCTTTGACTGTATCATATATACTAATGAGTTCCCAAAGTGCATAAGATGCCATTTCTACTATGTTCAAGTCAATATAGGAAAATTTATCATAGGATGCCTTAGTTATAAGACATTCCTCTAATTTCCTCTATAAAATGACAACTTTAGGTGACAAGAATTCTCTGAGGATAGAGAATCCCCTTACTACCTTCTCCTTGTCAAATTCAATACTTCTGATAGTATTGTGGATCTTCTCCATCTCTATTTCAAAATCTTCAATTCAAGCCTCTAGTTGTTGCAATCTTGTAGTGATTGTATGAAGCTCACTCATTTTTCCTTTGATCTGATTATCAAAATCTAATAGGTAATTGTATGACATTGCAAACTGTCCATACAAATTCTTACCTTCATCTATGTTCTTCCTCAATTCGTTGATGCACACCTAATGTTTTCAGATTGTTTCTTACATTTATGCATATTGTATCAAATAGTGATGCATCATCCTTTGTTTGTGCATGAACTAAAGCAATTTCTGACAAGGTTGTGAACTCTTCATCAAAATATTTCACCAACTCTTTTTCCTTCGTTTGCAAGTCTGGATTTGTGACATTTGAGTGGATTTTCTTCTACATTCTCTCCAAGACTTCTATCAACATTCTTTCTGAAGACTTCATTGATTTATTCTTTTCAAGTAATTTTCTCAAAGAGCTCATTAACCCTTTCTGGTCATCATCATTATCAGATATTGTTTTTTTTTTTGTTGTTGCTACTATTACTGGAGTTGTTGCTGCCATTAATGCAACTTCTTTCAGTTTTGTGCTCTTCTTTTCTTCCTATTTTTTTTCTTTTCTCCTCTTCTTTCTTTCTTTCTTTCTTCCTCAGTTGTATTTCTTTCCTTTTCTAATCTTTCTTTTTCTTTCTCTACTTCTTTCTTTTCTCCTCTTCTTTTCTACTTTCTTCTTCTTTTTTCTTTTCTTCTCTCTTTCTCTATTCTTCCTTTAATTATTCCTCTTCCTTTTTCTTCTTTTCCTCTTTATTCCTCTTCTCATTTTGAATTCTTTTTTCTTATTTTTATTTTCTTCTTTCATCTTCTTTCCTGTTTTCTTGTTTCTTCCTTTCCTCTTCTTCTAATCTTTTATTTTCTGCATCTTTGTCATCCTCTTCATCAGAGCTCGAGTAAGCAGTAATATTGCCAACAATTTTGGTCTCATATTCTACAAAAGGATTTTCTTTAGTATCTATAGTTATGTGAGTACTATCCACTTGTATCGATTTAGTATCAATAACTATATGAGGAGGTCATAATGCTTGATGTGTCTCTTCATCTTCATCTTCTTCATCATCAGTAGGAGTATTGGCCTTCACATACACTAGACTAGCTGTTTCCAACTGTGCACTCTTCTTAGGCATAAAAATCATACAATTTACTATGGCTTCTTCTATTTCCTTCTTAATTTCTTTATAATTGCCTCCCATCAAAAGAATTTCTCTTCATTTGTTCCTTAGTAAAGGTTCAATACCTTTCAAGATTCTATTCATATCTTCCTTTGTGCTAATTTCACAAAATTTCTTAATCAAGTTTTCCCTCAATATTGTATCTTCCTCTATCACTCCTTTCTTCTTGTTTAGTAACCTGTTTAATAGATCTTCTAGAATATTGTTCTGAATGCTATTAGATTATATTTCTTACTATGACATTATCTAGTTGTCTCCTATCCATATTATTATACAAGCTATAATATTTATTCAACTGAACAAAACTATCATTGTCTATTATCTGCATGTTTAGATTTTCTACCTTTGGTTTCCAAGATTTCTTGTCAATTGGTGTCCTTTCTTCTCCAACTACTTGTTCAACTAACTTTTCTTTAGCTTCATCTAATTCCTCAAAATCAATAATTTTAAGTGTCTTTATCCTCTTTCTAGGTATGTTGGTGGTTTTCTTGACCCTTTTCTTTGTAGGTGGTGTAGGTTCTTATTTAACCTTTGCCAATCTTTCTAATTTTCTCTACACAATGGGTACTTCATCTTCAGACTTTCTCTTTGGTTGTTTATGATGTACTCTGACTAGTTAGACCTATGCAACTACTGCATGAGGTGTAGTAGGAATTTATGAAGTAGGCCTTCCTACTGTCACATCCATAATTTTTGGTGCCACTACAATATGTGTAGGTGCCAGTATTTCAGTCTGCCCACTAGCTTTCATCTTTGAAGCTATATTCCTCTCTTATAATATCAAATTCCTTAAGGATGGATTTTATTTTCTTCTCCACATTCCTCTTAATTTCTTTGTTTTGAAGTTCAAAATGAACTTCTCTCATATTTTCCTCATAGGTACTCCATCTGGGACATTTAGTGTCCTTCTCTGACTACAATATGATCTGTGTGTATGCTTCAATGAGTTCTTCACTCATTTCATATCCCATGTGTTCAATAAACTTTAGCCTAGGTTCAACTACCTCCATACATGTAGTATCAATTTCTACCATGAAACATATCTCATCCTTATATTTCTCCACCATTGAAGGAATATCTCAGCTTCATCTCAAATTGGAAGCTCTTCATCATTTCTATCAATATCACTATCTCTAACATTTTCTAACCTTGACCTGTAACACTATGTAACCATCTTCATTGAACATTCATTGCTATCCCTATTTTTCATACCAAGGAATTGCTCAGTTGCATAGGAAAATAGGTGTGTTAATAGAGATTCAAATATGAAGACTACATTCCTAGAATTCTTCAGCTTAGCAATATTGTCCAAAAACTATACTCTAACAATCTCACACATATTCACTTTCTTTCTTTCAACTGCCATGACATATTTTGTATGCAAAAATCCTTCTCACACTAAGTTAACTCTAGAACTATGGTTTAACTTGTAACCTACAATCTTGATTAGTAGTCTAATTCCAATATCCTAAATCAAATCAACTCTCATGTTCCTGTCATCAAATTTAGTTTTAAGGTTGTTTCAACAACCTTTTTCACATTCCTATCATTCACTAGATTACATCCTTCATTGCTTAGACCTATGACCTTATGAATTAGGTCACTATCAATTGTGACCAGTACATCACCTACCCAAAACCTATCTTTGTGGACTCTACTTAGGATAATTCTAGTCCATTCATGATTGTTGAACTTTGTGTAGAACATATACTTAATCACATTCGACTCATTCAAGTATGCATGCTCAGATATTAGGGTTAAGTCTCCATTACACATAACTCCTAAATTTTTATGGATCTCATCATCTCCAATATTCTCAAATTTATAGTGAATGTAACTTCTAATGTCTTCTATGTGAAGTACATTTTGTGAGATATGAGAAAATGCTCCCAATGGATAATCTATGAGAGAAACAAATGGGTGTTTCTTGAACTTATATCTAGGTCTATCACTTACATCACACACTGATTGGATTTACATAATACTTAGCTTCTTATATGGAAAGTTCAATTTCAAGCTTCATAAAATACCTTTAATGTCTCATTTAGGGATTCTACAACTTCACAATTCAAACACCTTTCTTCGCACTTAAATTCACTATCAAATCACTCACAATTTCTTGAAACTCAATCTTGCTCATAGTCCTTAAATCATTTCAAATCTAACTCCTCATTAAATTTGTTTCTACCACATTTTCAAAAACTTTCACTGATTAACAGTAAACTTTTTTTCTTTTACACAACTTCTTACGATCATACTAATACTTGCCCACTTTATGACAACTTCCTCTCTATGGCCTCTGCCTGTTGTTAACTGCACAAATTATGATTCACCTCCTAACAATAGTTATGTTTAACTAATGCTTTATCTCTTTTGGAAATGGTTAATTTAAATAGGATGAGTCACAAATAATTTTTTACTTCAATTTCCCATCAGGTGCATCAAAATACTTCTCTTCCAAAATTGTATAAGAACTTTCTGGATTACATGCTTTCACAAATGCCTCTTTGAATTCATCAACATATTCTTTGATTGCTTCCTTCTGATTGTTGTCACTATCATGACCATTCGTTCTATCATTTCTATTATTTTTCCTATGATTACGAATCTTGTTGAAGTTCCTTCTATCAATTCTACAAAATCTTGTTGTGTGTCCAAAGTTATTGCATAACTGACATGCAGGTGCATTCTTTCTCTGATTGGTTTCATTCTAACTTTCAGGTGCTCTGCAATTCCTCACAATATGTCCAAGATTGTTACAATTGTAACACACAAATTTTTTCCTTTCACCATTAGATCTTTCACCATCATTGAATCTACTCTAGGATCTTCCTCTTTCATTTCCTATGGTGTTAGCATTCACCAACATTCTACTATCCCCATTATTACCATCAAATTTAAGTTTCTTACAATCTACTTCTTTATGTTCGTAACCATGATAATTATAGTAATAGAAATTAGTAATAGGTTTAAAAGACTCACTTATGCAATCTCTCTTCATATGACCAACTTATTTGCATATGAAACATCTCCCTCTGAATTCATGTCTAATTTCCTTGGATGATTCAACTTGTTTAGGTTCATCAACTTTCTCTGTTTTGGTTCATCAAATTTCTTAGACAAATCAACTAGTTGAACTCTTTTAGATGATTTAATTTTACTCTGATCAATTTCTTTAGGCTTAGGGGTTTCTATAGTTGAACCTAGTTCCTTTTTAACTTCAAATTTCTTGGTTGATTTCTCAATAAGATATCCAAGACCTATCATGTCATAAGAGGGTCTCTGATAAAATACATGCTCATCAATTTACTTAGTACTGGAATAAAGCTTCTCTAACTATTGTTTGGCTTGTGTCAACTCTCCTTTCACAATAGTGTTGTACTTTTCTAACTTGGCATGTTCTATCTTAATAGAATCTAATTCAAATGTTACTTGAGCCAATAGGGATCTAAACTCTACATTCTCAATTTTTAGATATGGTTCACTCTTATATTCATCTATCTTAAGAATAAACTTAATTTCAAAAATTTTCAATTCATGTTTCAAAAGCTCATTTTCTTTCTTGAGAACTCCTCCTTCATCATTGTCACCAGTCTACACATTTGATCTCTTACCAGATTTCAAATCATTAATCTTGTCTTTTAGTTGACCAATGTAAACTTTTGCATCTTCATACCTATCTTTTAGGTTATCTCTTTCTTCTTTAAGAAGGTCAATCTTCTCAAGAGCTTCTTCAAGATTTCTCTTTAACTATTCCATATACATAGAGATCTTACTCAAGTTGTTAAGCCTCTTCTAAGTAAATGGGCTCCGATAGCAATTGTTAAAAATATATAATATTGAGAGGGGGAGGGGGGTGAATTAGTATTCTACAAAAAAATTTCCCACAACTGAATATTATTAATTACTTTAAAACTTGCATATGAAAGTAAACCAACAATGTTGAATACTAAATATAACCATACACAAAGAGAACTCATAACATTATTATTTGTTAACTAGGGAAACCCTTGTCAAGGGAAAACCTTGGTGGGGATGATACCCACAAGATGATTCACTAAACAAAAGAATCTTGTTAAGGATGTTGAACATGCTAGGAGCCTATGAAGTACATATAGTGTCTCAAATCCTTGTTAGAGGACTAGGCCCTGATAAAATCCTCAACCCTATTAGGAGTTGTTTCAACCCTGTTAGGAGTTGGTGGATCAAATACAATGTACGCAAGAAGAGCCCACGGCTCTAATATGCAATATACAATTTAAGTTCTTCACAAGAATAGGTATACATACAATACTGTCTTACTATTATATCTCGCACTTGCTCTGATCATACATCAAATTTCACATCACATAAGGCTCATATATCTTTCAAGATTTCTTCATAGTTCACATCTCATATACTTCATACTTTATCTATGTAATGTATGATCTTTACTTATATCTCACAAATTAATAAATCTCTACTTAGTCGACCTTAATGCTTTCACATGCTTGACCAAATATTAAAATGACTTGGGTAAACATCTAGGATGTCGGCCCATCACGACTTAGTAATTATTTTGTCACCAAAATAATTCCTTAAATCATACAATCCAATTCTCTAATATGCTCTATTCTATTGTGTTAAATATATGAATCGATATTTTGACAGTAACTTGCTTTGTACCATCCATACATGTTTGAGTAGTGACACACATCATCATGATACTATCAATTGTCTATCCTCAGCTATGCATGAGTTAGCTCAATGTCTAGCATCTATAAATGTCATAAATGCAACACTCATACATCTATCTAGCCATATTGCCAACAAAATATACCATATTTATTACAAAATTTTGAAAATTCCTCTAATCTAGAGAACATACCATTATCAACAATAATCTTTCGAGAACTCCAAATATGGTCATTATATTGTTTATTAAAAAATATGTAACAACCATGCTAGTGGAGCATTTAGTTGGTATAGCTTCTACCTATTTAGTAAAATAAGCTATGGAAACTAGGGTCTAACTATGTCCATTACTTGATTGATTTCTGATCTCCCCCATAAATTCAATTCCCCACATTTGGAATAATTCTTCTACTTGCAAGGTTCTAAGAGGAAAAGCTCCATTATATCTCAATTTTCCTAAAAATTTCTAGCATCCTCCTCCACATGTTGAGATCAAAGATCTAACTCCTAAGGATTATCAGATTACAAAAGTCCTATTAGGAAACCCCACAGTAGATGTAGCTAAAGTAATGATCACTATGAGCATCATGGAGGTGTTCAGGCATTTTGATGATAATGAGAATGAATTAATAAAGTTGCAAAAAGAAAATGAGTTAGTAAGAGGATATCTGCATGAAATTGTAAGTCCATTAGATCAGGACCACCCAGAGGTTACTCTCACTATGGCATTATAAAGGAGAGATAAGGGGAGTGTCCAAGTTGATTTATTTTTGGGAGCATGTCAAAAATGGCATGACAATTTTGAGCAAAAAGATGTAGAGATAATACAAGCTAATTTTAACCTATTGCATAATGTTCATTCTAATGTGGAGAAACTAGTATCTATAGTAGACCACGATTTGGGCTTATGGATGAGGTATATACCTGGGGAAAAGACCATCAAGCACTCCAAACAATAAAGGTCAAAGGTATCGTACACTCATGGTAGTGTATACAATAGATGAGATTGATAAACTTGAGGATTGGATTGAGAAGATAGCTATTGGAAATAAGGTCATGGAAGGACTTCATGAAGATATTCAAAAGTTAAAAGACCAGTCTCAAGAGAAAATTTTGGATGTAGATACGTATTATAATGCTATTTCCCTCAATATTTTTGAAGATGAGACAAATACAAAGCTCAAGTTAGTACAAGAAGTGGTTGAAAATTTCTAAAGAACTTTCAAAGATGTTTCATTTGATGGAGATACTGGCAAGCATTCAAGACTAAAGAGGTTATGTTGAAACTTGATAGTAGACTTGACAATTTTGCGAATACTCAAATGGATATTACTAATTATTGACAAATAGTCAGGCATAAATATGAGGCTTTAGATTTTTTAGAATATTTCCAAGTGTTAGAGATTATAGAGAAATTCAAGAGCAAACATCCATACATCGCTCTGGTATAAAAGGGAAGAAAACCCAGAAGCTAGGAATTTAGTTTTGGCACTTGGGAAAATTTTGGATTTTTTGAACTAGGTGCATAGGTGTGCTACTTCAGAGGTGCACTAGAAATTTAGAAGAAGTTAGAGGTGCACCAACAATTAACTATCAATTCCAAATTTAGAGCTTTCCATGCATCAAAAACACATTTTGACGGTAGTTTAAATCATAGAAACATTTAGAGAAGGCCAACCTTTTATTTTTAGAGCTTTCAATGACTTCCAGATCCTCTTACAACTTCCTTCTTCTTATCTACTACTTTTGTCTTTGTTTTAAGACATGTAAAGGCTCATGCACCCATTAATTGATATAATCAAAGGTGGTGTCCTACTTAGCACCATTTAGAGAGTTAGTTTGTACTAAATAGATTTATTCTATTAGTTCAGAAGCATATTTTTGCATAAAGAGATCTCTCACTCTCAACACAAATTGAGGTGATGATTTTTTATAAATTAAAGAATGTAAAATGTATTCTAGGCCGCTATTTTGATGCAATAATATATGCTCTTGGTACTCTCATTCTAAGTGTAAATATTCTTTTTGGAGTGTGTTATTTTTGTGGATTCTTGTTCATGATAATAATGGAACCAATAGTTTTGTTGTATTGATTTGATTGTGTGATCTTTTAGTTTTTGTGTTTTTCATGTGTTGACAAATTTTGCTAACATATAGAGTTGGAGAAGAGATCGCCCTTTTGTTCCTACATAGCTTCACATCTTGCATGAGTGCACTTTTCATGGCCTTGTGACTTGATAAGAAGAGAAACATCTTTCAGTTTTACTAAATTCTCGTCGACGATTGCATCAATGGATTTGAGGAAGCACTACTCCTACTTTCATTGGTTTCCTACCCAATCTATTCAACTATTTAACTCACAAACATGTTGTTACTGCAGTTTATGTTCCTTAGGAATTTCTCTTTCATGTTATTTACTTTTATGTCTCATTACCTTATCTTTTTTATTTGCTTTTCTAACCCTTGGTTAAAGTAGTAATTCATATAGTTACATTGTTAGATTGCATTCATTTAAAAAAGAGAAAATACTAAAAACATATTTGTTTTTGTGGTTTATTTTGAAATAGGAAGTAGATTTATCATCTTATTCAAAATTGGTATGAACCAACAAAGGCCTCTCTATGAACAAATACATTTATCTTCAACTAAGCCGATTCCAGTAGGTCACAAGATCACTCAAAACCTTGGAGTTGATCCTAGATCAGCTTTTCAAGAGAGGAGTTTGAAAAGATTCTTGTCATTAAGCATTGTACAAAATGACAGCACAACAATATTGAGTTGTAAGAGATTATAAATTGTAATCAAGTTGTAATCACTAGAAAATAATAATATTGGACTTGTTGTTGATGGACGTAGTCTAGGGATTGGATGAACCATGTTAAATCTTGGTATCTTGTGTTCTCTTTTGTGCAATTTATTATTTTGTGATATTGGTTATATTTACATGTAATGGTTATTTCCTATCTATGTGTAATCCTAACAAGTAGTATCAAAGCAATGTTGTTTTTTCATTTGTCCTCTGCAAGAAAGTCTCACAGTTGTGTGGGAGTGATGGTAGATGAGAGTAAGTTGAAGGTTTAGAAGCTTAGTTGGAAGAACATTCAGTTATGGAAAATGAAAATGGAGGAATATCTTTATTAGAAGGATTTCTGGTGGCCATTGGAATGAAAAGCCAAGAAACATGGAACTTTGATAGATAGGGAATGGGAAATTTTAGATAGAATGACACTTGGAATTATTTGATTATGCCTAGCACAATCGGTGAAATTTAACATTATAAAAGAGAAGTCAATGGAAGAGTTGATGTAAACCATAGCAAAAGTATAAAAAAAGCCCTATGTTTCAAATATGGTGTTTCTCATGAAGTGTTTATTTAATATGAAGATGCCAGAAAGTAGATATGTTGCATATCATTTAAATGAGTTTAATATAGTTACTAATCAATTATCTTCTATAAATGTTATTTTCAATGATGAAATTAGGGTTCTCTTGATTTTTTGTTCTTTTCCTGAAAGTTGGAATGCCTTGGTAATGGTTGTAACTTTGATTATGGATCTAATACCCTAAAATTTGATGATGTGATTAGTGTTATTCTGAGTGAGGAACCTTGTAGGAAAACCTCAAGTGGATCTACATCAGGAAGTGCTTTGAACACACAAATAAAAGGTAGAATAAATAAGAGAGGAACTAATTCTAGAAATCATGGGAAATGAAGAGGAAAATCAAAGGGGAAGAGGTCTCAATCTAGAGGATCGAGAGATTGTTGATACTTTGGAAAACTAGGGCATAAGAAGAAATATTATTGGACTCAAAAGAACAATGAAGGAGATAAATCAGAAGGGAACAAGGAAGAAAATGTCGTAACTAACAAATATGAAGAGGATGCTTTTCTTCTTTCTTTAGAAAGTATTGATGATTCTTGGGTTTTAGATTTAGGGGCTTCATTTCATGCTACTCCTCATAGGGGTTATTTCCTAGATTATGTCCAAGGGGGTTTTGGGCTTGTTTATTTGGGGGATAATGAAACCTATTAGATTTTTGAAAAGGGAAAAATTAAGGTTAAGTTGCAAAATGGGAATCATTGGCTACTACAAGGGGTAAGACATGTTCCAAGGTTGAGTAGAAATTAATTTTAGTTGAACAACTAGGTGATGAGGGATGCATAGTTACTTTTACTGATAAAAATTGGAAGGTTTCAAAAGGGTTTCTTATAGTAGAAAAAGGAGTGAAAGTAGGCACCTTATATCTTTGTATAGGTCATATTTTTCCTTCTACTTTAATTATTCTAGAGAAAATTGAATGTTCAGGAATAATTGTTGTAGTTGAGAAGGGAGTACAAATAGTTGTTGTAGATTTTGATACAACGCTATGGTACTATAGACTTGAACATATGAGTGATAAAGGTATAAAATTACTTCATTCAAGGAAATTTTTAGCAGGTCTGAAATGTGTCAATATGGATATCTATGAAAGTTGTGTGTATGGAAAACAAAAAAGAGTGTGTTTTGTGAAGAGTGGGGAGGAAAAGAAAAATGAAAAATTAAAGCTTGTGCATATAGATGTATGGTGACTAGCTTAGGTATCTTCCCTTTGTGGCTCTCATTATTGTGTTACATTTATTGATGATGCAACTATAAAAGTATGGGTTTATTTCCTTAGACAAAAATTTTATATATTTCTAACTTTTAAGAAATGGAAATGCTTGGTTGAAAATGAGACTGGTAAAAGGATAAAATGTCTCAAATTTGATAATCATGGTGAGTATTGCAGTTATGAATTTGAAGATTATTGCTCCACTAATGGTATTTGTAGATAGAAAACTATTCCAAGGACTCCACAGGAAAATGGAGTAGTTGAATGCATAAATATGATAGTAATGGAGAGTGCAAGGAGCATGAGGTCACATTTTGGGTTTCCCTTAAACATGTGGATAGAGGCTATCAATAATGTTGTATATCTATCTACTCCTTTGTGTTGTGGTATTCCAAATGAAGCACAAACTGGTAAGAAGGTGAGTTATTCTTTTCTCAAAACCTTTGATTGTGATGCTTTTGCACATATAGATTCTGAAAAATAGAACCAAGCTAGAAGCTAAGTCAAAAAAATGTATATTTTTTAGATATGGTATTGATGAATTTGGTTATAGGTTTTGAGATTTTGAAAATCATAAAATTGTAAGAAGCAAGATGTTATATTCAATGAGAAAGTGTTGTATAAAGATTGGTTGCATCAACATGAGACGAAAGAAAATGATTATGTAGTGTTGGATGATACTCCAAAAGATGATGTTTCAATAGTTTCTTATGACTACATCAACTGTAACAACAAATACCACACACCCCAGTGAATGTTAGATAGTCAACAAGGTTAAGTAGACTTCTAGAAAGATTTTCTCCCTCTTTGTACTCTATTTTACTAATTGATATTAGTGGATCTAAATGTTATGATGAAGCTATGCAGGTGGATACTAAGATTTAGTGGGAGTTTGCGATGATAGAAGAAAGGAACTCTTTGTTGAAAAATAAGACTTGGAATTAATGTAAGTTGCCTATAGGCAAAGTGACTTTACAAAATAAAGGGGTTTATAGGTTGAAAGAAGAGAATCAAGGTAAGAAAATATTTAAATCCAAGTTAGTTGTAAAAGGATTTGCACAGAAAAAAGGGCATTGATTTTGATGAGATATTCACTCATGTTGTTAAAATAACTTCTATTTGCATTGTTTTAAGTATTGTGGCTACTAAAGATTTTCATTTGGACCATCTTGATGTTAAAACAACCTTTCTTCATGGTGATTTGGATGAAGAGATATATGGCATAGACATTGGGATTTGAGGTCAAAGGTAAGGATAACTTAGTGTGAAAATTACAGAAAATTTTATATGGCTCGAACCAAGCACCTCAGCAATGGCATCTAAAATTTGATAGATTTATGCATGAGAATGAATAAATTAGGTGTCATTCAGATCATTGTGTTTATTTTAAGAGGTTGGTTGATGATAGCTACATTATTTTATGTCTATATGTCAATGATATACTTGTAGTTGGGTCTAACATGGATCACATTAAGGGGTTAAAACAATAGTTAACACAATTGTTTTGTATGAAGGATTTAGGGGCAGCCAAAAAATTCTTGGTATGAAAATTCATAGAGATAGGAAGAATGGAAAATGGGCATTATCTCAAGTTGATTATATTGAGAAAGTGTTAAAACATTTATCCATGGAGAATGCTAAAGTTGTCAGCACACCTTCACCTACTCATTTGAAGTTGACTAAGGAGATGTGTCCCAAGACGCAAGAAAAGGAGGATAATATGTATAAGGTACCTTATGCTTCAGTTTCAGGAAGTTTGATGTGTGTTATTGTATATACAAGGTTGGATATTACACATGCAGTAGGAGTCGTTAGCTAGTATATGAGTCATCTTAGAATTGAGTATTGGAATGCAATCAAATGGATTCTGAAATAATTGAGAAGAACATCTAGTAGTTATTTACATTTTGGGGGATCTACCAATGACTTATAGGGATATGTTGGCTCATATTTGGCAAAGGATATTGATACCAAGTAGAGTACTAGAGGTTATGTATTTACTATTGGAGGGGCAGTAGTGAGTTTGGTTTCTCGATTACAGAAGGTGAATGCTTTATCCACTACAAAGGAAGAGTATGTTGCTACTACAGAGGCAACCAAAGAGATGATATGGCTTTAGTTCTTCCTAGAATAATTAGGAAACCCACAAAGGGATAATTATTTGTTTACAAATAACCAAAGTGTCATTCATCTTGCAAAGAATTATGCTTTGTATTCAAACACAAAACACATATAGTTGTGGTACCATTTTATTCGATTAGTTTTGGATGATGGACAATTAAAGCTAAACAAGATACATACATATGATAATCCAATAGATAGGTTTACAAAGGTAGTGACAAGGGAGAAGTTGAACTCCTCTTTAGCTTTGGTTGGTCTTCTCAACTGAACAAAGTAAAGGTACAACTGAGTCCAGGGTGGTTTGATCCAATGGGAGCCTCATGGAGTTGCGACATTGCTATAGGATTAGTCTCCAAGTGTGAGATAGTTGTCTAGTGTGGATCCTAATCAGTCCCCAAGTGGAAGATTGTTAGTTTTTGGTGATTTATCAGGGAAGTAATGTACATACTCCATAATTTCTCAATGGAGGGCTACTTTATCAATATTTTTAGGCTAATATGTTGTAACCAATTTGAACTCTAAAGAAAAAAAGCACTTGTATAAAATGGCTTAGGGTTAGGGATTTCATAAGGTGTGTGCGATAATTAGTTCTTGCAGTGATATTGAGTTGCAAGGGATTACAAATTGTAATTAGGTTGTAATCACTAGATAATAATAATATTAGACTCATTGTTTGGTGGACATAGCCCAGGGATTGGGTGAACGACGTTAAATTTTGATGTCTTGTGTTCACTTCCATGTGATTTATTATTTTTAGGTATTGCTTATATTTACATGTAATTGTTATTTCTCTTATGTGGTTAATCCTAAAAACAAGGTCTAACTAGAAGCATTTCACTCTAAATATTTAGGTAACCTTATCAACAAAGGCAATATCAAATTTGTACCTAAGGGTGATGAACTTGAAGATATCTACAATTGGAGGCCTATGACTTTGTTAAATGTCTCCTATAAGATCATATCCTAAGCCATGGCACTTAAAATTTGGCATCTTTTACCTCTAATTGTCTATCTGGAGAAGACGGGCTTTACCAAATCTTGTTATATGTTGGACATCATAATTTTTGTGTGGGAAGGCATGGAATGGGCACATAGGTCTAAGCAGCAATCTCTCTTTCTCAAAATTAATTTTTCCAAAGCTTATGATCGCATTGAATGGCCCTTCATTCTTGCTATGCTAAAAGCTTTGGGATTTGGTCATGCCTTTCTTCAATCTATGGAGATGCTTTTTGGTTTTGCTTCTTCTTGCATCACCATTAATGACAGACAATCTTAGGCCTTTGGCCTTTATAGATCTATTCTCTAGGACTATCCTCTAGCTCTTGCTTTGTACATAGCAGTTGCTGGAAGGTTTGGTTACTTTTTGACCCACTCCATCTCCTCTAGTCATGTTCAAGGTATTTCACTTCCTGAGTCCTCCACTCAACTTGTTAATGGACACTTTGTTGATGATTCCTTCCTCACCCTAATTGAGGATGAGGATAATGTCTTATATGCACTCTAATGCCTAGATATTTTCCATTTTCCTTCTAGATCAGCCATCCTGTGGCACAAAACACTCTGTTATAGACAGTCCTTACTTCTAGCTCCACCTTAGCTAGCTCAATACCAAGGGAAATGGATCCAGCATGGTGAAATATTTCATTTTTTGGGTATCCCTTTTGCTTTTTAGGCTTTTGTAGTGGACCTTTGGAATGTCATTCTTGACAAAATCTCCAAAAATTTGGACTAAAGGATTACCAAGCCTTTCTCTTTGGCTGGTAAATTCGAATTTGAGCCATAGTCTTGGCTACATTCCTCCCATTGGGCTCCATCCAAAGCCTCTTATTCTAAATTGGAGAAGCTTCTTAAAGATATCCTATGGGCTTAGGACTTTAAGCATCATGGTTTTCATAGAGTCACTTGGGAGTATTGTTACTTTCCCAAATTTGGTGGCCTTGGCCTTATTTCCACTCATAAGCAGGTATTTCCTTGTGTGCCAAGTGGATTATCAGAGCTCTTTCTAGGGATGAGGTCTAGAAGATTCTTCTTAGGCACTATATCTCCTCTAGTTCTCCAACCAACAAGCTAGCATAGAAGGGGACCAACTATCAAACCCTTCTCATCACCCCAAAATCTATGCAAATCCAAGGCTCATTTATGGTTCAGAGTATTTGGAGAGTATGGGAGGCTATCAATTTGTGGCTTTGATGGGATAATGGTCTTAGAATCGGGCTTTCCATGAATCAACACAATTTGTGGTGGTTGCCCTTATTTCCTATTGAGGGTGTGTCACTTGTCAAGATCCATGGTACCAATGTGCTACATTTTTCAAATGTGGCATTCAGATGCCCAAAGATATATTTTCTAGAGTCTCCATGAATTTGAGATCTTGGGAGGATATGTAGGCCCAGTATCGCCTCACTCACCTAGATCGACAAACTTTTGACCTACTGATCTCTACTTTGCCTCCTCATTTGCTTCACACGTTGGGCATTCAACCAACTAAATCTTTATGGAAGAACTAGAAGTGGTATCTCTATGCTCCTCTTGTCAATTACAATCTAAAAATGGGATACCTATGGTTGGTGTGTCATTTTCCTATGGTTGAGTCTCTCAACCAGTGTTGGCACCTCCAGTCCACACAATAAAATTGGAGATATAGGTTTAACACTATATGGAAAGCCATTACTATGCCAAGATTGCACACTTTTCTTGTTATGTTTTCTTCCAAGGTTCTCCTTTGGGTCCTTGACTCAAGCATTTGGGTATTCCTGACCCACGTCGTCTTTTTTTTGGGCAATCTGAGACTTTCTTACATATCTTTTGGTTTTTTCATAGAACTCAATAGTATTTTCTTGTCATATGATTTTTCTTGGGTACCCTACCAAAATCCCATTTGAATTCTGCCAAAATTTTCATGTTTTCAGGTTGGAGATTTTTTTCACCCTTTGGAAAGATAGAAATGTTATACTTTATACATGTAATTTTTTGGATATAAATGTTGCTATGTATACTAAGGCTTGTGTATATAACAATGTAATATTATAGATTTAAGTACAAGCCAACAAAATGGCTCTAGAGATGGCCTATCTATAAGAGCTTCTTAATCATTGGGGCAATGCCCTGTGTACGATAGTATAGGTGCTACCAATTCTACTTTAGTGGATCAGACTATACTTGATGGTTTCCATTAAGGGCATAGATCCTTGGTCTACCACTCCCAAATATCACATTCCCAGGTCCCTCACCACTCTCCCAGTGGCTATGATGTTCATCATTGTTGCTCTACCTCTTTGTGACATGGCTCAGGGTGGTCATTGGATGCTCCTCCTACTACTTCTATTATTTTTGGTTGGCTTGTGCCTCCTACTAGCCTCAAATGGTTAGTCCCTCACCTAGACCTAGAAATGTTGTTGCCCAAAGTGGAGGGAGAGGAAAAATAACAAATTTTTGTTGTTGTAGATGACGAATGGGATCCTCCTAAGCCACCTGCCAACCCTACTAATGCATGGGGGTTTCATGATCAACAAGATCCACCTCCCTCGACTGGCACTGCTATAGCTTCCTGAGGATTGTTCTTATGATTTTTTTAATGAATATTTGTTAATTTTTTTAGCTCCACCCTTTGAAATCTTGAGGGGTGATCTTTTATCCCCAACTCCCTTTTTTGTGAATATTTAACTTTAATGTTTAATTAATAGAGAAGGGACTATTAAAAAAAATACATCAAAAAACTATAGCAAGTCCCTTGCATAATTTCTATACCATTTTAGCCTTGAGATTTTTGTAATCTCTAATTTGATATATTATTAATTCAAAGTCTCCAAATACTAAAAGAAAATTTACTTTATGGAATTTTGAAATGTTTAGTCTTAGGGTTAGAGCCTCATATTCAAGAATATTATTTGTGCACCCAAAGTTCAACTAAAAGAACTACCTAAACATTTTACCTAATGGTGATATAAGAATTACTCCAATACCATTACCTTCCTTACTACAGGCTCCATCAAAATGCATGTGCCATATTCTATTTTTTCTTCCCACGTAGGAACCCCATTAGCATCTTTTATAATTTGTATGGGTTTATTTATACTTACTTGGAATTTATCAATATCTATCTTGCAAAAGTTGATTCTAATAGTTGGATGAAATCTTTCAACAAGGTAAACAAATCTCGATTCCTTACCAATTCTAATGTTTTGACCATTTATTGAAATAGTTTCATAAGACAAGTCTAATTGTATATGTCCTCCAGCTATATTTGAGCATTGTCTTGAAAGTAACATGTCATAACAAGCAGGAACTTCCACCATAGTTATATTTGTCTTATAAAAGATATCAAGACAAGCGGGGAATCTGAAATCAACATTTTTTATTATGTTGACCACATGCACTAACCTATTTTCCATGGTATAATACCTCCCATAAGGAATATCTACTTTCAATCCTAATTCTTTCATAACATATGCTAGCATTATGTCCACAGCTGCTCCTCACCCTACAATTTGTCACCAATTTGTTATTAATCAACATAGTTAATTAAAAAAGGGTCTACATGAGGGGTACTCTAATTAATATTTGTCCCAAGTAAATAACTAGTGTTTCCTCAACATCATGATCTTTGACATCCCCTTCTTTGTTAGTTTTAGACAAGATATTTTAAACCTCTCTTCCATATTCAAGAATTCTAACAATTTCTAAAAATGGAACTCAAACTTTTAATTATGATAAAGCATAAAAAATGAATGAGATGTTACTTATTGATTGCTTACCTGTTGAAAAATGAGTTACTTGTGGGTCAACTTGTTGTTGATCCTAGGGCATCACCTTATTTTTTTCCTTCATTTGTAAAGTGTGTATTTTAGCCTTTTTTCTCGTATCCACATGTATAGTTTTGTTTCTTAATTTGTAATTACTCCTTGCTTGTTCAATTGCTACAATTGTACAAGCCCTTCTTTCTTCATTAGTCAATAACCTCATTATAGGCTTTTAATCATTATTAGAAAATACTTTTGGGTTATATTGTTGTCTTGTTCTCTTTGCATGGATATCATGAATGCTTCTTCTTCAAAAGAATAATCTTCTCCCCAAAGGGGTTTGGATGATGATGTATTAATTATTTGTTAATCATCTTCTAGGTAAGTTTCTTCTTCTAATATGCTTATTTCCACTAAAAATTGTTCTAGCATATGAGGTAGCTTGAAAACTTCACACCAAGGACCATTTTCAAGATAATTGTTATTCCTCTTCAAAGAATCAGGAGTTTCATTATTCCTTATTGGTTTACCATCTTTCCAAGATGTTTTATAAGGCATATCCTTCAGTCTATATATTTCTACCTTATAGTAATGCTCATCATTCCTATTAGGCCTCATTCCTTCATTCTTATTATACTTTATATGAAGATCCTTAATCATATGAAGCAATTTGTCAATATTATCTTCATGTTTATTCTGCTTAGCGGCCTTAGGATCAAATAACCTTGGGTCATATCTCTTACCAAATTTACTGGCAACCTTCCTACCATTCTCAATTATCATTGCAACCCTAAAGGCTTCTTGTAATGTGCTTGGCCTATGTGACCTTATTTGACTGAGAGTCTTACTTTGAAAAGAACTTAAGTAAAATTTTATAAAGAATGCATCAACGGGTCTAATATATTGTGATATTTTGTTTAGTACTATATTAAACCTTTAATTAAATTAAGAAACTAATTCATTGAAATTTTTCTTGATATTAATTAATTCATGCAAGGAAAAGGAGGTATTAGTATGATTTCTTAATTGTTCAAGAAATTGTATATGTGAAATGTGGGCCTCAGATCCTCACACACACTTAAACATGGTCATTATTTGAAAGATCATCCCAGAATGAATATGAGATTATTCAACTATTGTCTTCTAACTAAAAGGATTTTGCCTTTGCTCTCATAATAAGAAGCAGGCAACTAGACCTCTAGAATGAAGGATTTTAAGCTATATGAGACATGCAAGATTAATCTACATGAGAATGCATTGTTAAGATAAGAAATGAAGAAACATATTATGCTAATGGATGCATATTAAACTAGCATGAAATTGATATGCAAGAATATTAAGCTAAGAATGCAAGAGCAAATGAGTAGATATTTCAGCATAAGTTAGATACAAATTCCAATTTTCAACCTCTGTAATGAGGAATCAAAGGCTTCTTAAATAGACCCTAAGAATCAACTGACAATCACGATTAATTGAAATAGATGATCTAGATTAAAGGTGAGCCTCAATCATAATAGAAAATTCCTTAAGAAAAGAAAGTTAACTAGTTGCTTTTGAGTGGAAAAAGGAGTTAACTGATTTGATTTGGAGTGGAATAAGGAGTTAATTGATTTAATCCCTTTTCTGATTTTAGTTCACCCAGAGTTTCCATTTCTAAACTGAAGAGAAGATTTGGAGAGAATATTTAATTTAATAAAATAGAATATGACCTCATAAATGGATAACTTTAATTAATTTGATAATTAAATTCATTAATTAAAAAGAGAAAATATCTTATTAAATCAAATATATTTAATTCCTTTATACATTACCTAAAGGGGTGACTTTAATTTAATTAAAGAATGAACACTTATCATTATATTAATTCAATTAAAAGGTTAATTTAGCCAATTTAATGAATATTCAAGAATTAATTAAAGTGATTAATACAGATTTAAAAAATTCTGTATTTGACACTTAGGTCAAGTAGAGATTATTAGAATTAGACTTGCCTAGTAAAATAGGACTTAGGAATAATTAAATAGACCAAAATTGGTTAATATGGCAATGTGCCAATTTTGGGGTATTATATTTTGCCCCTTTTTGAATGAATGTGTGAGCAACATGTTTGATTAAAAACAAATTAGAAGTATGAAGCATCGATGAAGAAATGAGATTGGTTCTGAGATTGATAATACAAACACCAATTGATAAGAGAATGAAGCTTAACCTTAGGGGATTAAGATAGAACACCTAGATACCGAAGTTGATAAGCTTTTAAAGGTTATCTCCAACATGAAGCTTGACCTTAAGGGATCCTGATAGAACACCTAGATACCTAGATTGATAAGCTTTTAAAGATTATCTCCAGAACAGAGCTTAATCTTAAGGAATCCAGATAGAGCACTTGGATACCTAGATTGATAAAAGGATAAAAAGACCTATCATGAGTCATAGAATCATCCCTAGAACAAGGCTTGATCCTCAAGAGTCACAGTTTAGACTGTCCTGATACCTGTCTATTAAACTCTGACAAGAATTGTTATAAGATTAATCAATTGATGAAAAGATAAGATAGATGACAAATGATGTCAAATAGAGGGGACAAGATGCCCTGAGTGATGAGATGCCCCAAGTGATGAGGAAATAAGATTTAGATTAAGTTGAAACTAGTTTTGAAAGATTTTATGATGTAATCATCCTACCCCCTCAGGAGCAAATTCGAAAGATGACACACCAGAACAATGAGGTAGAGTAGTATACTAAAAGATACTAAAGAAATCAGAGATTTAGAAGAATATATAAGAGATCAAAAGAATCTAAAGAAAAGTTGGAGTCAATTCAAAGCGATTTCAAGGTCTAAAAGACCAATTTTGACCAAATTGATTAGAGTTGACCAAAGTTGACTTTTTTAGAAATCTTGGAAAATTTGAAGAAAATGAGATTTGAAAATATTCCAAGATTCACAAAGTATCAACAAAATTGGACTGCATAGGCATTTGATCACATCTATCCCAAAAATTTAAAGTGTGAATTTGAGCTTTGTAAGTGTGTTAGATTTCGAATTTGATCTCAAAAATGGATTCAAAGTAGCCAAATTAGCCAGGGGGTGATGAATCAATCATTTTTGCAGTCTTGAAGAAATGTGATACTTTGAAGAAGTCAACAATTCCTCATCATGAAGGATGCAAGTAGATCTGAAATCAAACCATGTGCTTATGCAATGCAATCCTATGTTAGATACAACCTTAAACTAGATTCAAGCCTAGATCTAGTTACCAAGCTTTGATAATTATCATCACTAAGCATATAGCGAATCCTAGACATCATAAAATCCCTATTGACATTGCAATCATAGGAATATTAATAGGTCATCTATTCTAGCTTTGTCAAGATTAAATGTAAGCATTCAAGGGACAAGAGACCAGAATTACCAGAACATTTTTCCCTTTTAATGTAGCAAGTTAACATAAGCATCAAAGCATAAATGATAGGATGACCAAAAAATTTCTTGCATGCAGACACGTGAGAGATCCTTCTTATGCTAAGTAATCAGTAAGTATTCTATCTGCAACAACCCTTACATTCATAGCCTGAGATAGAAGTATGCTAAGTATACTCACAGTGACCCGTATGTTCACTTAGCAAGATGAGTATCAATATTTACTGTACCATAGAGAATTCACTCAAACAAGCAAGGAGAAGAACCAAGCTCACTAATTTATCCATATAAAAGGAGTTAAGGTACACATGGTCATCCAATATGAGATGAAGGCTCTTTTAGTGGACACCCCTCTTTATATGGTTGCTTTAGATCATTGGAACTAAACCACAAATAGAAAGCAAAGAAAAGATCATGCCCCCAGTCCTCATTTCTCTAGTCAAAAGTGACATCATTGAGTTGCTCAAAGAGACACTATAAAAAAGCAAAACAAACAAAGAAAAGCTCAGCATATTCCAAATAAATTCATCATTTTGAGTTTAATTTTTGTGTAATAGGATTGATGTCAAGTGTCAATGTTTAGAATATGTTTTAAAGAAATCTCTTTTTTAGGGTGACAATAGTAGACAAATACAATTAGAACAACTAGTGACTGAAGTTAAAGAGGAATCTTCAGTAAGAAGAACCTTGGTAGGAACCAAGTGACAATAGACAAACACAATTAGAACAACTAGTGATTGAGGTGACAAAGATCTTCCATGAGAGGAATCTCAAAAAGTGATAGAAGGGATAGTAGACAGACACAGTTGGAACAACTGGTGACTAATGCAAGAGAGATCTTCCATGAGAGAAATATCAAAAAGTGACATAAGTGATAGTAGGCAGACGTAGTTAGAACAACTAGTGATTGACACAAGAGAGATCGTCCATGAGAGAAATCTCTAAAAGTGACACTAGTGATAGTAGGTAGATGTAGTTAGAACAACTAGTGACTGACGTGAGAGATCTTCCATGAGAGGAATCTCTAAAAGTGACACTAGCAACAGTAGGCAGACACAAATATAATAACTAGTGACTATTGTAAGAGATTCCTATGACACTATAGGGTGTTGCCTCTGAGTTATGACAAGATTTAAACCATGGATACATGAGTAAAAAAAACAAACTAAAATAGGAAAGCAATTGTAATGAGCTTGAAGATGCATTGTAAGATATAGCATTGGGAACAAGAGGTGCTTGTTTACCGAGGTTTCACCTTCTTGGAAGAAATGCTATTTTCGCTACCATGATGTCTGTTTCCAAGTTTCCATCAATGGCACTTTTTTTGTTTTTCAAAATTTTTATGAATTTTTCTCTTTTTGATTTTTTTATATTTTTGAGTTTTTCAAATTTTTTTGTATTACCAAGGTGCTTATTGCTAGGTTTTCACCAAGGTAATGATTTTTTCACGACTTTTTGCAATTTTTAGATTTTTTAAGGATATTTGGATACATACAAAGAGCTTTTAAAACTAGATCAACTATAGAACCGCTTCAGGTGAAGAGTGTTGATGGGCTCCTTGAGCACCTCTCCCACAACTGTAGAAAGTTGGTAAACACTAGATCCAAACATTATAATGACTATGTAGGGACCAAGCTAGTTGGGTTCAAACTTCCCCTTTTGTACCCTTTGTTGTCAATTCTTAGGGTTTTCCCTTAGAATGAGATCACCCAGTTGGAAGTCACATGGCTTAACTTTCTTATTATAACTTTTGGACATACACTGTTGATAAGCTTGAAGATGATCATATGCCACTTGCCAACGTTCATCTAACAATACTAGCTCTTGAAGCTAAGATATTATGTAGGCATCATTAGTAATGAGGCCCTTCATGGAGATTCTCAAAGTAGGAAACTCAACCTCAATTAGAAGCACAACATTAGCTCCATAGACTACAACAAAGGGCATTGTACTCATTGGATTTTGATACTTGTTTTGTATGCCCATAAAGTAGGATTAATCTAAAGGTGCTAGTCCCTTCCAAATTTGCTAACTCTGTGATGCAAGATCTTAAGGATTGCCTTATTGGATGCCTTTGCTTGACTATTACCTTGGGGTAATAGATAGAAGACCAATGCTGCGTGATTCTAAACTTTTTGTATAACTCCTCAAGATCTTTTTTTAAAAAATGTCCTCCATTATCAGTAATAATGGAGGAAGGTACACCATACTTGCATATGATGTAATTCATGATAAATAAAGTTATAGTTTTTCCATTTTCTATAGAGAGAGGGATTGCCTCCACCCACTTAGTGAAGTAGTCTATAGCTGTAATAATGAATTTAAGTTCATTTGAAGAAGATGGGTGAATCTGACCCACAAGATTGAAGGCCCATTGTTGGAATTGCCCCAACGTGATAGATGGAAGTAGCTCCCTAGCTGGAGCATGAATCAAATTCCCATGGAGCTAGCATTGTTTGTAGGACTTGGCATATTTGATTGCCTCTTGCTCCATATTTGGCCAATAATAACCAACTCTAAAAAATTTATAATCTAGTGTCAAACCATTAGAGTGAGATTCACAAATACTCTTGTGGATGTCTATTAACGCACGTTTGGACTCATCAAGTTTTAGACACCTAAGGAGTGTTCTATCAAGACCTCTCCTAAACAAGTCATCGGCAATAATGACATACCATGAAGCATTGTAGATAAGGTGACATTTTTCATTATGGGTTAGACTGTCTAGAATGGTGTGGTCATGTAGATAGGAGTATGTATGGTGGTAGTGGGATGAATCATGTCTTATAATAGAATAGTTCATCCAAGATTTAGGGGTATCATAGGCAGGTTAGAGTAATGTTTCCAGTAGGAATTCGTGTCGGAGATCATTTTCTAGCATCTATAACAAGGAAGCAAGATTAGCCATGGGATCAGTCACTTTGTTGTCTACCGAAGGAATTTGTTCAAAAATGATATGAGTAAAGTATTTCTTCATGTCATCTACCATGCATTTATATGGGATGAACTTCTCATCCTTTATTTGATATATGTCATTGACCTAATTGATTATGAGCTGTGAATCACCAAAGATGTTCAATTGATCTACTCTCCATTCAATTGCCATCTTTATGCCATTAATGAGAGCTTCATATTATGCAATATTATTTGTAAAAAAGAAGCAAAATCTTGTATGCTATAGGTAGTGAATACTTCTGAGGTGTTGTGAATAGTAGCCTAGCACTAGATCCCTGTTGTGTGAAAGAATCATCAAAGAACATCACCCAAGTTTGGTCTGTAAACATTAGCATTGATTCATCAAGAAAGTCAATGTGTAGCAGAAGAAGACTCTGCATTGGTGCCTCTGCGAATTGATCAATAATTACTTGTCCTTTAATAGCCTTCTATTCGACATATTGAATGTCAAACTCACTTAAGATCATGACCTGCTTAGCCAACCTCCCTATTAGAGCTACTTTATTGAGTAAGTATTTTAGTGGGTCAATTTTAGCAACCAGTCACGTAGTATGAACAATCATGTAGTGTCTCAACTTTTGGGAAGTGAAGACAACTTCCAGGCAAGACTCTTTTATAATACTGTAGTCCATTTTATAGGAGATCAGTGTGAAACTCAGATAATAGATAGCTCTTTCCTTATTATCATTGTCTTCTTGAGCTAGCAAGATACCCATAGATGTTTTTGTTGCAGAAATGTACAGAATAAGAGGCTTCCCTTGAATTAGAGGCATCAAGATCAGCATATGAGCAAGGTATTTCTTTATCTATGTTAAACTATGTTCACAATCTTGGCTCCAATTATATTTCACAAGATTTTTGGTAAAAGGTTGAAACCTGTATGCTAGCTGTGTGATGAATCTACGAATGGATTGAAGTCTTCCTTGTAATCCCCTCATCTAACTAGTATTGCAAGGTGGAGGCATATCCATGATCGCTTGACCTTTCTTTAGATCAACCTCAATTCCTTTTGTAGACACAATGTAACCAAGCAATTTTCCAAATGTTACCCCAAATGCACATTTCTTGGGGTTAAGTATCAGATTGAATTTCTCCATGTGATCCAAGATAGGTCCCAAATCTTGAAGGTGAGTATTGTATTTTGTGCTCTTAACTAAGGTATCATCAACATAGTCCTCCATTGTTATATGCATCATGTCATGAAAAATTATAGTAACTACCCTCTGATATGTAGCACCAACATTTTTCAAGCCAAACGGCATCACATTCCAACAAAAATTTCCCCATGCACAAGTGAAAGTAATCTTTTCATGATCTTCAAGTGCATTTTGATCTGATTATAACCAAAAAATCTATCCATGAGAGAGTAAATTCCATATCCTACTGTCATGTCCACTATCACATCAATGCTAAGTAGTGGAAGATTATCCTTCAGACATGCTAAGTTTAGATCTTGAAAATCTATACAGACTTTAATAGATTTGTCATGCTTTGAGACTGGAATAATGTTTGATATCCATTCAGCATAATCAATAGTGTTAGTCTCATATTGGTTTTGATATTTGAGTGTCAACACACTTAACCAAATTCTCAAGACTATGTCGAGTATAATACAGAAGATGAGCTACAATGTATGCTCAGCCAGAGAATTCAATAGGTGCTAAGCAATCTTTAGGTGTTGAGTAAAGTTCATGTGTTGAGCAAAGTATAGGTGTCGAGTCACTATAGATGTTGAGTGAAACAAAATTGCTATAGGAGCTGAGTGAGCTAGTTTTCCTATATGTGTTGAGCATTAGCAACTAGTATGTGTCGAGTAACACAAAATCAGCATATGAGTTTGTGCCTTCACAAACTCAGATGTAAACCATTTTTGGAGCCGACATGGAATGAATCTTGAAGGGTCCTAAAGATAAGATCAAATCTTTCACATTACCTATGTAATTAACATGCAACCAATAAGGAAAATGAAGAAGGCATGCAACCAATAGTTAAAGTGCAAGAAATGAGTGGGAAATGAAGATTTAATATTAATCATAGATTCATACCTAATCCTAAGTCTTTGAAATATTTAAAAGAAACCCCATTGTATGAGTGGATGATAGAATTGTATGGGTGAACTATAGTGAAATTCAGAGGGGAGTTCAAAAGACTTAGTGAAGAGCAGAGCAACATTGTAGAATCTAGTTATTGAAGAGCTGAGTATCAGAACCATGCAGAGTGACATATTAGATCAAGCAAGAATCAGATTAGCAAGAGGAGAACAAGGATCTGGAATCAGCAATTGAATATTGCAAAGCTATCAAGTCAAAAAAAAAAAATTCTAATACTCTCTAGCAATTGTATTAGATATGGAAATCCTATGGACTTAGGTTGGCTTAGCAACCATTTGTAAATCCTTTAATAGGGTGGCATTCCAAGTGAATGTACATAAGTCCTTTAACCAAGTCTACTTTTAGCAAGGTAGTGAAATCCTTTAACTAGGTCACTTTTGACAGAGTGTAAATTCTTTAACGGGATAGGCCTTTCATAGGGCAGACCATTGGAAGTGGTCAAACATTGTAACCTTGAACAATTACACATTGCCACAATGACACTTTTTTTGGAAATCTAATTGAAAAGCTCATTGTTGAAGATCAAAGAGGGAGATTTTTTCAAAGAAAGAAGATTGTTATTTTCAATCATTGATGTCAAACTTGCTATTTTTAAGAATGACATTTTCTTAAAAGATCCAAGTACTATCACTTAGTTGATTGATGAAGAGGATTTGATCAACAAGATGTAACAAGAGAGCCTAAGGGAAAGATTGAGTTATGATGTTGAAATGAAGTGCAAGGATCAGTTAAGACAATGGTTAAATAATGTATTGATAACATACTCAAAGATACAAAGGTTGGTCACACTTAGAAACATTGGAGGAAGAAGTTGTAACAAGGATGACTGCAAAGCTTAAACTAAGATCTTTAGTGGGTGCCGAGCAAGTTAGTTGAAGCCGAGAAAATTCTCAATTGGAGCTTAGTAACAAGAAATTCTAGTGTGTGTCAAGTGATCTTTAGGTGTCAAGCATCAAAAAATCTTAGTTGGTGTTGAGTGATCTTTAGGTGTCGAGCATCAAGAAAAACACAATTGATGCCAAGTAACACAATATGTGCTGAGCACCAGTATTTCAATAGTGTCGAGCTACTGTATTATTTCAAATGATGAAAATTTGCCAAATTTGAGTTGACAAAGTGGTTACCTTGAATTTTGTGAACAAGTTAGAAGATAAGGATGATGAATTGGTGGCAAAGAATTCTATGTTAACCATTTTTGGGCAAATTCAAGAGGATTATTCAAGAAGTTTCTAGAGAAAACAAAATATGGGTTAGATGCAATGAATCCTACCTAATCCATACAAATTTAAATTAAAGAATGGAAGAATCGATCGAGAAAAAGAATTTCAAGACTTCTATTTAAAGAGTCATAGACCAAGAAGCAAATGCTTCTGATACTGTTGCTGCTGAAGAGCCAAATCTACGAAGTGGTTAGAAGGGTGTCAAGGAGAAGACATCTAGAAGAAAGACAGAGGCTCTACTTCTACAAGTGTTCATAAAGAGATGATTGCACTAGTACATTGAGCATGGAGACTCAAGGAGACTAAATTTAAAAGGAGGGCAAGCTGTTAGAATTGCAGTGATTGAAGGCTAAGCAATGGTATGAGCCGAAAAGTGATCTGAGATCTACAAGATAAGTTGTATGTTGTAGTTAGGTCAAAGATTTTCTAATGCTCTCTAGCAACTGTATTAGATCTAAAAATCCTATGGACTTAGGTTAGTTTAATAGCCATTTGTAAATCTTTTAACAGGGTGGCATTCCAAGTGAATGTTCTAAATTCCTTTAACTAGGCCCACTTCTAACAGGGTGGATAAATCCTCTAACAAGATCAAATTTAACAATGTGTTGTAAGCCTTTAACAGGGTAGGCCTTTCACAGGGCATCACTTCAGAAGAGTGAGAATTGAGTAGCATGTTACTAGTGGTTTTTCCCAAATTGAGTTTCCACATAAATCACTATGTTATGTGTTGATTTCTTGTGTGTTATGCTTGCATGTTAAGTTATAGTAACTTGTTGATTAGAAAAGTTAAAGCTTGGATGAATAAATGATTGAATCGGCTTACTACACTTAGTGAAAAGTTTGAATAGGACATTTGGACCTTGAATAACTGATTCAACACCCCCCCCTCCCGCCCGCCCCCCAATAATTCTAAAGCATTTCTAACAATTGGTATCATATCCATATGTTGATTTAGTTTAAAGGTACTAGAAGCAAGAAGATCAAGATGTCCAAGAGAGAAGTTCCCAAGCTCAACAAAGACAACTTTGCTACATGGTAGAATCTGATGAAATTGCACCTTGGATCAATAGGTGACTATGCAAAAACCTCAGCTAGAACAGAACATGTGAATCCAGTAGGACCTCTTACTACAGATGATTTGAACATAAAGAAGGAGCACAATCAAGCAATGTTGGAGATTGCCTTTGCACTTAATTATGCAAAATATGATGACATCAAAGATTGTGACAATGTATTCAAAATGTAGAAAGTTTTATCAGATATCTATGGAGGAGATTAGAATGTCTAGAGAGCACAGAGAGAAAGCCTAAGAGGAAAGTTTGATGACATGAAAATGGAGGAAGGTGAAAATGCTACTCAATATGCTGCTAGAATGAAAGAAGTAGTAAGTGCAATAAGAAGTCTAGTTGGTCAGTTGGAAGAAGAAATAGTTATCAGCAAGTACTTAAGAACTCTACTCCCTATCTATGCTATTAGAGTTCCAGCCATTCAAGAGCTAAGGTGTGTACAAGGGAACACATTTACCTTTGAAGAAATACTGGGAAGACTTACTGCATTTGAATTGTCCAACTTTGATAACTACAAACCTGAGAATCATGAATCTGTTTTCAAGGCTAAGATAACAATAAAAGACATTGAGGAGGAAACATCAAGCAAAAAGAGAAGAAAGGAAAAACATGCATCCAGTGATAGTAGCACAGATGAGGAAGATGTGGAACAGTTAGAAGCACTACTGGCTAGGAGATTCCATTGAGGCAAAGGTAAATTCAAAGGTAAACTCCCTATCATATATTTCAATTGCAATGAAGTAGGTCATATTTCTACAAAATGTACACAGAAGAAGAACTACAAAGAAGGAAACAAGTACAAGAACAAGAGAGAAGATGATAGCAAAGACTACAAGGAGAAAGGCAAGAGACGCTACATTGTTGAAGAAGATTCTGATGAAAATGATGATAAAGTAGTCTATGTGGCCATGAAGGATGAATCAAACAAAGATGAAGATGAAGCAACATCATTGATTACCTATGTGAATAAAAATGACAAGTGGATCATAGACAGTGGATGCTCACATCACATGACAGGAGATAAAAGTAAGTTCATTACCTTTACTCAATATGATGGAAATAGTGTTAGATTTGGTAATGATGCTCCATGTCAAATCAAAGAAAAAGGTTCTATTTACCTCATAGAGAAAATTTCATGTGATAATGCATACTATGTTGAAGGATTGAATTACAACTTGTTGAGTGTATCATAGTTAGGCAATGTAGGTTGCAAAGTTGAATTTGGAAACAAAACTGCCAAGATCTATGAAATTGATGGAAATCTGATAGGACAAGGTCAACAAACTAAGATTAATCTATTTTACCTAGATATGAAAGATGCAACATGTATTTTTGTTAGATTTGATGATGTGTGGTTGTGGTATAAAAGGTTGTGTCATGTTAATTTTCATAATCTGATCAGTATCAGCAAGAAGAAGAAGGTCAGAGGGTTGCCCAAATTGAAGAAACCTGAAAACACAATGTGCAAACAATGTCAATTAGGGAAGATGACTAAGTCTAGTTTCAAAGGAAAAACATACACTTCCAAAGAAGTACTTGTTGGAATATTCAAATATGGAAAGAGTACTTATGAGAGGGGGGGTGAATCATAAGTATCACACTTTAGCCAATAAAACTTTTAACTGAAAGTAAACTGCATGCATGTAAATACATCAAATAAACTTGAAACTAAACACATGCATCAATAACTCATAACACTAGAATTTTGGTAACCTAGAAACCCTCCAGGAATAAGAAGGTAAAACTGGGGTGGGGATGATACCCACAAAAATTACTGCAATAATATTGTTCAACCACTTCTGATGATCTACCCTGTTAAAGGCCTGCCCTGTTAAAGGCTTTACACTGTGTCAATAGTGACCTGGTTAGAGGATTTCAAACACTTAACATGAAGTGTTACCCTGACTGATTACAATCCTTGATTGCTGATTGCAGGCACCTATTCTGCTTTCTTTGATCTTGATCCCTTTTCTGTGATCTGATAATCCTCTCTTCTGAAAATAAAATTCCTTACGAACCCTTGTATGTTTTCTCATACCTCTCATCATCTTTACAATGAAATTTCATCTTCCTTATAAAGACATTTGAAACTTTTAGGGTTAGGTATGGATCTACGATCCATATTCAATCTTCATTTTCTGCTCAATACTTATCTTTTGCTGATTGCTTGTATGCCTTCATCATTTTTCTTATTGGCTGCATGTAGATTGCATAGGAAAAATAAAATATTCACTCTCATCATTAAATCCTTGGAGATTTACCTTATGTCGACTGTAAAAACTATTTGCATCATAGTTTGTGCAATTTCAAACTCTTATGCTGATCTACTGAGTTACTCAGCTCCTAAAGTATTGCAAATACTCGGCACATGTTGTTTCCTGGATAGCCCGGCACCTTAAGTAGCTCGGCACCTTATGTTGCTCGGAACTTGTTAACACTCGGCACCTGTTAACACTCAGCACCTGATATTCACTCGGTATCTGATGTTCACTCGATATCTGATCTTCACTCGGTATCTGATCTTCACTCGGTATCTAATAACTACTCAGCATGCATGATGTACTCTGTATCTAATAACTACTTAGCATGCATGATGTACTCGGCATCCAATGTGGAATATGTTTAAGTGTGTTGGCACTCAAGTGTCAAAAACCATTATGAGGTTAACAAATGTGTCTCTGCTCTACCCTTTATACTGTTGGTATCCTACTACTCAATCTCCTTTATCTTCTTCTTGTATTCCATATTTCTTGGGTTCACTTTCTTACATCTTTCTCTCTTGCTACACTTATTCTCTATTCACATTCACATCTTGGATAAAACAATTTACCTTTCTTATATAACTATCAAACAATATTTTCATTCAAAATTGGCTTCAAACTAAGAGGTGCCTTTAAAAAAATCAAATTACATCTTTAGGTCAGTTGAATGTTAATTCTTGGGTCACACCATGCACTTAGGTATTATGTTGATTCTTGGGAAATTTAGTGAGCTCAGGTGATACTCTGTCACTCAGGTGACACTGGATGCTTGGGTGTTATTTTGCACTCGAGTGACATAGTGATGCCTTGAACTAGAAACTCAATTCACACTATGAACTCAGTGAAGATTGATATCTGAGTTTTATATTTCTAATTCAATTTACATTGGATACTCTCAATCTTGTTGGGCTACACTAAAACATGTTGACTAGAGGAAAGCCCAGTTGTAGAATTAACTGACCTTCCTGAATGACTTAAGTGTTTTGTCATTGGTTGACAATATGTCTTGTCATAGGGTCAACAATAAATACAAACACATTAAACATAAACTATCATTAATATTTTTATTTTTTTTGGGTGATACAAGATTTCCCTTACACCACTAGATGCTCCTACATAAAACAACTAGGGTAATTTGAAGAGTGACCCTATCACTTCTCAGTTAGTTGAGGAATACCTAAATGGTTAACCTCCACCTTGGTTATTCAAGTTGAGTCTTCTATAGGTTTTTCTTTCCACGTCACAAGCTAGATACTCCTCATAGTGCCTATTTATAGTACTCCTTCCCACATGATTATCCAAATTTCTTCAATCTCCTCCTTCACAGAAGTAGGAATTGGACATTGTTCTAGTATTGAATCCTCCTCTACACCATCTTCATGATATTATATTTGGTATTCAATATTGAAAACATAGGAATATGGATTCATTTTGCAAACTCCACCACATCTATATTCCTTGAATCATGTTTCTTCAAAATCTTGCAAGTACCAAATTTCTTGATCTTTAGCTTATTGTAGGTGTCCACTAGAAATTGTTCCTTGCTTAAGTACACCATAGCCCCATCCCCAACTTGGAACTCCTTGTGTCTCCTCTTTTGATATGTTATAGCCTTATATTTCAAATGAATCTTGATAATATGCCCATGTACTTCCTCATGTAGGTTTATTACATGTTTAGCAAAGTCTTTTGACTCAGTACTAGGCCTCCCTCCTTGATCCATCTTCCTCAACTCTAATGCAAGTAATGGACTACTCCCATACACAATTTGGAACGGTGAACTACCAATGCTCCTATTCATAGAATTATTATAAGAAAAGGTAGACTCAAATCCCATCACTTGGGCCTATCCTCTACTAAGCACCTTACAAAATTATCCAAGCTTGTAACCACCACTTTAGTTTATCCACTAGTCTATGGGTGATGTGAAAAACTAAACTACAAATTTGTCTTCAACTTATTCTGCAAAGTCCTCCAAAACTCCCAACAAACTTTGTATCTCTATCCAAAATAATACTTTTTGGGAGACCATGTAGCCTCCCCACCTCCCTAAAAAAAAATGCACTATGAACTGTGTCATGGAACTTATGATAAGGAATGGAATGAGCCATCTTCAAAACCCTGTCAACCACCACAAATATTGAATCCTTACCCCTATGTGTCCTTGGAAATCTAAGAACAAAATCCATACTTATCTCTTCCCAGGGCCTTGATGGAATAGGTAATGGCTAATAAATTTTGGTATTCTAACTAGCTCCCTTAGCCATCTGACACACTTGACAAATTTGCACAACTTCTTCACATCTTGTGACAATTGTGGCCATAAATAATGTTCACTCACAATAGAAATAGTCTTGTCCTAACCAGAGTTTATTACCATTCCTCCACTATGATTCTCCTTGATCAAGTTCTCCCTTATAGAACTCCTTATAATACACAACTAACTTCCTTTGAACAATATATCATATTGGACCATGTAGTCTAGCCACCTTGTCCTATCTGTTAGTGTAGTTTTTTATTTTTCCTATTTTGCTAGGTTTTTCCTACACTTTTAATAATCTTGCTTAGGTTAATAAAGCATGTCTTATTAGGTGAATGGTTGTGAGGTGTCACCTTCCTACATGTGAGCATCCATTAGCTATCTTGGAAAGATACTTTGCTCTCTTTAGTCCGATAGATGGTTGCTCCTCATTGGTTGGTGTTGCCACCTCCTCCCTCTTCCTAGCCTATATAAGCATGCTACCTGGCTTGTATTTGCATCTCTTGTTTTTGCATCCTCTTAATGCTATTTTGCTTCCAGCATTTACTTTACTCTCTTGGAGACTAACTCTATGATGCTATTTTGATTTTTTATCATTTGCATTCATAGTTTAGATATTTATTCTTTGCACTAGTTTTTTGGGTTATTAATCTTTTTAGATTCTAACATGGTATCAGAGCTTTTCTATGTGTAAGAGTAGATTTTAGTTTCCTTATTTGAGAGATTCAGGGGGGCTAATAAATTTTATTGTAGTTTTTTGAAAAATGAAGTATGCTCTTCTCTTGCATCTTTGGATGATCTTGAGAATCAGAAAAGTTTTGATAAAAATGGTTTTTCTCTGGGGTTTCAATCTCAAATCTGACAACCAACTTGCATATTTGGAGTTTTCAATTAGTATTGCAGGTTCCAGCATGCCATTGATGGACTTAGGAAGCTGATCCAGCATTTGCATGTCATATTTTGGTTGCTGGGGTCAGTTTTTGATTTTTGGAGTCATTTTTTACTGTTAAAGGCGTCTGATTTACACTACAACAGCATCTTCTATACATCAACAAGAAAAATTCTTTCTGAGTTTTGTTCGCAGCCCCAAAAAACCATCTGGATATCTTTTAGAGTTTGCATGCAAGATGTATATTTTGTAGAATCGAGCATGAAAGGCTACAGCCATACCCCTTTCCGTTGGCAGTCACAGATTTGAATGCAGTTTTCAAATGTCTCGTTCTTGCTCATACTGACTCTGATTTTGATGATTCTTATTATGAACTTGGCTATGCTTTTGTGCTCTATCCACTAGTGGAGTTGTTTTTTGATTTTCATGCATGAACTCTTCAAAAATTGTAGATTCTCAGCCGTGACTGTACACAATTCTCATTTTGGAAACTTTGAAGGATCATAACTTTCTCATACAACCTCATATCGAGGTGATGGTGCTATTTGTTTTCATGATTATTATGCCCAAGTTTCACTTTTAGCATATGCTCTTCATGAGTGTTTGTAATGCATTGAAATCAAGACCATTAAGTATTTCTTTCTAGTGGTAGTTGTAAACGCACTAAAATAAAGTGCCAAATCATATTTCTTTGGGGGGGGTGTTCTTTGATTGAGTAAAAAGGGGGGGGGGGGGGGAATTTTGTGGCTGGGTTCTCTTCTTTTTAGCATTTCTTCATCATGGATCAAACAAATATGCCCATCCTAACTCCATACAATTACTTTGAGTGGAAATCACGCATGACAATTCACTTAAGAAAAGTTGGATTAAATAGGATAACTATGAGACTTGAAACTAAACCTGCTAAAGATGAAGACAAGCCTAAGTGGTTTAACAAATGTGATGAGGCGTATGGAACATTGTGTTTGTCTGTTTCTCCTGACTTGATATTTCACATCGAGTCTTTGGATACACCAAATGAAGTATGGACAAAGCTAGAAACATTATTTGGCACACAAGATTCAATGAGGGGTTATATGTTGGAAAATGAATTAATTAGTTTGAGTCCAGGCAATTTCAACACAATTCAAGATTTCTTCACCAAATTGAAATCACTAAGGCTGCAATTAAAACAATGTGGAATTGAAATGAAAGATGAACAACTGATTCTTAGTATTCTCTCTAAGCTAAGTTTAGTGAAATGTCTCTTTTCTGATTTTACATGATATTTCATGCCTCTAATCAGATCTTTAAGATCAAACAACTAATATCACAAAGATCCACCAAATTTCTCAAGAAACCCCAAATCGGGTATGCCAGAAATAGTGCCAAAAGCTTCACAACTTCACAAATTATTAATAATTCTGAAAGTGGAAATTTTTACAGAAATTTGAGCAGCATAACAGCCTACAAAATGAAATTTCCAGATCTGTATAGCCTTTACACAATAGTTCACAAATGTAGGACAAAAACTATGCTCATCGGGCTCCCGAAATTAACACCAAAATGCCCAGAAACACCACAAAAACACTAATAATCTATCTCAGAAGTTTAATCATGTCCAAATACATATATTCAGATCTATTTTAACATCTTAAAGTCTGAAATACAGAAGCAACCCAAACTGATATGAAATACTCAACTGAAAACACCAAACTCATACAAAAAACACACCCGAAAACCCACAAATTTGCACTGTTCAGCACAAAGGGAAATTCTGTATGAGCATGCACATGGAATGGCTTCAAACTCCCATCCTTAGCCTTCCTATAAACCTGCAAACTCCCGTTCTTGGGTCTCCCTGGAAACCTGCAAACTCCCGTTCTTGGATCTCCTTCTCCACAGGTTTGGCAGCCTCTGAAGAATAACAAAGAATGAGCAAAAATCAAGTTCTGGAATCAGCCCAAAATGCCTCCAAACCCCTTAAAAGAGGGCATAACCGTAACTCACATCTAAGAGAGGTTAATGAAACATATTTTAATAATAATTTCATTTATTAGTCCAATGGTTTCCAAAGATTAACCCCCTTTTTCTGAAACTTCACTTTCTTGGGCCTGCCTGCCTTAGCAAAGATTATTATTATTTTATTATTTGAAAAGGGGACATGACATTTAGAATATTTTGTGTTTGTCTCTACCTTCTATGCTACTAAGGGTGCACTTGGTACTCAATTCACCATGCCATCTCTAGATGATTTTGCTGTCAATCTCACTCGAGAACAGGACAAGCTAATCCAGATGGGCACTCTTACATCCTCTAAGTCACATGCCTTGGCTGCCAATCGAGACACAAAAGAAAAACAAGGACAAAGTAGTAACAACAATAGAAAGGACAAGAAACAAAAGAATAGCAAGAAGAAGAAGGATCAGATACCAGTTTCTTCAAAAGTAACTATTGATACACCATCTTCCAAGGGTGATAAACCTAAGAAAGAAAAGGTCAAATGTGCCTATTGTAAAAGACCTAGTCATGATGATCATAAATGTTTGCAGAAACAACTTGATCACTTGACATACATTCTTGAGAAGAATAATATCAGTGTTCCTGAGTCTATCAAACAAAGTTCTAATGAAGGGTCTAACAAAGAAAAAGAAAATAGCAAGGGGAAAGGAAAGGGCAAGGCCCTTTTTGCAGTTGCTTCCTCACCATCCACTTGGGTTCTTGATTCGGGTACTTCACACCACTTGGCTTCATCTAAGGAAGAACTTGCATCCTTAGAGCCATGTACTATGCCTTCTATGTTGATGAGTGATAACACTCCTATTGAGGTGTGTGGGAGAGGGTCTGTTGATGTGGGGGATGGCACATTCCACGATGTTCCTTGTGTATCCTCATTGTCAACTAATCTCCTATCAGTAGACCAGATCACTCACACAAGTTTAGGCAAGTGGGTTGAGTTCACTCCTGATTCAATGGAGATATGTGAGTTGCACAATGATTCTACAATTGTAGTTGGGAGAGCAGATCATCAGTCACGACTCTATATGTTTTCTCACCTTGTTCCTGATCCTCCTTTGACTGTTTTGCTCACTCACTCTAATGATGTGAGCAGATTATGGCATGAGCAATTTGGCCATCTTAATTTCCATTACTTGCATCAGCTTAACTAGCAGAGCATGGTCACAGGGTTGCCTTCTACTTTGACATTGGAGTCACTTGGAATACATGATAGATCTTCTAATGGGTCAGATTCACTTGAGCATTCTTCTACCTCCACTTTTGATGCAGAGAGTGATTCAGAGGACTCACCTCCTTCCTCTCCTAGTCATCATTCACAAGTTGATGATTCTCCTCTAGATTCTCCATCTTTTGGTCCACTTTGGGCTAGACAGACCTTACAGTTTGCAGGTGATTGGGTTGGGGATCCATCAGACACCAAGCAGACTCGTTCACAATTCCAGGATGCTCTACATATCTTCAATGCTACTGCCTCAAATCCATAGTCCTTTCATGAGGCTTCTAGTATTTCTAAGTGGGATACAGCTATGCAAGAAGAGTATAATTCCTTGATGAGGAACCACACTTGGGATCTTGTCCCTTTTTCCAAGGGAAGAAAAATTGTTCGATGTAAGTGGATCTACTGGACAAAATTTGCAAGCTTTGTTGGGGGTATGGGATGCTTCATCTTTTGGGGGGGCTGCTTCCTCTCACTTCGAGTCCTAATTTTCTTTGGGGAGTCTCTTTTCTCTCTTTTTTGGGGGAATTTTATGTACATGGGTACCTCATCAGGCTTGACTTGCTAGGACCCATTTCTACATCCACCTAAGCTTCGCTTATGGGAGGGTGTTAGTGTAGTTTTTTATTTTTCCTATTTTGCTAGGTTTTTCCTACACTTTTAATAATCTTGCTTAGGTTAATAAAGCATGTCTTATTAGGTGAATGGTTGTGAGGTGTCACCTTCCTACATGTGAGCATCCATTAGCTATCTTGGGAAGATACTTTGCTATCTTTAGTCTGATAGATGGTTGCTCCTCATTGGTTGGTGTTGCCACCTCCTCCCTCTTCCTAGCCTATATAAGCATGCTACCTGGCTTGTATTTGCATCTCTTGTTTTTGCATCCTCTTAATGTTATTTTGCTACCAGCATTTGCTTTACTCTCTTGGAGACTAATTCTATGATGTTATTTTGATTTTGTATCATTTGCATTCATAGTTTAGATATTTATTCTTTGCACTAGTTTTCTGGGTTATTAATCTTTTCAGATTCTAACACTATCTAGGGTAAAATGTTCCTTGCAATCCTTCCAAGATTCTAAAAACTAAGATCCTCTAGGTACAAAGCCTTGAGTTCATTAAACCCAACCACTTTAACTTGTATTTTTGTTAGTAATAATTTTCCCCTACTTAACTCATCTGCAACCATATTAGATCTTCCATTTCTATGTTTCAATATAAATGTATAGCTCTGCAAGAAGTTGACCCATTTTAAATGTTTATGATTCCATTTACCATGGATATTTAGGTATTTTAATACTTGATGATCAATATACAAAACAAATTCTTTTGGAAACAAATAATGCATCCATTTATTTAAAGCCTGAACTATTGCATAGAACTCTTGATCATAAATAGATTACTTCTTTCCGCATCATTCAATTTCTCACTAAAATATATAGCATGCTTACCTTCTTGGCTCAATATAGCTCCAATGGCACTACAACTAGCATCACAATCCAATTGAAACACCTTTTTATAATCAAGGAGTACTAGCACAAGTTACCATGTCACCTTCTTCTTCAAAATTTGAAAACTCCTTATAGCTCCTAGTGTCCACTTGAACTCCTTTCTATCCCCTCAACTCATTGTTTTAGTTAGGGGTGCATAGATACTACTAAAATTTGTAATGAACTTCCTATAAAATCTAGCCAAACCATGAAATGACCTCACCTCAGTGCAAGACCTTGGGGTACACCATTCCAGGATGACCTTCACCTTTTATGGGTCCATTTTGAGACCATCATATGATACAACAAAAACCAAATAGACTAAATCATTTTTTTACAAAGCTATACTTCTTCAAATTAATCAACAATTTTGCTTCCCTCAACCTCTCAAGGACACTACAAATTTACAAAAAATACTCATCTATAAACTTGCATAAAATCAAAATATCATCCAAATAGACAATAACAAAAATTTCCTATAAATATGTTTAGTACCTCATTCATAAGTTGTGTGAAGGTGCTTGATCCATTGGTCAATCCAAAGGGAATGAATAACCACACATATAGACCCTCCTTTTCCTTGAATGTAGTCTTCCACTCATATCTAACTTGTATTTAGTGATAGCCACTCTTGAGGTCTATCTTAGTGAAGTATCGAGCTCCACTCAAACAACCCATAAGATCATCCATCCTTGGCAAGGGAAACTGGTACTTGATTGTTATTTTGATTACAGCCCTAGAGTCTATACACATCCTCCATTCACCATCTTTCTTTTGTGCAAGTACTATAGGTACTACACATGGACTCAAGCTTTCTCAAATAAGACCTTTCCTCAATAGCTCCTAAACTGCACGCATGTAAATACATCAAATAAAATTGAAACTAAACACATGCATCAATAACTCATAACACTAGAATTTTGGTAACCCAGAAACCCTCCAGGAACAAGAAGGTAAAACTGGGGTGGGGATGATACCCACAAAAATTACTGCAGCAATATTGTTCAACCACTTCTAATGGTCTGTCATGTTAAAGGCCTACCCTGTTAAAGGCTTTACATTGTGTCAATAGTGACCTAGTTAGAGGATTTCAAACACTTAACATGAAGTGTTACCCTGTTAAAGGATTTAATCACCTACATAAAGGATTTATCGAAATAGCTATTAAGCTAACCTATCACCATAGGATTTTCATTCTAATACAATTGCTAGAGAGTATTAGGTATCATGAACCTGACTGATTACAATCCTTGATTGCTAATTGTAGGCACCTGTTTTGCTTTCTCTGATCTTGATCCCTTTTCTGTGATCTGATAATCCTCACTTCTGAAAATAAAATTCCTTGTGAACCCTTGTATGTCTTCTCATACCTCTCATCATCTTTACAATGAAATTTCATCTTCCTTATAAAGACATTTGAAACTTTAGGGTTAGGTATGGATCTACGATCCATATTCAATCTTCATTTTTCGCTCAATACTTATCTTTTGCTGATTGGTTGCATGCCTTCATCATTTTTCTTATTGGTTGCATGTAGATTGCATAGGAAAAATAAAAGATTCACTCTCATCATTAAATCCTTGGAGATTTACCTTATGTCGGCTGTAAAAACTATTTGCATCATAGTTTGTGCAATTTCAAACTCTTATGCTGATCTACTAAGTTACTCGGCTCCTGAAGTATTGCAAATACTTGGCACATGTTGTTTCCTGGATAGCTCGGCACCTTAAGAAGCTCGGCACCTTATGTTGCTCGGCACTTGTTAACACTCGGCACCTGTTAACACTCGGTATCTGATCTTCACTCGATATCTGATCTTCACTCGGTATCTGATCTTCACTCGATATCTAATCTTCACTCGGTATATGATAACTACTCGGCATATGAAGATCACTCGGCATGCATGATGTACTCAGCATCCAATGTGGAATATGTTTAAGTGTGTTGGCACTCAAGTGTCAAAAACCATTATGAGGTTAACAATCTCCCCCTTTGACATGAGTGAAAAAAACACTTAACTGACCTTATAAGTACATTTACTAATCTTATTGATATGTACAGATTATAAAGAAAACTTGATCAAATTTTGTAACTTACAATCTTACAATATATACCTTAAAAAATTTATTTTGTAACTCCGCCTGAGTTGATTGTGCCTTATCTGTAATCAAGCTCCTCCTTTGTATCTGTTCTCCCCTATTAATTCATCTCATAATTTCTATATCTCCCCCTATTAATCTATATCTCCTCCTTCTATATCTCCCCCTTTTTGACACTTATGTCAAAGAGTGTTTAAGGGTTAAGACCATATTTTGCCAAAAATGTGCTATTTACCTCCATAATCATTCTGAGAGCTCCATCCCAATTGTTCAAGGCGATTTCCAGTGACTTATGTTGGATAGCAGTCTCAACAGTAGGATGAATAAGTCCATCTAATGTAGAAAGATTTGAGTCTTTCTTGAGAACATTTTTAGCACATACTTGCTCTTTATGGAGTATCTCTAAATGTGGGGTAATGGAGGACTAGAGCTGTATTAATTTGGCCTTGATATTAGCCTCATCTGCTGTTAAGACAGCTATTTCTTTGTGAGTGTGAAGCAATTGAGCAAAATGCTTCTCACTTTGAGCTGGATCACTTGGTAGTTGCACGCTTGAAATGTTTAAATTTCTTTCCAAGCTCAATATCTTTTGGCTTGTTTCTTGTGTGAAGTATGAAAAATCACACAACTTTTTATATAGTGAGAATATATTCTCAAGTACCTTCTTCACTTTATCAATAAGCTTTGCCAATTCAACTTGTGAAAGTGTAATTTGTCTTGATATTTTCTCATTCACTTTCCCTTGAAATTTTCTTTCTGACCATTCCATAAGTTTTGCATTGGTTTCTAGGTCTTCATTTGTCACCTGGTCAACAATATCTGTTAATTGCTCTGTGATATGCTTTGACTCATCCAGTGATTGCAAACCAAAGGCATCCATAAAGATGTCCTTTATCTCATAAAGTGTTTTCTTATGTTTATACTCCTTCCTGAGTATTTCCTGTCTTTTCCTTCTATTCAGTGCATCCTGCACCTCATTGATTTTATCAAGGGTTATTGATTTTGAGTCATAGCTCGGTATGACTATCTCCTCATCTAATTCAGGGTCTCCATAGTGAAGTACCCTTGCAACTCTGGTAGTACTGGATGATGGTATAGAAATTTGCAATGGCTGATGTGAAGGAGTTTCCGAGGTAGGAAAATTTATTAATGTTTGTATTGCCTCCTATTCTTTAGGGGTTTTCACTGTTTCCTCCTCATTTTGTCTATCATGATCAATTATTGTAATTAGTGGAAGTGCACCTTGTGTTTGTGTTATAGGATCAGATGTAATAGTTTGTCATGTTTGTTCTGTACCTTTTTCTACATTTGCACTCTGCTTCTATCTTGCAGCATCAATTATGCTTGTTGGTATTTGGAATTGATTACTAGTAGTTGTAATAGAAGGTGGTTCTTGTGGATTCACCTTATCTTTAACTGTATTTTCTACTAGTTTCTGCAATTCATCTATACTGACCAATACTGGATATGTACATAATATTGCTTGTTGTGTTGATTGGTCAAGAATTCTTTTAAGATCTTCTGTAGTTAATGGGTTGATATTCTGACTAGAAGTATCAGGAACATCAGTAATCGTCACAATTTTTGCAGGTGAGATGGATGCTTGTGGAGGGCTAGGAGGTGGCAATTGTGTGTCTTGCACACTCTATTCTGGTTGCTGCTCTTGCTCAGCTGTTGCCATTTTGTCCTATTTTTGTGTCTCTTCCTCCTCTCCATCTTTCTTTTCTTCTTCTCTTTCCTTTTCTTCTTCTTCTTTCCTCTCTTCTTCTCTTCTCTTTTCTTCTTCTTCTTTCCTTTTTCTCCTCTCCTCTATTGGTACAGTAGCTTCTTCCTTGTATTCTTCCTCAAGAAAATCTTCAATCCTTTTGTACAAATTCTTCCATGATTTCATTGTTCTTTGAACAATCTCTTCAATTCTGTTTTGGAGTATGAAGAATGCCCTGTATTTGGGTGTGAACCTGTTATTGTGCCTTTTGACTGCTTTGCTGACTTGTTCTCTGGTCAAATCCGGCAATACACTAGCTAGGGTTGATTCCCTCATCTCCTTCTCCATTTTCAAACAAAAATTCCATTTGTCTTCTACAATTTTTGACAGTTCTTTTGGCAATTGACCATCTAGTTCAAGTGGAGTGTACTTGAACTGTGTCATCATTCCATACACTATTTCTTCTATTTTATTTTGTTCTTCTTTATTAAATTTGATAAAATCAACTTTATTTCAATTATTCAAGTCACCATTTCTAATCTTTTTACATAAGATATCGACTGATGAATTGCTTACCTTTTCAGTTTGCTCTTCTTCATCAGTGTCAGGTTGAGCCACATACCTTCTTCTTTTCCTTGGCTCTTCCTGTGATTCCTTGACTTGTTTCTTCTTGGTAACTTCCTCTTTAGCCTTTTGAGTAGAGGCTCTTGTTGATGCTCGTGTTGTTGGCTTTTGTGGTGATGGCGTGGCATCTTTCTTTGATCTGGGCTTGGCTGAAGGTTGTTCTATTGCCTTTCCCTTCTTTGGCTCAGCTTCAGTTGGTGCTTCCTTGGCTTCTTCTTCCTTTGCACCTTCCTCCTTGTCTTCTCCAAGACCTTGAGTTAGTTCCATTGGCCCTTGTTCTTGCTCATCTTCATCATCACTGTCATCTTCTTCTTCTTCTGCCTCAACCTCAATTTCCTTGCCAAACTTCTTCTTAATCTTCTTGATTAATTTTTCTTTCTTCTTCAATGTAGAAGTAGTTTTTAATTCCATATTTATCTTTGATCTTACCACATCATAAGTGCCAAAATGTGGTGCACTTTTATTTGCTTCTTCTACCAATAATGCAGTTATTGCTATTGATGCCTCATCAATATTAATTTCATATCCAAATGGCCTTAGCCATCTTACTATTGGTATTACTACTTGAATGTAGGTAAAATCAATGTCAACTAAGAAACATATATCATTAGTATGCTTTTCCACTAATGAAGATGGTATCCTTGACCTTTGCTTCATGGATTTCTTGAAATCCTCAAAATAGCTTGTCATTAAAGTATCAAAATTTTCTCCCATTTGCTCTATATATTCATTAATTTGTGCAATGATGGTTCTATCATTCCTCCATGCTACTTTACCAAAAGAAGAAAATTCATTCTATACATAAAAGAATATGCAAACTAGGATTGCTCCAAATTTGCATTGTGTGCCCTTTGTTCTTCTTATAGCAGCTACGTTTTCATTGATCTGTTGCAATTGCAGTTTTGCAAGATCATAAGTATGATCCTTTTTCACCAATTTGTAGCCTACATCTACTGCAATGCATGGTACATTGTTGATTCTACTGGATTGATAGAATTTATGGGCAATGACTCTAACAACAAACTCAACTAGAGGATCATGTATGGTATGAATTGTCATTCCTCTTTTGTTCCATTGTGCACTAGTATTCCTTTCAGTGACCTCCTTTGATTCACTTCTTAGGGTTTTGTACCGATCTAGGGTTGGGTACCCTGTTACTCTATGTATAATTTCCTTTGTCAATTTGATGGGCATATCTTCTAACCACAAGTTTCCACCATGGATTCTACTTAGTACAAGTATAATCCATTCAGTTTTGAATATGGTAGGAAAACTTAAAACTCGGGTCAAACCCTTTCTTTCTACAATTTTAAATTCTTCTTTCAAGACTCCATCTACACACAGTTTATCATATGCTTGTCTAATTTCCATATCTCCTAGGGCTCCTATCTTGTAATTGTAACATTTCCTCACATCTTAAACCATTACAACTTTTGGGAGAATGTGGGAGAGAGCTCTGGCTGGGTCATTTTTGTAGGAAACTTCGGGAATAGGGCAAAAATCAAGTTGCTTCACCTCATTTGAAACTAACTAGACTTCAAAAGATTATTTTTCCTCGATTTTCTTTGAACTTGACGTCATTTTTGCGAACTAGGATTTATACAACAAATGGGGATGAAACTATGTAGCTCGGCACAAATGAAAATACCTTTAGATCGATGAAAAATGTGTTGAATGAGGTCGCAATCTGCTTGGAACACTGGATTCTTGCTACGAAGTCGCTCAACTCTCTTTCTTCTCCTTTGCTTCTTGATCGCGATGCGAAAAACTGATTGAAATCATGATAATATACCCTAATTTCATCGCATTAAATGCTCAACTGCCAATTCGGCTTTTAAAAAAAAATTGACCTAACTCAACTTCCACTATACTTCCATTTTACTCAGCTTCCTTTGGAGTTTTCCAACTCGGCATCAGTTATCAGCTCGGTTGCTATTGGGAGCTCAGCATCTGTTTTAACTCGGCACCCAAAGATAGATCAGCAACAATATTTAGTTTTTGTCTTGACATCTTGTTTCATGTAGATTTATACCTTGCTTAGCTTCATTGTCTTGGGACTGATGTGTGATATAGCTTTGTATATCAGTCCTGTGTACTTCTCATGCTTAGTTTGGTGTGATCACTTGACCCATTGGGTGAAGTGATCCCTCCACTTGATGTGTTGCACTCTTCCTTCTTTTTCCAAGTCTTATTCATTTGCCCTCTTATCTTTTCAACATCAATCTTTTGTTTTCCTTTGTTATCTTCAGTCTTGGGTGCCTTTGATCTTGTAGGACAGTTTCTGTTGATATGACCAGTTTTCAAACAACTGAAACATGTAGTTTGATTCAACCATCTTTTGTAGTTCCCTTTGAAATGTGTTCTTATGCAGTTCTGTGGTATATGTCCATATTCTTGGCAATAGTGACAACTGTACCTAGTGTTGTAATCCCAATGATAATGTCTTTCATTCCCTTCTATTTTTGCTAGATGATTTGAAGTCCACATAGGTTTTGATCTGCATTCAAATGCCCTATGTCCATACTTTTTGCAATTATAACAATGTCCATCAAATCTCTGAGTCCTTGTGACATTGGATCTACAATTTTGTGTCATATGTCCTTGCATGTTGCACTTGTGACAGAAACTTTTGGGTATGTTTGATTGATTGAATCTTCTACTCCTACACACATTAGCTGTATGTCCCTTCTTATTACAGTAATGACAAGTGGGTTTTGAATTCTTACCTTTGTCACTTCTTTGTTCAACACTTTTTGATGATTCTCCAACTTCAGTGCTATTGTATCCTAGTCCTAATGTATCATGGGCAGATTTTGGTGATTTCAGCAACTGTTCAAAATACTTGATGGCTTCACTTGATTTATTGAGATTCTCTGCTACCTCTTTTTCTTTGTTCAATTCATTCTGCATTTGTTCATTCTACATCTTCAAGGTGGAGATCTCAATATCTTTTACATTGAGTTCATGATGAAGGTTCATCATTTGGGCAAGTGTATCATCTGCATGTTTGAGATCCTTGTTAGTTCAATACATTTTTCTTCAAGTCTGTTTGCAAGATTTCTTTTATCATTTTCCAACATCACTTTTTCTTCAACTGCTCTTTTCTTGTGTTCAGTAATTTCACATATCATTATGGCCTATGGTTCATGTTCCATCTTGAGAGATCTTATCTCATTTGCTTGAATTTTATTTTTCTCCATCAGTTCTGCTATTGTTGCATCAAACTTTTTAGTGTCTCCACTGGAAAATATGTTGGCGGTATCAATCTCCTTGTAGTGTATATCATTTTTAGCTATGGCTAGATCCTTCCTCTTTTTTAATGAGTTTCTCAACTTGTTTCTGAATTCCTCCAAGCTATGCAAAGCAAGTTGCACATCTATTACCTGATTTTCAATGATCTTTCCAAGTTTGAAAGCTTCCATCTTTAGATCTTTTCCTCCAAGTTGTTAGGCTTTTCCTTGTGAGAACCTGGATCAACTCTGATACCAATTGTTGAAATATTCAAATATGGAAAGAGTACTTATGAGAGGGGGAGGTGAATCATAAGTATCACACTTTAGCTAATAAAACTTTTAATTGAAAGTAAACTGCATGCATGTAAATACATCAAATAAACTTGAAACTAAACACATGCATCAATAACTCATAACACTAGAATTTTGGTAACCCAGAAACCCTCCAGGAATAAGAAGGTAAAACTGGGGTGGGGATGATACCCACAAAAATTACTGCAGCAATATTGTTCAACCACTTCTGATGGTCTGCCCTGTTAAAGGCTTTACACTGTGTCAATAGTGACCTGGTTAGAGGATTTCAAACACTTAACATGAAGTGTTACCCTATTAAAGGATTTAATCACCTAGTTAAAGGATTTATCGAAATAGCTATTAAGCTAACTATCACCATAGGATTTTCATTCTAATACAATTGCTAGAGAGTATTAGGTATCATGAACCTGATTGATTACAATCCTTGATTGCTGATTGCAGGCACCTGTTCTGCTTTCTCTAATCTTGATACCTTTTCTGTGATCTGATAATCCTCGCTTCTGAAAATAAAATTCCTTGCGAACCCTTGTATGTCTTCTCATACCTCTCATCATCTTTACAATGAAATTTCATCTTCCTTATAAAGACATTTGAAACTTTAGGGTTAGGTATGGATCTACGATCCATATTCAATCTTCATTTTCCGCTCAATACTTATCTTTTGCTAATTGGTTGCATGCCTTTATCATTTTTCTTATTGGCTGCATGTAGATTGCATAGGAAAAATAAAAGATTTGCTCTCATCATTAAATCCTTGGAGATTTACCTTATGTCAGCTGTAAAAACTGTTTGCATCATAGTTTGTGCAATTTCAAACTCTTATGCTGATCTACTGTGTTACTCGGCTCCTGAAGTATTGCAAATACTCGGCACATGTTGTTTCTTGGATAGCTTGGCACCTTATGTTGCTCAGCACACTTGTTAAGACTCGGCACCTGTTAACACTCGGCACCTATTAACACTCAATATCTGATCTTCACTCGATATCGGATCTTCACTCGGTATCTAATCTTCACTCGATATCTGATCTTCACTCGGTATCTGATAACTACTTGGCATATGAAGATCACTCGGCATGCATGATGTACTCGGCATCCAATGTGGAATATGTTTAAGTGTGTTGGCACTCAAGTGTCAAAAACCATTATGAAGTTAACAGTACTAGAGTTAGTCTATACAGACTTGTGTGGTCCAATAGAAGTGCAAAGCTACCTAGGAGACAGATACATAATGCTATTTGTAGATGACTATTCTAGGATGATGATCGTTATGTTTTTAAAGAAAAAAATTGATGCATTTCAAATGTTTAAGTGGTATTTGGCTAGATTTAAGAAGGAAATAGGAAAGAACCTGAAGTGCCTAAGGTCAGATAGAGGTGGTGAGTTCACATCAAAAGAGTTTGAAACATTCTACAATGACAAAGGCATCAAAAGAAAAACATTAGCACCAAGAACTCCACCACAAAATGGTATTGCTGAAAGAAGGAATAGATCAATGATTGACTATGCTAGAACCTTGATGATGGAGAAAAATGTTGCACTAAAATACTAGAGAGAAGCTGTAAGTACTGCAGTCTACACATTGAATAGAGTTCAAGTCAAGAAAGGTACAAATATAAAACCTTTTAAATTATGGTATGGTCACTCACCTAATGTTAAACATTTCAAAGTATTTGGTTATAAATGATATATTCTTAAAGATACTAGAAATGACAAGTTTGATGTAAAAAGTGATGAAGGAATATTCTTTGGATACTCCACTAGAAGTAAAGCATATAAGTGTTTGAACACTAATACTAACAAGATTGTGGATAGTGCAAACATAAATTTTGATGAGCATGCAGCAGTCCAAGTTGATGAGTCCAAGCAATCAGAGGATTATAGATCCTTTGTATACTTCTATGAAGGAATGACTATTGAAGACAATGCTGCAAATCAAGTTGGGAATCAACAAAAAATTTCAGTATCTGTCAAGTCTCAGCCTGAGAATGTCGAGCTGCATTCAGAAGCTGAGCTGTAGAATGTAGAAAATGCACATTCTAATTCTAAAAATAGTATACATGAGAGGAATGATGAAGTGCAAAATGAAGAAGAGAAAAATGGCTCTAAAACTAAAGGACCAAACATGGAAAGAAGGACAGAACCAAGGTAAGCCAAGTATGTGAGAAGACATCACCCTGCAGAACAAATCATTGGTGACAAAGATGCCATACCAATGACAAGGAATAGACTAAGGAATGAATCATGTCTACTAAGCAAGGTTGAACCTAAAATAGTGAAAGATGCACTACAGGATGATGGTTGGTATAAAGCCATGGAAGAGGAGATAGATTAGATTGAGAAGAACAAAACATGGACCCTAGTTCCTAGACCAGCTGCTACGAATGTGATTGGTATCAAATGGGTGTTTAGAAATAAACTTGATGAGAATGGTAAGATAACAAGAAACAAAGCCAGACTAGTTTGCAAAGGCTATGCACAAGAAGAAGGACTAGATTATGGGGAAACTTTTGCCCCTGTTGCAAGAATGGGAGTAAGAACATTACTTGCATATGTTGCTTACAAAGGTTTCAAAGTCTACTAGATGAATGTTAAATTTTATTTTCTGAATGGTTTATAGGAAGAGGAAGTCTACATAGAACAACTAGAGGGATTTGTATATGATAAGAACAAGGACATGGTTTGTAAACTGCACAAGGCACTTTATGGATCAAAGCAAGCACCAAGAGCATGGTATGAGAGGTTGCACAAATATCTTGTGAAGATAAGATTTGAGAGAATAGATGACAACAAAAACTTGTACATCAAAGTTGAAAAAGGTAAAGACATTTTGATATTAGAAATCTTTGTTGATGATATAATATTTGGAGGAAAGGATGTTCTTTGCAAAGATTTTGCTGATCAAATGAAACATGAATTTGAGATGTCAATGTTTGGAGAAATCAAATTCTTTGTTGGATTACAAGTACATCAATTGAAGCATGGCATATGTGTGACCCAATCCAAACACATCAAGGAGATACTCAAAATATTTGGGTTAGAAGATTCAAAACCAATCAGCACACCAATGGCAACAAGACATAAGCTATCCAAGAATGATGAGTCTGCTAAAGTGAATCAGACATTGTATAGGTCAATGATCGGAAAGCTGCAATATGTTGTACATAGTAGGCCAGACATTGCATTAGCCATTGGAATAGTAGCAAGATTTTTTGCAAATTCAAGAAAAAATCACTTGATGACAGTAAAGAGAATACTAAGGTACCTAAAAGGAACTAATGACTTTGGTTTGTACTACAAGAGGACTGAAAAGTTTGAACTAAAAGCCTATACTGATGCAAATTGGGGAGGTAACATTGATGATAGAAAAAGCACCAGTGGAGGAGCACTTTTCTTAGGAAAAATGTTGATTACATGGACTAGAAAAAAGAAAAGTTGCACCTCATAGTCTACTGCTGAAGCAAAATATGTTGTAGCTGCTATAAATTGCACCAATATTGTATGGATCAAACATTTGCTACAAGGTATGAAGGAAGAGGTAACTGAGCCTATGATACTTTATTGTGATAATACAAGTGCTATCAACATATCAAAGAACCCTGTAATGCATGCTAAAACCAAGCAAATTGCAATCAAGTATCACTGTGTAAGAGAGTTGGTGGAAGACAAACAAGTGAAAATGGAATATGTTAGTTCAAAAGAAAAAATTGCTGACATCTTCACAAAAGAACTACCTAAAGATTTTGCACATTGATGCAGAGGATTTTTTCTTTAGGATTCATGATTGAAGAGGTAGAAGTACTAAAATCCCAAATCAGTCACAAGCAAGGTGATAGAGGGAGAAATTGAATGAACCTACAAAAGCTATATGTGCATATTAAGATGTAAATACATCTTTTGCATTGTTGTCAAAGAGGGAGAAGATGTGAGAAACTGATCGACAGGAGAAGTTGTGAGAGACTGGTCACATGCTGATGATCTAGTGATCTAAAGAATGAGGGAGATACTAATCAAATAAAGATAGAGGGAGAAGTTGATCAAAATAGCAGAAGATGAGCAGAAATAGAGGGAGAAAAATAAAGAACAAGGATATAGCAGCTAAGATGGAGAAGCAAAAATGAAGCAATTAGAATAGTAGAGAAAGATGCGAAGATACAAATACTTTTTGGCATTTGACTTACTGGTCTAACCTAGCTAACTTGTGGTTGAATAGTTTAGTCTGACGGTTGATCAGTTTGGTTTGCCATCAATGCCAAAGAGGGAGATTGTTGGAAATCTAATTGAAAAGCTCATTGTTGAAGATCAAAGAGGGAGATTGTTGTTTTTTATCATTGTTTTGTCATTGATGTCAAACCTGCTATTTGTAGGAATGACATTTGCTTAAAAGATTTAAGTACTATCACTTAGTTGATTGATGAAGAGGATTTGATCAACAAGATGTAACAAGAGAACCTAAGGGAAATGTTGAGTTATGATGTTGAAATGAAGTGCAAGGATTAGTTAAGACAATGGTTAAATAATGTATTGATAACATACTCAAAGATACAAAGGTTGGTCACACTTAGAAACATTGGAGGAAGAAGTTGTAACAAGGATGACTACAAAGCTTAAACTAAGATCTTTAGTGGGTGTCGAGCAAGTTAGTTGAAGCCGAGAAAATTCTCAGTTGGAGACGAGTAACAAGAAATTCTAGTGTGTGTCGAGTGATCTTCAGGTGCTAAGTGAAGATCAGGTGTCGAGCATCAGAAAGTCTTTGTTGGTGTCGAGTGATCTTTAGGTGTCAAGCATTAGGAAAAACACAGTTGATACCGAGAAACACAGTATGTGCTAAGCACCAATATTTCAATAGTGCCAAGCTACTACATTATTTCAAATGACAAAGATTCACCAAATCTGAGCTGACAAAATGATTACCATGAATTTTTTGAACAAGTTAGAAGATAAGGATGATGAGCTGGTGGCATAGAATTCTATGTAAACCATTTTTGGGCAAATTCAAGAGGATTATTCAAGAATTTCTAGAGGAAACAAAATATGGGTTAGATGCAATGAATCCTACCTAATCCATACAAATTGAAATTAAAGAATGGAAGAATCAAGCAAGAAAAAGAACTTCAAGACTTCTATTTAAGGAGTCATAGACCAAGCAGCAAATGTTGTTGATACTATTGCTACTAAAGAGCCAAATTTGTGAAGTGGTTAGAAGGGTGTCAAGGAGAAGACATTTAGAAGAAGGAAGAGCATAGAGGCTCTGCTTCTACAGGTGGTCATAAAGAGATGATTGCACTAGTACATTGAGCATGGAGACTCAAGCAAACTAAGCTTGAAAGAAGGGTAAGTTTTCATAATTACAGTGATTGAAGGCTAGGCAATTGTATAAGCTGGGAAGTGATATGAGATCTGCAAGATAAGTTGTATGTTGTAGTCAAGTCAAAGATTTTCTAATGCTCTCTAGCAATTGTATTAGATCTGAAAATCCTATGGACTTAGGTTGGTTTAATAGCCATTTGTAAATCCTTTAACAAGGTGGCATTCCAAGTGAATGTTCTAAAGTCCTTTAACCATGCCCACTTCTAATAGGGTGGATAAATCCTCTAACAAGGTCACATTTAATAGTGTGTTGTAAGCCTTTAACAGGGCAGGCCTTTCATAGGGCATCACTTCAAAAGAGTGAGAATTAAGTAGCATATTATTGGTGGTTTTTCCCAAATTGGGTTTTCTCATAAATCACTGTGTTTTGTGTTGATTTCTTGTATGTTATGCTTGCATGTTGATTTATAGTAACTTGCTTATTAGAAAAGTTAAAGCTTGGATGAATAAATGATTGAATGGGCTTACTACACTTAGTGAAAAGTTTGAATAGGACATTTGGACCTTGAATAACTGATTCAACCTCCCCCCTAGTTATTCTAAAGCATCTCTAACAATTTTGTGGGTGTCATCCCCACCCTAGTTTTACCTTCTCATTTTGGAGGGTTCTAGCTTACCAAATTTGTGTGTTGTCTATTTTCATGCATGTCTTTACTTTCATGTTTATTAAATAAATTAGATTCATGTGAATGGTTTCAATTAAAGAAATTTGAAGAGGTTAAAGAGAGTTACTTTTGATTCACCCCCTGCCCCCCCAAAAGTAAATCTTCCCACTTGTCAATTCCAACAAATAGCGCGGATGAAACCAATTTTTAGAAGCTTCTCTAGTTTAGCTTTGACAAGTAATGCAACATGAGGATGCATTTTCCTAAGTTTTTGTTTGACTAGTTTAACTCTTGGTGCGATAGACAAGTGATGCATAATGAGATTAGGATCTAATCCTAGCATGTTTGAGTATGTCCATGCAAAGTTTATCTTTTTCTCTTGGAGAAAAGCAATGAGTTCCTCTTTTTCTTCTGGAGATAGCGACTGTCAAGATGTATCATGTGAGGTTGTTCCTTTGTTTCCAAGTTGATCGGTTGCATTGGTTCTATCAACATTGATGATATTTCCTAGAAATGACTAGGAAGTGCATCAAATATCTCATCTGTGGGTGCCTCAGAGAGATTTTCACCCTTGGATACATCTTTTATTTTTACGTTTTTGGGTTTTGATACTATTTTTACTTTTTTAGGTTTTGATACTGCCACAATGTGGTTTTCACCATCAGACCTTTTATTTCTTTTCTTTTTGATTGTATGACTGAGATATTTGATGTTAGCTTCAGTCATGTTGACACTTTGTTCACTAGTGGAAGACATTATAGGTTTGACAATGTTTAAGTAACAGGAAAGAGCATAGTTATTCTGGAATGTAGGGACTTCACTAGATGCATTAGAATTCCAATCTATAAGCTCAAGATAGGCGAGTGAAAGAGATGTGACAAGTTTGATTGCATTCATAGTATAATCATTAAATGCTTGGACAAGCAATTCGAGACCTAGAGTAGCTTTGTCCATAAGAGTGTTTGAATATCTCTGAGTTCTAACATCATTAATTAAAGACTCAATGACACCAGTTGGATAAGACTCATTCGACCTAACCCTAGACACTTCACCTACATTGAGGAGGTTTTCATAGACATGAACTTGATCTATATATTTGTCTATAGTTGCTTCTGAGAGAGTCAAATTCATATTCCTAAGAATCTGTGCTACATGGTGACAAACTATAGAATTCCCCAATAGTGATAGGGACAAACTCTCCTTCATCATCTAGAATTTTACAAAGACACTCAATGTGTAAAGCATGACTAGATTCTTCTTGCTCTTATTGATAGGTTGTGAATCAGTAGTATCATCGAAAGAAACACTATCATTATCCATAGTGCTGACGCATGGTACAAAGTCATCAGGTTCAACAAAGAATTTAGCAAGATCATTAGTTATAGGATAAGGATAAGGATCCTCATTGGCAAAGTTATCTTTATGGTCATCAGACTCATCTTGTGACTTATTTTCAAATGAATTCTTAGGTTCTGGTGTAAATTTGTTAATCCCTAAATGGAAGGGAATCTTCTTGAAGCCTAGACTAGATGTGTCTTGATTCCTTCTAGCTATCACCTTGATAGGGTCAACCAAACCATTTTTTTTGCATCCAATAGGACCAGTCCCCTTGTAGCCAAAATGTTTCATGAGTCTAAGATCGAGACCATATTTTTTAGGAGTAATTTCACAAGCTTGTTATGTGAGGTCAACTGGAGTTTCTTCTTTGTAGATCCATGCAACAATAGCTTTGTTTTCATATTCCTCCTAGAGAGGTACAATAGCTTTTGACAAAGGTATCATCATACTTAGTTTTAAATGTCAACACAAATGGTCTCTTCACTTCAGAGGGTCTCCCATAATGACGCGGAGACTCAAGAAGAGATGTCAAAGATAGAATTGGTTCTATGTGATATTTACCCATTCCAGTTCATTTTAGCTTGAGTAACTATTCAGTTTGATTTAGCTTGCTATCATGATGGTCTATAGATTCCCTATTAGTAGGTACAAAGTTTTCAGTAAATTTTAGCATGTTATAGTTATAGCTAGTAGTTGCAGGTATGGTGACTTTAGAGCCATGAAATGAGAATTTTACGTATTGATGATAAGGAGATGGCACAACTCACATCTCATGTATCCATGGTCTTCCTAGCAGAATATTATGAGCTAAGGGAATGTCAAGGACCTGACAAGTGACATCCCTTTCTATAGGACTAATGCAAAGAGGCAATACCACAAGACCTAAATATTTATACTCAACTTCATCATATGCTTTGATAGTTATCTTACGATAGGGATCAATGGATTCTTCAAAATAGTCCAATTGCCTAAGCAGAGCAACAGAGACAATGTTTAAACCAACTCCATTATCAATGAGCACATGATAGACACATTTCTAGTGTATCATGACCTTAATGTGTAGAGGTTGATTATGTGGATTAACCTAGTAAGTTGTCGTCCTCCTTAGAGAAAGACATATAGTAAGATGAGGTCAGATGACCTACCATAGATTGAAATCTCTCAAGATCCAGATCTTGAGGTATGTTTGCCTCAATGAGAGATCTGTCGAGAATCTACCTATGAGTAGGCAAGATTTTAAGTAGTTCAAATATCGTGATTTGAGCATTTGTTCCTTGTAACCGATCAAGGATACTATAGCTAGCAGTTGCAAGTTTTGTTCCTTTGCCAGATGGACCAGCAAGAGGTTTGTCTTTGTGTTGTTCTATCTCAGGAGTAGAAGGCACGGGGCCTTTGAGTACTTACTTGGCACAAGAACACATAACAGTGTTGGCACAAGTTTGTGATGACTCATTGTCAGATGTTTTGGAAGTAGGACCCCTTTAAGACAAATGGTGTCTTAGGTTTAGTTTTGTCTTGTTTACCCTTGATGGTGATAACGTCACAATACTCAACACCTACTAGTTCAACCATGTGGATTATCTCATCATCATTGTTAGAGTATGTATAGTTGATGTTGTTAGGTTTTAGTTTTGAGTTTTCTCCTTTTTTATATTGAGGGAATGACTCCTTGAAATTCTTGTGATCTAAGTTCTTGTTATGTCCATCCACAACAATGTCACCATCATTGATTAGGTCTTGGATTTTGTGACACAAGTTAATATAGTTGGTTTTATGACCTTAATTTTGGTGGTATTCACAAAATGAAGTCTCATTCCACCATGGTGGTCATGGTTGCGGATCATAAGGACAAGAATCGTCCAATGGAGAAATGAGTTTGTTTTGTAACAAGGTCTTGTAAACCATGTCCAAAGGTTCACCAAGAGGTGTAAAATCTCATTTAGGGCATGTATCCCATGAGTTCCTTAGCTTGTTTCCAGATGCCTTATTATCAGAAGGAGGTTCTCAACATTCTTGGATGCTTTGAGATTATCTGTAAGATTGAACGTTGCCTTGGCAGTTTTAGGAGTAATGTTTTCAACAACTCTGTCATGCACAACTTCTCAGTTTTTTTTCACATATTTGGACTTGTCCTTATTAGAGGTTGACCATTGTTTAGTGTCCTTTTGAAGGGTTAGCTCACCCTTTTTGACAATGAATTCCTCTATCCAAATAGCTTGTGTGACCATGTCTTTGAAGGTATGTGGACCTTGAAGTTGAACTCTATACCCAAAATCAGGTAGGAGATTATCCATAAAGATGTCAAGTTTCTCTATTTCTAGGATTATACGTGAGTATTTAGTGTAAAGTTATCCCCATCTCTGAAGGAATGTGAGGAAAGGTTCCCCAACTCCCTATTTAAGGTTGCACAAATCTCAAATGTTAATTGGGTGTTGTATGTTGTGAGAGTAATGTTGGACAAAAAAGTTAGCAATCTCATTAAATATTTTGATACCAATAGGCAAGTGTGAGAACCACTCCATAGTCTGACGACCTAGACTTCATGGGAATAGAAACATGAGATATGTCTAATTATGAATAAATTCCACAGACAAGGCATTGAATTCCTACAACTGATCTTGGGGAATGGTAGTTCCAAAGTATTTATCATACTTAGGTAACTCAACTCCTCTCAAAAAAGGAGGCATGTCTATACTCTTATCAAAAGGAATTGGACAAAGAGCATCTAAGGTGTATGTTTTTGTAGGTTTGTCTTTATCACAGATCATTTGAGCTAACTGGTCTTGCATAATTTTTAGTTGTTTTTGCAATTTGGAAGTTTCAGTTTCCTCTTTAGGTGTAATGATAGTTTCAATGTTAAAGTGATGAGGCAGCTTGGCTCCCTCTTGGGCAAGTTTGAGAAAGTATTTCTCTTTCTCTTCGTTAAGGAAGATTTCCATGACCTTGTGGAAGATTTTATCCTTACAACATTTCTCAATATGATCAAGGAGCATTTCTACCTCTTCTTCATTCTCATCAGTAAAAACAGGTTCCTTACATTGTTCGTTCCTACGTTGATCTTGGTCTCTACTTTGTTCTCCATGTTTGGTTTCTTGATTAGCCATTGTAGTAATGTAACAAGTTTCAATGTGTTTTGGTTGAAAAGGTTGACTGGATAAGATTTCAGCTGTATTATTTGGAGACGTATGACCTTTGCTAGTTTTAGGATCCTCTTGATACAATGGATTCCTAGTTTGTTGTAAGTCTATGGAGAACGTTCTCTAAACAAAAAATGATCTGACAGGTGAGGGAGATCATGAAGATTCCTCATTAAATGAACTAGAGATAGGTCATGTGTGAATTGAAAGTGACCTCTACCATGATTATGACTCCTAGCTCTACCTTGTCTAGGTCTAAGGCGATAAAACACGTTTTTGGCTTCTTGTTGCCACAGTCATAGACAAGAACAAAAAATGAAAGCTTAAACAAGGAACACACTAGAATGTAGTCTCAAAAAAGCAAGATAAGTGAATTATATATTAAGGTACAATTTGTCTGAGTAGTGGCAAGAATAGCCAAAGATTATGACTATCATGATGCGAAGTATGACAAGCACAAGAGACCAAGGATAAAATAAACAAGAGACAAGACTAGTTTGTGTGTAGGTCACAAGTCATTAGCTAAGCAAGAAGCCATTGTTTGACACTATTTACAAACTGAGAAGAGGTACAATGTTAGAGATAATAGACTAGATTTAGAGTGCAGGTAGCTCTAACAGAAAAAGTTAATAGTTCACAAGCAAAATTCTATGCAAGGATTCTTAGGGAACCACACAAAAAGGCATAAAGAACCAAGTGAAGATTCAAAACAACAGATTTTGACTAGGTTTCTTGCATAAGGACTTATATAGAGCTGTGCGAGGATGTGCTAGATTGACAAGAAAATAGGGTTATGACACAGTAGGATAGATTGTTAGTCATTTGATAGACTTCAAATAGACAGCAAGATGGTTTTCAAAGTTTTGAACAACATTTTGGTTTCAAAAAAATAGCTTATTTTCAAATGACATTGGAAGCAAGTAGTAGTCACAAACAATCCAACCGAGGGCAAAGCAACTCAGAGGGATAGGGGAATCTTGACTTTTTGTTTGTTTGATAGTTTTAGACAAGTTTAAGACTCAATAACAAACATGCTTTTATCCCTCTAACCAAAAATTGTAGAGGAAGCAAAACCTTTGTCCCAAAACTTATGTGCATGCATTCACCTCACACAATAATGTCACCACTAGAGGGCACCCATATTTTTGGCGTATTCCAAGGTCTCAATAACATATACACTGAATGAACACCCTTATGGTAGGGGTCAAGCATGTATACCACCTTCCAATGCTCAAGTACATGCCTATGGTTAGTTTTGCAGGAGAGATTCTTCCCCCTCCTTACACAAAGATTATGCCCCCTTTCGGAGGTGAATTGGGTAGCAACTATCTAAGAGATTTTTACTCAGCTTCCATTCATATTAACCCTTGGTGGCTTTGCAAGTGAAGTTGAGGCTAGCAGCCCACACTAGCATCTATAAGTGCACACACTTGACTAGCAAGACTGGGGTCAACATCAGCTAGTGTAGTTTACAGAGCCTCTTCTTGATATGCAATATCAGAATGAAGAAGACAAAATTAATATGGTTTTGGAGTCTTTTTCTCTACAAAGCTTCTTTATTATAATGAGGTGGAATCTCTGGTGAAAGGAGTGTGCTCACTTGGGTTATTCTCAGAGGTTGGATTGCTCCAGCAGGCCCTCTAAAGGTTGACTTAGACTAGTGGTTCGGATCTAAGGGTCCAAATTTTTGCATACTCCTCTACCTCATCACCTTACCCAAATACAAAAGACATTTTAATCACCAAGTTATCTTATCAATCCCACCTTGTCCTATTCCAAGACTTTGATTCCCTAAAAGGAAATCATCATCTCTTCGTTAAAGGCTTCATTTGGGAGAACCACTAACTTGCTTGCCTCCCTTGGGTACCATCTTTCAAAGGCTTCTAGGTTTTTGATTTACCCTTGGGCATCACTTCTAGGTGGTAAAGAGCATACTCCCCTATTCTCCTGTCTTGCACCCTACGAAGTTCACAAGCCCTATTTATACTATGTGTGGAAAGCAATAAAGAAAACACAATGTTTTAAGTGGGTTTGAAATGAGTCTTCAACATGCGTATCTTTGACAAAGTGTCTTGCAATCACACAATCAGTACTTGTTTCAAGTGTTTTAATAAGGTGTCTTCGACATGCATCTTGCAAACCATTGTCAAGCTGCTTGAAAACTAGAAATCAAAAATAAAATGCTTCAGAAAACACCATTAGTCAAACAGAAGCTTAACTATGGAAAAATAAAATTTAACTTTTTTTGTTCTTTTTTATACCCATAAAATAGCTTAGAAAATGTCAAAACCTATGAAAACATCAAAAGTCAAAAATTGTTTTATACTCTCTTTTTTTTAATAAAAAAACAAATGTCTTACAAACCATTGTTAAGCTGCAAAATGCTTTAGAAACCACTATTAGTTAGATCATCATGATAAACGAAATCTAAAAGTTGCATAATGTAATTGTTGATGCATAATTTCACGTGAAATCTTGTATAGACCCACATGAGAAAATAGTGTGTACCACAAGAGAAACCGTGCAATTATACACTTTTTCACATGAGGAAGTGCAGAATAGGGAGCAAAATCTTAGTTTCTTCAAATGAAAATGGTACAAAAGATCGTGACAAAATAATAAAAAATGTAGAAAATAGAGTAAATGAGGCCAAAAAAATTGATTTCTTGGCCCCACAGTAGGCGCCAGAAATGTATATGTGAAATGCAGGCCTCAAATCCTCACACACACTTCAACACGATCATTATCTGAAAGGTCATCTTGGAATGAATATGAGATTATTTACCCGAGTAAATCCAACCATGCAACCTATTGCCTTCTAACTAGAAGGATTTTGCCTTTGCTCTTAGAATGAGAAGTGGGTAACTAGACCTCTAGAATGAAGGATTTTAAGTTATATGAGATATGCAAGATTAATCTAGATGAGAATGCATTGTTAAGCTAAGAAATGAAGAAACATATTATGCTAAATGGATGCTTATTAAAGTAGTATGAAATTGATATGCAAGAATATTAAGCTAAGAATGCAAGAAAAAATGATTAATTATTTTAGCATAAGTTCACCGCAAATTTCGATTTTCAACCTCTGTAATGAGGAATCAAAGCCTTCTTCAATAGAACCCCGGAATCAACTGATGGTAGAGATTAATCTGGAAGAGACGATCCAAATTGAAGGCGAGATTCAGTCATAATGGAAAATTCCTTAAGAAAAGGAAGTTAACTAGTTGCTTTTGAGTGGAAAAGGAGTTAACTAATTTGATTTGGAGTGGGATAAGGAGTTAACTGATTTGATTTGGATTGAAATAAGGAGTTAATTGATTTAATCCCTTTTCTAATTTTAGTTCACCCAAAGTTTCCATTTCTGAATTGAAGAGAAGGTTAGGAGAGAATATTTAATTTAATAAAATAGAATATGACCTCATACATGGATAACTTTAATTAATTGAATAATTAAATTCATTAATTAAAAAGAGTAAATATCTTATTAAATCTAATACATTTAATTCCTTTATATATTAGCTAAAGGGGTGAATTTAATTTAATTAATGTATGGACACTTATAATTAAATTAATTCAATTAAAAATGTTAATTTAGCCAATTTAATGAATATTTAGGAATTAATCAAAGTAAATGATTAATACAGATTAATGATTTTTTGCATTTGACACTTAGGTCGAGTAAAGATAATCAAAATTAGAGTTGCCTAGTAAAATAGGACTTAAGAATAATTAAATAGACTAGAATTGGTTAAAATGGCAATGTGCCAATTTTGGGGTATTACAGAAATAAGTCAATAAATTCTTGCTAACTTGGTATAGATTTATTAGGAAGTCTTCTATACCATTATGCAACATCATTAGTCAATGATAGGACAAACAATCTCATAAACACATCTTCATTATGTTCTTCAAGTTCTCAAGAACAATATTTTCTAGATTAATCAAATGTGTTTCAGTATTTTGATTCTCTTCTCTAGAGAATTTTGGTATAGCAACTCTCAAATAATTTTACAGAGGGTTTGGATAACCCACTATCCTAGTAAAACCTAACCATTTATATAATTACCATTAGATCCCTTGTTCCTTGATTTTCATGGTGAAAGTTTTTTTGTCTTTGATTATTCTCCATTTTATTTTGATTATTATTATGACTATTTCTCCAATCACTATCAATCTTATCCCTCTAAAATTTACTTTGATTAGGTACATTATTTCTGTCATGGCCTGTCTCTTCACTTTTATTATACAACAAATTTTTAATTTATACTATTAAATGAAGAATTTTTATTTTTATGAGGAGTGTATTTAGATGGCTCAACTTTGTCTTTTCTTTCCTTTTCTCCAGTCCTCTTTGGAGAAGTAATTTCATCCTTTTTGAGGTTTGCTATTTTCAACAACTCGCTAGGAACCTTTCTTAGGGCTTTTGGTGCTTTGGTTGGGCATAAAAATATCTTAAGAGCCTCAATGAGTTTTTGTAATTTTTCATTAATCTCATCTTCATCATCATCTCCTTCCTCGTTAGTCTCATCATCCACTTGATGGGCTTCACGTTATTCCTAGTTAAGAAATGAACCTATTTTGTGAAATGGATTCTCCTCCCCTTGTTCATCATTATTAGTCTGAGCATCAACATATAATTCTCTTTCTCTGTCAGTAAACTTCTTATACCCAGTGAATGACATAGTATCAATTTGTTTGTCTTTCCTATTCCTTTTCTTGGGAGTGTATTCAAGATATTCTATTTTGAAATGAATTGATCTTCTTCCCGACATAAATTTTAGGGGTAATTGTCTATTACTTCTTTTCTTTTCAACTACAAATACTTGATCATTCATGCACACATATATTTATAAATTATGAATATATTTGCCACCTCTTCTTAGAGGAATGTTCATGGGATCTTTTGGGTTCCTTCCTCTAGTAGAGTGAAAAAATCTTCCTTCTTTGATCTATGAAACTAAAATCCTGGATAACTTCACAATCTAAATTGTGAGCTACTCTCACTAGTGGAGTCGCTAATATGTTAGCTCTCAAACTTGTTGGTTGAATTCCTAGGAGCCTTTCCTACTTAGTGTTGTGAATCTCAACACAATCTTGGATAACTTTAGAGATTGAAACTTAATAATTTCAATCTTCACACTTCGGGCTCTAAAGACCTAGGAGAGTGTACCTTTATCTCAATCCTTCAGGTTAGGTTGAAGCTTGCTAATGTAGACTCTAGAGTTGGCAAGTACATTCTCAAGGAAAAATCAAATGTGTGAATGCTTTAGATGCATATGTAGATTATCAAGTACTAGAGTATAATAAAGTATTTTTATGATGTATGCAAATGGATATGATAAAGAATATCACCTTCTACCAAACTATACTTATCTCTAGAAAAAATAAAGACCAATCCTTTTCCTTTGGGAGAATACAGTCAATTTTAATATTTACATCAAATAGCTGACTACCTAGAGATAGGTGTACTACCATCAATTGTTGGACGAAGAAACTGAAGTCATAAAACCTTAATTAATTGTATTTAAATTCAAAAGATGAAGACCAATTACACAAAACTCATACAAGCATATGAATTTTTCTTATTCGAGGGTTTGCCTCAATTTCAATATGTCAAAAGTGATATTAATCCAAGAGGACAATTCATAGATAGCGATATTAATGATCAATTCGTAGACTTTGGAATAAAAATAGAGTGTTTTTTTTTTTTAAATTCTAAAAAGAAGAGTACAATTGGGTTGTGACTTGCTGTAATATCTATCCTAAGGTCCTGGTACCTTTCTTATAGAAAATGAAAGGGTGCAAAAAATTTATAGACCTTTACAAAAAGAAAGCAACTAATAACTAATTGAAACCATTCACCAAAATTTACAATAAGAAAACATATAAAGATCATGAAAATTATAATTTTCTTATCATGTTGAGAATCTCATCGAAGTGTTGGTTCCCCTAAAGATCTTGGAACTCTACAAGAATGACATAAACCTTGGTCTTGTCCTCCTCAAGTTCCAATCAATGGTTGTCATTGGCAAAGCTTGCATTACTAGTTCATAATTCCCAAGTAGTAGTACACATAGTGTTGAGAACATCTAGATGGTCTTCCCAAGCTAGATTTAAATCTGGTTGCATAATAAGCCTTGGGTTATCATCTGCATTATAATCTTGAATTGGTAATCCCATGGTTGTGTCTCTTTGAAACTTGCAAACAAAAACACAAATTATGTCAACTCTAAAATTGTGAAATTAAAGAACACTTTATCTAACTTTCCTGATATTTAAAATTTTGGATTTCCCATGTCCAACAAATTTTGTACTCTAAAATAGTAAAAAATCACTATTTTACAATCCTGCTTAATCCGCGACTCAAGAAATGAGAAATGGCTCATTCTAAAGGAAAATTTTCTGGAGTACCATCATATGGCAAGATTGGTTTGCAAAGGATATGCACAAGAGGAAGGTCTTTATTACAGTAAAACTTTTGGCCCTATTGCTAGACTTGAAGGTGTTAGATTACTTCTAGAATGTGTTTCTTATGAAGGATTTAAGGTATATCAAATGGATGTAAAATTACATTATAGAATGGAATCTTAGAAGAGGAAGTTTATATTGAATAATCTGAAGGTTTTTCTACTGAAAGAGGTAAAGACATGGTATGCAAGTTGCATATATATTAACAAGAACTAGTGACAATAGAAATACCTATCTTAAGTCCAAAATTGATGACATAATACTATTTGATAAGATATTTTTTGATGACATAATATTTGGTGAAAATGAAGCAATCAACAAGTCATTTGTAGAAGAGATGAGAAAAGAGTTTGAGATGTTAATGATAAGAGAGATCAAATTCTTTATTAGATTATAAGTGCAACAAATGAAGAAAGTTATTTATATTAGTCAATCAAATTATGTCAAGGAGATTGAATTTTTTTGGGATGGACGATGCTAAACTGATGAGAACACCTATGATCATAGGCTACAAATTATCTGAAGAGGATGATTCTAAAGAAGTAGATGAAACCCTATACAATCAATGATTGGTAAATTGTAGTATCTTGTTAATAGTAGATTAGATACTGTACATGCATTTGGCATTTTTTCAATGTTTTCTTCAAATCCTAAAGAATCACATATGGTTGTTGTGAAGAGGATATTTAGATATCTCAAAAGAATGCAAGACTATGGCCTTTGGTATGCTAAAGATGGAAATTTCAAATTGAGTATGTTTATTGATGTTGATTAGGTAGGTAATGTGGATCATAGACCTAGATGCCCCAACCATCATTTACTTGAAGAGTCATTAATTGACCTACATGGATCCACATAGTTATACTCATAACTTAAATGACTGTGTGTATCTTGACAATCCTCAGAACTAGAAAACTCTTTCATCATAGTCTATAATTATTTTAACTCCTCAACATTCAAAATGAATCTATGTTCCAAATACTACACTACTTTGGCATTTTCTATGTATAAGAAAAGAGCCTTCCTAAACTAGCATCATGAATTGACTCATTAGAATCTCTAGAGATAAGGAAACTTGTAACATAATAGAAATGGGCGAGTTTAAGATTAAACTCAATAAGCCTTCTAGCCTTCTTTTGAAATAACTCCTCATTTCTTGGCTTCCATGAAAATCACATAACTTTACATGTTAAAGTAGACCAAAGTTTATTAAGTTTAGAACTAAAATTGTCTACATAACTAGCTAAGATTTAACTCTAAGATAGACCAAGGAACATGTTTCATATAATAGGATAACCGAAAAATATGGACCAAACTCTATGGGAAAATTCATAATTGAAAAAAAAAACACGTTCAAAAGACTTAGAGATAGAACAAAAATTCACATTTGACATTATTCGAGCCTAAAGATTCAAGACTAGAGCCCAGGAGAAGTTTTTTAAGCAGTAACTCCCATTTAAAGCACAACTTTTGGGGGTTAATATGAGGTTTATGAAATAAATACCAATGTGTGTGTGTGTGTGTGTGTGTGTGTGTGTGTGAGAGAGAGAGAGAGAGAGAGAGAGAGAGAGAGAGAGAGAGAGAGAGAGAGAGAGAGAGAGAGAGAGAGAGAGAGAGAGAGAGAGAGAGAGAGAGAGAGAGAGAGAGAGAGAGAGAGAGAGAGAGAGAGAGAGAGAGATTTTAAATCCCAACCCTGGATCACTCATTTAGTAATAAATAAATTTGATACAAGTATATTATATAACATTTTGGTTGTGATATCCTGTAAATAAGATCCATCAACCCATAAGCTACTTAGCATGGGTAGATAAGCCTATCATATTATTCAAACTAGATTTTCCCACTACTTTAGATATAAACCTGTAAGTCTTTTTTGGGGAATGTGGGATACCAAATCTGTTTTTAATCTCATTCCTAGACCTCATTTGATAATCATTGAACAAATCCCTCATTACTGAGATACTACACAAATTACAATATTTTGTTGAATAACTCTGAGTCAATGCCAAGGGATTTTCATTTAGGTATAATCCTCACCATATAGATATATTGCTCATTTCATAATAGGGATATGACCCTATAGTAATTCTATCAAAGATAAGTCTTCTTACATGAGACCATGTTCTCCATAATGTAGAAAATACATCAGAACCAAACACTTTTACTTTAAGAACACCCAACAAGTCATAAAATGGTATACCTTTCCATTTCTCACCATTAAAGATGGTGTATCTCTCAATAATATTCCCAATAAACACTTTCAAAGGATCTTATCCATCTAGATATTTCAAAATACATTTGGCTACAAGGACAATGTTGTTAGTCTTAATGTCTTTCATCCCCAAGCCTTCGAGATGTTTTTAGCCTACAACACTAGTTAACACAATGCCTCTTTTTATTACCTACCCCATCTGACCATAGGAAGTCTCTTGGTATTTCTCAAAATTTTCCATATGATAATTATCAAATAACAAAGCTAAGGCAAGATAGATGTGATCAAAGTCTAAGAACTTTTGAACCACTTGCATTCTACCAATCAAGGATTAGTTATGAGTCTTCCATTGAACATGTTTCTTTTGAATTTTCTAAAAGAGCCACAACCGCATGTACTTAGTAGAAGGGTAAATATAAAATAGTATTCCTAGATATATGAAAATGGATTTAGAACCATATCATTTCCAATCATGGGATAAAAGCCAATTTGGGACCATCTCAAACTACCCAAGTACTGAGGATTTGGGAGGAGAAATTTTTGCACTAGAAGCAAGACAAAAGAAACGAAGCCTTTCAAGACCCTTGCAAACGTTAACTTTTTTTAGTTCTAAGAATAGTGATATGTCACCAAAAAAATGAGATTTAATGAGTATATCACCACTAGGAAGACTAAGGCCTTTTAGAGGGTCCTCGTACATCAGATGATCTACAAATATAAAAGAGGGTGTCAATAACTATGACAAACAAGGAAGGGGCAATAGGACAACCATTTCTAATAGATATTTGTAAGGTTATGGGCTCAATAGAATAACCATTAATATCTACAACAATCAAAACAGATTTAAAAAGAATTTGAATCTAATTGTAGAAATATTTAGGAAACCCATAATATTGTAAAATTTTAGTGATGAATGACCATTCAATTCTATCATAGGCTTTCTCAAAATCGAGAAGCACCATCACCACATTTTAACCATCAACCTTATCCTAATGCATGGCCTCCAAATTGGTAATTAATAAAATTCTCCATAATGTAACAATCTTTAATAAACCAGACTAAGTAGCAAAGATGAACTTATTTAACAAATCTACTAACCTTCTTGCCAAGACTTTAACCATGATCTTATAGGATATGTTAAGAAGGGTAATAGGCCTCTAGTTCTTGACTAAGGTCTTTACTCCATCTTTGGGAAGAATTTTAATGACCGCCATATTAACCTCATGCCCCATAGAACCCTTCTCACTAGCATCATCATATAAGGCCAACAATTCCTTTCCAATCCATTCAATGTTGACCTTGTAAAATATAATCGGGTAACCATATAAACCAATATATTTATCATTGACCAAGGACACAACATAAGATTTAATTTTCTTAATATCAATATGTTTCTCAAGCCTACTAATGTCCTCACTTGATATCTTTTTAGGGATCAAATTAATACAATTCTCAAGAGCCTATTGGTTTTCATCTCCATGTTAAGTGGAAAAAGTTGACTGTAGTATTCATAGAAAGCATTCTTGATAACAATTAGGTCTGAAGCATGCTTTTCATCTATCTAAATAGATTCTATAAGTTTCCTCTTATTTTTGGCTCTAATAATATTGAAGAAATACTTAGACCCTTTATCACTCTCATGAAGCCAATTCATCCTTGCTCTAATTTCTTACCCTTTAATTTTATAATTTTGTACTTTTATTAAAGATTTTTTAACCCTTATAAGTTTGATTTCCAATATAATACCTTCTATCTTAACTTAAAATTTATTTTCAACCTGATTAAGTTTGAGTTGGGCTCTTGATTCCTCAACATTAGAACCCATAGACTTCTTTTTCCCTATGATTTTAAAGATGTGTTTCCATGAATTAATAAGGTCATCTAATAAGTCTCTAAGGATTTTATGGAAATTGCATAATTATGTTAGGTATGACACTATTTTGATAGCATCAACGGTACCAAGAACATGCAATAGATATGAATTGAGTTTAAAGGGCCTTTTATGACAATTTTTTCTTTGGGAAGTTTCAATCTCTAGGTTGGTAGCTATCGAAATGGGGGGATGATAACAAAATGGATATAGGGGATACCATAATGGGGGATTGACTAACATTTGAAGAAAATGAAACAAGAGAGGGATCAACATAGACCCTATCAAGTCTACAGTACCCTTTGTAGTGAACCTTCTAATTGTTGCACCTTGTAAACCATTAACATGAAAAATCTTGTTTCCTTTTTTTGCACTGGATCAAGCACATTAGATTTCCTTTTTAGTATATTTTAAAAGAATAATCCAATACCTTTCCACTTAAAATGTAATCCACCTAATTTATCCTCATTATATTTTATCATATTAAAGTCCCCTACAAAAATCTAGTGTACATTGGGTAAGTTTGAGATGGCCTAGTGCCATAATCCCACTCTTTTATTATAGTCATTAGTTGCATATATGTTACAAATAACAAAAATTTAGCTATTTTCACTAAACTAAAACTAAATTTCTCTTTGGAAAGGAGACACACCCTTATCAATAATTGAATCATCCCATTTAGGTCCTACTAAAATGACAACTCATCCCTTCCCTCTTTCATGATTGGAGTGGAAACCAATAGCTTGATCCAATAAAATTTTTAGCATAATGTGAGCTTGAAAGCCTCCAACTTTGATTTCCAGTAAACATATTATATTTATGTTTCAATTTATGACATCATCTCCCAACAATACACTTCTTATCAGTCATTTACAACGCCCTAACATTCCAACTGTGTAAATTAATTATAATAATGAGGGGGTTTATCATTTTGGTACAACCTATTCAAAAATAATTTAATATTGGTTTGCTTATTCTTATATCTACCATTAATAATAGTTGCATCTTGATTTTCAATGACTTTTCCCTTTTGTACATGCTTCTTGAGCACATCAATAAAAGGACCATCCTTGTTCGAAGAAATGTCCATCGTGAAGAGCATGTTTCCATCCAAGGTAGAATTCTTGTCAATTAGGGATTTCTTAGCATTTTTTATTTCCCTGGCCCTCTCAACAATTGTCGTTAGAGTTATCCGCGAAACATTAATCCTAGAGGAAATTTTTTCTTTACCCATGGACATAGAGTTATCTTTAGAGAAAATTATTGATTTTAATCTTGTTGAAGAAAAGCTTGATGACTCTAAGGGGTTATCATTGCACCAAATCATCATTCTATCAGTGCTCAATACAACCACTCAACTTATAGTACACACAAGAGGTGGTTAAAATCTTGTCATGAATTTCAAGGGGAGCACTCAACATTTTTCCAACAATCTCCCCCTCAGCCTTACCCAAGGGTCTTAGTGTTTAAACCTGTGACCAAGATCTGATACCACTTGTTAGATTGGGGTTGTCTTTGCACCAAAAGATTGATCTATTAATGCTTGATAAAACCACTTATTTTACAGTACATTGGACGTAGTTAATCCCTTGCATTAATCTTGAGGGGAGTATTGAACATTTTGCCAACATAAGAATGAAGATGTTGCAAATACTATTAAAGAGTAAGTACTAACCTAAAGAACCTCCATTATGATAGAACATGACTAGGTAGATAAGACTATAATTTGTATGAGTGCCCTTAAATGACACTACTTAAATTAGGAGCAACAAATAATTGAACTCAAAGATACATATGGCATAAAAAACCAAAGCATAAAGAGTTAATCAATTGGACCAAGGAATCATTAAAACCAATATGATAAACCTCCCCCCTCCCTATAATGTAGACAAGGGAGAGGTGATATGTACACTGAAAATAATGGCTAAGAAGAACTACATGATGAAGAACTAGGAACATCATAGGTGAAGAGAAAGTACGTAATATTATCATAGAAGGATCACTCTCTTGATACATATCATGAGTCTTATGTCATGAAATGAACACTTAATTAACAAATGTGGATGATAAATAAAGGTGAACATCAACCCGCCATGACACTCTATAATCTAGTGCATGTATAATAAGGCACAAGATGTGCTAGATCTTAGGTATACAATGCATAGTGACACTTTATCTTAGTGTGTTTGCATAAAGAAATTGCTTACAAAAAGATGTTTAAAATGATTAGAAATTATAAAAGGCTATAAATACAAAAATAAAAACCAAAGATGAGTCATCCAAATTAGAGAAAGACATATGTGGACCTGAAACACCTAAGATATTCACTAGAGTGTATAAATGCAAAATACTAAATAAAATATACCTAGAGTACAGTATGGAAAAAAGACCCATGTAATTGGAAAGAGCATAAAATCAAGTTTCCAATGATATAATTTTTTTAAAAAGTGAAGTCTGAATGTTCAAGTTATGTCTCACAAAGTGCAAAATAAGACTTCTATATTTGATAACAAAAATACTATTAAAAAGGAAAAATCAGAAACTCACACCTCTAGAAATGGATATATCTTGGAAAAATATTTCTCATGATATGGGATTTATCAAAAAATGCCTATGTATGCCCAAGATATGGCCAAACAACTATAACCTACTTTTTATGATAGAAGAACAAAGTGATCGATAGGTTCATGGTTGTCAAATATTGTCTTGCTCTATTGACATCAATGCTGGCATTGACATGACATCAACATAATTCAAAAAAATATATGTGACTTTTAATTAAAAGGTTTATAAAAAAAATTCATAAAAAGTTAAAGTCCTTTTTGGAAAAGAATTTTTTTTTTTTTTTTTTTTTTTGAAGTTTTGCCTTGTTTTATGTGTCAAGGCCTTGAGGAAAAAGTTTTTCCTTCAAAAGTCAACTATTGCCAAAGGTGATAATTTTTGTATAGAAATAAGGGGTTTTGGGCACTTTAAGCACAAGTGTGAGGTTAGTTTGAGCCTAAACTACCCAAAAAAAGGTCCACCACTAGACCTAACAAAAAACTTTGAAAACTAAAATCCTCAAAAAAAAAAAAAAAACTAAAGAAAAATGACCAAAACATCTTATGAAGAGAACATGAGCATATAGATTTGGACCTCTAATACCATGTAAGAGTTGAGGAAAAAAAAATTCTACAACTCCCAAGAATCACCTGCATGCACACCTATCACAAAAAGAGAGAAGCAAAAAAGCTATCGAGGCCAAAAGTTAATGATCCAAATAAGAGAAATCATATTGATATGTAAAATAAATAATGCAATAGAATTACACAATATTTTTCTATTCTAAAAATATAAAGAGAGAATCCTTATAACATGATTAAAGTAACCCTAAAGGAGAAAACCCTAAAGAATTAGAAGATGCCTGAGTTAATATTAAGTGTAGAGTATAATAGAGTAATAATTAAACAAATAATTATTAATCACAATATGATAAGTCTAGCAACTCCATAGCTTCCAAGAATTATGTGCATGCAAACTTGTCATAGAAAGAGAGAAGCAAAAAAGCTATAGAGACTAGAATTCCATGATCCACAAAAGAGGAGACATTTTGATATGCAAAAGACACAATGCAATAGAATATAATAATTACAAGAGAGACCAAACCTAATATAGATGATCAAAACCCTAAAAGGATATCTAGGTTGCAAAATAGTAATTAATAAAATAATTAATTATTATATACTAAAAGTTTAACTTAATTAATAAAGACATAATAAAAAACTTAATAATAACTCAACATGATTTAATTAATAAGGAAAAAACCTTAATACTCTAACACAATGAACATAGTTTTGCTTGAATTTTTACTTTTCCTTGGATTTTTTGTCCATTTCTACCCATTATTTTTCCACCCCTAAGATTCTAGTGCACATACCAAGGTTCAAAAGCAGTGAGGCCAACATTGAGGTTATCCCATACCCCTTGGTAATAGCTAATATTATCCCTAATCCCTTGGTATGGGATGAGATTGTCCCTTATTCAAGGTGTTTTGCCTTACATCCTGAGCTATTTTGGATTTTTCAATTTTTTCCCTATCTAACACATTCAAATCTTTTAATTTTGATTCAAATTTTTCTATAAGAATATGCTTACTCACTTAATTTAGACATTCATAATTAATATAACCTATTGTGCATGCCCATTGGTTATTCATACTATCAATTTGGGAGCAAGATCCATTTAAGTCATCATCCATCCAAGAAACCTTTCAAGGTGTATTCAAGTGTTCAACTCTTCAAGTTTTCAACCCTTTAAGTGTTCAAGATCATAATTACAATAATGGATCTATGATTTGTAACTTTTAGATCCATTAAATTAGTTGGAGACATCGTACATCATCATCTACATAGAAGCATTTATACATCTTCGTGGATTATAGATCTAGATCCTTCCATGGAGATTTAACTAGTGAGGTAAATATTTACATTTGTCTTGCTTTTACATTCCTAAAATTATTTTAAGGTTAACTCCTAAGTGAGAGCTTGACTAAGGTAATCCCCTCGACCACCAAAAATTAGCATTTTCTTGTGTCTAAGTGCAAATCTATGATTTCTTGGAACAATGAACTTGGATTTTAGAACTAGGATTTTATTTTCTTGTCAGACTTTTAGTTTTTAGGATTTCAATGTAGAGAAGGTTGAGGTCAACCTCAACCTCAACCTAGGTCATCCTTGAACCCAAGTCAACCTTGACCCTCTCGGTCATCCTTTACTAGAGACCTCTAGATTTTTAGATCCAATATATCTTAGTTTCACAGTCTCAAATCGAGCTCTATTTTAGTTTTTGATATAGTTTGACGTACAATGTTTAGATTTGAATTGGTCTTAAAGGTGAGTTTATTTCATCATTCATCATTTCATAGCACTTACTTTTATGTATCATTCCTAATTCTTTCATGTTCTTTGTTGGCATTAAGTTATTATTTCCATTAGTGACAACACTTATCTATATCAGTATTGCTACCAAGCTCAGCACTTAGTTTTCTACACTCACCGACCATTCTAGTATTAACCAAGCTTCGAAGTGTTTAGTAGTATACACTGAGCAAAACAGTGGCTACCGAGTAAATTTAGGCAATGTGAAGCTTCATAGTGTCTACCGAGCTTCTCAATGTCTACCGAGCCTCATAATGTCTACCGAGCAGTAAGTTTGTGTCATGAAGATTCAATGTAAACTGAGCATTGGAAGAATTAGTGTTTACTGAGTGAAGCAATGTAAACTTGGCGTGTAGTATCTATCGAGTGACACTACATCTACCATGTCACCAATGGTCACTGAGTTAAGAACTACATCAAGTGATTAGTATGGATTGAACCTTCACTTCTACTAAGTGCATGACAATGCCGTGTAATTTAGTGGACGCCGAGTATTAGAAGGTCACCAAGTCAGTTTAGTGAACCTGAGTTATTTACTATTGGGCTGACTTTGTAATGTGTTGTTCACTTGTGTTTTGACCGACCTTGCAGTTTTGTAAATTGGAAAGGTATATATGTAAGATGTATTGTAAGATATCATTGTATTGAAATATTTTTGAAGCAAATTTTGAGAAGTGCATGCGAAGGATTATCAGCAACAGTTTGAGGAATGCAACAAGGTCAATACAAAAGCAGAAAAGTCATATTTATCACATAAGGTGATTAGTGCATAAAGGATCTTATCAGCAATTAGCTGTAAGTAGATCCACTACTTCATCCTAATAGGTGAATCTGTTTCTAAATCCTTTAACAGGGTGGACTTAACAATCTTTGTAAAATCTCTTAACCAAGTGCATACTTCATCGTATGTTTGTAAATCCTCTAACAAGGTGACCTAGCAGTCCTTTGTGCTCCTAATAGGGCAGATCACCAAAAGTGGTCAATGTAAGCCTTAACAGGCCAACTCTGTGCTGCAGTAATGAAGTTTTGTGGGTATCATCCCCACCCCAGTTTTACTTTCTATTTGGAAGGATTCTAGGTTACCAAAACATTGTGTTCTCTTGTGTGATAAATGTTTTATCTTTTAGTACTAATGTATACAGTAACATAGATGGATTTATGGTGAATTTAAAAGAAGAATTTTAAAGTTACCGATTCACCCCTCCCATCTCAGTAACTTATCATATCTTGAATATTTCCAACAATTGGTATCAGAGCTTTATGGTTCTCAGGATAAAGTTTAACAGCTTGAGCAAAGATCTAAGGACAAATGGAGATATTCAGACTTGACAAGGCAATTGAAAATGAAAAACTAGATCTGGAGATGGCCATAGCTCAACTCAAGGAAGTGAAAGAACATCTTTCCCAATCCCTGAAAAGAAGGAAGGAACTTACAAGACAAATGTATGACCATCAGCATGTTGAAGAAAAGATTGAAGACCTTTTCCCATCAAGCAGTTCAGATGAAGCTAATGAGGCAATCAAAGAACTCCTAGCAAAGAATGGCTCTCTGTAAGAAGAAGTAAGGAAACTCAAAAGAGAACAAGAAATTCAATCAATTAGGCTATGTGAGATTTTGGAACAAAGGAATAAGGAAAATGAAGACTTAGAGGCAAGAAACAATGAAGAACAAAATCAATCCAATTAGTATAAAGATCTTATTGATCAAATCACTAAAGCAAATGAAGAAATCAAGATTCTCAAAGCATAGAATGAAAGAATAAGAAATGATCTAAATTTTGAAAGAGAAATTAAGGAAAGAACAATGAGAGAACTGAGATCTAAAAATAAAATCATTGAAAAATTGAAGAATGACCTAAATGCTGAAAAAAAATCAATGAAAGAATGATGAAATCTCAAGAAGACATGAATCAATTGAATTAGCAAAATGAGCAGAATCTTCATAGGCAAAAAGGTAAAGCAGGACTTGGATACAATGAAGAAGAAGGTGAATCTTTCAAGCAAGGTGCAAAAAGGAATCAAAAACCCTCATGCAATCATTGTGATAAAACTGGTCATACATCAAACAAATGTTGGAGCAATGGAAAAGCAAAATTCAATGGAAAGTGTGACAATTGCAATCAACATGGTCACAAAGCCAATGAATGCAAGGAGAAACCAAAATTTGAAGGTAAATGTCACAAATGCAAAAAGCATGGTCACAAGGCATCTGAATGAAAATCCAAATCATTCAATCCAACTTAACAACGTGTAAAGGCAATATTTGGATGGGACTACAATACCTGGTGTAGATGTCATTATTATGGAGAATATGGACACACTGGCATAAATTGTGCAAGGCATCATCTAAGAAAGAAGGATACTACTATAAGGTGTTACACATGCACTGAACTCGGTCATATAGCTAAAAATTGCATGAATATAAGAAAAGTTGAAGATGAAAAGAAAGCAAGGGCTGACAACGTAAGGAAACAAATGAGGCAGCAATGGATTCCTAAATCCACTAAGGATACAAGCTCAAATCATGGTAGTGAAGTCACTCAAGAAGTGGGTGATTCCATCCCCTCAAACTAAATTCCCAATTATGTGTTGGAGTTGTACTCAGCAAGAAAATCATAAGTAGTTCCAACAAATATGAAGAATGCAAATGATCCAATAAGGTTATCTTTCACCGAGTTGCATCAGACTCCACCGAGAAAAGTTGGTTGAAGACCTTACCGAGCAAGGTCAGGAATAAGGGAAATTTGGTTTGTTCGTCGAGTTGATACTCTTGCCGAGTTAGGTCAGTGGATGACAATCTATCACATACTTTGTCATAATGGTTTCGAGCATTTATGAAAATTTCTCAACAAAAGGGGCAATTTCAACTTCATTTTTCCACTACATTCACAACAATCAAAGAGTAGAATGATTTGAAAGAGAATTATAGTGTTTTCAAGTGATTTAGCAGTCAGATCTTCATGAATTTTATCATCTACCGAGCAACGATGGCATCTACCAGTGGAAGTAGCACTAAACCAAAGAAGGGTTCTGAAATGCTGGTTAAGGGCGTAGAATGGAAAGCACCAAATTTCAAGCTCGTTTTGGCCGTTGCTGAATCACTTGATCCCTACGGTGCTCAGTCGCAAATCCCACCAAAGGTACTCCTAATGAACGACATAAGAACTCATTTTAAATGTACTGTTCAAGAATTAGGGACATTAGAAATGGATAATGACTTAGCTAAAATGTGTGTTGACAAAGTTTTAAAACCCGAGCATAAGCACTTTGAAACAAAAGGATTAACTCATATCCCTCACATGCTACAAAATTTCCAAGTAAAATGGATAAGGTATATATTGAGTCGATGCCACAATGGACAATTATGGTTGGAGCAACCCATTCTGATTACAAAGAAGATGATACACAAGGTTACGGGTATGCCAATACTAAGCAAAGCTAAGTCAACCAAAACCCTAGGTCGAGAGGAACTGCAAAAGAAAACCCTAGCCAAGTGGGACGGTAGAGGTTTGAAAATAAACAATGTCACTGACATAGAGCTTAGGTTTGGCATCCACATCATTGCACATAAGATCTATAGCTTGAGTCAGTCAAACAGTGTTCCTTGTGAGGCAGTTGACCTAGCATACAAAGTTCTAAAGAAGAATCTTGAATTTGATCTGTCAGATGTGTTACTAAAGCAATTGAACAAAAACATTGAAAGTGTGAAGAATTCCAAGAACAATTCCTTCAAGTTCAGTTCATTGCTTGTTTGATTATTCTTTTATGTTCAAAAATTCTTTCCATCTAAGGGCACAGTCGTGTGGAGGAAAGACACCCCTGTTCTTCATCAGATAAATGAATTTATTGAAGAAATGGGTGAAAACTTTGAAAGGGTGTTGGATAACTATTTTGAGGCATTCAAGGAGACAATGAACAACAGATTTCATATCCCACCCAGGCTTGTAGAAGACTACAAGGATGATATATGCTTCATGGTGGACTGTGATAGAGTGTACATTCAAGTAGTCATACTTAGAGTGGCATGGGTAAAACCATTGCCTTATGAAATTAACATTGATGAAGCTAGAGACATCATTGAGGTATTAGTTAATGAGCCAACTAATCCTAATCTTCCTACATTTGGCACATATGAGGAAGCCAAGAAGAGGATAGAGCTTAGTATTAAGATTCCTCAAGCTCTCAACAGAGGTAAGAAGAGAATTGCCAAATTGAAGATAGTTGAACATCCTCTTATGCTTACTGAGGGCAAGAGTGAGGATGAAGAGGAGGAATATGAAGAAGAAGAAGAAGAAGAATCAGAGAAAGAGGAACCAACAAGGAAGAAAGGTAGAGTGATTATCACCAAACCTCAGAAGAAACCAACTACAGTGTTCTCCAAAAGAGGCAAGAAAGTTAAAATTGAACCAGTATTTATCTGCTTTGCACCTACATTTGAGGAAGGATGAAACAACTAAGAGTTGGAGCAGGAATTTGCAACTTCAAAGTTCTCAAATATAAGACTTGGACTCCAACTGAGCAAAAGGAGTTTGAGGACTTAGTTGTGGAAAAGATGGGTATTTGGAAATACTCTCCTACACAAAAACAACTTCAAATCTATGTAGATCTTTTTGCTAAAATCAGTGTCAGATGGGAGAGGACAGTGAAAACTGTAAAGGACATTTTTGAACAACAGCTGAGATAGTTGGTACCAAATTTGACTGATGCAGAAGTGAAGAAGGCATTAAAAGAGCATGAAGATAGAATGATTCTAAAGCTTAACACATGCTTCATATTAACAAAGAATATAGAATTAGTGCTTAAGTATGCCTCAGATGTTTGGAGAGATATATATCATCTCAACAAGCCATCAGAAGAAATTGTTGAAATTAAAGATGATGACAGCAGTGACAACAACAATGATGATGATGATACTCCTTCAATCATAGTCACATCAAGAGACTTGCATGCTCTAATGGAGAAGAAGGAAGAAGAAAAAAAGGAGGAAGAAGCAGAAGAGGAAGAAAAGGATGAAGATGATTTGGTTAGAATAGCAACTGAAGCAATTGCATCTCTTCCTCGCACTCCACCACATATTGTCACATCTGTGGAGACAACTTCTACTAGTGAGATTGTGAGCACAACAGTAACATCAATTACTCAATCTTCACCAACCCCCCTCCCAGCTCCAGGTATCTGCAATGGAAGCGTCAAGCACTTCATCCACCGAGCTGACTATTACTTCTTCAGCTACCGAGTTAGCTCCTTCTTCTCCTGCATCATCAGTAAGTGCAACACTTAGTTCTACAATTTTTTCTTCATCAATTCCAGTTAGCTCTACAATTTTGATTTCATTAGCATTATCTGCATTCACTTTGATTCCAGTTAACTCAGATATTTCTATGGGTATTCTACCAAGTGTGGCACCATTTTTGGGAAGTGTTTCAGTTTTTGATTCAGTTGGTACCTCTATTGGCATTCAATCCTTTAGCCCTATTCCATTTTTCACTGCTAGCCCTTCTATCTCCACTATTATGTCAGTTCCAAAGGTCAAACCAGTAATCACAGAAGCAGAACAAAGGCAACCATTGAAACTTCTTATCACTGGAAAGGGAATTGAAGAAGATATTGACTTAGACATAGAGAAAGTAATTCCTAAGATTGACTTTGACACTACTACCAGTGAAGAGATGAGATTAGCAAGTCAACTTATAGAGAAGAAAGCTACATAGAAGCAATTAAGGTCTGAAAGGGACAAGGAGTATAGAATAATTGAAAATGCCAAGAATATAATTACAGATGCTATAGGTGTTGAAGTGGATTCCACTCAACACATTTTGATTCAGTTAGAAGAGGCTATACAAAAATTTAATGAGGACTCTTATGGACAAGAGAAACTAATTGAAAAGGCTGAAAGGAAGTTTGATAACAAGGTGCTAGAGCATATTGCTCAACAGATTGCAATCAAACAAGTTGAATTGTTCACATTTTTGGGTAATTTTGAAAATATTTTTAATAATGCAACATCACTTTTTGCCAAACTTTGTGATGTCTCCAGTTTTACTAAAGAAATGAAGCAAAAGCTAAATAAGATTGATGTTGATATGAAATCAAGTGCATCAAAGTTGCAAACTAACCCCTCCTCTAGCTCCTCTAATCACACCAAGGTGAAATATTTGGCAGAAATGCAAGTAGAACTTCTAAGAGAAGAAGCAAGAATAAGAGCAAACTTGATTGATATTCAGAGCATGGTCTTGCCAATAATGGATACAATGTAGAAACATATTGCTCATTGCAAAACATTGGTCTAGGATCAGAATTTCTCAATTGTTGATCACCTGATCTAATTATCAATGGAAGTTCAGATTGCTCTCTACACATGTCAAATTTTGCAAGAGAATTGGGATAACTCATTCACCCTCATCGTCAAGGTACATCAAGAATTTCTATCTCATTTTGGTGTAACTATATAGATAGTAAATGTAGCCCTTTGGAATTACTGTCAAAAAGGGGGGGAGATATCTGTATAAACAAAAAAGGGGAAACTTTGTATATAAGGAAAGATATTAGTATAAGTGAAAGGGGGAGATAACACTTAATAGAGTCAGTATGTATATGTGTATAGCTATGTACATAAGTATCTTTGTGTATACATTATGTTTCATCAAGGAGATATATGTAGGAATGTATATACAGCAGCTTTACAAAGATCAATTTTGAAAAATCAAAATTTAGTAAGATTGTGTACATATATTTTGGCTTATAAGTGTTTTGTCACTAATGCCAAAGGGGGAGATTGTTGACATTAAGTTATTATTGCCATTAGCGACAACACTTATCTATATTAGTATTGCTACCAAGCTCAGCACTTAGTTTTCTACACTCATTGAGCATTCCAGTATTAACCAAGCTTCAAAGTGTTCAACAGTACACACCGAGCATAACAGCGGCTACCGAGTAAATTCAAGCAATGCGAAGCTTTGTAGTGTCTACCGAGCCTCATAGTGTCTACCGAGCAATAAGTTTGTGTCATGAAGATTCAATGTAAATCAAGCATTGGAAGAAGTAGTGTTTATTGAGTGAAGCAAGGTAAACTTAGTGTGTAGTATCTACTAAGTAACACTATATCTATCGAGTCACCAATGGTCACCGAGTTCAAAACTACATCGAGTGATTAGTATGGACCAAGCCTTCACTTCTACTAAGCGCATGACAATGTCATGTAATGCAGTGGACATCGAGTATCAGAAGGTCACTGAGTTGGTTTAGTGAACCCAAGTTATTTACTATTGGGCCAACTTTGTAATGTGTTGTTCACTTGTGTTTTGGCCGACCTTGCAGTTTTGTAAATTGGAAAGGTATATATGTAAGATGTATTGTAAGATATCATTGTATTGAAATATTTTTGAAGCAATTTTTGAGAAGTGCATGCGAAGGATTATCAACAGCAGTTTGAGGAATGCAACAAGGTCAATACAGAAGCAGAAAAGTCATATTTATCACATAAGGTGATTAGTGCATAAAGGATCTTATCAGCAATAAGTTGTAAGTAGATCCATTGCTTCATCCTAATAGGTGAATCAGTTTCTAAATCCTTTAACAGGGTAGACTTAACAGTCTTTGTAAAATCTCTTAATCGAGTGCATACTTCATCATATGTTTGTAAATCCTCTAACAAGGTGGACCTAGCAGTCCTTTGTGCTCCTAATAGGGTAGATCACCAAAAGTGGTCAATGTAAGCCTTAATAGGCCAACTTTGTGCTGCAGTAGTGAAGTTTTGTGGGTATCATCCCCACCCCAGTTTTACTTTCTATTTGGAAGGTTTTGGGTTACCAAAACATTGTGTTCTCTTGTGTGATAAATGTTTTATCTTTTAATACTAATGTATGCAGTAGTATAGATGGATTTATGGTGACTTTTAAAGAAGAATTTTAAAGTTACTGATTCACCCCTCCCTCTCAGTAACTTATCATATCTTGAATATTTCCAATAGTTCTTATCTATAATATGAGCTTTAGATCACTTGTATTTCAATTGGTCAATTTACTTGCTATCAATAATAATTAATTAAAAAAGTCATTGACATGATAGTAAGGAGAAATAATATCCTATAGAAAGAGATTCCTTGAGTATACATCTTCAAAAATGTCCTAGATTCAACGTTAATATCCCTTGTATCTTATTTGTGTTAGTGTAGTTTTTTATTTTTCCTATTTTGCTAGGTTTTTCCTACACTTTTAATAATCTCGCTTAGGTTAATAAAGCATGTCTTATTAGGTGAATGGTTGTGAGGTGTCACCTTCCTACATGTGAGCATCCATTAGCTATCTTGGGAAGATACTTTGTTATCTTTAGTCCGATAGATGGTTGCTCCTCATTGGTTGGTGTTGCCACCTCCTCCCTCTTCCTAGCCTATATAAGCATGCTACCTGGCTTGTTTTTGCATCCTCTTAATGCTATTTTGCTTCCAGCATTTGCATTACTCTCTTGGAGACTAACTCTATGATGCTATTTTGATTTTATATCATTTGCATTCATAGTTTAGATATTTATTCTTTGCACTAGTTTTCTAGGTTATTAATCTTTTCAGATTCTAACATGGTATCAGAGCTTTTCTATGTGCAAGAGTAGATTTTAGTTTCCATATTTGAGAGATTCGGGGGGGGGGCTAATAAACTTTAGTGTAGTTTTTTGAAAAATGAAGTATGCTCTTCTCTTGCATCTTTGGATGATCCTGAGAATTAGAAAAGTTTTGACAAAAACAATTTTTCTCTGGGGTTTTAATCTCAAATCTGACAACCAACATGCATATTTGGAGTTTTCAATCAGTATTGCAAGTTCCAACATACCATTGATGGACTTAGGAAGCTGATCCAGCATTTGCATGTCATATTTTGGTTGCTAGGGTCATTTTTTTATTTTTTTGAGCCATTTTTTACTGTTAAAGGCATCCAATTTACACTACAACAGCATCTTCTATACATCAAAAAGAAAAACTCTTTTTGGGTTTTGTTCGCAACCTCGAAAAACCATTTGGGTATCTTTTAGATTTTGCATGCAAGCTGTATATTTTTCAGAATCGAGCATGAAAGGCTACAGCCATACCCCTCTCCGTTGGCAGTTGCAGATTTGAACGCAGTTTTCAAATGTCTCATTCTTGCTCATATAGACTCCGATTTTGATGATTCTTGCTATGAACTTGGCTATTTTTTTGTGCTCTATCCATTAGTGGAGTTGGTTTTTGATTTTCATGCATGAATTCTTTAAAAATTGCAGATTCTCAGCCGTGACTATGCACAGTTCTCGTTTTGAAAACTTCGGAGGATCATAACTTTCTCATACGACCTTGTATCGAGGCAATTCTTTTTTTGAAAGTGCATGATTTTTTGAGTAGATCACAATGGTGCTATTTGTTTCCTTGATTATTGTGCCCAAGTTTCACTTTTAACATATGCTCTTCATGAGGAGGCCCTGTCGATTTTTCTTCCATAACTTGAGCATACGGACGTATTTTTTTGATCCGAAAAATGCGTCGGAAAGCTGGTTCTGAGATGGAGATGATGGTACAAGTTTTTTTTATTTTTGCTATAGTTTGGTTGCCTATTTTGGCAATCAAAGCTAGATGTTCTATTTTGCCTTCCAGGAGCCATATCTCGCTCATTCAGACTCTTTTTTGGGCTCGCCAGATATGGTTGGAAAGCTGGTTCTATGAGTTATTTAGTTGTAGAGGTCTTTTATCCAGATTATGCTCCAAATTCTTTCTCCTTCGAGTTTTGCACTTTTGCACTCTAGCGGATTACTTGGATTCTACAGGTCCTGGAATCTCTTCTTCTGTTCTTTTGGCTCACTCTTCTTTCTGAATTCTGAGCATTGTATGCTTCTATTCTGTTGCATTCCTTTTTCTGTAAACGCACTGAGATAAAGTGTCTGCTTTTGCATATCTAGGATCTTGTACAACTTGTGTTTGTTTGTACTCACACTTTGTTATAAAGTGCCATGGGGGGTCATGATGTTTTGCCATTTTGTGCTCATCCACCTTTGTCAAGTGATTTTTCTTCCATGACATTAGCCCATGCAGTGTGTCGGTGACACTACCCTTTATCCTGTGCTTGTACTTCTATTGCACTGTTGGTGTTCTTGATTCTTCTTCTTGTAGATGTTTTTGGCATTGCATTTCAGTGTTCCTGTCACCCCTCTCCCTGTTCAGCATTATGGGGGGGGTTCACCTGTTGGCTCTATTGCTTCTTTGGTTCGGTTGAGTGATCTACGTATTCAGTTTTTGTTCCTATGTACTAGGCGGATGTAGTGGCTAGGCACCTATGCATTTCGGTGAGATGGTTCATCTACTATATAGACACTCATTCATTCCTAGCTTTGGAGGTCACCTCTTTGATTGATCATCTCTTCAGAATTTGTCTTCTCTACTTGGTCATGCACTATTTCAGTGAGGGTTCCAGCAGTTTCTTCTGACAGTGTTTGCAGCTTCATGCTTCAGAGATGCTTCATGCTCTTTTTTGTTCCTCTCTTTGGGACATTTCCTAGATTGGAGGCTTAGTTTCTTTCATCTAGTTCTTTTTCTTGTATTGGGTACCTGATCAGGCCTTATTGTCGGGACCCATTTCTACATCCACCTAAGCTTCGCTTATGGGGGGGTGTTAGTGTAGTTTTTTATTTTTCCTATTTTGCTAGGTTTTTCCTACACTTTTAATAATCTCGCTTAGGTTAATAAAGCATGTCTTATTAGGTGAATGGTTGTGAGGTGTCACCTTCCTACATGTGAGCATCCATTAACTATCTTGGGAAGATACTTTACTATCTTTAGTCTGATAGATGGTTGCTCCTCATTGGTTGGTGTTGCCACCTCCTCCCTCTTCCTAGTCTATATAAGCATGCTACCTGGTTTGTTTTTGCATCTCTTGTTTTTGCATCCTCTTAATGCTATTTTGCTTCCAGCATTTGCATTACTCTCTTGGAGACTAACTCTATGATGCTATTTTGATTTTATATCATTTGCATTCATAGTTTAGATATTTATTCTTTGCACTAGTTTTCTGGGTTATTAATCTTTTCAGATTCTAACAATTTGGGTTGTGTCAATCTAGTTTGGGCCATTTGCAATATTATTCTTAAAGGTATCTCTTTACCTTTCCCTAATGTAATAGATAAAAATAAACAAGCAATAAATGTATACTCCCTAATATTCCTTAACCTTCACCAGAATATCTATTTCTTCTTATTTTTTATGTGTATTATATTAAAATGGAAGTACCCATCGTCTAAGACCTTTTAGCTCTACCCTTTAGTTACCCTTATGGACCATGGATGGATTCATGCTCAATCAACTCTTTCTCCTATTTCATCCCGCTTCTTGAATTTTCTATTGGAAATATTAGATAGGTTAGGTTACAGGGGGGGGTGAATCAGGAACCAATAAAACTTCAACTTATTTAATCAATCAATCCTTCACATGATATTTTGATCTAATTGCATGCATGAAAGAATGAAAGTAGTAAAACATTCATAATACTTTGACACAAGATATGGTGACCCATAAACCTTCCAAATAGAAAGTAAAATTGGGGTGGGGATGATACCCACAAGCTTTAGTACTACAGTATAAAGTTGGCCTGTTAAGACTTACAATTGATCACTTATGATGATCTACCCTGTTAGGAGTAATAAGGACTACTAGGTCCATCGGGTTAAAGGATTTACAAAACATACAATGAAGTATGCACTTGGTAAAGAGATTTGTCAAAGACTGTTAAGTCTACCTTGTTAAAGGATTTAGTTGATACACCTATTAGGATGAAAAAGTGGCTAATCTCTGATCTACAACTCTGATTTGTTGGTTGAGATTCCTTTGAAATGTGAATATCACTTGCTATGATAGATAAATCTTTGTTGTCCCTTATACTGTTTGTAGCCTTCTTAATTTGCACTTCTGCTCTTTATATTCGATGCATACTTACTTTCACACATGTTTGGATTCGATACAATTCATTGCATATATACCAATCCAAATCACAATGCATCAAAGTCGGCTACAACATAGATTTCCATCAAGATCACAAAGTCGGCCCAACTACTGACACTCGGGTTCTTAAGACAAAATTGGTGATGTTATGATACTCGACAACCACTGTCAACACTTGGCATTGTCATGCATTTGGTAGACATAGAAGCTTGGTTTATACTAATCACTTCCAAGTAGCTTGAACTTGATCAACACTTGTGTGACTCAGTGAACACTATGAAATTGGGTATATAAACTGAATCACTTGGTTGATATTTCATGGCTCGATCAACACTAACACTACAAGCTCGATATAAATTGAATCACTTGGTTGACATTCCTTGGCTTGGTCAACACTAGATTCACATCACTGACACTGTGAGCTTGATAGACACTGGAAAACATAGATGACACTGTGCAACTCGGTAAATACTATGAAGCTCATTAGCATTGTCATTGATCAACTTGGTAGATACAGTTTGGTGTGAACTAAATGTAGATTATGAAACTCGATAGCAACTGTGGAACTCGGTAGCAACTATATATAGATTGCTTGGATTGATAGTAATTGTTGGGCTCGGTAGTAGCTTAACAAATTGACTAAGTGTGAGTCACTAATAAACAAACTTGACCTTTAGATCAAAATTTTCATCTATACAAGTTTTGAGACCTTATGGTTAGATCGTTTTGGCCCAACCTTGGCATAGGTTGACCTAGGTTGACCTATTCCCAAATGACTTTTCATCTGGAGGCCAATTTTTTGTTGAGTTTGGAAAGTTGGAAATTAGGTGACTTTGTTAGCTTGCTTTGTGTTTGCATTAAAAAACTAGTATAAAAGGAACCCTAGACACCTCATTTTCACATTCACAAGACATCAAAGGACATCCAAAATATTCATGATCATATGAACACACAATTACTAGCATCCAAGCATTGAAGTAAGTAGATTTTCCTAAGGCATTTTAAGCATTCAAGGTATTCAAGATTCAATGATCCTTTGTAAGCATTTCATCTTCGAGATCTAGCATTTTGTTGGACCTCAAGGGAGGAGATATACATTGTGGTATTCATCACTTTCTTCACTAATGCACATTTATATCCATGACACCATGATGTGGCTTTAGTAGATCCATTGCATTTGTGAAGATTTCCTACATCCTTCATTGTACATTCATCATTGACAACACACCATCATTATAAAATCCTTATTGACTAGGGTTTCATCAATCAAGGTGAATATTTACATTTTTCTTTCTTTCATTCATGCTTTACATTACATTTCATTTCAATTTTGATTCCTCAATATAGGGCTTGACCAAAGTAAGTCCACCCCCCTACAAACAAAACCAAATTTTCTTGTGTATAGGAGAAGGATATCCAAATTGTGGTTGTAGATCTAAAAACTAATCGCTAGGACCTCTCTAAAGAAGTTGGGCTGAATTTTCTATAGTGCCTTGAAAACATATTCATCTACTCGTAAAGTGTTTAGACACTTTCCCACCAATTCAACCTATTCTAGGAGGTATGAAAAAATAAGGTTTTCTATCATGGTTGTAGATCCTGTTCAAAATTGAAGTCAAAGTTTTAGATTTGTAATTTTTAGAGAAAAAAGATATCTTCTCTCACACGTTTCAAGGTAAGCCCTTTATCATTTATTTCACTTTTTAGCATAGACCTATTTTCATATCTTAATTGGGTTGTTTGCATATCTTTAGCAACTAGACCTATCTTACTCTTGTCATGAAGTCAATTAGTTCAATTCACATTTACATTGCATATCTTAAATCAATTTGCATTGCATGAAAGAGAACTTGCTTGCGTATTTCCTTGATATAGTTTGTGTTTAGTATTGTCACCTCTTCATCCATTTGAGTTTTGCCAATCTAAATTGGGCTATATCGAGAGTTATATTTGGAAGCCCCTCTTTCTCTTGTATTTAATGTTTAATGAGTGAAAGTATTTTTGTTAATGAATTTACCTCACATAATTTACATGATTAACATGCATCCATTTTTCACCTACTAAACATTATGTTACACTACCTCCAAAAGAACTATGATTATGAAAAAGAATGTATGTCCTAGGGAGGACAAAGAAAATTAACAATAGAAATGTTGAAACAAAATGATTATAGCTTAGTTATGAAACTCTCTCATGGAGTTCCACAAGGTAATGTAATGTACTTAAAAAAATTCTCGCAAATGTTATGCAAAAGTATGATAATTAAAATGATAAATATGAATTCATACATGAATATTTAATGCTATAATTTGGTACTCAATGTGTTGGTGACTCAAAATTAGAATGTTTGAGTGCGTTTAGCTTCTGTTAACTCTTTTGATTGATATATGACATGTCTTATATATGGAATGTAAAGCATATTTGATAAAACTTGACCTAAAACAATCAAGTACGGAAATTGAGACTGAATTTCAATTGTGAATGCCAATCCTTACAATAATAACATGTTTAAGAGATTTGATGAGACTATGGATTTGGGTACCCTTGTCCCATTCAAATATGTTCTCTAAAAGGGAAATTAAGTGTCAAGGTTTTTCATGTTAGATTTAGTCCCCATTTTAACATTTGATGACAATTAAGTTACAATGTTAAAGTTTTAAGATAGAATGTGACTCATAATAAGCTTAAAATGATGTCCATCGATTTGAAACTACAATTTGAAGTAGGTGCCAAATAGAGTGTGAAATTGTAAAGGAATATAATCTAAGTCACTACTTGTTCATTAGACATTACACTTGCTAAAGGTTTTGCAAATTAGTAAGCTTAGTGGGCTTAATCATGGGGAAAATCCACGATTAAGCACACTTGAGTTGGGTAGTACCATGATGGATTACTCTTAGGAAGCCCCAATGCTTCACCTTAGTGAGTATCACTTAGATGGGATAAATGTTGCATGGGCCATGCATTTTCATGAAAGATTGGCTCATGGTCCAATGAGCTTGACCAAAAAGATACACAATTGAATTTCAACAACAACGTTAAAAGTTAATATTTGTATAGCAACTAAACTTCCTATTAATCAAGCTCTCCTTAATCAATACAATAGAAACACAAAACCTCCTACTTAAACCTATTTTCCCTAGTCACCTTCAAATATAATATTGATTGTTTGTAGAAAAATATGAATGAATTAAAGAAGGATCTTTGATAATATCTTTAAGACCATCATTCTAAAGGATTGAGAGTCGAACTCTTAATCAATTTCAAGTTCTTCTTGATGTCAATTTTGCTATTATGAATCTTGATAAAGAAGCCATCAATTTTGTGAAACATTGCCTCCTTAAATAACTTATTTAATTAATGGGCCCTTGGTCTACTAGTGAAGTTGAATGGATCACAAAGAGACCATCAGGGATCAAGTCTTGCTGAGTGCAAGGCTTCGACATCATAAGGGATGAGGCTGGGATCGTGCCTCGGATGATTTTGACGGTGTGGATGCCCCTCAGTCCTTGGCTCTAAGCCAAAGAGGTTTTAGGCATGAATGGGTCCGTATCGAGTTCCTAAAAAGTCTAGAATCCTCCCAAAAAAAAATAAAAAAAAATCAAATCCTTATTTAAAAGACTTTCCACCTTTAAATTATAATCTCAATTAAAAAAGCTGAATTTGCTTTTCTTTTAATAGCCATGCAAAAATAAAAATACTTCGTTGGAAAATTGTAATGGTGTAAAATCCTAAATTGAATCAGATTTTTTTTATATCGTGTACCTTATGTATACCATTATAATTTTTTCTCCCTGTTTTTGTAACAACATAGTATGAAAGGAAAAGATCGATCAATGAAAATTGTTTTAAGACAGACAACCTTTAAGATTAACCAAACCATTTAGTGAAGTACGAACGTAAAAGTCTTTGCGCAAACACAGGAATTAATGTCGCATGGACTGTATGGAACGTGAAATGCATGGCTGGGGGCTTCTGAACATGAAAATGAAGAGGGAGCACAACAGCAAAATAGCGAAGAGAAGAAGAGAAATTAAACAAAATCATGAAAAGGAAGAGGATATTCTATTCGAGGACGAGGTAATTTGTGGGAAAAGTAGAGCACCCACTAGAGCCATCTTGACTAAGCACGCACTTGTACTGGATTCGTATCATTTGAGACTCGAAGACATTCTCAGTGTAATTTTCCAAATGCCACAACTAAATAAGCATCGTGGTTTGCTTTTTTCTTTCCTTTTTGTATTAATGCAGTTCTGATTTGTTTCTTTGTTTGCAAAAGCTGACTAGTTCTGTCTTACTTGAAAATGATGAAGGGATAGCTAGGTTTAGGTTGGCCATCGTGCTATTGAATAGATTAAGGCATGCCTAGTAGGTAGCTTTCGGATCTTCAAATGTCTACCAGGAATAGGAGCCCAAGTTCGTACATTCATAATGACAGCTTTCTTTACAGGCACCCATTTTGATCAAAAGTTAACCCTTTTGTCCAAAGCATAAAAACCCTTTAACTTCAAACATCAGTTGGTCAACTATTAGCCTATCTTGAACAACTTATTAAAGAATTATCTGATTTTTAATTGTTTTCGTGAGGCTTATGGCTCAAATGCCAGCTGACATTAATCAGGATAATTTAGTTCAAAGTTCAGCTGTGAAAGATTTTTCTATCTCGGAATGCTGTAATATCCCCATTTTTGAACAGGATTCACTAATAAATATAAATAAAATAGGAAAAAAAAAAAATAATAATAATAAAAATTAATCAAGATTAAGGAATGGTCAAAATATATGAAATAAAACAGAAAAAGTTTTAAATCCATCAGTCAGACGTGAGATATAAAAGGGAGAAGAGAAATTCATCTGAAATGGGAAATGTAGGAATGAAGGAAAAATGGAGCATGACAATCAAGGAAGGATTAATGGTAGAGGAAATGAATGAGAAATAAATTAGGAAGTGACTCTTTCAAAGAGCAGAAATCATGATGCTCGTATACCAAATAAGTCCTTCCTTTATAACCCTAAGAATAATTTATTCCATCGGCTTACATAGTGCTTTACTAGACATGTCCACTCAATACCAGTAAGTAAAATAGAACCATGCTATCTGCTAGCTTAGTCCTTGGATGTGGTCCCTCCATTGCTAAGCAATTGAATTGTCAAAACAGTTCAATTAACTAGGCTAATTTGTCTGATCTCATAATCTGTCCTATAACATTGCTTTACTGAACCTGTTACATGTGAGGCCTCGCCTCGACCCATCGTAGCTTAGTTGATACATTATTATTTTGATACTCATGACTCGATATGTTGAGACACTATTTGATGCACAAAATATTATTATGCTATTTTTTTTGATATGTGATGCTTTATTTTCAGATATTAAATTTCGTCATTTAATGCTTTATGAACATGTATAATGATGAAGTAAATGAATGTAGAACTAACACTTTGATTATGCAATTTTAATGGTAAAAAATATGAGTAGAATGAGATAAGCAACTAATTAGTAGAAAGATGGATATTTTAAATTTATATGATTTTCTTGATACGTAATTTACATATATGCATGTGATTTCTTGAACTACTGATGTGTGCAATGAGTGTGCAGGATATTTAGCTGGGAAACCTAATGGAAAGACGAAACGAAACTCTTTGCTAATTTGTGCTAATTTGCATTGTCTTTCTTTGAAAATTGTTAAATAGTCTTACTATTCTCTTAGCTTTTGATAGGTCCCTATTAAGTCTTTAAGGCCTAAAAACATTAAATCTAAGTACCCTAGGGGTAAGCATATGGGTTGAGAGTATTTTCCACTCCCCTAGCCTCTTTGGTTGACTTTTATGGTCACTCAAAAATCTTACTTTTGGTTGATTGCGAAAATTGATTGTCTCCTTCATGAGTTGGTGACTTAAACTCCATTTTGAGGTTTACCTAATGTCTAGTTGAGTTGGATGATATTTAGATGCATTTTTGGAAAAGTTTTGGTTGTTACCCAATCTCTAGTTTTAGAGAGAAGTTTCCAAGATTGAAGGGAAGGAAGGAAAAGCTCATCTCAACTTGTTCATTTTACCATAACCTTATTGTGAAGGTAGGAGTTCTTCACCTCTTTTGTTCATGTTGTTTATATTGTTCATGCATAAGTCATTGTATTGTTCATTGTATGCTTGTATTTGTGTTGAGTTTGCTTGGGAGGGATTGAAACATGTTTCTTGGATGTCTTTCTTGTGTTTTGCTTTGAATTTTGAGGGGATTGTATGGGGTTGTTTTGGCATTACTCACCCTTGGATAGGGAAAAAGTGCCCATGTACGGGCGAAGGGCTTTAGTTGGACTTCAATAGTGTAGAGTCTCTTCTCATGATGAGAAGAGGGAAAGAAGGTAGGGTGTTATGGGTCCCTACTTGCCATCACATACCATGTTTTGAAAATTTGAATTCTTGAAGAAGAGAAGGAATGAAAATCTTTGTTGTATTGGCCTCGAAAGGGCATTTGTGGAAGAACGGAAGTTTCTGAGTTTTTAGCCTCAAAAGGGCTATGTTATGGTATGGTGATCGACGTCTCCTATTGAGAAAATCCACCTTCTCCCTAGTCTAATTCAATGCTGAACCTATTGTGCAAAACCGGGATGGGGATGCAGGTTTGATTTGTTCTTCATATTATGTTTGTTTTACCTCCGGGTTAGTTCTTGTCTTCTCTATGATTCCCTTGTTGCATAGAAGATATTGGAAATGATTCCTTGTAAAGGCTCTAGAAGATAATTCAAATTGTATTGTAACATTATGTAAAAATGTATTTAAATTTTGATGTAGTGGCAAGGATGTCGAGTTTTCTTATTGGTTCTTTCTCGATAGAGCCTTGAACCAGGTTGATTAATAGAAGAGAAAAGATTGAGAAAACCTTCTTGCATTGTATCTTATGTTATTTCAATTTATGCATAAGTGTGTGGAAAAATAGATTAAATGGTGATGATCAATTATGAAATTTCCATGTTCAAATATGTTGTGGAAGAACGTATTTTATGTTGAAATTTGAAATTCAATTCGTGTTGATTTGGAAACAAATTAAATCTCATGTGGTTGATAAAACTAATTACTCAACGTCTTGTTTAAGCCAAGTAATTGATAATTCCCATTGGTTCTCAAAAAAATAAATAAAGTGAGAAATGAATATATATATATATATATATATATGAATTCCATTTATGTTAGATATATTTTTGCTTTTGACAGTGTATAAACTTCAAAAAAAAAGTCAATCAACACAAAAAAATCAACACTAAAATAAAATAAAATTAGGCCTTGGGAAAAAAAATGTTCACCCACAGGAGCAATTTGTTCTCTGGAATTTGTATGGGGATGCAAAATTAAATCCAATTGACAACAGAGTATATTCTCCTTTTGATTCCCTTTTAAAAATCTTTTATCAAATTCCTCATAAATAAAAATAAATAGAGTTAGTTTTAAAGGCAATATTTATACTTTAGAAATACCCCTTTTCCTATAAATTCACTTAATAAACTTTAAATCATTATTACCCCCCCTCCATCCTAAGTCCTTAACCTATCCCCCCTCACTCATCAATTCCATGGCGTCGGATTAGGACAGAGGCAGAGCCGAGCTCGTATATCAAAGTCAACGAAATAAATGTTGACATGGCCTTATATCCTCCTAAGATCTTGCAAGCACATAGACCTCGTGGGTGGCAAGGAAGGTGGTTGAGTGGGCATTTAATCCCATGCAACAACACTTACGTTTTAAAAAAAAAAAAAAAAAAAAAACCTTTAAATTTCCCCATTTAAGCGCTCACTTTTTGGAGGCTTTTTTGCATGTTAAGGAGACCATGCAAATGAAAACTTGCCCCCACCTGCCCTTTGTACACGCAGTACATGCCTAGTCAAATCAAAAAAAAAATTAAGCAAATTATACTCCACCTTTTAACCCCCCCCCCCCCCCACTCCTCCAATCCTTCATCCTATGCGTTTACTTTATGGAGGCTTCTTGCATGTCAGGGAAGGGGGACAAGGTCTGTGCCTGGCAGACTTGGGATAGTGCTAGGTGTCTTGGGGTCCACCCAAGGCTCCTTGGGATGTGGGGTAGGCGGGGCCAAGTGGCCAAGTGAATAGGGGAGTAGGTAGGGTATAGAGTTAAATGCGTTTATTCAGTTTTGGCATTTAGTTTAGTATTAGTTGTTTTATTTTTTTGTAATGTAATTACCATGATTTTAGTAGTTTTGAATATGTTCATTTATATAATTAAATTAATATGTTCGATTTAAATTAGTAGGACATGTTAATTATTGCTAAGTTAGTGTGATTTGTTTTAAGTTTTGTTATGTAAGATAGTTTATAGTATTACTTAGTGTTAGCATTAATTTAAAAGTTTTATGTTTATGGGTGATAGGTTAGTTGGATTAAAATTGGGATTTAGTTTTAGTGTTACTAAATTAGTCTTGGTTAGTATATTTAAGAGTTGGTTTAAATGTAAATCGGTAGCATGGGTAATTAAATTAGTTTACATGTTCTTTCAATTTAGTTCTTTATAATTTGTTTTAATATTGTATAATTCTTAGATTTTAGTATAAGTAGAGTTTCAAATTTTAATTAGATTTATTTTTATAATATTATACGTTAATATCATTATAATTTAGTGCTAAATTGTTTCCAATATTGAATCATATAAAACCAAAAAAAATAAAATTATTATTTCTATGATTGGAATATTGGGTTGTTTTAATTTAGTTATTGATCTATCGATTTGTGTAGGAAATAATTTAGAATGCATAATACTAGTAATTAGTGGTTGTTGAGTTGAATTTTCGTATTAATCAAAGTTAATTAGTTCATTTTTAGGTTTAATTATTAAATTATTATTTTTTTTTGGTGTGTTTTGCCGTATATTTTGGGCATGACATTACACTTCCCATCATCAAAACACATCTATTCGCCATATAAACACCAGTGATTTATATATATATATATATATATATATATATATATATATATATATATATCATAATCCCAAAGTTATAGCCATAGCTGCTAACTCTGCCATCATCACTGACCGAAACTGTCGGACTGTATCTTGAATTCCTCCCCTGAACTTATCAAAACTGATTGTTAATCCAAGTGACCATGCAAATGAGGTATATGGCAAAATCTGAACACACACTCAACACTCACTTGCCAACAATCTCCCCCTTTGGCATTGATGGAAGCACTTAGTGAAAAATGATTGTCTATGCCAAAAGCAAAATGCTCTTAGTAGCTTGACCTGTCAATACATTCCTTCTTTGGAGCTATCACTCTCCTTTGACATCAATAGCTAAGGAGAGATATCAAAACTTATGTACAATGATCAAAATTTGCATCTAGGCAAACATTACCTACACAAACCTCAAAATATTTGCAAAATTTACTTTCAATACCTGAGAGTCAGTGTCCCAAGTCTTTATCAAGCTCTTTGCAACTTGAATCTCTCCACACAGAGCATAAGCGGTTATCTTAGCTGCTTCTAGGTTGGTAGGTTTGAGGATTGCATAAGACTTTTGGGTTGTCTCAAGTAATTCCAACTCCTGCTGCATGATCTCAATCTTAGGAGTAGTGAGACTCTTTAGTTCTGCAAATCTTCTCAAAACTCTATCCGTCTTGCTCTAAAGAGGACTTCTTATCCATAACTTTACTCACTTCGTTGTCAAAATCAGTCACTGCTTGACTAGATTTCTCATACACCACGACCACTTATCTAAACATTCTTCTTCTTCTTCCTTAATCATCTTCTCAACATCAACTACATACTTAGCTGATCTAATGCAATGGATACAAACTTGTTTGCCCTCATAAATACAAGCCTGCACTTCATTAATGTTAAGAATATAACCTAGAGAAATCTATAGGTCTGATGGTACAGACCGTACCTGCTCTTTTATACATATACCCCTAATGATTGGCATTCAATATAAATATATGTTGCTCCTAGAGGTGTCGGTGATTTCTAGACAATGCCTTATTTGGTTCTTGTTTAATTTAGTTAGTCATAACTAAACTATTTGCTAAGATCGCCGGCTTAGGAATAATAGTTATTTTGTTAATGCCAAGGGTTATGTCCCTTGATGGACATACCCTCTAGAAAGGGTATATATCTGGGTTGTGAATGCAGTTTAGAAGACGCACAAACACAACAGTCTGCTCTTCTAAGTATTCTACTTCCTGCAAATTATAAATTCAGAGATATTGTTATTCATTCAATATCGAGTATAGAGGTTTGGACCTGTATTAAAATAAGCGATAACTTATTCAAACAGTTTGAATATTCATCTTATCTAGAAGACCATTCTCAACCATTCAAAACTAAACTACAAGTTTGATTCAAAGCACAAAGAATTTGCAGAACTTTACATGGTATCAGAGTCAAGTTATCAGATCTAGGGCTCTGCAAAATTCAGTAATTAGACCTCATATATATTCAGTAGTTTTCTCGTATCTTCAATGGCATACACAATCAGACCCGGATAGGTTTGATGGGAAAGAACACTTTGAAGCCTGGAAATTCAGAATCTTGATGATTCTTGAAGAGAACAATGTTAAACAATTTGTTGATGGAGCATCCAAACAACCCCCAGTTGAACCTCACAAATCCATATGGAGCAATGGGAATAGAAAAGCTATTCAAATCATCTTGGATGGAGTTAAAAATGATATCGTATCTATGCATATGAAACATCAAACTGCTTACGATATGATGAATGCATTACGGAATGCATATGAAGTAAACAATGCAATTAGGGTTCTTGCACTGAAAAGGCAATTGAATCACATCCAGATAAAGAAAGGAGAATCGATAAACTCTTATTTCCTAAGAGTTGTCGGCATTAGAGATGAATTATCAAGCATAGGAACTATCATTAATGACACTGAACTAACGCTCATGGTTATAGATGGATTGCCAGATTCATGGGAAACATTTGCACAAGGAAAAAGTGCTAGAGATCAGCTTTCGGACTTCACCAAACTCAAGAATGATTGTCTTCAAGAAGAGTCTAGAAAACTAAAGAAAGGAGGTAAACCAAAAGTAGAAGATGAAGAACTTCACGTTCTTAATGCAAACTCCTATGAGGGCAAGAAGAAGCATTTCAAGAAGAAAAAGGGAAATCAAAAGAATGGAAAGCCCAAGAAAGATCTATCTAAAATAAAGTGTTTCAAATGTGAAAATTTTGGACACTATGGATCTAATTGTCTTGAAAATTCCAAACAACAAGAAAATTGTACAAATGTCATTAGAGAAGATACTTATGATCCTGAGAACCGTGTTTTGTATTCCTCTCTATCAAATGAAATTTCAAACTAAGCATGGGTGATTGATAGTGGATCCTCCAGACATATAACAAGATACAAAGAAACTCTAGATTCTTTATCAAAGAAAGTTAACGGTGAAGTTACCATTGGTGATAACTCTGCACACTCAGTTGAAGGAATTGGAAGTTGCACTCTGAAACTAAAATCAGGAAATACTCTTCTTCTTAAAGGTGTACGTTATGTATCAGGGATTAAAAGAAACCTAATCTCAATTACAACACTTGAAGATGATGGACACAATGTTGCATTCGTGGATGGCAAAGAACTCTTCCATCAAGAAAGCAAAGTTAATCGGTCAAAGAAAGAGATATTTGTATGAATTGAATACAAAATCTAGTCGATCCATTCAAGCCCTAGTTCACGAAGCTGAAGATTCAAATGAAATATGGCACAAACGATTAGGGCATTTAAATTTTAAAACTTTATCAACTATGGAAAAGGTGGTTACTAGATTATCCAAATTAAATAAAGATCACCCTAGTATTTGCAAGGGGTGTGCTCTATGTAAAAGCACTAGAAGACCCTTTCATGATAGTACTAGGAAAACAAATAATGTACTAGAATTAACTCATTCAGATTAATGCGGACTTATGTCCGTTCCTTCTCTTGAAGGGTTTTGGTGTTATATCTTGTTCATAGATGACTTCTTTAGGAAAACATGGATTTATTTCTTAAAATGCAAGGAATCTAAAGAAATCTTACAAAGATTTAAAGAATTCAAAGCATTAACTGAAATTTTTTCAGGACATAAAATTAAAACCCTTAGAATAGATAACGGAGGAGAATATACCTCAGGCTTGTTTAAAAGGTTTTGTAAAGAATCAGGGATTAAGAGGGAGTACACTATTCCTTATAACCCAGAACAAAATGGGGTAGCTGAAAGAAAGAATAGGACAATTATAGAAGCTGCTAGGGCTATGATTTTTGACCAAAATCTAGAATACTATCTTTGGGCAAAAGCCTCTTGTACTATTGTATATATTCAAAACCGAAGCCCTCACTCCTATCTTAAGGATAAAACCCTTGAAAAAGTATTTACTAAAGTAAAACCCAATATAAGTCATCTCAGAATTTTTGGATGTCCTGTATGTATTCATGTTCCAAAAGAAAAGAGAACCGAGTTAGAACCCTCTGGAAGGAAAAGTATCTTTGTAGTGTACAGTGAAACTTCTAAAGCATATAGAATTTTCAGACTTGGACAAAAAACTATTGAAATTAGCAGAGATGTAATCTTTGAGGAAGATCTTGCATTCAAAAGAGCCATAAATTCTGATGAACCTTCTCCTTTATCGAGTTCTAAAAGAAATAGTAAGTCCGGATCCCAAAGGGAGAACTTGGAAGAGATCGAAGATGAAATTCAAAATATGAAACTTGAAGAAAATTCAAAGAAAAGACCACTTTGGGCCATAAAAATAGTTGAAGCAGCTCAAGACTTTGCTGCATCTTTAGGAACAGTCAGAGAAAGTAAAAGACTTAAAAGATTCTCTGGTTATACAACAAATATGAGTGATTTATCCAAAACAGAGCCAACCAATCCTTTTGATGCTATTAAACATTCAGCTTGGGAAGAAGCTATGACAGAAGAATATCAATCAATTATGAAAAATGATGTTTGGGAAATTGTTCCAAGACCTAAAGGAAAATTTGTTGTTTCTGCCAAGTGGATATTTAAAATAAAGCATGCTGTTGATGGTAGTATTGAGAAATATAAGCCAGATTTGTAGCCAGAGGGTTTTCTCAAAAAGAAGGGATTGATTATGAAGAAACCTTTGCTCCTGTTGCTAGATATACCTCCGTACGAGCAATCCTAGCAATTGACGCATCAAAGGGATGGAAGGTACATCAGATGGATGTAAAAACAACATTCCTAAATGGAAAGATTTCAGAAGAAGTCTATCTGGAGCAACCAGAAGGATTTGAAACCCATGATCCTAACGCATTTGTTTTTAGGCTCAAAAAAGCTCTCTATGGGCTTAAACAGGCTCCTAGGGCCTGGTATGAAAGAATTGATAAATATCTAACCGTTTTAGGATTCTCCAAAAATGAAGCCAATCCAAACTTATATTATAAAAGAGATAAAGATGATATGGTAATTCTCATATTGTATGTTGATGATTTATTAATCACAGGTGATGATCATCTTATAGATCAGTGCAAGAAAGATCTAACTGGAGAATTCGAGATGAAAGACTTGGGGCTTCTCCATTACTTCCTAGGATTGGAAGTACGACAAAATTCTGATAGTATCATACTTAATCAAGGAAAGTACACATCAGATATCTTGAAGAGATTTGGAATGTGGAATTGCAAGTCTATGTCTTCTCCAATGGAGACCAATTTACATAAACTTAAAGTAGCAGTTGTAGAATCACCTCCAATAGATTCTACTCTCTACAGATAGATGATTGAGTCCCTTATGTACTTAGTAAATACAAGACCTGATATTTGCTATGCTGTTAATGCCTTAAGTCAGTTTATGTGTGAACCGAAGGAGATTCACCTAGTTGCTATTAAACACATTATGAGATACTTACAAAGCACTCTTAATTATGGACTCAAATATGAGAAGTTGCTTTAGATTTGCATGGATTCACCGATTCAGATTGGGGTGGAAGTGTTAAAGACAAGAAAAGCACTTTAGGATGCTGTTTCAGTTTAGGATCAGCTATGATTTCATGGATATGCAGAAAGTAGTCTTCGGTAGCTCAAAGCTCCACAAAAGCCGAATACATTGCAGTAGGATGGCCTTTCGAGAAGTAGTGTGGCTGAGGAAGTTACTTGTGGGTTTATTTGGGCAAGCCATGAATCCTACGATTATTCTTTGTGATAATCAGAGTTCCATCAAGCTCTTAGTAAATCCAATTTTCCATGACAAGTCCAAGCATATTGAAATTCCTTACCATTATGTAAGAGATATGGTAGATAGGAATTCTGTAAAATTGGAATACATTTGCACTACAGATCAGACAATAGAGATACTCACCAAACCTCTATCTAGAGTAAAGATAGAACATTTCAGGAGGAGACTTGGTATGGTTGAGTTGTAATCCATTTGTCCTCTTTTGATTATTAATAAAATAATTTTTATTTTTTGTCAGGCTATTGATTGTTATAGGCTCCACCATGTGTAATCATTATTTAAAGAGGTGACGATCTCTGAAATAATGAATACTTGTGTACAAGGCATTATGAGAGATGACGATTTCTTAAATAATGTACTAAACAGTAGATTTTACTGTTAGATCCAGATGAGTTTTAGATCATATTGTGATGTTGACATTGCTATGTTCATGGGTCACAAATTGGATAAATGAAGAATCTTAGTATTCTTCAGGTTTATCCTATATCCTGGTAGATCTTAAAACTCAGGATCTCGTTGTGATATAGAAATACTAGTTTCTATGAGTCACAACATGTGTCTTATCACTAGTAGCAATGATTTGTCATATCACAGGTTTAGTAATATGGCTTTGTATCATGTGTTCTATGATATCACAAACTAAGAAGAGACAGACAAATATAGAGTATTAATTCTTGCTTAAACATCTGTGTTGGTGTTGCTAGATATGATATCTCTCTGTAGGATTATCAGGTTAAGAGGGATTGTTAAGAATATAACTTAGATAAACCTACAGGTCTGATAGTACATACCGCACCTGCTCTTTTATACATATATCCCTAATGATTGGCATTCAATATAAATATATATTGCTCCTAGAGGTGCCGACAATTTTTAGACAAGGCCTTATTTGGTTCTTGTTTAATTTAGTTAGTCATAACTAAACTATTTGCTAAGATCACTGGCTTAGGAATAATAGTTATTTTGTTAATGCCAAGGGTTATGTCCCTTGAGGGACATACCCTCTAGAAAGGGCATATATCTAGGTTGTGAATGCAGTTTAGAAGACACACAAACACAACAGTCTGCTCTTCTAAGTATTCTACTTCCTGTGAATTATAAATTCAGAGATATTGTTATTCATTCAATATCGAGTATAGAGTTTTGGACCTGCATTAAAATAAGTGATAACTTATTCAAACAGTCTGAATATTCATCTTATCTAGAAGACCATTCTCAACCATTCAAAACTGAACTACAAGTCTGATTCAAAGCACAAAGAATTTGCAGAACTTTACAATTAATATGCACATCAACCAGGTTAGTATCACTAGCAATGGAGGCGCATGCCTTATTAAACCTGTCTGTTTTGTATTCCTTGCTTGCCTTGGCCTCAACTGCTTGCTCCAATGACTGAAAGTGAACATCAAACTCATCTAATACTCTGTCCATGTTGTCCACTGCATCGCTTCCTTGAAATGTTAAAGGAATGGGCAATATCTTGTTAAAATTGTCTAGTGGTCTGCTTAGCACTCTATTTTTCTTCTCAATTTTCCTTTTAGATCTCCCATTTGCCTTAGCAAAAGCCATCATAGATATCTTTGTTAGTCGATCCCCATCAAAAGTCTCTAAGTCTCCTTCCTTGTCAACACTCACAAGTGCCTTGCTAAGATCACTTGCCAACAATGAAGATCTGTTTGAAGTAGTGGGAGTCTCCATGAGACTTTTCACTTTTTTAATTGCCATCTCAGTCTTATTAGGAACAACAGTCTTATCAGCAGGGTCAATGCTAAGCTCAACATGATGTGGAGATGAATGCTCCAACTGAATACTGCTCTTATCTGCTTCATCACTTGTGATTATTGAAGGCTTACCTTCATTGATTACCTCTTTGATCTGTACCTCTGTCATTATGTCTTCTTTTTCTTTCTGCTGCTTTTCTTTCTCTTGTTCTTCCTCTTCTTCTACTTCCTTGGCCATATTATCTTGGGCTTCAAACATTATTTCCTTAATTTCCTCATTGGAAATGAAATTTCCCAGGAAGGTATTCTTCTCCTGCTCTTCCGTAGAAGGTTCTAAGGTTATTGGCACTCCCGAAACAAAGAAATCTGGTTGTTGCACTATGCTGAAAAATTGGTTAACATCATCTGTATCATTTGTACCTTGATCCATAGGTGCAACTCCTGATCTCTGATTGTGATCCCCTTAGGATTAAGTGTAGGTGCTAGCACACCCTTATAATCATTCTTCATCAATACCGTAGAGATCGCCTTCTCTGTTTCTTCTCCAATCTCATCATACATGCATGCCATAAGCTAGATAATCCTCATTTTCAATCTCATTTTGTCTTTTGCCTGATTCAGTATTATGCATCTCATCATAAGTAATTAGAGAACACAAACCATGAAGTGTCTTTTCTCTAATTCTTTGATCTTCCTCTAATGCTTTTTCTCACATCTAATCTCTATCAAATTCCTCTTAGAGTTTAGCAAATGAGAAATAATATAATCTTCTAATATTTTCTGATCTTCAGGCTCATACCTATCATAGTATTTATTCAGTAGACTGATCATACCATCCTTTTCAATCCTTTCTGTTATTCTCTTCATGCGAAGTTTCAATTTATTCTTTTGATCATCTTTCTTTGCCTCTGATTGTGCTTTTGTCTCTGTTGGTTCCTTATGCTTAGTTGCCTTCTTAGCCTCACTAACCTTAGCCATCTTTGGACTGGGTCCCTTAGCCTTAGCTTTGGGTCTAGGAGTCCTATAAGTCTTTGCTGTAGGTTCTGCTTTAGTCATCTCTACCTTGGCAGGTGAAGTTATCCTTGAAGATTTCCTTCTGGTTCTCTAAGATGTAGGAGTGACCTTAGACTTCACGACCACTTGTGATGGTGTATCTGGCACGTCAAGTGGTTGCATATTTGTGATTTCTTCCTCTACTAGTCTCTCAGGGGCAAAGACTTCAATCTTTGCTTGCTTAGTTACCTCTCTCTCTTTCCTTAGAGTGGCCATCTGTTCCTTGGCGATTCCCTCTTTTTCTGCAATCTTATCAACAATTGTGGCGGTGGGGGTGGGGGTGGGGCTAGGGTGTGGGGGGGGGGGGAGAGGGGGCAAATTAGTGGTGCAGAAACACTTTACAACTTAATCATAAACATCCACAAATCACAATGTATAAAAGTAAAGCATACATCTTCTGCAAGCTTTTCCTCATCATCAAGTAGTGAAAGATCCTTTGAAGCTATGACTTGTTGTCCAAGAGCCTTCTTGAAGCAAGAGACATGAAACACACTATGTACCCTGCTGTCCTCCGGAAGCTCCAAGTCATACGCCACCTCTCCAATTTTTCGAATCACCTTTTAGGGTCCATAGAATCAAGGCTTGAGCTTCTTTTCACCACTTTTCTTCAAAGAAGATTGCTTGTAGGTTAGCAATTGAAGATAAACCAAATCTCCTGGCTCAAAACTACGTTCAACTCAACGTGAGTCTGCACGCATCTTTTGCTGATTTTGGACCTGTCGTAGATTATTGTTGAGGGACCTAAAGATATCTAGACTCTTTTGCAATCATTCCTTTGCCTTTAGGTACTTGGGATGCCCTTCTAATGGGGGTTCATGAACTTGCCTCAAGATTTTCTCCTTCAACTTGGGAACAAAGAAAGTCATGTCCTTGTAGTAGATGACATCATCCGCCACCTTGTACGTATCATCATTGTTTGCCGACTGGATGGTCTCGACAGTGTTTCTGTAGCCGACGGATTGACTGTCGTCGGTGTTTTGTATTTTGTAGCCGATGGGTAAATAGTTTGTAGCGGACATAATGATTGTGGCCGACAGACTCTTTCGGGAAGGTTTGGCAGATAGTATTTATATCCTGTCTAGGATCATTGTAAATCATCATCTACTATTACTGATATTATGAAGCATAATGTATGGTCTGGCATATGCGAATATAATTTTGCTATTCTGTTCCATTGTCTGTATGCGTTGATTTCTTTACTAGTATGGTAAACATTTGGCGTCGTTGCGTTATGAACCTGGAAGGTGGGAGGAATGAAGATTAATGCCAAATCAGCTTAACAAGGATCGGAATAAAATCAAGGGAAAAGATGGAATCCGTACTGAGCAAGAGAATTTAATTCTGGCACAGCAAGCCGAATGCCGACGGAGATTTCAGAAGATTGCCGACGGAAACCGGAGTGCCGAAGAATTGTTGGAGACTCGGCAGCGGGTGGAATTGGTGGAAGAAGCACTGGAGGAGTTCTTGAATTGTTGTTCGTCGAGGGAAGAAAATTCAGACGGAAGACAATCAACTCGCACGACTCGCAGTGCTGAGGGAGCACGAGAGTGGAGTGGCCTCTTCGTCTGGGATAGACTTCCGCAGGAAACAACTTCAGAAGATCCTTCTCCACCAAGGTTCGTAGCTGTCGACACCTCCGGTGTGGGAGTACAGACCGCCGGTGTGGGAGTTCAGACTGCCGGTGTGGGAGTGCAGATCGCCGGTGTGGGAGTGCAGACCTCCGGTGTTAGAGTGCAGACCTCCGGTGTTGGAGTAAATAGCGCCAGTGTTGTAGGACCCAGTAACGCCTCTCTACCAAATTCAGTTCCGATGGCGGAACCCAAAGAAAAGCTGCCGAAGTTTGAAGGCGATGGTACAACCGAACCCATCCAACATTGCAAGACATGTGAGACGATCTGGCGGGCAAATGGAATCACAGATACCAACGAATGGGTCAAGCAATTTCCGACAACCCTATGGGGTGTGGCGATTGATTGGTTTTCGGATACGGATCCACAAAAGCTAAATAGCTGGGATAACATTAAAAAGGAATTCCGGGCGGAATTTAAACTCTTGCGGGATGATAATGAAATCGTAGCAGAGATTTTCAATACCAAACAGGGGAAGCACAAAACTATCCACGTCTACGCCAGGAGATTAAAAGACTTAATAAACAAAATGGAAAGCAAGCCGGCAGACGAATTGCAGAAAAGATGGTTCGTGGATGGCCTACGCTCCAAATTGCGGAGGAAAATGAAAATTGTGCCATCGTCGTCATATGTGGACGCGTATAACAAAGCACTAGACCTTGAAAGGGAGCAGAAGACAACGAAGAAGAAAACTAGCTCCTCTGATTTTGATGATGACGAGCCTGCCAAAGATGATAGCAGCGACGACGAAGGCAGCTACAAGAAGGTTCGTGCCCTACAGAAGGATATGGTTCGCATGGAGTTTGAAAACATGCAGAAGGAGCCAAAAGGTAGTGAACTGTGGTGCACGGAGTGTAAGACTGACGGTCATACTAAAGGATCGTGTCCAAATAACCAATTTTGTGACATTTGTCAGATCATGGGCCATTCGACAAAAGAGTGCCCCTTTAACATGAAGACAAGAGGATCTCCGCAGGTGCTTCTCACACAGGAGGCTTCCCCGTCGGGTAGTAGCGAAAACACGAATATCGCCGGTGCTACATCCGGAGGATATAGGAATAATCGGCGTGGATAGAACAATAACAACAACAATACCAATACCAATATGAGCAGATGCCGGATCCAGTATGATGCAAATGGACGGTCGATTATTCAGTGCCGCGCATGTAACTTGTGGGGACATTTTGCGCGGGAGTGTCCAATGGTGAATACACCTCAACTATTGTGCCGATGGTGTGGACCCGACGATCACGACGACTCAAAGTGTCCAAAATCCGGAGTGAACTTGATCACTGTCAGGGCGGATGAGGAAGAAGTTTTGGCAATTATGCGGCAACAAGCAAAAGAATATCCGGACCCCGCCGAAGAAAAGAGGAAATTTGCGGAAGCACGGGTGGAGGTTGGAAAAATATCCCGAGCAGCAACACCTCCGGACACCGCCGACACTTCAGCGAGGAATTTCGCAGAACAAAACATAGTACGACAAATTTTGCAAACGGAGGTGCGAGTAAAGGTAAATGATTTTCTTCTCACCATGCCTCAACTTCGATCTGCTCTTTCAAATATTGCAGGAGAATCAAGTCAAGGGAAGGAAAAGCCACCGAGAGAACCAAGTCGAGGGAAGGAAAAGGAAATTGCTGTAGGAGGAGAAGATCAAATGTTGTTGGCGCTGACATCCGGACGGGACCCTGCAGTTGTCGAGATGGGGATCCTTGGACATGTTCTCACAGACACAATAGTTGATGGAGGGTCCGGCATAAATGTATTGTCGGAAGATACCTGGAGGAAATTTGGACAGCCGGCATTGTGGCCTCTGAGATTTCAGCTGCTGACTGCCGATCAACATGGCATTAAACCACTGGGTATTCTCATGGCACAGCCGGTAACCATTGGCTCTCGGCCGTTCTTGATGGATTTCGTGGTGATTCCGTTGAAGAGGAAAGGCTACGACGCCATCTTGGGCCGCGGGTGGCTTATCGAAGCAAGAGCCCGACATGACTGGAAGAACACCTTATCACTGGAAAGTAGAGGCCGCCGATTCGTCATTGATCTGCATACCCAAATGGTAGGGGAAGAGGCCCTGTCATCAGATTCTGAGGGAGAGGAGGATGAGGGTAGACAACGGATGGAACCAGCTCAGGAGGGCGTCCTCCGATTGGACAGGGGATCAACGGATGACGACTTGGATTCTGTCAACAGTCTCTACCACTGGCAAATGGAGGACTATGAATTATTTCACAGCTGCAATGTTTTGTCGATTGAGAACGAATATCCGAAGGAGTTTAGTGAAGTAAAGGAGGGGGAGGCATCGTTGGATGTTACACCCGCCCATGCATTCAATGAAGGGGAGACAATCAAGTATAATGAAGCTACGCTGCAAACGATGAATTTGGGGGACGAGGCAGAGCTGAAGAACATGCTAGTCGGAGATAATTGGGATCTAGTACTCAAGGCCACGACATTCAAGATATTTATGGACTACAAAGATGTGTTTGCATGGACATACAAGGACCTCAAGGGAGTACCGCCGAAATTGTGTGTACACCGCATCCCGCTGGTGGAGGGAGCTGTACCTGTATGAAAGCAACCCTACAGGATGAACAAGAACTATGCGGTACGGGTTACGGAGGAAATCAACCGGATGCTGGAAGCTGGCATCATCTTCAAGGTACAGACCAGCGAATGGGTGTCGTTGATAGTCATCTCATTGAAGAAGGATACTACTCAGATCCGGATATGCGTCGATTTCAGATGCCTGAATGCAGTGACGATCAAGGATCCTTTTCCGATTCCATTCACAAATAGCATTCTGGAGGAGGTCGCGAGACATGAAATCTACTCCTTTATGGACGGGTTCTCTGGATACAATCAGATTTCTATAGCGGAGGATAAGTTGAAGACAACGTTTGTCGTCGAAGATGGGGTCTACGTGTACAACCGAATGCCATTTGGGTTGTGTAACGCGCCGGCCACATTCCAGCGGATTATACTGCATATCTTCGATAGGATGTCCATGGGAAACTTCAAAGCCTTCTTGGATGATTGGTCAATATTTAGCACGGAGGACGAACACCTGGCAGCACTCGGTGAATGCATGGAGAGATGTCGCAGAGCTCGGCTAGCATTGAATCCCAAGAAGTGCAGATTCATGGTTCCGCACGGAAGACTGCTCGGACATATTGTCTGTAAGGAAGGATTAAAGACGGATCCCGACAAGGTGAGTCATTCTTGAAATGCAGCCATCTACTAATGTGATGGAGGTAAAATCTTTTCTCGAGCATATAGGTTATTACAGGAGATTTATTAAAAATTTTGCCAAGGTGTCCCAACCGTTAGATAAGTTAACCTGCAAGGAAGAATCATTTAGATGGGATAAAGAGTAGGATGAGGCATTTGAAGGGCTAAAGGTATAATTGGCTACGGCACCCATCCTGGCATATCCGGATTGGAATAAAGAGTTTCATGTAACCTTGGCACAGACTGGTAACCACGGACTAGATCACCCGATATACTTTGCCAGCCGGTTGCTATCAAAGGCCGAGCAAAACTACAGCACGACTGAAAGAGAAGCTTTGGGAATGGTCTATGCTGTACAAAAATTTTGTCATTATTTGCTCGCTACACCGTCTGTGTTCTATGTTGATCGCCAGGCCCTGTTGTACATGATTAATAAACCTGTCATCCAACGGAGGGTCAGCAGATGGCTACTCCTGTTGCAAGAATTCACTTTCAAAATCATTGTCCGGCCAAGAAAGAAACATGTCAGTGCCGACCACCTGTTGCGGATCAAAACAGGGGAACCAGCGGAGGGTGTGAATGACGACTTCCCTGACACGCAGCTGTTTCAAATTGGAGTACTGTCGGAATGGTATAGGAGTATTGGCGAGTACCTGTCAACAGGACAGTTTCCCACTGGGATGTCACCAAATGATAGGTGCAAGTTGATAATCAGGAGTCGCACGTTTCAATTGATCAATGGATTACTCTACAAAATGGGGCCGGATCATATTCTTCGGTGGTGTGTGCTGGAAAAGGAGATACCGTAGGTGTTAAAAGAAGCACATGAGGGTCCTGCGGGAGGACACATGAAGCCCGACACCACTGCAAGGAAGATATTGCTCGTAGGTCTTTGGTGGCCGATGGTGTACAATGATGCGCAGGAATGGGTCGTCGGATGTGACACTTGCCAACGGGCTGAGAAGCCGCTGAAGAGAGATTTCATGCCACTTCACCCCTCACATGCGCAGACTTTTTGAGAGATGGGGATTAGATTTCATTGGACCACTGAGGGTGAGCAAGACTCGACGGTGCTGGTACATCATTGTTGCAACGGAGTACCTGACCATGTGGGTGGAGGCACGTGCATTACCAGATAACTCGGCCGTCAGCACTGCGAAATTTATTTATGAACAGATCATTACCAGGTATGGAATCTCGTTACAATTAACAAGTGATAGGGGAGGTCATTTTGTTAATCATGTTATTCGACTGCTCACCACTCAGTTTAAGATTTATCATTCACTGTCGAGTCCGTACTATCCAAGAGCAAACGGACAAGCGGAGGCCACCAATAAAATTCTAGTATCCATCATCTACAAATCCTGCGCGGTTGAAGGTGCTGATTGGGAGGAAAACTTACACGCTGCCCTGTGGGCTTACCACACGGCGTACAAGGTGACGACAGGGCACACACCATTCCAGTTAATGTTTGGACAGGAAGCAGTAGTCCCAGCGGAATTCATGATCCCGAGTCTCCGAATAGTATTGGAAAACAAGTTGGATGACACGGAAGCTTACAAGAGCGGTTAAATAATTTGAATAAACTGGAGGAGAAACGGTTGTTGGCACAGTGGGCGACAGAAGTGGCACAGAACAGACGCAAGGTCTGGCATGATAAGCATCTGAAACGTAGCAGATTCCAGCCAGGACAGTTAGTATTGAAGTATGATGGCCGCGATGGAATCAAGCCGGAAAAATTCAAGGTGCGGTGGGTTGGACCATACCAGATCCAGGAGGTTGGCGACAATGGAGCAATCAAATTGGCGACCTTGGACGGATAGGAGGTGGCTTAGGTGGTTAATGGATCCAAACTAAAAATATACCGCGCAAGAAGGATGTCGTCATCGCCCAGTGCTCACATGAATCCTCTGTCGTCGTCATTAAAGGACTGTGACGCGACGACGCCAACTGGAGGTACCTCTGTTATTTAATTTAAAAAAAAAAAAAATTGAAAAAAAACACAAACAAATTTAAAAAAAAAAAAAAAAAAAAATTTGAAAAAAGAAGAAGAAGAAGAAGAAGAAGAAGGGCCCCACGGACAGAAAAGCCCACGCGCAGCAGTCTGTCCGTGGGTGGGAAAGGCAAAGGGTAAATGAAGAAGTTGTCCGTGACTTTGTACTTCCCCATGGTGATGCTCGACAATGATACCAAATGTGTGCCAGGTAGGAGCAAGTGTAATCCTCTCTTGGGAACTAGGGTGTTGTTGATGAAATTAAGTGGAGCTCCGTCATCAAGCATAACAATGACCCACTGCCCCTGTAGAGTGCCACACACTTGGAATATATTGCATCATGGAGTGGTGGAAAGAGTAGCAAAGGTACCTCCTCTCCATACAAATGTAGCAATCTTCTCCACACGAGGTGGCTCCTCATAATGCTCCTTGATCTCATCCTCACTATTGGTCATAACCTCAATGTAATGGATATTACCCTTGCCAACGCATCTATGACCCAACTTTGATGGCTCCTTAGAGTTGAAACAACACTTCCTCCTCCTAAGGTTGTGACGGGTCACCTCATCCATTGGAATCTTCATTTGAAATGGCTTCTTGTCCTTGTACTTTTGTATGAGAGGTTCCCTTGGCTATGCTTAATTCTTGGAGGTCGATGTAGACATGTCACAAGCCTTCTTGATTGCCTCCATGAGTGTGCTAGGGCTTAGGGCATTGACCCAACCCATTGAAGGGTCCATCAATCCATCCATGAAAAATGCTATTATTCTCTTCTCGAAAATGTCAGTCACCAAAATAGAAAACCTCTGGAACTTGACAATATAGCTATCCTTTGATCCTCCTTGTTTTAGTTGCATTAACTCCTTGAAGTTGAGTTCTGGGTCCTTCCCATTAAATTTGTCAACGAGTGTGTTTGTAAAGTCGGCATAGGAAGTGATTTGATCACGTCTTTGTGTAATTTTCCCACAATGCTGCTATTCATGAGCAATATCATCAAGGTGTAGTGCCAAATACTTGATTGCTTCATCCTTAAGCATAGGATTGAGATGAAAAAATGTGTCCACAACCTGCACCCAAGCTTGTCGTATTGATCTTCCAAATCCATCAAAAAGGGGAAACTTAGCTTGCCAATCTTCCATCTCAAATCATTATTATAGTATCCATTATCCTTGGTGGGTAAATGCCTCATCCTCAGGTTTGTGAAGTCCTTGATAGACATGTTGGCGATGTCCACCATCAAGCCAATCTTGCTCAAATTGTACTTGCAACTCAGTTAAAGAGAGTTCTTCAATTACTTGGTCCTTTGACGGAAGGTCAACATCATTGGCCTTGAATTGGATAAATTTGTGTGTGTGTTATCCTATTGAATAAGTTGTTTCCATGGCCATTGTTCTCTTTGTTAGCTCCTTTTGTTCCCTCTTTGCTAGGCGATTGAGGGTCTCAACAATCTTTTGCTGACCTCTTGCCAACTCTCCCAAGCTAGCCATCATATTTGCATGCACATCTCTCATTATGTCCAAAGAATGATGCCTTCTCCTCTAATAAACTATGCAATCTTGTCTCCTCTCGCTCATTAACCTTAGCCCAATAGGCTGGCAGGGTCAAGGCTCTGGTACTACTGAAATATCCCAAGCAAATACGCAGGAACATAATTGACAAAGTACACAATGATAGGCAAATCAGAGATCTCAATTATATTCAGACAATTATAGTTGCAATTATGATGTAAATATAATAGGGCTTTTCATATTTTAATGACGGAGAGGTTATGCAATTATACAACATGTTTATGCGAAATCTTTCTTGAAACTTTGCATGTATAAACTTCAAAACATTTGCAGGCTTGATATCTTTCATGAAACTAGACATGTATAAATTCAAAGTATTTGCAAACTCAATATCTTAAATGAACTAGACATGCACTAGTTCAAGCATATGCATATTCAATATCTTTCATGAACCAAGCATAATGTCAATAAGGAAATTTCAATCAGTGGAGATGCAACCTGATGAGTACGAGACACTGGAAATATATTGCAGATGCTCCAACCACGATTTGTTGTAGTGGGGTCACCCGAAATGCAGTGCTAATGAATCCTTTCTAAAATAATCTTGATGATTGCGATCACTAATAACAAGGTGATTATTGGAAAATATGGCGCATTAGATACAAGAGTAGACACTCAGAATGCAAACTTAGAATGGTTGCGATCCTCCGATCTTATAGAAAGAGGCTTGGTTGTTTGAACACATGAGCCGAAAAAGAGAGTAACATGCATGGAAGAAGGTGCAAGGTGGCACACAAGAGTTACAATCTTGGGTTAAAAACACAAGACCAAAAATAATGAATACAAGAATATAGCTGATTGCTTTAAAATAATTCATTGATATTAAGTGGAATTAAATTATTCCCCATGTCTCACTATAATGGTATCTATCTTATTTACATATATTTGTATATGTTGCACACACATATTCATACATACACGTGATATTCCCAAATATATGTATTTTTATGAATGCGTTGTATTTTAAATATCCATATACATACATATACGTCATACTTGAATATATGCATACATACATATATGTGTATGTAACATGTATTGATGTATGTAAGTACCATTGTACCATAATATTGGAACATGTTTGACATTACAAGAAAGGACTCGAGGTTGACTTGCTTCTCTAAGGTAACATTTGTTTTTAATTTGCTTCATTGCATATATGAATGTTTATATATCTTATTATACTTGTTGACCTAGTTAGCTCATGGTGGTCACTTGACGTGTATCTAGTTTGTCCTAGCCTGCGTTCCTTGACCATGGTAGTTAAGATCCATACGTGTTAACTTTTGTGGCAGGATGGTGCTCTCGTACCTAATTCCCTCTTTGCCAATGCTTTCCCCTGTCGATGCGCTACCTGCAAGAATAATTAGCATGGTGAAAGCATACTTCCACATTGATCAATTGTAATTAGTCATTATAGCAAATAACCAATTTAACTGCAATAGCAGGTAATTAACTAACTTTTTCCTTTTCACTTGAACATAATGATTAACAAGTATTTCCTTTCAAAGAACTTCAAAAACAAGGAACTGATTTAACCAACTGCTTGAAATATCAATGGTTAAATGAATTTTTTTTTCGAAACAAAATAGGGGATGTAACACAGCAGACAAAGATAGAAAGGAGGACTCAATTATTTAATAATAGATCCATAATACTTCTAAAGAGGGTAAGATATATGTCAGCGATTATTGAGAAATTATATTCAGCAATTTTATAAGTGATGATGGTGATAAACAAATGAATAGTGATCTTAATAAAACTTGAGGCAACAGTATAATTAGAAGTCCATTGTTTTGATTAAGGGATGATTAAGATATAGATGCCTCCTGTGGACAAGGATGTATCCCTTGGGAGGAGTTTGCACCTTTCATGAAGGTGTTAGGTGGAGAGTATTTAAATAGGAGAGCAAGAAGAAGTAGGGGGGATTGAATACGAAGAAAATAAGAAAATGCAATTATGGATATTGTCAACCGTTTATATATGTAGATATCTGAAGAGCACATTGCAGCAGCAGCAGGTAATACATATTTAGTAAAAGGCATTGAACAGAAGAAGGTACCATATCAGAAATTTTAACAACAAGCTCAGTATATGTAGTGATATCAAAGGAAATATAAGAAAACTAGTAATCTATATTACCCAGCAGATGATGAATCCAATAGTACTGCAGCAGCATCTGTAGATAAAGGAAATATCTGCACATCAAGTTCACAACAGGTCTATTGCATAGATCAACTTATCGCCGATATATAGCCAATAGGTGATCTTATCGCGATAAAACCAGCTAGGCAATAAACTACTTCAACTTATTGCCACCCTATAAACTGCAAAATAGTGCCTTTATATTGCCAAAATATCGGCGATATTTCATCAACTTAGTGTGGTTTGCATCAAATTATCACCTACGCCAGTATATTGGCTTGTGACAGCCCAACAAGCACATATTTGTGTTTTTTTGATTGCTAGAGTGTTTTTGAGAGGGCAGAAATATTTTGGAGGGGAAAAGCCATTGTTTGCAGCCATCTACACAGATTCGTTGTGCATTTAGAGCAGATTCAAAGAGTTTTTTCAAGCAAATTCGGATTCACAAGTAAGTTTTTAAGATTCTTTCTCTTTTGTTTTAAAACAATTTTGTCTTGTATTAAATGCATCCAAGTTTACACAAACTCTCTCATACCATTTCCAGGTAATGAATAAGATCTAAACACCAATTTTTAGCAATTTTTGTAAATTTTTCATAGTTTTCCCAAAACTTTCATCTTTTTCTTAAAAATTCATAACCTAACACTTGTTTTTCTTTGTTTCTTTTAAGTTTCAGCTATGTTTAAACTTACATAAAGTTTTAAACTTAGTTTGTTTCGAAATTTCTTTATTGAATTCCTAAATTGTGCCCTCATTTTGTATGTGACATGTATAGGTTGATTTTTCATTAGAATGGCAAATACAGATACCTCTACAACTAGGTTTGTCAATGGCCTGATAGATGCATGCCCATTATGATATGTAGGAACACACCCTAAAGCTATTAGAGACAAGGCATGTAAATTTGCTTTTGAAAGGCCCAACTTTAATAGTGTGATATGCATAAAATGCAAAAAAGTTACTAGTGGAGGCATATCTCATTTGAAATACGGCCTTGGAGGGATCACAAAGTATGACACAAGGGTTTGCGACAACACCACGGCTGAACTAAAGAGAGAGATAACTGCCTTACTATGTGCCGAAGAAGAGAAAAAATTGCAAAGGGAAAGGGCAAAATTGGTAACGAGGGCAGCCATTTTTGAACCACAAGGTATCTCAAGACTCACACTATCTCCTTTTTAAGGATCATTTTTATTTTACAATCACCATCATTTGTTTAGAATCTTGATTTTGCCTAAACAATGATTATTGATTCATTTCATAATGAAATAATGTGGGTTGTGACTGGGTATCACAACAGAGCTTGAGGAGGAAGAAGTGCTTGAGGGCATAGTGGGCTCGCAGTGTGGTCCACGGATATGCAAATCTACCATTCCCATGGTTCTGTTTTCACTAGTTCTAGTAGATCATTGCCACACACATCTTCTATAGATGGCTTTTTTGTGCACGGAAACACTCCTGCAACACAACCATCAATGGAGGGTATTGTGTGGAAGAACAATGTGCACTGACAAGTTGGCATTCAATGTGCCCATTTTTGTTTTTTTAACATCCCATTTAGTGTTGTAGATAGTCCCTATTGGCTGAATTTCGTGATAGGAATTACTATGGCAGGAGAAGGCTACAAGATGCCTACTCCTAAAGGCTTGAGAGGGAGGTTAGTTCACTTATTTTATTTTGTAAATGTTTTACAGTTTTACAATTTACTTATTTTTGTTCAATATAAGATATTTTTAATCAAAGTTACACAATTAGTGTCAATTTAATTTCGTGTTTGTAGGTTGCTCAAAGATTTTGTTTCTAGGGAATGGAAATAGTTTGGTTGCACCATATTTGCAGATGGATGGATAGATGTAAGAAACCGTACCATCATCAATTTTTTGGTTTCCTGCAAGGATCAAGTGGTCTTTTTGAAATCCTTGGATGCCTCAAACATGATAAAGACAATTGAAGCTTTGGCTCTAATGTTAGAGCAAGTTGTGATGGAGGTTGGGGTTGTCAATGTGGTTTAAATAATAATTGACAATGCAGTGACATATGTGGTAGTGGGTAGGATCTTAAAAAATAAGTGTAGCACACTTTATTAGTCTCCTTGTGCAGCGTGTGTCCTTGACCTTCTTTTGTAGGACATAGAAAAATTAGATTGCATGAGACTAGTTGTAGAAGATGCAAGAAAGACAACAAAATACGTCTACAACCATCCTTGGGTTCTCTGCTTGATGAGAGAATTCACCTATGGGAAGGAGTTGGTTAGACTTGCTGCCACAAGGTTTGCAACAATTTTCTTAGTGTTGCAAAGTGTTATTAGTTCTTTGAATCCTTTGAAGCAATTGTTTGTGAGTCTAGAATGGCTAAACTCAAGCTATTCAAAGAAACTTTATAGATAGAGTGTTGCATACATTGTCTTTGACAAACACTTCTTTGATGGTGCTATAGAAATTGTGAGGAATTGGATGTAAAATCCTTCGAATTCTAAAATATATATATGATTTGTAATAATAAGAACTCCAATTCTATTTGCAATTTCTGGTTGCCAATTCCTTCGCTTACGGTTGAGATTTACACAATTTTTTAACATTGGAATAATATTCCAAATTCATTTACAGTATACTGAATATAGAAATGAATTTGAAATTCAATTACAATTTTTTCTATTCAAGGTATAAAGTGGTATATACAACAAGTTTGAATTAGCACACTTGGTATTTATTTCACATCCTAGAACCTCTTCATTTGCGTCACTTCACTACTGCTGTCGTGCCTGTCCACTCAGCCGCTAGATAGCCTTCTCTATGTTAACATACAAATGTATCTAACAATTTCCTCAAGATACAAATAGAATGTGGCCAAGACCTTTCCTGTTTTAGATGTGGCAATTGTCCACCAGTGTTCGATGGTTAACGGTGAAGTGGAAATAATTCCAACCAAGAATTTCCGTCCAATCAAATAATACACTACCCAAAAGTCTATTAAATTGCCCCAGTATAGTTATAGATAATTGAATGTTTCTTGCAGAACATTCACGTCACTTGATGGTTTGCTCTATTGCCTCTCGATGGTTGGTGATCTACGTAATGGACAATTGCTTTGCCGAGGTATTCTGTGTTCTCGTGTGAAATCATTCAACTCTCCCACCAACTATGATTGGATTCCCTCACACTGCTCATGAAATCCCAATTGCTCTGTATGAAACTATCTCTAACTATTATTACTCGTTCTGCAATCGATTTTTGACTCCAAATACGACAGAGTCCCTTTGAAAACGGAATAAACAAATTCTATTTGTCTTCTTTTGATGCTAGACAAATTCTGTTTGTCTTCTTGTGATGCCTCTGTCAATTGCTTTTCCACTAGGCCAATCTAGAGATCTGACGAAAGGATATCTTTTACAATCTTTGAATACTTTTCCAGAAAAATGACACTTATCACATCCTCTTGCTCTCTTCCACATGGTCCATATTTAAATTGTAATAATTTGGCAGGGACCCATGAACTGCCTTAGAACTGATTTCTTAATCATTTTGATTATTATTTTAATCAATCCAAAAACATATTTAATTATTTATTTCCCAAATACTATTAATTAATTTATATTAGTTTTTTGGAAATTGAAACTAATATAAAATAATTAATATGGTACACACACACACACACACACACACACACACACACACATATGTATATATATATGCTTGTTTAGCGCTATAAAAAATGGACATTACATTGGAAGCTTCAAAAGTTGAATATTTAAGTTTGTTGTATTCAATAATCAAGTCTTTCATTTTTAATTTCTAACTCTAGTTTTTGATTAATGATATTCTTTTGCTACTTTTCAATTGTAGGTGATGGAGTCCTTGGTTAAAGTTCTCCAATTGGTAGATGGGTAACCAATCCCACTGGGTAATCTTTATGAGGCCATGAGTAGGGCCAAATAGTTTCAAAAAGTACCACAAGGGGGAGAGACACAAATTTGACCTCATATGGGAAATTATTGATAGGAGGTGGAACAATCAGCTCTACCAACCCATCCATGCGTCGGGTTACTTCATCAACCCTTGTTTTCACTTCTCTCCATCCTATGTTGATCCCAATAGAGAGGTCATGGAGGGCTTTATTGATTGCATGCAGAGGATGACACTTGATGTTGAGGTGAGAGACCACATTGTGGTTGAGATGGAAGTGTATCAGAATGAAATGGGAAAGTTATTCTCCTTGGATTTGGCAAGAAGAGGAAGGAACACTCAAACCCTAGGTACAATATTTGGACTTTTGGTGTCTTTCACATGTATGATAAGTAGATAAAAACCAAGTTGCTAAAATATTTTTTCACGTTGTTTTTTTAACTCTTTACTATTTATCTTGTAGATGCTTGGTGGCGAAATCTGGGTGGAAATGTTCCAAATCTGCAAAAACTTGCCCTAAGCATCTTATGTCATCCATGCAGCTATCTAATTGTGAGCGTAACTGGAGCTTATTCGTGGCCATTCACATGAAAAAGAGGAACAAGTTAGCATAGAGACGCCTTAATGGCCTTGTTTATGTGCATTATAACCTTTACTTGTGCATAAGAAAGGTAGAGTTAGTAGTAGTTGGTCCACTTGATTTGGATGACATAGATCCCTACTGTGATTGGACATCATAGGAGCAATCTCCATTGTTCACAAATGATGAGATCTATGATTTGGAGTGTAATGGCCCCTCTTCTGGATTAAATTTGAATGCTGTAACTTGCAACCATTCTTCAGTATAATATAGAAAAATTGTATCTGGAGCACACTAAAAATATTGGATTAAGTAAATATTAATCTAAATACTACCCATACTACCCTTCCTAATGCTTCGGAAGAGATCCTTCTCAAACCACGTACCCCTCTGATGAGAATTGTATCTTGATTAGGTAATTATCATATAAAGAACGTCTTCCTTAGGCCTCTTTGGGATCTCTGGTAACACTGCTTGGTAGAGATCCCACCTCTAAACAAGTCTCTTATCTCTGACATATGCATATGTTTGACCACTACGATATATATTGTCTCGAAGAGAATCTCTACAAATCTCTCTTTGGGTTCCAATTCGGAATCTCGACATTCAATTAAGAATGTACTCTAATCTTTGAGTTCTCTTAAATGAAACTTGACATTCTAATGAATGCCCTCTACCAAGTTGTTACTTGATCTCTATGAGAAATCTCAATCCTTGATCTTGATGATTTTATCTACCAAATGATTGATATTTATTTATGAAATAATCATATCAAATGAACACGCCTCTGGTTCCCTTTAGTTTTTCATTTTATAATCCTTCATAGAATATATATTACTTCAGATCCCAACATTCAATATATATTAGTTTAGTTTCTTTAATTACTCTGATGTAGTTCAACTCTCTTAGGCATAACTATTTTTTAATCCTCCCATATTTTATTTATTATCCATGTCCTTTTCAAAGAGTTGCAAACCTTCATAATCACAATCCTTTTGAAAAGTCACAACTCTTTATAATCACAGACCTTTGGAAAAGTCGTAACACTTCATAATCAAAATCCTTTGAAAAGTCAAAACACTTCATAATCACAATACTATCAAAAAGTTACAACTCTAATCACAATACTATCAAAAAGTCACAACTTTTCATAATCAGAGTCCTTTTGAAAAGTCACAACTCTTCATGGTTAAAATATTTTTGAAGAGTCACAACCATTCATAATTACAACCCTTTCAAAGAGTCACATCCTTTCATCATTGAAAATATTTGAAAAAAAGTCATTGGTTGTCTTCTCATTCCTCATCTAATAATCCTTCTTTAACTCCTCTTCTTCTCGTCCTCATTCCTCTTTAAAATGAACTCTCCTCCCTTTTATACCTTAATTTTAAAGAGACTTCTTTTTATTACATCTTTTGACTTCATTAGATTTGGTTAACTTATATTATATTGGTTATTTACTTATCTATTTTATTTTTATTATCATTTATTATTAAATCTTATTTAGAAAGATAACATGATTTCTACAATACTCTTGTATTTAATTTAATTAATTAATTTATTCATTGTAAATTTATTATTATTTAATTGTTTAAAATATTATACTAAATATTATTTTATTGATAATATATTATATCTGTAATTTTTATTTCTTATTTCTATACTTGAATATGATTTTATTATCATTATTTATTTAGTTGTTATTAAAATTATATCTTAAAATGGGGACATGACATGGAGAGGTAGGCTATGGAGGAGATTGGATTCGCAGTGGGGTTGGATGACATTGATGATGACATTAAGTAGGATGAGGGCATTGAGAGTTAGGAGGATACAAATGATTAGGAGACATTACTAGTGCCAACACTAACTACATCGAGGATGGAGGTACAACTCAAACCACAACCGGTACCGTAGCCACAACAGTCTTCTAGGGCTGGACTCCCTCCCACTCCAGTAATTTTTACTAGAGCTGCTGGGAATGGGAAGAGGAAGATGTCGCTTATTTTGATATTGTACTTGACACCTGTATTTTCTTATAGTTTTACAAAGACAATTTACTATTTTTAGTTTTTTTAGAGTTCAAACTATTAGACAATGGCTACGAGCCATCAACATTCCACTTGAGGATGCGATTTTGTATCCTATTTGCAGTTATATGTACCTAGAACAACTTGTTTGTTTTGTTTACTCATTTATTGACTTATTAAATTTTCAATTAAATTTAAACTAGGTTACCGTATTCGCTCTGGCAACTGGAAAATCACAAGTCGGTTCGTTGTATATGCATATTCGATTTGAAATTGATTCCAAATCACAATTTGACTGTAACATTTGTTGTAAATTCGTTTATACAAACCTTGGTCGAATTTTTGTCCATTTTAAGCGAATGTGAAACCACACATGCGAACTCGGGAGTAATTTTAGTGAATTTAAAACGAATTTGAGTGTGTCATTTTGGTTGACTTCAACAATAATATTTTTAATTTATTTTATTAATATTATAATGTAAAGACTAAAGTTGTAAACGATAAACCTAAAAGGCACTGCTTGTAAAGTTGATTTTACAATTAGACGTTTCAATGTCTCATTTCGTCGTGATTTTGCAATCAGACACTACATTTCGATGACCTAGGTTAAGTCGATTGGTAGAACACAATACATTTCATGCGTCGTTCACTCAAGCTAAGTCGTTTGTAAAGTCCTCCCCTAATCACCATTCACGACAGCGGCACTAGTCACCATTCACAGCAAAGGCACATAGATTACAGGTAAGTCACCATTCACGATAGAGGAGTTATAGGTTAATAAATAAATATTGTAATCTAATACTTGTATTTATTATTCAATTTTTTGTGGATGGGATGCACCAGTGTAATTGTCTAAGACATTGCAAACACACCAGGCCTATGTAACTACAATCAATCTTAGATTCTCAAATAGTGAAATGTATTTACTATTTCAATTTGTGAATCTGAATGTACTATTTGAAGCTAAGTTGTGTATCAAACTTAGACTATTTAGCCGTTTATCTACATATGCAAATTTATTGTGTTTGTTTATTTTAAAGGTTCTTATGAGGGGATCTTGAATTTTTGCACACCCAAATTGAAGAAATTTTTTTTTTTGTTGTTTACTGTTTGTAGATTCTATCATTCTAAGAATGGCTGCACTTGGTTCTGGCACCGGAGATCCCCACTTCAAAATTGACAGGTGCTCCCCATTATGGAAATACGTGGAAATATTCCGACCAATGCCGGGTGGAGGAGGTTGTGTATGGATTTGCAGCTATTGCAAAGAGGAATCGAGTAGTTCCTATAGTAGAATGAAAGCACATTTGTGCTTTATTCCTCAGAAAGGCATTAAATTTTGTGTAGGGAAGTCGAGAGTAAATGGTAAGCTACCTAAAACCCTCCTTCCAAATCACATTGTGAACAAATACATTCAAGAACAAAGCAAGCAAATGAAGCTGCTGGAAGGGCAAGTGCTGCTCATCCGTTGCAAAGTGGTAGGCCTTCAAAGAAAGGGAAAATGTCATTTATGTCTTCAACTTTTGTTACCAATGAACCACCGATTGAGGGTCATCTTCTTACGTTATCCTCAACAACAACTTGTAAGTAAAAAAGCAGTGGGATCATTGGAAGCATCATTTCAAAATGAAGCTAGAGACATTGCCGATCAAGCCGTACTGAGATGTGTATATGCAAATGAATTATCATTTAATGTTTTCGCTCATCATATTGGCAATACATGATGAGAGCAATTATTGAGGCTCCAAAAAGGTTCAAGGGCCCTGGTTATGAAAAGGTACGCACCACTTTACTCGATGATGAGGTGGCCCGTGTAGAGGCTGCCATGCTGCCCATCAAGGATTCATGGACCGAAACAAGTGTCACAATAGTATCGGATGGATGGAAAGATGCTTGGAACCATCCTTTAGTGAATGTTATTGCAGTGTCTTCAAGTGATGCAATGTTCTTGAGAGTTGTGGATTGTGAAGGTCAGGTAAAGGATGATCCTTTCATTGCAAACATTCTTATCCAAGCCATTGTGCAAGTTGGCCCTCAAAATGTCGTTCAAGTAGTAACTGACAATGCAAGGATTTGTAGGGCTGCCGGCTAATTGGTTGAGGAGCAGTACAAACACATTTTTTTGACACTTTGTTTTGTGCATTCACTCAACCTAATGCTGCAAAAAATTGGTACTAAGGTTGAGTGGATTAAAAAAATGTATGAAGAGGCACAAGATATCCAAATGTTTGTCACAAATCATCATATGACACAAGCCATATTTAGACAATTCTCGAAATTGGAGCTCTTGAAGGTAAGTTCAATTGTTTAAAATTTAAACATGTTTAGAAATTTAGTTGCATTAGTTTAGTAAACTTTTTATGTTTTTAAAATTTAAATAGATTACTTGATTTTAAATTTTTAATCTACTATTGTTTTGATCTTAAAATAGGTTGTTGAGACCCGCTTTGCCTCCAACACTATTGTTTTGAGACGCTTTATCAAAGTGAAAGAGGCATTGTCTAGAATGGTAACCATTGCTAATTGGAGCACATGGAGGCAATCTAATAGTGAAAGGGCAGCTGTCATTAAGGAAAGGATATTACGAGACTCATAGTGGGATCGTACTGAGTACCTTTTGAAGTTCATTGAGCGTATTTTGCGCATGATCCGATACACTAACATGGATAGGCCTTACTTGGGTGAGGTATATGATGACATTGACTCCATGATTGAAGATATTAGAGCCATCATAAATGAGAAAGAGCAAGACCCTAATGAAAAGTTCTTCAAGGAGCTAAAAGTAATCATGGTAGAGAGATGGAATAAAATGACTACCCCTTTGCATCTACTTGCTTTTGCATTGACCCCCAAGTTCTATAGCCAAGTTGTCCTCAAGGATAGCAGCACCAAAGTTGCTCCATACCGAGATCCTAAAGTTTTTGAAGGGTACAAGGCAGCCCTCCGAAGACTCTTTCCCGAGGACCTACTACCAGTAGTGAGGTCTGAATTTATGAGTTTTGCGAGCACCGATGATTGTAGTCTTGATGCTCTTGAAAACGAGAACAATGTTGATGCTCATAAATGGTGGTACTTCCATGGAAAAAAGTACTAGCTCTTGCAACTCGTTGCCATCAAAATTTTATCACATGTAAGTTCTTTGATCTTGTTGGGTGGATATTTTGTGACCGATAGTTTTGGGTAAAATCCAATCGCATAATAGGATGACCAGCCACAACGTGTGAGATAGTCTCTCCTACCTTATAGGGAAGGCTCCCCCTTCTCACCGTTCCTTAGATCAACTCAAGGTAAGCAAGAAGTTGAGAGATTTTGTAAAAGGGTGTTACCAATATTCTTTCCTCTTAACTTTCAGGAAAGAATCCACATACCCGTGGAGCGAGTAATGGGCAGGGTGAAATCTCTAACTACATTTGTATCTAAAAGCTGAAAACGGTGATACCGATAAACCAACAGTAACTCAAAGGCTAGCTGAAAGTGTACCGATTTGGCTCTAAGTCTAGTCGTAATTCTATATGAAAAAGCTTTACTATTGGGGCACAAAGACTTCTAGAAGTAAGGATATCCTAATTATTTTGTGAACTAAGAAAGAGATATAAGCTACAAACAAAGCTTCTAGTCTATATATCTCTGCAATTGCTCCTAGTCAAAGCTCCGGCTCCAATTGCTTCTTTACTCGTTTTACACTCAATTATCAAGAACACAAGATCACATGAACCAAAGATAACATATGCAAATTATAGACAAAAATTCTAATTCACACAAGTAACAATTGCACTCAATCAAAGTTCAGTTTCAATTGCTCCTTTGTATTCACTTTTCCATCAAAACAGTGCTACACAATCAAAGTTCTATTAGCACAATTTCTCTAGAGCTCTCTTGCATACAATAAAAGATGGTTTTTACAATGAGGGGGGCACTCCTTTATATAGGCAAAGGAGTTGAGAAAAGATGGAGGAAAAAGTAGGAGCAACTCAACCAACTTTGACCTGGTTTAACTAACAAGAGAAATTACTGGATTACATGTCATTACACAATTTCTTGTAATTACATCATTTCATGCAATACATTCTTTCCAACTTCAAACATGAAAGAAGAAGAAGAAATTGTTGAGGCTATTGATTCTGAATGAATCAATCCTATGGATTGTTGGCAAAGGCCTTGTACTTGATGATGATCACAAGATCAAATATTCTTGTATTTTATGCCACTGCATTCACCATGATGAGTTTCCAGATGTGATTTGAAAACTTGATGTGACCAAGCTTTCTCTTGTTCAAGTTGTCGTGAATTCTCCTTTGTAGATTGGCACATTTTGGAGTCTTTGACACTTTGAAGACCTTGACGGTGTATGGATGTAAACTCGAAACAACTTTCCATTAATACTTTTAACTTTTTTGTTTTTTCTGAAACAAAGTGTTTGGTGCATTCCCACACGAACTAAAGTTCTCGGACAACCATTGGAAAAATGGAGACCAAAAGAATTCTTGCTTCTTTTATTTGAAGCATGCCTTATATACTGTGTGTCTTCATTCTTTATAAAAATCCTGGCATATCTTGACATGCTGTAATATGAAAGTTTCAATGGGATTGAATCCATCATTGGAAGATATGGATTCTGACTCCATGACAATATTGGCAAAATGGATCCTTGAGGAACAATATATTTGGAGTATTGATTAGATACTCATCGAACATATTCAATGAATTGGATGTGATATGGAAAGTACATGCGAAGGGCTAAAATGGGACTTAAGAAGATGGATGACATGTAACTGCATGTGGGAAAAGGATGAGTTCTTATAGAGACGCCTTGAGGAATGAAGGCTAGGCATATGGGAATGCATGCAAATGATAACTTTTGACTTTAAAAGTGTGATCTTTAGTCAAAAATGGGTTCTTTAGACGTCATTACACGTAAAGTGGATTACATGTAAAACGAACATGCATTTAGGATTGGAAGATGGAAATGCGTGTAAATGGGAATGGAGGATGAGATTGCATGTAAATGTAGATGGAGGGTGAGATTACATGTAATTGCATGTGGAGAATGAGATGCAGTGTGTCATGACATGAAAAATGGAGTTACATGTAATTGCTCTTGAAGTGTAATTCCATATGAAAGGAATGGATGCAATGTGCCTTGACATGTAATGGTGGATATGGAATGAAATGATGCACTTGCACGAAGAGGTGGAAGGTGAAGTGAAATGTGCTCAAGTTCTTTCTGCTTAAGTTCTGTTCTTGGGAAAGAACTTGCAATTTCTTCCAAAAGAAGAAAAACGAGAAAACAAGCAAACAAACAATGAAAACAAACACAAAACAATCACATGCCTTTGATTTTAGACTCAAACATGTCAAGAAGCAAGTTGTTTTCAAGCGCAATTTGGAATTTGGAATTTGGGAAAATTCCATAAACTTAAAAATGAATGTTTTCATCACATTTAAAGAGAATTTGCACTTTACATGGTATACATTTGGACAAATATGCGATAACAAGCCATAATATGCTTGGAAATAGCAAGATAAGCATGAATTGATGAGCAAGTTTGAAAATGTCCACTTACTTGGAGGTTATGAGCCAAAATAGCAAGATTTATAGATTTTGAGACCAATCCTCCCTCAAATCCGGATTTTCAAAAAACTTTTTGAGTTATTCTGTACTTACATTCAACAAATATTAATGAGCAATGAAGGGTCGAATTTGACTTGAGAATGCCAAAAACGTGGTCTCCAAAGGCAATGACATGCATTAAAACTCAAAAGCAAACCCTATTGATCCAAAGGTATGGGCTGAAAATGCCATTTTTTGAGTTTTATGAACAAAAATGTGGCTTTTTTATGCAAAAATCTAGGCCGTTTTTGCAAAAACGTGGCAAAAAAGTGCATGTTTTTTAGTCATTTTTGACTTGTGAATGCAAAAACGACTTGCCCAAATGCATATACATGGACCCAAATGTGGCTTCAAAATGCAAAAAAGTGGATATAAAGCCCAATTTTTTGAGCATTTTTAGCAAAAACATGATTCATTAAAGGCATGAAATGAAGATTTTTTGACATCTAATGGCAAAAATGTGTTCTTCAATAGTATATATATGGAGCAAAACCTCAAAAAGACTTCTATTTGAGCCAAAAAGTGATCCAAACTGCCTCAAATCTGGGCATTTTAAACAAAAACGTGGCTCAAAAATGCAAAATTATGAATCATTTTTGTCTTGGATATGCAAAATCATGACCCCAAATGCACATATATGCATTAAAACTAAAAAACGCCCCTCTTTTGATGGATTTCAAGCCATTATATGGGCAGATCTAAGCATTTTTGATGAAAAATGTGTTCTTGGAGGAAGAAAACATCAAGTTTTTTGCCCTTGAATCTTTAAAAACGGATTTTTGGGATGCAAATGCATGTGTTATGAGCAAAACACACTTTAAAGATGCATATACATGTTTTAAAAACGTCTTGAGCTTGCTTTTACCCAAACACACCTTTTGGGTGCATTGACATGTTTTAAAAATATGCATTTTGGTCAAAAAACGGGTTTCCAAGATGCATATGTATGTTTTTAAAGCAAAACACACCTTTTTGGTGTCTTTGTATATTTTTGCAATATGCATATCTCACCTTTTAGGTGTGATTTAATGTTTTAGCAATATGCATTTGCTTCCTTTTTATGTACTTACATGCATTTTCATTCAAAATCTCACCTTTTTGATGCAATGACATATTTTGAATTAAAATGTTCTTGTAAACATGTTTTGCGTAACTTAAGTGATGAATTAAACACATGTCAATTTAATTTTTGATGAAATATTACTTAAATGGAAGGAGGACTCGAAACTGCTCTACAACTTCCTCACTGAAGATTGGGCTAAAGTCCTCCTTGCTAGGAAGGGAAAGAAAAAAATGCTAGTTAGTGGCCTCCGAGTGCTTGGTGTTTTTTGGTTTTCTGCTAGTTTTTCTCTCCATCCTATGGTGATGGTTATGTTTTTCTGTTAAACTTGGATATTGGCTGTAGGTGGTACGATGTGATGACCACATACATGCCCTTTATTAACTTGATAAACCTTGTTGGTGTTAAGAGTAGGAACTCTAGTACTATTAATTTTTGTTATGTTGATACTTATGTTTTTGATGTAAATCCTTAGGGGTCTATGTGGTTGTTTGCTGGTTGTTCACCAATCTTGTAAAGGGTTAGACCCCTAGTTTTGGTTGCTTTTATATCAAAAACATTTACACTATCATATTTAAGATATAATGTGCAAATATCATTTTAAAAGTAATGTTTACTAGAGCATTTGATTTAAAAAAATAAAATAAAATTATATAGTTAATATAGTCAGTTAAGTTAAAAATCAAAAAGTAACTTAACTTAAAAATATAACATAAAGTGCACTATAGTTACTTTAAGTGAAAAATCAAAATGATAAAATAACTTAAAAACATAACTAAAGTGAATTTATGTTATATTTTTTAAAGTGAATGTCAACTAAAAAATATAACATGATATTCTTAATTCGTGCAGTTGCACCTAAAATGTCCACTTTTTGGGCACTAAATTGGTCTTATCTTTTGATTGCCAACTCCGATTAAGCCCTAAGATAGATCAAATCGAAGGAAAAACCGAAAGCAATGACTTGAACAAAACCAAAGGACTAAAAACTAACAAAAACACACTAAAAAACGAGAAAAAGACTTTGAAGGCCTAAAAAAAAGCATAGGTTTGACAAACAAAAAACCGAAAAAGACTTAATGAAAGCCTTTAGTAAAAGGATTCATTATATTAATTGGAGATGTTTAGTTGATCAATACTAACCAATTAAATAACAAATTGAACTCAGAGAAATGCGAAACTAAGTTGAAAAAGTTTCATATTGTTACCTGCATTTTGTCACCACAAAATGCAGGACAACAAATCTTAAGATTCTACCCTGTAATTTCTTGTTCATAAATATTCAAAACCCTTCACTCTATAATTTCAAATTTGTAAATCTTGATAGGTTGCTAGTTCATCATCATCTAAGAGGAATTGGAGCACATACTCCTTTATCCACTCAATAAAATGCAACTGACTAAACTCCAAGAAGGCAGATAACTTGGTCTTTGTGCATTCCAACTTGAGGCTCACAACTCATAAAGAGAATACGTACACAAAAGGGGAGGCAAAATAATGGGATGTTAACCAGAGTCTACAAAGTTTGAAGCCCACTTTGGTGCACTAGCAATTGATGATGGTGACCATAATGATGAGATACATCATGATGTTGAAGCTGATCTTGAGGTTACGGCTGGGACTACTTATGATAGTGGCACTAATTGTGCTTCTAATCTACTTCCTAACGATGAGGAATGCTTTGATGATTTTTGATCACATGACTGATAGTGATTACTGATTACTAATTAGTAATGTTGGCATTACTGTTTTGAACTGAAACATTGGTATAGTGGTATTTTGACATTTTGTCATGCTATTCAAAATAAATCGTGAATATATACGGTGGTGTATGTTGCTAAATTGCTATAATATTAGCATAGTGGTGTATCAACTTATTTGCTGAAGCATATGCTTATATATATATATATAGAGAGAGAGAGAGAGAGAGGGAGAGAGAGAGAGAGAGAGAGAGAGAGAGAGAGAGAGAGAGAGAGAGATTCTTTTATAAAAAAAACTTGTACGAACGAACCCAAAACAAATCGAACCCAACCCAAAAAATTTCGAGCGAATGTCGAACGCAAATGTCAAATCCGCATACGAACCGGAATCCTAATTGGCAACTTAGAATTTAAACAATTTTTTAAGTTCTCGACTTATCTTTGATATTTTGTTTTTCCCTCAGGCGATAAGTTGCTGATAATGATAAGTTGAACTATGGTCCATTGTATTTATCAAGGAGGCCATACCACAAAATAGCATTGAACTCAATACATCTTACTGGTGTATCTATTATGATCATTATGATTATTAGATAGACATATGCTATATATCAATGTACATAATGACTAATGCTATAACTATGTGATTATGATTAGGGATGACTAAACTGCTTATGACAAGAATCATGTGGTTAATATGTCATTATGTATATTGTCTGAAACCCACCTTGCAAGGGAAAGGGCCTGAGGTGGAAGACCAGGATCATGAGGGGCTCATGAGGAGGCTGTCCTATTAGGACCATTACGTCCTAGGACAAGAAGGCACTCACTAATTCACCCCTTACAGCCTCTGCTTAATTCCACAAGGTGGTAATTTAATGTAGGGAGACAAGATATGATTGGGGAAAACTGGTTAAGCCAGAAAGAACAGAACCCCCACTGTCCTTGGAGTTTTGTTTGCTTGAATTAGTCAGTGAAACTTAATTTACAGAAGGAGTGACAAAGACTGTCAAAACTTTACCTCTTAAGGTATTTTCCATAAGCCATCATGGCATAATTTGTCAGCATTTTTTGGAAAACATGGCTCAATGCTTCTTGTTTCTTCTTTTGACAGCCCCATGTTTGTTTTATGTTGTAGTTGGAAATGCTATTTGGTTGTAGAATATATAGTTCCAATTTTGTCATTTAATCTTCTTTGTGATATTCTTGCTAATTTTAGCCAGGAAAAACAAAATTTTAACTTTTCTTGTGGTCATCACTTTAACTGGCAATTCTGAGATTAAATTATAACAGTAGAAATGCCATCGACAACAGTGGCATCACAGTATTGCAACTAGTTTCAGTTTGTCTATGTTTAAGATTTAATCTATGTAATAGCAGCGTTTTTTTATCAGTTTTCAGAATTGGTGTGTAACAAATGATGTGCCAGGCAGTAAAAGAAAGGTTTATAATTCTATGTTAATAGGGAAATCATGTCCACATCTCTTGTTTGATGTTTTTATCATTTTAGTTATAAAACCTTTATGTTTACTGAAGATTTGACACTCAGAAACAGTGGTTGACATTTAACTATAGCTTGCCTTAATAATGCATTTTTTGTTCTATGATATGCTAAGAGCGTGAATTGCAATTATGCAGGTATCTTGTGATTTTAATATATTTCAGGTTTTCATTCATTCCTATACAGCTTTTCACACAAAGTGGGTTCCTGCATTATTTGGTATATCTAGAAGGCGGCATTGTTGCCTCAATTTCACTGTCCAAGATAAAGAAAAATTAGCAGAATGGAAAGATTTTCTCGAAAAACAAGGATGTTATGTGAATTGTACTCGAATTTTGGTTGGAACAAAGGGCGATGCAAATGTTGCAGTTGACTCAGTTTCAGATGCAACAATGATTTTCCAGCCAAGAAAATCTTTTCTTGTCATTCTCAATCCTTGCTCTGGTAATGGTCATGCAAGGGAAATCTACTATGATAAAGTTGAGCCATTGTTCAAGGTAGAATATATTCTCTGTGCCTTGTATCTTGCATTTCACACATCCATAATTCCCATGAATGTCTCATTAATGTTTGTGCAATGAATAATTATTTAAAGTGTATGTAGTCATTGATTCTTAATTTCTTTATAAAAGCAACAGCGAGTCAAATTTTAGTTAAATGCATTGTGAATTGAATCTGTATTTTATCCTATGTTCATTCCTTTAACCAAAATATCTACTTGAACTTGGGAAATGAAAATATGCCAAATGGTACCTAATTTGAGGTAATTTATCTTAACTTTCAAATTTTTAAGAAATGTTTCTCTTCTTGTTCTTATTAGCAAATAACAAATACAAACTTTTTTTGTTCTGTTATTTTCTAAACTTGAATACTATGTTGATACAAAAGTATTTACTTTAACAGAATGTAGGTAAGCAAGATATGTGGTCATTTGACATATGCATTATATTGCACGCATGCAATGCATTTTTGTTTGTGCTTATTTTCCAAATAAGGATGAAATATGATTTCTCTAAAGGAATGTTATAAGAAGAATACAAGAAAAGAAGTCATAAAATAATGTTTTACATTTTCAAACTAATAGCCACAATAATAGTTCCGACATATTGCATTTTTGAGGGACACACTCTTGGACAAACATAATGACACAGGTAAACATTACAAACTAATAGTGGAAAGGAAAATATGCATGTTCTAATAGTAGAAAAAATAATGCATACTCAACTAGTTGCCATGCCAAGAATGTTAACCATTATGATCCATCTTGTCTCATGATATCATCCAATTCTACATCACCCTTAAATATTTATGGTATGAGTTTATGGTGGCAACATCAGCAATGAGAATGCATGCATGTTAACAATATCTGTTAACTCACAAACAACTACAGGTGCTAATCATGAACTCTACCGTATTTTTTTTTCAACAGTGTACATGACATATTTCAATCATGATGTAAATAAGACTGAAATTTTGATGGCATTACATTGCCACTTTATTGGGGGTCAGCATGACATATAAGGTCATATCAATCCCAGGTAAAACTATATTATTGAAAACTTTATGATTTAACTTTTTAGTCTTTGTGATAAACTGGCTAAAGTGACACTGAAAGTACCACTCTGAACTGTGTCACTATCTCTCTAAGACATTGCTTGTATTATTTTAAAGAATCTCATTATGAGTTTTAAACTTTTTAAAAAGAGATTGACCAATCAGGAGAGAGAGCAACAGATTGAGCATTTATACTAAAGCTCTGTCCAGTTGGAAGTTCAAGTTCTTAATTGATAGATAATATTACAAAGTATTTTGATGTACCATATATAATATATCCCTGTAGCATGTTTCTAGTTCCATGCTCCATGTTTCTATATCACTGATGGCTCAACTTTATGCAGTGGGCAGGCTTGAATTGCAAAGTGATTGAGACGAATGGTCCACAACATGCCCAAGCTTTGATTTCATCATTTAATTTCCACGCTTATCCAGATGGTGAGTTACATTCTTCATGTATACAAGGATATGGGTGTTGAATCAACGACTGCCCATCCTTGCAACTCTGTCTCAGGTTCCCTCAGTTTATCCAAAACAAAATATTATTTCAATTTTTTTGTTATGCTGTATGTAAACATTACTAATTCAAATTAGATATTTCATGCTCATATTCTATTGCTGCAAGCAAATTGCTTACATGCAAATTTTGTAATTTCCAAATTTTATAGACAAAATATGTAAAACAAGGCCAACGATTTTTTCCAAGTAAAACAATTGCACAATAACAATAAAGCAACACATGCTGATGCGCTAATATTGACATCGCACATGATAAGACTGCATACGCATCCTATACACTGATACATATATAAAGTACACAAAAGATAACACTATCTTGATATATGAAGGTTTGCACACATCTTAATATGGTTCAAACTACATACAAGCAGGCTACTAAAGGAAGAAGCATAATAATATCAATTCCAGTCCTTTAAGCATTAACTACATGAATTAGATTCACTAAATATCATCATTCCTCTTTCCAGAGCTTAAGAAACTATGAAAAATCAGTAGATATACTCTGAATTATCCTTTTTCCTCGATGATGTAATCTTATAACATTAGAGAAGATAAGAGAATGTTCGCCACATTCCTATTATAATAGATGCCTAATCTACGATTCATTTATTGATTAACCAAAGTAATCATTCGTTATTAAGCATTCTACAGGTCATAAGGTAAGAATGACCAATTTATACAAATAGTTCTCAAATCAATATAAGATCTTATCAGATTATTTAAATTCTAAACACTTAAATACAGCCCTAAAGCATATCATACCCTTCCAAACCATCCGACAAAGGAAATCCTAATATGATTTCCGAAGCAGGAACTCTGTTGCGAAATTGTGGAAAGAAAGGTTTGTAACTCTAACAAAATAGGGAATTACACAAACCAAAAGAAGAAAATAGAACAGTGAAATTTCCTGTTAATCCCCAAAAGGGTTTTAGTTTTACACAGGGCAATGATGCTACTTTTACAACCGGACACCAACTCAATAGCTCAAACAATGGAAGTTTAGTAACTCACAAAATATAAGCCATTTGGTGATGAAATTTTCAGCACAGGTTTTGTACTCAATTGACTATCCATCCACATTTTAATCAAGTCACCATATTTCATTAAAGTAACCCTTAAAATGTGAATTAAATTATAAACACATACCCATGAACACTGATGCAATCTAAGGAAACAAATTAAAAATTGAATAATATTTTTTGATTGTTGAGAATATAATTATTTATATCCAAAAACTCATAGAGTTTGACAAATACAAGCTAACCCATATCTATAGAGAAGGAAACAGGGCAGTGGGTGCCTGGCCAATTTGGGGGCCAGATGTCAGTCTTTAAGATGTCAGAGAAACTATAGACACCTCCCGGAGAATGTCAAAAATCTCTCTCTAAGGAGTCACAAAACACCACCCCTTTAACAATGAAAGCTGATAATTCCTTCCTTAATTGGGATTTCATGGCTTTTGTTATCTTTAAGCTCTGCTCCTTATTCAAATGGGGCCAAAGATGATGCAGACTTTGAATCTGTAGGGCGTGAAGGAGGCAGTGACCTAGAATAGGCTTCAGGACCCCACGCGGAGATCACCTTTGTCATGGACTTTGAACTCGAAAGGTGACAATGTGGCTATGACTTGGGACTAGATTGTTGATTCTAAGTGGAAATCACCTAATAATGATGAAGATGGTACCTGGGGAGTCTAAAAGGTGGTACTCTGTAATAATTACGACCCTTTCTTACCACTTGATGTTTAAATTTAAGAACCCTTGATTGTGACTAATGGTGTGGATTTCCCTTTTAGCTTTAATGTTTTGCACATACAAAGGACTCTTTGCATGTGGAAAAAAAGATTGCTTTGAAGTATGATGACTATGTAGGCGATAATTCTTATTACCTAGGCTTGCATCCTAATTTACTTGATAATCTTTACAAATCAGTGCCTAAAGATACTAGTAAACAAGTTTCTGTACTGAGTGGCTTCTGCAATTTCTATTTGGGCTTCTGTTGCTACATTAGGGTGCTATTAACAAAACACACAAATTCTTTGTCCTATGTTGCTCTATATTTGCATAATGGGGGGTGACATAATTAGAACCGGTTTGAGATTTTGTCGAGATAAACACTTTGTGTACAAGAAACGAAATTTTTAGGCCTATCACCCCTGTCTTTGCACTCCAATCTAAGAGGAAGTGATTGAAGTTTCCTTTTCAAACTTGTAGGATGTTGAAGCTTTGATTTTGTTATTGTTGGGTTTCAAAGAAATGTTCAAAAATCCATTGCTATAGCCGGGTGATATTCTCATTGATGATGGCATTGTTCATATGTATATAGCTAGTTAGTTAGTTTTATTGTTGTTTTCATATACAATTTTATCACTTTTATATTTATCTATTTCTATTATATATATATATATAGAGTTTTCTTGTACAATTTCACTGTCTTTAATACTTTATAATACTTTATATATATATATATATATATATATATATATATACACAATTATTTAGTTAGTCAAGGGTTTTTGTCTTGTTTTTTATTTTATTTTATTATTTTATTATTTTTTTCATGTTTATTGTATTTCACTTTTTATGTTTTGTTTTTGGGTTGTCTTGTCTTGTATTTCATTTGTATGCATAGAAAGGGAGAAGCAGAAGGCACATATTGTTGATGAATGTGGCAGCAATATTGAAAACAAGGAATCCAAGTGATTCTGGAAGTGTATCAGGAGTTGATGAAAGAAAGTGAAATCTTTGGTAAACTCGATGACATGTTGAAATCATTTAACCACCAATTTGAGTTACTGGATGGGGATCTTGGTGCTTGGAACAACATGATAGAAGTTGATTTGCATTTTTAATGTGAGTATAATGTCAAGTGGAGGATTTCTAACAAGGAAACATCTAGCGCAGCAAGCGCACTCAGGAAAGTTATCATGATTTTACAACACACTGGAGAACCAGATGTTGCGGTTGTACGAGAGTCCCTGTGAAAGTTTGGAGAATTGGTTGATGCCATGTAAAAACTCCAAATCATATTTTACATGCTTTGAGTAGATTAGCGATAGGAAAGCTACATGTAAAGAGCATATTTGTTTTAACATGCACCTTTACAATCAACTCATGTAGTTAAGTTGCAATTGCATTAGATATGCAACTTTGAATAAAGTCAAAGTAGTTAGTTAGGCTAAGTATGGGTGGTTGAGGTTGTTCCACTTTTTCCTCCACCTTTCTCTCTTTGTTTTTCCTATATAAAGGAGAGAGTTCATTGTAAATAATCATCTTTTGCTTTATTGGAGAAGGCTGGGCTTGTAACTTGAAGGATTTGTATTTCTTGTTGTAAATATCTGAAGTGAATAAAGAAGATAGTTTTTCCAAAACTTCATGTTGAGATTCTTGGAATTGATCATTGTTTCTTATGTTTCTTTTATTCATTCATCTTTGTTACTTCTCTCTTTTAAGGTATTTGAATGTTTGATGTTGTTTTTGGAAGACTTTGAGCTTTCTTGAATGAGATTAATCTTGTTTGTTAGTGGCAACAAATACTAAGAATTGAAGACTTTGAGCTTGAATCCTCAGTATATTATTTCATATCTGGATAGTTGAACAAAGACTTTGAGCTTTGTTAGCTGTTTCTCTTTTGTTTCAAGAAGGTTGCTTGTAGGAGATTTTGGGTTCTTGCTATCAACCACATAAGTTAACTGCTGTCTTAAGGTCGTTCTTACGTCGATACTTAAGCCATCGGTATTAGTGTAGTTTACTTTTGTTTATAAGTAGGAGATAATTTTCACAGCAAGTCAAATTGTGATGTGAATATCAGGATTTAACTGTGTGAATATCAAATTGTGATGCTTCACCCCTGTGAGCATCACCTAGATCCAATGAGTGCTAAGTGTTACATTTATTCTCATGAGAGATGGATTCATGTTGAATCACTACTCATGAAACATGGGTCAACGAGTTTGACTCAAAATCACACAGTTAAATCCTGATATTCACATCATACTTTTGTTTAATGGCAAGTAGTAGTTGGTAATAGAAAATCATTCCTGAAAAAAGAGGAATTGATTCAGTGAACCATCCCTTTGTCAATTCTAGTTACGTCTTTGTTGTAGCCATTTATGGTAAGAAGGAAGCCTCCTCTATTCTTGAGGGGAGAGATTTATTTCACTATGCCATTGCCTAAAGTTCCCATTTTGTAAGTTGTGGTCACAGTGACTTACAAATTTTTTAGCGAACAATACTAAGGTCTAGCAAGTTTTGATTCGAGAAATAATACACTTTATTGTGGCCATATATTTAAATTTTAGAGCAATACTAAAAAATGAAAGCATAAGGAACATATTGACATCATTTAAGGAAGATATTTGATGAAATAAGTATGAGATATGTACTAGATTATAAAAGAAGATATCCATCATGAATGTCGAGATTCCTAAAGGGAATCTAAAATTCCAAGATACTTTTGTGTAGAGGGCATTCTTAATGTTAGGCATAGAGGGCATTCTTGAATGTTGACCATAGAGGGCATTCTTGGTGAATGTTGACTACAGAGGGTGTTCTTAGTGAACACCGCCATGCTTGGTAGAGGGCATTCTTATTGAGTGTCCCCATGCTTGGGAGAGGGCATTCTTTGTGAATGTTGCTATTCTTGGCAGAGGGCATTCTTAGTGAATGTTGACTATAGAGATTGTTCTTAGTGACCTGAGGGCATTCTTAGTGAGTGTCCTCATGCTTGGGAGAGGGCATTCTTAGTGAGTGTTGCCATTCTTGGCAGAGGGCATTCTTAGTGAGTGCCGCCATTCTTGGTAGAGGGTGTTCTTAAGGAGCGTCGCCATACTTGGCAGAGGGCATTCTTAGTCACCATTCTTGGCAGATGATGTTCTTAGTGAGCGTTGCCATTCTTAGTAGAGGGCATTCTTGAAGAATGTTGCCATTATTGGCTGAGGACATTCCTGATATTCTATATCTCAAGACTTATTCATAACAATTGAGTAACACTTATCAAAGGAGAAGTGCTACAACCAATCAAGATAAGTTTATCTTTTTGGATTATTTTTAAATTGAATAATGTGATGAAATATTTTCAAGTTGATACGTTTATATTTATTATTATATCATAGTTCTAACGCCAAGTTGAAATTTCCATTTCATGTACCTTGGATTGGGGAATCAAATCTCCATTGTAAGACACCACTTACATCAAGGTCCACATTGCTTGAGGACCAACGATTTTGGAAAAAGGTGTCAGCCCACTGGATGGTCCCAGCGGTGTTTCTGTAGCCGATGGAATGATTGTCGTCGGTGTTTTGTATTTTGTAGCCGACGGGACATAATGTTTGTGGACGACGAACTCCTAATTATCAACTTGCGCCTATCATTTGGTGACATCCCAGTGGGAAACTGTCTTGTTGACAGGTACTCGCCAATACTCCTGTACCATTCTGGTAGTACCCCAATCTGAAACAGCTGGGCATCAGGGAAGTCGTCATTCACACCCTCCGCTGGTTCCCCTATTTTGATCCACGACAGGTGGTCGGCGCTAACATGTTTCTTACCCGGCATTGAAGAAGGGACACGAGGTGGCAATTCAGGCTCTAACTCGGCGGAGGGAGTGGCATTTGATCAGAGCATATATCCGTGGGATCTATCCTCGACGATTTCAGACTTGTTTTGTAGACAGGGGTTGGCCGGCGGTGGAGACAGTTGAGATGTTGGCAGATTGGGCTACTGAGCCGGAGTTGGGACCCAGTGACACCCCTCTGATGAAGCTGGCACATGAGATTGTGGGATTGTACAAGGATGTTTACTATGCTCGTCGGCGTGCGGAGGCGGACAAGGTTGCAGCAGAGAGATCATTGGCAGCTGAGAGAGAGGCTAGAGAGAAGCTAGCCGCCGACTTGGCCGACTAGCAGGCAGCATGGGCCGTAGAGCGGGCGACACTACTAGCAGATATGGCAGCAATAGTGCAGGAGAGAGACGTGGCTAGGCAAGGTACAGAAGTGGCTGTCCGAGATAAGGATGCGACTGAGCACGAGATGCAGTTAGCTAGGAGGCAGGCTATGGATGCTGCGCTTCTTCTTAAGGAGGCCGTCGAGGTTAATTCTCAGATTCAGACAAATCTCCGTATCAGGACAGAGCAGGTGTATGAGTTACGTCGCCAGCAACACTCTTCTGGGACGCCCCCTTCTCTCTAGTATTTCTTTTGTTGTTTGTAAGTTGTCTCCTAATTTTGTTAGTCGTCAGGAGACGACTGTTCTTTTTGGGGGGGATGGTGTCAGCCGACTGGATGGTCCTGGCGGTGTTTCTGTAGCCGATAGAATGATTGTCGTCGGTGTTTTGTATTTTGTAGCCGACGGGACATAATGTTTGTGGCCGACGGACTCCTTCGGGAAGGTTCGGCGGATAGTATTTATATCCAGTCTGGGATCATTGTAAAGCATCATCTTCTATTATTATTCATCTTATGAAGCATAATGTATGTCTGGCATATGCGAATATAATTCTACTATTTTGTTCCATTGTCTGTATGTGTTGTTTTCTTTACCAGTACAGTAAACAAAAGGCAGAGTATGATGTCCCCTATCTAGACTATGACTAAATGATAAAATATATAGTAATAAAATTAAAATAGATAAATGGACAAATAAAAATAATATAATATTATTTATATATTAGCATATTATTAATACATTAGTATATAAGTTTTTTTGATTAGTAAACAACTAAAGCCTTGATTTTATTAATTAAAATTTATTTACAATGTAACCCCATTGAAGTGTGAGCACCACGGGAAAAAGAATGGGGAAGAAAACCCTTGGTGTAGCTCGGGACTGAAGTCCTACATATAAGGGAGGAGGGAGAACCTCCATTACAAAACCACCGTGAAAGGGCTAAGAGGGCATATCGTCAAGATTTAATACAAAGTAAATTAGGTGGCATATCACCAGTTATAAAAGATTCATAATGAATTGATACAAATGCCTCAAAGTTGGAGGACTTGGGTAGGCAGACCTACCCTTACAAAGGAGGGAGGGGATCATGATTAGCCCAAATCAACACAAAGCCGTTGCTGGGAAACTCCCAATCAGCCTAGGTAAATTAATGAGTTGGGTTTAAAACAAACAACAAGGGGAGCAGTTCAAGAGAGGACCCATCTTGCTCTTCTTATGCATCTCTGGACATACACAACAAAACACACACCAACCACCAAACTGTAACACAAAGTCAAAGTAACAAGAAGGGAGCCCTGACAATAGTGATAGTAATCCATAACAACTAATTACGAATAAAATAAAGGAACTTCAGATCATATTCTAATTTAACTCCATAATAAATATGTTAACCATTGAAAGTTGAGATTCCAAGCCATTGCAGAGCCTACAATGACAAATGACAACCCAAATCTCAAGCTGGATGGATAGAAAAAGATCCTGAGTTGCAAGAAGGAAATATGAGGAAGCCCCCTAGCTCAAGAACAACCCGTGCTCAAGTAGGGGACAATGCATATAAGGGGAGGATGGCTTGATAAATACTATGAGGTTTCCAAGAGATGAACTCCTGCCCATAAAACTTACGAGTTGATAATGAAGGAATAGACTCTCTAGAGTCCTATGTGAAAGGAGAAGTCCTCTACCATCCTAAGGTCCAAACATAGTCCATGAGGAGTTGAGCTGTCTGAGCAGCATGGGCACACAGAGGGGTGGTAATTCACACAAGGAGTTAGAAAAATCTTAATGAGAAGCAATCAGTAGCAGGTATTGATAATTGTGCCATAAGCACCATCAACTAGTCACATATTTGTTTAAAATAAATTGAGTAAATTGAGGAACAAATACTTAAATCATAGAGAAGCCGAAGCGAGGATGATGGGGGGGGGGGGGGAGTATGGCCTAGAAGGGGAAAGGGAAGGACAAGAGGGAGATACAAAGAGGAGAGAGGATGAGGATAGAAATAAGGCAGGTAGAGAGTGGGACTTTTACTAAAGCACCTTTTAGTGCCATAATAAACTAAGAGAGAAACTACATTGAAATCTAAATCTTTAACACAAAGAAAACGTCCAAAAGTTAGAGAGAGTCGTATCTAGTCAAGTTAAAAAGAAACCAAAAAGCCAACCATCTTTAAGGTTAACAACCGTGACTGATATATATTACCCATTACAAGCAAAAAATCCACTCAACTGTTGTCCCTTTAAATAAGAAAGAGTCATCCCAAATGACCATACATGTAAAAATTTAACCAAAATCCATCTGCCAACAACCTATATGAAATAATTAAAACCAGGTTAACTATGGAGCAGCTATAAAAGTTTTTGGTAAATTATTGAAGATAGGGAAGGTCGAGGTAACCCTGGGGAGGGAAGAGAGAAAAGGGGATGGGAGCATCTTCACCGGGAGGGAGAGGAAAGAGAGGCTAAGAGTGGAAAGGACAAAGGGAGAAATAGGGGAAGAAGGATAGACAACCAAAGAAGGTCTGATGAACCAGATCAACTCTTGTTACCATACTTGACTAACGGAGAAATTTCTACACCTTCAGTGTGAAGCATAAACAGGGGCACAAGTGTAGTCAGAATAAAATACTTGTTATGTTTAGTACTTGTTAAACTTGTCGGGTTGGGTAGTTAGGTGGTGAGGAAATGCATCGGTTGGCTTCCAACTGACCGACCCGTCTATAAATATTTGGAACATTGGTAATGTACGGGTGTGGGTTTTCTAGTATTAATAAAGAAATCATTTCCTTGCCTACTAGATTGTGGTATTACTGGTACATTCTATGTTTTGTGCATGTGTATATCAATTGTGTTAATTTGTATCTGTGAACTTGAGAATATTAACACTCTACATTTTTGGCGCCATTGCCTAAGTTCGGATCTGGAGGTATTGTGCTGATAGGATGGACTAATGGGAAGACCATTTATACCTTGCATCCAAATTATTAATAGTGACGGAGAGGAGGAAGAAATAACTAGGGAGGATCAGTTGACATGGGACTTGGTGACAGTATGGGAAGTTGCGGTCGAGCAGTACGTGCAAAAGGAAGCCCGTGAGAGGATGGTTCTTGAGAGCACGGTACGCGACGAACTCTCCGTGCCACCGGTGGTGCATGATCTCCTAGGACAGATTCCTCGGCTTTTGGCAAGGAACCTCGTACATATTGAAGACGAAAGAGCACAAATTGAGAGGGAAAGAAGAAGGCAACAAGTTCTTCAACAGAGAGGGCGCAGAATCACAAAGTAGAGGAACTCAATAAGCCAAGATAGGAAGATAGGCTTTGAATTATTTCATGCCCCTAATTCCAAATAAATATCGGAGGACAACACCAGAGGACAAAACTGAGGAGGAAGTCGCCCTAAGAACCTTACATCTCCAGCAACAAGAAGAGAGACACCGGAACTGGAGAACACGAAGGGATTCCCATCAAAGTCAAGAAGGGTGGATTGAACATACTATTGAGGAACTAGCTAATTTGGTTATTTTAGACACACTGGAAAGGCAATCCGGGTGCTGGAAATCGAAAACCCCTGAACGGCAAGAACTTGTTCAAGAGGAGATAAGGGGTCAGGAGTCTAGTCCATTGGGAAGTAGTGTTCCATCTAGAGGGGGAGTTCCATTTAGCAAGGGAGTTCCATCTGGAGGGGGAGTTCCATTTGGCAGGGGAGTTCCATCTGGAGGGAGAGTTCCATCTGGCGGGGGCGTTCTATCTGGCAGGGGTGTTCCATTTGGAGGGGGAGTTCTGTCTGGTAGGGGTGGAGTTCCATCTGGAGGGGGTGTTCCATCTGGCAGGGGGAGTTCCATCTGGCGGGGGTGTTCCATCTGGCGGGGGTGTTCCATTAGGAAGTGGTGTCTCATCTGGAAGTAGGGTTCCATCGGGTGGTGGTGTTCTCTCGGGAGGAGGGGTTCCATTGGGAAGGCGGCAACAAGCAAAGAGAATGGCAGTTGATAAACAAAAATTGCCCAAATTTACGAGGGACGAATCAGAGGATCCCGCTCGCCATTGTAAAACCTGTATAACTATATGGCAAGCGAACGAGGAGAATAACAGTGATGAATGGTTAAAGGCATTTCCTGCCACATTAAGAGGGATCGCCATAGATTGGTATGCAGACTTGGAGGCTGGTAAGAAGAACACTTGGGATAACTTGTGTAGAGCATTTGAGGAGGAATTCCAAAATGAACTAGAGGAATAAAATACTTGTTATATTTAGTACTTGTTAAACTTGTCGGGTTGGGTAGTTAGGTGGTGAGGAAATGCGTCGGTTGGCTTCCAACTGACTGACCGACCCGTCTATAAATATTTGGAACATTGGTAATGTACGGGTGTGGGTTTTCTGGTATTAATAAAGAAATCATTTCCTTGCCTACTGGATTGTGGTATTACTAGTACATTCTATGTTTTGTGCATGTGTATATTAATTGTGTTAATTTGTATCTGTGAACTTGAGAAATATTACCACTGTACAACAAGAAAAAACCAAAATATTTCTGCTATAAGGTAAATCAACAAAATAACCACATATTAGAGTAATTACCACTATATTATGAAATATCACTTTTATAAGTCTTCGTAAGTCTACAAGAAACCAAAAATGTGAATATTAAAGCCCATATTGCAAGTTTGTCTAAACTGCGCATACTACTATAATATAGAGGAACTACTAGTAGTCTTGAAGGCCCAATTTCATAGTCATCATCATCCACCTGGTCGGCCACTAGGAACCAATCCAGACCTTGCCATTCTAGAGGATAGCGGACCATGCATCACATGTAACATAAACCACCAATTCAATTTGATTAAAGGGACCCTATCATTGAAGGCAACAACATTCTTGATGACAAGGATGGGCTGAACCTCAACCACCCCGTTAGTAACACCAAAATCATTGCGCTTCATAATGCATAAATTGGCATTGATGTTGTCCAAAATTATTCCCATTTCAACAACTAGATGAGGTTTAAATAGGCTATGACATAAGTCCAAAATGGCTCCTTTGTCTCTGTACACATGCAAGATGGTTGTAGTGGACATTGCGACAATTTTTGCGTTGGATTTCGGCTTGTCATCAAGCAAGGAGAATTCCCGCCCTACAATCTTCCTAATTGTTCAAATGATCAAACTATGAGAAACATTCATCATCAACCTCAACCTCCTTTTTGAAATGCTACCCCAGATTTGCAGAATCCTCTTTCGAGTCTTTATGCAGATGTTGGTATCCATGCTTGCAAAATAGAATGGATAAATAAAGGCAAAGCCTAACTATAAAGGGAAACGACACCCACAATATGTGTGAGCCTTTAGAAATCAAATTAAGGAGGAGAGTACAGATTACTAAATAGAAGTCCAAAAAATCATGACATAAAAGGCATCCGGAAAAATCACACTTTTCGGAGTACAACCTTGTATTCCCTTAATGATTAAAGAGAGTGGAGGATATAAGATGGAAAATTGGGAAATAAAATTGAGAAGAAAGAATTAGGTGAAAGGTGGCAAGGGTAGAGAGGATTAAGGGAAAGGTGAAAAAAGGGCCATGAGAGTTTGTAGAGACGAGATACGAGTGCTAGGAAGAAATTATGGGGAAGAGGGGGACATGGGTGCCATCGGCACCCATATTTGCCAAGGCATCGACGTCGAGATTGCTTTCTCTATATGTATGTTGGATTATAAAATGGGAAAGGAGTTCAAAGGAACTAAGGCTTGACCTAATTTAGAGTTAAGGGACCGATTAGGGGTAGATCTTTCCTAAGAGCATTGAGAATGATTTGCAAATCTCCTTCAATAATCAGGTTGTCCATTTTAAGGGATTTACAAGCCATCAAGCCTTTAGTAAGAGTTTCCATCTCTGCAACAATGCTGGAGGAAATTCCTAAAGGTTTTGCTATTTTACCACATACTTTGCCATCCCAATCGTGGATAATACAATCTATTCTGGCTTGACCCGAATTACCTCTAGAAGCTCCATCAAAATTGAGTTTATACCAAGAGGGAGGGGGTAATTCCCATACACATTCTTGTCATACTTTTTTGGCCATAGGTCCCCCAACCTACACAACTTGGGGTGATTAGACCAAACCATTCCTTTTTCATAAGCGAGTACCAATTAGTGAAGGAACCTTCGAAATGGGTTTTGGATCTCAACTTGCTATTAATAGCTTCCACGATACTGGCCTCATTTTTATTACAAAGAGAAAGATGGTTCATCTCCGAGTCTTGAAAGATTCTTCGATTGCATTCTTTCCACAATTTCCAAATCAAAATTGTTAGGGCTACTTTTCAAAGGGCCTCATAAGTATTCTTGTTGGGCTTGGAAAGCCAGGCTTGTAGATGATTTAATAAATTATTGTGAAAGGAGGAATGAAAGTGAAGCTTATTGCAAAGCCAATGCCAACAGTGTTGGGCATTCGAGCATTGCAAAAGCAGTTGATCCACCATTCCTTCCTGGTTTTTGCAAAGGACGCAAAGAGATGGGCCTTCAAAGCCTATCTTTCTAAACCATTCTGTAGAGAGTATCCTCTTTTGAGCAGCTGCCCATAAGAACATACTTGCCTTGGATAGGCAATGTTTATCCCAAAAGAGGTCAATGGGGAGATAGCAAGATTCCATTGCATTTGGGAGGAAGTAGCCTTATATCATCTTTAACATTATATACTCCGGATTTAACTCTAGTCCAAACAAGGAAATTCTTTGATTTTGGGGAAGATCTAACGGTCCTTCAAAATAGCTTTGAGCTTTGCTTTTTCATCTAAGGAGAGGGGAGCATTGTCTAGGGATCTCCTGATGCAATGGATGGTGGTGGGAAGAAGGTCCAAACAGCAAGAGTAAGGAATACACAAGATTCACAATGTTCAAATGTAATGTAATGACCTACAAGCCTCCAATACCTAAGATGATTAACCAAGACCTATGCCCTGTTCCAAGGTGATTGAATGGTCTTAAAACATCAAACATAAGATGACTCAAAAGGTTTTCCCTTTCCCCAAACTCACTTTGGTCACAAACTGAAAAGTGCATACTCTAGGCCTAGTAGCCCTGCTGATTAGGTCTCCAGCAGCCTTCAAAATTGAATAATTCTTCAAACTTCCAAAACACCAAGGAAAAAAATTACATTTTTAGTTACCCTTTATTGAGTACTTCAACATACCAAAAAGGCAGGTATGGTTCCTTTGAAGAATATTCCTTATTCCAACATCTGATCAGCAATTTATGCTTGCAAAAAGTTGGTTTTCCAAAGCAACTTTGTCTCAAACTTACTCCCAGACTCTAGGATTCTCAACAGTCTCATAAAATGGATCCAATTAGAAGAATCTACAACCAATTTCAATGTATAGTCTCAGAGAACACAAATACCCCAAATAATGCCCTCAAACCCTCAAAATCTAGGGCTTTGTCAATCTCTGCTCTCCCAACGCCTTCTTCAAGAAGTAAAGGTTGTAACACCTTGTTTTTGACATGTTTTGATGAAATTCAACACAAAAATAGTCCCTCCTTAAGGCCAAACTTCTGCTGCAGCATACCAAGAAAATTCAATGCAAAATGCTTTCAAACAGCATGGTGATCACCAAGAATCTATCTCCTTCCTTCACAACAGCATTTTGATGGGTTAGTAAGATGTAATACAGATGTAGTTAGTGTCATTCCATGAGAACCGGGCATACATTCATGGAATGACCATTCTTTTAAGGGTTTTGTCAAGATTTCTTGAGGAAAATCTAAAAATGCTGTTACAATCAGCACTGAAGAATGCAAGAACAATGGAAAACCTTCAAACCAAGTGTGAAATGAAGTGTGGAAACATAAAACAATGTCCTTGATTCATGCAAGGTTCAATGGATTTCAAACAACACACAAAACAATGAGTAAACTCATGAAAATGGAGATTTTCCTTATCAAATCTATAGTGCAGTCCGTACAATCACTACCCTTGTCTGTACAAAATTACAATTGACTTCTCCACAATATATAATATTCCATATAACCTTCCTAACAAACTTTGGTTGGTATAGGAATGATTAAGAGCCTAAAACATAAAGAAACAATTTTCCCTCCTAAATCCAACTAACCGTTGTAATTCAAAAATTTGAATTTAAAACATTACAAATTTTGGATTTTGAAAGCATTTAAACTAATCTAACCTTGCCAAATGACTTAGATAGTCTTATTAAGCATTCCTAAATACTAACCTATCCCATTATGATCCCTTTTACATCCTGATGACCATTTAGTCTCTTTTTGAGCCTTCAGAACCTAGGATTTACATATTTTGCAATTTTATGCCATGATAGGCTTTAAAAATTCCTAGTTAATTCCACCATGATATAAGTGGTTGTCTTCATGCTTGGAGTCCTCCAGTTGTCCTTGTTTCCCTGAAGTGCCTCTGCACCATCTCCATTCCCATCCTAGGTTGGGATCCTCATATGGGAAGGTGATATAGTTATTAAGTGTGTCCCCCCAGGCATCTTTGTCAGTGTCCTTGATATTTTGAGAGATAAGGAGAGAAAGAAAGGGGCAACCTCCCCAAGAGTCTTCCCAAAACAGAACAAAGTGTCCATTGCCTACATCCCAAGATAAATATTGGTTAGAGTCCCTGGGGGGTGACATAGTTCTAAAAATGCTTAGACAATCATCTAGTTTCATATATTTTTGGAAAATAATTTTAGCCCATTTCCTGTTAGATTCTTTGTAAATCGTCCAAGCCAATTTAGCACCAAAGGCTTTACTTTTCCACACTAATTGTTTAACTCCAAGACTCCCATTCTTAAGTGGTTTACATATATTGTCCCATTTGATGAGGACTAATTTCTTTTCCTAAGAGGCACCTTGCCAGAAGAAGGTTTTAATTTTCTTTTCCAGAGCATTTTCGGCACTGGAAGAAAGGGGAAGATAGGACATCTGATATGAGGGAATGGCGGAGAGGATAGATTTGATCATGTTTAAGCGACCAACACTAGATAGCTATCTAGCTTTCCAATTCTCCATTTTCTTGTCTAATTTCAATATGGTTTTGATCCCATAATTTGTTGGATCCAGTGCCTTTATCTATAGGCATGCCTAAATACTTGTAGTGCCTACCCTCGTTCACATCTTCTCTGGACATATTATTGCTATTGCTATCAGACTTTGATGGACTAGTTTATATAGATGGATTAGTGGTATTGTTTTGACACTATCAGACATTATATTATGGATTCAGTTATCATGTGATGAGATCATTTAGACTTCACATTTCATGTATGTATGATGATCACTATATTGTTTTCAGTTATTGCTGATGATTAGTTAGATGGTTGATTATCTTATGTGCTTTATTATGGTTACTTACCCCATACTTGCATGTGTATGGTGTGCGTGTTTTCTTATTGTATGGCGTTTCTGATGTGGTTAAGAAAGGGAGTCGTAGTCACCTGCTTAGTCAGGATCTACACGATGCACCACTTCCTGCCATTGCCTGTTTAACTTAGCACTATATATTTTGTATGTACATGCATGGCTTTTCTGTAGGTTGCAGGTATCGGGTATCGACTTCCCTGAATTGCCAGGATGAGCGTACCCTATTATACTATCTCAATGATAAGAGAGGGGAGATAAATTCTCAAGTACAAATCCCAAACCCTAAAACCATTTGTCCTAGTGAGTTAGGACAAGTATCTGAGTTGAGTACCCACTGAATGTGTCGGATGACATATTTTGTGATTTCTAATCTTTTAGACTGATTTGGTATGAATTGTTCTATGATGGGTTTTCATATTTTATCATGAAGGTCCATGGTGAATTTTCTATTAACTAAGGTTTAATAAATAGATTTAATTAACCAATTAATTATTTGAGAGATTAAATATCATGATTTTGATATTTTGATTATTAATCAAAGGAGAATTAAATTAAAAGAAAATTAGAAATTAAAATAAATAATAAATTATAAAATATTAATTTATTAATAAACAAATATTAATAATAAAAGTTATAAAAAAATTTTAAAAAAAATTAAAATAAAAGTATGAAGATTAAAGTGGGAGTTATAAATATTTAAATGAAAATTAATTTAAAAGTTATTGGAGTTATAAGTTTGCATAGGAAATAATGCAGTTCCCTATTTTTCATGTGTCAACAACACGGGGGTTAGTGCATCAATTAAGCACATGGTGTCTACAACCCTAGTGCTTTTCTAAAAGGCTGGAAATAGGTCCATGCTTAGTTGGCGATATCTTCCAGCTGATTCTAGAAGCATTCTAGGGTTATCCGAAAGCTCTTTATATTCGGGCATTCCTTAATAGCTTGGGAGAGAGCGGGGACATAGCGTGGATAGTATGGTTAGCATGGAGAATAGTTGAGGTATTGGAGGATTCGGGAAAATTCTGAAGAAGGGAAGCTTGCTCTGCGGGTTGTCTGAGGAAAAGCGAGTTTAGCATCAGAATCCGGGTAAATTCTTGTGATTTCATTATGATACTTCTGCATCTTGGAATTTCTCTGATGACTTCTGCATCTGAGATTCTGTATATTATATATATATATATACACACACATATATATATATATACATAAACCTTGTTATATATATATATATACATACATATATATATATATATATATGATATGTATTTATATAATGGTATCCTTATTATGGCGGAATCGCAACTTGTTAAATCGCGCTGCGATTGTTTGATTTCATAAAAACTAATGCATATTGGGTGGGGGTGGAATTCGCACCCCGTACCCGTGTATTTAAGGGGCGCGTGGTACCTGTTGCGCAGTGTACCCGCGACTGCATTGGTCGCAGGGTACCCGCGGCAATGGTCGCCACAGTGACAGCCGACGGTACATTGATTCGGCTCTGTTCTAAGGAAACCTTGTTAATTCGATTTCCTTTATGAATCGAATTTAATAAAATTCGGTTCCGTATTTTATAAAATGCAAAAAAAAATATTAAATATTATATTATATATGTACATATGTATATGTTTAAATATAAATATATATATATATGTATATATGTAATATATATATATTAAAAGATTTAAAGTTGTTAATAAAAGATTTATAAATTCATCTCTTTTTAACGATGAATAGTTTTATAATTTTATAGTTGAATTTTTAATCCATCCAAAAAAAAATAATACATGGAAAAACGTAGGAAAATGTTCTTGGAATACAAAAACTGAGATTATGCATATGAATTCAAATTTGAAAACTTAGCAAACCAAAAACATGTGTTTACATTGTGTATTCATTATGCTAATGTTTTGGGTTTTGGGTTGACTAGTGTTGACCGGTATAGGACGTCTACCAGAGGCTTGGGGGTTATGTGAATGTGATGTCTTGATGATGTTTTCATTCGATCTTTATAAACCCAACCATGATTATGTGATGGAATGCTCTATGAGTTGATTGTGAATACTGATTGTTATAGTTGAGATTTCTTATGTCTGGAACCCTTGACTTAACCATTATTTTGGTCATCGATCAGTTGTCCTTGGATATATTCTAGTCGCCATGGTGGGACTAATATGTGGATTTATTATTGATGATGTCATGATGTGACATGTGTTGACTCAACCATTTTGGAGTCTTCGATCAGTATGATTTTGAGATATATTTTGGTTATTGAGAACCAATGGATATTTTGATTATCAGTGATACTTCAGTTGCCAATAGAGAGCTGTTGTGTTCATGATTTTCTATGGATGTTGCTCATGGTGATTTGATGCTTTTATGCATATTTAATGATTTTTAATCATGGATATTTGTTGATTCCTTATTATGGTGATTTTGTGGACTTTCTTTATGATTATGATACCATGAGCATTAGGGTAGGATATCTGCATGTAGTGTCGAGAAGTGGCTTGCAATGGGGGCCGGGGCCGTAAGAGGCTGCCAGGGTAACTCATTGTAAGTTGGTTAATAAGTGATAACATTCACACACTTAATACTAACTGAATGAACCTAAAAAGATAAGAGTTTTGGTTCTCGCCCATACTTTGAGTGCTTGTATAGGCTAGGATGGGAGTAGAGAGAACGCATGGTTGCGACCTTGCATTCCATAGTATGCCTTGTCAGTATGAAAGGATACTAGTGGCCGCATGAGATCTGTATGGACCCGTGGAATTTAGCTAACTGCCAGGGTAACTTGTACGAGGTAAATGCGATGACACTTTCCCGCTTGCATAGTAGGTTCCTACATGTCATTGTGTGCCTCTGGGAAGTAGATGTCTGTTTTGTGTTTGGAACCTTTGAGTTAGTATACTTTTAGGATTCCTGGACTTTAGAGTCGTGTGCTATGTGGTTTTGATAATCTGTTTTGGGACTTGAGATTATCTCCTCAGCACGGTGGGAGTGGACCACATAGGTACCACGCGGTCGGGTGGTAGTGTATTCTCCACTCTTATCATTTGAGATTCGTTGAGACTTTGTGGATAATGCGTCCTTCGTGATGGTGGATATGTATCCTTTCATTGATGATTAGCATATATTAGATGATGATATCTTATGCTTTACTTTTTATGTTAGTAGGATGTTAGGAGTGACATTCCTACTATGATAATACCGATGACCTCTTCGGTGCTTGGAATGTTACGCACGGAGGGATGGCTAGGATCCACGATGGTCTAATGATGCTATTAACGGTTGGGAGGAACCGTGCACTTAGTTTATTTATTTGATCTTTCTGATAGATGTAAATGGCTTTTATGATGATGTATCATGAGTATCATGTGATGTATCATGGATTAGAATAGGATGATGTACTTTATTCTACATGTGTATATTCTTTTAAGCCTTCATACCCTGTGACATGTACAGTGGATGAATGAGCAGTTGGATATGTAATAATTGAACATTGGACTTATCATATTATTTCATGTGGATGTTGTACTAGATGGATTCATGTAAGTAATTCACGTTAAGGGGATTTTAAAGAATGTAATCTGTTGTATATGTTGAGTTTACTCTTTAGATGGACATTGCTATTGCTTCCGTTATTGTGCATAATTTGTATGTGGTAGTGATTTTAAAAAAAGAAAAAAATGCTACCAAACTTAGTGAAATACTAGGTTAATTCTTTGGATCCCTTGACGGGGCATTACAATACCTACAGGGAAACGAATTCCTTTTGAAGCCAAGGATATTGCACACCCTTTGTTCAACTAATGGGTCAGAGTTGATGAAGAAGATTTATGACTTCTCGGCATTGATCAACTGACTTGAGGCTTTGATGTATGAATCTAAGAAATATTTAAGGGAGGAAGCCTCATGAACAAAGCATTAAGTTGGAAGTATAGTATTATCAGAAAATTGTTGGTGAGTAACATTAGAGACACCATCTATTCTTTGATGCCTTAGATCAACCCCCGATTTTGGGAAGCTTTGGCCAATTTCCAAAAAGCTTCAGCCATAATGACAAATAAAAATGGAGAGATAGGGTCCCCTTTCCTTAAAACTCTAGAAATATTAAAAAAACTTATTGGGGAGACATTGAAGAGGATGGAGACTTTTGGAGAGGAGATACAACTGAAAAGGAGACAAATCCACTATTTAGATGAGCCAAAGGCTTCCATACATTTACATAGAAATCTCCAATCAACTTTATCATATGCTTTTTGAATGTCAAGTTTAATTAGCATACAAGGGGTACTATTTTTTTGAACAGAGTGAATGAGGTCCTAGATAATGATGATACCATCCATGATGGACCATCTAGTGATGAAGCTTGTCTGCTCATCCGTGCTGATGATAGGGAGAATCGAGTTTAATCTATTGGCTAATGCTTTCGTGAGGATTTTATATATAGTATTACACAATGCGATGGGTCTAAAGTTTCCTAATTGGGATGCTTGGGGGCTTTTTAGAATTAGAGTAAGAAAGGTGTGGTTAATCACTCTAAGAAGAAAGCTAGAATTCTTGATCTCTTCAAGGGCTTCCCATAGCTGATCACCTAGAAAGTGCCAGGATTTTTTGGAAAAAATCAGCTTGGAAGCCATCTGGGCCTGGGGCTTTATCAAGGTTCATCTAAAAAAGAGCCTCTCTAATTTCTTCTTTGGAATTTTTTTTGTTGAGCATGTCATTATGATCTTTGGTAATGAGTTTAGGGATATTCTTCAACAGGGACGCTTTAGCACTCAGGTCAGAGAATTCCCAATTATTTAAGACTTCCATAAAATAATTCCCATTTTCCTGTGGAAACTAGTTAGTTCATTAGGATCCAATTTAGTCTATTGCAGAAGAATAATATCTGAGTTCAAGGTCTTTAAGCAATGCTTGATAAGGCATTGTTTATTGGGGGCATTGATGTCTTTGTTGTCCTAGAAGGTGATCTTGATTGGGAGGAGGGAAGGCTCTTCCCCTTTCCGGCTTCAAAGATGGACGTGAGATTAGCTTGATTCTCTGTCAAATCCCCTATATGAAACCCTAATTATAGTATTTAATAATGACATTTTTAATGATCTAGATAAAATCAATTCTTAATTATATTGATTCATATTCATATGATTGATATGCTCAACTTATATCAAATATGATTGATGGGCAATCAATGCATTTTAAAATCATACAATATTATGATCATCAATCTTTTATCATTTTATATAGAGAAAAGACAATAAAGTTGAGACTAACATCTTTCACCATCATCATCAAGATAACATGAAGGAAAACTAATTACGTGAATATAAAAACCACATAAAAAACAATACATCGACCAAACTCTATCAGATGATAGAGAGTATTGAATGCCTCATTGTATAAAGATTAATATATCTCTAGATGAGGAATTGATACAAGTGAGATTTAGATTATATTATTGGTAACAATACATCACAATGAACAACTAATTCTAATGATCAGATAAATAATAACTACACCATCTATTGATCACAAATAATGTTCATTGACAACTCTATTAGCAAATCAATATTTATCTCTGGAATCTCACTATCACTTTGCAACAGTATATTTATGTGATAGAAAAGGAATTACTGTTAAAGTATCAAACTGTGAGACTTGTATTACTCAGAGCAACTTCTTGATATACAGTGAGAATATACTGTGGGACAAATTTTTTGGATGGTGAATAATGTTACTGAAATTATTTTTGATTAAACGCTGATCTACCAAAGCATCCACTTGAAGACTTGTTTAATTTTGTGTTCATTGTGTGTTTGGAGATCCGTAGAGGTAAGGGAATATATATGTGGTGAGACAAAACAGAGAGTCACGACTGATAGCCGTGACTCATGTTTGAGTCATGTGTATCGGGCATGACTTTCTATTACCTATATGCCATGTTAAACTCGACATATTATACCGGTGGATTATATTATAATGTTTGAACCATTATAATCTCGATATGTTAAATCCGACATGTTAAACTGCTAATACAAGTTAGCAAGGTTAACAATGTCATTTACTTTGATTATCATAGATTTATTCTGTTTACATTATTAAAATATATATGTAAGTTGAAACAACATATATATATTTTAATATCTAAACATAAATTATAATAACAAAATTATACACATGATTCATAATTAAATCTTTATAACTAATCTATACATTAACACTCCCTCTTAGATTAGTAATAAAAATACACAGAAGAAATCTTTGATCAGAAGACTTCTTAATGTCAGATATGGTTGATTCATCAATGAAATGATATTCATCAACTTATATTTGACATCATATAACATGAGAGTTGGTCTATCAGAATATCTATAATAAGATATTCACCAAGCTCTTGAGAGTAATGGCCTATCAGAAACATCAATTTAATGATGATCACCAAGTACTCAAAATGGTATTGGCCTATCAGAATATCAAGGTAAATATACACCAAGTACCGAAAATATATCTATACAAGCAACTTGTAGATAATCAAATTAATGATATCAATTGCCTAGTTGTTGATTTATAAGATAAAGCCTTTACATGAAACAATTTCACAAAAATGAATCATGCTACAAGTTATTGTAAGGACGTCACTTTACAACAACTTCTCCTAATACAAGTGATAATCATTTAGAAGTCGTCACTTCGTCATGATGTACATAGGGGACAGGCTCATACATGTATGACATCAAAAGTTTGCATGAAGTCTCCACGAATACTGTCATGTGGTGTTGTCACAACATTCACCATAAAACATATCAAAGAATAACGTTTCTCCCTCTTAGTTTGATATCAACTTTTCTGACCTCTTAGCACAAGGTTCGCTCTGATAAAGTATCAGACTTCCTCTTAATTTGTTATCATCCTTCTAACCTCTTGGAAGCAAGTCATGTCATGCTTCCCTAGTTCAATGGATATCCTGATAGCAGAAAGCCTTCCAGCCTACATAGATGAGAATTTATCCCATGAATCATAGTCCTTTAGCTATTATAGTTTTTGACTAGTGTTGAATCCATCAACAAGGTCTACTCCTTTTGAACCAATATCATCCAAAGTTTGATTTAAGCATTTTTTATTTTCTGCTCTCTCTCTTTCTCCAAGGTTGCCTCTAATGAACTGTTAGACTCCCTCTCATAATTTCAGTCATCAAGGATATTTGCTTCAAGAAACTCACATTATCCAGCCTAATCATCAGATGATTCGTGAATCCTAGATCACAACATCTTTGGAGCTACTATATAAGATTGAGTCTGTACAATATTTGGTAGCATGCCTAATGTACCGATCTTCTTTTCCTGCAAGAACATCCTCAGAGACAAAGGAAAAGATCAAGGCAAATAGCTCTTTATAGTAATTATAGAAATACAAAATAAGAGAGAGACTACAATGAGTAGATACATGCAATACCCGAGGATAATAAATACTTATCTGCAATAATAATATAGGTTGCTCCTATGAAGGTCCATATGCATCAAATCGGGAAATGCCTCTATGTAAGAATTTGTCAAATTTGAGTACATCTTTTTTTGCTCCCATATAAGGACGGTTCAAATGGGAATAGAACATTGGTTATCATTCCCCCTTACAATGTTAGATTCCTACTCTTATATTATTGAACATATAGGTACGCCAACAAAGTTGCATAGATTCGGACACGCAGCCTATCTCTTTGTAACTCAAGCCACATTGGTATGGCTTTCGCAATGTGTCACATGCCCATGTATCAAATAATGCTTGTTTACCATCATTTCTTTCTCCATTTCCAAGAAAGAAAATTATTATCAATATGCACACCATCTAGACATCAATGTCGTTCCACCAAATACATCAACTTCTATTTATTCAGATCTTGTGGGCCCTTGTTCCTTTAATGGATCGGTTTCTTAGTTTATAAGCAGACCTTGCAATATTCCTTGAAAAGACCTCATCACTCGATCCTTTCTATGGGTCACGAGTCTTGGATATATGCCCTCCCTCTAGGTCTGCTGCTTTGATGATAACTTCCTTATTGCCTCGGATATGCTCCCTCTTCTCTTTGTGTCCCCACATCATGTGAGTGTGGGTGCCTAAGTGGGTCGTCAAGTGTGAGAGAAAGAGCTTCTCATGTTGTCATCTTGGATTTTGGTCAATTTGTGTTGTTAGGAGGTGACAGTCTATCTAAGATTATTTGGTAGAGCTTCGACCATCCTACTGGGGATGAAGTTGCACAGAGGCCAAAAGTTGATGCCATGAAACAATTTTCTTGAGCCACTTCCAGGACTTTTCTCCTTCCAAATGGACGGAAACAATGGTTCAGTGAGTCTCGTGTTACTTAATTACTAGAGAGTTGAATTCATTTATAATTCATGTTCTTTGGTGTGAAGCCTCCAATGTTATAGCTCCAGAGCACATATATATATTCTTTACCAATAATTATAATTTTATAATAAGGCTCCTCCCAAAGTTCTGGAACAGATTATTGTCGTCTCTCCATTTTTGTTAAGAGATTCGAGTTTCTATACATACCTGAAATGTATTTAAATATTTATAAATACATAATTTCGTGCAAGATTGTCTAACTTTTCAAGAAATATATGCATTTATATTTTTATTCCCGTAGAGTGGTACTGCTCTGTATTTTCTTTCTTATTTCCATTTCGTGGTATTGCTGAATCAATAGTTAGTTCTATATTTTCTAACTGTTCTTTTTATTTCCATCTCTCTTATTTTCACCTTTCCATATATTAACCTTTTCCATAAGATCTCCATTACATTATGGTAGCATAGTCTTATAAAACATGCATTCAGAGGAAATCTCATCTAGACAGCAACACAAAGGCACAGAATCTCTCCATTCCTATATGGCCTGAACAAGAAACTCCCACCCCAGACTTATAACATCGTTTTGGGATGATGTTGTTGCAAGGCAAATTTATAGTAGTATGGGAATCAAGTATCTTTTACAAATTCTTCAAGGAGTCTACTGATAGGCCTCTCCTACTTCTCGTCCATATATGTGGTCCATTTGCTATGTCAAATTTATACATCATGAATTAGACAGACTTCCTTTGTAGTGTATATCTCATAGAACATATGCACACTGTCCAGTTTGATCGCTATTAGGAAATCCAGAACTACAAACTTCTTCTTCGATGATCTTAATATCATTGTATGTATTAATGTGAAGCCTAGTGCGTATGAGATCATGTGGAATATTGAAGACACAATGATATCTCTATTGTTGGAGTATATAGGACCACTACTGAATCCACAATTTGGCAACTGATATTAAATTTGTCATTTAATCCATGCAGGCACACAGATGGCTCTTGTGCACATAATCAGCATTAGCAATTCCCATATCTCCGTTCTTCGATGATATACACTCCTTATTAATTCCAATGTCTTCCTAATTATAACCATATAGTTCAGATGGAACTGGTGCGTGTACTGTCATTTATTTATTTATTCAATAGTGATTTGGTAATTTTGCTTTCCTTTTCTCCAAATTGGTTGTGGACCAGTGGGGCATTGAAATCTTTGTTGTAGGATGGAGTAGCACGTCTAATGCTTTGTATTGTTAAAATTTTAAGTGCATATTTTATATTAGACTGTTGTTCTTATTCCCAGGGGTTCGAATTTGCTCTGATACCATGTTAAAGTATCAAACTGTGAGACTTGTATTACTCAGAACAACTTCTTGATATGCAGTGAGAATATATTGTGGGACAAATTTTCTGGATGGTGAATAATGTTACTGAAATTATTTCTGATTAAACGCTGATCTACCAAAGCATCCACTTGAAGACTTGTTTAATTCTGTGTTCACTGTGTGTTCGGAGATCCGTAGAGGTAAGGGAATATATATGCGGTGAGACAAAACAGAGAGTCATGACCGATAGCTGTGACTCATGTTTGAGTCATGTCTATCGGGCATGACTTTCTATTACCTATATAACATGTTAAACCCGACATATTATACCAGTGGATTATATTATAATGTTTGAACCATTATAATCGCGATATGTTAAATCCGACATGTTAAACTGCTAATACAAGTTAGCAAGGTTAACAATGTCATTTACTTTGATTATCATAGATTTATTCTGTTTACATTATTAAAATATATATGTAAGTTGAAACAGCATATATATATATATATATTTATTTTAATATCTAAACATAAATAATAATAACATAATTATACACAGGATTCATAATTAAATCTTTATAACTAATCTATACATTAACAATTACAATTCCTCATTTGAGTATTAAACCATACACTATAACCAATTAATAATAAATTACAATTTGTTAAGAAGGGATGCCTAGTTGGGAAGTATATAATTGAAAAGGCACGAGCAAATGGTTAGGGAATGGAGAGTTTCATAATAGCAGCGTATAAATATATGTTTGTAGGGAAGTATTTGGCATAGGACATGATTATTTTGAAACCCATCACACAAATAAATTGTGTCAAAATGATGAGCCAATCCATGTAGGATGTAATCCAATGATCAATAGAGAAGTGAGTACGACGTGGAGCAGGGAGTTTATAAAAAAGATCCATCAAACAATAATCATTCAAATTAGATTTCCATCTCGGCCAATAGAAAGGAAAAACCAAATTCATTGCTAAAGGAAGGATCACACAATAGCAAAGAAAGAAAGAGAAAAGGAAATCCAATAAGTTGAGAACCAGAGCCACGGGGAACATATAATCTATTTGTAAGAACCTCTAATGGCAGTGCAGGTGGAAGAAATGTCAAGGAAGTATATGCTTATCGAAGAAGACAGAGAAAAAATAAACACTATCACCTCCAGTAGAAGTTGACGAAACACATACCACTGCAACATTGAAATTAATATTGGAGATCAAAATCTGTTATAATGCAGAACTATAACAGAACAGATAGGACCTAATTTCCAACGTTGTCCTAGTGACTATTCTTTCTACATGTATTCAACATGGGGTCAAGATCAAACCGTTTGGGATAAGAAAGCCAAGGAATATAATACAATCATCATTCCCATCGACATCTCAAATATATCAATTTTGAGTGCGGAAAATAAACAAACAACAATACCAGGAGCACAATGTGAATACAAAGAAAAATAAGAATGTGTCAAAGGCAATGTCTCAAATTAAAACAATAAGGTGACTTGGTTAATTGCAGTTTGACTCAGAGATATCCCCATATGTAGTGACTAAAGAGTAGCAGTCAGACAGACAATAAGAGCAACATATTATATATATTTATACGGTCCTCCTTTTCAGAAAGTAAGAGAGACATTGAAGGGAAGACCCAGTTGAATTAATATCTAATTAAACTAAGAGTTATGTACATTGGATATGGATATATTAGACTATTGAGATCCTATAACTAGAGACCAAGTAAGAACTTGGCAGAAGGTATTCGTTTGAATGTCGAGTTACTTGGGAAGGGACTTGAATAGAGGACATTCAAGAGAGAATGTTGGGACTCTTAAAGTGAAACCCTAGAGAGGGATTTGTAGAGAATCCCTTAGAGACAATATATATTGTAGTGGTCAATCATATGCATATGTCAGAGATAAGAGACTTGGTTAGAGGTGGGATCTCTACCAAGTAGTGTTATAAAGAGATCCCAAGAGGCCTTAGGAACAACAGTCTTGACATGACAACTGCCTAATCGAGAAGCATTCTCATTAGAGGGTTAGGCGATTCGAGAAGAGTCCCTTCCAAGGGATTAGGAGGGGTTAGTAAGGGTTTGTACTTAGGTTGATATTTAATAAGCTCCATATTTCTAACATGTTTTAGATTTTAATTTACATTTTCTATATTGCACTAACTTTTTGTTGTAGGCTTTAGTATTCATTCCTTAAGCTAGAAGAGGGGACATTACATTCTCAGCCTCACCATCAATTTTCCTCAGGTTTGAATCAGATTTCCGACCTCTTGTCCTTGCATTTTTTACCAAAATTGGGGGATTTGTCCCCTAGGAGATTAGCTACAATGCCTAGATTGGGTTGAGAGGGGGTGGGGTCATGACAAGGAGAATCCTTGAACGATTCAGATTTAGACTCATGTTCTAGAATGTGATGTTCTGGGGCCATATTCAAATCCTGGTGGGGACTCTCGAATAATACATTATCCAACTTAGACATGTGATTGATACCAATCATGTTATAAACAGATTCCAGTTCCATAGGGATTTTCTCAGGGGAATTATTGGCCAATTGAGGGATGGATATCACACGATGAGGAGGCTTCCCTACATTGTCTTGAAGATTCTACCATCTCTGTAGTTCTTTTATAAATTCTCCATGGGTATAGCTAACTTCCCCAATAAGATCATTGAGTTGAAGCATTCTGTTTTTTTAGAGAATTAATAATTGTCTCTACCTCTTCCTTGTTAGTTGAATCCAAATTGGATAGAAAAGAAGTGCTTGGAATAGGAGGTGTTTCTGAAGTCGGGGAACGGATTAAATCCATATCTAATAGGGACAGACCACATGGCAATTCCTGCTCATGCATGTTTATGGATAATTCTATTTCGTTGGTGTTGAGATCGATGAGGGGTGGGGGTGAAGAAGAGCTTTGGATGGGATTGTTGTTGGAGACTTTCACTGAATGAAGAGCAGGTTTGGGGGGGAGTCTGGTTCCTTATTTGAGGGGATGGGGGATTGGGAGAGGCTTTCGTTGAAGACAAAACCACCCTGTTGTAAAAATTCAACTAAAATGAGATGAACACTGTCTTTGGAAGTGAATTTGTCAATATCAAGGGTTGATAGGATATGGCATGGGGAATCAAAGTCCTGATATAGGACCACTTTGCTGTGGTTAATTTCTCCTAAAAAGAGTTTAGGGTAAAAAGTGAACGATGTATTGTAATTATGGATTGACATCCGTAGGGGATTGAATAAAGGATTAACAAAGAACTTTACAATCCTCTTGGGGGGATTAGGGTTTTCGAACCCTAGAAAAGATCCGAAGCAGTTACCTATCTCTTAAAAAGAATTCCAATTGATGAGAGATATTGGGAGAGCTCCTAGGCTATACAATGCGGGATGACTTTCATTTTGAAGGAGTTGGGGTTAAAATTTGAGGGCTATTCAATGCAAAAAAAATTGTTCTTGATAGGAGTTATACTTACCTAATTCGTGAATGAGGCATTCCACCAAATAACCATATTTGAAGGATCCTTACTATTCCAAAATGCCAAGAATTTGTGAGATCTTGACGAAGCATCTTGTGGTGATTAGGAATAAGGGAAATCCGTCCAAGACCTTTGTAAGGAGGAACTAGGGTTGGAAATAATGGGGGAAACTAGCATGGAAGAAATTGGAGGGGATTTACGAGTTGAGGGAATTTTATTTTCGCTTGTCGTGAACAAGGATATGGACGAAGATAATGGGATTGCGCATAGATTGTCTACTTTACGGGGTAAAGATGGATTGAGAGGAACAAGAGAGGCTTGATTGTTAAGCCTATGTTTCTTGGTACATTTCTCTTTCTTTGGACACGGTGGGAGGACTATGTTTCCTAGAGTGGGGATTTTGCTCATGGTTGCGAGTAAATTGTCTGGCGATTCAAAAAAGTTGTTCTTCAATCTTTTGCCAACAACTATGAACTAGGGACCATCTAATGTTACAGGTGGAAGAGTGTTGTTTGGGGGGGGGGGGGTGGGGGGAGAAATTAGAGATTTTCATTCTCCATAAGTGGAGAACCATGCTTGAGAAGGTAAATCGACATGATGGGCAGAAGGAAAGCTGAATGTGAAAGTTTGCTAGTAAGAAAACATTTTGTACTATTAGATTACATTAGTACATAATTAATATAATATGTAATAACAAAATTATATAACAAATAAATGATCATTATTATGTAAATATATTAAATCAATGAAAGATTAATAACGATATCAAATGATGATTGAAAATATAATACAACATAATTCATTAATACAATGATATAATTATCATTACAAAATAAGTATATTAATATAATAGATGAATAGTAAATACTAATCACAATAATCAATAATTACTTTATGAAAGAAGGTGTGACATACTAAGGCACCTACATTGTAGTCCTAACTTGGCTCCTAGATGGATGATTACATACTCATGCTCCATTATACTTGGCCTTAAACATCTAAACCAAATCCATGAAATATATGAAGGACAATTAGTCGAATAGCATTGATCCAAATTATATAGAAGATCAAATGTTTGAAATTAAAAAAAAAAAAAAAAAGAAAAAGTTTTTCTCTGTCTTTTTATTTGGCCTTTTCGGAGGTCTTCTGCTCAATTTCAAGCCAAAACTTTTATTGGTCCCTAAAACTAGGCAGCCATAGGCTCGTTGTTTTAGGGACTGAAATTAGATTTTTAGTTCTTCTTTCCAATGGTGTAAGCGGTTTTGAAATCTGAGCTCTAGTTCAAGTAAGTTATGACCCCAACAAGTTGGGGTAATTAAACGCTTAGTTTTGAATAGTTTTAGTTTAATTTTGTTTTTATTATAACCACATAGACATTTCAAATTCATGGCTATGGTGGCTGATGATCTTCCATCATTGGATATATTCTTTCAATTTCAGTTAATAAGATGGCTTTTGGTTTGCATACAACTCTTTCGAGTTTTGCAAGATTTTCTAGAACTTGAACATTGGTATCGTAGGTATTTTGATTCACTAGATATTGTGTTTGCAGCCCACTTCTTAAATTTAGATTAGTGGTATCAGAGCAGGAACGCTTCTGTATGCCAACTAACACAAGAACATCCTATCAAAGATTAGGATTGGCCACGAGAAATTTGTCAGAATAGCTTCCTTTGCGGCGCACAAAACCAAAAATGTTGGATAATTCAGTAGACTCTGTGAATAAGATGGTGGAAGAGGCTTTGGCTAGGCAACGGGAAGATATGATGAGTAAGTTTTCAGAAATTTTGAAGACCCAACAAGTGCCCAATTTAGTAGCAACGTTCCATGGGAACACCCCTTTTAAAGTACAAGTGAATTTTGATATCCCAAATTTTGAAGGAAAAGTTGATGCTGATGCTATTGATAATTGGTTATCCAAGTTAGAACGATACTTCTTTGTGTAATGACCTTGCTCAAATCTGACCTTAAAATGCTGATTGAAGGCTCAAAGAATTTCGTCAAACATTTCACATACAAGGGTCATATGACTGATATAACATTTCAGTTTTCTTTAATGACTCTTTTCTTCAATTAGCATCAATGAGAATGTTTACAAATGACTCTAAATTGACTAAACAATGACCTAACATGAATATGCAACTTATTTTGACAATATTCAATGCATATATGTGACTGAAACTACTTGCAATATGTAGCTACAGCAACTAGTAATTATGACAAACACTATGGATGCAACCTAAGATGACATTTATGCACTTACAGCCAAGTGGTATTTTAACAAACATTTGGTATGCATAATTATAACATTATTTATGCCAAAAAAGAGAACTTACAGCCAATTGACATTTTGACAAACAATTGGCATGCAAACTAATAAGTTGATCATGAATGGCAATAACATATTCAATTACAATAGTAGTTGATCAACAACTTATATCTCCTTCTTTGCAATAAAATGTCGACTACAATGATGCTATGAATTGGTCAAGACTCTTGGCTTACAATTGTTTGACAATAGTGCCAAATTTGATTTTCTAAGTATTCACTTATGACAATGCAAACTACTTAGTGAATGCAAGAAGAACCTGGTAATGATGACGTCCGATGTTGTTGATGAAGAGACAATAAAAATCCAATGTGATAGGCACCTTCCAAGCTCAAATCAAAATACTCAAGCTGCTGCCCCTGTTCTTGCCTGGCAAAAGTTTAGATAATTAATTGCAGCACCAAACGCCTTCCAATTTGCCCCTAAAATGATTGTCTCGACAATAGGAATTGAATGCAACAATACCTAGAATGATTGGCCTCTTCAATGGAAAGGTATGAGCAAAAACATGAGACTCACATAGGCTGATCAACCTCCATGACAGTAGATTATGAAGGTCTGTAATAATCCTGCTCAATAACATAATCAATTTCAGCAATACATTAGCTACTGAAGTAACTTCTCCATCAAATGCAACAATACATCAGCTGTTGCAAGTACAATAATACATCAATTATTGTACTCAAATAATCTGCACCGTGAAGCACAAGACTGGACTTCTGAAGTAAAGCCCATAATCAACAATAATTCACCTGGTATCTCACAACTTCAAAATTGTGTAACTAATGAGGGTTTTTGTCTTCAAAGGGCCCTCCAATGGTTGAAACCCTAGCTGACTTCTCCACCACCAAAAAGTCATCAATTCAAACAACAATTCTTGGATGATGAGAATGAGGCCCATGATGTCTATTTATACATTTTTCCTCAAGAGGTTGGCCCAAAATCTAGAAGCTTCTAGAAACTATTTTATTTTTATTAAGTGACTTTATGATATATTATTTTATTTAAGTCACTTTATTAAATTAATTAAATATAAAGTTACCTTTTAATATTTATTTATTTGATAACTTTATAAATAATTAACTTAATACCACTTATTTATTTAATTAAAATAATTAATTAGTCATCCTCATAAAATATTCATTATTTTGGACAACTTAATTAAGTAAATTAATTAAATCAAATTACTTCCAAAACGGGGACATTACACTCTGTAAATAATTTTTATGATGTGGAAAAAATAACATTAGTCCTCTTGAAAGCTGAAATCCATGTCAAACTAGCATGGGAAACAAGATTATTGAATAAGGAAAGCGAAGCTAGCGAAGAGTTGGAAATACTCTCTGATAATAAACCCACTTGGGGAGAATTTGTGAAATACATAAAAGAAGCATACTTGCCTAAAGATGTATATGAACAAAAATGTATAAAATAGTGGTTGCTTTGACAAAAGAGGGACCAATTTGTACAAGACTACACCAATACATTCCATGTACTCTCCGCAAAACTTGGTATAGAGGATTCAGAGAAGCATCGAACTTTGAAATATCGTAGTGGGCTTCATAGATACATTCAAAATGAAATAGAATTCTTGAATATTGAAACATTGGCAACTGCTTACAAATATGCTACAAAAATTGAACTCAAACAGAAAGGAAAAAGAGATTATTTCTCAAATAATAAGCCAAGGGGTGAAGGCAATAATTAATTTAGAGGAAAGCTAGTGGGGAAGGAACGTCCCTCAAATCCACCCAAGAATACCTTGTGGGCTACTAAAAAGACACAAATAGATATGGGCATGTGGTGTGAGATACATAAGAGTCCAACTCATAACACAAAGGAGTGTCAAAGAATTAAGAACTTGATGACATAAATATGAGGATATGAAATTGAGCCTGAATCCACACCAATAGAAACTCCTGACAATGATCCAGTGATAGAAGTAGACCCGTATGCCATAGTTGCAACAACAAAAGTAGTTTCGCGTGAAGATGAAGAGAGCTTGTTCCATTCACAAATGTGGGTTGATGGAAAGCCTCTACATTTTATTGTTGACAGTGGTAGCCAAAAGAACTTAATTTCTATGGAGACAACCAAGAGATTAAGTTTAAATATGACAAGACACCCACAACCATACTCTATGGGATGGGTTAATGAAGGAAAAGACATTAAGGTAAATCAGCAATGTTGCCTATCATACTCAATCAAACCATTCAAGGATGAAGTAATTTGTGATGTAGCACCATTAGATGTATGTGATGTTTTGTTGGGGCAGCCATACATGTATCAAAGGCATGGGGTGTATGAATCCAGACCACACAGTGTCACAATCAAGCTTTGTGAAAAGAAATATTGTAATGGGCACCTACTGGTTATAACTTCGTGAAACACTTTGTAAGCAAGCTCTGATACCACTGTAATGGACACCCAGGAATGCCCAAAAGCTGAACCAACTGCTGAAATTATATTAATTCTAAAAATGCTGCAATCAAGTACAAAGAGATGTATTCCAAAGGCCAAACCCTAAGGGAATGACGTCTAGAATGTTACAACAGAGAATGAACGTCCCCTATTGCCAAAAAAGAGTGTGATTCACACATCCAAGCTCTTATCAAATGCCAGTTATAATCATCCGATACAAAAATCCCATGTTAAACAATGAGACTCTCACCCCTATTTATCCTATTCCTTCACCCTTCTAGAAAGAACTAAAACATTAATTAATTGCAAGTGCTAGAAGCTTCCCCCTTCCAATAATTAATGCACTCTCTAGAAACTCCTCTCTTGCAATAATTAATTGTGCTTCTAGAGGCTTCCACCTTTCCAATAATTAATACACACTCTAGACGCATCTCCTTTGTAATACAATAATTAATTAAATTAATTAAATATAAAGCCACCTTTTAATTTTAATTTATTTAATGACTTTATAAGAAATTAATTTAATTTTTTCTTATCCTCCACTTAGACTTTGGAGAACGTGAAGGCCAAAAGATGGGATCATTACAAATCCGCCCTCCTTGAAATTGCTTGTCCTCAAGCAATTAAGTAACATAATGGACTCCAACCTCCACCTGGATCCCAATAGGTGATATCCATATGGAAGTTAAACCAACTGCAAAGCCACATCATCAGGACCAACCCCTGTAGCCTAGCATTCAAAACTTGTGCTGATGAAGTTAGAATGTCACCATAAGGCAACTCCATAGAAGATCTATGAAACGTCTTCTTCCCTTTATCCATCCACATAATATATATTGGACTGGAATGCATATTATCACCATCATGCATTGAAAAAGATGTAGTTGTAGGTGAACCATATGTACTCATGCTAACTGTATCAACAATAGGTGTTGCCGCATCAAAATATATGGACATAGGAACAACATTAACTGCTGCAACAGAAAATTGAACTGAATTTGTAGTTGATGAAAACTCATAATCATTAACATGTGTGGCTTTATTAGAAAATACATCAACCACTGCATTTATACCATTAAACTCCTCATTGGATGCTTCAACTGACATAGAAGTGGCTGCTGATATGATAGTATCCTCGCATTCTCCTAATTCCACTATTGCTACGTCATCATCCCCTGACAAGGCTTCATATGTGGTCTCCTGACTTTGCACGAAACCAAATTGCTGAAAGGAATTATGTCAAACAGTTTGCATTCAACTTCTTATTTCTTCGTTTAATGTTTTAAACCCCTTATAACTCCGAAAATCAAACGTTTATTATTTGTTGTGTTTCGTGCATGGAATTGGTATCATACAACATAAACAAGAAAGAAACTACAATGATATGCAAAGTGGAAATGAACTGCTGCTAATAAAATGTTATTTTCAGAATTCATAAAACCAAATACATGGCAGATTTATCAACTCACTAATTACTTCAGCAGTATTGACATAATACTCCAGCCCATGTTTACGAATTTGCTGCTATAGTACTTTGTCCTTCAATCAGTCCACTACCTTCGTAATATCATTCCTTCAAAGCGGCATAAGCGTCGAACAAGTAGTGAAGAAGATATGAGCAAAATACCAAATCTGCCTATAGCCGGAAATGCAACTAAACTGCCTGATAATGAAGCCAATAACAAAGAATTCCAAAGGCCAAACCCCAAGGGAATGACGTCTAGAATGTTACAAGAGAGGATAGACGTTCTCAAATGCCAAGAACAGAGCTGCAACTCACACACCAATTTTTTCTCATATTCAACCTGTCTGATGAAGCCACAAATGCTTCCTTTTATTCTATTCCCAAGGGTCCGCTCAACTCATATGGGCAATGTGGGATAAAAGATGTGTAATATAAAACATATATTAAAATACCCCTTATGTCTCCCTTGGGTACACATCACCATAAAATAAATATTAAAGTAACACTTTAATATTTTACAATTAAATTAGACGTTACTTTAATAAAACTTTAGGCATTAAAATGTATTAGCAATTGAACTCCGAATAATGCGAGTGATAGCTCATCGGAAAGCTCTCATCGAGGAGTATCGAATCCAATCACCAAAATTGACCTGCACTGTGTCCTGCCGACTTACTAAAAATAGTAAGTATGCTTGAAACTGAGTAAATCAACTTCGTTTTGGCCCAAACTGGAAATGACTAGGCCAAAACACTCCAAGATCCCATTAAACCCTTCGTTAGCCCTCGGGACCATGTAGAACAAGGCTAACGCACACACACTTGGTCAACTGCTAAAATGGGGACATTACAGTCTGCCCCCCTTGAAATTGCTTGTCCTCAAGCAATCTCAGTCCAGCCTGCTAAATAACCTGCTCACTCTCCCATGTAGAATCTTCCTCCGACAGGTCTTTCCATCTGACCAAATACTCTTTCACTATCCTGTTTCTAAGCTTCCTCTCTCTGGTGTCCAGAATAGCCTCGGGTACTAACACAAGCTTTCCCTCCTCATCCAAAGGGGGTAAATCTGCAGAAGGCACTACACTCTGACCAATGGTTTTCTTAAGCCTAGACACATGAAACACATTGTGCACTCGATTGCCCTCTGGAAGCTCAAGCTCATAGGCGACTTTGCCCACTTTGCGAATCACCCTGTAGGGACCATAAAATCTAGGTTTCAACTTTTCAGCTCCGCTCTTCTTGAGCGATGACTGTCTATATGGTTGTAGCCTCAAGTAAACCATATCCCCTACCTCGAAGCTACGCTCTATTCGGTGCTGATCAACATACAATTTCTGTTGATTCTGGGCCTGTTGTATATTCTCTTTGAGCACTTTCAGGATGTCCTGACTATCCTGCAATAAGTTTTTGGCTTTGGGCACTCTACTGTCCCCCAAAACTAAATCCATGAAGCTAGGTGCTTCATAACCATAGAGTGCCATGAAAGGAGTCATCTTGATGGACATATGATAAGTGGTGTTATAACAATACTCTCCCATATGCAACCATCTGATCCAAGCCTTTTGTTGTGTAGTTACATAGTTCCTCAAATATCCTTCTGCCCATTTATTCACAATCTTTGTTTGCCCATCTGTTTGCGGATGATAACTAGTGCTAGGTGTAAGATCTATACCACACAACCTAAACAACTCTTGCCAAAAAACACTCATAAACTTACTATCCCGGTCGCTGACAATGAATCTGGGCAGCCCATGTAACCTGAATATCTCTTTAAAGAAAAGATCTGCCACCTGTGCTGCTGTGTAAGTGGACGGAGTAGCAAAGAAGTGAGCAAACTTCGTCAAGTGGTCCACCACCACATAGATGCAATCCCTTTCCTGCACTCGTGGTAAATCAGTGACGAAGTCCATCGAAATACTTTCCCATTTCCTATCAGGAATGGGCAAGGGCTGTAATAAACCTGCAGGAAATGTGTGCTCTCCCTTATTCTGTTGACAAACCACACACTCCCTGACATACCTTTGAACATCATCCTTGAGCCCTTTCCATGAAAATCGCTCTCGGATCTGCCTGTAGGTCTTGAAGACCCCCGGATGTCCAACTGTGGGTGCATCATGAATGCCTTCAATATCGCCTCTCTCAAATGTGATGACGGAATCAAATAAACCCTGTCCTGAACTCTGATCAATCCATCTATTACCTCATAGCGATCATCCTGTATGGTACCTGAAATCAATCCAGAAGCCCAAGCATCTCCCACATACTCTGCTATAATCTGATCTCTCCAATCTCCTAAACTGCCAGAGCACATAAATGAGGTCTTCGAGATAAGGCATCAGCCACCACATTTTTCTTACCTTTGACAAACTCTATGTCAAAGTCATAAGCCTGCAATTTAGTCACCCATTTTTGTTGCCGGTCATTAAGATCACGCTGGCTCATGAAGTATTTAATACTGTTGTGATCAGTCTTGATCACAAAACGTCCACCTACCAAATATGATCGAAATTTGGCCAATGCATGCATTATGGCCAACATCTCCCGATCATAGACAATAACTTTTCTCAACTCCCCGAAGCTTCCTACTCTCGAATGCAATGGGATGCTTCTCCTGCATCAATACTGCTCCAATCCCATCACCTGATGCATCACAATGAAGCTCAAAAGGCTTCGTGAAATCCGGTAGAGCTAGAACTGGACATGAAGACATTACCTGCTTGAAATGCTCAAAACACCTCTGTGCTGCCCCTGTCCACACGAAGGCTCCTTTCCTGGTAAGATCTGTCAAGGGTGTAGCAATCTGTGAGAATCCCTTAACAAACCTCCTATAAAAACCACATAAACCAATGAATCCCTTAAGCTGTGTAAGGTTTGTGGGAGTAGGCCACTCTACAATAGCTCTAATCTTTTCGGGATCAACCCGAACGCCATTTGCACTAATGATATGCCCAAGGTAAAGGAGCTCAGTCATGCCAAACTCACATTTAGATTCCTTGGCATACAATGACTCTCTCTCCAGAATAGATAACACCTCCTCCAGATGATGTAAGTGCTCCTCCCAGGTCTTATTGAAGACCAAGATGTCATCAAAGAAGATCAAGACAAATCTCCTTAGCTACTTCCTGAATACCTGGTTCATACAACTCTGAAATGTAGCGGGTGCATTGGTTAGACCAAATGGCATAACCATGAACTCAAAGTGGCCGTAGTGACATCGGAAGGCTGTTTTCTCATTGTCCTTTGCTCTCATCTTGATCTGATGGTATCCGGATCGCAAATCAATTTTGGTGAAGAAGCATGCCCCATGCAACTCATCAATCAGCTCATCAATCCTAGGAATGGGATACCTCTTTTTAATTGTTTTCTTATTCAGTGCCCTGTAATCGATGCACATGCGCATCGTCCCATCCTTCTTCTTTACCAATACTACTGCTGAAGCAAAGGGGCTCTTACTGGGCCTGATATGCCCCATCTCCAACAAATCCTTAATCGCCTTCTCTATCTCATCCTTGTGTTTCTTAGGATGACGATAGGGAGTAATCATAACTGGTTTGGCTCCCTCCTCGAGCTCAATAACATGTTCCATCCCTCTGTCAGGAGGAACCCCATGAGGAATATTGCTAAATACTTTAGCGTGTCTATCAAGTATCTTCTAGACATCTAGTGGATGACTCTTTTCTTGTGGCTCTGGTGAAGTTGGCATAATGTGGCACTCTGCCGCCCACTCTATGTCATCATGACGAAAAAGTCTCTGCATTCTCCTCAAGGACACTACTCTGCAACCTCCATCTGAAAGCCCTCTAAGTACCACAGTTCTACCCTCATGCTGGAATCTCATCTCCAATTTCGCTAGATTGAGTGTGAACTCAACTAGTGAAGCCATCCATGTCATGCCGAGGATGACATCATAATCTCCCATGTCCACAACATAGAACTCATCCTCCAACTCGTAGCCATCTCCAAACCTGATGCGAAGATTAGATATCTTCCGAGTGCATAATAACTTATCACCGTTAGCCACCATGACTCTAAACCCATCATGCTCCTCTGTCTGTAACCCTCTCCTGGCTACCAACTGTGCATCTATGAAGTTATGTGTAGCCCCAGTGTCAATAAGAGATATCACTTTCTGCCCCTGGATAGTACCCCTGACCTTAAATGTGATTGCCTTTTGGGCCCCTGTCAAGCGTGCCAACGATCTATCATCCTTAGGAATGTTGCTCTCCTCTATAGTGTTACCCTCATCTGAATCGGAGTGCTGATCCTCCCCTTCTGACTCTGACTCTTCTGCTGAAAAATACTCCATTTGATTTGCCTTAGCCTTGAGAGAACATTTATGAGATAAGTCCCAAGGCTCTCTACAATGGAAGCATAGCTTCTTCTTTCGAAGTTCATTCAAGGTTTCATTGTCTAGTCCTTTTGATCCTTCTTTGGGTTTGCTATACTCTTTTTGAAACGATTTTTTGTCTTTGTCCTTGCGGTAGGAAGAGTCTGTTGAATGGTTTTTTCATTTGTATACCGAAGGGGCTAAATCTCGTGCCTTTTTAGTTGCTTCAGCTAACGTGAGTGGATCATGTCCCTTCACCCAACCTCGTAATGGATCAGCAAGACCATCACAAAATAACACCACCAATCTCCTAGGAGAGATATCAGTAACAAGTACAGACAAGCGCTGAAACTCGGCAATGTAAGCATCCACAGAACCTGACTGTTTTAACTGTGCTAGCTCCTTGAAATGTAACTCGTGATCCTTAGTGTCAAATCTCCCAATCAATGTTTCGGTGAATTCCTCATAGGATGTAATCTGATTATGCTGCAAAGTCACCATGCCATGATGCCACCATTCATGTGCAATGCCATCCAAGTGCATAACCGCATACTTGATAGCCTCCTCCTCAGGCATAGGATTTAGCTGCAAGTATGTATCTACCTTTTGCACCCAAGCTCGTGCAATCATCTTCCCTGAAGCATCATAATAAGGTAAAGAAAGTTTTCCAACTTTCTTCCGGAGCTCAAAGTTTTGATTCCTCCCTCCTGCTTTAGGCATGTGTCTCATCCTCAAGTCCATATAATCTCTAAGAGAAATATCCGCCTGAAACTCTGGTCCATTAGCCTCCCAGTCCCTCCTGAACTGATCCTGTAACTCGGTAATCTGCGGTTCGTTTACTGGTTGAACCGGATCTCTGGGTGGGAAAGTGGGTAGAAGAGGTCTCGAGCTCGCAGTCCGTGCTGGGCGTGCAACGTGTCTAAAGTTATCAGCCTCATTCCCATTGTTGCCGTGTCCATTATTACCATTAATGTTATTCTCAGGACCATTGTTGTTGCCTTGGCCTCCATGGTTATTGTTTCCCCCGTTGTTATTGTTTCCCTCGTTGTTATTGTTTCTGTTGTTGGCATCACCTGGATTAATATTGACACCCATCTGTCTAGCCATGAGCTGCAACATCATGTCCATTCGCCTATTCTGCTCCTGCTGCATACGCTGCCCTTGCTCTAATGTATCCAGTAACTGTCGGAACAATACCTCCCCCTGATCTGGACCAGCATTTTTGCCTCCGCCTAATCTTGTATTCCTGTCATCTCGATCACCCATATTATTTTCCTGATCAAAGAATATCTCCTCTGTGTCTGTATGGTTGGGTTCAATGTCCACCTGCACGGATGTACTAGATTGTTTGCTTTGCAAGTCTGAAATCCTATTTTGTCTTGCTCTGGTATCACGGAAATTATAAGACCCCTGTCGCATGCTCAAAGATAAATGCTTAGCCTGTGTTTTTTTTATTTCTGATTTTAGTGTTTTGACATTTCGTCAAACATTTTTTCTCTCTATCCGGCTGTTCCAAATTCCCTATAAGACCTCCATAGGATGGCAGGACTTATAGCTCTTATACCACAGTAATAGACACCTACTGGTTATAACTTCGTGAAACACTTTGTAAGCAAGCTCTGATACCACTGTAATGGACACCCAGGAATGCCCAAAAGCTGAACCAACTGCTGAAATTATATTAATTCTAAAAATGCTGCAATCAAGTACAAAGAGATGTATTCCAAAGGCCAAACCCTAGGGGAATGACGTCTAGAATGTTACAACAGAGAATGAACGTCCCCTATTGCCAAAAAACAGTGTGATTCACACATCCAAGCTCTTATCAAATGCAAGTTATAATCATCCGATACAAAAATCCCATGCTAAACAATGAGACTCTCACCCCTATTTATCCTATTCCTTCACCCTTCTAGAAAGAACTAAAACATATATTAATTGCAAGTGCTAGAAGCTTCCCCCTTCCAATAATTAATGCACTCTCTAGAAACTCCTCTCTTGCAATAATTAATTGTGCTTCTAGAGGCTTCCACCTTTCCAATAATTAATACACACTCTAGACGCATCTCCTTTGTAATACAATAATTAATTAAATTAATTAAATATAAAGCCACCTTTTAATTTTAATTTATTTAATGACTTTATAAGAAATTAATTTAATTTTTTCTTATCCTCCACTTAGACTTTGGAGAACGTGAAGGCCAAAAGATGGGATCATTACAAATATCGAATACCAGAGGTATGCCCAACTCAAGCCGCTTCTTTAATTAGTGCTAAACAATGTTAACGTTTAATTGCTCAAACTAGAACTTTTGTACTCCTCATGATTCGTTTTGAGAAAGCAAAGTCAATTGTCCTTAACACACACACTAAGGTGGCCACAACAGTAGACCAACAAAAGGAGATGGATAAAATCTTGACAGAATACCATAGTGTGTTTAAATCACTAGTAGGGGTCCCAACACACTATCAAGTCAAGCATTCTATTGATCTAGTTCCAGGAACACCATTACCACATGAGCCAATATATAGGATGTCAGTTATGGAAAATGATGAAATTAAGAGACAGATTCAAGAATTGATTGAAAAGGGACATATTAGGCCAAGTGCTACACTTTGTGGCAGCCCTATTGTTTTGGCAAGAAAGAAAGATGGGACATGGAGACTTTGTATTAATTACAGGGCACTTAACAAAATTACTGTGAAAAACAGATATCCAATTCCTCAAATTGATGATCTTTTAGATCAACTTAAGGGGGCTAAGTTCTTTACAAAAATTGACTTGAAATCTGGTTATCACCAAGTACCAATTGATCCAACGGATGTATGGAAGATTGTATTCAAGTCCAAGGAAGGTTTGTTTGAATGGCTGGTTATGCCTTTTGGCCTTAAAAATGCTCCCACTACATTTATTGGGTTGATGAATGATGTGCTTAGACCATTCATTAATTCTTTTGTAGTTGTTTATTTGGATGATATCCTCGTTTTTAGTAAAACTTGGTTTGAACATTTGCAACATGTTAAACAAATACTCTTGAGTTTGCAGAGACATATACTCTTGAGTTTGCAAAAACATAAACTCTATGCCAACACAGACAAGTGCTCTTTTGGTATGCAAAACATCCAGTACTTAGGGTACATCATTGATCATGAGAGTGTTCATGTGGACCCTACAAAGATACAAATAATCAGAGATTGGCCACCTCCTAAAAATTGAACAGAACTTCACAGTTTCTTGGGTCTAGCCAACTTCTATTGCAGATTTGTATTTGGTTTTTCACATTTATCATGACCTCTTAATCAGTCACTCAAAGGTGGAACACAAGCAAAATTTCGGTGGAGAGAGGACAAACAAAAAGCATTTGAGGAATTAAAACTCAAACTATGTTCAGCTTCAGTATTGGTCCTTCCAGATTTGCAACAATCATTTGAAATAGAAACAAATGCATCGGATTACACTCTTGGCGCTGTACTCATGCAACACTTGCATCTCATTACATATCATAGTGAGACATTTTTTGAAACAGTTCGAAGGTACCTCACCTATGACAAGGAGTTGTATGCCATTGTTCAGGCTTGTAAACAATGAAAGCACTATATTTCGGGAAAGGAAACTGTGATATATACAGATCATAAACCTCTTCAATTCTTGCAAACACAAGGGAAGCTGCAGAATGATAAGCATCAGAGGTGGTTAGCTTATTTGCAACAATTTCACCTCAACATTTGTCATAAAAAGGGCAGTACTAATAAAGTAGCAAATTGTTTGAGTAGGCCTCCAATTATAGATTTGACAATGGTGTTGGATTCCTGTGGCCATCAAACAAAAACTTGGGCTCAACTATATGGTAATGATCTTGATTTTTGTAACATTTACAATGCAGTCTGAGAAGGGAAGCATGTTCCTAAATTTTATATACAAGATGGGTTATTTTGTCATATTGGTCACATATGTGTCTCGCGTGAAGAGGGACAAAAATTGATATGGGAAGCACACTATAGTGGGGTGGCAAGGCGTTTTGTTATTGGTAAGACTACTGCAATTCTCCAAAAGTATTTCTATTGGCAAAAAATGAAACATGATATTATTTTATAGATAAAATCTTGTGTTGCATGTACGATTGCAAAGCCTTCAAACTGTAAATTGGGCCTCTATCTACCATTACCTATCTTTGATAAACCATGGCATTCTATTTCAATGGATTTTATGTCTGGGCTCCCAAGTAGCAGAAGGGGAAATGATTGTATATATGTGGTAGTAGATAGATTTTCTAAGATGGCTATCATGGTGGCTTGTAAAAAAATGATTTTAGCAGAGGAGACCGCCAAGCTATTTTTTGAACATGTTTGGATTCACTTTGGGCTGCCAAAGAGCATTATCTCTGACAGGGATAATAGGTTACTCAACAATTTTTGGTCTTCATTATGGGTTAGAATAGGCACGAAGTTGACAAAGTCTACAACATTCCATCCTCAAATTGATGGCTAAATAGAGTAGTCAATAGAATGATTATCCATATCCTTCGAATGTAGCACTCCAAACACCCACGTACATGGGATGAGAGCTTGCCTTATGTGCAACATAGCTACAACCGTGCACTTCACACTACTATAGGACATAGTCCATTTGAGGTTTGTCTTGGGTATCAACCATTGGCACCTATAGATGTAACGCTAACCATCTTGCAATCTAGTTAGCCACTCAATACCGAAATGGAGGCAGATAAAGTAGACAAATTTATTGAAAAGTTCAAATAGTTACAACAAGTTAATGATATTTTAGAGCAGAGCAATAAGAAGTATAAGGAAAGACATGATCGACATAGAACTCCCCATCATTTCTAGATTGGTGACAAGATATGGCTACATCTTCAGAAGGAGCACCTCCAAGGACCTTATAGAAAGCTTCGTCCTATTTGGTATGGACCATGTACCATTAAGAAACAAGTTGGTGAGAATGCTTTTGAACTTAATCTACCACAGTTTTTGGAATTACATCCAGTTTTTAATGTGGAACTGTTGCGACTCTATTTCCCTCCATTATTGGACATCTCTCAAGCTGCTGAACATATTCATGCTACAAAATTGAATCCATCCACTACTACTCAAGTGTGATCATGTCACTAAAGTCATGCTGAAATCTTTGAAAAATCAAAAACTTCCGCTATATAGGGTGGTTCGAGCTGGTCAATTCTCTCATTAGGGCAAATGGTTAACCAAGGAATGGATTGGAGCACAATTCCCTCATCTATTGTAGAAGATTGATGCAATGGGGCCCATTGCCTCTTAAGGGGGGAGGAATGATCCAGATTATATAGAAGATCAAATGTTTGAAAGTATATTTTTCATATTTTCAAAAAAAAATTCAATGTCTTTTTATTTGGCCTTTTCGGAGGTCTTCTGCTCAAAGTTTCAAGCCGAAACTTTGATCGGTCCCTAAAACTGGGCAGCCGTAGGCTCACTGTTTTAGGGACTGAAATTAGATTTTAGTTCTTCTTTCCAACAGTGTAAGCGGTTTCAAAATTCGAGCTCTAGGTCAAAAGTTATGACCCTGACAAGTTGGGGTAATTAAACACCTAGTTTTGAATAGTTTTAGTTTAACTTTGTTGTTTTTATTATAGCCACATAAACATTTCGAATTCATGGCTATGGTGATTGTTTATATTCCATCATTGTATATATTCTTTCAATTTCAATTAATAAGATGACTTTTGGTTTGCATACAACTCTTTTGAGTTTTGCAAGATTTTCCAGAACTTGAACATTGGTATCGCAGGTATTTTGATTCACTAGATATTGTGTTTGCAGCCCACTTCTTAAATTCAGATCAAGCATGGAGGATGGGATTAAAAGAGGTGCTAATATACACATGTTGAACTAGTAATCTGTATTAGCATAGTTAGGTTCAACAAATGATAAATATAATAATCGATCTCTTAACGATTTTCTAATTGAATATAACCTCCCAGCAACATACAAGAGAGAACAAATTAATGTATCTACTTACCATAAAGTGGCATGATGATTACTAATTGTGTAAAAGACTTTGTAATTAGTTAGCAAGTAGTTTGTGTTGACATTGTGGAAGGCTAATTAAGTAGTGGTATTTGATTACAAAGAAATGCGATTTCTCATGGTTAGACACAGATCATACAAAATGCATTAGACGTAACCAATTAGTGGGGGAAGATATAAAAGGTATTCATCACTGCTCGGTATGGGGGGAATGATACTTTAGGAAGAATACAAGTCGAATAAAAAAATGAAATATAATAATTATTGGTATCCAGATAGAAGGATTGAACAACACCAATAATTTCTGCATAGGATTCAGTGATTATCTTCATACATTATCAAGAGGTGTCTACAAAACTTGCGTTTTAAGTTTCATTGTGTAAGAGGATGCATATCATCAACTTCAAACAAAAATTAGTCTCAAACTATGTTTGGAGATGGGAAGCTTAACGGGAATATATTATAAAGAAAGGAGCAACGATCACCAAATAGGAAGGGATACAAAGGACATAAAGGAGTTTCCATCGATAACCTTTTAATATAATTCATCTTAGAAGCTAGTGATATGTGTAGGAGTTAAGAATTCTGAGTGTTGATGTAAATGCATTAATGTTACAATGCAATGGAGATAAGAGTAATTTGAATGGTGGGGGTGATGGAAATAAGACCGTTGGTGGAAAGGAACATAATCCCTCACCAAGGGAACTGCACAAGATGAATTGCTTAAGAAAGACATCCAATGCCAAGACGTGTTTGGGAGTTACTAGAGACTTCTTCTATTACAAAGAAGAATTAAGAGAACATCGAGTACAAACATATCAAATTACTGTGGAGCAACAGACAAACTGAAGAGTAGAGTTTAGAAAAGTGGAGGTGATATAAGATATGCTAAAAGTTAAGTTATGCACTAAGCACCTTCTACTTATAGTGATTGGTGGACAGATTTATTGTCAAGAATTGCACATGCATGTGGGCATTATAATGGGTTCTAAGTTAAATTCACATTTCCAATAAAAATTCCAATCCTAGTTGGGTATTTTATGATAATTCATGAAAAGTCCGACTAGGGGACATTACAAACAATGCCAAATGTTTACTCCAATAAGTCTATGTTATGTAATATAGTATGATGTATAGAACATTGAACATCAAACACAAATGTTGGCTTCATAAAGATACAGTGTGTATTTCATTCATATGATATGAAATAAGTACAATCAACCAAGAGAGATATATCCTTGCTGCAGCCAAAAATACTTAAATAATGTACCAGTCTGGTTAAGACTACCAAATACTACTTACTGACGACCACCAACCATACGTAGTCGTGAACTAATTTGTCTCCTTACAAAATATAGGAATGTTTATTTAGTCAACTATAACTACAATTTTGCCACCTACAATGCATATTTACATCAAACTACCATCTCAAACACTTATGCTGCAAAATAAACACAATAATCCTGGCATATAATAATCATGGTGAGCTCCATTCTCATGGAGTGGTCATATAAGAATCTCCATGCAAAGATTAAGAAGACCCTGAGTTCACATATACTCATGCCTATAATAATTAGATATTGTGCCACTCTTATTTAATTATACATAGTATGGGCCAAATAAAGTAGAGGGCAATCTACGGTTATGATTCTAAATAATGGTAATGATTCAATCTTGAAGATTAAATTCTAAATAGGAAAGCAAGCCTACCCAATCACACTTATCATAGCCATGATTCAATAATGAAGGAAGCTTTGTCTTTTTTAATGAATCCAACATTCAAATATATCAATAGGCACTCGATCAACATAAAAGAGACAAATACAACTTAATAGTCACCAATGATAATGATATTTCGTTCCCCCAACAAGACACAATTATTTTCTGGCCACAATAAGTTTATTCTGAAGATCACTACTTTACCTCTGAAGTAAAACTTTATTCTGCAAATTTGTCTTCATTGGAGATTGCACACATTTGGAAGACTTGTCAACTCAAAGTGAGATACCTGGTTGGCACCTTCAATTGGGAATGGGTATGTCCACTTCCGAAACTTCCAAGAGTTTTTCGACCTTGGAGTCTGAACCTGTAATCAAGTTTTATCTTTCCTGATACAAGTAAATCCTCCAGTGATGTCTTCTCCACTTTGAAGCCTCCTTGTTATATAATTTTTGGCAACCATTTTACAAGAATAAATATTAACCTCATATAATTTAATATTTACATCATGAAGTGACTTGAATAATATCTAATTTAGTTTCCTCCAAAAAATTACTTTAATATTACATAATTACCAATTAATTATTAGGTTCTTTAACAATTTAGAACAATATAATAAATAAATAAATAATTATTTAATTCCCCATTGTTACCAAAAATGGGATGTTACATAGCTCTGGAAATATTGATTGACTGCTTTTAGGGGTTGTGTTTGTATTCTTTTCATAGCTGGGCGACAAAGATTTACAGGTTTACAAATTTCAGTGAGAATTTGAATTTCTAGAGAAATCGCCTGTCCCAGGTGATGGAGCCCTAATTTTTAGGGTCTCTATTTGTGCATTATACTTAATCTCTTCACCCTATGGTATATATATTGTTGTTCTATTTTGCACACTTTATAGAAAATTTAGTGACCTGTACCAATTGCCAATCATAATTAGTCTTCTCCATATTCATACGAAATATTGTCCTTGCTACTTTGTATTGCATATAAAAATTACCCACTTAAGGACACCCCTGCATGTAATCCTTTTGATACTGTAACAAAAATTGTTGTTAACAGTCTATCTACCAAAAAAATCATGCCTGATTTCATATCTCTTGACCATTTTCAATTGGAGTGTCATCTTGCACGTGCTTTATGATCAGTGTGACCGTACCTGCAACTAAGTGTGCAATCAAAGAAGAAAAGGATATTGTGCATAGCGGCCAGAATAATCATAATCTGAGATTATCATATGTTTAGATCAAAGTTGACAGAACTGACAGAGATAAAGCTGTGTTATCTAGAAGGTCTGTCCACATGATTTGATTCTAAAGTAGAACTCAGCACTAAAAACGGTTTGCTCAAATACATCATAACAGTGGGTGTACTTCTTGATACATAAACAAATTTAATGATTTGTGCAAAGTTGAGGAGCATCCATTGGACAAAAGAAAGTCTGCATCTGGTATTTTCAAAAACAGATTGCAGAGGTTATTTTGCCAGCCAAAAGTATCATCTGATATATTAAGAGTTACTCTTAAATAGAGGTTGAATCTATCTTCAACAAGGGCCATTAGACAGAAAAAATGAAGGTACTGCAAGTTCTCAATACCCATTCACATTAACAAAGCTCTCCCACAGATGAAGAAGATATTGGCAAGCGTGAACCAGTTGAAGAAGGTGATTATTCAGAAGACAGAGGTTCTTCCATAAATACTGTTGACAGTATGTAGGAGGAATAAAACAAATGATTCGAGTCAAAAATACCCAGTCCACATAAAATTATTCTAGTGTGCTCAACTTTCGACAAACAAACCACGATGATTAGAGTGACGAAACAAAGCTAAAATAATAAAGTAACTGAAAGGGAGTTGTGTCATCCATGTAGATACGAAAGAAGGCTTACGTCAAAACCAAGAACGGAAGATATAATTTTAAAAGGGTTGAAACACATAACTAGAGTTTTCTATTGAATTATAGAGACGCATGACAGTATGCTTATCCTGACAGATGATTAAATTGATGAACAGACTCTAGTATAAGTCTGAAAGATAGCTAAAGGAAGTATCGACAAATAGAAATAATGCATAACAAACAACCACAAATAGAAAGTAAATAATTGATACTAGAAGGAAGATTAATTTCAAAGAGAATGACGATATTCTCAAGTATTCAACGTTGGGAAATAAATATTCCCAGGAAGCCAAGCAAGGAGCATACAAGTTTATAGAAAACGACAGAAGTTTTTGTGTTGAATATTCGAGAATCTCCGGACAATTGAAGCCAAAAACCATGTGATCAACAAAGATATCTCATTTGCACAAGAGTTCTGAGTTTATTATCGCCATCACAAGAAGGTCGCATCTGAAGACACGAGAATAAGGGAGTGCCTGTCGTATTTATACAGATGAGGGCAAAAATGGAAGATCGCACCATATTTGTTTTTGAAATAATGATTATGGTCTTCCAGTCTGTGCGGAAGCAAAGAATTGGATGGACAAAGTTATAATACTGAAGTTGCATTCGAAAGTAATAAAGTCTAATAATAATTGTTAGGCAAATTGTCGGTGCCCGTAAGCCATCGAAAAGGTGCAATTATATTTTAAGACAAGGAGCCCGATGACTATGTTAATTAAAGGGTGCAATTCAGATTATAATATGATTAATCATTTTAGTTGAGATGTGAAATATTTATAAGAGGTGTGACTTTTACCAAAGGTTATAGCTCTTATATGGCTAAAGAGGAATATTAAAATGAAATGGTACGGTTATAGTAATTATTTAAAATAAGGGGTGCGATTAATAAGAAAATGTAACATGACTTTCCATTTGAAAAGTCACATCTCTCTTGTATTCAAAATATAAATAAGGGACAAGCTATTTGTAAAAAGAGAGATATCCGAACATTCAGACATTCATATTGAGAAGAAGCATTTTATATTTATTGTAAGGAAGAATAAGGGTTCAGTATGATTTTATAATGAAGTTCCATTATTTTATTATTATAAAATTATTTTATTTTAATAATAAAATAAAAATGTTCTTTGTTTATCATTAATGGTATGGAGATTTAAACTACAGGGGAATCGTCCTTCATAATTATATTTTAAAATTCTGTATATGATTTTGTTATCAGATAAGTGGACATGGTCAGTTAGCATTTTAAATTTGATCATCATAGGTGTTGTGAAATATTTAATTGTTTCCGTAGTTGTGTCCAGTTTGTCTCAGTGGAGTTCAAATTCAATCTGGACTAATTTAAAGATTGCATTATAATTGATTTGTCGCATCTGGATTATCAAAATTATTGGCAGTACAAGTGCATTGAACATTATGAAGTCGTATGTAAAAGTTCACCGAAGTTGACTCTCGCTCGGATGAGCAAAGGCATTGGTCTTTTTATTGAAGTCAGAAAATCTATATATTCCTCCTGCAAGCATCAAATTCGTTATTAACAAAACTTATACAAAAACATTCACTTATCAAATATTCAGCATCCAATTTCATTTTAATCGAGTTCGAGGACCTTGCCAGTCGAAGAACTCCAGAAGTTTAAATTCGCTATAGAAAAGCCTTGAACCAGGCTGCCAGTGTTAAGGTAAAGGTTTACCTGCCTGGGTGTAGCGGAGCTCGAAGTGCAGGGGAATCTAAGCGATTTCCGTTCGTTGGCCAGAACTGATTGAGAAATCCTATCGGAGAAGTGGCAGGCTCTTGGATTTCCAATCTGCGGTTTTGGGAACCAACACCAGGTAAGCTGTATAGTTCTGAGGTTAATTTGGCAATTGTGCTAGGGTTTTCAGGAGTTAAATGGCTGCGAATATTTTCACTGAAGTGGACACCTTGATATATGGTACCCTTGCTTGCATTTTGAGGGCGTATTTCATGTTGTAAATAGATGTGCTATCCAAGAAGTGTGGAGAATAGTCTAAGAAGCCAAAATTGCTAGGGAAAGCGTCGCTGCAAAATCACCAACTAAACTTAATGCCGTCATCAAATGCTAAGAAAAATGGAACCTAGCATTGCAAAATCTTTGGAGTTCTTCCCAACTTACCCAGAGGCTTATCGGAAAACCTGGTCAACTGGCCAAACACTCGGGGAACAACATTGCACAAAAATGGGGATATTACAGATTACAATATTACAAAAATCAAGCACCTAAAAATTGCCAATAAATTCATTGATCAAATAAGAAGCAAAAACTGTATTTTTATAGTGACAGTGAAAGGTGACAATACACTTTATGGATGTGAGATAAATGGAATAAACTAATAAATTTTATTAATTTTTTGCTTATGATTAAAAGTGTAATTGACCATTACTAAATAATAATTGCTTAAACATTTTAAAATATGGCAAGAATATTAGAAAAACAATTTAGGTTATTTTACTTGGAACTATGTTGATCTTGTTTTAAATTTGAGTGATTTTGTAGTTTCTGTTTTGATCTACATACTGTCAACTGTGGCATCTAGTGTGACCATACCTTAATAACTATAGCTGAAACATACAGTCTTCTAATAATATTTTCCTCTTATTTTGCAGTTCACACTGTCAATAGAAGGTGATAAACTGAAGCCTATCAAATGTTACCTGTCATGATTCATTAAGAAACTTGAATTATCACTAAAAGGATGTCTGTATCAAGACTTATTAACTAATTTAAACCTAGACACTTCTAATTTATGACGCCCTATGAAGACATTGGAAATACTTAAGATCTCTTCAATTTTTCAATGGGCAAGTAGCTGTAAATGATAATATATGCACCTTAAGAAACTGGATATCTACATACATCATTGTCAATGTATTATACTTTTTTCTGTCAAAACTAGTCATCATATTAGACTTGTTGTAAGGGATTAGTCCTGATAATTTTGTTTTGGATAGACTGCATTTCAACTTCAGATATATATTTTCCTTTCATTTGTAGGTATTGTATGTGTGGGAGGGGATGGAATTGTCAATGAGGTGAGCAAAACATTAATTGCACAATGATTACTGTGAATTCTCCATCATTTTATATATCCTTATTTTAAGCCATAAATATTCATTTGATTTTTTCATTCAGGTCTTAAATGGTCTGAAGAACCAAACAAATGAGAAATTTCAAGCTATGCCAATTGGCATTATTCCTGCAGGATCTGACAATTCACTGATATGGACTGTATTCGGTATCAGGGATCCTGTTACCGCAGCTTTAGCAATTATCAAGGTACATTTATCAAATTATTTAATCTGATTTGTAGCTTTCTACTTAATATTAGAAACGAAATCCTTTCTCTTAAATAGAAATGCATTGCTACCTGAATGTTTTGATAGATGCATGCACATATGGAAGAGAAAATAAATGAGATTCGTGAAGATGGGAAATTGAGACCAAAGCAAAAGATAGATGATCACATACCATATTGTAATTAAGTCTAGCTGGGTTTTAAAATATCTGATAATTGAGAGTCCACTGTCAGGACTCTAATCGATCTAAAATAACATTTTTGGGGACAAGTAGTGCAAAATGACTGACTCCTTGGGTAGGGAAAACTAAAAGTCTTCCAGTTAATCAGCATTCTCATATTTTAAGTTTGGAGTGGGAGTCAGTATTTGACAAGAGCTAAAGAATGTTAAGGAAAGCCCAAAGAAGCTGAGTCCTGAGCTCAATGATTACTACTAACCATTATGAACAAGGGACAAGCTTGAGAGAGAGAGGCAGAGAAGGTTTTTGTCTGTTAGTTTTTGTCATATGTCCTCAGCTATTTAATTATTGTTGGGTTTTAATGTGTATTTTCTGTGTTGTGCTTGAAAGTTTTGTCTTAATGAATTCGAGAAACAGAGAAATTTGAAGCATCAACAAAGAAGAAATGAGAATGCAAAAGAAATGAGACACACTGCACAATGCGTGCGCGCAAGATTATTTATTTAGTATAAATGGGGTTTATAATTTATTGTACTATACAAATTTCTTTTATTGTCTATATGTTTGTCTATTCTTGTTGTCTTGTTGTTATGGATCAACAAAGAAGAAATGAGAATGCAAAAGAAATGAGACACACTGCACAATGTGTGTGTGCAAGATTATTTATTTAGTATAAATGGGGGTTATAATTTGTTGTACTATACTAATTTCTTTTATTGTGTCAAGTTTCAAGCCAAATTCATCATTCTAATGAGTCTTAAATGTGTTTGTCTATTCTCGTTGTCTTGTTGTCCTTCGTCCTTTTCTAATCTTCATGGGGTTGTAAAACTCAGTTATTCAAATCATTTGCTGAGGTGAAGAAGGATCAGTTGCTGCCAAAAAACTTGGGCAAGGGCGCACCTTTGAGACAAAATTTTCAGTACCAAAAATCCCCTATTTGGATATGGTGATTTCACCCTAAGAGTACATTGGTGCTGCAAGCTGGGTTCTAGCTACATGTCTGGTAAAATAGAAACATTTTTCTAGGAGGATGTTTGAGGATTTTGTGGGTTGCACCTGTTGTACTAGCAGTATTTGATGAGCACATGGTTATACTGAAAGGGGTGTAGATAAGGGGATGTAAACCAGTATAAAACAATCTTTTACTTTTGCAACTTAACAATCACAATAATGACCAAGATTGATATGAACAACACATGATTTACGTGGAAACCCTTGTGAGAGAAAGCCATGACAAGTTATTGCTTATATATATTTGTCCTAAAAGCTTTGTAGTCACCAACTCACAGGACATGCCAAGCCCCATCATTCATAGGCACCAACCCTCACCGGTAAGCATCGACTTAGCAAGACACTGATTTCTCCTTTACAAAGCACCATCTTCCACCTAGGTTCCACCTTGGATGTCACACTTTCGATGAGTGAGGGTCATATCTAACTTCATAAAATTATTCTCATCACTTTGTAATTGCCTCCATATTTACTCCATTGTTGATATATCTTTGTAATGTCCCCATTAGCAAGGATAATAATACCTGCAAAACCAATGTTAGAATTTATGCAATAATAAAATATATTTCACTATTCTACTCTCTATCCTAACCCAACCTTAAAGACGTCTCCACATCGGGATCAATAACCCTCTTGAGGATCCTTAGATCTTCGGTTACTTCTTCGTCTTCTGTGAAGTGCTTCCTTTAAGGTCCTTCCTAGAAGAGACATTCTCTATCTAGGGCCCTTGATACATGCATATGTTAACATCTACAAAATATTCCGGCCTTATAACTATATTAAGATCACTCTCTTCCCAAAGGCACTGTCTTGATCTTAAATTATTAACCACATTAAGATCACTCTCTTCCCAAAGGGACTCTCTTGATCTTAAGCCATTAACCGTATTAAGATCACTCTCTTCCCTAAAAAGGGACTCTCTTGATCTTAAACCATTAACCATTAAGTCATGTATATTATCCATTTTGAATTACATCTTTAGATATACATATGTATATGCATAAATTATCCACAAGTATGATTCATTAATATAAATAAATTTATAATCATAATTAAATAAATATAATCTATAAACATACCTTTCTTACCTTCCTCTTTGCTTGGTCCATGTGGCTCTATCAATAGTCGGCTCTTTTTTTTCTTCTTTTCCAAGAGTCACAACACTTAATGGTTATAATCCTTTCGAAAAGTCACAACACTTCATTGTTATAATCCTTTCGAAAAGTCACAACACTTTATAACTAAAATCCTTTGGAAAAGTTCTAATACTTTATAATTACAACATTTTTGAAGAGTCATAACTGTTCAATATTATGACCCTTTCAAAGGTTCACATCCTTTCAATATCATTGATACCTTTTCAGAAAGTCACTTCCTTATTTTCTTCATATTACTTTTCTCTTCCATTTTTCCTTCTTGAACTCCTATCTTCTTCTCCTCTTTTTTTTTCCTCTCTAAAATAAACTTTCCTCCCTTTTATATCTTATTTTTAAGGAGTCATGTCTATTTGTTAAATATCTCTTGACTTTTCATTAGATTTAGTTAATTTATATTACTCTATGTTATATTATTTATTTACTTACTTATTTGCGTTTATTATTATTTATTATTAAATTCTATTTAGAAAGTTAACTTACTTTCTACAATATTGTCTCTTATATTTAATTTAATTTCTTTATTTATTCATTTTAATTTTATTATTTTTTAATTATTTAAAATATCATACTAAATATTATTTCATTGATAATATAGATTAAATACTAATTATTTCCTATCTTTATACTTTAGTATTAGATTTAATATAACTTTATTATCATTATTTATTTACTAACATTGTATTATATAATTATTATTGAAATTCTATCTTAAATCATGGATATGACACTCTTCCATTGACTTCTCATTTGATCTTCTATATATATGTTTCTTACTTATTGCATCATTCTTCACACTTCCTTTCATTGATCGCTTTCTATATCTTGATTGCTCTAGACATTAGTCTTCTTGTTTGATCTTTCTTTTATTTCTTATCTTATCAATAGTCACATTTCTTTAAATGTCTCTTGGCTATTCTCAAACTGAACTTTTGATTATTTTTTCTTTACTTTAGTGCTTTCTTTATTCTATTTAGCAGCTTGTAGTTATAACCATACTCCCTCTATTTATTTATTTATGCCCAGTCAAATTGTCCTTACTACATTAAATCAACTGGCTAGTATATATATAACCTGGACAATGATGAATAGCTCACATACTGCTCCACATTGCAAACCACAGTGCCCTTGGAGATAGATCTCAAAAATAAGATACTGCACTCTCTTCTTTTGATATTTGTTTGTAATATATTGCCTTTATTACTGACACCGCCATTAACTCAATCACACTTAACATTTCTTATTGTATACCTTAATGCCTCTTTATGGAGTGGATGTGATTTCTCACAGGGGAGACTGTTAATTTTAGGATCTCTGACAGGAACAAGAGATATAATAATTGATGGAATATACTAGACTCAGATTTACTTACCAATCTGATACTGTTACTGTGCTGTTCTGAATGTGCAGATCTTTGAGATTGAGTAGTCACTGAGGGTGTTTGAACTTGCTGTGATTAATATCTTGTTTGCAGATAAATTGCTATGACTGAATAATGATTGATGTCTTTATTTGCTGGAGTAATCATCAAGACTGAGAATGCCTTGTAATTGATTACAGACTGCCGATAACTCCTTTGTTATATATGCAAAGTGACATGTCTTCGTAGAGGCATGACTCTACATGGCCAATGCCCATGTAGGGTCATGTCCGTATGTGGACATAGTACTAAACCATAACCGATCATAATTTGGTAGTTTAACAAATATATTAAGATGACTCTTAACTGATAACGATTCGGTGCACTATTTAATTTGTCTCTTCTTATAATAAGAGCCTGATAAGAGAAGGAATACTATTTATGAATAAACTTGTACACACACACACACACACACACACACAAGTATATAATAAATACTTATCAAGAATATAAGATGTAAAACAAATGTTCATGTAAATCATGAATACATATACTCAATAGAATGAGTACTACACTTCGACTGAAGCTATGCTTCAACACTCCCTCTTGGCAAGGGAGAAGTGACAATTTTTTTTATGAGATATTAGTATCAAGGATATCTATACACAACACATTATCTAACTTTAACACTCTGAAATAGTGACTTGTCAAATAACTACAATCACAATGTTATGAACACTATCATAACATATATTATGATCTCTAATTGTCCAAAACAATATCTAGAGTAATCATAATACTTCCGTTATCAATGACTTCCGATGTATCCGGATCAAAACTGTCATAATAACAGACCTATCTTTTGTAAGATCGTCACCTTACAATGAGGACCTTCTAAATATATGTCTTTGAAATATTGTCATCTTTCATTACATATCTAATGCAACTATTCAACTAGAAGCATAAACACACACATAAATTGAAACTTAAGTTCAATATTCAATAATTACAATTTGATCATACCGTGTTTACCTTTGAAATTTTCCAATTTAACATTGGCAAGAGGTTTGGCAAGAATATCTGTTGTTTGTTCATTTGTACTTGTGTAAATCAATCTTGATATACCATATCTGTGATTCAATATGCTTATATTGAGGAGAAAAACTGAATTTATAGATAACTGATTTATCTGAGTACAACATTGCATATGTCCCTTATGTATTCAAACTTTGGAAATGTATCACTCTCCCTCCGATTCCTCACTTTGGGATTCTCTTTTAAATTTATCCAATTTATCTCTTTGTTCAACAACTTAAAATGCAAGATTTTCATCTTTTTCATACTTAACTTCCGCTAGGGCTGCTTGAATTTTCTCCCGTTCCGGACAGATGTTATGAGTGTGACCGAATTTGTCATATTTGAAGCATTGTACTTTGGACCAATCTCTTTTCTTGTATGATTAGTTGAATTCCTTGTTGTTTTGATGAATTCCCTTTCTTTTTCCCTTATTATTGGTATTGATTTGAAGAGCTTGAAATTCTCCCTCTTGATTTGAAATGATTCCTCTCATAATTAATCTTGACTCTTCTTGAGTGCATTCGTTTTCGAGTAGTTCAAACCTAGGAAGTTCTGGTCGAAAACTTAGTCCACAACTAAATGTCTCCCAAGATAGTGGTAGTCCTTTTAGGGCTATAATGCTAAGTTCTTTGTTATCTACTTCATTTCCAATGGTCGCAAGTTGATCTTTCAATTATGAGATTCTTAGGAAATTCTCCATTTTTCATCTTGACGTATAGTAGATCTTGCTTCAATGTTAGCAATCTGCTTGTGTTGTTAATTTCGTAAGTATTCTTTATAGTGGAAAACATCTCAAAAGCAGTTTTAAGACTCGATATAGAAGGAAGAATATGATCCTTCATTGAGTCTATAATAATTTTCATGGCCTTGTTGTTATGCCTTTTCCATGTCGTTTTATCTATATCATTTTCAGGTATTGATTTATTTGATTCTATGTATTCTTCTAACTCCATTTCTCTTAGTACTATCATGACTCGAATTTTCCATGATGAAAAATTTGACGCCCCCTCAAGTCTATCCTCTAATCTTACATGATTAACCATTTTGAATTTCGAGGATAAAATTTTAACATTGATAAATCTGAGTTTTGATTTTAATTCAATCTAATATATATATATATATATATATATATATATATATTCCTATAGTAATTGATGGAATATACTAGACTCAAATTTACTTACCAATCTGCTACTATTACTTTGTTGTTCTGAATGTGCATATCTTTGAGACTGAGTAGTCACTGAGGGTGGACGAACTTGCTGTGATTAATATCTTGTTTGCAGGTACAATCGCTATGACTGAATAATGATTGATGTCTTTATTTGCTGGAGTAATCGTCGAGACTGAGAATGCCTTGTAATTGATTACAGATTGTCGATAACTCCTTTGTTATATATGCAAAGTAATATGTCTTCGTAGAGACATGACTTTACCATGTCCCTAGGTGGACATAGTACCAAACCATAACTGATCATAATTCAGTAGTTAACAAATATATTAAGACGACTGTAAACAAGAATATCACCTTTTCTTATAAATATACAAATTAATCCAATGATATACATAATTGAAATATAGAACATACCATTCATACCATGACACCAGTAGGCGTACCAGTAGGCAAGGAAATAGTTTCTTTTATTGATACCAAAATCATACATGTACAATACCAATGTTCCACATATTTATAAAGAGCCAGTTAGTTGGAAACCAACCGACGCATTTCCTTACCACCTAACTACCCAACCTGACAAACAATAACAAGTACTAACATAACATTTATTTATTCCGACTACATCTATCCCCCCCAAAAGAAGAAGTCGTCTTCCAGACGATTTTACAATATGAAATAAAACAACATCAATTTCAAGAAGAAGAATTGGAGGACATCCCTGGGCCTTGCAATCGCTGTAACTCCCACTCCGTTGTCTTCTACTCAGTACGAACACCCTGAAGGACTCGCAAAGCATCCATCTTTTTGGCTTCAGTTGCTGCCAACTTGCCTTCCAACTTAGCTTGTTCCAACTGCCAACCTGCTAAGAGAGCACTCTTTTCTACCTGAACTTGCTGATGAAGATGTTTGTCGCGCTAGGCTTCCACAAAAACACTTCGGAAAGCTATTTCTATAGTTGCCAAAGAGGTCATGAGAGGGGAAGAAGTAACCTGGGTCTGGGGAATGATAGCATGGCTAGTCCAAGCAGAGGCAATTTCTTCTTGGCTATAGTTACTTTGTTCTAAAAGACCCCAATCTGTGTAGCAATCAGTTCGCATGAACTGGGCTAATGCTGCAGCTGCTGTGAGTACACCTTCCAAGTTATATGTCTGTGCATGCTCCAGGAGTTTACGGATAGAATGCTCCATAGCCCGTAACTCCGTAAGGAATCCTTCTGCTTGAGTTTTAAAAGAAGTTGGAACCAAAGGTTCCTCATGGCCCTTCGGTATTTTCACTGGTTCTGGCGGCGAGAGTACAGGGGATGACACAAACCCCTCTTCTTCCAGAAGCTTGTCGACCTCTTCTAAAACCGTATCCACTCCTGCCATTGTCACCTGAGTACCTCGAGAGGAAGGGTCCTTCAGTTGCTCTCCCCTAGTGGACTTAACAACAAGAGCCACAAGCTTGACCACTTCTGGCCCAAGAGGTGTTTGTAGTCGTACCTTGTGTCCACAATGAGGTTGTCTTCTTAAATCAATCACCTTAGTGCGATTGGGTGGGTCCTGTGAGAGAAGAGGCTTAAGTCCACGAACAGATAGCTTAGAAACCCCCCATGTCGGAAATTGTCTCAAGTTGGAATCCTTATTAGAAGAAACTAGTGGTATCACGACATCATTAGGTGAAGAAGCCAGCTGAGAGACCTCTGTGACACCGGTGGGAAGAGGTCTTGTTGCAGCCGACAAAAACACTACTTCACTTAGGGTGCCCTGTAAGTGACTGAGACGAATTTTTGCTGCTTGGGAATCAGAAGATGAGGAGTCTGTATCACCTGCGGTGTCCTTAGAATTGCTTTGATCCTCATCCTCTTCCATCACTACGGCTTGGCGTACTTTCTTTTTGGTAGGCTCACCACAACCCAAGGTGTCAAGACGTAACCAATAAGTCATTGCTGGGCGGTACGGTTCCACTCTATTTGCTGGTACCAAGGTTTCACGATGTTCATTACTAATTTGCAGCCAAATTGCCTCCAAAAACAAGGCCACTGCATGGTGGGGCATGTAGAAAGCCTTATGCTGCGTTTCCAGGAATTCCCGCAGTCTATCAAAAAGGAGTTGGGCCTAGTTATAGACCTGTCCTTGGGATAGACCCTCCACCATTGGCACTAGCCAAAGAGCAATATTCGAAGTACGATTGCTAGCTGTGAGCTTGCTTTTTACCAAATCCACCACACAACGCCATTCCTCATTTGCAATGAAAACCTTTCTCAACCCATGGCTATTTTTCATAATACCTTCCCATTCCTTATTTGTAACATCCGGGCGGCACAGGAGTTTGAGCCATTTCTGCTTCTCTCCTGTCATAGGGTCTTTGCTCAACTCCTAACCCCGATTAGGGATTCCAAAAACCCTACTAAATACTTTAGAAGAATAAGAAACCACCACTTGGTGCTGGGCATATTGTATAACAGACTGATGGCCTGCTCCACCATACCTTGTAATCAAATCTCGGAGAATGGGTTCAAATTCATGTAAATCAAATATGGGCATAAAAATAATCTTGTCCACCTCAGCTGGGATCAACACCTTCCTGAGAGGATGATTTGTGTCTGATTTTTCCCACCATGCCGTGCACTCATTGCCAAGTACACCTTCAAAACTAATAGTGGAAGCATTGATCTCTTGTGATGGTTTAGTTTTTCCCTGTGCCATGACTGACTTTCGAGCTTTTTCCTGTAGAGCAGTTGCTTTAGTACATTTGGATTCCACAATGTGGCCCCGATTGGGATTCCCCATGCTTAACTTTACCATGTCAGGCAAATTTACAAATTGCCAGCGTGTACCGTAATACCCCCAATGACCTCCAAAAAGCAGTGTTGGCGTCTTGCTGAAATAATCTTGGCAATCAAATTGTAAGTATTTTATGTAAGTTGTATATACTGCAGCCATACTGTCACTGGTCCGTACAGTCACATTGTCGTACAGCTCCTCATACCACCCCATATGGTCATTCCCTTGTCCTCTTTGTTCGTACGCTGGATTTTTCCCTCTCTTTAGACGTACATGACAACTACATACGTTCGCAGTTGTACACTCCCTCTGAATGCCGTACGTTGGCAGCCGTACAATATTTCTCGGGATGCCGTACGTTGGCAACTATACACTCCCACTGGCATCCGTACATTGACAGCTTGTCTCCTTTTTGAATTCTGGTCTGTACGTACAACCTGCCTCCTTTCTGAATTCCATACGTTAGGGTCCATACGTACAAGGGCACAAACTGTCCAAATTGGTCTGTACGCAGGCAACTTAAGAGATGCTAGGGATGCCGTACTGTGCCCTCTGTACAGTTGGTATAGACCTTCCTTTGCCTGCCGTACTGTTTGATAAGGTTGTCTTTCCCCTAGATACACCCTCCAATTCTTCAGCTTGTACTCACTTCCCTCTGCTTGCGTGGTGGAAAAATGACTTTGGCTCAAGTCCTGGGTGTTTATAAAGTAAGCACCAATTTTTCGTTCCTTGTATATTTTCAATTTGGACCCATTCACTAAATCTTAACTAGTTGGTTATCAAGGGTGGCTAACTTTACCGCTCCATTTTCTTTTATTTCAATTATTTTATAAGGTCCTAGCCAACGAATTTGAAACTTGGCTTTATTTCATTCCTTCCATTGTACCGTAGTACCAGTTGCCCCGGGTGAAAATTCATCATTTTTAGATGTTTGTCATGCCAAAATTTGCGTTGCTTCTACGCCACCTCTGTACACCGTTGGGCAATTATTCTTCTTTCTTCCAAGTGGAGCAACTGGTGTAAGCGCTCCTTGAGACTATCCTCATCACTTAGCCTGTTTTGAATGGCTATTCTTAAGCTCGGAACCACATATTCTACTGGCATTACTGCTTCCTGTCCATACATAAGCTGGAAAGGGGTATGTCTCGTAGTACTCTTATAAGTTGTTCTATAGGCCCATACTACTGCTGGAATTCGCTCCTCCCAGTCCTGACCTTCAACACCACAAGTTTTGTAGAGAATGGCAACCGATACTTTATTTGTGGCTTCTGCCTGACCATTCGCCGTTGGATAGTAGGGACTAGAGAAAGAATGAAATATTTTATATTCAATGGTCATCATTCGAATAATGTGATTCACAAAATGCACCCCTTGATCACTGGTGAGCCACAGTGGAATCCCGAACCGGGTAACTATCTGTTCATAGAGGAAACTAGCCGTACTACGGGCCGTATTGTCTGGCAAGGCTTGTACCTCTATCCATTTAGTGAGGTATTTCGTGGCCACCACTAAATATTTGCATCGATGAGTTTTGCTAACCGGTAAAGGACCCACAAAATCTAGCCCCCACCTTTCAAATAATTCCTGTGGTTGAGATGAGAACAGCGGCATGAAGTCCCTTTTGAGCGGCTTTCCTACTCGCTGACATGTGTCACAACTTGCTAAACCATTCCTTGGCATCCACATACAATGTGGGCCGCCATAATCCTGCCAAGAGCACTTTTCATGCAGTGGTATCTGGTCCCATATGGCCTCCTGCCACTCCATGGGACTCTCTCAGAACCCCCCAGGATTTCTTCATCACACATCGTCAGAGGATTTCGTCTGGTCCCAGTTTGTACAACAACCCTTCAATTAATTGAAATGTACGGCTTTTAAAGGCAACTTTTCTGCGTTCAACTTGAGGCATGTCATGAGGAAATGTAGCTGTGGACAGGTACTGGCCAATCTGTTTATGCCACGCAGGTAATACTGCAATCTGAAAAAGTTGAGTATCTGGGAAATCCTCATTTATTCCATTCCTAGCAATTTCTCCTAACTTGATGCGAGATAATTGATCGGCAATCACATGATTCCTCCCGAGTTTCACTACAATTTTGAATGTAAATTCTTGTAACAAAATCAACCATCGACTTACTCTTCCTTGAATTACTGGTTTATTCACCATATACATTAATGCTTGGTGGTCAACAAAAAAATGTGAATGGTGTAGCAAGGAGATAGTGCCTGAATTTCTGGACCGCATAGACCATACCCAACGCTTCTCTCTCCGTGGTGCTATAGTTTTGTTCCGCTTTTGACAGAAGCCTACTAGCGAAGTATACAGGATGGTCCAACCCTTCCTTTCCTGTTTGAGCCAAGGTGGCTTCTATAGCATAATTGGAAGCATCTACATGGACCCAAAACTCCTTATCCCAATCAGGATAGATGAGGATAGGTGCTTCCACAAGTCTTCTTTTGAGTTCTTGAAAACCGTCTTCCTGCTCCTCCTTCCATTCAAACCGTTCCCCTTTCCTAGTTAACTTTTCCAGTGGAAGTGATACTTAAGCGAATCCTTTGATGAATCGCCGATAATACCCAACATGGCCTAGAAAAGATTTGATACCTGTCACATTCTCCAGGGCTTCCATTTCCAAAATTACCTTTATTTTGTCTAGATCTGTCTTTAAGCCTTCTTTACATACTATATGTCCCAGAAGTCTGCCGTGTGGGACCATGAACCGGCATTTCTTAGGATTGAGCACCAGTCTCGCTCTCCGACATTTCTCTAGACATTCTCCAATCAATTTAAGGTGTTGTTCTTTACTGCTATACACTGACCAATCATCAAGGAATGCTTTAAAATTTCCTACTAACATACCATGAAAAATGTGTAGTATAATGCGCTGAAAGGTAGCTGGTGCATTGCATAGTCCGAAGGGCATCCTATTATAAGTGTATACACCGTCTTCCACTACAAATGTAGTTTTTAGCTTATCCTCTTTTGCAATGCTAATTTGGTTATACCCGAAAAATCCATCCATAAAAGACTACATCTCATGGCCGGCTACTTCTTCTAAAATGCTGTCTATAAAGGGAATGGGAAATGGGTCTTTTATGGTTACTGCATTTAGGCTTCTGAAATCTCCACATATTCGAATCTAAGTACCATCCTTCTTGAGTGATATCACAATAAGAGAGACCCCTTCGCTAGTTTGAACTTTAAATATTATCCCTGCCTCGAGCATCTTTGTGATTTCTTCTCCCACCTTCCCGGCATAATTTTTGTTCATTCTATAGGGCCGTTTCCGTACTGGCCTTGCTCCAGCTATGAGTGGAATCCAATGGACACACACTTCTGGTGGTACCCCTTTTAAATCTTTGTATGTCCATGCAAAAAAGTCTTTGTATTCCATAAAAATTCTTAGAGTTGCGGTCTTGAGCACAAGATCCCAATCCTCACCTATGAAGATTTCTTTGGTTTCCCCTTCTCCTAGGTTCAAGGCCTGAAGATTCGCCTCTTTGTATTCTACTTTTTGATCAAAGGTGTGGGCCGGTGTGGCATCCAACATGGTTCCACCCTCTTTGTACTCTATGTAGGCCTCCGGATATCGTTCCTTCTCTTCTAACATGTTGCAATTTGCTTGGAAGACTTCATAATCGCCCATTTGCTAGTGAAACAAGCCCTTCAGGGATTCTATGTCATCCTCCAAGTACTCTCCCAACCTGAGTACTCCTTCCTCGTCAGGTTCTATTCCTTCATATTCTTCTTCTTCCAAGTCAGATGCCAAGTCCTGGCTTACTGACTGGTTTTTGAGATCAATAATGTACTTCCTTCCTTTTGATTCAATAGAGAGGGTTTTTTTTTTCCAGTTGTGATTAGCTTTTGCTGCCACCAACCATCCCCTTCCCAGTAAAGCATCATATCCTTTCTTTACCAAGGTAATAACCACAAAATCCAAAATAAACTGTTGGATTCCTATTATTACCTTTTGCCCTATCAAGGTACCAATCGGTTTAATGCCATGCTGATCTGCTCCCACAAGTTGGAATTTGGGCGGCCACAAGGTAGGTTTTCCAATTGCCTTCCAAGTATCGTCTGTCAATTATTGTGTTTGAAAGTTTGTACCCCATTATTTCCATTTCCACCATTGCTGGCATTTTCCCCAAGCCTGTCGTGAAGAAGGTATTTTCTTCCTTTCCCACTGAAGTTTCTTCTTCCTCTACCCCCTTTACTTCTTCCGGTTCCACTGGTTCCACCTGTTCTATTATTTTTGGTTCCTTCTCGGAATCCTCCTGCTTAGTTGGCCGCATTCCTTGTGTCAAGGCAACTTGTAACTGGGGTAGTGTATCCAGTAATTCCCCAATGGAGACCGGAATGGTAGTTTCTAATACTTTCTTTATAATGTTCGGTACCCCTTTTTCCTTAGGGCTCTTAGCTGGCTTAGCTGTTGTTTCCCCCCTCAACTCATTTTGGATGTTTTGCTTTGCCTCCTCAAATCTTGCTTTTTCCACCGTGGCCTCCGAATATATGGCTTTCTTGGCTTGCATCCTTGTTATTGCTAGTATCTCCTCTTCTGATCCTTCAATATCCAACATGTTTACCCCTTTTTGCCTTGGGCAATTTGTATCCTAATGGTTACCCGGTCCACACCATTTGTAGAGCATCCCTCCATTCTGCCCCCCTCCATTTTGACATTCTGGGGCAAAATGGCCCCATTCGTTACATCTCCGGCATTGGATCATGGGCCATCCTCTAGAATCATATTGGATTGCCCTTCGGGGTGTGTTGGTGTTACTATTATTATTACTGCTATTGGCATTTCCTCTTCGATTACCCCTGTACCCCCCTAGGGATGCTTCTGTATTATTGTTCTTTGGGGGAGTTATTGGTGGTGTAGATTGTTCTCTTGCGAACAATACCTGGGCATTCCTGGTTTTTAAGTTATAGGGGTAGTCCTTGATAGCATGACCCCCTACCTGGCAAATCTTACAAAACATCTTTCTCAGACATGTTCCTTTGGTATGACCTTCTTTTTGGCTGTCTGTACACCAAAGGTCTTTACCTTCCTTCCTTTCATCCTTATTGCCGGCTACCTCCTTCATTAGCCGTTTGAGGTCCTTCCTCAAGGCTTGGATTGTTTTGGACTCTTCCTCACTCTCCTTGGAGCTCTCACTAGAGCTTCCATGCCATCTCCTCTTCGATGTTTTGGTTTCACTTTCAATATCCATAGCCTGCGTATAGGCATCCCCGAAGGTGGATGGTGGAACTATTTTCATTTTTTTTTCTTAAGGATGGGGTGAGTCCTTCGATAAACCATCTTTTCTTTAGCCCATCTGCAAGCTTATTGTCCAATTTGTTAATGAGTTCCTTCAATCGCCTGGTATAGGCCTTTATTGATTCTTTCTTGTCTTGCCTTGTATTATAGATTTCGGTGACGATTTCATCATCATCTCTTAATAGTTTGAATTCTTCTTCAAATGCTGTACGCAGCTTATCCCACGTGTTTTTCTTACCGGTCTCCAAGTTTGCATACCAATCTATGGCGATCCCTCTTAATGTTGGAAGGAAAGCCTTCAGCCATTCGTTACTATCATTCTCCCTGTTGGCTTGCCATTTAGTTATACAAGTTTTACAATGGCGAGCCGGATCCTCTGATCCATCTCCTATAAATTTGAGCAACTTTTATTTATCAACAACCATTTTCTTTGCTTGTTGCCGCCTTCCCAAGGGAACCCCTCCTCCCGAGGAAACACCACCACCAGGTGAAGCCCTAGATGGAACACTACTTCCTAATGGAACTCCCCCTCCGGATGGAATACCCCTGCCAGATGGAACACCCTCGCCAGATGGAACGCCCTTGCTAGATGGAACACCCTCGCCAGATGGAACAAGAACACCCTTGCGAGATGGAACACTACTTCCTGATGGAAGTTTTCCTCCAGATGGAATACTACTTCCCGATGGACTAGACTCCTGACCCCTTATGAGTTCTTGCTGTTTAGGAGTTTTGGGGTTCCCGCATGTGGACTACCTTTCCGGTGTGTTTGAAATAACCAAATTGGCTAGTTCCTCAATAGTATGCTCAATCCACCCTTCCGAATTTTGATGGGAATCTTCTTGCATTCTCCAGTTACGATGCCTCTCTTGTTGTTGTTGGAGACGTAGGGTTCTTAGAACGACTTCCTCCTCAGTTTTGTCCTCTGGTACTGTCCTCCGGTATATATTTGGAATTAAGGGCATGAAGTAATTCAGGACCTATCTCCCTCTCTTGGCTTCTTGTTCGGTTCCTCAGTTCTAGAATTCCGCGCCTCCTCTCTAAACCATTGCAGTACTTGTTGCCTTCTTCTTTCCCTCTCAATTTGTGCTCGTGTCCTCAATATTTAGCAGGTTCCTTGCTAACAGTCGAGGAATCTGTCCTAGGATCGTACACCGCCGGTGGCATGGAGAGTTCATCGCGTACCGTGCTCTCAAGAATCGTCCTCTCACAGGCTTCCTTTTGCACGTATTGCCTGACCGCAACTTCCCACGCTGTCACCAGGGCGTGTGTCGACTGATCCTCCCTAGTTATTTCTTCCTCCTCTCCGTCACTATTAACAATTTGGATGCAAGGTGTAAACGGTCTTCCCATTAGTCCATTCTACCACTACGGTACCTCCAGATCCGAGCTTAGGCTACGGCACCAAAAATGTAAATAGGAATATCACCTTTTCTTATAAATATACAAATTAATCCAATGATATACAGAATTGAAATATAGAACATACCATTCATACCATGACACCAATAGGCAAGGAAATAGTTTCTTTTATTGATACCAAAATCATATATGTACAATACCAATGTTCCACATATTTATAAAGAGCCAGTTAGTTGGAAACCAACCGACGCATTTCCTAACCACCTAACTACCCAACCTGACAAACAATAACAAGTACTAACATAACATTTATTTAGTCCGACTACAATGACTCTCAACTAATAACCATTCGGTGCACTATTTAATTTGTCTCTTCTTATAGTAAGAGCCCGATAAGAGAAGGAATACCATTTATGAATAAACTTTATATATATATAGTACTTATCAAAAATATAAGATGTAAAACAAATGTTCATGTAAATCATGAATACATATACTCAAAAGAATGAGTACTTCACTTCGACTGAAGCTATACTTCAACAGAGACATCCTTTCATAAATCTCTCAACTATTTTTTACAAGTCTGTATCTAATTGTTCTCCTTGTATTGTAGGAGATTCCTCATAGTTGTTTGTAATGTCCCACTTTCCTGGAATAAAGTTTAATAATAATGAGTTTAAAAATAAAATAAAATAAGATTAAATAAATATTAAGTAATAATTATAACTCATTATTAGAGAATCATATAATTAGAATTTATTAATCTAATAATAATAAAAAAAGAGATGATAGTTGTAGACACCTAAATTTGATTACACCGCTTTGGTAATCCTATTTAGTTATCTCTAAAGGCATCATTAATTAAATTTCTATTTAATTAATCCTTTGCCATCCCCTAGCTGATTAATTTAATTAATCATTTATAGTCTTAATTGATAAATCAAATAACCTATTATTTATCAATTAATCCTATTCTTCTATCTAATTCCAAAATCCTCATTTATTAAATAAATCTATTTGATAAATAAAGCCCTCAAATCTAATAACCCGTAAACTATCCTAAACCCCTTTTTTAGCCTAATCCACCCCATCCACCCATACTAACCAAGCTTAGCCACTAACTCACCCACCCTCATGAATGCCATCCACTTGCAAATCTTTAACAAGCCTAATCTAATCCTAAATCACCTTTAATCCCCCCCCTAACCTTGTCACATTCCCTAAGTAAGCTTAAGACTTTCCTAAGCCAAGGAAAGTCAACAATCTCAACTCCCTCCAAAATATCCCAACCACCAAGCCATGAATGCTCTTACAAAAGCCATAAAGACTCTTACAAGCCCATTCATTGCTCTTACAAGCCATTATGAAGGGTCTTTATGAAGATATTATCCCTTGAGCCTCCTTTGTTGACTCATCTTTGCCCTTTCCTCCACCCACTCACCTTGTGACATGTGTCACTCCCTGATTGGCTGTAAGGAAGCACAATCCATGTGCTCTCCTCTCATGCAATCTCAACCCTCCTTAACCATTTCCCCATCCTTACATCTTAACCCTCCATCCCTCAAGCCCTTAGCCTATAAATTGAATCCCCTCCCAAACCATTTCATCACAACCTTTAAGCCAAAGTTATAATGCTAGTTTGAGAACCAAAAGCCATCAACCATACCCTTATAATGCCAAATTGAGAGCTCACAAAGCTACCAATTTGCCATTACCCATCCAACATCCATTGAAGCAACTTTTGAGCACTTGAGCATACATCCCAATCTTTAGACTCATCTACCAAGCAAAGAGCTAAATCCTATTGGGAGAGTCCATTCATTTGGCTCATATTTCCAATTGGGTTTTCCTCTTTAGTTTCTCATTTATGTTATGATATTTTAGTTTGTAAATGCTTTTGATTTCTTAATTTAGTGTTTCTAACATACTAATATAGCATATACATTTTGGCACGTCCGGTGGGACCCCACTATGGGTCATTCATTCATCCATTTCACCCTATGTTTTGTTCTTATAAACTAACCATCTAATATTTGTTGTTGTTTGAGTGGGTTGTAGGCTGTTTTGCTTGTTTTTGCAGGTTAAAGAACGCATTTGGGAAGAAGACATACCCTCTAAAAATTCAAAAATAACAAAAAAAATAAAAAATTCTAGAAAAAATCCGCGCATTTCTGTTTTTTTCGCGCAGTGTCGTCTCCGCAGATTGGTGTCTGCGCCTGCGAATTGTCGTCTCCGCCAGCTACTTTGTTGTCTCCACAACCAAACCGATGTCTTCGCAAATCAGCGTCTCCGCCTGGTCTTCTGCTGTCGGCGCCGCCACTAGACTGTCGTCTCCGCAGATCAGCGTCTCCGCCAGATACTCTGTCGTCTCCGCTGCCGCCTCTCCTGTTCTGTCGTCTCCGCTGCCACCAACCCAAACTGTCCTCTCCGCAGATCAACGTCTCCGCTTGTCTCTAGTTTTCTGCACTGCCAAACCGACTTGTTGTCTCCGCTTCTTTTTCTGTTGTCTTCGCAGATTGGCATCTCCGCAGATCAGCGTCTCCGAATTTTGGCGTCTCCGCCTGATGAACTGTCGTCTCTGCCTGTTTTTGTTGCATTTCTGTTTTAACATATCAGTTCCTGCACTTTTTATATCAAATTTTAACTTTTGGTGGTTCCATAGAATAGAGGTTTTTCTAAGCATTTTTACACTTAGGAAAAACAACAAAAAAAGTTAAAATTTTTTTTCCCATAATTAAACTTTCATTTTGGAAGATTTTGGGTGACTAATCAATTTGCTTTTTTTTGTCTTATTGCAGGTTGGAGCAACAGATTTAATCATGTTTTTTAGGTTTTTCGTGGAATGAACTTGAACGGTTAAACACATTTCTCTTTGAATGTATGTTGTTCAAAACACACTCTTGAATGCCATCGATTAAAATCAATTTTCCTTGGAATGCATGCTTAAAACAAACAACTCAATCTTGAATGCAAAAGATCAATTAACCATTGCAATATCTCACACTTCAATTTTTGGTGCATTAAAAAGAACAAACAAATCTCTCTTTTGCATGCAACTTAGACAAAGTTAATTTTTGAACACTTAAGAAATTTATCAAGTTAAAAACAAATCAACAAAAATCAAATTTAGTAGTTTCTTCATTGGACTCACCCTCTTTAATCACCCATTAATTTAACCATTGGTTGCAATCTCAGTGCCATCTATGGGGATGGGTCCACCTAAGAGAGTGTTAAGTGTTCCATAATTAGATTCTACTTAATTCGCTTTTTGAGGGTTTGTCTTAAACTTATAAGATTTCTTCACTGTCCAAAAATCTAGATTAAATCGATCACACTTCAAGTTTGGATTTTAAAACTGAACAACCAATTGACGTGGAGGGCCTCCGGGCGCGCTTGACAATCGAGTTTCACACATCTTTGTTTTGGGTTTAAAACGAACGAACACTCAATCTTGAATGCCTTAAAGAAAATTGATCGATACTTGACGTGGAGGGCCTCCGAGCGCGCTGCTTTACTTTCTTGTTGACCTTAACTCTTCTTCTTGTTCGTATTCTTCGATCGATTTTTCTTTGTTGGCACATTTCAAAGTTGGAATTGAACATTGTCTCTTAAACATGAGTGTTTGCAAAGTCTAGATCAGAAAACTTAAGCGTCAGTTGGAAAAGAATCCTGTCTTTTAGCCCAAGGTCATCCAAGTCTTCTCTCCCCTTGTCGTCTTTCAAGGCCATCTTGGGTGCATAAAATTAGGATCCAAAACCTTGTTTCTCTTTTTAGGAGGCCTGCTTGGGGATTTCATCACCCCTTGGACGACCTCAACTCCAGCGTTCCGGCGGAGTATAAAGATCGGGAGGTCAATCTAAAAACCTCTCTTGGAATCAAGATTTTGTCACTCGAGCTAAGCCTCAAGGAACTTTATACCCTTGAGAAGTGAAAGAGGAGAAGTGGGTTACCGCTCTTCTCGGCTATGTGACATTGCTTTGGTTTCATCTATGGATTTGGGCCTCACGTACATTGGGTATATCGAGGACTCCCTTGCTAAACCAGCTGTCAGCCTTGTAGACAACCATTTAGGATGTTAATGTGTTTGAAGTGATTGATCGAAACATTTGTAAAACATACACACTCCTTGGCGCAAGTATCACATTCTGAGAATCAAAAACTTCTATCTGGTTGTTTCTATCTATTGCTTGATCTTTTACTTATTGAATGCATGTTTGCCAAACTTGGTCAATCCTAGCTTAGGGCATACTTAGCGTAGTCACTGCCTATTCCAGAAGTTGAACAAGTCAAAGCAAAACAATCGAGATCTCTCAAAGCCAAGCAGATTCAAAAATTCATGTTAGAACAACCCAAACCCAAACGGAAGTTTCACAAAATTAAACTCAAGCCATCTCAGGCATACCAAGAACTTTCAGCCAAGAGAAAGGAACTAACACCAAGCCCTCGAATTGCCAAACTCCACAAAGCAAAGGACAAAGCTGCTGACGAAGCTCTTCAAGACGCTTGGTTAGATCGCACCATCCAACTTAACCAACACCCAGGAGTTAACAATGCTTATGCCTTAACAACTAGGCATGACTTCTATGATTAGACTCCCTTGTTTCTCCACATCTTCTTGCATAAGTTTCACTTTAGAGTCATCTTTGTAGGAAAGCCAGCCATCTTTAGTCATCCCCTTAAGCATTTTAGCTCATCCATCTCATTTAGAACCAAACCATCTAACCAACAATCCAAAAAATCGTTGCATCCAAGCCTTCAGAATTGTTGTCACCTTGCCAAAAGTTTGCCATTCCTAACATCTTCCAAATCCACCAGCCTCACCAAGGTTATCCCTTTGACAGAGCTTTGTCTAGGGTAATCTAGCTTTGTCACTTGTTATCCCTCATCACCTTGAGCTAAAGGTTGGGATCCACAAGTGGTTAATCTCGTGTTCTTCCTGAAGGATCATCAGTCTATCCTTAAGTTGACACAATCACCACCAAGCTTGCACATAGGAAAGCAGACCTTTCGTACTTTGGCAACATATCTTTGAAGTTAGAATCCCCAACCCAATCCTCTTTAGGTTTTGTCATATAGCTTTGCCTTAACCTAGGAAATCTTTTGCATAGAAAAGCCTTCCCTCGTTTTGCATCCATCAGCATTGTTGCATCTCATCCCTAGGAACATTCTGCATTTTCATGTCACCCGTCACTTGCTTGGGCAAGAAGAAGGAAACAATGGAGCCCTATCATTTGGATCCAACAACATTGCTCCCCTTGAGCACTCAACCATCCTTTAGCCCAAAGAACGCTATACCATCAACTACAACCAACCAGGAAATGCAGTATTGGTGAACGCCATTATAGACAAAAACAAGGAAACAATCATGGCTAACTTTCACAGGGACAACATTGGAGCCTTCGACTTTGGAAGACCTCCCCCCTTATCAGATCCATCTTACCCCTTGTTTGAGCAACTCCCACCACCCATAGGCTCTTATGATTCGAATTATCCTCAATATGTGCCAAAAGAAGAGCCTCAACCCACCCCATATGATCCAACAGACCCAAACATACCAGCCTCCACTCAAGTTGAAATCTCCCTTCCACAAGCCAATCTAGCCACCACCACCCCACCATTGGTCCATACCACTCCATCCCAAACTTCCTTCGCCCAAAACACCTCATCATTCACTCCCTTCACTATTGCTGCTGCTGCTCTCCAACCCAGCCTTCCAAATCCACCCATCTCCCAAATCAGTGCTAGTATCTTTGGCCAACCTCAGCAATACACAACCGGGATGCCACCCATGGGGCCAAATAACCAACCCTTCATCACCCCCAGCTTGTTTACCTCAGCTTAGAACACCATTCCATCATTTCCACTAGGTCCTTGGAGTTCAGTGCCATTAGCCAAAAATCCACAAGCTACTACCCTCACTCCACAAAGCTATCAAACCCCACAAGCTACTACCAATGTTCTACCCAGTTCTCAGGTAACCCCAGCTCCTGCCACCACTCTACCAAGCTTTCAAATCCAACCACTAAGTTATCAAACTCCATCAATTCCATTTCCAAGCTTTCAATTCCCACCACCTCCACCACCAACTAATCCATTACCTCCTATCACCAACTATTTTTCTATGCCACTTCTAGGAGGAAATCCACCACCACCAACCACCAATTACTTGGCCTCTTTTGCCATGCAGATACCTTCCCAAATGGGGGCACAACCCACATATATTGGTCAAACTCCTCAAATCCAAAGCCAAGTTCCACAAGCTCCCCGATCCTTTCCCCAAGCTTCACAACCATCTTATACCTTACCTCCACAAAGCAATCCATTTATCCCACAGCCAGCTTATTTTCCCCAATCCCAACCTCAAATTCAATATCAACAGCAAGCCTTACAACACATGCAGCAATATGTGCCACCCCCACCTCAGCAACCCATCATCCACCATTCAGTTGCCCAAGCCATTTACAATCCCTACCAGCCCATACCTCAAAGCCATCCATATTCCATTGCCCCATCTAACACATACCTACCTCAGGGCACTCCTACATTGGGGGCACCCCAGCCATCACCCATTAATTCAGAATGGGAAGCCATGAAGACAGCTTTGAAGAACATCCAGGAGGGAAATGATCCAAAAATCTTCAAGTTTGAGAATGTGTGTCCTTACCCATTTGACAGAGCCATTACCATGACACCATTTTCCAAGCATTTTGAGACACCCAAATTTGACAAATTCAAAGGAAAAGGAGACCCTGTCACACATATCAAAGAATTTTACATGCACTGCCAAGAAGTGGCATACGATGATGTCTTCCTCTTGCGCCTCTTTCCCAAAAGCTTGGCTGGATCAGCTCTTGAATGGTTTTATAGAATACCATATGGCACAATTAAAAACTTTGCTGAATTTTCTGAGGCATTTGTAGCCCAATACGCTCATCTTGTTGAAACAGAGCTATCAGTAGTTGATCTTGTCCACACTAAGCAAAAAGGTGGAGAAAGCCTTCCCGAATATCTGCAAAGATGGCAAACCCTTACCACCCGCATATCTTGCACCTTGCCAGAGCGCCATTTGGTGAAAATGTATATTGATAATGCCCATCCGAGCTTGGCTCACCACATGACCATGAACTGTTTGTAGACCTACAAAGATATCAAAGAGAAAGGAATGATCCTTGAGCAAGGACTCATTAAAGATGGTGTGGTCAAGATTTACAAGGAAGCCAACCAAAATCAATCACATTCCAATGACAAGTCTAGGTATTGGAACAAAAACAAGCATGTTGCAACAGATGGCGTCACTGACACCATGCATGTGAATATTGTTGGTCCTTCTCAAAACCAGTCCAACCCACCATATCAACCAAACAATCAACAAGCTATCAACTACCAACAACAGAATAACCAAAGCTATCAAAACCACAATCCAAGACCCAACTTCCAAGGGTCTAGCAATCAAGCTAATGCCATCAATGTAGCTGCAGGACAAAAGCCTAGATTCCAACCTGCACTTAGAAATTATACACCCCTTGGTGAGCCATTGGATGTCATTTTCGAGAAATTAGTCAAGGAAAACCTCATCAAATTTCCTCCTACCCAGCAAATTGACCCCAAGCCAATCCAAAGCTGCATGGTACAAAGACAATGAGTACTGCAAATTTCATAGGGTAAAAGGTCACACTACCCTCAGATGCATGAAACTGAAAGATTACGTGCAGGACCTCATTGATCGGAAAGAAATCACTGTTGGTGCCCAAACCTCTCCCAATGCAGGCTTATAGATCTATCAAAATGCTTTTCCTCCTCACAACAACCAAAATCTTGGAAAAGCACCTATCCAAGACAACAACAACAACACCAACAACCGCCCGCCAAACCAATAGCATGGGAAGAACAATGACCACACTTCATCCTATATAGACTATGGTAGCCTCATAGGTTGTATATCCGAGAAAGAGCCTTCTGTCAATGTTATCAATATCCAAGGACCAAACAATGAGTGTGCAGTCACCGCTCGAAGAGTGCGATTTAACATCGCAGGCCCACCAGTTTCACTAGCACCATCAGCTCCATCACAAAGCCAGTACAATATTTTGGAACACCTTGGGAACATGTCAGCCCAAATCTCCATTTTAGACCTTCGCACTAGTCCTGTGTACAAGAACATTCTTGACAGTGCTCTTATAGAATCCCGTGTCCCTTCAGATATCAACGCTACTGATTTTCGTAATCTTGTTGGACACCTATCCTCCTCATGTGCCCTATCATTCAAACCCACTGACATACCCGTGGTCGAGCTAGATCACACCCTTCCACTTCGCATAGCCATCATGGTATCTAATTTTGCCATGAAAAGAGTAATGATAGATAATGGATCAGCCTTGAATATTTGCACCCTAAAATTCATAAAACAAGCTGGGTATACTGAGGCAGATATCATCAGTGAGGTTATCACCATCAAAGCTTATGACAACTTGGAAAGAACCACAGAAGGAACTATTCTGCTGCCAATCAAGGTTGGGCCAGTCATCCAAGAGACACTCTGCCATGTTATTGATCTAAACCTACCATTTAACATCTTCCTCGGTCGCCCATGGATTCATGCTATGAAAGCCGTTCCATCCACTTACCATCAGTGCGTCAAATTTTCGCATCAAGGCACTGAGGTAACCATCCATGCCGATCCAGAACCCTTTGCTTACTGCAATGCGGTTGAAGCTTCATATACAAACCATTGCCCTAGAATTGATATCGGCACATCCATTGCCAGCTCATCCCACACTTGTAATGACTCAGAAACCATCCTCGCCTCCACCTTGTCAACTGTGAAGATCAATAACAAAGGCTGTGGAGAGTATAGTCTGTCAGATGCATTTGCTGTCGGGGCACTCCCACTTGATCCACATGCCCATGGACGACCGACATATCACAAAGCCAAGGAGATTCCACCTCTTCGATACAAATAGTTTGACCCAACAACCTTTGTATCCTTGAAAATCCCTCTTCTTGAGGAGCTCACTCCAGATATCTACAATTGGTTACATAAGGATGCACCTCCAAGAAATCAAGCACGCCTTGATCACTTCAGCCAGAAGTATCCCCAAGAACATAAGCTCATCACTGACAAATGGAACTATCAAGGTGGTGGTCTAGGACCAGAAGAAAGAGGCATGCAGTGCCCCATCGATGCACACAAGTGGGAATCGAAGTCAGGTCTTGGCTTTGGCATACCCACAACTGGGGGCACCAATACAGACGGTCATGCTTTTTCGAACATTCACCGCAACCTTGTCGAAATCGAAGACATTCCTGAGGAAGTTGAAAAGAGAGCCTACGATGATATCCCAAACCAAATCTCCCTCGGAGACTCTGTTCTCCAAGAACTATCCATCCACCTCATTGACCTACCACTCGCCCATCCACAACTCATAGATTGGGACCAACCAAGCGTCATACACATTGATAAGTTCACATCAGAGGAAGCGCTTCTGAGATTCATGGGAGCCGAAACTCCTCATAAGCAAACAAAGCCAGATTCTGCCTATATCTACAAGCTAGATCCCAAGGGGTATTTTGGAGAAAATCCCCAACCTAGTTCCGATACACCCAAAACTGGAACTAAGGTGAATCCGAGACTAGCTATGACAGTGAAGAGAACCCCTCAGCAAGAACATCCAGAGCCACAAGCAGAACATGAGGATTTAGCATTGCCTCCTCAAGATAATCGACCAGAGGTGTCTTCTATTCTAATTGAAGATACTAGAGAAGTCAACATCGGTTCTTCAGAGATCTCCAGACTTGTTCACATTGTTGCATCCCTATCACAAGACCAAGCTGACCTCCTCTTTGAGGTCTTAAGAGAGAACATTGGCCGATTTGCATGGTCATATCAGGATATGCCAGGACTTGATCCAAAGCTTGTAGTTCATCATCTTGCAATCGATCCAAAGATCAAGCCCGTCAGACAAAAGCTTAGAAAAATGCACCCCAAGGTGGCATTACTGGTCAAAGTTGAATTAGAAAGAATGTTAGCTGCTAAGGTTATTCGACCTATCGACTACTCAGAGTGGATCTCCAACATGGTCCCCGTCACTAAACCCTCCGGTGACATCAGAATCTGCACTGATTTCAGAGATCTTAACAAAGCTTGTCCAAAAAATGATTTTTCCTTGCCCAACATAGATATGATTGTAGATCTTACAGCTGGACATGAAATTTTGTCCCTCATGGATGGATTTTCTGGGTATAATCAAATCAAGATTGCAGAAGAGGATCAACATAAGACAACATTTACTACCCCTTGGGGAACCTTTTGTTACAACATGATGCCTTTTGGCCTAAAGAATGCTGGGGCTACCTATCAAAGAGCTATGACAACCATTTTTCATGATCTCATCCATAGCACTTTGGAGGATTATGTGGATGATATCTTGGTCAAATCTCATATCTTCATGGATCATCTTGCTGACCTGGAGAAAGTCTTTGATAGGTTAGCCAAATATCATCTCATGCTGAATCCCAAGAAGTGTGTCTTTGGGGTCACATCTGGCAAGCTTCTAGGCTTTATAGTCTCTAAACGAGGTATAGAGATCGACCCCAAGAAGGTCAAGGCTATCTTAGACATGCCTCCTCCCCAGACACTGCGACAGCTTCGCTCTCTTCAGGGAAAGCTTCAATCTGTCCGACGCTTCATCTCCCAGCTTGTAGATAAGTGTACACCATTTTCACATTTACTGAAGAAGGATGAGAACTTCAAATGGGATCCTTTACGTCAGCACAGCTTCGATCAGCTCAAGCAGTATCTCACCAATCCCCCTATCTTGGTTCCACCAGTTCCTGGTCGTCCCTTGATCTTGTACATATCAGCAACGCCTACTGCTCTAGGGGCACTTCTAGCATAGCTTGATGACTACGGCAGAGAAAGAGCCATCTACTACATCAGTAGAACCCTAGTTGGTTATGACCTCAATTACACTCCTATGGAAAAAGCTTGTTTGGCAGTTGTTTTCTCAACTCAAAAGCTTCGCCACTACATGCTAAGTCATACCATCCAACTAGTCTCCAAGATCGACCCTCTCAAGTATATGCTCTCCAGAACAACACTTACAGGCCGTTTGGCCAAATGGGTTATGCTCCTTAGCGAATTTGACATCCAGTATGTGGACAGAAAGGCAATCAAAGGGCAAGCTATAGCAGATCACCTAGCTGATGCACCTCTAATAGATGCATATCCTTTGATCACCGAATTTTCAGATGAGCATATCTGTCTAATTGAAGAACAACCCCCATGGAAACTTTATTTTGATGACTCATACACATCTCATGGATCAGGGGCAGGAATATTGTTGGTCACACCTCAAGGGGATTACATTCCAAAAGCCTTCAAGCTACAATTCCCTAGCACCAACAATATAGCTGAATATGAGGCTCTCATAGCAGGATTAAAGATAGCTGCAGAATGGAACATTGCTGAGTTACAAATCTTTGGTGATTCTCAGCTCATCATCAAGCAAGCCCTAAATGAATATCAAACCAAAGATGAAAAGCTATTACCCTACAAAGAGCTAGTTGATCAGCTAACCCAGCATTTTACAAGGCTTCAATTTACACAAGTGCCTCGAATATAGAACAAAGCAGCAGATGCTATGGCTACTATTGGCTCGCTCTTGGAAATTCCCCAAGCAGCTACACAATATGAGTTTTTAGTCGAGTAGCTCCTCACACCCGCCTATGCGAATGAGATTCAAACCGTGTTTGTATCTTGGTTGGTCCCCAATCCTCTTGGTACCATGAGATTCACGCTTACCTTAATGATGGTATCATATCCCCTCACCTCACACGTACCCAACACCAGAACCTCATCCGAAAATCATCCCGCTATGTTATCATAGCCAATACTCTATATCGTCGGGGTTATCACAATACTCTCTCTCGATGTTTAGATGAAAATGAGGCTGCGATGGCGTTAAAAGAAGTACATTCCGGACTTTGCGGTGCCCACACGAGTGGTATTGTCCTAGCACGACAAATCCTTAGAGCAAGCTACTATTGGCCTACCATTGAAGAAGACTCCTGTGACTTTGTCAAAAAGTGTCTCCCATGTCAGCAACACGCAAATCTTGTGGACGCTCCAGCACAGGATCTACAGCCTATTGCACCACCTTGGCCTTTCGCTTGTTGGGGCCTTGATCTAGTTGGAACTATCACACCCCTCTCATCTGATGGACATAAATGGATAATAACAGCTACAGACTATTTCACTAAATGGGTGGACGCAGTCCCCCTAGTCTCAGTTACAGGAGTTTAGGTCTCCAAGTTCATCTTGTACCACATTGTTTGCCGCTTCGGCATCCCATCCACCATCTTCACCGACCACGGAGGTAACTTTGAAAATCTCAACATGGAAGAATTATGCACTTCCCTTCGCATCCATCACCGCTTTTCTAGCCCATATTTCCCACAAGGTAACGGCCAGGCAGAGGCAACTAACAAAACCCTCCTCAAGATCCTAAAGAAAGTTGTCAATGATTCTGGCCGCGATTGGCACCTACAAATTAATTCAGCCCTATGGGCCTATCGAACCTCTTTCCGTACATCCACAGGAACAACTCCATACTCCCTAGTCTATGGTGCCGAAGCGGTACTACCTATAGAGGTTGAGCTTCCCTTCTTGCGCATATCTTTGCAAGGGCAAATATCAGATGAAGAATATAGAGTAGCTCGGCTCACCCAACTAGACCTCTTAGACGAGAAGCGACAACAAGCCTATGATCATCTCACAGTCTATCAAACTCGTCTCAAAAGGAACTTCAACAAGAAGGTGCTTCCACGACACTTTCAGCCAGGTGACATTGTCCTCAAAGAAAACATGAAAGTCCAAGCAGATCGAGAAAATAAAGGTAAATTTGAACCTACATGGCTTGGTCCTTATGTTGTCACTGCCTCCTTTGGCTCCGAAGCCTATCAGCTATCTACACCAGAAAAACTCTTGAATGATCCTACTAACATCATTCATCTCAAGAGGTTCTATGCTTGAAGATCCTTGGTATACCCAGCTTTTGAAAAATAAAAATAAAAAAATAGTAAAGAGAAATAAGCGTCCAATGGTGAAAACTTGGCAATTCAAGCACCTTGGATAGGTACCTTGGTGAAAACCTGGTAATTCAGGCGCCTTGTGTACTAAGACTAATCCATTATCTATCACTATCCTATCCCTTATCCATTCACCCACCATCCCATAACACACCTGCTTGTTCCTTTGGTATTCCAACCAAATATCCAAAATCTAATGGAGCTTGTAAATACCTCTTGTACAGCTTGTAAATCTTGTACCTCAGCTTGTAAATCTTGTACCAAAGCTTGTATTATATCTTGTAAATCTTTTACCATACCTTGTATATCCAAATCTTGTCCAAAGCTTGTATCCTAGTTTTTATCCTATCACATGCACACAAAGAATCCCATTTTCACTTAAGCTTTTCGCAAACCATCTACCTATCCGCCTATCAACTATTGCAGACATCCCACCCTTGGCAAACATTTCCATCTCACAAAACCCAAACATGAACAACCTTGTACATTTGTAACATATTTTGGTTTGTCAGCTTGTACATCCTCTTTAGCTTAGTACCATTGTATCTATCCAACTTTCGTGTCAGTTCCTCCTTGATCAGCATCTTGTAGACATCGCACAACCCTTGGTTAGCTATTCCAATGCATCCTTTAGCTAGATCTCCTGTCACCAAAGTGTTATCCTTCTTAGTTCAGCTTGCCAGACGCATCACTCATCCAGATCCATCAGCTTAGGTGCTCTCCGATAGATCCTTGTAGGATATAGCTTTCCTCATGTTTGATCTTGGTCCGTTAGTACCTCGTCCTACCCATCTCGTTGGCAAACGGTTCTCTTTTGGATTTTCACTTTCTTTTGATTTGGAATCTTCCCTTTTGGGTCTTGAAGTATCTTTTCCAAACAATCTTTTTTGTTCTCTCCTCAAAGTTGCCGCGATCTTCCATATCATGGTATACTGCGAATGGGGCAATCTAGGCGTAAGGTCTTGATCAAGTCTTTTGTTTGTTTTTCTCTTTTGCTTGCGGGTTACCCAGTGTCGGTTCCACTCTGATTCTTCCGAGATTCATGTGTGATGCTGGGGCAATCCTTGTGTGTTTGTTTTGAGTCAGTCCGTCAGTCCTCTGGACAGTTGGTGAAAAGGCCTTGATGTTCTTGGTAACCTTGGTAATTAACCAACAGTCCTATAGCAAATGTAGTGCTCAACTACATGGTGGTACTTTTCTTTGAAGTATCCCCTTGCTTAAAAAGCTTCAATGGACTCCCTTCATCTCCATTATCTTCCATCCATATCCAACATCTGTCTCTGCTCCCCTAGCTTGTGCATCAGTATCTCTTTGAATCAATCTTTACTTTTAGCTTTAGGGATCCACAATCCTAGTCTTAGGGATCCACCAATCCAATCAATCCACCAAGCCTCATCTTTCGAGATCCACAATCCTAGTCCTAGGGATCTCCGAAAACCATCTTCCATCAATCCAACTCTTTGAAATCCTGTTGCATCAGCTTTATCATTCCATCATCCATCTCCCTACCATGGATTCCTTTTATAGCGCTCCGCTCCTCCATCCTCCCCTCCCAATCTTGGAAAGTCTTAAGCTTGCTTTACTCTTGTGCCTCTGATTTTCCCCCTTATCATTCTCCCGTAGCGAGAGTTTGAGCTAATTCAACCCTTTCTCTTTGCCAATCTGAGTCTCCTTGCTCATCTCAAATTCTTGTACTTTTCAAGAAGCCATCGAGCCCCATTTTCTCTCCCCGCCGCCTTCTTGAGGGGGCATCTCTACGTCTAGTCTCTCCTCTTCTTATCCGAGACTGAGGCAACCTTGTTGCTAAAACATCTTCTTTGTGTCTTCTTCATTCGAACTTCTTTGAAATAGTGTTGTCTCAACACTATGTCAAAGAGGGGCAAAATGTAGACACCTAAATTTGATTACACCGCTTTGGTAATCCTATTTAGTTATCTCTAAAGGCATCATTAATTAAATTCCTATTTAATTAATCCTTTGTCATCCCCTAGCTAATTAATTTAATTAATCATCTATAGTCTTAATTGATAAATCAAATAACCTATTATTTATCAATTAATCCTATTCTTCTATCTAATTCCAAAATCCTCATTTATTAAATAAATCTATTTGATAAATAAAGCCCTCAAATCTAATAACCCCTAAACTATCCTAAACCCCCTTTTTAGCCTAATCCACCCCATCCACCCATAATAACCAAGCTTAGCCACTAACTCACCCACCCTCATGAATGCCATCCACTTGCAAATCTCTAACAAGCCTAATCTAATCCTAAATCACCTCTAATCCCCCCCCCCCCAAAACCTTGTCACATTCCCTAAGTAAGCTTAAGACTTTCCTAAGCCAAGGAAAGGCAACAATCTCAACTCCCTCCAAAATATCCCAACCACCAAGCCATGAATGCTCTTACAAAAGCCATAAAGACTCTTAAAAGCCATTCATTGCTCTTACAAGCCATTATGAAAGGTCTTTATGAAGATATTATCTCTTGAGCTTCCTTTGTTGACTCATCCTTGCCCTTTCCTCCATCCACTCACCCTGTGACATGTGTCACTCCTTGATTGGCTGTAAGGAAGCACAATCTATGTGCTCTCCTCTCATGCAATCTCAACCCTCCTTAACCATTTCCCCATCCTTACATCTTAACCCTCCATCCCTCAAGCCCTTGGCATATAAATTGAATCCCCTCCCAAGCCATTTCATCACAACTTTTAAGCCAAAGTTATAATGCTAGTTTGAGAACCAAAAGCCATCAACCATACCCTTATAATGCCAAATTGAGAGCTCACAAAGCTACCAATTTGCCATTACCCATCCAACATCCATTGAAGCAACTTTTGAGCACTTGAGCATACATCCCAATCTTTAGACTCATCTACCAAGCAAAGAGCTAAATCTTATTGGGAGAGTTCATTCATTTGGCTCATATTTCCAATTGGGGTTTCCTCTTTAGTCTCTCATTTATGTTATGGTATTTTAGTTTGTAAATGCTTTTGATTTCTTAATTTAGTGTTTCTAACATACTAATATAGCATATACAATAGTAATAAATGATCAGTTCAATATATAATATTAATAGATTAATACATAAATTATTAATATATTATTTGTTAATATTATAATTAATGACATTTATAAATAATATATTATTAACAATTAGTTAAACATATATTTATCGAAAAATATATAATTACGAAGTATTATTAATAACAACCAAGGATAAAGTATCATCAATGTTATTGTGTAATGACCTTCAAAAAAAAATTTGAATTATATTTAAGTTGCAGATAAGATAAATTATTAATTGTCAACAAGAGACCACAAGCAAATCGAATGGGCTGAAGAGATTATAGTAGGGCTATAACCAGCAAGAGGAATACCAAACAGTGTCCACATTAAAGAACAAAACAGGAAAGAAAAAAGCAAAAAATCATCAAATCAAGAGACAAAGCAAGAAGCAAGAAGAGTCTAAGTACTCCCCATAGGTGAGAAGTAGCCAAGGATAGAGGCATACGGTCTAAGGCGAGGACGCATAATGGGCCTTGGCTATCTCAAGCTACTGTTGGAGGTAGGATGGTGCAGCCGAGTATATCCACTGTGAGATGTGGCTCGATGAAGCAGATGAAAGGATGAGCGATGCTTCATCCTTGAGTGAAGGAGGTGATGAGTTGGTCAGAAACCTGCCTCGGTAGACATTGAGAATCAAGAGTGTGAACGCAGAGTCTCATGGCTTCTTGCATCAATGTATTTGAAGAAAGAGGATAGGCTCTCGCACTCCTTGAACAAGTAGTAGAATTCCCCCCTAGTCTCATAGTAAATAGGGAAATAGTGAAAGATCCTTGATGGATCTCTTCTGCTGATCTGTTGCAATTTTATATTTTTAACTTTGTTTTCCCTGTTTATTAAAATTTTTTTGCAGAACTAGACAGAAGTTGCAGAAGAGTTTGATTGTTTTATATTTTTGATGAGTTTTCAATAAGTAATAACATAAGTACAATAACATTAACCAATTCTGAAAATGTATCCCAAATACATTTAAAGCAAAGTCGTTTTAAGCAGATTTTTTTGAATAGACGCCTAATATGTATCTAGATGAAGATTTACAATAATATCCAAATGATTACAACCAAGAATAAAGCCAACCTGAAGGCGTGAAGGTGAAATATGAGCCCAAAAGGAAGTTACGGCTAGAATCCAGCTCTCAAATGCTGCACGTGGGAAAGACTATGGCTGCTAGGCGCGACCATATAGCTGCAAAGTGCCCACTCGTGGGTAAAATGCCCAAACCCCAGCTAAAACTCTGACTTAGTACTGCGTTCCCTAGAAGAAACAATACACAATCTCCAAGATGCTTCTGATTGCAAGAATCCAAACCACTGTTTTGGGGGCTACGTCCCAAACAGGCAAAGCAAGTGGGGTTGGCGTCCCAAATGTTGAAAGCTCAATCAGAGCCCAAAACACAAATCCAAGATGTAATATGTCAATAATGCCTTCGAACTTTGTCTTTACCTTCTTATAACCCATCAAACTTAGCTCGAACCCTAAAAGTGTCTCCATGTGGCGTTGGGTTATAAAATAATATATTTCTCATTTTTAAAGTGGTCATGTATCCAGAAAATGACCTTTTCTCCAATAGAAAGAAATCCGTTTGCCAAAATGCTCTAAGTCAAAAGAGAAATATTTAGAAAAGTTCAAGACCTTTCCAACGAGCTATTACACCAAGGGATAAGAAATCTAGATGAGGCCAAAAACCCCTTATTACTCCAAAATGGCTATAACTTAGCCTTATTTAAATATTAAACGCTAACTTAGGAAATATTAAAAATATAACCTAAGTAGCTAGAAAATACCCCAAAGACACCACAAACCATGAAATCATCCTGTCACCTGTCTGTGACTAAAGTCGGAAATTAAGGATCCATTGGCAATCTCACCCCTAAAATCTAGGGATGCTCCTAAAACTTAGAAAACAAACCCTATTCCTCTGAAACTGAACACAAGGAATCATCTCATGGAGAACCAACCCTAGGCCTGATCATCTCTCCTAAAAAGTAGGAATAACCCCCTAATTTTTAGGAATTGCCTCCTAAAAATAAGGAATGTCTCCAAATTGAACAACTGCCAGAACACCAAATCCCCAACACTATATAACTATATTGGGTCTCTATCGAACCCTTTCAGCCTACAAGACCCCATAATAGCTGACTCACAAGTCTTTGCTACACGGAGTTAAAGAGGGGACATGACAGTCCTCCCCTGTTGGAGATGCTTGTCCAGAAGCTACTATAATGCTAGATGCTGTAAAATGCTTTCACTCTCCCAAGTGGCATCCGCTATGGGAAGATCACTCCATCGTACTAAATACTCTTGAATTACCCTGCTTCTCAACCGTTGTTCCCTTACTTCTAGAATCTCATTAGAAACCAAAATCAATTTACCTTCCTCATCCATGGGAGGTAACTTAGGTGAAACCGTAATATGCTGTCCAAGTGCCTTTTTCAAGCAAGATACATGAAATACATTATGAATTCTACTGCCAGGTGGTAACTCAATCTCATATACAACCTCCCCCACTTGCCTAATGACCCGGTATGGACCATAAAAACATGGTTGGAGCTTTTCAGCTCCCCCCCTTTTAGGGTGCTTTGTTGATATAGTTGTAAGCGCAAAAAGACCATATCATCTACCTCAAATGTTCTCTCAATCCTATGCCTGTCAGCGTATATCTTTTGTTGAATCTAAGCTTGCTGTAAATTCTCCTTGAGAGATCTCATGATATCTTGGTTCTCTTGTAACCAATCCTGAGCCATGGGTACTCTACTGTCACTAAGTGTCAAATCAATGAAAGATAATGCCTCGTATCCATAGAGAGCTCTGAAAGGCGTCATGCCAATGGACATACGGTGCGTGGTATTATAACAATACTCACCCAAATACAACCAACATACCCATGCTTTTCGCTGCCCTGACAAATAGTTACGCAAATATCCCTCAACCCACTTGTTGACTATTTCGGTCTGTCCATCAGTTTGAGGATGGTAACTACTACTAGGTGTCAACACAGTGCCTGTTAGCTTGAAAAGCTCGTGCCAAAAGGAACTTATGAACCTGCTGTCCCTGTCACTCACAATGGTCTTGGGTAGACCATGGAGTCTAAACACCTCTCTGAAAAATAACTCAGCCACTTGTCATGCCGTAAAATCTAATGCAATGGGGAAAAAATGGGCATACTTGGTTAGCCTATCCACAATAATATAAATACAATCTTTCCTCTGAACTCGAGGAAGATCTGTAATGAAATCCATAGAGATCCCTGTCTACTTCTGTTCTGGTATAGGTAAACGCTGCAATAAACCCGGATGGGTAGGTATGCTTCGACTTGTTTTGTTGACAGGTCATACACTCATGGACATGGCATAGAACATCATCTTTGAGACCCTTCCAAGAGAACCTCGCATGAACCTCCTTGTAAGTCTTACCATATCTTGGATGCCCTGCAGTAGGATTATCATGGAGAGCATGTAAAATTTGTTCCTTCAACTAAGAACTCAGAACAAGATAAACCCTACCCTTGTAGTAGATAATATCATCTACCACGCTATATTTGTCATCCACTATCAAACTCTCAATGATCTCACAAGCATGTTGATTCTTGGAGTACTCAACTAAAAGTTGAGCCTTCCAATCTGCTGAAATCTCACTCAATGAACATAGGGCAATCAATGAGGGTTTCCGAGAGAGTGCATCAACCATAGTATTTATTCTTTCCCTTTATGAATTCGATATTGAAGTCATAAGCCTGAATTTTGCTTACCCATTTTTTTTGTCGATCATTGAGCTCTGTTTGATTTAGGAAATATTTTAGAATGTTATGGTCAGTTCTTCCCACAAATTTTCTGCCAACAAGATATTGTTTGAACTTGGCTAACGCATGGATAATAGCCAACATTTCCTTATCATAGGTGGAGTACAACCTTTAATTGTTTTGCAACTTACTGCTCTCATAGGCAATAGGGTGTCTATTCTACATCAACACTGCTCCTATACCCAAGCCCAAAGCATCACACTTTAGGACAAATGGCTGTGAGAAATCAGGTAGTGCCAAAACGGGACAAGTACTCATAACCTCCTTGAGTCTATCAAAGACCCTGTGCTAGTTCTATCCATCTTAGCGCCCCTTTCTTTGTGAGATCCGTCAAAGGTGATGCCAACTGAGAGAAACCTTTCACAAATCTTCTGTAATAAGCACACAAACCAAGGAATCTGTTGATGCGCAACGATGGAGGGTGAATACCTCACCAATGCTCCAATTTCCTCAAGAATGAATTTAAGTTGGCCCTCCTTCTAGCGCCAAATAATGTTGATGCGAGTTTTGTATCACTTACATAACATACTAGCAATTGAACATTTGATACGAAGTATCAAACATACAATTCCTCTTTTGAAAAGTTAATGCTCATGAGACATGAGTATAACTCCAATGTTCCTTACACCGTTGGATACTTGCTTAGTTTTATCGATGTGATTCGTTGATAATCATGTAGGCGGCCTTACGTAAATTGTTGAGGATGACTTGGACTTTGACGGGATGAAGGTGATGGTGGCTCGGTTTGTGAAATGTGTGGAAGCAGATAATGTTGATGGTCGTGATGATGGAGGGTGTGTCTGCTTATGATGATGTTGATGGAAAGCGATGGTTGTGGAAGGTGAATGGATGAGTTCTATCACTTGATCTACTCTAACTTTCTTCTCTCTAAACTTCAACTACCCAACTACTCATTATTCTACTCCTACTCCTATGAATGGAAGGTTAGCAAACGGACGGGGATCGAACCTAATGAGAGCTGACCAGCGGCCTCACTTCCACAGGTGCAATGATTTGAAGGAATAATAGACTAGTTTACCACACAAAGCTTCCCAACCAGCCGCTAGGATGCTAGTGGCTTAGTATTGATCCCTATCAAACATTTACCAATGCTACCATACAACTATCCATCTACTTTAACTTCACTTGAACAACTTAAAATGCAACCAACTTTAACAACTTGAGAGAAAATCTAAGTAAGTGGATCAAGAACATTGGGTGTTATTGCATGTTTCCTGTGAGGTTTTCACACATCGCCCCAAATCTTGGGGACCCCCTTTTTTTTTTAATCACCTCGGCAAATTTTTGGATTGCCCAAAACTTTTGAGTTTTGAAAATGTCATGCCTTGGCACCTTTAGGACAGATATGGGGAGGCTTAGCTTATTTTCACCCAGTTTTTTTAACTTGATTTTCCAGAGCTATCAATTTTATTCTTAGGCCGAATAATTTTCTAAGTTAATTTCAACTTGGCAGGATAAAGTTGTGAATTTTGTACTTAGACGTTTTCTTTTGAAAATTTGGTTTTAACTTTGTAAATTTGGGTAATTTTCAAAAGAGAATTTTTATTAGACTTAAGTTTTTGGAAAAATCTCAAATTTTTTCTTTGGTGAAATTTTTTTTATTCTGTTGAAATGAGGAAAATTGCAAAAAATCGATTTTTGGTTCTAGATGCAATTTTTTTTTTTTTTCTTTTCTTTTAAGCTTGGCAAAATCGATTTGGTGGAAAATTGCAAAAATTGGCTTTAAAGTTTTTTTAGTTTTTAATGAATTTAGTAATTTAATATTGAAAAAATGGCTTTTGGTTAGCCAAAATCCAAATTTAATGACGTATTAATTACTAAACCCTCATTAAATGGAAATATTTAACACCCTCAAGGCCATTTAATTTCGTTTTGCAATTGGAGCTAATTGGTACATTTAAAAGTGCAAGTTTCTTTAGGCAAAATTAATTTTTTTGAGCTAAGTATTTAATTGTGGGCCTTAACTTGAATTTAATTTTTGTTTTTTGTTTTCTCCTAGACCATGTAGGCCAGCTTTGTGGAGAAAGAAAATTGGCTATAAAAGGAGTCTCCTCCCCATCTCATTTTTACAAATCATTTCTTCCTCTCCATGTGGGCGAATTTTGTGGAGCAGATTTTTTCCAGACTTGGGCGAACTTAGTGGAAGGCAGTTTTTTGCATGCTTGGGCAATTTTTGCTTGCATTCCTCCATTTTCAGGCCTTGGCAATTTTTTCTTGTGGGCAGATTTTTACAGATTTTGGTAATTTTCTCCTCCATTTGTGGGCTGTGATTTGTGCCCTAGGTAGCATTTTGGGCAGATTTCAGACTTAATGCATGGGTGAATTTGAGACAAAGGCAAAATTTTTCATTCTTGGCATTTTATTGAAATAGATTTGATTCTGATTTTTGAGCAATTCATAGTGAAGGTCTGATTTTTTTTCTACTTAGGACTGCATTTTTATACCAGATTTTGGCAATTTTGTTGGGAGAAGAGATACATATGAAAGTTTGATTTTTGCATAGAAGGCAAGTGTTGGATAGTTTTAGGAGTGTAAATTTCTATTTGCAAAAGGATTTGAACTACTTGAAAGTCATATCCTAGGTTCTGAAAAGTCGCTGTAAGTTTATCGGTTAAGGTGAATTTTCATCATCTAGAGTTGCAAAGAGTGCTTAAGCTGACATCCATCTTTCATTCTAGTCTAAGGATTGCTCCGCTTGGTTCTTCTTGCCTTTTGGTCCACCACTCTACCATCCCGTAATAGGGCGACGAGCATGGAGGATGATAGTGCAAGGAAGAATCCCAAGCGGGCGAACACTAAGAAAGACAGAGGATATGACGCCCAATACTTCCTTCTTCTCGAGAATGAAGAGAATAACCAACACCAATATCTGTATAGTGGACATGATACGGATGAGGAATAAACTAAAGGAAGGACAGTCCCCCTTGGCAAAAAGGATTTACAAGAGTGGAATTGTACACGCAGCGGCCTTTCCTCCCACATTGCCTTGTCCAGAATTGATTATGGAATGTGCATCCAGATTTGATCTAAACAGTAATTTCATCATTTTTGATGAAGGGAAGAGAGTGTTGGCCAGCACTGGCGAACAAGCAATTGAAGAAACATTTAACATTCCCCAGTACAAGGGCATGACAATTGTAATGATGGATCAAGCAACTAAATCATTTCAAGATAACCAAGGAGCCTATTACATGCATCTAAAGCAGAATTGGATACGCGAGGGAAGAAAAGGAGTTAACAGATCATCGAGGCGTACAATGGCAGACTTCAAACCAGAATATGGTGATCTCGTTGTTCTGCTCAGTTGGATCATGGGCCTAGCTCAAGGGATGAGATTTGAAAACTGGATATACTTCTTCATTGATGAGATTGAGAAAGGGAAACGAAGGTTCGATTGGGCCAAGATCATAAGCGAGAACTTAGAATTGCAACTCAAAACCGTGCAAAACCAAAGGCAATTCTATACGAGCTCCTATTTGTTCTACCTAATTGCTAGATTGTACAAAAGTCCGGGACTTAAGGCCTTAGGAGAAGTTGGTAGTGGACCGGGGCAATATTTGGTACATGAATGCTATCGGCAGCTCCATTTGCACAATAACAAAGATTACAAGATATTTTGCGATGCCTTCGCCATGAAGACAGTAAGAGTATTACAAGAGACACCTGCTAAGAGACTTTCATCAGAAGCAGAAGCAAGAATTAAGAAGTTTGGGAGTTGGTTCATCCAATTTCCGCAGTTTACATACATTAGAGTGGCAGGAAGTACAGTTTGTCCCAAGAGGATTCCAAGGTACCCACCTGACAAGGTAGTTTTGTTAGAATTGGCTAGAAAACTCGAGCACTATGATAGAATATTGAGAAACGAAGAGAAAACGGGCATTTCATTTTCAATCATAATTGGCAATGATAGTTGCCCAAATCGGGCCTCCTTTGAAGCCACAGAGAAGGAATTGGAATGGTATACTCTAGTATGGTACAAAGCAAGGCAAGGGTTTGACCCTAATGGTCTTGTCAAGGCATCTCATGGAAACGAATTCAAGCATGTTCCCACCATAGAAGACTTTTGGGCCAACGCCAAAGATGACTTTCATGTGAGAAAGCTAGCTTTCTCAAGGCTGACGATGAACATGATGAGGGCTATTAGATGGAGAGGCCTTGATATTCCGGATCAACTGGAGGATGATGGAAATGTATTGAGAAAAGACTATGATACAGTAGAAGGAACAGAATTGAATCCAGTGGATTGGGATGACCATCAAGATCCTTCCTTGGAAGCAGTTACAAGGGTAGTGGATTTACATACTGAATCGTGGTTTAATGAAGGACTAAGGAAGCTACAAAGACAAAGGATTCCTCTTACCTATGAGATGATGAAACCAAAAGAGAGACAAGCAGAATCAATCGAACAAAGGAATGAAGGAAATGGCCGACAACAAGAAATGATTAGAAATGGCAAGAAGAAAGTTTTGGAGGTAGAGAAGGGCAAAGAACATCTAGAGCCTCCAGCCAAGAGACAGCATGCAACGCCATCAAGAGAGAGTATAATTGAGGCTAGAGGCCAAGAGGTCAATTTGAATGATAAAGGGGCAGCGGTGGAGGTGAGCTCTGATTTGGAATCAAGTGGCTATTGTGAAAGCACCGAATACTCCCCTCTCTTGGAGAACCAACAAGGAAATGATATGGAAGAAACTAGTAGAGAAGAAGATAAACCAATCGACATCGAGGCAATAAGTCAGGAACTCGAGGCCGTTGGTGATGCTTTGTTAGTCGAACCAAATCTAGATTTGGGGAGATGCACTGCACCACTATGGTTAAGACAAATGCTTATGCCAAGAGGCGAGGTGATAACGACCCATACAGCTGAGGACATACAAGGGTTAATAGAAAAGGGCGATAACAAGAACCAAAAACAAATAGCAAGAACAGTGGCAAGGGTAATCAGGAACGACAATGATGATCACCGAAAGGTTCAGATTGCTATTCCAATAGTCAACAAGGCAGTGAATGAGATTGTGGCCCAAGAATACGAGATAGTAGAACATAACTTGAGAAGGAATACAAATGATATGGAGTGTGAGGAGGTCCAGGAAGGTATAGCATCAATCAGAGAAAGGTTAAGGAAGGAAAATGTAAGGATAGTAAAGTTGGAGGCTGAGAACAAATATTGGAGAGATAGCCAGCCCATTCAACAGCTGCACCAGGCAGCCCTTCCTCAAGACAGTGGGAGCAATTCAAGAGAGATATCAGCTCAGCTACACGAAGTCAGGGATTGGATCCATGATACAATCCAAGATGGGTGAAATTTCTTGCCTTCCTTCGTCTTGACAGTCCAGTCATTAGTGACCGTTAGAGACAAGTTCAGATTATTCGAAGAAGAGTGGAAAGGTTTCCTTCCCATCAGAGATTTGGCTATTCCTAGGCTACAGGTGTTCATTGGGCTACCAGAGGCACATTTGCAAAGGGCTAGGTTGGTTGATGAGAGAGGATTGAGTATAGTTGAATCTTGGTTTGTTGCATTGACTACCAGATTTAGAACACTTGAAGAGATACATAATGAGAGTGCACGACACAGTCCAAGCGTCGACACTTCTATTTCAACCATGATGAGTGATGTTGGAGTGGCACTTGATTTTGAAGATATTAGAGAAGAGGATATCAATGAGAAATTTTTTGGATCAAGACTGGATGAGTTGGGAAAGGTTGCTATCAAGAAAAAGCATTTGGGCACCCTTTCCTCTCTCAGTGCTTTTATTGGATTTGCAAAAGAATATGAGAAAGACCACGAAAGGATACTACAAGCAGCGAGCAACATGGCGAAGTCAGCAAAACTCAAGGCGAAGCACACACCTTGTCCTCCTATGGAAGAAGTTAACGAAAGGCTAGCTAAGTTCATTGCCTTAGCTAAGAAGATGAAAGAAAAGGGAAGAGTTATATTAGAAGATCATTTGATGTAAGCCCAAGAGGCAAATTTCCCTTTCTTCTAGAATAGGACAAGTGTCTATTTCTGATTGGCCACCATTTTGGTGCCTTCTCATTGGTTGCCACTTTTTGCACTTTTTCATTGGTCCATTGATGAGGTGGCAAATTCTCATTGGCCAATGGGGTGGCAACCCTAATTAGGGTTTTGAGGATCCAATCTGGATCGTTGATCTTGTTTTGATCTCCACCGTCCATTGTATTTCTGGCCCCTATAAAAGGCCATTTGCTCTCATTTGTAAAGTGTCAGAGAAATTGTTGCAAAAATAATACCAAAATTGCTCTCTTTTTCATTGTGTCATGTCCCCATTTTTGGTGACAGTTCGATTTAATTAATTTAATTAATCTGGTTGTCCAAAATAATGAATATTTTATAAGGACGACTAATTAATTATTTTAATTAAATAAATAAATGATATTAAGTTAATTACTTATAAAGTTATCAAATAAATAAATATTAAAAGATAACTTTATATTTAATTAATTTAATAAAGTGACTTGGATCATAAAATATTTAATAAAGTCACTTAAGAGATAAGATCGAAAATGTTTTAGAAGTCTCTGGAGAAGATGGAGAGAAAAGAATAAATAGGCACCCCGGGGCTCCATTCGAATCAGGCAGTTGATTATCTCTCTTTGATTTTCAGATTGTGATTCAATCACAGGTGCATTGTAGAACCTAGGGTTTCTGCAATTGTCACAGTTGGCCATTGAGAACGATAACTCTCAATTGGTATGCAATTTTGTGGGTGTGAAATATCATCCGAATTATTGCAGATTGGAGGTGACATTCAGTCATTTCATCGGGGCAGAATTTGTGGCCTAAGGCCAAACTTGAAGGATTGATATTTGAAGATTTTAGTTTTTGCAAGCGTCGCCGTATACCATTGAGATCATTTTCGTGGAGCATTGGAAAACCAGATTAGAATTCGCAGGTCACAGTCCAGCACTTCCGTATAATGTTTGGGCCAAATTCCATTTCCCTTGGACAGTCGGCATTATCATTGTGAGTTGTAACGTCTTACACCCTGTGCCGGCAATACCATGAGTTGTCTAGCATCCAAGACGATTTGTCTTGCTTAATCTGCCAACGATGTGAGTAAGAGAAGACAGAGGTAAGGCGACTGGGGCGGAATAAAGATGAGGATTATTGTATGATTCAGTCTAAGACGGAAGTCGCCAGAATTGGAAATAGAAGGCGAGTTTCCTAGACAAACTTTCAGCAGCATTTCCGTATTTGGTTAAGGCCGAAGTCTGAAGCTGTTTGCACATAGCGAATTTTGGGCAGGCCGGATTGCAATACCACATCAGCGGCAATCACATATTTGGAGATTTTAAAAATTGGGATTTGAGGGTTCTGAGCCTTGCAAACAGGCGTCTTCCTTAGCATTTCCATCGCTTCCTGAAGATTAGTGAATATCGCATGAAGGAGGAAGTTGCAGGTGTAGGTATCGAAGGTGAGTTGAATAACCTTCGCAGAGGTTCTTAAGACTAGTGCGATTTCAAGCCACCGACCCGACAGCACTTTCGCACATTGTCAGAATTCCAACATTGTCGGCGGCATTGAACTGGTGGATCCACAAAACGAGTGCAGTCGTGTAGGAGCGTTTGGGCAATTAAGGATAATAATTGTGACATCACCGATTTCAGCAAAATCATAACACGCAAATTCTTGGGACGCCATTGCAGGATAATAGTTACCGCACAAGGGTAGACGGATTGGCCGGTGAAGACCAATCGACAGTATCCATTGGCTTTTAGGAGTTGTAATGCTCTGCAGAGGAACTTCACAGAGCCCAACCCATCAGTAATCGGCCAATATCGTTTGGAGAAAATGCGCACAGACCGGGCAGTCGGAGCAGTAAAGGTTGAAACGAATTTTAAAATCTGATTAGCGGCATTACTAATCTAGCGGAATTCATTGGAGTGGTAAATCTTGTGGCTTCCTAATTGTCTCGTTCTATGCTTGCCCTTGCACCTGGAGTAATAGCAGAAAGACGTCAATCATAAGATCAAGATTTGTTGGCAAGATTACCATCAGAACGAATGCCATCATCTTGGAAGCTAACGTAATCTCAGGTTCTTATGACTGTTCCTATTGCCAGAATTTATCAGGTTCCTCTCCTAGTTGTTCAGTTGTAATTTTCAGACTCAATTACTCTTCTGGATTGCCAATAAAATATAGTACTTGCAATTGGAAGGTTCGTAGGTGTTAGACGATATTATTCTGAAACATTTGGGAAATTGTTCAAACATTATATTTGCCTGCATATATGGTTGTATGATTAGTGTTAGACGAATTGCTAAAGACAGCACGGGTTATCTCAAAAGGCCATTCCAGCAGTATTAAGTTGATTGCTAATTGTTTGACGAAATGTCAAAACTCTTGAAGTTTAAGATTTTGGTGTTTAAGAAGCAATAATCCTGACGGGGTTATTTCACATTGTTGCGATTGGCATGTTGATCAAGAACATTGGGTGTTATTGCATGTTTTCTACTTCCACTTAGTTAGATTTTCTCTCAAGTTGTTAAAGTTGGTTGCATTTTAAGTTGTTCAAGTGAAGTTAAAGTAGATGGATAGTTGTATGGTAGCATTAGTAAATGTTTGATAGGGATCAATACTAGGCCACTAGCATCTTAGGGGCTGGTTGGGAAGCTTTGTGTGGTAAACTAGTCTATTATTCCTTCGAATTATTACACCTATGGAAGTGAGGCTGCTGGTCAGCTCTCATTAGGTTCGATCTCCGTCCGTTTGCTAACCTTCCATTCATAGGAGTAGGAGTAGAATAATGAGTAGTTGGGTAGTTGAAGTTTAGAGAGAAGAAAGTTAGAGTAGATCAAGTGATAGAACTCATCCATTCACCTTCCATAACCATCGCTTTCCCATCAACACCATCATCAGCAGACACACCCTCCATCATCGCGACCATCAACATTATTTGCTTCCACACATTTCACAAACCGAGCCACCATCACCTTCATCCCGTCAAAGTCCAAGTCATTCTCAACAATTTATGTAAGGCCGCCTACGTGATTATCAGCAAATCACATCGATAAAATTGAGCACGTATCCAACGGTGTAAGGAACATTGGAGTTATACTCATGTCTCATGAGCATTAACTTTTCAAGAGAGGAATTGTATGTACTCCGTATCAAATGTTCAATTGCTAATATGTTATGTAAGTGATACAAAACTCGCATCAACAGAATCCACATAACTCAGTAATGTTCTGAAGGCTGGGCCAATTCTGAATCGCCTGAATCTTCTTCTCATGCACCTTCACCCCATCAACATTGATCACATGACCCAAATATAATACCTCCCTGAATCCAAACTCACATTTGGGTAGCTTAGCAAATAGAGACTGACTCTCCGTAATGCTAAGTACCTCCTCGACATGTTTGATATGATCCTCCCAAGTACGACTGTAAATCAATATGTCGTCAAAAAATACTAGAACCGACTTCCTCAATTGGTTGTTGAAGATATGGTTCATGCATGATTGGAAAGTAGGCGTTGGTAAGGCCATAGGGCATTACTAGAAACTCGTAGTATCCATAGTTACAACGGAAGGCAATCTTGTGTACGTCCTCTGCTCGTACACGTATCTGATGGTAGCCTGAGCGAAGATCAATCTTAGAGAAGTAAATAGCTCCATGAAGCTCATCCAACAACTCATCAATGCGTGGAATAGAATATTTGTTCTTGATTGTCCTTTTGTTCAACGCTCTATAATCTATACACATCCGTAGAGTCCCATCCTTCTTCTTAACAAGCACTACAGAGGAAGCAAAGGGGCTAGAACTTGGCCGAATGAAACCCATATCCAACAATTCATGAATAGTCTTCTCAATTTCATCCTTATAGGCCCTAGGATGACGATATTGTGTAGTCATTACTAGTTTTACTCCATTCTCTAACTCTATACCATGCTCAAAACCTCTATCTGGAGGCACTCCAAGAGGGATGTCACCAAAAACTCTCCCATGACGATCCACCACTGACTACATGTCAACATGAAACACACGATCATCCTGAGGTGTGGGTGTTTTGGACTTGACCATACAATGGGTAGCCCAAAGCACATCATTATGTCTAAGGATAGTCTCCATCCTGCGAGAAGTCACCTCTCTAGGTCCACCATCTGAAGCTGCCATCAGAAAGGAACTCAAACTGCATACAGTGGTGATCAATTATGTAACGCCCAATACTCTGTAACCACTGCATGCCCAAAACCACATCATAATCTTCTATAGGAAGCACATAAAAATCATCGGTCAGAGTATAATCCCCAAACTAAATACTAAGCTTTGGAATCTGTTTGGTGCAACCCAAAACTGCACCATCTGCCACCTTCACTCTGAAACCACCAAACTCCTTACACTGTAACCCACTCCTCTCAACCAACTTCTAATAAATAAAGTTATGTGTAGCACCTGTGTCTACCAAGCTTGTGACCCGCTTGCCCTTTAGTGTACCTCTCAACTGGAAGGCATGAAACTTAGGATAGCTGAAGAGAGTAGCCATAGCTACTTTGGCTGATGCCATGGGCTCATGGGTATCTAACTCCAAGTGTGTCTGTACCTGCTCAACATCCTCTATACTATTCTCAATATCAGTGTCGGGCACATTTTCATCTCCTAACTCAGAAGTCACCTCAATCAAATGAACCTTTCCTTTACCCATGCAATGTTGCTCGGGCTCCCAAGGCTCTTTGCATGAGAAGCATAGTTTCTTCCTCCTCAAATCATTCCGTGTCTCTAGGTCCATCCTAGGAGGTCTAGTTGATTGAGCATCCCTAAACTATAAGGTGTTGGCCTTCTGTGGAGGCCATGAATCTTTGAATGGCTTTTTATTCGATGGATAAGTAGCAGCGATGTCTAGTCTCAATGTCACATCAATAGCATCCTTAAGAGTGGCCGGCTGGAAAGCACGAACCAATCCCCTAAGCTTGTCCTGCAATCCCTCAATGAATAGCATCACACTACGCTTTTGGGGTATATCAGGTACTATAACCGCAATACACTAGATCTCATTAATATAAGCTTCTGCATGACCAATTTGTGTTAGATGAGCCAACCCTCTATAGTAAAGTTTTGTATCCTACGATCAAACTGTGTAATGAGTCGCTCAGTGAACTCAGCATAGGAATGTACTAAGGTGTGATCCTGGGTAACCAATCCATGGTGCCACAATAGCCTCACACTTAGGCATGGACCGTAATGAAAGATATATATCTAGCTTGTGAACCCAAGCTCATGCACTCGTATCTCCTGAGCCACTCATGCACTCGTATCTCCTGAGCCATTATATGTAGCCAATGTGATCTTCCCAGTAGCTCTATTGAGGTCATAGTTCTGCTGTTGCTGTGGTGGTCTATAACCATGATCTCCCCTGAACTTAGCTATATCTCTACGCTGTGCACAATATTGGGGAAGAGGGAAGACGTCCCTAACCTCAAGGGGCAGAGCTCTCCACTCAGCTGTGGCCGCCAAAACTAACTCTTGGAACCCCACCTCTGGTGGTCCCACCTGCGTTGGCCGTTCACCTGGTATGAACTGAGGAAGCAATGGTCTATTTGTAGTAGGTGTACGATGGCGATGCCGCCGAGAGAAATGAAGGGAGCTCCCAACTAAAGAATGGGATTGATGGCTGCGCTGACTACCAGCCATTGAAACTAATCTACTTCGCCTGCCTCTATGTCCACCCATCTCCAAACGCTCCAAGGTATCTTGTAATTTGTCTAAAGCTTGAATGATCCTGGGCTGAGTAGTGAATAGGGTCCGCACCATCTCTCTCTCTTCATCATCTTGATTCCCTTTGTCGTCCACCTGTTCTTCTGCCATAATAGGTTCCTGGTCTATTCCAAACCCTTGCTCAAGTTGAGCTCTCCTGTGCATATAAAATCTGTGTATCTCATCTCTTGGATGCATAGATTTGTAATCAAATTCACAGGCTAGCAAGATCAAGCTCTGATACCATTGAAAGATCCTTGATGGATCTCTTTTGCTGATCTGCTATAATTTTATAATTTTAAATTTATTTTCCCTATTTATTAAAATTTTCTTGTAGAACTAGACAGAAGTTGCAGAAGGGTTTGATTGTTTTATATTTTTGATGATTTTTCAATAAGTAATAACAAAAGTACAATAACATGAACCAGTTATGATTACAACCAAGAATATAGCCAACTTGAAGGCGTGAAGGTGAAATATGATCCCAGAAGGAAGCTACGACTAGAATCCATCTCTCAAATGCTGCACGTGGGAAAGAAAATGGCTGCCAGGCTCAATTGTATAGCTGCAAAGTGCCCACTCGTGGGTAAAATGCCCAAACCCTAGCTAAAACTTTGACTCAGTACTGCGTTCCCCAGAAGAAACAATGCACAATCTCCAAGATGCTTCTGATAGCAAGAATCCAAACCTCTGTTTTGGAGGCTATGTCCCAAATAGGCAAAGCAAGTGGGGTTGGCGTCCCAAATGCTGAAAGCTCAATCAGAGCCCAAAACACAAATCCAAGATGTAAAATGTCAATAATGCCTTCAAACTTTGTCAGTACCTCCTTATAACCCATCAAACTTAGCTCAAACCCTAAAAGTGTCTCCATGTGGCGTTGGGTTATAAAATGATATATTTCTCATTTTTAAAGTGGTCAAGTATCCAGAAAATGACCTTTTCCCCAATAGAAAGAACCTGTTCACCAAAATGCTTTGAGTCAAAAGAGAAATATTTAGAAAAGTTCAAAACCTTTCCAAGGAGCTATTACACCAAGGGATAAGAAATCCAGATGAGGCCAAAAACCCCTTATTACTCCAAAATGGCTATAACTTAGCCTTATTTAAATATTAAACGCTAACTTAGGAAATATTAAAAATATAACCCAAGTAGCTAGAAAATGCCCCAAAGACACCACAAACCATGAAATCATCCTGTCACTTGTCTGTGACTGAAGTCGGAAATCAAGAATCCACTGGCAATCTCATCCCTAAAATCTAGGGATGCTCCTAAAACTTAGGAAACAAACCCTATTCCTCTGAAACTGAACTCAAGGAATCACCTCATGGAGAACCAACCCTGGGCCTGATCATCCCTCCTAAAAAGTAGGAATAACACCCTAATTTTTAGGAACTACCTCCTAAAAACAAGGAAAGTCTCCAAATTGAACAACAACTGCCAGAACACCAAATCCCCAACACTGTATAACCATAGTGGGTCTCCATCCAACCCTGTCAGCCTACAAGACCCCACAATAAGCTGACTCACAAGTCTCTGCTAGATGGAGTTAAAGAGGGGACATGACAAATAGAATATAAAATGTGTCTCTTACTCTACTTCCACAAGGGCTAAGAGGCGACACATCCTATCCTCTCTGTCAACTTGGTCATTTGTTGAATATGAAGATGGTGCGAGCCCATCGTGAACCTAATAGTGAGTGAGGTACTAGGAGAGCATGATGATCTTGTCCTTAATGTTTATGGAGTGCTCAACTTAGGAGGCCATCCTCGATCTAAGCCCCCCCTGAAGGGTTACTCCAAGTTGTGATAAATCCATTTAGCTCCTATCGAGAGGGAAGGAGGTGAGCCGAGGCATTTAGGGAGAAGTTAAAAGGGGGAAGGCAGTCCATCGAGATTCCAACTGAGCCAAGAAAAGCAGAGGCCTGGGTGAACCAACAACGGGCCTTACTAGCAAGGTTAGATCCTGTGACCGCCTTAGAAAAGCAATTGACCAGGTAAGAATATTTGTGATGGCCTTCAAAAGAGTCTGTGAAGCCAGTGAATAAACCAAACTAGATCAAAGATGGTCTCAAGCTTGAAGGGGTGAGCATCGAACTCGACCAGGATGATACTTGGGGATGGACTAGTGGCATTTGGTGATATGCCAAAGTAGAAGGGTTTGAACTCTCAATAGATGCCCAATCGGACTTAATGAGAGAGGGCCCCCAAACAGTAGAACCGTAGAGGACAGTCAGTCTGACCAAGGAGTCCAGGACGGATATCTTGGTTGTGGCGTCCTGGAAGTGATGCTTGAAGCATTGGCTCTCAAGCTTGGCTAGGGAGCCAAGTTCCTTATTGACCTGAGGCTGAATGGCATGTCTCAAGTTTAAACGGGGTCCAAAGAACTTAACCCCCAAGTAAGTATAGGAGGAAGTGATCTCAATCTCGCTGCCCATAAAATAGAGGTAGAGATGGGAGGTCTTCAAACAGTTGAAGACAATCACCTAAGTCTTACCCAGGTTCAGAGCTAAGTTTCTCATATCAAAGGAGGCCAAAACATCAAAGAGCCATTGGCGCTCCTTGGGGGAAGAAGCCAAAACAACCATGTCATCAACAAACAACAAGGTGGATATCAAAACTGCAAGTAGCAACCATCCCCAGGAAGCAAGAAATCCTGAAGGAAGGTTTCAAGCTCATCAATGTAAATACCGAAGAGAGGGGGGGAGAGAGGGCAACCCTACTTCACCCTGATGGTGATAGGAGAATCCTTGTTGAGTCCTAAATCTGGAAAAGAAAACTTGTAAAAATTCAATATCAAGAGATATTGTTTGAAATGCAAAAGACTTCTTTATGATAAGGAAGAGAGATTTCAAGATAAGCAAGATGATGTGACTAGATGCATCGAGTTGATCATCAAAGAAAAGGATAAGGGAAATGTGCTTCTAGAAGAAAGTTTGTTATGATCCTACATGGCATGGAATTTTCCTATTCACCCATGGAGGATGGCTTATTTTTAATTGGCTAGCATTTAATGTTTATACATGGTAGTTATAGAAAACCCTAATTAGGGCTCTTTTGAATCATCTTGGCTGTTCTTAAATCAATGTGGGTCCTTGATTGTAATTGAAATCCCTACATAAAGGAGTGCTCATTTCATTTGTAAAAAGGGGAGGAGAGACTTTGTGAAATAATTGCCAAAATAATTGCATATTCATTGAAGCTTGGGAATACTTGTATTATTTTGGATGTGAGCATGGTTCCTTATTTCTCAAAGTAATTTGATTTGTTTGCATCAAGTTGAAAAGTTGAATGGAAGAAATTGTCTTTGATTGATGGTGAAGCCTCTATGTTCATACCATTTGTAATTTGTTGATTCTAAGTTGTAATGCATGGTTTGTGTAAACTCATTTTAAAGTTCAACTTCAATTCTTTCATGCTCATGATTCACGTCTTTTAGTGTTGATATGTATAAGTGATTTGAAATCGTTCACCTACCCTTGGGAGATTGCATCAACTTCGTGTATTTGATCCTTATGGCGAAACAAAGTTTAGTTTGGTTTGACTAAGTCAACAATAGTCTCTTGCATTTGTTAAAAGTAGATTAGATTCCTAAACACATCCCTTCTGCATTTTATTTCAAGACCCTTGTTAGGATTTGTTAAAGAGCCTAATTGTAAAATCACTCATTATTTGAGGAAAAGAGTTAGTTAAGTCCAAGAACAATTGTGTAAGTTCCTTAATGAGAACCAACAAGATCACATCATTTCAACTGAGTTATATCCAATACAAAGTTCAGTATGTTAAGAATTTGAGATATCCTTGTTCAAGAGATGATATAATTCTTGGTTTTTTATTCTGGGTTGACAAGTGTCACAAAAGGCCCATCAACATGACCATATTCCCACCATTAATAATGGTAATTTGATATCCTACTACCTCCATCCTCGAACCTACAAGAATGTGCAATCACTTGATTTGATGACACCATCACAAACTTGAGTTCACTTTTAGTCATTCTGAATCTTGGCATCTCCTTTAACATTAATGACAATTTTTTCCATTTGATTCAAAACTTGTGACAATTAATCTTCTTACCTTTGACATCAATGACAATCTCATTTATTAGACTTGAGAATTGTGACAATTAATCTTGTCAACTTTGACATCAATAACAAAATATTGTTGTTTCCAATGCTTTGGATGAATAAAATAAATCAGATCAGTTATCTTGCAGGCATTTACATTTGTATTGGCTCAAGCTTTGTGTGTCAAAACTATTTCAACCAAAAACAAAAAAATTAGGGGTATCCTTTGCATATCTAAGTCCATGGGGATAAAGTGGGCTCTTGCAGTGGCATCTATCTTCATCTAAAGTCCGATCTGGAAGCATTATATGCATTCTAGCTGATTTTTAAGGAAGTTATTTGGTACTTTGAGTAAGTTCCAGATCAGAGCAAGAAAGAAGAAATATTCTACAGAAAGCATTGTATTGTAATCTCTATGACTTTGTTGCGGGGTTTCCTCTAGTTGTATTGTGTCCCTCCTGATGTCGAAGGCTATCTTTGTGTTCATTACTTGCTCAATTGTTCATTTCTTTATGTTGATTTTGTTTCCAGCATTTAAGCAAACATTCCAAATCCGTGTTAAAGCTAATTTAGTCACACTCTTAATCTAGAGCAGCAATTAGAAGTAAAATCAGTTGCATACTACACAATTTGTGTACAAGGTGTTGATGTTTTGGTAGCTTTAGTAGGATAAACCTGTGAGATCAAAGAGAAATTAATATAATTAAGTTTTCCATTATATTAATTATATTAATGAATAGATATGTCTCATGAAGAGACGAGTCTCTTCTCTTGGTTTATTCCTCATACAAATACAAGAGGATGCTGCCATTTGGAACATACCAAACATTATGGCAGTGCTATTACATTTGCAGCGATCCTCGGAAAATCAGCTCAAGGGAACCAAACAAGTATTTATATTGAGGCATAAGTTTGGGAACTTGTCGACTGCAATTTTGAGTAAATGATGTACATGGAAGTCCATCATGGTAACATGCATCAATGTTTTAGTCTTATACATGTTGATTCTGACAGGACATGAATAAACATGGAAGTCCATGTTGAAGAATTATACATTGGAATATCAAAGTCATACAAATCAAAGGATGTCAAAAGGCATGCAAATGTATGTAATGTCCCTGCTTGGAATCTATCTTTATTTTAATCCTAAAACAATATTTATACCTTTTTAGTTGAGAGCAAAATATTTATAAATACAATTTTATGGTAAATAAGACATTTCATTAAATTAATTCTTAAAAAAGAAATGAACTTATCTTGGTTAAGATCAGGAGATATGTAGTTGGAGGAATTCATTTAATGGGGAAGCCGATGAATTGATCATCTCGGTCATGAAATAATGACTTTTGATCTTCCTGTGACCCCCCTCAATTAATGGTTAGGAATGCATGGTGAGAACATCATATGAAATCAATTACAACATGGAACTCTCTCTTCCTGTCAACTCCTCTATAATTGATTGTTCTTGCCTTAGCTTCTTTAAAATAACTATATTGCCGATGAATATTTGATAGTCAATATCCTCAGCATTGTAAATGTATTTGAATGGTGTATTCCCTGATTTTACGGTCATAGCACTGTGTTCCATAATTTCTAATCTTAAGTCATCATCTAGAATTAATTAATTTAGTTGTCTTCCATATCTTTAGTTGATGCTTATGTTCAATGCAGTGCTGGCACTTAAGAGGAAGCTGCATCTTATGTAACTTCTATGCTTTGACCTTTCCATATTATAGAATGATGTTAATTCCTTCAGCTCACTAACTCAGTTAATATATACAGGTTTGTAATCAAGTCAATAGTGTAAGTAACCCCTTGCAGATGACATTCATGGGGATGCCAATGTTTGATAATATATCCTACGCTGATTGGAGAATCTCTGTTTTTACTTCCTCTTTGTCTTTGACTGGACTCTTTTTCCAATTCTCTTGCAAACTTGAAATTCTTCTTTCCAAGAACTACCTATATCTGAAATCAATGACTATATTGTGAAGCTACGATGAATAGGATCATTTTTTATTTCCTGAAATTTCTTATTTCCCTCCTTCACTATGTTGTGTTCTTCGCTCACATGTGCTGAATCTCAGAATTTCCTCATGTGTGCTGTATATATCATTCTTGTCTGAATGCTTGTATTATAATCTGCTTGTGAAATGGTACTACCTCAATATTTAATTCTCTCTGTTCTTTCCTGAAATAATGATGATGTGCTCTGGTCTTGCTTTTGAACTTTGCCACTATTTACAAGCCAACAAGAGCAGATTCAAAAATGGTAAAGAAGAGATGTTGTATCTTGTTTATCAGTTAATTAATCTGAATCTGCACGGTTGATTCTTCTTTCTGTCCCCCTTGACTAATTGAGGAAATTTGTATTTTATATCTACATTCCTACATGAGTAGACACAACTCCTTCCATTTCTATGAGACATTGCTTTCTTATTCCCCTCCATGATTATTTTAGTGGTGATTCAATTTGGGCCATCATTAATATCATTTGATATAATAGTAATGTCTTTTCTAAGAGCTTTATAACTGATGTGGAGTATTTAGACTATTGAAACTATCTCAGAGTGCTTTGATTAAAAATGGTTGATCTCCCTATTAAAGGAACACATTTATTTATTTTAGTATTATATTAATAAATGGTATATTAATATTATCTCTTGTTATTATTATTAATGATCCTTTTTTAATTTTCTATTAATGTAATGATATTCTTATTATTTATTAATTTTAATAATTGCTTAACATTGTATTATCAATATTATTAGTCAATTACATTACTTGATACAATATAACCTTAGTTGTTGATTCGTGAAACGAATCCGATTCGGGCACGTGAGTTGGATCTATGGATTTGGGATTTTTTTTTCCCAATTATGATTTGTGTAGGATTCATGTGTGCGTGTATACTAAAAAATAAGAGAAATAAACATAATTCTAAAACTAAATTATTTCATGGTAGAGTAACGAGACTTATAGTGAGTCAGGCAAGTTGCCCGGGTCAGCGAGTTGGGTAACCTCAGCCGGGTCAAAATGGCCTGTAACCTTGGCTTGGTGGGTCACCTTGGGTGACTCACCCGACTCCCCTGACACGGCTGAATCGCTTGGTTGACTCGGCTGACTCGCCTAGTTGTCTCGGTTGACTCCTCTGACTCGCCTGGTTTTTAATATTAGTTTTTAAAATTTTCTTAATACATCTAAAATTTACCTTTGTACTTATGTAATCGATGTATGTTAATGTATGTGATCAAATTACCTTCTATTTCATGATGTTATTGTGTCTTTAAGCTTTATTCAATAATGGGTGCATGGAATGTTCTTTAAATCCTAAAAAATCTCTAAATTTCAAGGGTTTTGTCACTTTGCCGAGTCACTGCTGAGTCACGGGTGAGTTCAAATTGGTTCACGAGTCAAGTTACCCTTGTTGAGTTAGGGCCGAGTCCGGTCTTAGTTCTAAGTTTCATAGTATATATATATAGAACTGTGGGCCCAAGTTACATTTTTTGTTTTTTTTTTTGCTTCAGACTCTAAAAATGACCCTTTTATTCATGATGCTAGTTCATTTTCTCTCTATTTTGCTCTCTCATAGTTGCTAGTTTGAAATAAAGTGCTTGGATTGGATACAATTCTCAAGTATACTAGATTCATAGATCCATACTAGAATCATAGGTTCATACTATGAAATGATTTAATTTTATATATGCATTATATATACTAAAAAATAAGAGAAATATACATAATTCTAAAACTAAATCATTTCATAGTATGAATCTATGATTCTAGTATGGATCTATGAATTTAGTATACTTGATAATTGTATCCAATCCAAGCACTTCACTTCAAACTAGCAACTATGAGAGAGCAAAACAGAGAGAAAATGAACTAGCATCATGAACAAAAGGGTCATTTTTAGGGTTTGAAGCAAAAAAAACATAAAAATGTAACTTAGGCCCACCGTTCTATGTTTTTGCGCCTTGTATTTCAATAGATCCATGCTGGATCCTCGGGCTGTGGCTTATATCCTTGAGGAGATCCAACCCCGAATCTGGATCCAATCTGTCTAAGACGAATCCGACAGCTAAGAATATAACAATAATATATTTAATATAACTTATGTTATAATGTTTGTTCACTAATTTTATTTATTTAATTATTAAATTCAATCTTAGAAATGGGGACATCACAATGTATGAACCTTGAAATCAACCTTTTTCTTTCTGTCACTATCATTTGTAAATCACAACTCTTCACTGACATGATGTAGGTTAGTTAGATTAGCTTGATAATGTCTAATCACTACCTTATCTATTATTTTTAGTGAAGTGAATTTTTGTTCTGTAATTCTGGAATATATGAGGTCACCATTAGGTGAGAAGCGTAATGAGAGATTTTACTTCCAAATCCCCATCTTCAAAATAATATTTTTGCATCTTGAATCTTTGACTCTTTGTTTTGTATCATAGAGAAAGCTACCTAGTTCAATATAATTAATAGTGCATCCATTACTGCTACATTGATGTTTATTTAATTTAAAGTGATTTTCAGTGCCCTGGAACAATAATTATTGGAATCTGGATCCTGTAGTGCTTTAGTTTGTCTTTATTGTAAGTTGTAAAGCTCTTTTGTTGCATATATGGTACATGTATTCCTCTTTAACTTTTCAAGGTATTACTAGTACTAGAAGTCTTGCTAAACTGCTTTGCTCAATTCATAAAGGCTTGTTTTAAACGTCTTTCATTCCCTAGAAATTAACTTAGAGAAAATCCATATTTTGTTTGTTATCTTTTTATATCTACCTGATTACTTTTATGGCTCTTACATTGTTAACGAGTATGAAACTATGGTTAGCGCGTGAGATCAAGTCTGGAGTAAGTGCATTAATGTTTAACTGTGTTTTGTTTTGCCCATTTGAGTTGGTATCCTACCTCAAGAATTTGAACTCTTATTTGTTCTAGCTACAGTGATACTAAATTTAATGCTTTCAAGTTTCTTTAGATGATTTATCTAATAAATACTTATTTGTCTTCACACAGATTTCTCACATATTCAAACACATTCTTTTTGAGTTTCTAGGGACACATTGTGCCAACAGGTATAATTGCAGCCCAATGTAACAGAGGTGGTGCAATGCATATAGGTCATACAACTTTTTATCATGGGTTCATGAGTGATGGTATGCATTTTTCCACTTTATTTTGAACTTCATAATTGCTGCATCTCTTCTACTGGTTTTTGTGCCAATTTGATTGCATTGTTTATATCCTTTCTCAAACAAAAAGTCACTACATGACAGTTCTAAAATGAATATGCATATGTAATAACCCTCCTCAATTATCATTCATTATTCTAACATAACATGTAACTGAAATGAACTCTAATGTTCGTAGATTTGTAATTGCAAATTTCCCACACTTAAGATGAGGGAATTTTTTCAAATAGCAATATTTTGATCAAATCAATGCAGGTTGCAAGGTATGATTTTCAGATTGGTTACTTGTCAACTGAAAACCAGAAGTCTGAATACTAATTCACACACTAAATCTGGATTTTATTGCTAACATACTCCTTGCTGGTAATACAAATTGCTTGCACCATTATTACTAGTAAAGAAAATTCAAATAACATTCACAAGGAACCTGATTATTTGCCCAGAGTTTTCAGCATTAAATAACAGCCCCCAAATTGATGCTTCCTTGTCCAATGTCTTCAATATTGACTGCAAAATAGACTCTTAATCTCAAAATCGCCAATCCCAACACCTTAGAAACCAGGGCTGAACCCCGAAATGCCTGAGAAATTGCAAGCCGCTGCCCAGAAAAGGCTAATGTAGCCTTGCTGAAGGTAAATTCAGGCTCCCACTATCAATTCTCAGACCAACAATTTTAATATTGGCACCCAGATTAAATAAGATCACAATTTTAATAATATTAATATTGGCACCCAGATTAAATAAGACCACCTCCAAAATCTCCAAATTGCTACCATTCCAATCCTCTATTGGACATTCAAATCTGCAACTCCCTTCTAGATCTGACCTTTAAATTCAAGTCACCCAGATACTTCCAATAGAGGATTGAAATTTGTAGGAATTTGGAGATTTTGGACTCACTACCTTGCAATATAAAACGCAGTCACAAATAAGACCACTGCCGCTGTAATATGAGACGGCAGTCTCCAATCTAATCACTGACTTTCTTCAATAGCAGATCACAGATAATTATTGCCTCTACAGAGCCAAACAATTTTCCAGAATTATTCTTCTCCTAGATACAGAAATAACAGTAGGAGAAAAGAGCAAATCTAGTTGCAAATGCAATTCTTAAACCAGCTTCAGATTTCAATCTTCCAGCAAGACAATAACTCCCAGCCACAGGAGACACAGTTAGGGAGATATAATAAATATGTAGAATATCACAAATCACTATGCCTCAGCAGTGAATTGCCCACTCAACATCAGACCCTTATACCACAACAAGGGTGAAGAAATCAGTAAACTCAGAAACTTTCGCACAAAGCAGCTTTTCCTCATCAAATGAGCTCGTATTTATAATCCATAATTGCCAAAAGTTTCCCAAAAGAACCCTAACTCCAGAAACTGCAGAGTTTCCTAAAAGAACTCAGTTCTTGAAACTTTCGAAAACAACTCATTTAGAAATATCTCTAAATGACATTATTATAATAAAATATTATTATTATAATAATGCAACTTTTATAATTAATTAATAAGAGCTCACACAATTAATTACCACATCCACTGTAGGTGACGACCAACTGCTAGAGCTATTTACCGCATAGGTTAAGAAGTTCAACACATGTATAACATGATTCAATTCAAAACAGGTACTTTATTCATGTATGCACTTGCAGATTACAATCCAATTACAATGACTACAATGATACATAGATGCTCTCAAAGTCCATCTCGGACGTGTACATATACCTTTCCGAAGGGGTGACTCAAGTGTCACGCGCCCGTTCGGATACTGCTCTACCTGTCGGCTATACTATATATTTTACTGACAACATCATCTCCCCCCCAAAAGAAAGGTCGTCTCCGGACGACAATACAAAAAAATTCATTACAAAATTCCATTAACAAATTACACCAATGCATAAGTACTAGACAGAGGGATGCGTCCCAAGCGTAGTGGCCGTTTGCGTCCGCAACTCGTTCACCATCACCCTTAGCTTGTAGACTTGTTCTTTTTTGATCTTCAACTCGGCTTTCGCTTCCAATTGGAGCTCAAGGGCTTACTACATCATCTCTCCGACTTCTCCCAATTCCTTCTCCTTTTTTGTTGCCATCTTTTCTTTTTCCATTAATAGGGCTGCCCTCTCGGATTGCCAGGCCGCCTTCTCAGATTCCCAAGCTGCCCTCTCCCAGGCTAACTTGACAGCTGACTCCTCCCGAGCTCTCTCAGCTGCTACCTGATCCGCTTGACTCCTCTGAAGAGTGTAGTACGTCTCCCTGTGTAACTTCGCTCTCTCTTGAATCAGTCTCTCAATCCGACTCTCCATCTTAGTTTCCTTCGTCATGGACCAATCTTGCCGCATCTCCGTGGTCTCCACATAGGGCCATCCCCTCTCCTGAAAACAAACTGTAAAGGCAGCTGGGCATCCTGTCTGCATGAAGGATGACTCCCTCCAGCTCCTTCCCTACTGACTCCAACACCTGCATCTTTGCCGAATCTATAACCTGGCAAGCTCGAGATGCTAGAGCTACGACATCATTAAGAAAAACTGCCTCTATCATCGCTATACTAATGGGCGTTCCTACTGTGTACCCATAGCCTTGTCCACTGTATCCGCCATACACTCAACAGTGCTATGCGGTGCTCCCTCACTCTGTGCCTGCGCAACCTCCTATAGTGGGTTCTCCGAAATTGCTTCCCGCGTGGGTGTTAGTATGTCACTCGAGGTGCCGAAGTTCGGTGGAACTTTATACTCAGAAAAGCACTCACCCTCTGGGTTCGGTCCTCTCTCTCGCTGTCCTGCTCAGGTGATGCCAACAGTGCCGTGTCTACTGTGACCACCGCATCAGATCCTACTACATCCAATAGGACACCTAATGCCCTCAACTCTTGGCCTGCGGGTACCTCCAACACGCCTGTCTCTGTGTCTATCTCCATCTCCATGTCAGGTACCACAGTCTCTCTTGTATCTGGTAGAGTCTCACGAGCCGACTCCATCGGTGCCTCCGGAGCTGCGACCTCCGTCGGTGCTGAATGTGACTCTGCTACAGCTCGTGTCTCTACGGTGGGCTGTGTCGTAGCTGAAACTGGCGTCATCACTACCGACTTTCTGATCTGTCCAAACCCTGGGATACCATGTATACCTATAGGAACCAAGTGTGTCGTAGTCAAAAGCACAGGCTGTGGAAATCTCAAGGGTGTAGCCGTGATCACTTCTACCTCTTCGTCATCCTCCTCTTCCCCCTCAAACCCATTCTCCTCTGAAGATGTCTCCTCTTTGCCACTATCTGTGTCACCACCATCCGGCCTTGGTCGCTTCTGTCCTACGGTTTTGGTGCCGAGAGTATCCAAGTGCTTCCACTGCATTATAGGTGGTTCGCCAAGCGTGAGTGGTCCCGGTCCCGATTTTGCCTCCAGTGCATCATTCGGGATCATCCACGTCGTTGCATCAAAAAATAGACCAATAGCATAATGTGGCATATAGAACGTTTTGTGTTGTAATGTCATAAACTCTGACATTCGCTCGGCCAATAGTGTTGCCCAATCATAAACTCCGCCGTGCAAAATTCTGTTCATCATGGCTACGTGGGGAAAAGAGAGATTTGAAGCGCGGCTCGAACCTGTGAGACGGCTTTTAACTATGTCCATCAAGCAACGCCAATGCCCCTCTTGGATATTAGATTTCTTTAGTCCTCTGCCTTTGGACGTGTTTGAAAGAGCCTCTTGTTCTACCTGCAACAGGTCTCCACACACAAGCTGTATCAACTTCATCTTCACTTCACGGCTTAACTTGTTCGGCTTGCTTTCTATTTTTCTCCCACCTTGAGCATGACCCGGTATGCCAAATACCCGTGGAAAATCAGCCGGTCTGAATGATACTGTTAATTTGCAACCAAGATATTTGAATGTACTGCTTTTGGAGAACCTGTCATATGTTTCAATCATAATGCGCAAAAACCCTTCGTAATCTCTGATGCAAAATACTGACATTTGCACTACCCATTCAACCTGTGCTCTTCAGATACTACCCTTCACCTGGTGGTTGTCCAGAGTCTCCTGCCACCATTTCCGGCACTTTGCACCATTTAACCCTTCGAATGTGATACTTTGTACTATAGGAAATTCTCTCGGCTGCTTCGTTTGCTTTGCTTTCTTCTTACTTGCACCTTTGCTACTGGACCCTGCATAAGTCCCTCCTGCTACACGAATTCCAGATGGTAGTGTCTTCGCGTTCTTGTTCATGGTAGTGTCTTCGTCTAATTTTCTCTTCCAAGCCCTCTTTCCTGCAGACTGCATAACTGTCACTCTTTTGTCGTTTGTGAATGAATCTTAAAACCGTTCTGGCAGTTACCTCCATACAACTTTTCACAACCTCCTTTCTTGTCCTCACTTCCGTACTGTACGGCTTCTTTGGGTTTTGTGAATAGTTCCTATGGTACGGCTTGACTGGATTCAACCTCCCAGGTGATGGTATGGCTTCCTTGACTTAGAGGAGTACGACTTACACCTTTAATGGTACGGCTTCTAAAAGTTCCACAGTACGGCTCTTAAAAATTTCTTTTTACCTCTCCTGACAATGCTTCAATGCTTCTCAGTCCTTATGCTGTCCACCCTTCAGTATTTTCATCTACTTCAATCCTTTTCTATTTACGGTCTTTTACTTGTAGTATTTATTTCATTTTCTCCAGCCATCCGTACGGTCTGAGATGGTTCATAGCCGTACGGGTTTTAAGGTTTTCTCTATCATGCGGCTTCAATAACTTGGAATTATCAATATGTGGAGACGTTGTGTCTACCTTATCACTTTGTCTCAACCCAGTGATGGATTACTGTGACATTCTTCCTCTGTTCTTAATGCCGTACTGTGTTCTGAATGCTATTTTGTGCTACGTACGGTCTGGAGTTATCTCATTCAATTGCTTTCACCGTATGGTGTTCCAGTTTAATCAAATGGATTTTGTTTGTTCTCCTTCAGCATTTAGCTCCACCTTATTCGGTATTTATCTCCACCCCCTTGTATGGCCTTATACATGTTGCTGTCAGCCGTACGGTGGTCTAATGTGCTGCTCTTTACCGTACGAGCTTTGCAATTTAATGCGTGGTACGGCCTTCATCTTTATATTTGTACATTCCTTTTATCTTCCTACGGCCGTACGGCTTTGATTTTCACCATATATGAGTTTTTTGAGGCTGTATGGTCATGTAAACTCTTACTTTGTTATTATTTCCTCACTTTAATATTATTGTGTTATCTTGCTCAGCTTTTTCTTCATATTTATTATTTTATTATTCTTTTGATTTTCTTCATATTTCTCCATATCATATCTGCTAAGGCCTTATGGTAGGCAGTCTTTGCTCCAAAAAATAAAATTCCCTTATTTAATTTCATCTTTTTCCATTGTAATTCATTACTTAAAATTAGAATTTATCACATTATTTACATCTTCCCCTGACTTCACTTCAAATTATATACTTCCTACATATATACATTATTTACAGACATCTTTTCTTCGTTCAGCTATTTGTCGGTGGAGGATCCTTTCTTTCTCTGTATATTTTCAACTTTGATCCATTTAAGGCATCTGGTATTTCTTTTCCGTCCAGTGTCCACAATTTAATTGCTCCGTTATATCCAACTTCCCGTATCTTGTACGGTCCAACCCATTTAACTTAAAAAAATTTCGGCCTTATTTCATTCCGTCCATTATACTTCAAGACTAATTGACCGGGTTGAAAGTTGTTCAGTTTTATGTGCTTGTCGTGCCACGCCTTCCTTCTTGCTTGTGTAACTTCGATGGCCCATTGCCCCTGCAACCGTCACTCATCGAGTTTGTTAAGATTGTACAGTCTCTCCCGTAAGCTCTCCATGTCGCCTAGTTTATTCTCGATCGCTATCCTTAGACTTGGTACCATGAATTCTGTCGGCACCACTGCCTCCTGTCCGTACATTAGCTGGAACGGGGTGTGTCCTGTAGTTACTTTATATGAGGTACGGTACACCCATAGAGCAGATGGTAACTTCTCTTCCTAGTCTTCTCCCTCAACTGCACAGGATTTATAAATCACTCCCACCAGAATTTGTTCGTTGCTTCGGCCTATCCGTTAGCCCTTGGATAATACTGGCTCAACAATGAATGGTAAATTTTGAAATCAGTAGTGAGCACTCTGATAACGTGGTTAACAAAATGACCTCCACGATCACTTGTCAACTGGAGTGGGATCCCATAGCTTGTAATAATTTGTTCATATAAAAATCTTGCTGTGCTGACTGCAGAATTGTCTGGTAACGCACGTGCCTCCACCCATTTAGTTAAGTACTCTGTCGCTACTACGATGTATCGGCACCTTGTTTTACTCACCTTCAATGGTCCAATAAAATCCAGTCCCCACCTCTCAAAAAGTTACTATGCGTACGAGGGATTTAGAGGCATAAAATCTCTCTTCAATGGTTTCCCGGCCTGTTGGCATGTATCACACGCAACAACCCACTCCTTGGCGTCATTGTATATCGTCGGCCACCATAGCCTTGCCAAAAGTATCTTGCGCGCAGTAGTATCCGGCCCCATGTGTCCTTCCGTTGGGCCTTCGTGTGCTTCCTTCAGTACTTTCGGAATTTCCTCTTCGAGGACGCACCATCTTAGAATTTGATCCGGTCCCATTTTATACAATAGTCCATTGATTAACTGAAATGTTCGGCTTCTCAGCACTAATTTCCCTCTTTCGTTTGGTGGCATGTCGCTTGGAAACTGCCCCGTCGATAGATATTCTCCAATGCATGTGTACCAGGTTGGAAGTACTGTAACCTGAGAAAGTTGCGCATCTGGAAAATCATCATTAACTCCTTCAGGTGGCTCCCCCGATTTTATTCTTGATAGGTGATCTGCACTCACATGACTCTTCCTTGGCCGTACTACGATCTTAAATGTGAACTCCTGTAATAATAACAACCATCGGCTTATTCTTCCTTGAATAATCGGCTTATTGACCAAGTATAGTAACGCCTGATGATCTACGTAGAACACAAATGGAGTGGCCAACAAGTAGTGTCTAAACTTTTGTACTGCATATACCATCCCCAACGCCTCTTGCTCTATGGTACTGTAATTTCTCTCCGCCTTTGACAACAATCTACTTGCAAAGTACATTGGATGGTCCAACCTATGGTCGCCAGTCTGTGCCAGTGTTGCTCCAATGGCATAATTTGAGGCATCTACATGGACATGAAATTCTTTATCCCAATTCGGATAAGCCAAAATCGGAGCCGTAGCCAATCTTGTCATCAATCCCTCAAAGGCTTCATTTTGCTCAGTCTCCCATTTGTAAGGTTCACCCTTGTAGGTGAGTTTGTCCAGAAAATAAGCTAATTTTGCATAGTTTTTAATAAACCTTCGGTAGTAACCGATGTGCCCCAAAAATGACTTCACTTCGACACATCTGTCGGGGGTGGCAACTCTACGATTACGCGGACCTTGTCTGGATCCATCTTCAATCCTTCTTTACAAACTATATGCCCGAGCAGCTTCCCCTGTGGCACCATGAACTTGCACTTCTTCGGGTTCAATGCTAATCTTGCTCGCCTGCACCTCTCCATACACTCTCCTAATGCTGTTATGTGTTTGTCTTCGGTGCTAAAAATCGACTAGTCATCTAAAAATGCCTTAAAATTTCCAATAGACATCTTATCAAATATACACAGGATAATCCTTTGGAAAGTCGCCGGAGCATTACATAATCCAAACGACATCCTGTAGTATGCATATACCCCATCCTCGACAATGAATGTCGTTTTTAATTTATCCTCCTCAGCAATGGATATCTGATTATACCCTGAGAATCCATCCATGAATGAGTAAATTTCATGCCTCGCCACTTCCTCCAAAATGCTATCTATAAACGGTATTGGGAATGGGTCTTTAATTGTTATGGCATTTAGGCATCGAAAATCCACACATATTCTTCTCTGTGTCGTATCCTTTTTCAAGGATATCACGATCGGTGATACCCATTCACTTGTTTGTACTTTAAAGATGATACTAGCCTCCAGCATCCTGTCAATCTCTTCTGTGACCCGTGCTGCATAGTTTTTATTCATTCGGTACGGTCGCTTCCGTACTGGTACCGTGCCTTCGATTAGTGGTATTCGATGGACACATAGTTCTGGTGGTACTCCTTTTAAGTCCTTATACGTCCAAGCAAAAACATTTTTATACTCCATGAATATTCTGAATGCTGCCGCCTTCAGTATAGGGTTCCAATCATCTACAAGAATGTTCTTCGGATTTTCCTCATCACCCAAGTTCATTGTTTTCACTGTTGGCTAGTCATACTTTATTGGTTTATCTTCACTGAATGTATGGGCAGGTGTTTCATCCACATGCGCTTCTCCCTCCTTTAGTTCACTGTACTCCTTCGGAAACTCATGGCCTTCTCTTCCTTCCTCGACACTCAAAATATTGCAGCGCGGAAAGACCTCATAATCTTCCATTTGCCAGTGTAGCAGTCCATTCACGAAATCTAGGTCGTCATCAGTTGACCCTCCTAATCTTAGCACCCCTTCTTCATCTGGTTCCATCCTCTTTTTCCCTTCGTCGTCACTCTCGCCTTCACCTTCAAAGTCCGAGGACGCTGCTTCTCCTACCATCTGCGTATGCAAATCAATTATAAATCTCCTACCTCCTTTCTCCATGGACAGGGTGTTCCTTTTCTAGTCATGCTTTACCTTAGCTTGCACCAGCCAACCCCCTCCCAGGATGGCGTCGTACTCTCTTCTCTTTAGTGGAATGACTACGAAATCCAATAAAAATGGTTGTGTCCGAATTGTTACCGGCTGTGCCATTAGAGTGCCCAAGGGTTTTATTTCATTTTGATCTGCTGTAAGTAACTGAAAGGTGGGTGGCCATAGTGTTGGTTGTCCAAGTTTTTTCCAGATATCTTCTGGTAGCACGTTCACTCCTGATCCTCCATCTACAATTGTATCCGTTAGCACCGTACCCAGAATGCCCATCTCCACCACTGTTGGGTGTCTACTTGTCGTAAGTGCTAGTAACATCGGGTCTGTTGCTGTTGTCGTGGTTGTTTCCTTACTATCCTTTGCTTCCTCCGTCACTGTCGGGACGGTGTCATATTTATAATAGTCGTACACAACTATGGCATGGTGAGAAGAAGATCATTTAATTTAATTGGCACTTCCGTTTGTATTATTTGTTTCACCATGTTTTGTTCTGCTAAGTTTCTCTTCGGAGTTTTAGCAGTGCCTTTTACTTGTGACTTCTTCGCTTTCATTTGCTTCTCTATCTCTGTTTGGGCTTTTTGTAACCTCTCCTTCTCTTCTTCCACATTCGGATATTTTGCCTTCCTCGCCTACTCCCGCGTGATTGCCAACACGTTCTCATTACTTGTTTCAATACTTAATAAATTTACGCTTTGCTTTGGACATTTTGAATCTTCATGGTCCCCTGGACCACACCATCTGCACAGTAGTTGCGGCGCCTCCTTCGTAGTATAGTCCCTCGTGAAGTGACCCCAAAGATTACATGCCCTACACTGTATCATCGGCCGTCCACTCACATCATATTGTATTCTACTCTGACCTCCATTGTTATTGTTATTATTTCCACCCCTTCCGCATCTATTATTATTTCGATAGCCACCTGAAGTTGCGTCATTGCCCATGTTATTGCTATTGTTCGACGCTTCCTGCGTTAGTAACACCTGCTAGTGTCCCTTTGTTTTCAAGTTAAATAGGCACTCTTTCAAGGAATGCCTCGCCACCTGCCGATGTCACAAAACTGCTTCTTCGGGCATGAACCCTTTGTATTGCCGTCCTCCTTGCAATCTGTGCACCACAGTTCTCCTTTTATTGTATTCGGATTCTTCTTCAAATTTTTAAATTCTTTCATCATCCGAAGCATGTCTTTCTATAGTGCTTTCACCTTCTTGTTCGATTCCTCATCACTACTACTACTTTTCGAGGATGAATCGTCCGAATTAGAGGATTTATGCTTCTTCTTCTTACTCGTCTTCTATTCGCTTTCCAAATCCATGGCATGAGTATACGCATCGGTGTACGATGCTGGTGGTACAATCTTCATTTTCTTTTTAAGAGCCGGCCGTAGCCCCTCCATGAACCACTGTTTTTTCAGCCCATCCGTTGGTTGACTCTCCATCTTTCCGATTAATTCTTTCAGTCGCCTGGCATAGGTTCGGACTGTCTCATTCTTGTTTGGTGCTGTAGATTTCTGCCACTATTTCATTATCATCTCGAAGTAATCTGAATTCTGCTATAAATTCTTTTTTAACATTCTCCCATGTATTAAGTTTCTGAGGACTAATGTCAAAAAACCAATCTATCGCCACACCCCGTAAGGTTGCTGAAAATTGTCTTACCTAATCATCCTCATCCGTCACACCATTTGCCGTCCATATGGTTTCACACGTTTTACAATGTCTGATAGGGTCTGCTGAACCATCACCGTGAAACTTGGGTAACTTTTCTTTATGGCATGCCATCGTTACTTTCCTTTGATTTTGAGGTACTTGTGTACCCGTGCTGTTCTGAGCTCCCGTGCTATTCTATACTCCCGCGCTGTTCTGTGCTCCCACGCTGTTTTGGACTTCTGCGTTGTTTTGGATAACAATCTTGTTTCCAACAGCTGCGTTGTCTGGTGAAAAGTCTTCAAGTGATGTTGTTCTATTCTCTGCCTGTATCCGTTCGTCCGGTGTATCGGGAACGAAAAGATCACTCCACGCTCGTGCTCCCTCGGCACTCCGAGCTGTGCGAGTTGTTTCCCTTTCGTTCGGACACTCTCCCCTTGGTGTATACAGGTTAAAGAATTCTTCCCTTGTTTCCTCCACCAAATTCAAGCGTTGTTGAGTTTCTTCCAGCAATTCCTCGGCACTCCTCAGCCTACTAGGTGAGTGCACTCCTTCCGTCTGTGCCTCTTCACCCCTTCAGTGCCCCTCGGCAATCTGCTGAAGTCTCTGTCTACGCTCTGCTTGCTGTGTTAAAATTAAAATTTCTTTCGTTGTACTTAGTTCATTTTTATCTTTTACTTTGTTCCGATCCTTGTTTAACAAATTCGGCATTAATCCTCATTCCTTCGTTCCAGGTACATCTGACAATGGCGCCAAATGTTTATCGCATAGGGTAAGAAGTTCAACACATGTATAACACAATTCAAGTCAGAACAGGTACTTTATTTATGTATGCATTTGCAGATTACAATCCGATTACAATGACTACAATGATCCATAGATGCTCCCAAAGTCCATCTCGGACATGTACATATACCTTTCCGAAGGGGTGACTCAAGCATCACGCACCCGTTCGGATACTACTCTACCCATTGGCTACACTATAGATTTTACCGACAACAAGAGCCACCCATTGCACTACCAAAAATAGACTTACTAAAAATAGTAAGTCCACAAGTGGGACCCTCAAATCACCTTGTCAGCTCATGAGGGTTGCTATGATGAGCTAACTCAATCAATTGCACATACTCGCTGAAAATGGGGACGTTGCAGCATAAAATTAAATCAGTGAGCGTACATCTTGATGAGAGGTAATAATCATTGTATAAAACAGTTATACATTTCTGTACTATTTACAGCCTTCATCATCAGTAGGAAATAGACAAGTGCATAATTATAATATTTGCAAGGGACAATAGTGTGGGCCATGGTTTAAGGCAGTGTAGCATGCTGATTGGAAGGACACATTAATGTTTGTTCTTCTTTCCTTCATTGATAATAAAAATATATATCCATGTAAAGGATGGACTTGATGTCTAAATTTAAAAGTATCTATTATTGAAATTTACACCAGTTCTGCAATTTTCTTTTTCCCTGAGTATTCTTTTTTCTTTTTTTTGCCAATAGTTAAATAACTAAATACAAAATGAGTTCATTATTGACGCTGGACATAGTGAATAAATTATTCACAAAATCTTGTTGCAGAAGTTCAGAACATTATTTAAGTAATATTTTTTAGCCTTAAAGCAATATAAAAAACCAACCTGATTCAAATTGGATTGTTGAACTGTAACCAAATTGATTGAAACAACTGAAATATATTAGTACATAAATTGCTCATCTCCAAGCTACTGGGCTGTCTCTTTTGACTTCCTACGGCTCCTTGAGTGTGATTCCTGATAAGGTTGCTGAGATTTATTTGAAGCTTTAAGGTTGCAGCAGACAGGGTGGGTCCCATGGCCCCAACTTTTGTAACACTGGGTACCCTCATGCCTTTGGGTACCCTCATGCCTGAGGTAATCCAACTCAGCATTTACTTCAAATTAACTTTTCATGTGGTCATCCCTATTGTGCCTTGCACATACGCTCCGTCATAGATGGGAAAACCTCACTTCTTGTTCGCAGTGCGCCAACATCCCTTGCGGGGATTTGTGACATGGCTTAACCAAAGTTGCATGGATATGGATACAGATAGAAATACGGATACAGTCTTGGGCATGGATACGGCCATTTTTTAAGATCCTTAATATGGATACAGTTGGATATGACATCAATAAATATCACATACACATATTTAGCACAATTTTCTAAGTTATTAGATGAGTTTTTCATTAGCTTAGAAACAATATGGACATAGAAATGCTACATAAATATTTATAAGTTATTTTTACACTTTACAATATGCAGAAATAGTAGAGTTGCATTAGAAGATAACCCAACAAAACGGGTTGCTGAATAGAACAACATTTTAGTTGTCTTTCTCATTTGGTGCGGTTTTGTTGATACCATTTTTTAAAACAATTACACTTTACAATATGCAGAAATAGTAGAGTTGCATTAGAAGATAACCCAACAAAACGGGTTGCTGAATAGAACAACATTTTAGTTGTCTTTCTCATTTGGTGCGGTTTTGTTTATACCATTTTTTAAAACAATTGTATTATTTTTTTTTTTACATCAAATTTGGGAGGATTTATGCCTAATCTTAAAAAACAAATTATGTAGTATTTGGCACGGTTGGAAATCAACTTATTTTAGGCTGACATGGGTGCAATATTCAACGTGTATCCAAGGAGTATTGGATACGTTTCCAAATTGGATACGGGGATACGTGTTCCCAAGGAGGGACAAAGGAGTTTTCGGCAACTCTGGGCTTAACTGCCTCTTGTGTCTTCTATGTGTCTGGTGGTTGTTTCAAACATCAACAGGTTGATCTTTTGGTGCAACGACAACTAACAAGCGGTAGCAAAGCTTGATTACGGGTTCGGATCCACACGGGCTGCGATGAGTAATGTTGTCGGTGTCCCTCATGGGCATTCATGACATGGCTTAAACATCTGTGTCTTGTATATGTCTAGAGGCTGTATCGAGCATCAATAGGCAGATCTTTTGGTGCAACAACAACTACTAGTTGTAACACTTCTCACCTTTTGCACCCTTACGTTACCTTAGGTTTGTGTTTTATCATCTTTCTTCATTTGGAGTATTTTTGTCAAGATTCAACATTGTATCTTTGCATTCAGGAAAGTTGGATTGTATCTTGTATTCCAGAGATCAAGCCAGTTGCAACTTGAAGGCTTATTTGGATTGAACAAGAAAGACATGATGAAGATTGAGGGTTATTAGGATACTAGGGTTCTCTTTTGGGATCAATAAAACGATGGAGGAATAGTTTTTGAAGAAAATTTAGAACTTTGCATTGAGGAATAGGTCGAGAGAGAAGCAAGGAATACAAAAGAAAGCATGAAATGGATAGAGTTGCCATGACTTCACAATTTTAAATGGTCGTTTCAATTAACCAAGTCATGGAACAATAGAGCAAAATAAAAGGGAAAATGTGGCCACGGACAAAGAAGTTGGCATTACACTAGAGATGTGGATTCCATAATCCTTTTGACACATGAAGAACCATCACGAAGACTTAAAAAGAATGAAAGACAAACAAGACATGGTCGAATTTTCATCACGGTGGGGATTTTACCATCCTTTGGATAGTATTTTTCCCAAAAATCCAAGAATGCTCCTAATAGTTGCCCCCAATGTTTACCGTACAGGGTATATGGTTTATTAATGCATGCAGACAATAGAAAAGAACATGTAACATAGAAGTATTCCTTTTATTATTTGCATGTATACAGAAGATACTACAATACTCTATATGATTGATTACAATGATGATGCTTCCAAGTCCATTCCGAACGGTGTACATATACCTTCCCGAAGGGGTGACTCAACCGTCACGTGCCCGTTCGGATACAATTCTACTTGTCGGTTACAATATAGATTTTCCCGACAACACCCAAAAATAAGGAAAACTTGAACAAAGAGGAAGTTCAACCTTTTGTTCATGGCAAGGATTTTTGGATTGAAAGAAAAATCCAAAAGAGTCTAAAATTTAAACATTTGAAAATCCCCGATGATGGAAAATCCCAATATTGCAAAATCCTTGACATTGGAAAATCCCCAAAATTCTAAGACCACCTCCAAAATCTCCAAATTGCTACAAATTTCAATCCTCTATTGGACATTCAAATCTGCAACTCCCTTCTAGATCTGACCTTTAAATCCCCAACTCCCTTCTAGATTCGACTTTCCTTTCCAAGCTATGAAGTTTGATCTCCACCATGAAAATTTCAATCCAAAACATGAAGAGATATTTGCCATTTACTCAAAGACAAATAGTCTGACCTAAAGATGAAAATGCTAATCCATGGAGAGCTGAAAGTTCTGGGATTCCTCTTCATGGTGAAAATGCTATTTCATGTCAAGATCAAATTGTCAATCCAAAGCATGAGGAAAAGCTCAACAGTCCTATACATGACTATGAATCCAATATTCCACTTATCCAAATTCCTGATCCATGATGAATGAACAATGCCAATCCAAGATTTAATGAGAATTGCACTTCATTCCTTCTATCCTCATTCCATCCAGCATTCCGTTGTTGTGAGTTAAAGCCTATCCAAATGTCCAAAACAATGTTGATCTTTGCATGCAATATCAATTTCTTGATCGATGGAGGCTGATCAATTGCATTGTTGATATTCTTTGATTATGACAAATTCAAAATGAATGATTATAACGATGATGATTATGATGACATTGAATTTCAATGTTCTTGAGTTTACCAATAATGCTAGAAATGTTTTTTGGTGTTCTCATATAAATTTCTGAAGACATATTTGTGAACATGCAAATGCAGAAGATGCATCTAAAGAGATTGAAGAGTGCTGGTTCATCAAAGACTCCCAAGATTGACAGAAGTTACAAGATTGCGAAAATGAAGTATGACTACAAAGGCATTTCAACATTACTACTCACAAAAGGATGTCATAAAGAACCATGGAATCAGCTCAAGGAACACATGGAAACAAAGGTTACAACTGAAGGATCAGGTGGAAGATTGAAATATTACAAGGAGAGATATTTCAAATATGCTTTATTGTTAAAGTAATGGGAGATTTCTGTAGCCAAATAAGATGTGAAATTTAAAAGTCAAAATTATATTTCTTCTTCTTACTCTTCTCTCTTATTCTCCCATGAAACCTTGGGAAGCATGTCATTTTTTGTCCTATAGTGGAGATAGGTACAACTATTTCGTCTGCTAGTGAGAGTGGGTAAAAGATATTAAAAATATCTTGATGTTTCTAGAAGACAAATACGAGACCTCGGATTGAGTTAATCTCCTCATTGATCTTTTAGGCATTCTCTATAAAATATAGTTCTTTTATCCTTTGTAAAGTTAGTAGTTAGTAGTCATTAGCAGGGGTGGTTGTTTTATAAATAGGAACTAATGAGCATAAATTGTTGTGAATAGAATTTGAAGTTAATGCAAGTGAAGCATTGAAGTTATAGTGTCTTCCTTGTGTTTCTCTAATGTATGCATAGTTTCTATTGTTCAATATAACTTCAGTTAAGTGGCTTTGATCGTGAAATATAAATATATTTGATGGATTTTTCGTTCATACCATTTGTAGTTTTTTGATATAAGTTACAATATATGGTTTTTCTAAACAAAAAGACACTGTAACTCAAGTACAAGTACTTGTTCCTTTCGCATAGTTAGTGTTCGCGGACTCATTCCTCTTCCATCAACTAATTGTGCAATTGTCAAAAATATTGGGCATTTCATCAACAAGTGCTATCACAACTATTGGAACATTCTCAAGTACTTGGCCTTACTTTTAAGCAGAAAACAATAGGAGAAGAACATGAGTTACCCTCTACATTCCAATGACTGGTCATTAGATTTTGCTAATTTAAAACATTGGCCTCTTTTTAACCCTTGCAATCTCATGTTCTTCATCTTTACTACCCAAAAGCCGGAACAATAGATTTGAGCAGTGAGTAAATAAGAAGTCAACAAAAATAATCATCAACATGCAAGCAGCCACATTTCTGGTTTGTGGACATCCCGAGGATGCTAAAACATAGGGGAGAGCCCCCTTGCTGCATATTAGGTTGGAATTGTGGCATTTCTATTACTTTGAATGTGCATTGAGGATTTTTTTTGAAGCCGTGAATGTTGCGTGTGAAGAATTCGTGATAGGGCAAAGAAAAATGTCATGAGAGCTAACTAAAATATGGGCATTTGAATGAGGGAGCAGTAGTCATGTTTATAGATTGCCACACTTTTGATGGTTGGAATTTTTGCAGGGGCTTTGCAACAAGGTCTGGGTATATATTGGATATCTCACCAACAATAACATGCAATAGTCCAGACCACCATAAACTTAAAATCCTAATCCCATTAAAAACCAACAGATGATAAGCTTAGAAAATGAAACAAAGCCATAGTTTGTGTTATAATTTAAATATTTTTAATGCAATCCGAACCATCACAATTACTTTTTATCGTACATATCATAGTTTCATGGGAGTAGTTGAATTATTATCAGTAGAGAACATTCCTGCATAGAGACTAGACATATCAATAGATTGATAGAGGGACAAAGAAACATACAGATAGAGAGATAGATAGACAGATAGAGAGATATAGGCAAATAGACAAATAGAGAGACAGCTAGACATATAGGCAGGGAGGCGGGCATGCAGGCAGGTAGACAGATGAACAGACATAGACAGACATACAGATAGACATAAAGATAGATATATAATTATAGATAGATAACCATCCACTTACCATCCCCATTCCTTTCCCTGGATCCTCTCATCCTGGTAACTCGCTAGCACCGACTTTTAACAATTGCCTTTTTCAGTTTGGAGCTTACTATTCAGTAGAATTTCATAAAATGAATAGAAAGATGCACAAAGAAGAGAATCATCATATCTATTGGCAGTTTCCTATTTATAAAATGTTTTCAATTTGGGATGGTCTTTGAAATTTGATAGTCTATGGACTTTTTTATCATAGTTAAACTTTATATTTTATATTAGATAATGCTTTTGATTGGAGTTATGAACTTGAAGATGAGTTTATAAGGATCCTACAACCCTTTATAACAAGAGAGCTAAAAAAAAAAATGAAACCAGAGCCTAGGACAAAACAGGCCTTCAAATCCAAAGGTACCCAATAAACAATTAGCTAACTCAGAGCAAAGGAACAGCCAAAAGTTAAAACAACAATCATGGAGATTTGAAACCAAACCTCACCCCTGAAATCTGAAGTGTATAAATCATTGGTCCATATGGAAAACTATCCTACTTTTTTCTAAGAAGTTCCAAGCACATTTAAAAGAAAAAATAGGATCAACATCTGATTTCCTCTAGTTCTTAATGAAAGACCCTAGTGCACTCCCTATGAACCCACAATTGTAATGTCCAGATCCTTCCCTTTGTTTCCCATATCTGAGTGCTCTTTCCTCTGAAAGTTTCTTGAACATTTTAAACTTTTTTCTTCAATTAAGAAAAGGAATGATACTTATCTGAATATGGCACTTCTTAAATACATAAAGTTTCCACAGTCCATGATAAATTGTTTTCGTGGTTTCTGGATTTGACTCTGTTATCAGATCTTTTTCCGTCAACATTTGGTATCATGTTCCATGACCCATCATTGGATCATGCTCCACGACACATCATGTGATCAATCATGGATCATGGAGTATGATCTAAAATGTTGAAGGAAAAATTAATCACACAGCCAAATCCAGAAACCATCAATACAAGGGTGCTTCTTAACGATTTGACATAAATGTGGATATACTTAGCTTACCAATATGTCTTTATGTCTAAAAATATTTGAAAGGATTTTAAAATTATTTTATGAATTTCATTTTGCAATGCTTTGTGAATAAGCCTGTGGCATTTGAAAAACATTTACACTTATGCCATGTAAATGCAAGACATACTGAAACATTTTTCAAAATGCAGTACTTGAACTTTCTATCAATTACCAGAGGTTTGGTCCTTTGAGATATTTCATTGCCGGATTAATTAAGATTCTTCATTTGATATACTACGAATGTGAGATTGAATACATCCCAGCACTAGAAGAAACAGTAAGCCGTGATTCAGCTTTGTGCAGAAGGGAAACCGACAATTCAAGAAAAACAGTACTACAAGGATGTGATTTCAACAAAAATGGCAATTGGAAATCAAGCAAAGGTTTGTTTCTTGGGATCATTATTTGCAACCACCAGTGCAAAACAGTACAATGCCTGAAGTCTCAGAGCCTTGCTCCTCATGCACAGCATGATGATGGTTTTCTAGATCTTCTTTTGGTTGAAAGGATCAATCCTTTTCAACTTATTTGGTTTCTAATATTGATGCAATATGGTCAGCATATCTCACTTCCCTTTGTCAAATACATAAAGGTAGCAATCTTCCTACCTCCCCACATTGTTTGGTACAAAGATTAATGCTCTATGTGAACACTGTCTTCAAGCAACTGAAATTTTCCATTTTAATGAAAATCCAGGTACACTGTATGAGGCTTAAATCTCTGGAAGGTACACTATCATGTGGAATAGATGGGGAGTTGGTAAGAATTGATAGTCCAGTATTTATTTCAGTGTTCCCTCGTAAAATGTATTTGATTGGAAAAAGATATGACTGAATTCATAATGTCAAGAAAACTTTCTATAAATCAATGCTATGTTTCAGCTTTTCCTTTTTGCTTTTGTAGGAAAAGCTATTAAATTAGAAATTTGCATTTAAACATTCATTGATAGCCCCTCAACAGGGTTTGAAGCTTAACTACAATTTAACCATCAGACCACATCAACACCAACATTTGTATTCTACGATTGAATTTGACTTATAACATACTGTTTTCAAATTCACCAATATAAAGTGAACTGATCTTCAATTTCATTACATTATTTTTTCAGAAAATCCAAAGTGTCTTTACAATTATAAGGAGTTGTAGAACTTTTCTAAAATGTCACCAAACCAAGAAACTACAAGTTTGGTGTTGAGAGATTCACTATGATATCTATTTTCTTTTAAAAAACTGTATGTTCCATTAATATGTCAGGCATGAACATAAGCAAACCTTGTATGATCTTTTACAGATTTCCAGCCACCAAAATCTTAATTAAAAAGCAACTCTCAAATAATTGTTTTTTCACTCCTACTTAACATCTAATAGTAAATATTACTGTAAATGCATGACTAGTTTTCCACAAACTATTCTTGCATGACAAACTTCTGAACCTTTGAAAAATATGCATTTTAGCCTTAAAGAAATTGCTTTAAATTTACAAATTTTTCCTAAAATTGTTTTTGATTGAAAAAGCAACGTAACAAGGGTGTTGATCTCACACAACCACAACTCTTAGGCAGTAAATAAAATCAACACACCAACAGTAGAGGTGTTGGCAAATACTACAAAATATAAATGTTAACATCCCCTATTTTGCTGTTTTGAAAAAAAAAAACTCATTTAATTGTTGATATTTCAAGCAGTTAGTTAAATCAGTTACTCATTTTTGAAGTTCATATGAATGAAAATAATTGTTGATTGTTATGTTCAAGTGAAAAGTAAAAAATTAGTTAAATTACCCACTATTGTAGTTAAATTGGTAATTTGCTATAATGAGTAATTATAGTTGATCGACATGGTAGTATATGCTTTCACCATGCTAATTCTTCTTGTAGGTAGCACGACGACTGGGGGAAGCATTGACAAAGAGGGATTTGGGTAAGAGAGCACCATCCTACCACCGAAGTTAACAAAACAAACTTGATACACGTCAAGTGACCACCATGAGCTATCTAGGTCAACAAGCATAATAAGATATATAAATATTCATATATGTAGTCAAGCAAATTAAGATAAATGTTAACCTTTGAGAAGTGAGTCGACCTCAAGTCCTTGTAATGTCACACATGTTCTAGTATAATGGTACCATGGTACTTGTACACATCTGTACATGTCACACACATACATATGTATGCGTATATTCAATTATGACACATATGTATGTATACATATATTTAAAATACAACGTATGCATACAAATATGTATATTTGGGAATATCACGTATATGTATGTATAGGTGTGTGCAACATATACAAATATATGTAAATAAGATAGATACCATTATAGTGAGACATGGGGAATAATTTAATTTCACTTAATATCAATGAATTATTTTAAAGCCATCGGCTATATTCTTTTATTCAATATTTTTGGTCTTGCGTTTTGAGGCCAAGATTGTAACTCCTATGTGCCACCTTGCGCCTTCTTCCATGTATGTAACTCTCTTTTTCAACTCATGTGCTCAAACAACAGAGCCTCTTTCTATAAGATACGAGGATCAAAACCAGTTTGAGTTTGCATTTGGAGTGTTTACTCTCATATCTACTACATCATATTTTGCAATAATCACCTTGTTATCAGTGATTGTAAGATTTCTTTTACGAAGAATTTATTGGCATTGCATTTCGGGTGACCTTGCTACAATAGATCATGGTTGCAGCTATATTTCCAGTGTTTCGTACTCATCGAGTTGCATCTCCACTGATTAAAATTTCCTTATTGATATTACACGTGGTTCATGAAAGCTATTGAGTCTGCATTAGTACATGTCTAGTTCATGAAAGATATGAACTTTGTGTATACTTCGAATTTATACATGTCTAGTATCGTGAAAGATATTGGGCTTGCACATGTTTTGGAGTTTATACATGCTAAGTTTCATGAAAGATTTTGCATGAACATTTTGTATAAATGCATAACTACTCTTTGTCATCAAACTTGAATGACCCTATGAGAGCTGAAGCCTGATGTATTGATTTATGGCTTGATAATAACTCTTAAAATAATGACTATTTGGGAAAGTCACAAGTATAGGGGCATCAAATGCTATATGTTTGTGAGATTGGAAAGCTTATCTCTAGACACTGTGTCTTCCATCTTGTAAATCATGTTTTAAATCAAAGAATAGCATCAAATTCACATGCAATAACCTCTTAAGGAATGGGAAACCCATTTGTAAGGCCATTAATTTGTGAACACAATAAATATAAATGGTATATTGATGAATCATCAAGGGCAACCGAGTTGGGTTGAGATGAAAGATGTAAAACATGAAGTCATGGACTATGTTGGAATGTCTTGCAGATTTTTAGAATTACGTTAGTAAGAATAACCAAGGAGAGTAAAGTTGTGTCTCTATAATATAACCTAGTTAACTCGTGGTGGTCTAATGATAAATGTCTTGTTTGTCAAGTCGAGCGGTGGGTGATCGGGCAAATAGTGTCCATGTGAAACCCTGGCCAAGGTAGGTTTAGTGGCAATTGATGCTAATGTGATAACTAGAGGTTAGAATAGCCACTAGTTAGATAGATAGACTGTTAGGAGGAAATCCCAGGTCTAACTGACTAAGTGGTTGACACTGTAACACTAGGATTCTCAGGTGGCAAGATGTGATGGTGTTCCCATGCTCTTTCTTACGCAGGGTAGGGCCATTCTCAATGGAGAGTGAGAGGGGATACACTAGGTTCATAGTTAGGAGGTTAAGCGTCTATAATTGCTTTTTGTCTTCACCAATGCCAAGACTTGCACAAGACATGCCAAGATTCTACCTTAACCTAATATGGATAATGGGTATCTTATTCCTTTCCACATGTATCCGAATTCAATTAGACATGTAACAATTTTGTTGATGTAGTATTACTTTCCTTTGGGTAAATGTAAAGATATTTGAGTGTACCAACTAGTTAATGATCTATATCACGTTTGCAATAGTTAGTTTTCAAATGCTTTTTATCATTTGTTAGTTATGACATTTCCAAGAAACAATTAATCTTTAATAACAATTAATTCCCTTGCTTATGAAGACACAATTCACTCAAATTTGTATAATAATAGAAGTCAATTGAAGGATAGGAGTTTGGGTTATTACATATGGCATCAGAGCTCTAGGTTCGAGATTGAACCTTGGGCTCATCATTATCTTTAAAAATATAATTACAAATGCTGAAATGAGAGCATGATGTGGACCCAAATGACACCACAAAAGAAACCCCACCACCCTGTCCATTTCTTTTTGATAAAGAACATGCCCAAATTTGATTATTCACATTATTCCATGCCCAAAGATGACAAGACTTTAGCTTGTGCTCTAATTAGAATGTAGTGCCTCTATTTTTGGCAGGTGTTTGTGATTGATTGAGATAGTTCATTATAGCGACCCTTGTGAACTGATATGGTGGTTTGAGGGTTTCAGTGGTGGATTTGCTATTTTTAGTAAGTCTAGTTTGAGTAGTTGCCATTTTTGTTAGTCTAGATGGTGGCACTGGCAGCCGATCACCACCTACAACGGATGGGGCTATTTATTGTGTGAGCTCATATTTATTAAGTGATTATTAAAAGTTTACTTTATTATAATGACACTTTATTATTATTAAATGTTATAACATGATGCCTTGGAGAAACTTCGTAAGTGAAGTTATGTTTTGGAAACAAAGGGTCATACAAAGATTATAAATATGAGCTCATTGTTGAAGAAAACACATCTGATTGAGTATTATTTGCTTGTGTTGTCTTGGTGACATTTTTGAGGTTCTGATTTTTATGTCCTTGCTGAGTTACAAGTGTTTGGAGTTTTGAGTAATGCATTGATTCCACAGCTGAAGTATTGTGGATCAATTTTTGAGTATTCTATCTTCCATTTAGTGAATCTTGTTGCTTGGAAGAGGTCTTTGGTGGATTGATTTATTTTTACTTCTTTACTGTAATTCTCTATGTGTAAGAGAAGCAGATTATTGTTGAAGAAGGTTGACTAGTATGAGAAGGGATATGATTGCATTTTTGAGAGGATAAGTCCTGCAATTTAGATTGGAAAAATTGGTATGCAATATGAGGCTGTCGTCCGACTGTGCTAGCGTCAGGATATTTTGGAGACCTGTGTTTCCTCTATTAGGGTGTGCATTCTATATTTCTAGGCATGTGTCAGCTCAATTAGGGCCTATGTTTCTTTATTCAAGCACCTGCAATTCAATTTGAGGGATTGATGATCTGTTGGGAGTGTTTTTTGAGCAATTTGAAAGATTGTAATCCAATAGTGACAACTTTTGGCTTTTCTCTTACTTGTGGGTACCTGATAACATGCCTGTGATAAATATCAGAGTTGCATTTCATTGTAGAGGACTTGCGCTAACATCTAAGGGCCAACGTTCAACCTTTTACAGCTCGTGATCCACTTTATTTGGTTTATCAGCTTGCATTTAAATAATTAGCAGTTGTGTTCTTGCTACAATTTCGAGCATAGTTGAGAATGATCAAGTTCTTCTAAATTTTGATTACATTACTCATAATTAATTGGTTAATTCAGAGTTGTATAGTTGGCACCAAAACTTTGAAATTCAATTTTTCATGGATATTGGGTTTGCATATCAATAGTGGATTATAAGATACAAATTAGAGATTTAGAACAACTTATTATGTTTGAATCTAAAAATTCTATTGAATGAATAAAGGAGAAATAACTTGTAAAGCTTCAGTTGCCAAATTTATGTGCAAATTTTGATAAGTTATATATAACTGGTGGTAATAAGTTATCTCCATATTCCATATTGTGTTTGAAATTCAACAAGAACAAATATTTGGTATAGCCATCCAACAGGGGTCTTTACATAGAATCAGGAAGGAAAGAGTCAAGTGGACTCCTGCCAAGAAGGTTATAATAAGAAAAGAACTCATCCAAGTCTGGAATGCTAAACAAACATACCCATTCATGATATATCGTGTACCTTGTAACGAGTAGGATAAGCCTAAGGAAAGGAATGAACATGAAACTTAAATCAACAAAATGGCAAACAATGAAACTCCCAACAATGACCTCATGCAAAATGAGGTGTCCCAAGAGGTTTACTCTTGGGGTTCCATGGATCAGTTCGTCCAATTACTACTTGACACCTAAACTAGAATGAAGAAAATGAAAAAGAGAATGAAATGAATTGGAACTTGATTTTGACAAGAATGAGAAGACACATTCTTCACCCCATCGTAGAGCTGAGCTTGAACTATCTATTCACAATGAGCAAGAAAACATATCCCCTCCAATGCAATTAGAAATTCAAAAGAAAACACAGATAGCTAATGAGTTGTCTGTTGATATTATGAAGATCAACCCCCTTGGTTTTTAGGATCTAAGTTCGGAGATGTTGCTGAAGAGTGTTTGACTGAAATGGAGAAGTACTTCGACATCAAGAGTTTCTCTAAATCCTCAATAGATGCTTGGAAAATCTACTACATGGTGGGAAAACAGTAAAATACAATTGAGCATTAAGATCATTGATGTTACTTGGGATAAGTTTGTAACCATTTTTAAGAACATATGGTTACCTCAGACCTTTTATGATCAAAAGGTATTAGATTTTCATAACCTTAAACAAGGGGACTTGACAGTAAATGAGCATTGGGAAAGGTTCACCCGACTTTTGAAGTATGCACATGTCTGCCAACATGATGAGAATTCCAAGGTTAGAAAACTTATCATGGGGCTGAATAATAGAATTGGGGGAGTCGTAGATGTGCTAGCACTCAAAACCATGGAGGAGGCCTTGAAAAGTATCTGTCAAGAGAAAAAGGTAAAGAAGGACGATTCCATCCGTGATAAGAAGAGGAAGGCCAATTGGAACACATCTAGTTCTGAATCGGGAACTCATGAAAGGAACTTCAAGAGCTTTAAAACCAATAGATCCAATCTCAAGGGAGGTAATAGCAGAGATTCAAAAGGGAACTCCAACCACAGTAATGGCAACAAAGAAAATGAAAAGAAAGGAATAGCTAAAGGTTTCTTAGTGTGGTGGGGACCACTATGCCAACTGTTGTCCTAGTAAGGGCACATCCAACCAACAAACATGTCCTACCTTATCGCCTTAGCAAATTGCATTCCAACAAATGATTTATGCAGCCTTGGACATCTGTCAAGCAGAGTAGCAACTGGGTCCCATAGAAACTCCAGGTAAGATAACCCAATTTCTATATTAATTTACACATGATCTACAAAGTGTTTTATACCTCCAAAATTATTAAGTAGGTTTCTAAAAAGAATTAGATTTATGACAAATCCCTTAACCATTGAATATGCAAATCAGTCAAAGGCTAGAGTAGACCAATGTTTGTTTGAGGCTCAAGTAGACTTTTCAAACTTCTCTATTGAGGTCAGTTGGTACATAGCACCTTTGGGGTCCTATGATATTATCATAGGGATAATTGGCTAACCAAGCATAAGGCAAAAGTGGTCTATCTAGCAAAGACAATAGAATGTTTGGATGACTTATGAAGTTCATTAAGCATTCAAGGAATATTACATGAAGTAAAACCACATCAAATAACAACCATGCAACTTAAGAGATGTAGGAGAAAAGGGTGTTAAGTCTTTTTTGTAAGAGTAGAGGATCTAAGGGAAACCTAGGAAAAAGTATATCCAAATGATTACATTTTTGAGGATGGTGAGATTCGGGAAGGGACGAAGGAATCCTTTGTGGGTAAATATCCCTATCTTAGGAACTATTAGGACTTGTTTCCAAAAGAATTAACTAGCTTACTACCTTCTAGAATACTTGATTTTACCATAGATTTGATACCAGGAAAAGAGCCCATACTGAGAGCACCCTATAGAATCACACATAATTGATGGAGTTGCAAGTACAATTATAGGAATTATTGGATAAAATGATCATTCGTCCTAATGTCTTCCCTTGGAGAGGACTTGATTTATTCGATCACATGAGAGGAGGTGCAATATTTTCTAAAATTGTTCTCAGAGCAGCTTACCGCCAACTCTAGATTAAGGAGGAAGACATTCACAAAACTACCTTTAGAACCCATTATGGAAATTATGAGTTCATAGTTCTATCCTTTGGTTGGACGAATGCCCCTGCAACCTTTATGAATCTTATGAATAGTTTATTCCAAGATTGTCTATTCAAGTTCATATTGGTATTCATTGATGATATCCTTAATTACTCTCAGAATGATCAAAGATGCTTAGAGATAGTCCTACAGAGGTTGCATGAACACAAATTGTATGGGAAATTATCGAAGTGCTCTTTTTATCAAAAGTAGATTCAATATCCATGGCATATTATATCAGCAAAATGAATTGCAATAGATCCCACCAAGATCAAGGCAATCAAGGAATGACCAGTACTTAGGAATGTGTCAGAGGTCAATAGCTTCATGGGTTTAGTCAGTTTCTATAGGAAATTTGTTAGGGACTTCTCACGGATAGCGTACCTCATAACTAGTTCGTCTAGTCCAAGAAATGCCAAGCAACATTCAAATATTTGAAAGAGAAACTAACTAATGCACCAATACTCAGAGTGCCAAATCTTAAGGGTCACTTGGTGGTTATCTTTGGCGCATCGAGAGAGGGATTGGGGGGCATCTTGATGCAGGAAGACCAATTCGTTGCATATGAGTTGAGGAAGTTAAAGAATTATGAGTAGAATTATGCACCTCATGACTTAGAACTAGCAACCATCGTTCACGCTTTACAAATGTGGAGACATTACTCGATCGAAAAACGATTTGATATTAGATCAGATCACCATGGATTGAAGTACATGTTTACTCAACCTAATCTTAATGCTTGCCAAAGAAGATGATTAGAGCTCTTAGCAGACTATGATTTTGAGATTAGCTATATCAAAGGGAAAGAAAACCAGACAATTGATGCCTTGAGTAGGTGAAGGTCTATCTTTGCTATGATAATAATAAACATAAGACTTAGGGCAAGTGCTTCAGAGTTTAACAGGAGATGATTTCTATAATCAAGTGCACCAAGCCCTCCATAAGGATCCTCATGACATTATATACAAAGGTTATCAACTTGAAATAGATGGTTGTCTTGAGATATAAGGGGAGGATGAACATACCTAAGAATTTGAAAATCTAGAAAATGCTATTGAGGGAAATCCATGTTACGCCATATTCAAGGCATCCAGGAGTGAAAAGCATGTTAGCTGATATGAAACCATCATATTTTTGGAAAGGTGTGAAATATGAGAGAACAATTTTTTTAGCAAGTTGCCTCAAATGTTAGAGAGTCAAGGCTGACCATAAGTACCGAGCTGGTTTGTTGCACCCAAATGAAGTTCCGAAATGGAAATGACACATAATTACCATGGATTTTATCCAAGGTTTTCCTATGACCAAAAACAAGCATAACACTATCCTTGTGGTAGTAGATCGATTAACCACGCTAGCTGATTTCATTCCATGAAATCTAACTGACAGGGCTCCAAAAATCACCCACAAAGTTGTAAAGGAGATCTTTAAACTTCATGGAGTCCCAGAGAAGATTATATCAGATAGAGATGCTAGAATGACATCTGGGTTTTGGAAAACCCCATTTTCAGCGTTAGGGACAAACTTGAATATCAGTTCGACATATCATCTAGAAATCGACTGCCAAACAGACATGGTGAACTAGGTACTAGAAAATCTTCTAAGGGTTTATTGTATGGATCAACAGTACTGTTGGGAGATGTACCTTCCCTTAGTTGAATTTTCTTACAATAACTCGTACTAGTCCACTATTAAGATGACACTTGTTGAGGCTCTGTATGAGTGCAAGTGCAAGACACTTGGAACAAAATTGAAGATCGAATTATTATTGACCCTAAGTTGCTTGTAGAAATGGAAGAACATGTAGTTCAAATTCGTTAGAGGCTAAAAGAGGCAAATGGCCAACAAAAGAGCTATGCAAATGTTAAGAGGACTCCTAGATAATTTAGAGTGGGGGAAAAGGTCCTCCTTAATGTAAAACTCAGAAAAGTACTATCAAATTCAGCAAGAATGCCAAGTTGGCCCCAATATATGTAAGACCCTTTGAATTTTTGGAAGTTGTAAATCCCATGGCCTACAAAATTGCTCTACCTCCAACCCTTGCCCGGATTTATAATGTGTTTCATGTTTCATATCCTAAAAAGTATATAGCCAACGATGAGCATGTTATTGACTAAAATCCCTTGCAGGTATGAGACTCAAGGGTGGTGGAAATAGAACCACTCAAAATACTCGAGGTGCATAAGCTCTACTTACAAAATCATGACGTCACCCAATTCAAGGTCTAGTGGGACCAATTTATTGAAGAAAATGCTACATGGGAAGATGATGAAATCTTCTAGAAATTTCCCCACCTTTTTCGAAGACCATAAACTATAAACGGTATTATTATTTTGTAATTTTGAAACATTGTGACATGATGTTACTTAAAGACTATATGACAACTATTTCTTTCATTATGGATGTGTCTTATGTAATTAATTGCAATATTCATTGAGGATGATGAAACATAGGGGGTAGTATGCTACATCCCTTATTTGTTGTTTTGATAAAACACTCATTTAACCGTTTATATTTAAAGCAGTTAGTTAAACCAGTAACTCATTTTTGAAGTTCATATGAATGGAAATACTCGTTGATCGTTATGTTCAAGTGAAAAGGAAAAATTTAGTTAAACTAACTACTATTGTAGTTAAATTGGTTATTTTCTATAATGACTAATTACAATTGATCAATGTGGAAGTATGCTTTCACCATGCTAATTCTTCTTGCAGGTAGTGTGGCGATAGGTGGAAGCATTATTAGAGAGGAAATTTGGTACGAAAGCACCATCTTGACACCAAAGTTAACATGCATGAATCTAAACTACCATGGTCAAGGAATGTAGATTAGGACAAAGGAGAGAGAAAGATGCTTGTACCCTATATGAAGAAATCTTCCAAATGATTATGTTCATTAGATTAACACTCATCTTCTCATCCACATTAAGATATCTTAAGGTAGGGAGTTTGTGGAGGGAGAGGTGGAGTAATTTCGGGCACATGACAGATATCCTCTAGGGAACCACTTGTAGTCTGTTTCACACACCCTTTGGCACTGTAAGTCTTCCATCTTATGATGATCGTAATAAGGAGAGAGAAAGATTCATGTACCCTATCTTCCAAATGATAATGTAAATAAGAAAAGGGATAATCACAAGACTCGTCTTTCTTTGGAGCTATTATATGCTAACAATTATTTGTGTTTATAGGATCCATGATCAAAAGGCGTATTGGGGAAGTATATTTTATAAATCATTCCTTTTACTCTACTTCATTGTGAAAATTAAATTATAGAGAATCAACAAAGAATGTATGATATGTCTGCATCGTGTATGCTTTGTGCCTTCATGCATCATCAGTCTTCATCGTGTATGCTTTGTGTTTTCATGCATTCATGTGTCTACTTCGTGCTTGCTTCGTGTATTTATGCATCAATATTTATATTCAATATATGCTTATATTTTCTTACATCATAAGGATATTAACATTACATGTAGATAGTCTTATAAGTTGTCTTTGCTTGAGGACAAACAAATTCGAGAGGGGAGGACTGTGATTTTCCCATTTTAGTATATAATTTAAATAATAAATAAATATTTTATATAAAGTAATATTACATTCTAATTATATAATAATATCATATTGTGTTATAATAATAATAATCTAATATAATATAGCAACGTACTATATTAATAAAGTATTATAATCTAATAATATAGTTGATGTATTATTAAATTAATATATATTATAATATAAATATTAAATTTAATATAAATAAATAATTATATAATATTATTATATTGAAAAGTCACAACTCTTCAATTTTTTTTTTTTAAATATATTGAATGAAAGTTTGGGGTAAAAGGCATCAGGAAAAAAAAGGCAAAAAGGATACAAATAAAAGTAAAGATCGTAAATAAATGAATGACCTCGAAAAAAGGATTCATTACAACACACCAAATGACAACCATGAGCTAACTAGGTGAATAAGCATAATAAGATATATAAACATTCATATATGCGGTCGAGAATTAAAACAAATGTTACCGTTAAGAAGTGAGTTGACCTCAAGTCCTTTCTTGTAATGTCACACATGTTCCATTATATTGGTACCATGGTATTTACATACATCTGTACATGTTACACATATGCATGTATGTGTATATTCAAGTATGATGTATATGTATGTATACATTTATTTAAAATGCAATGTATGCATAAAAATACGTATATTTGAGAATATCATGTCTATATATTTTTATGGGTGTGCAACATATACAATTCTATGTAAATAAGATAGTGTTGGTTAATAGTTTGTCTTCCTTGATATTTTGGTTTATACCTTGACTCTTGACTTGCCCGATGGCTTATGGAAAATAAAGTTGTTAACAATAGAATGGGTCAGTATAATAATCTATCAAAGACCCCTAAATTGAAAGGTACAACTCCCTTATGAGTGCAAGATATGCAATGAATTTGTCTTTCAGGTTTTGGGGGTATGCTCTTAACCAGAGAGCATAAGAGGTAAAAACCAAGTTGCTCAACACTTCGAACAACCTAGGCAAGAAGGAGGATTAACTCACAATATGCAATCTACTCAGACTAATAGAAATGGAAACATGCAAAACTAACAATGACAATAGGAAGAAAGGAAAATATAGTAAAATAAGTAATTTTCAGATTATGCAATTAGCTAATGTTTTGACAATACTCGGATTGTCTATATCTCAGCTACTCCACACACCAATTTTTTACTTTCTTATGCAATGCACTAAACTAAACATATAGACCACGACGAACAACAGAGAAAACAAAAGACATGCTTATGCTAAAGAGAGTAAGACATACAATTTATTAAATGAAGGAAACAAAACCAAGTTCATTCACATACATTCAACTTTCAACATTAACACTTTCATTCCATGTACTCAACTTTTAACTAAAATGAACCCAGAGTCGCACACAGTAGTCCCAACTATAGGGGTTTGCCCAAAGTAAATTTTGCTAATCATATTAACTTCATCAATGATTACATTTATAGGCCTTCTCAAAATGGTTGGTTACATTGGATGATTACATTTGCAGAGCATCTCTGAACATAAAGACTAAAAATAGAACAAACTTGAATCATTGTTTGTTACAGAGATTAGCAAAATGCCAAGAATGACTAAAATTAGAATAGAGAAGAAGAAGAATGACAAATGTCTAGAAAAACATCAAAACACTGTAATGCTCACCCATAGTTTGTTTTTCCATTATATTTACCAAACTCTTTTATGCCTATTTCATGGATGTGTTATTTTCAAAGATATTATTTTATAACTTGGACTAGAGATATATCAGCAATGATTACTTAGTTAACTATATTTCATGTGTTATTTAATGATTATGGTTACCAGTGCATTAATGATGCTTTAATGATTTGTAGTTAATAAATGTGATTTCTTTCATAGCAATGTTCAAATGATGCTTTAATGATGATTACTTCATATTCGTAATGATGCATTATTTTATCTGAGCATTTGATGTTTGACTTATAATTATTATGGTACTTACCATGTACTTGCATATGTATGACATGTGTGTCTATTTTATCTTTCTGTTTGTCGTGTTTGATGTGGTTAAGGGAGGGAGTCGTAGTCACCTGCTAGTCGCGATCTACACGATGTACCACTCATTGCCATTGCTTGTTTAGTTTAGATATATTTATATATATGTACATGTTCGTCTTTTATGCAGAATGTAGATACCAAACATTGACTTCATTAAATTGCCAAGATGAGCGTGCCCTATCACAATAACTCAATGGTAAGAATGAGGAGATAATGTTCACGTCCAATCCTAACCATAGCCTAAATACTTGTCTTGCAAGGACTCATAATTGACTTTTCTCCCTTTTTAAAACCCGTGCGTTTATCTTTGTCTATATTATTTGATTTTGAGCTTTGGTCTATTTTGGTAATGTTGCTTTTATGTGGATTTCGCTATGTGATTTATTTGGTAAATGATTTAATTATAATATTTTGGTTAATCATATAATATTGAGAATTATTAAATATTATTCGATTAATAAGAAAATACTGAAGTATGAGAATATTTATTTGATTAAAAAATTTATTAAATATGTGTTTTAATTTAAAAGTATTGATCTAAATTTAGAAAATTGGTTAAAGAGAAATTAGAATATGATGATATTTAATTAATTACAAATTAATTAAATGTGTACTTTAGTTTAAAAGATTTAATTTAAAAGTTTAATTTGAGAAGTTAGACAAAAAGAAAATTAAAATATTAAAGATTTAATATTGTTTTATTATAATTATTTATTTAATAATAATTAAATTAGAGTTGCATTTAAACGACGAGTTTTTATTATTATTAATTTAAATAATAAACTATGCTTTAATTAGTGCTTTCACTAATTAATAAACTGGAGGAAGATAAAATATAAAAGAATGAAATTTAAAGATAAAATTATATTTCTAATTGTGGTGCACTTATATTTATTTAATTTAATAATTATTATTTAGAAGTTTTATTTCAATAATAAACTCTAAATAATGTTATTAATTAAATTAATAAATATATTATTAAAAATGCTTCAAAAATTAATTAAAGAGAGAACTAATTATTTAAATTAAGATATTTTGTAATTAAATATCTAAAAGAGTTGGACATGAAAAGGTAAAAGGTAATAAAGTAATAAATAATAATTGATCAGGGAGTTCTCTCTCATGATTGCACAATCAAATCCTCAATTTAGGGGAGAATTCGTTATCAAAGATCTAGAACTCATTTTACAATTACACAGGTTTTAGGGGAGCAAAATTTGGAATTGGATTAAAAAAATTGTTGAGAGTTTCAGAGGGTTTAGATTTGCATGCATCCAAAGATTGTCTCAAATTTTAGCTGTGGTTTTGAGGTTTTGGGAGCGAAAATTCAGTATTGGATCATGTTGGTCTGATTTTTACATTTTTTTTTTTAGAATCATGGTGAAAAAATTAGATGTGAGTTCTTTTGTTAGGTTCTAGGGTTTTAGGGTTTTGGTCTTGTATTTCTAATATCTTTTAAAAATTGTGTAAAACCCTAGGTCTTACCTTTTAAATCTTATTCTGGCGCGAAAGTCTTAACAACAACTAAATATTCTTTCTCGCCTATGTTGAGGTCATTGTTGAGTCCTTTTGAAAAATCTTATCCCACTATTGGATCTTGTTAGGATCAACGGATGTCGCGTACTTGCTATAAAAAGTTGCGAGGTTGTTTCCTATAGCGATGTAGCGACCATCGGAGAACTTTGTTACAGTATTGAATAATGAAGTCTGGCACCGGAAAAGGGTGCATTAGGGTCACATGCTATCTCCCAGGATTGTCAGTGTCAGAAAGGGCGCATAAGGAGGAATTTGCAAATGGTGTCATCGGAATTGAGGTTTCTCCGGTGACTTGCTAAGTTGCTATCGAAAAATCTATGTGACCTGCCGGTAGCAACATAGCGAGTGCCCAGATTTTAAAGGAAGCGGCAACCTTTTTTAAAACAAAAACTAATGTGATCACGCAAATTCTCATGCAAGTTCATAAATATGCGTGACCACCTTCTCTGACACTAGTATTGATTGACGAATTTTCAATCAATGTGTTTTGTGTTCTCCGTCACCAGAATTATGAATCCGTCGGGAGTCGCTAGTTGGGAAGTTGGTGTTTTGCTGGTAGTGAGTTAGCGACTGGTCAGAAGGTTGTGATGTAATGGAAATTTTAAAAGAGACAGGCCCTGAACAAGTGATTCGTCATAAATGAGTTGTGCAGATTAAATGACACGCTGGCATCCTACTTAGCATTTATAAGTCGGAAGTTTTGACTCTGCCAGAGCTCGCTATGTTGCTACCGGGAAGTTTGTCATTCCCATCGGTAGCAAGGTAGCAACATACCTAAAAATGACAAACATGACAGAGTCAAGGAAAAATGATGTCATTGGAAATTAAATAATATATGTGTGCTAGCATGTTAGGCCAGCTCAGCGACAATAGTATCTTGGACCCACCCCCATGCATAGAACATGTCAATGATTCTAAATCATCAGATCAAGCATAAATCGACGATACTTGCTAACTCGCTATAGAAAGGTGCTCAAAAGTTATGTATAATGAGGTAGCGAGTGAGGGACCCACCATTGTTCTCTTAAGGGTTGTATCAAATGTCTGCCACAGGATCAAAGCAAAATCAGTGGTTATCACTAACTCGCTATAGAAATATGTGCGAAAGTTATGCATAGCGAGGTAGCGATTTGATGACACGTGTCCTCAGTCATCAGGGGACTCGTCAAAGTGATGAGCAGTGAATCTGAGATCGACAGGTGGCAAAGGGGGAGGAGAGAAAGAAGAAAATGATTTAAAAATCAAATTTCAAATGATTCTCCAACGCTCAGATTTTAAAATTGAAATATTTGAATAGTTTGACTATATGAGTTTTTTAAAAAAATTCAATTTTAAATAGACTCTGTTAAGTTCGGGAGGCATATTTTCAAAAATGGTTTCAAGGGGGCATTTTTTGTCCAAAATGTATAGTGTAATATACCGTCGAAATCGAAAAAGAGTGAATTTTCCATTTTTGAAGTCAAATTTTGTGTAGGTGTCAGCCGCTAATAGCTACTTGAGGTTTTATTTTTATTTTGGGAGCTTCACAGTGAATTGTGCTTTTTAAATGTTGCAGATGAAATTGCAATAAGATATAAATATATTTTCATCTGATTTGACTTCTCCAACAATTTGAAGGATGAGTTGAATGTTTTTGAAGGTGGTGGAAGCAATTGTATTCTTGCCGACAACACAAGTGAATTTCACGGCAAAACTAATATGACAAGTAAAAATCAGATTTTGAAGTTCTAGTACAGTTTGTAATGCAATCTTGATATTTTCTCCATAGGATATTTTGCAGATTATTAAAGTGGAATTATATCAGATATTTTGACATCATTTATGAGTTCAATTGCAAGTAGTTGAAGGATGATCAGTTTTAGCAACTTTAGATTGAAAACATTCTCAGTGGGACAGATGTCATTTCTAGATTATATTTCCTGAATATCTTCTCTCCTATATATCTTCCTTTTCTGCTCATTGTAAAGGGTTCCTATTTTTTGGAAATTTTCTGAGGATTGTGAGACCAATCTGGTTCCAGAGTTAAAGAATTCCCTGATAGTTGTGATACCAATTTTCCTAGTGTTCCTCTGATATGAACATTAGTATTGTATTTCTTTTGAAGCATTCATATGTCACAGTCAGTTCTTTGTGTATTTTCTGAATTTTGATATGCAAATGATGTGTTGGTTTCAAGGAAATTAATGCAAGAGCTTCATTTTTTTAGTTTCATTCTTATTCTCGTCTCCTTCTGTTATTTGCAATCTTTTGTATTTAAGAACTAAGAGCTTGAACTCAGTTGCAATCCTTTTAGATTGTATGTTAGGATAAACTTGTTGTTGGAACAAAAAAGCCAAGTAAATGCTTGTTTATACTGATAGGGTTGTGGGTTACACCAGGAGGATATTACCATAAGTATGAGAGTTGTCATGAAGATTGATGTCTATTTGCAAATTAAATAGATAGATCAGATATCTGAATATATGAGTATACTTCAGGTATCCATCTATATATGAAGGTTTAGTTGGTGCCCAATGGATAAGGGACTGGTCAGCTTGAATGATACATGTTCTTTGTTGTTGCATACCCGAGTTATGCTGAGAAAATCAAATCTTTAAATGAATATCAATTTCCCATTTTATGTATTGAAGAGCTAGAATTGTGGGTCATGGTTTATTTGTTGTTTCTTTCTTTGATTGTAGTTGGCTTCTATAATCAGGAAAATTGTCAACAAATTGAAGAAGAATATTGACCATTTCTACTATAAGGGATAGTCTTGCATAGAAGAGTATCAAATTAATAAGATGGTATCCCTTAGGTTTGCCCACCTTGGCTTAACAGAGCCTAAAGTGAAGTGAGTCATGATGACTCTGTTAATTGGTCCAGAACTAAGATGTAGCCTTGTTGAACATAGGATTTAGCTCATCCTTAGGCTTGTCCCTGGTCTTTGTTTCTTGGTATCAGGTTTAAATCTACTAATATGTTCTTTACAAGAAATAACTCCAACAGATCAAAAGAATTGTTGAAAGTTTTAGAGGGTTTGAATTTGCATGCATTCACATATTGTTTCAAATTTTAGTTGTGGTTTTGAGGTAGAGTTTGAAAACTCATTATAGAATTTTATTGAAAGATCTATCTACTTTGTGTCTTCTTGGGTGTTTACATATTGCTTATTAATTTACTGAATTGATTTTTGCATAAAGAATTATGTTGTTGATTGTGAAAAAGGAAAACTTATTAATAAAAAAAACTTGACTTAGGAAAATTATAGAAAAACTGTAGAAAATTATTGTGACTGTATTCTTATAAACCCCTTTCTAGTATAACGAAAATTTTGATTATTGAAAATTGGAAGAAAACAATAAATTGAATAGTTAGCGTTTCAACTTTAAATTTGTCAATAGAACTATGTGATTATCATGAATTTTTTAAATATAGATGAATATTCTTCTTACATCTAAAATAATTTAATTGCAGATTTTATTTGGAAAGCAAAAAATTAATTGAGAGGAAAACACGCAACGAAACATATACATGCATGTGAAAACAAATATACTAAAAATATAAACTAAGTATAGTATGGTTACATACATGTGAAAACAAATATGCTAAAAATAGAAAGCTAAGTATAGTGTGGTTACATGCATGTGAAAACAAATATGTTAAAAATAGAAAATTAAATATAGTGTGGTTACATGCATGTGAAAATAAATAAGCTAAAAATAGAAAGCTAAATATAGTATGGTTACATGTATGTGAAAACAAATATGCTAAAAATAGAAAGTTAAGTATGGTAAGGTTTCATGCATGTGGAAACAAATATGCTAAAAGTAGAAAACTAAGTGTAGTATGGTTACATGCATGTGAAAAGAAATATGTTAAAAATAAAAAGCTAAGTATAGTAAGATTACATGCATGTGAAAATAAGTATTTTAAAAATAGAAAACTAAGTATAGTATGCTTGCATGATTTGAAAGATCAAAGACATGCAAAAATACCAATTGCATGTTTATTTTTATTCTATAAAAATATAATTTAATTTTCATAAAATAATAATTTATTAATTTTTAAATGAAATAAATATTATCCATTTAGTTATAAAGCGAATGTTAGTATTAGTGATTATTTAAGTTTAATTAAACTCTTAGTTGCTTATAAATGATTTTATAATTATTAATGTAAGAGGGAACTTAATAAATAAATATTTAGAATTTTATTATATTTTAAGAGAAGTTGTGATAGAGTTCATTTTGTAAGCATTTAGTTAAAAACTATTTGATTTTATGAGAGAGATTATAAATAATTAAATTAAATTTACAATTTTATCTTTAGTTGCATTATGAATTAAAAGAAAAGTAAATATTAATATTAGACTTAAATATAAGTCATATTAATATTTTAGAAATTGAAATTAATATCAATATTTAAATATATTAATATACATTTATGTTATTAATTAAATTATTTATGATTTATGATTTTTTAAATTAATAATATGATAATATTGCATTATATATTATATGCACAAAAAGATTAGATATTTAAATACTCATTATTTTAAATAAGTATATTAGCATAGCAATTTATACTAACATATATATTCTTACTTTATTTCTAAACACATCCTTATAACTCAAATTAAATAAGATAAATTGGTGAAATTAAATCATGTGGCCAAAAACTATGTGCTTTCTAATATTTTATTTATAGTTTTGTGATGTTTATTTTCTTGGTAGTTTTTTTTTGTGGGTTGTTTAGTTGACCAAGTTAGGATGTGCACTAGAGGTGCTTTTTGGGATTTCTTTTATGATTATTTGACTAGATGTCATGCTGAACTTTATGATTTGAATTGAGATTTATGTTTTATGAGCTTTATGCTATTGAGCATTTATGAGAACTTGGGTTTCGAGAACTAATGTTATTCTTTTGGGTTGCCTGTTAAGGAACCAAATTCGATTAATATTACTCTTGTGGTATGAGACACTATTGTGGTTTGTGATTTTTGGGTAGTTTAGGTGCATGTCTATAAGAGTGACTTGCAATGGGGGTCGAGCTCCAAAGTGGCTGCCAAGGTAACTCATTGTAAGTTGTGTAACAAGTCATAACATAGTAATTAAAATATCTTGCCTAGCCCTTTTCCTTGAGATACATTAAAAAGATAAGTTAGATATTTTTCCTCATTTATGCCTTGAGTGTGTGTATGGATTAAGGATGAGATGAAGATGCTACTTTGAAAGGTATGATTAGTTTCCTCGTCTTCACGAGAGGGTATTCTGGTTCTGCATAGAGTCACTAGGGGGCCGAGATTTTGAGAGACTGTCAGGGTAACCTTAGAGTTGGCTCATGTGATGACACTTCATAGTATGTAGCATGAATCTCCTTCATGTTTTTTTTTTTTGTATTTTTCTCTAGTGGTGTACTTGTTGGATATTACGTTTAATGATGCATTTATTGTGAGTTGTTACTCATTGATTGGATGTCATTTATTATTGATGATTGACTTTTATTAATGAACGATCAATTATTCATTGGTGGTGTTTTTATTGTTGGAGTTAGTGATTGGTAGTTTACTTTTATTGATGACAGTTGTTATCTATTGGTCATTATGCTTGTGATGCTTGACATTGATTTTGAGGTGGTTGTATATTTTTGGTCTTGATATTTGTATGTTGACTTGGTATGAGATGCTAGTATTGAAACAAATGTCCTTTCGATTTTGATTATCTCTTCTTCTTGGGTAGTTTGTGTTACCCTTGAGGTAGTTTTGGCTATCAAATTTTTTTGCTTAGGATATTTTATGATTTGATTATCTATGTGTGGATCGTACATTATCTCTCCTGGGCGGTGGGAGTGGGAGCCTAATTAGATGACCATGCGGTGGGGAGGTGGTGTATTTTTACCAATTGGGTCTCCTTTAGATTGACAGATGTTGGATGCTCATTGATACAATACTACCATTATCATTCTTCCTCTTATCTTGAAGACTTCTATTCATTTGATGTATCTATGTATCATGTGTTTTGAGATCCTACAAGATATTGTATTGTATGTTGATGTACTTGTATCCATTTTCACATACCCTATGACATGTGTAGTGGATGCTATTCATTAGATGAGCTTTCATATTATTAGTTGTACTTATGCATTTTCTTATATGACTATCTATGTGTTTATTCATTTTATGATTATGGACATTGTAATTGAGACTTAAACTTATTAATAAAACTTTATTAAATGTGACTCAACATGAAGAAACCCTTAAGGAATTAAAACTATATTTGTAATTGGTTATGTGTTCTTGATGTGTATGTATATATTGCTTCTATATTATTGTCACTTTGATGTTGTTTAAACTTTTAAAAAATAGTTCAGTAAACTTTGTAACATATTAGGTTTATTTCCTTTGGGTTCCTCGGGCCTTACAAACACCATATCTTCTTAGAAGCAACTAACTTATCTCTATAAGCTTTCATGGCTTCAGTTACTTTATCCAACTCTTCGACACTTGGAATGAGAATATTGTCAGCTCAAATCATCTAGTAGTCATGCATTTCCATTAGTTCATCAATTTTGGCCACCCTTGATTGGAACTTCTCCATTTCTCTCCTTATGACTGCATCCGTTGCTGAGAGTTCTTGCATCTTGGACACTTGGAAGTTGAGGGGGTCAACAACTTCGTCGACAAATGCCAAGAACTTGGACTTTATTCTCTCAATGTCCACGAGCTTGCCATTAGTTGACACAAAGGACTCTGTATGCAAGATCTTCAAATACTGAAACAACTTTTCAATGATCTTTCTCACCAGGTCATGCACATCCTTGAGTTCATTTTTAGATCTTACAAAGCTTTCTATGACAAACTCTAAGATTGCTTCCAGTGGAATACTGATTCTTTGCGAGTCTTTAGAATCATGTGAGCAATGGCCACATTGGTCTTCATGTCTATCACTTCTTGTAGAATGGCCAATTGCTCTGTCAACTTGTCTGTTGTCTTTTGTATGGTTGTTTGATGATCTGAAGCTGCTTCCCTAAGCTTGTGATCATCCAATACTAGGCTTCCCAAATTCTCAACCAGTAGGGGACCTTTAGCCTTTATCTGATCTACCAATGCTCGACCTACTTGCCTGAATTGTCTTTCTTGATGCAACTTGAGTAATAAGTTCTTATTCTCCTCTACATTTGGGTCGAATTGATTGGAAGAAGTACTCCCAAGTGCAGACTTTATGTATTCCTCTTGCTCTCTGTTTGAGGCCTTCAATATCTCCTTGTTTACTCTAAGCTCATCTAGCTTGTCCTCAATTTTCTCATTAGTTGATTTCCACATGTTCACCATGGAGTCATGAACCGAAATGCTAAGGTCCAATATCCTAATTTGAAAGTCATTTTTTGAGAGTTCGTGCAATCTTCCTTCTTTCTCAGGCTCTACAATCTCAACTAGCATGTGGTCATTCATTGAATCTGTAGCGAGTGTTGCAATGGTCTTGTGCTTCTTTGTCTTCTTTGATGGCTGAGAGGAGGTGACTTGTGTGATCAAGTCCTTTGATGGGGTTGCATCCTCATATCCCTTCTTCTTCTTATCAATGGTCTCTTCAAGCCAAGACTATGTAGAGAGCACATTGATAGCAAATGGGTCAAATGACTTCCTCAAAATCAATGGAGTTGGCTTGATCTAGGAAGCAAGAGGGAAGGCTACTACCTTGGTTACTGAAAGGGCTAATGTATCCCCTTGCTGAGATGCATCTTGTCCCTGACCATCCATGGGGTTAGTATCGCCATCCAAACTGATGACTTGAACAAGGGAAGATGGCTTGGCCACTAATTTTTCTTATTCCTTTCCCTTATCCTTGACATCTTCCTTCACTCCTATCTTTTCGATGTTTGAAAGAGGGGGTGAGTGGCACATTCTTTTCTAGAGGTTGGTCTCTGCCTTGGCTGATAGATTGTAATGGCCCCACAAATGTTGATGTAGTAGTGGTGGTTGTTGTGGGTGACTAGGTGGCTCTAGCTAATAATCCACCCAAGGAAGTAGTGCTCCCAGTCCTTTTCTTCCTTGCTTGGGTTCACTCTACCCATTTGTCTGTTCTTTTGATTATATCCTGCATGAGAACCTCCATGGTGTCAATGATTGGATCTGCAGGTGGGGTAGACAGAATTGGATTATTCTTGATCTTCTTATAAGATGTGTGGTGTATGTAGGCTCCATCATCTGCAAGGTCAGAGACATCAACATAATCGTTATACAGTTTTATTTCATCAATAGTTAGTCTTAACCAAAACCCCTCCTGAGTTTGGTACTCATTGACACACCTAGACCATCAATCTTCAATATCTGGGACATGCCTATAGGCATATCCCAACTTCAGATGATCCCTTACAAAGTTCATTGGATCATATTGAGGCCTAAGCACCTCATTATCTAACAATTTAATCTTGCCTTCAAAACTCTTTACCAAATTTTGAGCATCTGATCTGGAGGCACATGAATACAAGCCTACCACTATAGGGAATGGAATCCCAAAAATCTTCTCTTCCAGGATTTTTTGACACAACTTGACTAGGACTACCTTGTCCTTTGAATATTTGGGCAACCTCTTGGGAAATCCATCATAGGCTTCTATTCGCAAATAGGAGAAACTCGAAAACTGGATGATTGAGCATCCAAACTAGCTAATAGCTGAAATTGCCTCTAGTGAGAACCTCCTTTTAAGGCATCCTTGCAATTCTCAATAGAACCTCATTGTAAAAGCATCATTGATAGCAACATACTCCTCATAGCTTCTTTGTAGTTACAGATGTGGGTGGAAGTCATAGACTTTGGTGCACTCATCATTTTTTGGAATGCTAGGGAGGTCGAGTCATAAATGGTGTGTTGCCAAAGTGTAGATCAAATAAGAGGACATAGAATTGCTTGAATCCTTTGGCAAAATTCAACTATGAAGTGAGCTCATCGCAAATCATCTGTGCTCAATCGATCTTCATATCCTTAGCACATATTGCTTGTATTAGGAAGAAATGGTATTCAATGAACTCCAAAATCTCCTCTTTTCCCTTAATTCGAAGGAGGAGTGCAAGGATATCCATGATCTCTCGCTTTAGATTTGTGCCAAACAGAGTGTTTGACATTTTTCTCTTCTTTGAGCAAGCAATTTGGAACTAGGTCCTCTGCACGTCTTCTCGTCTAAGGGTCTTCTTCTCATTAACCATGAATGTGGAGGACCCAAAATCAATATCACAATACTGCTCTTGCACAAGGATGTCAAATGTTGATTGCATCAACGCTTTGTTAATTGATAAGAGAATGGACTGGTCTGGAAACAAAATCTGCTTTGTTTCTAGATTGTATCTCTCTATGCACTCCTTTACTAACTCAGGTGCATGAACTGCCATTGGAAAACTGACTGCTTCTACCAATTCGCTCTCTTTAAGCTTCTGAGTGATTAGGTGTATGGGTTGAGTCTCCTATGAAGATCACCCAGATCATAGAACTTGAAGGATTTATTTGTAAGCTATTTTGAATCATTCTCCAAGCCAATTAATCTTTCGTAACTAGCAACTTTGATTGTCATTTGCTATGATTGCTTAGGATGCAATTCTCGATAAACAGTTGTTTGAATATACTTGTAGAAACCAATTGCATGCAATTTCGATGAAATAGCTTTAGGAATTAGAACGTTGGTGCCACACGAATGAAATTAAATTTTTCCAACGATTATAATGGTCTAATTTGCATTTAATTCCATGAGTAATGACTATTTAAACTTTATGTTCATTTGCACATAAAATACTAAGTTCCCGAAAGCACTCTTACTTAGCAAAATGATATTTCTAAGAGTCTTTAGACAACACAAATACTTAGCTTTGCAGGAAGTGCCTTACTTTGCTTCAAAATCCAAAATGCAGATATACTTGATAATATTAACATATGTGAGAGAGAAAGAAACACTTCTGCAAACCCATTTTCCTGTTACTCAGAATCACAGTAGAGGGAGTAATCCTTTTGCTAGCTTGCGCACTTTGTTCTTCCATTTTCCGCCTGAGGCTTTAATATTGTATTTCCTTCATAACGGGTTCACATCTCTAACACTAACTTCTCCGAAAGTATCTTTTGGGCATCTTTGAAAGATATTCACATTCTAGGGTAACTTGACTTTCTATTCTCAAAGCATCTGGATAAATGACCTTTTTCATTGCCTTGGGGTGAAAAACTCCTTTCTTGGCAACATTTCCCGAATTGAAGCACAAAAAACAACATTCAACCTTTTACTTCAATTTGATGGCCTCGAAGTTAGATCTTCAAGGATGCCTTACTAGTTATGACCCTTTAAATGATTTTTCAACATCAGGCTCACACTATTTGATCATTTGGACTTTAGATTTGGCTCTTAGTTCATACAGCTTCAGGAAAAAATTGAACAACTTCATTTCCATGAGTATGCAACAGAAAAACCAAAAACCTGTTATGCCTCACTGCAATTGATCTTATCTCCAAAAATTTGAGTGAGACTCATTCTAGCTTCTATCTACAGCTTGATAGGTCATTGGGCATTGGCAAAGTCATATTCACAACCTATTAGTTACTGTCATAGCTTTATGCTTCGGCTTTGCACTTGATGTAATTTGCTCAAAGGGAAAAAATCAGCTCGAAAGCTCAGAGTCTGTGATATTTGAAAATTAGGGCAAGATGAGAAAGAATGAAATACATAACACTTCTCATCAGGAGGATGCTAGAACACGCCCAACCATACCTAAATCACCTAAACCTCGTGCACACTAGAAAAATAGGAAACCTGCTTAGAAAGATTAGGTAAAGGTAATGCAAAGGGAGACCCAAAAAAAAAGATTGCAAAGTAATTCGGGAAAGATGAGAAGTAAGTGACCTAAAACATACTTAGAGACTTCTCTCTTTGGAAAGACACTCACTTTGACCAATGACTTCAAGCTTTAAAAGTGTAAAACTAAAACTTGGCAACATATAGATACCTTTATAGTGAGACATGGGGAAAAAATTAATTCCACTAAATATCAATAATTATTTTCAAGCCATCCAGTATATTCCTTATTCATAATTTTTGGTCTTGCATTTTAAATCGAAGATTGTAACTTCTATGTGCTACCTTGTGCCTTCCATGCATGTAATTTTCTTTTTTGGCTCATGTGTTCAAACAACTAAGCCACTTTCTATAAGATGGGAGGATCACAACCATTCTAAGTTTGCATTACGAGTGTCTACTCTTGTAACAACTGCACCCTATTTTGCAATAGTCACCTTGTTATAGTGAACGTAATCATCAATATTTTTTTATGAAGCATTTATTAACATTGCATTTTAGGTGACCATGTGACATTAGATCGTGGTTGGAGCATCTACAATATATTTCCAGCATCTCATACTCATCAGGTTGCATCTCCGCTGTTTGAAATTTCCTTATGGATATTACACTTGGTTCATGAAAGATATCGAGTTTGTATATGCTTGAATTAGTACATGTCTAGTTCATGAAAAATATTGAGTTTGCATATACTTTGAATTTATACATATCAAGTTTCATGAAAGGTATCAAACCTGCAAATGTTTTGGAGTTCATACATGCCAATTTTGATGAATGATTTTTACATAAAAATGTTGTATAAGTGCATAACTACTGTCTGTCATTAAATTTGAACGAACCTATGAGAGCCAAAGCCTGTTGTATTGATTCATGGCTTGATAATAAGTCTTATAATTATAATAAGCCAGGAAAGCCACAAGTACTAGGGCATCAAAATCTGTCTCTAGGATAGGAAAACTTTTCTCTGGGCAATGTGTCTTCCACCTTGTAAATCATATTTTAAATCAAAGAATAGCATCAAATTCACATGCAATAACCTCTTAAGGAATGGGAAACCTATTTATAAGACTGATAATCTATAAATATAACTAGTACATTAATGAATCATCAAGGACAACTGAGTTGGATCAAGTTAAAAGATGTAAAACTTAAAGTCATCGATTGTGTGGGAAGTCTTGTAGAATTTGAGAATTATGCCAGTAAGAATAAGCAAGAAGGAAAGTAAAGTTGTATCTACATAATATAACCTAGTCACTTCACGGTGGTCTAATGGTAAATGACTTGTTTGTCAAATCAAGCAGTGGGTGATCAAGCACAAAGTGTCCATGTAAATCCCTGGTTAGGGTAGGTTTAGTGGCAATTGATGTTGTTATGATCATTAGAGGTCAAAATAGCCACCAATCAGATAGATAAATTGTTAGGATGGAATTTAGAGTCTAGGCGACTGAGTGTTTGACACTATAACACTAGGATGCTTAGGTGGCAGGATGTGATGGTGTTCCCATGCTCTTTCTCACATAGGGTAGCGTCATTCTCATTGGAGAGTGAGAGGGTATACACTAGGTCTGTGGTTGGGAGGTTAAGCCTCTATCAATGCTTTTCCTCTTCACCAATGCCAACACTTGCAAGGGTGATGTAGTGCAAGGCAAGAGAATCCTCAAAGAAGATTTCTTAGCCCCCAACAAATGCCCACACAACAAAGTATAAAAATAACACAAAGATTTAATTCCAAATAATGCCAACTCTCATAATGGGATCATAAAATTTACATCCAATATGCCCAGTCATAAGGCCTTTGGGGTTACGACTAAATACATAAGAAAATACAAGTCTGCAAGATCTTGCAAGATCCAAATCCTAGCTAGTCCAGATCTACAATTTGGTAGAAAACCTCAAGAAGAACCTAAACTTGTGCTCGCAAGCCACCAAACAACCTTCTTGTTTCCCAAGCCGCAGCTACTAGCTCTTCTCACAAACTTCACTTTGCTTAGCTACTCGTCTCTCTAGCTAACTTCCTTCATGCTGAATCATGAATAATGAGATGACAAGACCCTCTACTTATACCAAACCAAGCCACAAGTAGACCTAGCAAGTTATATTAAATAAACCCTCACATTAAATAAATTGTCAAGCCAAAAGTTACATTTATTATTATTAATATTTTTTTCCAATTTTTGTCACTTTCTCCAATTTTTTTAAATTTTGTTTGTCCTTATATATATACATATCATGCCCTTTTTTTCTAATGCAAGATGCTCCCACATTAGATTCCCCAAGTAGATAGAAAAGTATGTCTCATACTTTGATGCCAAATGAAATTTGTCCAACCAACTTCATCGTCACCAAAGGTTTCCAATCCATCCCAGACCGGAGAACACATATGAAAATCAACCATCTATGCTTCATCCACTCAAACATCAAAATTGAATGAATCTTAGTAACCCAATCAACATTCTCACTTCGAAGAACAAACTGAACATAATGCTTGACCAACAATCTCTTCATTTGATCACAACCAGTAATAGTAATATCCTCAAACATGAAATCCATGATAGCAACACCATGTAACTTCAAAGCCAAGTCAGCAACATGTAAGCCCAAATCCATAATAAGAGAAACATTTAAATCCTCAGCAATATCAACCACTAGAAAATCAGGAACTTACAAATTTGCAGTATCATGTAGATCCTCAACCACCTTAGCAACTAGTGAATCCACACCAACAACATCCGACTCCATGAGTAGCAAAATTCATCTTTAAATTCTCACAATCGACAACCTCATCATCCACAATAAGATGCTTTGCAATTTTTATGTCAGATCCATCTAACTAATCATGAAAAAAAAATTCATGTCTAGCATCAACAAGGTTAGGGACCTCTTTAGCAGAGATTACTTTAGAGGCGAATCGTCGCCATTTGGCAAGCTCGTCTAATGGGTCGATTGTCATTTGGCGAATAGCGCATGCAACATAGGTCAATCGCTTCGTCAGATATTTATCAGATTTGAGTTCAACATCCGTGGTAGTTGCCCATTAGTTATCACATGATTGGTCAAAAATATCGGTCCAATCGCCAATGCAATATACATTTTGGATACATTTATTTTAAACATTTTGCCATCCTTTGCATATTGTTTCTTATTGGCCCAGTTTTCTTCACCATTACTACAACCAAATAATTTTTCCTTGGGTTGAGTGTCACCTACCATTTTTTGACATGTGTCGACCACCAACCCTATTTAGCCAACTATTTCCTATTGTGGACTTGCATAGGAAGATGTGTTTTGTCTACACAATTCGCTCTTTTCTGGTCCAAAGATTGGCATTTCTTATTGCTGCCAAAGTTTTAGAGTGCTAAGTGCATTGCCCATTGACTCATGGATCGTGGTTTTCGTAAAAGGCAAGTGATTTTTAATTTATTTTTATGTTGACAGTGGTACTGGTTATTTTTTTAGTTTTATTGTCTAGTGCCCACTAGTGACTGGACATCTCAGATGCTAAGATAGCCTATAGGTTTGCGAATTATATTGGGTAGTATTGTAGACTGTAGTACCTTTTTTTTGAGAATGAATCATATTGTTGTTATTATATGTAGTCTAAGTAGTCTACTGTCACTGTTCACAGTCTTTGACTCGTCACTATTTGAGTCTAAGTTGATTTTTTTTTGTAGCCTTTATCGGTTTGCAATGTCAAACAAGAGGGGTAACAAGGGTTCTGGTAGGATCCCTAAAAGCCAAGAGAGGCCACCATTACCAAAACGCAGAACCATATCAACATATTTTGGTAGTGAAAATGTTGGCAACCTACAAGATTCACAAGTTAGATCTCCGGTGCTTATTGCAAAAGGAGATTCATCACAAGCTAGAGACTCAGACCATATTGAAGAAGTTCAAGTTGGTGAACCTAATATCTCATTGAAGGATAAATTGGAACATGATTTGGAGGCACTTCCCTTGAGTAGGGAGTCACAAACTGATATTATAGAGTTGGAGTCAGTTCCAGACCAGTCGGGTGAGAAAATCAAAAGTGATTCCATAAATCATGTTCATGCACAAAAGGGGAAAAGAAAATTGGAATCAAAGAAAGATCGATCTTGTTGGGATCTATCTAAAAGGAATTTTCAATTAGAATGGGTGGAAAAGTATTGGTTCATTGAAACAGTGGCCAATCCAATTGATGGGCAGCCTCCTGTAGAATGCAGATATAAGATTTGCACAGAGATAATAAAGAAGGAGAAAAGGTTGCAGCTTAAACTTGATACCATAGAAAAACATGTAGGTAAAGTTTACAAAAATAAAACTATAGATGGAGTTGAAAAATTCATGCTAACTTGAAAAACAAAGGACAAAAATCTACATATCAGAAATGCCAAAATATACAAGTTACACCAACAATTACGGGAGAAGCATTTTGCAGTAAAAGGTTCCATTGAGGATCTCATTGATAAAGCAATAGAAGTGCAAAATATGGCAAAAATTTGTTCAATTAAGTGTGGTCTTTTATATTTTGAGCAGAGGACATCCTATGATGAAATTCCCTTCAATTACTATCTTATTGCACTTTTTCAAAGTTTGAAACTATCCGAATAGTCACTGATCAATAAATAGCAGGTGGGAATGGGCTAGATGTCTTGCACAGGTTGAAAAAGAAGATATGAAAGAAAAAATAAAACACTCAAATTTGATTTCATTGTCTCTAGATGGAGTTACAACAATTGATAATACTTCCTAAGTGTGCATGCATGTTTATAATGTAAACAATCTTTGTCGTCAATCCTTTCTACTATCTGTTGCTAAATTGAATTGTAGTGCAACAACTAAAAATTTATATGATTTATTAAAAAATACTCTAATTAAATGTGGAGGTTTAGATAACATGGAGATTGTTAAAAATTTGGTGTTTGTTGGAGCGAATGGAGCTTCAGTTATGCAAGGTCATAAAGGTGCTCTTTGCAAAAAGATCAAGAATGATTTGACACCCTATGTTATTCCCATTCATTGCATGGCCCATCAAATGAATCTAGCTTTTGGAATTGTCAACGATTTTGGTTGTGTAAGTAAAGTGGAATCTCTAATCAAAGAGATTTATCAATACTTTTGTCAAAGTCCAAAGCAAGTTTGAGAATTTCAACACTTTGCTCAAGGACTTACTCATGGGAGGAAACTTCTTAAAGACAATGATACTAGATGGATCTCTTTGGATGGGCCAGTGCATCGAGTAATCTCTAAATATCCATCATTTCTAGAAGTAATCCACTCTATGTGAGACAGATTCCCTCGGCTATATTCAAGTCTAACTAATGTTAAGATACTCTTAACTTTAGCAACTATTCTCTCCATGCTACAGGATATGAGAATTATTATAAAAAAGGTTCAACAAAGAGTTATGTACATTGCAGAATATAATAAGTTGCATAAAATGACATGTAATAGCTTGGATACTCTGTATCGATTACTACCATTAGATGAATCAAAGTTTGCAAAGTAGATAGAAATCATAGATTCAATCCTAGGAACTTTTTATATATTGGTGCAAACGATGAGGTATGTGCCAAGGTACATAGAGTTGACATACCAATGCAGTACTATGCTTGCATCAACCCTGACTCCAACTCCAACGAAGCAGGAAGTGAAGTAGAATTAGAACCAAAGAAGGTACTTTCACGTGTTACAAGTGAAGACTTTAAGAAGATCAAAGACTCTGTGCTTGACTTTGTCAAGCAAGTTTGTTACAATCTTTCGTCAAAAATTAGATTCAAATTCCCCACAGAGGAACTACTCGAAGCAATGTCAATTGTTTTTCCTCAATATTGGTCTCTAAACTGTCCGACTAATTTTCGAAGAATCACGATGACTTTGATTTAGCATTTTTGTAAACTTAAAGTAATCAATAAAGTAACTATAAATGGAATTTTAGATCAATCTTGACTGAGAGATCAATCATATTCTTTTGTAAACATAATGAGGGAACAATATATTCTTATGAAGGATCCAAATGAAGAGGGAGCAGTAACAAAGATTTGGAAAAACCTTGGTGAGAGCAATCAGTTGAGAGAGTCAATACTAGAATATTTCAAGCTTACTGATTTATGTTTGACAATGATATTGGGTTCAATCGAGGATGAGAGAGTTTTCAATACTTTGGGCTTCCTAAAATCAAAGGTTAGAAACAAATTAGACAAAAATTTGAATAATCGTTTGAGGCTCTATAATTCTTAGTATGAGGTAGATAGTTTCCCTTATGACAAAGCTCTCAGCATTTGGAGAAACCAATGTCAAAGAAGAGGGATGGCCAACATTTTAAACCCAAGTGGCAGTGGTAGTGGCAGTAGCAATGGTTCATGTCCTAATATTCGAAGCAATGAAGATGATGTTGACTTTGACATGCATATTGACACTGACAATGAATCTGAAGAAAACAAAATGAACAATGAAATGTTATATGCAATAAATGAGAAGGATTCTGATGATAGTGATGTTGAGCTAGTCCAAGCGGAATGTCAACTATAGTAGCTTCTCAACTTTCTAACTTATGCATGAGTCAAGTAGTAGGCTAGTAGCTTTGATCTTTAGAAGACTCTGTCTACTAATTAATTATGTTTGTAGAAGTTAATTTATAGCCTTCATTCACTGTCCTTTTATAGATACTTAATTTTTATTTTTTAAACATGTTGAAATTTTTATTGATTCTAGTTTTAATATAATAGTACACGTTGAACTTGAGATTTTCATTCATTCTAATTTTTAGACATTTTTACTATTAGATTTTCATTGATTCTAGTTTCTTTAAGAAATTGTAACATAATGCATTTAACAGAATAAACTCTATTTTAAACAATTGTATTATAATTTATAATTACAAATGAGTCTATAACATAATACATTTAACAATTACAACCCTTTGCAAATGACTCAATGTCAAATTGAAATGACCTTGGATTCCTTTTTGCGGATACCAGGGAGTAACAATAGTTGTTGGTCGGTTTGTAATTGTATATATAATCAGATTATTACTACATAATATATTATGTGTGTACAATCACATTGCCAATTGTACTTTTTTCAAGTAGGAATAGGGAAATTTTTTCCATCTGCTTTGTGTAGTAATAGTATGCTAGTGCTTGGATGTCCAACTATCCTAATATACTGGCTCTTGATTCTTGTAACAATTAACATTAAACAAAGTTGAAATTAAATCCAAAATTTGAAATTAAAGAGCAACAAATAAAAAAATTATTATACCACTTACTAAGTTGTTACTTCTCAATGCTATTAGCTATGACTGCCACTAACGGTAACAGTAACAATTTGAGAAGATAATCCAGCTCCAATGAAGTTCTTTAGGGTGCTCCATTCTGCATCATTTGGAAGCCTCAGTTGTTTGAGGTTGTAGCTAAATTTTGAGATTGTAGCTAAATAGTTGTAATCTCGTCAACAATGAGTACTTCACAGAGATAGTTTTACATGAATCGAGGAATTTATCTATAACTGCATTCATTATTGACAGTGGTTTGATGCAACTTGCAATTCTTTCTAGAGTAGTTTCCTCAAGCAAACTACCTAAATCAAATTTTTTGGTGTTTTGCAACTTTTTCATGTAATCTTCTTTTCCAATGATTTTGCCATCTGAGTAAGCTAGATTTGGTAATCCACCATTTAGCAAGTTCAGTATGTTGTGATTCATCTTCATCAAGTCTTTGGAAGCAAATTTGAGAGCTTTATCTATTTCCATTACTTGTTCACAATTGTGACAGACAACAAAGGTCATTACAGAAGCATCCAAGTGGTTGTTTATTCCATGGTTTGCCAAATCCCTATCACTGGATCTTTGTACTTTATTCAAAATTTGTTTAGCAAGACTTTTAAGGAATTGGTGAAGATTCCTTTTTTACCCTCAACATCTTTTTTTTACATTTTCAAAGACAAGTCTAAGATTGCTATTTAAATCAAGCCATTCAAACAAACTATCACTATTCTTCATTATTTTGTCTCAATTTTCTTGTTTGATAAGTTTAACTGTGTTTATTATAGTATCCTTGACATGATGGTATTAAAAAGATGTCATTCTATTTTTTGCAATTACATTCTCCATCTTTTTCTTCATTTTAGACATCTTTATTTCACTCTTTTTCTATATTTCCTCTAGTTGCCCTTGCCAATTAGTTGCTCTCTTCCTCTCATATTCCAATTTCTTTTTCAAATCTTGGATTGTCTTTGCAGTAGTTACCTCTTTTTCTTCTCATCCTCGAGTTCCCTTTTCAAATCATGAATTGTCTTTGCAGTGAACTCTTCTTTTTTCTTCGCATTGTTCAATTCCTTCTTCAAATCATGGAGTGTTTGAGTAGACTCTTCTTTCTTCGTATTCTCCAATTTCTTCTTCAAATCTAAGAATTTTTTTGCAGCTAACTCCTCTTTTTTCTTTGCATTGTCCAATTCCTTCTTCATATGGTGGATTCTATTACTGTTTGCAGTAGCACTAGACTCTGTTTTCTTCACATTCTCCAATTTCTTCTTCAAATGAAGCATTGTTTTTGCATTTGACTCCTCTTTTTTCTTCATATTCTCCAATCGCTTCTTTAAATTGTGGATTGTGTTTGCACTAGACTCCTCTTTTTTCTTCTCGTTCCCCAATTCCTTCTGAAAATTATCAATTATCTTTGCCTTAGACTCCTCTTCTTTCTTTTCATTCTCCAATTATTATTTTTCTTTAACAACAGAGTTCGGGTCAATTTTCAATTTATTTTTGACTTGTGCACTACTCTCTACAGACTTGAACAATTGTGCAGTAGAGGTTTTTTCATGCTAAATTCTTTTTTGGAACTCATCCAATTCTTGAGTCAAATTGTGCACTTGTTCATTCATCTTGTCTTGCTGGACAGTTGCCTCTTTAGCAGAAGAATTCTTTATCCTATTTTGCAATTATTTGAACCTATTGTTTGTTGCTTTCTCCTTGGCCTTCACATTATCAAGGTCTTCTTGTAACTTTTCTATTTTTTTTGTAAACTTTTTGTTTTCCCTCTCCACTTTCAGAAGTGTAGAGTAGACCATTTTGTTGCTCTCTTTTGATATATTGATTTTGTCAATATTTTTCACTTTTGACAAATCCATTTGAAGACTGATAACTTATATGTTGTTATGATTTATTACATTTTCTAGTGGATTATTATCTCTAGTTAGGGGCATAACAGCCATGAAGTTCATCATTTCATTGTTTGGATCATATGTTGGAAATATTCTATTAGTAGATCCCTAACATTCAACAACTGCATCACTTTTCAAAGTCTTCATAATTTTCTTATTTCTTTTGCTTGTCTGATCAAACTTTGATGCAAACTCAGTCAAACTAGAATCTAGGTTTGCTGATTCAATTGAGTGTTTGAAAGGTGAATTATTAGTTGTATTGGTGTATGCTCCTCCAACTCCAGTTAAACTTACTCCACCTAGAATTTATTTTGAGAATTGCCAACATACTGAAGATGGCACATTCCAAATCTTGACATTTTAGGACAATTTTCAAGGTTTTGTATAGAAGCTACTGGTGCATACATTGGTGAAGTAACCACTAACATTGCTTGCGGTGTAATTGTCATAACTTTTTGCTTTTTTGCACAAGGTTCATCCATGCTAGTGCTAATGCTAGTGCTAGTGGGATCAACTACAACTAGATTTGAAGATTTAACAAATAATGTGTTGGGATGACCTTCAGAAGCAAAAGTATAATGTTTTTTGTCCTTTTTAGATGAATCATTTTCAATTTCATCAGAGAGTCCAATGATTGGTTTACTTCCTCTTTTGGGTGAGTTTGGTACTAGAACTCGATTCCAAATCCCTTCACCACTTGCACCAATGGACCCTATACCTACATAACCCATTTTTTGTATCATAGTTGCCCCTTTACTATACACTTGTTTAATAGAATCACTCATTTGAATATTAACAATATGTCTGCCCCTGGTTGACCTAGAATCTTGAATACCTTGAATGTCGGCATCAAACTCGAGGTCCTTCTGTCTTTGAATATCACTATCACTACAACTACCAAAATCATATAGTACAGTTGGATGTTCTTTATTCCAATAATCGTTGAAAAGTTCATCCTCCTCAATTTACTCAAAACCTATTAATGTCTTTGTTCCACCCAAATTTTGCCTCATTTTCCAAAAATTAGTCATCTTGGTTTGACACCACAATTTAGATGTGCATACCTCTTTAATTGCTTTCAGCATAGACCTCTTAGAAGGTTGAGATGATTTCTTGTAGAAATTTAAGTATGTTAGAGGCTTTGATTTGTGTGACTCTAATATGTTCAATGTCGTAATTTGGGATGATAATTTTTTCATTGAAATATTATTTTATGTTGCATGTTTCTCTATCTCTTTCTTAACCTCATCCCACAAATCCTTTTTTTTTAACTTTTCTATCAATGGCATCTCCTAATATTGATATTTCCTCACAGAGTTCCCATTGGCAATAAGTCTTGTTTTTATTATGTTCAGTGGATCATAATTCCAATGACTGACAAAATCAAAGCTAAAAAAAGTTACCAATTTGTTTGCCACTTTGAAAGCCTTTTTTTCAAATGTGAGTCCTCTAATTGTGAAAGGCAAGAAAGGAAATATCATTTTCTTTTGTTGTCTAGTGAAAAGTTTATTTGTGCTCTCCATTTTCCGTACATATTCCTATGAAAAAACCTTTTATGTGACATGCATTGGAAGTCTGCAGGGTTCAACCACTAAACTGTAAAACCTTAAGACAATGTACTCTTCCATGAAGAACCAATCATCCAATTGAATTTGACTTCCTAATTGAATGCAATCTTTACGAGACATAGGTAATCTAGGCATCGAAGTGCCTACAATTTTTTGGTAAATAGGTGCCAAAAAGAAGTCTACAAAATGGTTGTAGTTATTATTGTTAGTAGTCATCCTCATCTTATGTGTCCACTCATATACTGGACTTGGAGTCTCTGATTTCTTCTGGGTTTTCTCATCAAACTTATAGACCTCAATATCAAGCTTGTTGTTCTCTGTCTCAAATATTAGGCGATGCTTTGCTAAAAGAAGGTAGCACAAGTAACTTGTGAACCTAAATGTCTTTGTCTTGCCTGTAGTTGTACTTTGTTTAGTCATTAGTAATTTTTGTTGCATAGATTCAACAATGTGCTGATCAAAATCATATCTTACATCTACCTTCTCAACTAACTGACCTTGACAATGGTTATTATAAATCATTTCAAGAATATTGACCCCCACTTCCTTGTTACTGTCCAATCCTAGACAAAATGATAATAAAGAAATAGTAGTTTGAACCCATGGCACAAAAATATCATACTAATAAGGAGGCTTATGGTCTATGTCTAGTGTAACACTAGTAGATAACTGAGTTTATTAAACCCTTAGTATATGAATCTTGAAAATCTCTTTCTTGTTTGTCATAAGCCTGTGCTAGTTTATCCAAGTCAATACGCTCGTTAAAGCTTTCTAGTTTAAACCCTAGCTCTAGGTATAACAGAGTGAAAATTTCACTCTCAATTATGGATAAAATTTTCTCCTGAGTGTTTTGGCTTATGCATCATAATTTTGAGTGCACAGCATTACAATTTTAGGGCAAGGGAATACTTCGGGTATAACAAGGTTTTCTAATCTAGTAACCAAAGCAGCTAGGTTATTTGTATGTGCATGAATACTATTGTTATATTTGTAATAATTTCTCCCATTCTATGGATCTTTCCACTTATTAAACAATGAATATCTAATTCCCATGATTCCAAAATCTCCATAGATAATAGGATAAAAAATATCATGACATTCATCAATGAAACCTAGGGTTTTTAGCACTTGTCTGAGTTCTATAATGTCTTTCTTTTCCTTTATGCTTGCACTCGTACTCGAGGTTTTTGACTTTATTTTTCCCATGCCTGCTATTGGTTATTACACAAAATTCTTCTTCAAGCCCTATTTAAAAAAATTATAAAGTGTAAACCTAAGATAATTAAAATCAAGATTTCTATTGCTGCAAATTGCAATGAAAAAAAATTTAAATACCCAGAATTAAGATTCAATAATTGGTGTTGTCCTATGATACTCAAGTTTCACATTTTCAGTCTTCAGAACACAAAATGGAATTCAATCAATTTTTGAAGAATTGAAATTTGAAAACTCTATCATATTTGACTCTTGACTTGGACAACTTTCAACTTCATACTCTAAAATCATAGAAGGTGAATAGTTAAAAGTTAAAGCGAAAGTATTAAGTAATTAATGGTTTGAGGTACTTTACTAATAGTATGTACAATGTACATGTAAATGACATAAAGTCTCAATAATGTAGTAATGCACATAACTATAATAATAAAAAGTAAAAATTTATTACATTAATATACATTTGAATTTTGAAAAAAAATTATTTTAAATAAATAAATTAATAAAAATTGAACTTAATTATCGACATGATTTTTGGGTCAATTTGTGGAATACTATCATTGTTATCAAGAGTCGTCCAGAATTGTGACAGTTGTCAAGGACATGTGTCACGATTCTAAATTTTTCTTGACAACAGTGATAATAGACCCAAAATTTACTCAAGATTTATCTCGGGTCGTTATCATTAGCGTCGATCTACCTTTTACTTAACAATTGCGGCATCACCGAGTTGGGATTAAGCAATAATTTTTTAAAAGACTAAACATAATTATTATTAATATTAACCGAGTCCTAACACTTAATTGAGCTTTGCAATGACTGGACACGTGTTACGATTCTAGATGAATCTAGGCACATGGGAAAATATTCTCCAAATCAACCTGAAATTCATCTCTGGTCAGCGCTCTTTTTTTGAGTCAATGGTCAAAATTTTGGGTAGAATCTTCGAATACATAGGTCCCGATTTTAGGTAGAAATAAAATTTAACTTCACTCTTTTAAAATTTGGCCCGAAATAAAGTCATGGTCGTTGATCTATCATTCATTGAATGGTCTATAGATCAAATCATGAATTGTTAAAACTTAAACCTTTCGAATAACTAATATTAATTATTTAAACAAGGTTCCATAGCAACTAAGTTTGTGGCAAAAAAATTGATAGAACTAGTAAAAAATTGGTTTAAAAAAAATATTAGCATGAAATGAATTTAAATAGTATATTAATTAATATAGAGAAAAATATTGAAATAAATATTGTTAAAGAAATTGTTATTAATTATATTTTATTTTTAAGTTTGAGCATGTCAAAATTATGATGTTAATTTAATTATTTATATATATATATACAAAATATAATTTATAATAATAATTATAATAGTTATAATATAATATAAATAAAGGATTTTCTTTTCTATTATAGAAATTATTTTCTTTTATATCATAAACTTTGTATTGTAAAGATAATATGAAAAATTCAATGAAGATATATTAAATTTTATAAAATAAAATCGGTTCAAGATATGAAATAATAATAAAATAGTTTAATTTAAATAAAATAATTTAAATTTAAAAATATAATTACAAATGCTATATTTTTATTCATATTTATTATTTAGTTTCAAAATTAAAATGTAATATAGTTTAATTATCTATAAATTATTAACATATATGGAAAATTATGATAATTGTTTATAAACTATTCTTCATCATTTAAAATATTTCATAATGAAAAAAATAAGGTGACAAGATAGGTATGAAATAAAAAATTGACACATAAATTATCAAAATTTTATTTAACTTTGTTAAGGTTATAATCTTTAGTTTTCCTTGAAATCCACTGTTATCACTCCATTTGTTTTAACCAATCAGATTTTTAAAAAGACAGTTTTAGATTTTACAAAAAAATTTAATTGGATAATTTTCAATTGAATAATTTTTTACTATAAGTCGTTAATCAAATATGAAAACATAAAGGAATTGTTGAAACCCTTTTTTTTGTTTCTAAGTTCTAACTTTATAACTATTAATAGTTAATTTTTTGTAACAAAGTCATAGACTAACAAGAACAACGATTTGAGAAGCCAAAAACTATTGATTTATTGATAATATTTTAGAATGTACAATGTACATAATATTGATTCATAGCATAGGTATAACTAATCAAATCAACCTAGTTTTACTATTTCATAATTTACATTAAAGAGCAAGGCCCAATCCAAAGAAAAAATAGATATCTGAAAAGGGAGGAAGGGAATAGGGAACAAGGAACCAAGAAATAGGGAGGATGGAAGCATCAGCGGGATGAGGGGCCAAGGGCTTGAAGCCTTCAATTAGAAAGGTCTTCATGTCCCTCCACAAGAAATCTATTGGAGAAGATGATCTCATCAAACTCGTCCAGCCATGTGAAGTCAGTCTCGCTGACGTTGTCCAACAACAACCACTTCCATAGAAAATCCCTTCCAAGTCAAGCCCACTTCCAATGTCATGCCCTAAATTTACGAGGCAAAACACAACCAACAATTTTTAATTTTTTTAAATGAACTTAAAGATAGAATGTAAAAGCCCACACAAGCTATGAATGATCCTTGCGATCATTGGATGGTAACTTTAATAGGTCATTATTATTGTTTGACATGGGTGAGTGTTGTTTCATTCTAATAATGTCTCTCATGTTTCCAAGGGGAACCAAATTAGTAACTAACATTCATTGAAAACCTAAGAGGTGGATGATGATGTGTTCTTTCAAACTTCATATCATATCCTTATAAAAGAAATTAATACCTTTTGTATGCTAATGTAAAGAGGTCTTGTGATGGCTCTAGATGTTTTGTCTCCTTCAGGTCATCATGTCACACATGCATTCATAACTAAAATTCGTTATGTTCTACTGTTCAAATTTCTTCTTAGTTGTACCTTGTCTAAGGTTCTTACCATTTCAATTAAAGGGGTAAATAATTTGAGAAAATATGGAGACTCCACAAAACATTATTCATCTCTTTTCTAGTTTGCTCCTTTCATCTTGCTTTACCATTCTACCATAATAACGTGATGACTAATTAACAACAATTAGATACTACCAAATAGATCTAACCCTACATCTGAATATCTTCCTCTTGTCATGCACTAATCCTTTAGTACATGGTTTAATAACTTTAATTATGATTCAATAACTTAAATATGATTTAATTTCTTTAGTAAAATGGGATTTAGATTAAATTCTTAAATACATGATTTACCATCTTTATCTAAACTCTTCTTAATAATATCCTAAAATTTATTTTTTGATTATTTACTTGGTTTTATTTCAATTAATATTTTATTTATTTTTAAATTATCCAATGGTACCATTATCCCAATGAAAGGAAGAATCAATGTATTTAATTAATTTTAAATTATATGACACGTCCCTAAGGACATAATATTTAAAGTCCATCACTACTAACTTCAAATTTGATTTATCCATTTGATTAAATTCACTTTCCCCACTAACCTACTTTAATCATAATTCATAAAATTTATTTTTGAATTTAGAATCGTAATAACCCCCCAACTAATAACATACATACCCTTCCACCACTCAAGATTAGAAATTAAACAAAAATATATAATAACAAATTATTTAGGAGTTATCATTTCATAACCCATCTTGTTGCCACCTACCCATTCCCAATTTTCTACACCACACTCATCACATCCTACCCTTCTCCCCAAACCCAAGGCATCTAGGCTTAGTTGTTGACTTGACAAGGTAAATATGATTGAGTTTCATTTTTAAATAGCCTACGTGGCCCAAGGTTCACACCTAGTGCTTATTCCTAGGTGGTGATAAGGATGGGCATCCTAAACTTGCAAATGTATTACAAATTTTTCACCTTTTCTCCTAAAGGTTGGCGTCAACATAGAGGGGAGTACTTGTTGACTTTTCTCAGCCCCAAATCAGCTCATAATTACCTTGTTTCATGTGCCTAGGGAATGATAGGAAAGAAGGGACACTTTTTGAAGTTTTATGTTTTTTTTTGTTTATTAGAATTTGGTTTAGGGTACACCTAGGTAAAAGGAATAAAGATGGAAGAATATATGTTTAACCCAAATTTTATTATTATTTTATATATTTTTAGTTGGTTTGTATATATAAATATATATATATATGGTCTTGTGTGATAGTGACTTGAAAGTTACGTGACTCTTATGAGTCCTTATATGCAATGGTTATAGGATAGGTATTTGTTGCATTATAGTTTTCCCATGAACGTTCTTTATTTAATATTTTATGGGTTAGATTCTAAGTACATTCTTTCTATTATTTAATTGCTTTGTAATAGGGGAGTGGATTATTTTCACTCCCCATACATTTTCCAGAGAGGAAATATACACCTAGAGTAAGACTTTTTCATAGATTGGAATATTTATTTTCACTACTCAAGTAAATTTCATTTCATTCCATCATGGAATTTTAGTGAATGTGTTGATGAGAGATGGTGTTATCTATTAGGATTTTTGTTTGATCTTAGAATCCAAAGGAAGAGATAATCATGCATATAAAATGAGCTATCAACATAGCAATTTTCTTCCACTTAATTTAGTGCACATGAACTTGCAAGCATATAACCATGTTTTAAATTGATCAATTAAACTCAAAAGTATTCTTCCACATAACATTTATGAACTATGTCTACCTATCATCTACAAATAACTCAAGGAGAAGGAACTCTTACAAATTTTCTTTCATAACACATCAAATTTCACAAGGAATATTTCCTTACAAGTAAACTTTATGTATACAACTTTTCAAATTTTCCTTCCACAATTTTAAAATGATAAACAATGATACAAATCTCTTTTACAACTCATACTCATCTTTTCATAACACATCAATTTTCAAATGACCTTTTTCCTTACAAGAAAAACATATATATACAACTTATTAATCCTTCTTCCGCAATTTCAAATGATAACAATGATACAATCTCCTTACATCACAATGGAATATTAATAGAGACTTTCAAAATCACAACCCACTTAAGATGACATGAACATTGATTTTTCTTTACACACTTGGATCTTTCCACTTTATCAAGGGTGAAACCCTAATGCCTTCAAGGTATCCATCTTCACAAAACTTGCATACACACACAAAACTAGGAATCATTGAGGCTCAACTCCCATCCTAGGCTTCTATGAAGCCATCCACTGAGCAGGTGAAACAAGAACCAAACGGGTTACACACATACATCACTTACCATAGCATGAACACTACACAAAGCACAAAACAACTTCCTCCCATGGCTTGCACAATGATTCACCATTGGAATCATCTCATATTGGGTGAAGGTGGACTCTTCAAAGAGGAGATGCCATAATCAAAGATAAACATCATATTACCATTGCATTTTGCCTCTCAAGGCCATCATAAATATCTCCTCCTTACTCACACAAAATCCCTTATATCTCCCAAAATAAAAAATGTATATGGCTTCAATGGAATCCATACTCAATGAAAAAAACAAATCCCCCATCATGAGGTAACTCTCTCAACTTCAATGTTGAGCCCAACTAAGCCCTTCACCCAAGGCTTCTCTTCCCTCCCAAGGGTGAGTGAACCCTTCACACCCATGAACACATTCACATTCAAACAAGAAAATCAAGAAGAAAACAAAACCCAAAGAAAATCTTCAAGAACGCATTGCACATTCACATTTCCACAACATAATGTCAAATCCACAATGCAAGATTCACAATACAATGCATGCTCCATTTACAAATCCTCCATACTTGCAAATTTACTTTGTCATACTCAAAGAAAGAAAGAAAGAAAATGAGCACAATTTGAAAACACCAACCTTGGTCCAAGCTAGGCTAATGATAGTTGTAGTAGAGCTCCCTTAATCTCCCTCTAAAACCTAGCTATCTCTAAACTTAGAGAGTGGGTCAACAACCACTACTTTGTCACCACTCCTCTAAAAAGACTCTCTACTAGCCTTTTTTTAGTAGGAACATCAAGCCTCCTCTTTCTTACATTGTTGCCCCTTCAAAATAAGAAAGTTGACAAAGTGGGATGGTGAGGGTACACTCATGGGGAAACCCCAAATTTCAAATTGGTTTAAAAGTGCATTGTTTAAGGGGTCCCCTAAGTTAGCTAATCACTAAAACGGTTGAATTTAAGCTCCTAACATGTTATACTACCATTAGGGTGAATTATTTTCAATAAAAGACATTTTAGGATCCCATTTAGGCCCCCTAAAATCCCTGACAAGTTTGAATTCGAAAATCAACATGATGTTGACCCATCCTAATACTCTCTCGCAAGTGGGTGTACTTAAACATTATTTGGAAGAAAAGAAAAGGACTAAGATTAAGTGACCTTGTAACCAACACTCTAGGTGACATGTCATCAATATATAGACAATTACAAGTGTCAAGTGACACACATTAAAATACATTCACTTCACCATGCCATGTCCTTAATGCATCTAAATTATGATTAAACATTTCCTCATACGATCAAACTTACATTACGAAACAAAATACTTTCACAATGAAGCTTTTGAATCTTCCAAAGATTTTACTTGATTACATTGTGTTCACATAGGTTTGGAACTTATTTTCTCAAGAAATTCTATGGTTCCACTTCCTACACATCAAACTTGAGCATCAGTAGTCCAAGGAGGTCACATAACATGTATATCATAAATGCATAATTCAATTTTTTACAAAATCCTCATTAACATAATTCAAATAAATTTTCCTTTCCTAGTCATTTCAATTATTCCATTCGAAATGTTAAAATATCAAAATCTGCATATCATAAGCATTCATCTCATAAAGCATCATAATCAAATTAACATTTCACATTGCATCAAAATCTAATAGTACCATTTCATAAAACTACATCCATGTGTCTGATCATCTCATACACAATAACATGTTCCTAGTGCATATCATAATGTAAAAGACTATTGTAGTATCAAAATCAATAGATAAAACAATCCATTGTCCATCTAAGTCTCAAATAGCTATCAAAATATCAAAGTCTTGAATATCAAAATGTAATAAAAAGTCAATGCTATGACAGGTTGGGGTGAGGCCTCACATTCGATGGTGAGTCAATTATCATTCATTCATGCCAAGCAGGAAGAGATGCTTTTGTACGATGCTCCCTATGCCTTGCTCCCAACACTTGTCTGCTACGTCTACAAAAGGGATGCCAATGCCCAGCCTCAGAACCTGCTCAACCAATACAAGAATTTAAACATCATCTTCTAAAAATATTTTTTTTAAACGTTATGTAAAAGTATCAAAATGTCTATTTGAAAGTCTCCAAGGTCGAGAAGAGACGCGAGGAAGCGGGAGGTAATATCCATGGATACAAGGTACCTCTTATCATTTCTTAAGAATTCATGGCCAAGGACCATGAATATAGCATGGCAGATAAAAGGACTTTGGGCATCTAGCTTGCAAACCATGGCAAGGACATCGTCAGGAATCCTGCCCAAAAAGGGCTTTTGCAGAGCCATTTTAGTGCATTTCAAGTGAATTGGTGTATCCATGACTAAGATTCAAGAAACTCTGCAAACTGAATTCAAATTGAAGAATTTTAGACATGATAATGAAAGAGGAATTAAAGAGGCTATTTAATGGTAGTTACATTAAATTGTTTGGCATTCACAATTTTTCATATCTTATTTTTCTGTATTCCTATTAATTTTCAAGTGTGCAAAATGTACTCACATTAATGTCAAACAATTGAAAGTGTCTGACATTGAGTACATTCCAGTTAATGGTTTCTATGCAAAACTTCTCATGTGTCTCCATTCTAGAGAATTTCATGTGACTCTAGGTCTTTTCAAGCAAGTGGCCCTGAAATGCATCTTATGTCATTGATCTCTAATTAATCAATGGTCGATAAAACTATTGTATTAACAATACAAAACTTGAAAATGATGGTGGCTGACTTGGTAATAGTGACACTGACGTAAGGATGTTAGGACATTATTAATAATAGACTTAAGATAGTACACAAGTTGAAATTTTAAGTGACTACTAATTTTCTTTCAGATTAAACAAATTTTTAGTTTACCTCTAAAGATTAGCCAAGACCATTATTATTCATTTTCCTACAAAATAAGTAATTAGCCTTTGGCATTATTAATTCATTTTTTGTAAGGGAAAAAAATAGCCATCATTTATTTATATGCCAGAAAAAAAAATATTAATTCACCACATTTAAAATGATTTTGCTACGGAAAGAAAAAAAATCTCCAACATATAATATTTTATTTCTCTATGTGGAACAAAAAAATCACCCTCGACATTAAAATTTTCCTACCCACAAAATGTTGGATTCACCAGCATTTTAGGCATTTTTTTTAGGAGGGGTTTCTTAAAGATATTACTGGTTCATACAAGCCGACCTAATGGATGTTAAGTGTTTGTATGGAAGTGTATTCAAGCTGACTTGACATTGAGCATCATATATATGCAAGGTCAAGTTGTGAATTGAATTAAGCAATCGAGAAAAATGTAAAAGAAGTGAAATGAGAAGGATATATAATTAAGGACATAGCATTCGAGTTAGAAGACTAAGATGCAAAGAATATTCTGATCAAGATGGACCAAGAGGTCAAACTAGAATAGGGATTTGAATTTGCAAAGTTAGTTGCTACATCTATCAGGTCAATCATTTTTCTCTCTAAAAATTGTAGTAGTGAAGAAATCTCTTAATAGAGTTGGCTTAACAGTCATTTTGAAAATTCTCTAACAAGGTGGAATTTCTATTTGAAGTGTCTAATAGACCTCTAAAAAGGTCATTCCTAAAAGAGTGATTTAAATCCTCTAACAGGTTCACACTTAGCTATTTGTTTTGTAACCTCTAACAAGGTTGGCTCCTAATAGGGCCCACTTCAAAAGAGTGAAAAGTTGGAACTAGTTGTATTGGTGGTTTTCCGAAATTGGGTTTCCACATTAAATCTTGGTGTCTCATGTGTTCATGTTATTTTCTTTATGCTTTACATTTCTTCAACTAAGTTACTAAAGATTAATTCACATTAATATCTCAAGACTGTTAATTGAGTTACAGTGGAATATCTAGTTCTAACCGAGCAGAGCAAGGAATTCAATTTATTAAGTGAGAAGTTTGTTTTGACACCTATGGGACTTGGAATTATTTTTGTGGTAACTAATTCACACATCCCTCTTAGTTACTCTTTTCATTTCTAAAAATTGGTATCAGAGTTGTTGGTGCTTGTAGGAAAGGTTTTAAAGACCTAAGCTAAAAATCAAGATGTCTTATAGGAGAGAGATTCCTAAGCTTAACCAAGAGAAATTTTCAACATGGAAGGAACTAATGAAGCTACATTTGGGAACCATTGGAGATATAGGTTTTCACTTCTTATTGAACCAATATGTGACACCACGAAAGCCTTTAACTATGCATTAGATGGTGGATATGAAGAATCAGAATACAATGATGATTGATATTGATTCCTCTCTCAACTATTCTAAATTTGATGAAGTCAAATATCACCCTACTTCCTACAACATGTGGAACAAACTAGAGAAGATCTATTAAGGAGATGATAATGTGAAAAGAGCCAAAGTAGAAAGTCTAAGAGGCCAGGTTGATTAGATGAAGATGAAAGAAGACAAAAACATTGCAAAATACAGTGAAAGAATCAAAGCAAGTGTAAATGCAATTAGAGCTACATGAGAAAAAATAGATGATACAATAGTAATCAACAAGGTATTAAGATCTCTTCTTCCTATTTATGTAATTAGGGTTTCAACTATTCAAGATATGAGATGTGATCTTTAAAATGATATAACTTTGGATGCACTAGTAAGAAGATTGACTACTTTTGAGTTGAATAACTTTGATAACTATCTTCCTAATACTAACAACATAAAATTTACATTCAAAGAAAAACTAACTCTTGGTAGAAAGTGATAAAACTCAAAAGGCAAATAGATTGATAGTGAAGATGATGATTTCGAGGATGACCTTGAAGCCATTGAACCCCTACTTGCAAGAAGGTTACCAAAAGGCAAAGGTAAATATAATGGTAAAATGTCATTGATTTTTTTCTCTTGTGAAGAGTTTGGTCACATTGCTGCAAAGTGTCCAAATAGATTAAAAAAAAAGATAACTAAAAACTCAGTAAGTTAAAAGGCAAGAAAGACATCAAGAGCTACAAGAACTACAAAGACAAAGGTAAGAATTCTTGTTACATTACTAAAGATTTTGATAGTGATGATGAATATGAAATGATATATATTACTGTTAAGGATGAATCAAATGATGAGGAAAATGAAAAGATTGAACTTATTTCTCATGTTAGCAAGAATGACATGTGAATAATAGACAGTGGTTGTTCTCATCACGTGACTGGTCACAAAACTAAGTTTGAACACTTGGAATGCTATGATGGTGAAAGTGTTTGATTTGGAAATAATGAGCCATTTTTTGTGAAAGGAAAAGAATGCATTGTATTAATTGATGGAATCAAATGTGACAATGCCTACTGGATAGAAGGACTAAGGCACAATCTTCTGAGTGTGGCACAACTGAACAACATTGGATACAAGGTAGAATTCATGAATGGGAAAGCCAAGTTGTTAGATGTCAAAAGAATATTAGTTTTTGGTGACTAATAAGGAAAGTACTATACCTACTTCATAAATTCTTTGGGGTTCAGCACATCGCCCTGAATTTTTTTTTTGGCTATTATTCACCAATTGACTATAATTTGCCAATTTATAGCCGACATGTTGCAATTAATTTTAACCCTAAAAAAGCAAAAATACTTGTCTAAAAGGGCTTAGGGTTAGGGATTGTTTCATAATGTGTGATGCAAATTTTGGTTTTTGCAACAGTATTGAGTTGTAAGGGATTACAGATTGTAATCAAGTTGTAATCACTAGATCATAATAATATTGGACTTGCTATTTGGTGGACATAGCCCAAGGGTTTGGGTGAATCACGTTAAATCTTGGTGTCTTACGTTCTTTTCTATTTGATTTATTGTTTTCTGATATTTTTTATATTGCATATAATTTTTATTTCTATCTGAGGTTTAATCCTAACAAGTGGTATTAGAGTGAGCTTTTTTTTAGTTATTTTCTGCAAGAAAGTCTCACAGTTGAGTGGGAGTGATGGCAGATGAGGGTGGGTTGAGGGTTGACAAGTTTAATGGGTAGAACTTTTAGTTATGGAAGATGCAAATAGAGGACTGTCTCTATCAGAAGGATTCATGGAAGTTGTTGGAAGAAAAAACTAAGAATCAGGGAACTATGACAAATGAGGATTGGGAGATTTTAGACAAAAAGAAACTTGGAAGCATTCGATTATGCCTAGCACCATCAGTGATATTTAACATTACAAAAGCGAACATGACGGAAAAGTTGATGGAAACCATAGTAAAATTATATGAAAAGCCCTCTGCTTCAAATAAGGTCTTTCTCATGAAGCATTTATTTAATATGAAAATGATAGAAGGTGGATCTGTTGTTGATCATTTAAATGAGTTTACTGCTATTACTAGTTAGTTATCTTTTGTGATTATTAATTTTGATGAAGAAATTAGAGCTTTCTTGATTTTATGTTCTTTGCTTGAAAGTTGGAATGGCTTGGTAATGGTTATGAGTATTTCTATTTTTGGATCTAATACTCTGAAATATGATGATGTGATCCATGTTATTTTGAGTGAGGAAACTCGTAGAAAAATCTCAAGTGGATCTACATGAGGAAGTGCTTTGGATGCACAAAATAGAGGTAGAATGACTGAGAGATGAAATAATTCCAAAAATCATGGGAAATCAAGAGGAAAGTCAAAGGGAAAGAGATCTCAATCCAGAGGACGAAGAGATTGCTAGTACTGTGGGAAATCGAGGCATAAGAAGAAAGATTGTTGAACTCGAAAGAAAAATGAAGGAGAAAAGTAAGAGGGAGACAAGGAGGCAAATGTGATAAGCAACAAATCTGAAGAGGATGCTCTTCTTTTGTCTTTAGAAAGTGTTGATGATTCATGGGTTTTAGATTATGGTGCTTTATTTCATGCTACACCTCATAGAGATTATTTTATTGATTATGTCTAAGAAGATTTTGGGCTTGTTTATTTTGGGGATAATGAACTTTGTTAGACTGTTGGAAAGGGAAAAGTTAAGATCAATTTATAGAATGAGAATCAATGGCTTCTACATGAGCTAAGACATGTTCCAAGGTTGAGTAGGAATTTAATTTCAATAGGACAACTCAGTGATGAGGGTTGTGTAGTTACTTTTAATGATAAAAATTGGAAGGTTTCAAAAGGTTCCCTTGTAGTAGAAAAAGGTGTTAAAGTAGGCACCTTAAACTTTTGTATAGGTCATAGTGTTCCTTCTACTTTGATTGTTTTAGAGAAAAATGAATGTTTAGGAACAATTGTTGCAATTGAGTAGGGAGAACAAATAGTTGTTGTAGATTCTGATACAACATTGTGGCACAACATACCTGGGCACATGAGTGAGAAAGGTATGAAATTACTTCATTCAAAGAAAATTTTACCAGGTTTGAAATGTGTTAATATGGTTTTATGTGAAGGATTTGTGTATAGAAAATAAAAGAGAGTGGGTTTTGTGAAGACTGAGAAGGAAAAGAAAAGTGGGAAATTAGAGCTTGTGCATACAAATGTATGGGGACCAGCTCAGGTATCTTCTCTTGGTGTCTCTCATTATTATATTGCATTTATTGATGATGCAACTAACAAAGTATGGGTTTATTTCCATAGACAAAAATCTGATGTATTTCAAACTTTTAAGAAATGAAATGTTTCGTTAAAAATGAGACTGGTAAGAAATTAAAATGTCTCAGATCTGATAATGGTGGTGAGTATTGTAGTCATGAATTTGAAGATTATTTCTCTACTAATGGTATTCATAGATAAAATATTGTTCCAAGGATTCCATAGGAAAATGAAGCGGCTAAATGCATGAACATGACAATAATGGAGTGTACAATGAGCATGAGGCTACATGTTGGGTTGCCCTTAAACATGTTGGTGAAAGCTGTCAATACTATTGTATATTTGATTAATAGAGGTCCCTCTACTCCTTTGGGTTGTGGTATTCTAGAGAAAGCATGGACTTGTAAGAAGGTGAGTTATTCTTTTCTCAAAACTTTCAGTTTTCAAGCATTTGCTCATATAGATTCTAAAAATAGAACCAAGATGGAAGCCAAGTCAAAGAAATATGTATATGTTGGATATGGCATTGATGAATTTGGTTGTAAGCTTTGAGATTTTGAAAATCATAAAATTGTAAGAATCAGGGATGTCATATTCAATGAGAAAGTGTTGTACAAAGATATGTTGCAGTAGAATGAGAAGAAAGAAGATTATTTAGTGCTAGATGATACTCCAAAAGATGATGTTTCAACACTTTCTCATGATATGCAACAATCACAACAAGGCTCAACAAGGCTCAAGGCTCAGTAGACCTCCAGCAAGATTTTCTCCCTCCTTGTACTCTATTTTACTAACAGATGTTGGTGAACCTGAATGTTATAATGAAGCTATGTAGGTGAATACTAAGATTCAATGGGAGTCTACAATGAAACATGAAATGAACTCTTTGCTAAATAAAAAGACATGGGCTTTATGCAAATTGCCTGTAGGTAAAAGGGCTTTATAGAATAAATGGGTTTACAAGTTGAAAGAAGAGGATGGAGGTAAACAAATATTTAAAGCTAGGTTAGTTGTAAAAGGATTTGCACAAAAAAAAGACAATGATTTTGATGAGATATTGTCTCCTTTTGTTAAAATGACTTCTATCCATACTGTTTTAAGTATTGTTGCTACTAAAGATTTGCATTTGGAGCATCTTGATGTTAAAACAACATTTCTTCATGGTGAATTGGATGAAGAGATATATATGGCATAACCATAGGGATTTGAGGTCAAGGGTAAGGAGAACTTAGTGTGCAGATTAAAAAAATGTTTATATGGTTTGAAGCAAGAACCTCGACAATGGTATCTAAAATTTGATAGTTTTATGCATGAGCATGAATATAGTAGATTAAATTTAGATCATTTTGTTTATTTTAAGAGGTTGAATGCTAATAGCTACATTATTTTATGTTTATATGTTGATGATATGCTTGTAGCTAGGTCTAACAAGGATCACATCAAGGGACTAAAACGCTACTTAGCACATGCATTTCTATGAAGGATTTGAGGGTAGAAAAACAAATCCTTGGTATGAATATTTGAAAAGATAGAAAGACAAGAAATTAACATTATCTCAGGCTAATTATATTGCAAAGGTTTTGCAACGTTTCTCTATGGAGAATGTTGAAGTTGTCAACACACCTTTACGTGGTCATTCGAAGTTGACAAAGGAGATGTCTCTAAAGACATAAGAAGAGTGAAAGATGTCTAAGGTACCTTATGTTTCAGCTATAGGAAGATTGATGTATGCTATGGTATGTATAAGGTCAGATATTGCACATGTAGTGGGATTCATTAGGAGGTATATGAGTCATCCAAGAATTGTGCATTGCAAAGCAGTTAAATGGATTCTCAGATGTTTGAGAGGAACATCCAGTAAATGTTTACATCTTGAGGGATCTACTACTAATTTGCAGGGATATGTTGACTCATATTTGGTTAGGGATATTGATACCAAGCAGAGTACTACAAGTTATGTATTTACTGTTGGTGGGGCAGTAGTGAGCTAATTTTCTAGGTCATAGAAGGTTAATACTTTATTTACTACAAAGCCAGAGTATGTTGCTGCTATAGAGGCAGCCAAGGAGATGCTATGACTTCAGTTCTTCATGGAAGAGTTGGGACATCCACAAAGGGATAATTATTTGCTCATAGATAGTCAGAGTGTCATTCATCTTGCAAAGAATTCAGCTCTATATTCAAAGACCAAACACATTCAGTTGTGGTACCATTTCATTCGGTCAATTTTGGATGATGGATAGTTAAAGTTGGACAAGATACATACAAATGACAATCCAGTGGATATGTATACAAAGGTAGTGACAAGGGAGAAGCTAAATTCCTCTTTAGCTTCAGTTGGTCTTTTAGACTGAACAAAATAAGAGAACAACATGGTTCAAGGTGGTTTGATCCAGTGGGAGCCTCATGGAGTAGCAACATAGCTACAGGATTAGTCTCCAAGTGGGAGATTATTAGTTTGTAGTGACTAATCAAGGAATTATTGCACATACTTCATAAATTCTTTGGATTTTAGGGCATCGCCCCAAATTTTTCATTTTGGCTATTATTCGCCAATTTATGGCCGACATGTTGTAACTAATTTTAACCCTAAAGCAACAAAAGTACTTCTATAAAAGAGCTTAGGGTTAGGGATTGTTTCATAATGTGTGATGCAAAAATTGCTTCTTGTTGACAGTATTGATTTGTAAGGGATTACAGACTGTAATTAGGTTGTAATCATTGGATCGTAATAATATTGGACTTGTTGTTTGGTGGATGTAGCCTAGGTGTTTGGGTGAACCACATTAAATCTTGGTGTCTTGTGTTCTTTTTTGTATGATTTATTATTTCTTGATATTGTTTATATTTGCATGTAGTTGTTATTTTTATCTAAGGTTTAATCCTAACAAGGAAACCTAGTTGGGACTGGCAATTAGACTAAATGTAATCTATTATATCTTGATCTCACTGAAAGTTCATGCTTTTTGGCACAAGTAGAGGAAATCTGGCTATGGATAAACAAATGTGTCATGTAAACTTTGATAACCTAGTTACCATAAGCAAGAACAAAAGAGTAAGAGGTATTCTAAATATGAAGAAACTCAAGATGGCCATGTGCAAACAATGTTAGATTGGAAAAATGGGCAAAAGTAGTTTCAAAAGTAAGAGTTACTATACACAAGAAGTCTTGGAACTAGTACATACATGTCTTTATGGACCAATAGGTACAAAGAGCTACAATGAAGATAAAGTTCTCATTTTTTTTGTTGATGATTATTCTTGGATGATAATAACGATGTTCCTAAAAGACAAATCTGAAGTTTTTCAAAAGTTCAAGTGGTATCTGGCTAGAGTTGAAAAAGAAACATGGAAGAATTTAAAATGTCTAAGGTCAAATAGAGGATGTGAATTCATCTCTAATGAATTCAATAAGTTCTACAATGAAAGAGGGATCAAAATACAAGTATCTACACCTAGTACACCTTAGTAGAATGGCATAGCAAAAAGAATAAATAGATCCATCATGGATTGTGAAAAAACACCAATGATTGAGAAAAATGTTGCAACCAAATACCAAAAAGAATCAATCAATACACCTAATCATACCCTGAATCGAGTTTAATTAAAGAAAGGTACAAATAAAACACCTTATGAATTATGGTATGGCTATAAACCTAATGTTTGTTATTTCAAACTATTTGGAAGAAAATAATATTGTTGACTGATGGAGGTATAAACAACATAACAAGATACTTGGGGGGGAAGTGAATCAGAATCTTAAGCACTTTTACTTTTCACCAATTCATTCACACACTCACTAGTTAATTTATGTATGTAGAACTTGTAATAATAAACTTTTTATAACTTGTAAAATTGATCGATCACATGCATGAAAATAAACACACAGCATAATATTTGTAACCTAGAAACCCTCCAAGGTGAAGGTAAAACTAGGGTGGGGATGACACCCACAAATCTTCACTACTACAGTAATAAAGTTAACAAGTTATGTTTACAATGTTTGATTATAAAATATTATCTACCCTATGAGGGGTCAGCCCTATTAAAAGCTTAAGAAACTACTAGGTCTCACCTTGTTAGAGGTTTTAACACTTACAACAAAGTAAAGACTCTGTTAGAAGATTTACAAAGATCTATTAAGACCACTTTGTTAAGAAATTTTGTAATGCCCCACCCAAAGATCCTTGGAAAAAAGATTCAATACACAAGATATATATATTTTAAACAAGAATGGATGCACACAACAATCAATATACAAGGATCATAAAGACCACAATGAAAGACTTAACCAACAATTTTGACAATCAACGAATCTCCAAACACCACAACCAAACTAATATGCTCAATAGAAAATGAAAACCAAAGATGATAGCAAAACCTAAAATATTAGATATGTCGAAGCATGGAAATAAGGGCAATCCCAAAGGGTACTCAAATTACCAAAATGTGTTCTCTAGAAAATAATGGAGATATCACCTATTTTCTATGCAAAAGAATACCAATCAACAATTTCATGTGAGGAAGTACCCTTCCACACGAGAAAGTGCAACAAGCCATGTGAGGATCTACCTTTCACATGAAGGAATGCTTGGTGCAACAGCTAAAATATACTGTACTAGTGTTGAGTTTCGCACAAGGAAACACAAGGAACCACGTGGCAAAATGTAATATGCAACACAAGAAAATGCCAAGTCTTGCTGCAGAGAGAGTATAATCTCGCATAAGAGAGAATACAATCTCGTGTGAGAATTTGCAACAACAACTGAGGAAAACACAAGATGAGAAGATATGAAAAATAATTCCTCCACACCGGAGAGTGCCTGATCTACAAATTGAGGCATAGACACCCGAACACCATAACTGCAAGACGGAAAAAGCATCTAACCATATGAAACATAGCAGTAAAAGAAAAGTACTAAAAGAAACATCGCAATGAATGACCATAACAAAACTCATGTGTGGTTCCTCCCAACCATAATAACATTATGAAACCTCAAAGGTCCTAGCCATCCCCCATGCATAACATCCCAAACTGCTAACTAGATAGTTGAAGTTGTCTTATGAGGGAATCACTACTAAAGCATAAGAACAAGGAAATCTAATCATGCTAAACCAATAAGCAATAAATAGTCCAACTAAGTGAATCACATCATCTAATCATATGCTAAACATCATAATATAGGAATGTTTCAAATAAACTAACATCATCTAAACATGATATACAAACATTCCAATGAAACATACTCTAGAATCTCGAATATACCAAGTGAAACATCAAGCACCAATTGCACTAGAATAATAGACCATTTTTGTACACTGGTCCCCAACAGTGGTGAAGGTAGCTATACCTCCCAACCACATGAAGCTCATAGGTTCACTCTCATCGTGCAAATGGAGATAATGATCCAACCAAAAACACACACAAAATAGATGTTCATGGCTAACACTCATACCAGACAATAATGATGATTAAAACCAAGATCGTGAGAGAATGCAAGTACTATAGGTCCTGGTCAAATGATCAATGGATAACTAGGTAGGGACTCATTGCATGGAGAGTCACTTGGCATCAGAAAACTCAAGCTCAGTATGTGTGGACTCAACTTCCCAACAGAAGGCTCTCACATTGAAACAAATTTATTATCTTAGTTTTATTGCCACCCAATATTTTATTTAGTTATCACTTAATTAAAACTTCCTCTGCCAACCCACTAGGCACAATGATCACCAAGTTGTGAGATAGAAGCCCCCTCCAATATGGTGCTACCCTATCCTACCCATACTCATCCAACAATGAGTGCCCATAGGCATGCATATTCCCAACCTAACCCCAAATAATCATAACTCAATCAAAATACAAACATGAAATCAGGCCTCACAAGTCACTCGACAAATGCATGCGCACATGCTCGTGTGTGGTGTACCACCATCGTGAAGATCATAACACAAGGACTATATGAGAATACAAGTAGAAATAATACTCAACCAAAAAAGCTTGGGAGGATAGATTCTACACGAATCCCAAGAAATAATAAAACCCTACATCATGAACTCACCCAACCACCCTCAATCTAGGAGTATGGATTCTACACAAATCCCAATAATTTAACAAGACCAAACATCATGAACTCACTCAACTGACCTCAATCTAGCAGAATGGATTCTACACAAATCCTCGTGTCCACGAAAAATAACAAAGGTCCAAAAGAAACAATAACACAAAGTATAAAATCACTCAACTGAACACAATGTTGAGAGTATGGATGTGACACACATCCCAATGCAAACATAAAAGTGCAACAATGGTCTAACTGAGATCCTACAAATAATTTAAGTCCACGACCAACATCATGCCAAGAAATCTTGAGAAAACTATGTGGTACGCAAATTGAGGCAAAACCCTCAAAAAATTCAACATTGACAAAAATCAACAAAAATATAAAATCATTCACCCCAAGGATGAATAAGCCACAAAAATTCAATAACATTCAAGTTTGGACACCATATGTAAAAACAACCAGCATAACAGTGTGAAAACTCAAACCCTCATCTTGAAAAAATAGGAAAATGCTCATACCTGCCCAACTAGGTAGAGCTAGCATACAGAAACGGAGGGGAACACTAGTTCTCAGCCTCCTAACAAATGACTACCAAAAATAGAAGTAGAAATAGAGTTCAAACAATAAAACGGGAGAGCCCTACCTCACAACCAAAAGGGCAAAACGAGAATTTGAACCACATAATAAAAATCTCATAGAAGTAGCCAAAATTTGTGGCAATCCAAGGTCTCCCTAAGTTGGATCCAACAAGACTAATCTCGTGATGATCCCACACCTATAACCCCCGCAATGAACATAACAGTAATTCCTCATGAAGAGGATTTTGGGTTTTACTCTCAAACTTTCTAATTCAAAAGTGAGAAGTGTGGGAAAAAAATCCCTTTTTGGATACTTATTTACTTTTCAAGTGAATAATGGATTAGGGTAACTAACCAGGTAACCTAGTTAAACCTTAAATCAACCCAAACAAAAATAGGCTATTCCAAGTAACTAAAATTCATCTATGGCAAAGCTATCAGAAACTATAATCAATTAAAATAAAGCTCGAAAACCAAAAAACCAAAATCAAAAAATCTTTAACAATTTTACGACAATGTGAACCTCTAAATGCATAGACATGTTCACAGGTCTAATCACATAATGCAATTCAGTCTGGATTTATCAACTCACCAAAAGGTTTAATTTAAACATTTAAATAAGATACATCGACCATACAGGGATGACATTGGTAAATATGAATAGTTGAATCACTAACTCGATATGCCACTGCTAGGGATATAAATCATGGGCACTAAAATACATGATCAAGTGCAATTGCATATAATAACATAGCCGAAGCAATAAATGCATTAAATACCTAATTTGACCATTTATTCAAATACACTAAAATAATCCATTTACATAACTCACGTTCACATAAAGCATATCAAAGAAAGAATGAAGTAAATCATCATAGCATTAAATCCACATCTAACATAATCAAAGATATGTCCAAATACCGGATAACTAAATATCCTCATAAAACATACTATCATCACAAAAGAAAGCATCACCATGTAGATATGATCAATTGAACAACAAAGTAATCTAACATGGACAATTCATTTATAATTATTTAAGCATTTAATTTTGGTTTTTAAACAAGATGAAAAGGTACTTAAAATACATAAACAAACATAGTTATATACATGACTAACCACTACTACAGGAACCTAGTCTAGTGTAGTAGGATAATAATACATAGTGCAATCTCTATACACATTTAAGAATAATCACATAACAACATCATGATACCACATCGATCCTAGAAATGACTAGCACAAACCTCAGTGAAACCATCTAACACATCATAATCTCATAAATCAGCCATAAGAAAAATTAAATCAACTAGCACAATAACATAAATCCAATCACTTCAAGGGTGTAGACCACTCATGGTCCCAATCATGATCTCTTCACAATGAAAGATCAACAAAGTTGCATCCATCGGGATGGCTTCCATAAATCAAATGGGAGAGGCATTACAGATTTACCCTTATTCAAGTCTATTAGAACTAGTTCAGTACTTGACTCTCAGTATTCTCTGTAAGTTGATTTCAAGTCTTCTCCTTGCTAACTAAACCTCTCCTTTGATATGATAATACTTTTCTTTCCTTTCACTACTCTTATTAGGTCACTTTCTCTGTTAAGAGATAACAAAACACTTTCACTGACTTATGAAGTGATCTTGATCTTTCACTTCAATATTCACATATTACTTCTTTGCATGCATGTGCTTCTCTTCTCATCTCCATGCCATACCACATTATCTAGGTTAGGATTTTCTCTATTTAAAGAGTTTTGTAAAGAGTTTTCCAGATGCTTCCAAAATAGCCTCTCCATCTGAATCATTGATCACAAAACATAGGGATCTATAATCCACTTCATTCACATATAAAACTCTCTATATCAACCTCTACAAATATTAAGTGTTCCTTCTATGTCAGCTTGAACACAATTCACCTTAAAATTTGTTCCATTCTTGACTTTTATGTAAACTCTACATTGCTCGACCTTTACTATTTTATAACTCTCAAAATTGTTGTTTCTCAATTTGTATAGTGCTCAACACATACAATGTAGCTCGACATTTGTATGCCTAAAACTGCTTGGTCGATGTTGGGCTCAACTCCAATAGAAAAACTCGATGAGAATACACTTACTCATCTCCTATAGAGCTTGGTACATACTTTCTTATGTACATGAGTCAGCCTATATAGAGTAGCTTAGTCATAGTGATGATTGTCTGACTCTGCCTTGTGAATAACTTAAGTGTTTGACACTAATAGACAACAATAGTTAGAGATACCAACAATATCCCCCTTTGACATTAGTGCAAAAAATACTCTGTCATATTTACCTCATGACTAATAAGATCTAACATAAGGTCCCCCCTTAAGTCTTATGAATTATGTCAAAAATGAATAATGAATCAAAAATGTAAAATGAACAAATCCATTTCCCTCTTTATTTATCCCTTAACAAGTCTATTTCCCAAATCCAATTCCCTCTTGTTTTGAACACTTTTTTTGGGGTTGAATGTTGAAGAAAACCATATTTGTCAATGAATGTCTTGTAAGATCAGATGATCATGGTCAATGAATGATCCCATGTGGTTCTTGCTACTTCCAAAATGTGATTCTACAACTATAGTCTTGTAGCTAAATCAATTAAGTTGTCAACCACTAAAATATTGTGATCTTCTTTGATAAGATCTTGGGATGATTACAACTCCCTTTGCATGACCTCCAAATGAGGTATCAACATTGCTTGAATAAAGACTAGTTTAGATTTCATGTTTCTATTTGCTAACTAAAGCTCAACTAATGTGTCTTGAGTAGTTAGTAAATTATTGTAATGATCTATGCTAGACCCTGATGACTATGAACTAATATTGTTGGATCTCTTCATCTCAACTTGAATCTGGTTTATTTGTTCCTAAATATCACTTGTGAATCTTCGCACATCTGACAAAATATTGTACATATGTTGTACATTTTGTATAAGTTTTATAATAACCTATCGTTTCTCTTGTAGTTGCACTTTATTCTCGTCAATAGTTATGGAAACTTTGTCCACAACCTTATTCTTGAATCTTCTTGCAAACCAATTCATAAATTTTTCATTTGACTCCATATTACCAACATTGACTTGTTCAACAAACTTTACAAGCTCTTCATCAAAATTTTGAATGTCAAAAGCACCAGCGAAAAAAAATTTTGCATCATAAAGTACCTACTTTTTCTTATGTTCTCTCCTTAACACTTCTTGTCATTTCTTCTTCGCCAAAATCTCTTGTAGCAAAATTGTTTGCTCCAAGGTGAGATTTTCCAAGTCTAATTGTGGCATCTCAATTATTTCATCCAAACTAACTTTAATATATGGTGAAGTATCCTTTATTGATTTTCCTCTTCTATTCAGTGAAGGAGTGATGATGCTCAACATTGTTGTAGGAGTTGGTGAAGGAGTTTCATTTCTTGGTCATATTGGTGCATCAATGCTCGAGACAACAATGGTCGCACGCAGTTCACCTTTACTTATTCCTTTGTTATCATCAACGTGAGGCACTAAAATAGTCTGACTATATACACTTATTTCTTTTGCCTTGATTCCTACCTCTATATTTGTGAGCCTTCATTTCTCAACCTCTAGAGTGTCAGGGGTGTCACTATGTACTAGTGACATGTTGCTTTGCAAGCTTGACACATTTGACACACTGTTATAATCATCTTTGATGTTTATAGTTTCTTCTTTTGTCTCTGCTCCCTTAGTTGACAACCCAAAAATGTTTTTCCAAATAAATTCATGTTATTGTGCTACAGCTTCAATTTTATTCTGTAAGATCCAAAAAAAAAATATTTACGAACAAATATGCTCCTATACTTTACCAAAAATGTTTCTTATTTCTCCTGGGACAAATGAGGTCTGAAAATAACTAATGTGTCAGTTCTTATATTTTTCTCTTCTTCCTCTTCTTGTTGTCATCTTCTTTCTAATCTCTCATATAAATCCTTAGGCATCTTCTTCTCAATTTCACTAGGAGCTTGCTTGTCATTAGCAGTCATATCCACCATCACCTCCTCAATTTTGGTTCAATCAGCATTATCCAATGTATCATACTTTACAAATCTAAAGCTAGATAATCTTGAAGATCTCCATAGATTTGCACATACCTCTTCAATAGACTTAGATATCCCTTTAGGTGGTCCTCTGACCAATCTCCTTCTCTTTGTTTTCAGGTCACTATGCTCTGTAGTCTTTGCTACTCTCTATTTTGTAGTCTACTCGACACTAGTAGATGCCCTGGTTCTTGGCTTATTTGTTGGTTCTTAGCTTATTTGGTGGTAGAGGAGGGAGGGGTGTCACTATTGGCTTCTTCTTAGTTCCTTGAGCCTTCGTTATTGGTAGAGTGACAATAACTAAGGATTTACCCTTGTCTCCTTTTGTTTCTTTCTCTTCCTCATCACCATTGTCTTTTTCTTCATCATCTCCAAGATCTTGTATTAACTGTAATGGATATTTTCCCTTTCCTAGGGTGCTCAGTTTTGCTTCTAGGTCTTCAATCACTCTCTTCCTTTTCTTCTCCTTAAAAGATATCTTGATATTTACAGTTATTCTTTCTTGAGCTTCCTCATATTTCCCAAAAGGTTCAGCTTCAATTTCTATCTCTTCATTCAACAATGCAACAATGTTTGCACTCACTAAATCACTATTGATTTCATAGTTAAAACTTTGTAACCAAGTCTTCCTCAGCTTCACTACCTCTACAAATGAGTTGTCTTTATCCATGAGAAAACACATGTCACTGTAACAGCTTGTGACCAATTCTTTCAGTATCCTCATCCTCATTTTTATTCATTGCTTAAATTTCTCCAAATAAGCATGCATTACATTCTCAAAATTTTCTCCTGATTGAGTAATGTATTCATTTGTCTGTCTCGTCACTAATTTTTCTTGTTCCTAAACAACATTACCAACACTAGGAAAATACTTCTAGATATAAAAGAAAATGCATTCAACAAGGGATCCAAACTTACACATTGAATTCTGTACTTTTCTTAAAGATGACAGATTTTGTGCTAGTTGTAATTTTTGTAGCTTGACAAGATCATATTCATGGTCTTTCATCACTATCTTCCATGCTTTATCCACTACCATACACGAAACATTGTTCAATCTACTTGACTTGTAGAATTTGTGAGCTATAACTCTCACTGTAAATTCTAATAGTGGATCAAAAAGTTTTTTAATGGACACACCTCATCCATTCCACTCAACTCCTATGTTTGCCTCAACTTCTTCACAACTCAAACATCATATGGTTTTCTTCTTATCTATGGTTGGATAGCCTATCACTCTATGAATCATTTTCTTCGTGATCTCCATGGGCTTGTTCTATAACAATTACTTCATGTCATAGATTTGGCTTAGAATAATCTTAAACCATTCGATCTTAAAATCCTTTGGGAATTCTAGGGCACAAGTTAACCTTTTCCTTTCAACAACTTTATATTCATCCTTCAAGATCCCTCCATTGCATAACTTCTCATATGCTTCTCTAATCTCATAGTCTCCTACTTCTTCAATCTCACAAATATAACAAATCCTAACATCATGGATCATAATAACCTTGGGTGGTAGTGAGGATAACACACCCATCAAATCTCGTTTCATTGCAATTTCTGGAATAATACAAAACTTTGTTGGAGGACAAGCGTCACTCTTCACCAATTGACTTTTACTAACCTCTTCGCTCATTTTAGTAGTAGATGAAGCTATCATTTTCACAATTAGGGTTTGAAGTCTCTTCTTTCTCCTCTAAATTAATCAACATAGTTCAAATCTTCACTTTTTCAGGTTTATCATCTAGATTGCTCTTGAAATATTTTGTTAGTTGCTCAAATTGCCAAATCGCTATGTGTTCATAAATCTATATGCAAGGTATGAGATAATGTCTTCAAAATTTGATATATACCTTCTTTTGATCAATTTAGGGTTACATTAATGTTGTGTACTCAGGTGGGTGAAAGTTAGCTATCTCGATCAATATTGTTGTCTTTTGAACTAGGTCTTTTCTTTACAGCCTAGTCTCTTCCATATCACTTGGTTTCTACCAATTTACTTCTGACATGCTTAGTCTATGTTGCAATGCTCAGTCACCATAAACAATTTTACTAATGTACGACAATCCTTCATAAATTTTTTCTTATGCATCTTCATATATGCAAAAATGAACTTTGGCACATTTCATGTAAGCAACTAAGATGACATGATCACTTCTCTATTGGATTGGGTGACCTTAGCTCCATTTGCTCCACTATTTTCATCTTTTGCTCTCTTTTTCCATTTTTGATTCATTTGCTTCTTAATTTTCTCAATGTCTACTTTACCTTTGCCTTTGTCTTTTGTTTGATTTTCTAAATGTACTCAAGTCCTACAATTCTTTCTTAGATGTCCAAATTTATGACATGCATTGTTAGGTACATTATGCTTCCTCTGATTTTTTCACTAAGGTTTTGTCTGAGATTTGCATGCATATGCTATATGCCCATACTTCTGACAGTCATAGAAGTATCTTTCAAATCTAGGTGTAGTAGATTTTCCTTCCTGGTCAATTCTAGGTTTTCTAATAATTATTGAATTTGTATCTTAGCTAGGTCATAAGTATGATATTTCTTAATAATCTTGTAAACTAGGTCAACGATAATGCATGGTATACTATTGAGTTAGCTTGACTAGTAGAATTTGTGTGCCATCACATGTATTGCAAATGCAATTATAGGGCCTATGATAGTATCTATTGACATTGCCCTCTTGTTCCATACTACTCTAGTATTTTTTTCAATTGCTTCGTTTGCATCACACCTCGTGCTCTTTGGTCTGTCTAGGGTAGGATACCCTATTATCCTATGTATTATCCTCTTTTTGATCTTTGTAGGACCATTCTCCAACCATAGTTGATTGTCATGAATTCTACTTAACATAATCTTGATCCACTCTATTTTGAATACTTGGAGAAAATCTAGGGCATGTGTTAACCCTTTTCATTCTAAGATTGTGTTCTCTTCCTTCAAGATTTCATTCTCACACAACTTCTGGTAAGTTTCTCTGATCTCTAGGTCACAAACCTTACCAACCTTGCATGTGTAACAACATCTTACATCTTGAATCATTAAAACCTTGGTTGGGATCATTGATAAAGCTCCTGATGGATCACCCTTGTATGTGATCTCAAGAATTACACAAAATGGAGGTTGTCGAATGTCATTGTTGATCAATTTAATATTAGTAACCTCTTTACCTTCCTTTCATACTCTCATGGATGAACTCATCATTTTAACTTGCTAGGGTTTGCAAAATGCAAAACAATGTAACTTGGCACAAGTGAAATACTTTTTGATACGATGAAAATTATCGTGTAGTAGTTGAATCTTGTTTGAAATCACTGGAATGCCTTTCACTATTCTCCTTGTTTCTCTTCAATCTTCTGGTAAATGCAAATGACTTAAAAATTTGACCAAATAGCCTTGAAAAAATTTCAATTAATTCTTAGTTCATGTACAGTTGTTAGCTCAATTGCTAAAGGATTTTTGATATGTTTGATCAACATAGCTAACTTGACAATCAGTACAGCTCCTTCATTACTCAGCAGTTACTACAATTCTTCCAATACTCGGCAACAACATAGAAAATAGCATAATGATAGATTGTCTCATTCTTCTAATAACTTCATTACATCTTAATACACACTAATAAATCCTTTTCATTACTTAAATTCTTGGAACTGATGCAAAATACATCATTTTAGATGTCAGTTCCACATGTTGGTCTTAGATTGGTTTTGAGAATTGAGTGTCAACACACTTTAAAAAATTTCTTGGTCAATGTTGAGTATAATATAGATGTCAAGTTATAGTATGTGACAAATTAGAAATTCAACAAGTGCCAAATCATTCAAATACCAAGCAAGTTTCAACTGCCAAGTGACAATAGATGCTGAGGCAGTACAAATGTTGATTTCCCTATGAAATTAACATGAAACCAATCAGAAAAATGGAAATATTTAAGTAGGAAAGATGGATGAATCTCAATCATAGATTCATACCTAACCCTAAGTCTCAAAACCTTTTTAAGGAGGTTAAAACCCCACAATTTAGTAATGTAAGAGAGAGGATACAAGTAGAGATTGCATGCAAGGGGAGAATAATAGTGAAGTTTGCAGGAAGTGAAAGGGGTGTAAAGACTTAGAAGAAGGATAGCATTGCAACATCAATTTATAGAATAGAGTATTAGTACTTCGAACATGATCATATCAGATCAAAGAAGGATCAAATCAGATTAGACAGAACAAGGATCTAAAATTAGCAATTGAAGATTGTAAGTTATTGGGTCAACACATTCTACTATACTTTCTAGCCATTGTATTAGGAGAATGAAAATCCTATAAAGATAGGTTGGTTTAACAACCATATTGTAAATCCTTTAACAAGGTGGCATTCCAAGTGAATGTTTGTAAATTCTTTAGCCAGGTCACTTTTAACAGAATGTTAGAGCCTTTAACAGAGCAGGCCTCTCACAAGGCAAACCATTAATGATGGTCAAACTTTGTAACCTTGACAAGTTACATATTGCTGCAGTGATAAGTTGTGGGTGTCATCCCCACCCCAATTTTACCTTCTCATTTTGGAGGGTTTCTGGGTGATCAAATGTTGTGTTGTCTATTTTCATGCATGCCTTTACTTTCATGTTATTTAGAAATGTTTCGTGCATATATTAATTTCAATTAAAGGTTTTATAGCTTAAAATTTGGTACTTCTGATTCACCCCCCCCCCCCCCCCCCCCTCAAAAGTATTATTCTCACTTGCAAATTCTAACAATTGGTATCAGAGCTAGGTTCTTACAAGGAGAAGCCTTACAACTTGAAGAAAAGATCTGGAAATGGAGGTCTACAAGCTTGGGAAGATTATAGAGAATCAGGAGATTGAGATACATCTTATTCTACATTCTCTGGAAGAAGTTAGGGAAGAATTAAGAAAATCCCTAAAGGGAAGAAAAGAAATTGTCATAGCAAAGAATGATAAACAATACAAGGAGATTGACACCTCAAAAGTGTTTGCCAATAGAGATTCCAAGGAGTTTGATGCAACAATTACAGATCTAATGGAGAAGAATAGAGCTCAAGTAGAAGATATTAGAACTCTCGAGATTGAACAAGAATCACAAATCATGATACTTTGTGAAGTGACTGAACAAAAGAAGAGAGCTATTGAATACAAAGCTATAATAGAAGATGAAAAGAGAAACCTAGCCAATAGACTAGAGGAGAAGTCAATTGAGCTTGCAAGAATTTCCAACATGCAGCTAGACACCCTAAGACAAATAATGAATTCCCATCATGAGCTGAATGTCAAGGACATTGGGATTTCCACATTGAAGATGCAAAATGAACAATTGCAAAATGACTTGAAAAGAGAAAATGAAATTACAGAGAGCTGCAACAAAACCAATGAAGCTATCAAGTACTTTGAATAGTTACTAAAATCTCAAGATTTAGCAATGACACTTTAGGACTAGGATACACTGGCACAAAAGAACGAGAGTCATCAAAGACTGCAAAACCCACTTGTCATTTTTGTGATAAAAAGGGACATACCTCTAATGTGTGTAGGAGAAAGAATTCCAATCAACATGACAAACCTAAAAACATGAGTAACTATCACAAGTGCAACAAGCAAGGACATTAGGCACATGACTGCAAGACTAGAACCATTAGAACACCAAGATTTGAAGGTCACTGCTACAATTGCAAGAAATATGGACATAGAGATTTTGAATGCAGATCTAAGCCTATGTAGACACCAAAACAACCAGCAAAGTCAAATAATCATGGACATCACTACAACACTAGGCAGAGTTGTCACTACTATCAAGAGTAAGGACATTGTTGGTCTCAAAATGGTTTTGACAATTGAGTGTCAACACACGTAACCAATTTTCACATAGAAGCTAAGTACACTATATATGTCGAGTCAGACATAACTATAATAGGTGCCGAGTGATTTTCATGTGCCGAGAAATGTTCAGGTGCCAAGTGACTTCAAGTGTCGAGTGAACCATATGATTCAAGTGATATGTAGGTGTCGAGTCATAGTTGATGCTAAGCAAGCCAAAATTTAATAGGTGTCGAGCAAACTAGAATCATATATGTGGCGAGCACCAGTAATCTAGTATGTGTTGAGTAACATAGAATCGACATACGAGTTTGTGCCTTCATAAACTTAGATGTAAACCATTGTTTGGGCTGACATAGATGAGTCTCGAAAGATATTAAAGATAAGAAAGAATCTTTTATATTTCCTATGCAATCTACATGTAGCCAATAAGAAAAATGGAGAAGGCATGTAGCCAATAACAAAAGTGCAAGTAATGAGCAGGAAATAAAGATTCAATATGGATCATAGATCCATACCTAATCTTAAGTCTTCAAAATTTGTAAAAGGAGTACAAAACCCCATTGTATGTGTGGATGAGAGTAGTGTAAGGGTAAACTACAGTAAAATTCAAACAAAAGTGTGAAGAGACTTAGAGGAATAGAGTAGCATAGCAGTATCCAATTGGTTAGAATAGAACAAGGACATCAAATAGATATCAAATCTCAGAGGATCAAGATCAGAGAGAGCAAATCAAGTGCCTAAATTCAGCAATCAAGGATTGTAAGTTATTAGGTTTATTTAGTCTAATACTCTCTAGAAATTGTATTAGAAGGAAAACCATATGTTAAAAGGTTAGCTTAACAGCTAGATTGTAGATCCTTTGAAAAGGTGATAAAATCCTTTAATGGGGTGACACTTCATGTAAAGTGTTTGTAAATCCTTTAAAAAGGTCACTATTGATACAGTGTAAAGCCTTTAACAAGGCAGGCCTTTCATAGGGCAGACCATCAGAAGTGGTCAAACATTATCGATGCAGTGATTTTGTGGGTATCATTCCCACCCCAGTTTTATCTGCTCATTTTGGAGGGTTTCTGGGTTACCAAATTTGGTGTTATGTGTTGTGATGCATGTGTTTACTTTATGGTTGTTTGATATGCTTACCTACATGAATTTTATTTTCAGTTAAAATTTATTAAGGTTAAAAGTGCGATACTTCTGATTCACCCCCCCTCTTAGAAGTATTCTTCCCATTTGATTATTCCAACAATTGGTATCAGAGAAAGGTTCTCATGAGGAGAAGCCTAACAGCTTAGAGAAAAGATCTAAAGATGGAAGTCTTCAAACTTGGGAAGATCATAGATAATCAAGTGATTGATGTGCACCTCACCCTACACAACTTGGAGGAAGCCAGAGAAGAGTTGAGAAAATCCTTGAAAAGAAGGAAGGATATAGCCATAGCTAAAAATGACACACACTACAAGGAGATTGATACCACAAAAGTGTTTGCCAATGGAGATTCCAAAGAGTTTGATGCAGCAATAGTAGAATTGATGGAGAAAATAGAATCCAAGTAGAAGAAATTAGAATACTCAAGCTTGAACAAGAATCACAAGCCATAATGCTTTTTGAGGTAACTAAACAGAAGAAAAGAGCCATTGAAGACAAGGTTATGCTAGAAGATGACAAGATAAATCTTACCAATAGACTGGAGGAAAAGATAATTGAGTTTGAAAGAATCTCAAACATGTAGCTTGATACCTGAACACAGATGATGAATGCACATCATGAGCTGAATATGAAAGACATTGAGATCTCTACACTAAAGATATAGAATGAACAACTACAAAATGACTTGAAAAGAGAGAAGGAAGTTGTAGAAAGTTTCAACAAACCCAATGATGCTATCAAGTACTTTGAGAAGCTACTGAAATCACCAAGGACTAGTAATAATACTTCAAGACTTGGTTACACCAACATTGAACAAGGAGAATCTTCCAAGACTATAGAAGAAAGGAGAAACAAAGGTAAGGACACTAAACCCACTTGTCATTTATGTGGTAAAAAAGGACACACTACTAATGTATGCAGGAGCAAGAATGTCTATCAGCATGGTAAGCCTAAGAATGCAAGCTATTGTCACAAGTGCAAGAAGCTAGGACATCAAGCAAATGAATGCAAGACTAGGACTATCAGGACACCAAAATTTGAAGGTCATTGCTATAATTTCAAGAAGTATGGGCATAGAGCTTTTGAGTGCAGGTCAAAGCCTTTGTGGACATCAAATTAGGAAACAAGAGAAGGTAACTATGGTCATCACCACAATTGGGACTATAAAACTAGGTATAACTGTCATTACTGTCAGGATTATGGACACATTCTAAAAATTGCATAAGGACACATTTTAGAGGGAATTACAGCAGATGGTTAAGTCAAACCACATTTTTTAGTTGCTTGAAGATTGGTCATATCAGTAAGAATTTTCCAACAAAGTCAAAGGCACCTAAGTCAGAAGTCAACAAAGGAAAAGACAAGGTAGATGTTGAACACATCAAAGGACAAATGAACAAGACTTGGAAGAAGAAAGATGAATGTACCTCATCAAATGAAGGATCACTTCACCTAATAGGTCAAGTGGTCACACTTCATCCAACTAAGCATGAATAGGTGTATGGGACTAATATAGAAAGCTATATCAAACATCAATCCCAAGACAAACAAACACTACAAAGAAAAAAACAACATGAGAAAAGATGCAAAGTTAAAAACTTAAAATTTTTATGCAAGTGTTGCCGAGCTATCCTTAGATGCTGAGTAAAGTTCCAGTGGATGCCAAGTAGTTAGTTGCAAACAAGTTCATAGTTGATGCTGAGTTGGGAAATTTCAATGGAAGTCGAGTTATGTTGAAATATTCAAGAGCTAACTGTACAACTATATATGCACTAAGAATTTAATGCTAGGTTCAAAAAGAGTATAAGGTCAAATTTTTATCATTTCTCATCATTTGAATGTAGAGGAAAAAAATGAGAAGAGCATAAAAGTGATTAAAGAGTAGCATTGAAGCCTTTTGCACGGATTTTGACAAGATTCAACATCATTTTCATCAATCCAAGGTATTCTTCAAGTGTCGAGTTGCACAATCATAAAGTTTTACATCCTTTGAAATCCTAGATTTACAAAATGGCATCCAGTTCTAAAAATGATGTAGGAGCATCTAGAGGTATAAGGGAAATACCTAGACGTAGTTTCTGTTTCATGTATTTTCATTTCTAGATACCCATTTGGGTCAAGTAAAGGTTCCAACTCTCACAGTTCGACTATTAGTGTTCTGAGTTAGAGTTTTTAAGCACCTTGGGATACATGTAAATGTCAAAAAAATAGGACTATGTAATTGAGCCATAATTATGGTAGTTAGAAGGTTCAATTTGGAGGGATGATGGTAATTATAATTTAGAACATTCTAAAAAAAGAATCAGGTCAAAAGGCCCCAAAGTTAGAAAGTTATTGGAGTTTTTCAATTTCTGGAGACCTCCTAAGAATGCTTCAAAGTCAGGTTTGAGGCACAAAATGACCTCGTACGGGTTTTAAAAATGGGGGATAAGAAAAGATTGTCCATAGGGCTATAGAGCACTTCGAGAGCTTTCCATAAATGTAAATGATTCATCAATCAGAGCTACGGTTCAAAAGTTATGCCTCCCGAAAGTTTGGCTACCATTTCTAGATTCTTCTATTTTTGCGCCGACTTCTAATGCGACTTCTAGAGCCTTCTATTTTGGCAGTGGATGCCAACTAGCACTTTCTAGAATGTATTCCTAATCCTTAACCTTTGGGGGTCTATTTAAGGACATTTCTGGCATTGTAAGAGGCAGTTCATAGTGGAGTTTAAGAGAAGGTACTGGGAGAAGAAATTATCTCTAGATTTATACTATTGTAAGCCCATAGGGCATGTTTTGGAGTCTTTTTTCTCCGCACTAAGTGTATTGGAATATTTTTATAGTTAATATTTTTTTCCTTTCTTGTTGTGTCCATTTTGTACTTGGGTTGTGTCTCCATCAAGTGAAATCAGAGCAGGTTTTCCTGAGTGTGTAGACAGAGCACCGAATGTGAGGCAGTTTGGACCAGGACTATGTGGTTGTGGGTTTTGAGTCAAGAAGATGCCTCCACAAAGAGAGTGAGGTGGAAGGGCAAGAGCTATTAATCCTAAGGAGGTTAAATCCCTCCAAAGTTAGGTTCAAGAATTGCAGGAGGAACTCTGTAGAGGAACAAATGTTGCCACAAGAGACAAAAGTGAGGACAACAATAAAGAAGAAGACATTGGACACGAATGGGAAGTTGAAGGGGAAGTTCTAAATCAAGCAAAAGAGAGGCTTTTTAGGGCCATTACCAAGTTTGGAAAAAATTTACAATTGATGTGGGTGTATTTTCAGGAAATCTAAAATCGGATGAGTTGATCGACTGGATCAATGAACTGGAGGAGTACTTTGAGTATGAGGATATCAAGGACCTAGATAGGGTTAAGTTTGCAAAGGCCATGCCAAAATCTAGTGACAAGAGGTTCAATTGAAAGAAATATTAGAGGAAAGGAGAAGATCACAAGGTGGAATTGCATGGTGGACAAACTAAAGAAGCAGTTCATTCCTGTTGACTACAAGCTTGATTTGTTTAAGAAGATGCATGGGTTAAAGCAAGTAGGAAAATCAATCTAGGAATATACAGAGGAGTTTTATCGACTTCTAATTAGAGGAGGGCATGCAGAAGCAAATAAGGAGAAGGTTGCTCATTATATCAGTGGGTTGTGACCTAGCATCTAGGAGGAATTAAGTTTGGTAAGAATGACCAATGTTGAAGAGGCATACCAGTTTGCCCTGCGAGTTGAAGAGAATCTAAATAAAAGATTTGAAGAGAGACAAAGAGGGCACGGTCAAGGAGGAAGGGGCAGTGGTAGGTCATCTGGAGGATGAAATGATATGCAAAAGAAAAATGAAGATGTGGGTACTAGTAGGAACCAGAGGAACGAAGGTTTCAACCGTCCCCATGATCAAGACTTTGAAGATCAGAGAGGAAGAGGTAGAGGATGTGGACAAGGTTCAGGAAGAGGATGTTTCTGTGGTACCTGTTTCCATTGCAATGAAGAAGGTCATTGTACCTTTGAATGCCCTCAATGACAAGGAAGGATAGATAGGAGAGTTGAGGTTCAAGCTAGGGTTGCTCATGTGGATGAGGATGCATAGTCATCACATTCAAAGGATGAAAAAAGAGGAGAGACTTTAGTAAATGAAAGGGTCCTACTAAGTGGTGAGATTGAACCAGGACAAAGGAGGATTCTATTTCGTACTAGGTGCAAGTGTGAGGATAAATGTTGTGATATGATCATTTATGGTGGTAGCACTGACAACTTGGTGTCAGAGGAGATGGTTTTTAAGCTAAAGCTCAAAAGAGAGAAACACCCCCAACCCTATCAGATCGCTTGGGTGAAGGATGATCATAAGGTCCTGGTAAGTGAACAATGTTTAGTGAAGTTCAAAATTAGGAGTTACCATGATGAAGTTCTTTTTGATATTATTCCAATGGATGTCTACTATCTATTGTTGGGAAGATAGTGGCAGTTTGATAGGCATGCAGTACATGATGGTCACACAAATACATACTCTCTGAAAAAGGATGGAGTTTGCCACAAACTGAAGCCCATGATAAAGGAAGGTGAAAAGGTATGTAGCACTGCTAGGATCTATCTTGTTGATGGAAGAAAGTTTTTGGATGGCATGAAACATCAGTGTATGTTTTATGCTTTGATTCCTAGAAAAGATAAGGAAGGTATTAGTGAAATACCACTTGAAGTTTTAGATTTACTAAGTGAGTTTGGAGATATCATCTCTAATAATGTTCCAAAAGGATTGCCACCAATAAGGAAAATCAGTCATCAGATAGATTTAATTCCTGGAGCTAGTTTTCCTAACAACGTTGCTCATAAGATGACTCCTACTGAAACTGAGGAGCTAAACAGACAGGTTTAGGAGCTATTGAGGAAGGGTTTGATTTGAGAGAGCCTGAGTCCATGTGCAGTACCTACAGTACTAGCACCAAAGAAGGATGGAGAGTGGAGAATGTGTGCAGACTCTCGAGCTATATATAGGATAACCATCAAGTATCAATTTCCTTTGCCAAGAATGGATGATCTTATGGATTGCTTGAGTGGAGCTTAGTACTTCACAAAGATAGATCTCAAGAGTGGCTATCACCAGATATAGATACGAGAAGGAGATGAGTGGAAAACTTCCTTCAAGACCAAGGAGGGTCTTTATGAGTGGCTAGTCATGCCCTTTGGATTGATGAATGCCCCAAACACCTTCATGCGGCTTATGAATGAGGTACTTAAGAAGTTCTTTGGAAAAAAATTTATTCTCTATTTGGATCATATTTTAATTTTCAGCAAGACCTTGGAAGAGCATTTATTGCATATTTTTAGTGTCCTTGAAAGGTTGGGGGAAGAGAAACTATTAATTAATTTGAAGAAGTGTAGCTTTGCTAAAAAAGAGTTAGTCTACCTGGGGTTTGTTGTATCACTTGAAGGTCTCAAAATAGATCCAAAGAAGGTAAAAAGCCATCTTGAAATGGCCTACTCCAAGGTTTGCTACTAAGGTGAGATCATTTCATGGTTTGGTTATTTTTTATAGGAAGTTCATTAAGAATTTCAATGGCATATGTGCACCCCTGATTGACACAATAAGAGGGGATAGAAAAGAGTTCAAATGGACTGCGGCAGTTGTGAGAAGTTTTGAATTGTTGAAGAAGAAGGTGACAGAACAACTTGTGTTGGCACTTTCTGATTTTAGTAAGGTGTTCCAGGTGGATTGTGATGCTAGTGGAAATGCTATTGGGGTTGTATTGAGACAAGAAGGTAAGCCTATTGCATATTTTAGTGAAAAATTGAATGATGCAAAGAAGTATTTTGTTTATGATCAAGAGTTCTATGCAATAGTTCAAGCCTTAAAGAAATGGAGGCATTATTTATTGCCAAAGGAATTTGTTTTATATACAGATCACCAGGCATTACAGTACCTAAATAGTCAAGGTAAATTGAACCAGAGGCATATGAAGTGGGTAGAGTTCTTGCAGAGCTATACATTTGTGTTGAAGAATAGAAGTAGAAAGTCTAATAGGGTTGCAGATGCATTGAGTAGGAGGTAGTTGTTGCTTATAGTAATGCAAGTTGAAGTAATTGGGTTTGATGAACTCAAGAATATGTACCCTGAGGATCCTAATTTTTTTGAAGCATGGAAAGCTTGTAAAGAACCTGTTGCTATAAACAGAACCAAGTGGCTAGACTATTTGATTTAGGATGGTATGTTGTTCAAGGGCAGTCAATTGTGCATTCCAAGGAGTTCCATGAGGAAAAATTTGATTAAGGAGAAACACAATGGAGGGATGGAAGGACATTTTGGTTGAGATAAGACCATTTCCATTCTTAGAGAACATTATTTTTGGCCTCAAATTTCACAGGATGTGAAGAAGTTTGTACAGAGTTGTCAGGTTTGTCAAGTGGCCAAGGGATTTAGTCACAATACTGGACTATATCAGCCATTGCCTATTCCATCAAAGCCATGGGAGGGCATAAGTATGAATTTTGTTCTTGGATTGCCAAGGACACAAAGGGGTAATGACTCAGTATTTGTGGTGGTTGATAGGTTCCCCAAAATGGCACATTTCATTCCATGCCACAAAACTCATGATGTTTTCCATATTGCAGACTTATTTTTCAAAGAGGTGGTGAGACTACATGGTCTCCCAAGGAATATAATTTCTGATAGAGATACTAAATTTGTGAGGTATTTCTAGAGAACATTGTGGAAGAACTTGAGAACGGACTTGAAATTCAGTTCCACACATCACTCGCAGACCAAACATAAGTGGTAAACAAAAGTCTGGGAAATTTGCTGAGATGTTTAGTTGGGGATAAGCTCAAGGGATGGGATTTGATTCTACCACAAGCAAAATTTTCTTATAATAACTCTATAAATAGGAGTACTGGTAGATCACCATTTCAAATTGTATATGGTAGTAGCCTAAGGACTGCACCAAAATTGATGAAGATGGAGCAAGGGGAGAGGACAAATGTTGAAGTAGAAGAATTTGTTGAACATATCAAGCACTTACATGAGGAGTTCCAGGCACACATTATCAAGATGAATCAATAGTATAAAGCTAGGGCTGATCAAAGGAGAAGACATAAGGAGTTCCAAGTAGGGGATCTAGTCATGGTACACTTGAGAAAGGAAACATTTCTAGTAGGTACTTACAACAACCTGAAGATGAAGAAATTTGGCCCTTGCAAAATTCTGAAGAAACATGACTCAGGAAATGCATATGAGGTGGAGTTGCCAAATGGAATTCACATTTTTCCTATCTTCAACATTGCAGACTTAATAGAGTATCATGATGATGGTGCAAATGAGGAGTTGATGCTAGAGAGCCATTTCCAATTCTTACTTCTAAGAAGGAGGAGATAGAAGAGATTCTAGATAGTCATGTGGGCAAGAGTACCAGAAATAGGAAGTATGAAGAGTACCTAGTTAAGTGGAAAGGACAACCAATAGAGGACTCAACTTGGATATCAGCAGCTGAAATTTCCCATTTGTGATTTCCTCTACCATCCATAAAGTGACAAGGTCACTTTTCAATCTACCCTAGGTGTCTGATGCAGGAGCATCCAGAGGTATAAGGGCAATCCTGTGTCACCCAAAAAAAATACCTCGACATAGTTTTTGTTTCATGTGTTTTCATTTCTGGATACCCATTTGGGTCAAATAAAGGTTCCAACTCTCACAGTTCGACTATTAGTGTTCTAAGTTAGAGTTTTTAAGCACCTTGGGATATGTGTAAATGCAAAAAAAATAGGACTATGTAATTGAGCCATAATTATGGTGAGTTAGAAGGTACAATTTGGAAGGATGATGGTAATTGTAATTTAGAACATTCCAGAAAAAGAATCGGGTCAAAAGGCCCCACGATTAGAAAGTTATTGCAATTTTTAAGTTTTTGGAGACTCCTAAGAATGCTTCAAAGTTAGGTTCGAGGCACAAAATGACCTCATATGGGTCTGAAAAATGGGGGATGAATAAAGATTGTCCATAGGGCTATAGAGCACTTCAAGAGCTTTCCAAAAATGTAAATGGTTCATCAATCGGAGCTACGGTTCAAAAGTTATGTCTCTCGAAAGTTCGGCTACCATTTCTGGATTCTTCTATTTTTGAGCTGACTTCTAATGTGACTTCTGGAGCCTTCTATTTTGGCACTAGATGCCAACTAGCACTTTCTAAAATGTAATCTTAATCCTTAACCTTTGGGGGTCTATTTAAGGACATTTCTGGCATTGTAAGAGGCAGTTGGAGTTTGAGAGAAGGTACTAGGAGAAGAAATTATCTCCAAATTTATACTATTGTAAGCCCATAGGGCATGTTTTGGAGTCTTTTTTCTCTACACTAAGTGTATTGGCATATTTTCATAGTTAATAAAGTTTTCCCTTTCTTGTTGTGTCCATTATGTACTTGGGTTGTGTCTCCATCAAAAAAACTCCAAGGAAAAGGAAGGTTTTGAGGTCCAATTGGTTAGCAACGAGGTTAAACAACCAGAGTTTAGGCCAACTCCAGAGGTAGCCTACAAAAATGACCCTGTCGGTGCATTATCCATGATTCTGCCCAAAGTCATAATGGTCTAGGATGTAAGAAAATGTTACAATTGTAAGATAGCAGCAATAGGAGACCTGGAAAGTTTTCAAGCATATGATAAACTATGTGATAATAGAATATTGAAGGATGAATTTCAAATTGTTGAGAAAAAGGGTTTAACCCATGCCCTAGTTTACCCCACAAGTTTTAAAATAGAATGGATAAGAATTGTTTTTTGTGGTTAGAAGGAGGACCTGTGAAGATAATGAAGAGAATAGTGCATAGGGTAACAGGTTTTCCAACACTAGATCAGCACAAGACCCTGCATATTGATTCTAAAGAAGCCATTAAAAAGAACACCAGGCTAAATGGAACAAGAGGGGCATGGCCATTGACACAATCACAGATCCCCTTTAGGACTTTGCTGTAAGAGTGGTTTTTCACAAGTTCTATCAATCAAGCAGATTGAATAGTGTACCATGTATTGCTATGGACATGGCATATAAACTTTTCAAGAAAGATCATACATATGGTCTAGCAGAATTACTATTGCAGCAAATCATGGAGAATTTGGGAGCAATCAGAAGATCAAAAGGTGCTTAGTGTAAGTTTGGTTCAGTTCTTGTTTGCATATTCTTCTATGTTTTGGAAGAGTTTCCCTCTTTTGGAAAAGTTAACTGGAAATTAGATAAGTTAGCCATTACTCAAATTGAGTATATTGAGAAAATGGGAGACAACTTTGACTCTCTTATGACTAGTTATTTTGAGAATTTTAAGAAATCCATGAAGCAAAGACTGAGGATACCAGTTTCCCTAGTGGATCAGCATATCAATAATATTTGCTTCTTAGTTGACATTGATTACACTTATCTCCAAGCAGTAGTTCGAAGGGTTAGGTGGCTAAGGCCATTGGGTTATGAGATAAACATTGATGAAGCATCAACAAAAATCACAGCATTGCTTGCAGAAGAAATTGATGAGGTACACCACTTTGGAACATATGATGTTGTGCGTTCCAAGGTAGATATGGAACTAAAAACAGCCTCCACCTTAAAGAAGAAGGATAAATTGGTAAGGAAACTAAAGAAGAAATTTGGAGAAGGTATTGAAGGGGCAGCAGATGCAAAGGATGTAGATGAGGAAGAAGATGAATAGGCAAGGCCTATTGGAATTAACACAAGGCTTAGGTGAGGATAAAAAAAAAAAAAAAGGTGCAAGGGAAGAAGAAGCCAAGGAAGCACCATCACAAGTCAAGTCTAAGAAAAGAAAGGCTAAAGCTCAGCCTACAGCCTAGCCCAAAGCCAAGAAGGTTGCCCAGACAACCCAAGCCAAGCTAACAATACCAATGACAAGAGCCACTACAAGGGCCTCAACTCAAAAGGCCAAGGAGAAAGTGAAAGAGAAGAAGAAGGCTACTAAGTAGACTAGTGCAGTGCAAAATAAACTAGGAAGTAAATATGTTGCACAACCAGAGTCTAAGGATGAAGAAAGAACAAAATCATAGGACATCAGCTAGTTTAGAGTGGTAAGTCATCCTCCCAAGTCACATATTGATAAAATTAAGTAGAGAATATTAGAATAAGATAGAGGAATTAGTATATGCCATGATGGCAGAATTTGAGAATACTCCTCTTGAATTAGAGAGCACTATGCCCAAAGATTTTTATGAAATTGTTGAAAATAAGTGGCATTATTGCCTGAAAATGGAAAAAGAAATAAGAGAATCCACACTGGCACAAGTGATGCTAGAATTGACTAGAAGTCAAATTGCTAAGGCTAATAAGAAACGTGGGGGCAAGTTTGCACCAAAGTATAGAGCCTTTAGCATTTTATAGAATAAAATTGAAGAAGTCCAGAAATCAATAAGATTGTGGAAGTCAATATACAACTTAATTGATGAAAAGGATGGAGAAGGAGAGAAGGATGCAAAAGCAAATAAGGCAAAGGCCAATAAGAAGGAGAAGAAGAGAAAAAAAAAAAGGAAGAAAACGAAACAAAAAAAGGAGAAGAAGAGAAGAAAAAGGAAGAGGAGAAAGAAAAATTTGAAGAGGAGGAAGTAGAGAAAAAAGAAAAAATGGCAACAGCTAATGAGCAGAAAACATATCAAAGTGTGCAAGACACACAATTGCCACCCCCTATCCCTCCTCATGTCATCACCATATTTGCAGATACTATAACTCTGAAAGATGTTCCTGACAAATCTTGTCAAAACATCAATCCTTTAATTTTAGAGGATCTCAAGAAGATCCTTCACCAATCAACTCTACAAGCACAATTATGCACAAATCCAGTATTGGTAAGTGTGGATGAGTTAAAAAAGGCAGTAGAAAAACCAATTAGAGACAAGGTGAATCCACAAGAATCACCTTTTACCATCTCTACAACTACTAGTGGTCAACTTATAATGCTTCCACCAACATTTCCAACAATTGACACAGGTGATACCATGTAGTAGAAGCCGAGTGCAGAAGTGGAGAAAGATACAACAATAGGTCAAATAGGACAAATTTCTACATCTAATCCTACAATACAAACACAAGGTACACCCCAAATAGTTGTAATTGATTAGGGGAAACCAGATGAGGAAAAAGACACATCAAAGGAGGAGGAGCAGGCTGTCATACAGACATTGGTTAATCTACCAACTACTAGCACTCCTACACAAGTCCTTCAAAAGTCGAGCACTAATGCAATGCCATTGCAAATTTTTGCACTAGGCTTGAGCTCAACAAAGGTGACAAGGGTACTTCACTATGGAGACCTTGAGCTAGATGAAGAGATAGTCATACCTAGCTATGACTCAAAAATAATAAGCATTGAACAAATTACTGAGATGCAGGAAGCCTTGAACAGGAGAAAAAGGTAAGACATACTTAGGAAGGAGTATAAACAAAAGCAAGCATTACATGAGATCAAGGACATCTTTTTGGATGTCTTCAGCTTGCAAACACTTGATGAGACCAAGACAATCGTGGAACAATTGTCAGAAATTGTAGAACAGGTGACAAATGAAGACTAGGAAACCAATGTAAAACTTATGGAATGGTTTGAGAAGAAATTCTAAGGGAAAGTAAATGAGAAAATAGATAGTGAAATAGCACTATCCCAAGTTGCATTGGCTAAAAAGATTGAAAAGGTAAAAACTGTACTTGAGAATATATTCTCATTGTACAAAAAGTTGTGTTATTTTTCCTATTTCACACAAGAGACAAGCCAAAGAATATTGAGCTTGGAGCAAAATCTAAAGATTTCTAGCATCTAGCTACCAAAAGACCCAGCTTAGAGTGAGAAGCATTTTTTCCAAATATTTCACATACAAAAAGAATTAGCTGCACTAACAACTAAAGAGGCCGATATTAAGGCCAAATTGATGTAGATATAGTCTTCCATAATCCCACACTTGGAAATACTCCATAAAGAACAACCCTATGTTGAGAATGTGCTAAAGAAATATCCTAATCTTTCTACTATGGAGGGACTTGTACATCTTGCTACAAAGACTGTCATCCAGTACAAGTCATTGGAAATTGCTTCGAATAATTGGGATGCAACTCTTAAAATGTTTATGGAGGTAAATAGTATATTTTTGGCAAAATATGGTCTTAACCCTTAGCACCCTTTGACATAAGTGTCAAAAATGGGGAGATATAATAAAAGGGGAGATTAATAACTAAGGGGGGGAATACTAAGTAATTACATTTTTTCATTCATTTGGAGAATAAAGGGGGAAAGATTGTACATATCCCATGGTAGCAAAAAGGGGGAGATATGAATAAAAATTTGCAAGTGCAGAGCAAGCAAAAATAGAACAGACAGAACAAGTCAACAAGTAGGCATAGGAAAACAAAAATAGGGAAAAGGCAAAGAGTGTTAGATACATCAACAAATTCAGCTCAAAATTTTGGTTACAGGAGTAGAAATGGCACATAAACTTAGGGGGAGTTATAAGAATTTTTGAAGTTTATTGTTCTTTACAAAATTTTGAACAAGTTTTTGAAATTTTGTATATATGCCAAATAGATTGGATAATGTACTCATAAGACCAAGTATAACGCTTAGTTAAGTGTTTTTGACACTCATGTCAAAGGGGGAGATTGTTGGTCTCATAATGGTTTTGACAATTGAGTGTCAACACACTTAACCAATTTTCACATAGAAGCCAAGTACACTATATATGTCAAGCCAAATAGAACTACAACAGGTGTCGAGTGGTCTTCATGTGCCGAGCAATCTTTAGGTGCCGAGTGAACAATATGAACCGAGTGATATGTAAGTTTCGAGTCACAGTTAATGTCGAGCAAGCTAGAATGCAATAGGTGTCGAGTGAACCAGAATCATATATGTGTTGAGCACCAGTAATCCAGTATGTGTCGAGTAACACAGAATCAACATACGAGTTTTTTCCTTCACAAACTCAGATGTAAACTGTTGTTTGGGCTGACATAGATGAATCTCAAAGGATATTAAAGATAAGAACTAATCTTTTATATTTCTTATGCAATCTACATGCATCCAATAAGAAAAATGGAGAAGGCATGCATCCAATAAAAAAAGTGCAAGGAATGACTGGAAAATAAAGATTTAATATGGATCATAGATCCATACCTAACCCTAAGTCTTTGAAATCTTTAAAAAGAGGACAAACCCCATTGTATGCATGGATAAGAGCAGTGTAAGGGTAAATTATAGAAAAATTCAAAGACAAGTGTGAAGAGACTTAGAGGAATAGAGAAACATAACAGTATCCAGTTGGTCAGAATAGAACAAGGACATCGAATAGATATCAAATCTCAGAGGATCAAGATCAAAGAGAGCAGATCAAGTGCCTGAATTCAACAATCAAGGATTGTAAGCTATCGGGTTTATTTAGTCTAATACTCTCTAGAAATTATATTAGAAGGAAAATCCTATGTTGATAGGTTAGCTTAACAACTAGATTATAGATCCTTTGAAAAGGTGATAAAATCCGTTAACAAGGTGACACTTCATGTAAAGTGTTTGTAAATCCTTTAAACAGGTCACTATTGATACAGTGTAAATCCTTTAATAGGGTAGGCCTTTGACAGGGCAGACCATTAGAAGTGGTCAAACATTATTGTTGTAGTGATTTTGTGGGTATCATCCCCACCCCAATTTTACCTTCTCTTAGAGGGTTTCTGGGTTACCAATTTTGGTGTTATGTGTTGTGATGCATGTGTTTACTTTATGGTTGTTTGATATGTTTACTTGCATGAAGTTTATTTTTAGTTAGAAGTTTTTAAGGTTAAAAGTGTGATACTTCTGATTCACCACCCCTCCCCCCCCCCCTCTTCAAAAGTATTCTTCCATTTGATTATTCCAATAGACACATCCCTAAAAATTGCATAAGAACACACTTTAGTGGCAATTACAGTAGATGGTTGAGCAAAACCACTTTTTTTGATTGTCTAAAAATTGGACACCTTAGCAAGTATTGCCCAACAAGGTCAAAGGCACCCAACTCTGATTTAAACAAAGGAAAAGGGAAAGTTGATGTTGAACACATTAGAGGAGAAATGAATAGAACATGAAAAAGAAAAGATGGAAGCAACACATTCAATGGAGGGATCACTTCACATAAAAGGTCAAGTGGTCACACTTCATCCAACTGAGAAAAAGAAGGTATGTGGAGTTGATATTTAAATGTTTTATCATACATCAGTTCCAAGACTAAGTCAATACTGAAAAGAGTAGATCAGCATGAATAAAGATGCAAAGTTAAATCTTCAAAATTTTCATATTGTTTCTAAGTAAGAAAGGTTGCCTTTAGTTGCCAAGTTATCTACCCAAATCAGTAGAAGTCGAGTTAGTAGTGGATGTCGAGTGAAAGGAAATTGCTATTGAAGTCGAGTAAGGGAAACTTTAGTGTATGCTGAGCTTTGGAAAATCAATGGAAGCTGAGTGAAACAGAATTGCATAAGGAGTCGAGTGGACAACTGTATATGAACTAAGCATTAAATTCTATGAAATGAAGGGTATAAGGTCATGTTTTCAATCATTTTTCATCATCATGAACACAGAGAAAGAGCAAGAAGAGTGCAGAAATAGTTTCCAGGCACAGATTGAAGCTTTTGCGAAGATTTCAGGCCAATATTCAGCATCACTTCATCAATTCAAGGTATTTGCACTAGTGACGAGCTATGTAGTTAAACCATTTTAACATTTTGAAACCTAGTTTGAAGAAATGGCATCTAGCTCTAGGAAACCCTAGGTTAAAGAGTCGTTTGAGGTTCAATTAGTTAGTAATGAAGTTAAGCAACTAGATTTTAGACCAATTCCCAAAGTTGCTTATAAGAACAACCCTACCGAAGATTTATGAGTGATTCCACCCAAAGTTGTGATGGTAAAAAATGATAGGAGATGTTATAATTATTAAATTGGAGCTATAGGTGATATGGAGATTAGGGAAGCATACAATAAACTGTGTGAGAATGAAGTATTGAAGGAAGAGTTTCAAATTGTTGAGAGAAAGGGCTTAACCTGTGCTTCCCTACTATATTCAAGATTGAATGGGTATGAATTGTGCTTAGCAGAATCCATGATGGACATCTATGGTTGGAAGATGGACCCATTAAACTGTCTAAAAGCATTATACATAGAGTAACCAGGTACCCTACCCTAGAATAGCCAAAAACCCTAAGGAGTGATTCTAAAGAGACTATAGAGAAGAACACTGGTGCAAAGTGGAACAAGAGAGGGATGAAAATCAACACCATCAAAGATCCTCTTGTAGAATTTTTTGTTAGAGTCATTTCCCATTAATTTTACTAGTCTAGCCGACTCAATAGTGTACCTTGTATTGCAATAGATGCAAGATACAAAATTGTTAAGATAGATCATACTTATGATCTAGTTGAACTGCAACTACAACATATCATGGAAAATTTGGGAGCCATAAGAGGGTCCAAGGGTGCTCAATGTAAATTTGGAGCAATTTTGATATGTTTATTTTCCTATGTTTAGAATGAATTCCCCTCTTTTGGAAAGGTAAGCTGGAAGACAAACAGGTCAATAGTAGTACAGGTTATAGATGGGGGCAAATTCTAAAACTATTATGACCAACTATTTTGAAGTCAATGAAACAGAGACTAAGGATACCTATTTCTCTTGTTGAAAAACACAGCAATGACATATGTTTCTTAGTTGACATTGATTTCACATACATCCAAGTAGCAGTACCAAGTGTGAGATGGCTAAGGCCACTTGGTTATGACATCAATATTGATGAGGCATATGTAGTAATAAAAGCTTTACTAGCAGAAGACATTGACAAAAGTGCTCAACCTTTTGGCACTTTTGATGTTGTAAGATCCAAGGTGGATATGGAATTGAAAACTGCTTCAACCTAGAAAAAAAAGGACAAATTGGTGAAGAATCTTAAGGCAAGATTCGATGAAGGCGCTACAGAAGGTGACAAGGATGATGAAGAGGAAGGTGAAGATGGAGAAGAGTAGGATCAAGGCCCACTTGCACTAACCCAAGGCATGGGAGAAGATGTAGAAGAGGTAGAAGGTGACAAGGAGGAAGAACAAGACAAAGAAGCATATGCCATGCCTCAGCAAAAGAAAACAAAAGCCACCACCAAACCAGCTACCAAGCCAAAGAAATTTGTTAAACCTAGCCTAGCAAAGCCTACCACAAGGGCCAGCAAAAGAGAAACATCAAAGAAGGCTAAGGAGAAATAAAAGAAGAGGGCCACTGAACAAGAAGGTATAGCCCAAAAGAAATAGAGAAGAAAATATGTTGCACCCCCTGAATAAAATGAAGAAAGAACAAAGTTTGATGACAATGAGCAATTCAGAGTGGTAAGTCATACAACCAAGTATGATTTGGAAAACATATGTGACAACATTAGGGATAATACAGACTTATCAAGTTTAAAAGGTATTGATTTTAATGATTTGAATAGAGAGGAGCAGAACATGGTTGAAGAGTCAGTCTACACCATGATGGCCAAATTCAAGAAAACTCCACTTGAACTTGACAATACAATGCTTAAGGAGTTATATTCCATTATAGAAAATAAATGGCATTATTGCCTCAATATGGAGAAAGAAATAAGAGAGTCGACATTGGCTTGAGTAATTCTTGAACTCACTAAAGGGCAAATAAGAAAAGCAAATAAGAAGCATGGGAGAAAATTTGCACCCAAGTATAGAGCCTTCAGTATATTACTGAATAAAATTGAAGATTTTGTGAAAAAGTCCACTCAAATGTGGAAATTGATTTATGGGCTGACAATTGTAAAAGAAGGAGAGGCAGACCCCTTTGAGGGTAGAAATAATGAAGAGGAAGAAGAAAATGATAAGGAGGAAGAAGGAGAGAAAAAAAAAGGTAGATGTTATAGTGGAGAAGGAGACACAAAAAGATGAAATAGCAACTAGTGAGGAGCAACAGTAGGAACAAAGTGTGCAAGACACACAATTGCCACCACCAAGTCCTCCACATGTAACTCCCACACTTGCAAATACAATAACTATACAAGATGTTCCTAACAACTCTAGTTAGAACATCAACCCATTGACTCCAAAGGATCTTAAAAAGATTCTTCACCTGACCACACTACAAGCACAATTGTGTACAAACCCAGTCTTGGTGAGTGTGGAAGAATTGCAAAAGGTTGTAGCTGATATCACAAGGGATAAGATGAATCCACAAGAACCACCCTCTCATATCCCAATAGCTACAAGTGGACAACCCCAAGAGCAAGTTGCACAAGACACATCTACAAAGGTTGACTCCACAGTTCAAATCTTGATAACTGAACAAAAGATGCAAGGGACAGAGGAGACAGAGCCAACAAGGGAGTCAACAAGACAGATAGATACATCCATCTCTACAGCACAAGCACAAGGTGCAGTTCTAAAGATCACTATAATTGACAAAGAAAGAACAGAGGAGGAGACCCCTAAGGAGAAGGAGCAAGAGGTAATACAAATATTGATAAATTTGTCTACAACAAGGACTCCTACAATGCCTCAGAAGCTAAGCATTTTTGCCATGCCACTACGCATATCTGCATCAGGTTCATGCTTTACAAGAGTTGCAAGGGTGCTTCACTATGGAGACCTTGCACTGGATGAGGACATAGTCATTCCCAAGTATGACTATGAAAATATGAATATTGGTCAGATAAATGAAGTGCAAGAGGCACTTGAGAGGAAGAAAAAGCAAAAGATACTCAGAAATGAGTATAAATAGAGGCAAGCTTTGATTGAGATTAAAGACATCTTTCTAGATGCCTTCAGCTTGCAGGTACCTGATGAAATCAAGTCTATTATGGAACAACTATCCAGTATAGTGGACCAAGTACAGAATGAAGACCTTGATGCAAATTCAAAATTGTTAGAATGGGCTAAAAATAGGTTTCAAACAAAGGTAAATGAAAGAATATTAGGTGAAATAGCACTATCTTAGGTGGAGCTGGCCAAGAAGATTGAGAAGTTAAAAGCAATACTTGAGAATATATTCTCATTGTACTCAAAATTGTGTGACTCATCAATTTTCACACAAGAAACTAGTTAGCAGATAATAAGCTTGGAGAGGAACCTTAAAATATCAAGCATGCAATTACCTAAGGATCCAGCTTAGAGTGAGAAGCATTTTCAAACTACGCTTCACACTTAGAAGGAACTAGCTGTGTTAGCAAAAAATGAGGCAAATGTAAAGGCCAAATTGATACAAATTCAATCTGCCATCATGCCACACATGGAAATTTTGTAGAAAGAACTTGCCTATGCTGAAAATGTGAGTAAGAAAGGCCCCAATCTTTCTACACTAGAAGGTCTAGTTCACCTTGCAGTAGAGACAGACATCCAACTTAAATCACTGGAAATTGCACTAGACAATTGGGATGTTGCTCTAAGGATAGTAATGGAGGTAAATAAATCCTTTTTGGCTAAGTACTCAGTTAATGTATAGAACCCTTTGACATAAGTGTCAAAATGGGGGGAGATAAAATTTTGGATAATTATAATAAAAAGGGGGAGATAAAGATAAAACTAAGGGGGAGATAAGAAGAGAAATAAATAAGCCAAAAGGAAATTATAACTAAAAGGGAAGATGTGTGGAAGGGGGAGTAAAACCAGAGTAGGGTAGATAAAATAGAGTAGATAGATCAGAATCAGCATTCACCATGAGACAAATCCAACATGAGAAGTTGTGGATTTAGCAATGGCACATCAACTCAGGGGGAGATACAAATTTTGAGGTATCTTCAACAAATTTTGAACAATTTTTGAAGTTGTGTGTGTGTGTGTGTGTGTGTGTGTGTGTGTGTGTGTGTCGAACAAAATGTATAGTATACTCCAAAAGATTAGATTCATCATGTATAGTTAAGTGTTTTTGACACTCATGTCAAAGGGGGAGATTGTTGGTCTCAGATTGGTTTTGACAATTGAGTGTCAACACACTTAAGAAATTTTCTTAGTTGATGCTAAGTATAATATAGATGTTGAGTTACAGTATGTGCCAAGCTAGAAATTCAACAAGTGTCGAGTCATTCATATGTCAAGCAAGTTACAACTATCGAGTGACAATAAATCCCAAGCCAATATAGATGTCGAGTAAACTATAAGTGTCGAGCAAGATAGAATTTCTATAGGTGTTGAGCAAGATAGAATTCCTATGTGTGTCGAGCATTAGCAATCAGTAAGTGTCGAGTAACATAGAATCAGCATAAGAGTTTATGCCCTCACAAACTAAGATGTAAATCATTTTTTAGATGACTCGAGATGAATCTCAAAGGATCTAAAAGATAAGATCGAATCTTGTTTATTTCCTATGAAATCAACATGCAACTAATTAGAAAAATGGGAAGATTTGAGCGGGAAAGATGGATGAATCTTAATTGTAGATTCATACCTAACCCTAAGTCTCAAAACCTTTTTAAGGAGGTTGAAACCCCACAATTTAGTAATGTAAGAGAGAGGATACGAGAAAAGATTGCATGCAAGGGGAGAATACTAGTGAATTTTGTAGGAAGTGAAAGGGGTGTAAAGACTTAGAAGAAGGATAGCATTGCAGCATCAGTTTATAGAAAAGAGTAGCATTACTTCGAATAGGATCATATCAAATCAAAGAAGGATCACATCAGATTAGACAAAACAAGGATCTAATATTAGTAATTGAAGATTGTAAGTTATCAGGTCAATACATTCTACTATACTTTCTAGCCATTGTATTAGGAGAATGAAAATCCTATGAAGATAGGTTGGTTTAACAACCATATTGTAAATCCTTTAACAGGGTGGCATTACAAGTGAATGTTTGTAAATCCTTTAGCCAGGTCACTTTTAACAGAGTGTTAAAGCCTTTAACAAGATAGGCCTCTCACAGGGTAGACCATTGATGATGGTCAAATTTTGTAACCTTGACAAGTTACATATTGTTGCAGTGATAAGTTGTACGTGTCATCCCCGCCCAAATTTTACCTTCTCATTTTGGAGGGTTTTTGGGTGATCAAATATTGTGTCATCTATTTTTGTGCATGCCTTTACTTTCATGTTTATTTAGAAATATTTCACGCATGTATTAATTTTAGTTAAAGGTTTTATAGCTTAAAATTTGGTACTTTTGATTCACCCCCCCCCCCCCAGAAGTATTCTTCCCACTTGTAAATTCCAACACCACACATACCTTTGATTGCTTAGTTGGGGGTGATGTGATCACCTGATCCATCAGATAAAGTGGCCTCATCTTGGCTTGATGTGTTGTAATATTCTTTCTTTCTTCATGCTTTTTTTCATCTAGTTCTTTACCTTCTTGACATCTACATTTCCTTTGCCTTTGTTGAATTCGTTGCTTGGTGCAAATGACTAAGTTAGATAGTTTTTTCTTATATGACTAATCTTAAGACAACTAAAACATATAATCACATTCAACCATCTATTTTAATTTCCTTTGAAGTGTGTTCTTGTCCTTATGCAGCTTTTAGGAACATGACCATAATCTTGGCAATAGTAACAACTATACCTTGTATTGTAATCCCAATTATAAGGATTCGCATGATGATGTTCCTTTGTTTTCTTGTTTGATGTCCACTTAGGTTTAGATCTTCATTCATATGCCTTGTGTCCATACTTATGATAGTTGTAATAGTATCCTTCAAATCTTTGAGTGTTGATGGTCTTTGTTCTACATTCACATGCCTAATGTCCTTACTTCTTGTAGTTATGGCAGTATCCCTTGTATTTTTTCTTAGGGTTTTGATTTCAAGTGTTGCTTCTATAGAAATTTGTTGTATGACCTAATTTTCCATAATGATGACAAGTAGGTTTGATGTTCTTTCCTTTCTCACTCCTTTGTTCACCACTTTTAGATGATTCTCCTTTCTCAGTAGGGAAATATCCCAAACCAGCAGTGTCACCATTTGTCCTTGGTGTTTTCATCAGTATTTCAAAATACTTTATGGATTCATTAGGATTATTAAACCTTTCAATGAATTCCTTCTCATTTTTTAGTTCATTCTGAAGTAGGTTATTCTGTAATTTCAAAGTTGTAATCTCAATATCTTTTCTATTGAGTTCTTGATTTGCAAGTATCACCTAATTCAATAAATCTAGTTGAGTGTTTGTCATTTTTTACACATATGATGACTTCTCCTCAAGTTTGTTTGTCAGTAATATTTGTCTTCAATCATGTCTTTATCCTCCTTAGCTTTCTTTTTTAGTTTAGTTATCTCACAAAGCAATACTGAGTTTCTTGTTCTATTTTCATATTCCTTACTTCTTCATTTAGGACTTTGTTCTTTTTCCATTAGATCTACAATTTTTGCATCAAATTCATTGGAGTCTTTGTCCTCAAACAATCCTAAAATGTCTTCTTCTTGATATTGAATGTCATTTTTTTGAATGTTCAATTCCTTTATTCTCGTTAATGAATGATGAAGTTCATCTCTTTCCTCCTTTAGTTATTGTAGGGCAAGTTTAATTTCAATCTTTTGGTTCTCAATAGTCTTTTCCAATTTGTAGACATCCATCTTCAGGATCTTACCTCCAAAGCTATCAAAATTTACTTTCTAGAGAATAAAGCTCTTATACTGATTGTTGGAAATATAAATGGGAAGGTAAGTTATGAGGGGGGGAGGGGGGAGGACGGTGAATCAATACTTAAAACTTTTACCACAAAAACATTTCACCATTCATCCATCTCATAACTTATAAAATAAATTGAAATATGTATAACCATGCATCACATCCATAGCATAATGTAAATCAACACATAACACGAAAGAAATTGGTTATCTAGAAACCCTCCAAGATGAAGGTAAAACTGGGGTGGCGATGACTCCCACAAATCTTCACTACCACAACAATAAAGTGTGATCAATTATGGCTACAAAGTTTTGATCATAAACTATGATCTACCCTGTAAAAGGTCCTTCCTTGTTAAAGGCTTACAAGACTATCAAGTCTTACCTTGACTAAAGGATTTAAACTCACAATTAAGTAAGCACTCTGTTAGGAGATTTACAAAGGTCTGTTAGGACAATGTTGTTAAGAGATTTACCCTATATCACCTGTTAAAATGATTCAATACCTAATCCTTTAGTTAGCACTGTCTACTAGATAATATATCTCCTCTTTTTTGGTTGTATCCTAGTCCTTCTAATCTAATATCTCTTCTTCGACCCTTCGCTACTTGTCTTCCCAACTAACTTGGTTCTAATCAAACTAGTTCTACAATTTTGATCCTTAACTTAAAACATCTTCTCCATCATGAATGTCTCCTCTCCTTTGCATATAATACTTCTCTTCACTTCATGATAACTTCTCGTTAGGGTTTACTTATTTAAATAGGCATATGGAGACGATCTTAGGTCATAATCAACAGCTCTAGTTAATTACTATTTTTGCCTTAAGCTTCCTTTTTTCTTATTGGTTGCCTAGGTAATCTAGGAATGTGTGACATGACTAGATCCTTATCTCTTAATATCAAAAATAAAATATTATGTTGACCAAAAATGCTATACATACAAATTTGTGCCATTACAAACTTGCATGTCCAAAACTAGTTACTCAACATCAATAGGCTTTTGATGCTCGACCTTAACTGTGTTATATCTGTTGTTACTTGGCTTTTGAATGGCTTAGCACATATTGTTTCTCGGCACCTAAATCACTTGGCGCATACTATTTGCTAAGAACCTTCTATTTGCTCGACACATAAGTGACTAAGCACTAACTACGGTCATATCACTTGGCATGTATTGTTTGAACGCTTATGCTTGGCATGCTCTATTCACTCAGCTTTCTCTATTCACTCAACCTAAGTAGTAGCTCACTTGCAGTGATGACCAACTAACTTTTCTAGATAGTGATTAAGTGTTCTGTCACTACTTTGTCAAAACCATAATGAGATTGACATTACTCATCTAGTGATATATTAGAATTAGTTAATAATAATCTATGTGATCCTATGCGAGTGCAAACTATTATGATGATTAGTATTTCATTTTGTTTGTTGATGACTACTCAGGGATGATATTTGTGATGTTTCTTAAAGAAAAGTCTAATGCATTTCAAAATGTTAAGCATTATAAGACAAGAGTTGAGAATGAAATAGGTAAGCAATTGAACTTCATAAGTTCTTATAGGGGAGGTGAAGTTATCTCTAGTGACTTTACTTTCTTCTGCAATGAAAATGGAATAAAATGACAATTATCTACACCGAGAACTCCACAATAGAATGGCATAGATGAATGAAGGAATGGATCAATAGTTGATTGTGCTAGATCATTATTGATTGAGAAAGAGGTTGTACAAACATTTTGGAGAGAAATCATTAGTATTATTGTTTACACCCTCAACCGATTACAACTCAAGAAAGTTACAAACAAAATCCTTATGAAATTTGGTATGGGCTTACACCAAATGTGAGTTACTTTAAAATCTTTGGAAGTAGGTTTTTCATACTCAAAGATGCTAGGAATGGGAAGTTTGATTCTAAAGGAGATGGTATATTTCTAGGATACTCCACAAATAGAAAATCTTATAAATGTTTGAATAAGGCTACTAAGAAGATAGTGGAAAGTGAAAATGTAAGGATTGATGAGTTTGCAAATAAAAGTGAAGGAAATGGTAAAAAGGAACCTAGAGAATATCAAAGGTTTTTATATATTTAGGAAGGAATTCTTGATACTGTACTTGAGTAGAAGCAAGAATAAATTGAGGAACAAGTAGAACCCCCATTAAGTGAAGAAAATATTGAAGAATAGAGAGTTGAGCCAATATAAGCAAAATAGGTCAAAAGGAATCATTCACAAAATCAAATAATTGGAAAAAAAGATACAGCGGTCATGAAAAGAAGTTAAGAGCTAATATATTTAATTTTTGAATTTGAGCCCAAGTTAATCAAGGATGCATTGGAAAATTAAGACTAGGTCATTGCAATGAAAGAAGAGATAAATCAAATTGAAAAGAATGATACATGGATACTGGTACTGAGACCTAAAGATTAAAATGTTATTGGTACAAAGTATATTTTCAAGGATAAGTTCAATGAGAATGGAGTGTGACACGAAACAAAGCAAGTGTAAGAATTTGCCTAAGGGAAAAATTCACCCAAGAACTAAGAACTCAAACACAAGCACAACTGTAGACCAAAAATGGAGAGAGTATGATCAGAATAACAATGTATTCAATAACTTGATACAAGAGTACACTAGGAGTGCCTAAATATAAAGGCCTCAGGAGAGCTTCTAGAATGCATAGAAGTTAGCACCATGATGTGTCATGCAACCAAGCACATGTCCACTAGATATGGATTATCCTCCATTAAGCACAGAAGTAAGTGTGGTGATGTGAGGATAAGCCTACAAGGGTGGTACATGCAAAACAGTGTTGTAGACACCATGTGCTCAAATAGAGGTGCATACTCCTGTGTTGTCAACATGAAAACTAACAAGGTGTGCAAACTCCTAAGTGTCTCACAAATAAAAATAATAAAATAATGCAAAATAATTAAATAAGGCATTAACCTAAGTAAACTTAAGTAATTGTAAATAGTAAAGTACGTATTTACACCAACAGCAAGACTTGTGTGCAAATTTTATGCTCAGGAGGAAGGCATTGATTATGGTGAGACATTTTCTCCTCTTGCTAGACAAGAAGGTGTGAGAAGTCTACTTGCATATACAGCTCATAAAAAATTTAAAGTTTGTCAAATGGGTGTAAAGTATGCATTCTTGAATCGAATGAAAGAAGAAGTATGGATTGAACAACCAGAAGGATTTATTGATAACAATAAGAAAAAAATGGCATGTAAACTGAATAAGGTACAATATGGTTTGAAACAAGCACCCCAAGCATGGTGTGAAAGACTCAGCTCTCTTATCTAATGGGAATAGGTTTAATTGAACTAGTGAAAATTATAATATATATTTGAAAAGTGAATCAAAAGATAAGGTGTTAATTGATGAAATATTTTTTGATGATATTATATTTGGAGGAAATGAGCTTATGTGTAGATTATTTGTTGTGGAAATGAGGAAGGAATTTCAAATATCAATGATTTGAGAAATTAAAAATTGCATTGGATTGCAAGTTCTACAAAGAAATGATGGGATATACATAACACAGTCAAAGTACATCAAGGAGGTCCTAAAAACTTTTGGGATGGAAGACTCAAGACTAGTTGGTACACTAATGATAACTAGAGAAAATTGTCAAAGGAAGAAAACTCTACCGAGGTAAATGAGACATTGTGAAAATAAATGATTAGTAAGTTACAATATGTTGTTCACAGTAGACTAGACATTGCACATGTTTTTGCTATTATGGAAATATTTTCTTCTAATCCTAAAAAGACATATGATTTTTGTGAAGAAAATTTGTAGATATTTGAAAGGAATTGAGGACTATGGTTTATGGTACAAAAAGGATGGAGATCTTGAATTGAAAGTGTATACTGATGTTGATTGGGTAGGTATTTTGGATGATAGGATGAGTACAAGTGGAGGATATTTCTTCTTAGGAGAAATATTAGTGACATGGATAAGCCAAAAGAAATGTTGCATTTCATAATCAACTAATGAGGTAGAATATGTTGTTGTTGAAATTGATTGTTCTAACATTGTGTGGATCAAACAATTACTTGAATGGATACAAGAGGAAGTAGATTGTCTTGTGACAATACAAGTTCTATAAACATTTTGAAGAACCCTATGTTGCATTCCAAGACAAAGCATACATCAATCAAGTATCACTATTTGAGAGAACAAGTTTAGAATAAACAAGTTTGGTAGGAATATGTAAAATCCAAGGAGTATATTGTTGATATATTTACAAAGTCATTACCTAAGTATAATTTTCAATAATTAAGAGATAAACTAGTGGTCATTCCCCTATCCAACGTTCATTACATAAAAAGATGTAGGTTACATCAATTCATGTTTTATTAAATTATCTACTTATGAGTTGATGTGGATGTTCACTCTTTAGGAGAAGCCTAAAGTTGTGAGAAAGATATGAGAAAAAAGAAGTAATTAGAACAACTAAGGTACAAGGTACAACTATAAGGATACACAATTTTAGATTAAGTTTTTGCAAGTACCTTTGGTATTTTTTTCAAAGGGGGAGAAGAACTATGTGGAGAGAAGTATAAGAAAGGGGGAAAGAACCACATGAGGAGTGAAGAAATAAGATAAAAGGGAGAGAAGCATAGAGAGGAGGAGATAATGAAGTTAGGGGGAGAACATGACGCATGAAGGAGAGAATGGCAAGTGCAAGTGAGTTGATTAAGAAATAGAGAGATTATCCTAAGGAGAATATGAAAAGACCATGAAGATGGGACAAGATTATAGATGTGTTTCCGTCAATGCCAAAGGAGTAGATTGTTAACCCAATTGATACGGATGCTAATAATGTTGGAAGTTTAAGTAACCAAACAATGAAAGGTATGTAGGAAAATTGGATCAAATGTTATGTTGTCATTGATGTCAAACTTATTGACTTATCGATTTATGTAAGTTTCCAAATAAGTTGCAAGTATGTGATGTTAAGTAAATAAATGGTTGGTAAAGATATAAGATGAATTGAAGATGTGATGTTAAGTATGTGAGCTTAAATGGGCTATTGTTGAATCAGTCTTTAATAAGGAAATATTGATTTGATTATTTTACAAGATTTTGTAAAGTGTTAGAATGATGTACAAGTATGTTACATTTTTCAGGAATAAAGGATTGAAGTTGTGAAGTGAAAATACAAGCAATCATTATGTGCTACCGAGCTAGAAATGTTGGTCAATAAGAAAATGTATCATTTGGTGAAAGTGCACTAAGCATGTATAAGCGTCCAAAACATGTGCTAGTTTTATCAAGAAAATAGTATTAACTGAGTGAATAGTGTTAACCAAGAAGGTGAGGTTATTTGGTTAAAAAAATAACACCAATCAATAAAGATGAATAGTTTTAATAAAATCAAATGTGAGACAACATTGAGTGAGAATATGGATTAATCTAGAAGATGCTAAGGAAAGAAAGAAGTTTTTTAGCGAAATCAATGGATAAAATTGGTTAGGTAAGATCAAATGGAGAAGTTTTAAGGAAATATTCGTGATCCAAGAAAATTTCAAGTTCCAAGGTGAATTACAGATGGCACAATGCATAAAATGTATTACCTAGAAATAGATTCAATTAAAGTAAGATGAGATATGATCAAATGGATGAGAGAAATTCAAGGAAAACCTAATCAATGTGATTAAGCATCAAAATTTGTCTATATAAAGGATGAACAAGAATGCGGATGTTGTTGATAGCTGAAACAAGAACATAAGGTTACACTGAGCAGAACAAAGTCGAGGAAAGTTGTGAATTGGTATTGGACATATAAGAGGTTGAACAATTGAATAATGTTTTAAGTAACAAAACATTTTCCTTTAGAAGTGGGATGATGATCTTGTCTAGTGTGTCTCAAAGAAAGTAATTTATGTTGTTAAAGAGGGTTATGATAAGATAATTGAAACTCGGAAGTATAGTAACATTGAATTACCTCTCCATATTTACTAAAATAAATTTGCCCTTTCGAAATGACTTTTTTGCTTGGGCCACATTTTAGAAAATGACATTAACAACTAGTTGATTCATGAAAATGGGGTTTTATGGCTTATCACGGTGTAATTTATGTAGAGAACAAGAGGAATCAATAAATTACATATTTTCTACTCTCCCCTTCACCTAAAGACGTTGGTTTTGGCTTTGTGACAAACCAGTTTGTCTAAATGCCTTTCCAAATAATTTCTTAAAATGTTGCCAGTACTGGCCAAATATTAAAAGAAAGGTTTCTTTCAATTGCTTATTGAAAATATGTCTCTGAGTTCTTTTGTAGTAATTGTGGAAGGAAAGGAAAAATATTTCATCCTTTCTAAACAAATTTGAATCAGCAATTAACAAAATTGATGATAGTGGATTGGAGCATGCTATATTGCACCAAAAGTGGGGTTCTTCACTGAATGGGGATGCAAAACTGAGATTGGTATGGAATGTCTTGAAGGTGCCTTCACGAATTAGCAATAATAATGGAATCGGTGATGGCAACAGATGAAATATTTTTTTGGACTGCCCCATAATAAAGGTGATTCAAAATAAATTTTGGTCAAACGTCTAGAGGTAATAAAGGTATATCAGGTGTGGAATGTATCATACAAAATTGAAATGGGAATAATTGTAATGTTTAGATTCTATACCCCTACCAAATGTGATAAAAAAATAGGTTAAGGCACTTGTTCATGGTTTTAATCTAAGCACGAAATTCAAATTTAAATAGATAAATATCGAAGGAGGTGCCAAAATTGTTATTAGTGCAATCAAGATGAACAAGTGTTCTAGGACTCTACGAGTTCAGAGCCGCCAAAAAATTTTGGCCTCTAGACTCTGACTTGGTCAAGTCCTGACATATTCTTGCAGGACTCACAAAGTCCATGGACTCTCCTGACTCAAAGATTCCTATAGCCAGAACTCTTCCATGGCTAACTAAGTCATAAAGTAAAAAATAAATTATTATTTTTTAGCTTTAATGATTGTATTGCAATATTGAGTTCCAAAATTTTGTAATGGCGATTTCCAATAAGGCAATCAATATGTAGTAAAAAATGTTTTACATGTAGGAGGTATGAAACATAACAATTTGTTTAAAAAGTAGATTATAAATAGGATTTCACTAAAAAAATTGTCAAAAAAGTAGTGTCATGTCATAGAATGTAATTTCTAAGTCTTGGAACCAAGTATTCAAAATTAAAAACAACTCTATCAAATTTGAGAGAATTGCAACAATAAAATGCTTTCATTTTAAAGAATTGGACATCTCCAAAACAATAAAAGAATAGTTTTAAGATTTTTAAAAGATTAAAAAAATAAATGTTTATCAAACCAGCTATTTGAAAAATTTATAAGATGTTGACATTTGATCAATTATGTCATTGAAATCATTCTAAAAATTCATAATGATCTTCCTAATCAACTAAAAATGAAAAATTTAAGCAACGTAACTATGAAATAGCTTGCATGGTAGAAGAATATAATATTAAAAAATTTGTATCTTCAACATGAACTCAGTGCTCAATATGATGATGATAAATAATATATACCTTTCATCATTTTAGTTTAACTTATTTCCTTCAGAAATTTGCATTGATACTTATGTGATCAATATAAACTTGTACATGTGTTCAAAGTAGCTTCTATTTATCTCAATTATTGTATCTTTGATGTTAGTTGACTAAATGACACATAAAAAAAGTTTTAAAGCCTTTAAAAATATTTGAATTTATTGGGTTTTCATTTTATCGAGTCTAAATGCTAAAGTCAAGCTTTGAGCCCGAAACTAGTTTGCCAAGTCTGAAGCGAGTAGTCTTGTAACACTTAGATAAACAAAGGTAGATATATTAGCTAATGAGGTGGTTGATATATATCTGATTCCAAGAAAAAATGCCCCACCACTTGTACTCTTTCTATCATCCTCACTACCTTCTTTGATACCAATTGTTAGAAAGTAAAGTCAACTAAGATAAATGAAAGGGGGGTGAATCAGTTATCAGATTAATATAACTTTTATCAACCTTATTAAGCTGTAAACATGTGATCTATATAATCAGAAACCATAATAAGATACACGTACATAATAGCACTAAATATGTTAACTAGGGAAACCCTTGATCAAAAGGAAAACCATGGTGGGGATGGTACCCACAAAAAGATGTATTAATATATAAGTTCCTTGTAAGGGGATGGACTTTGTTAGGAGCCAATGAAATACATTTAGTGCATATCAATCCATGTTAGGAGACTTTGAATCCTTTTTAGGAGATTCCAACCTTATTAGAAGTTGTGCCAACCTGTTTAGGAGTTGTAGAAGGCAAATTGACCCACTATCCAAACAACTTCAAGGGAAAGACCATCGAACTCATTGTCCCATTGGCCTCTGCATTATTCCTTTTAGAATAATAGAAATATAACTAATCTCAGCAATGCAAACTCTTGCTATATCCTCTTACTATGCCAATACTGCACCTAAATACTTCTCATATCTCAATACCATATCTCCAACTTTGCATCACAATGATCCCTTTGATCACTTACTTACATTTACCAACTTCACATATCCAATACAATTATCTTACAACACTTATTACATACATCATCCCAAGGAAAATAACCTTCCTTTGTACCATTTCTTTAAAATAATTAATTGAGTCATCCTTGAGTCTTTCCCAAATAATTACAATAGGACCTCATTATGATAATAGAATTCATTACATCTTTTTCATAATTAGAAAACACTATTGCCTCATAGTAATTACAACTTCTCACATGTGTGACCTTAGACCTCATGGACGTGTTGACATCTTCATCGGGTTTTCTACTATCATTGCGTAATTTCGCTCATCATGATTCTACCCTTGTTAGGAGATACAATCCAAACACCAGAAACCATTTCTTGCATACTCTATCAACACATTGTCTTTTGTAAATCACAAATAATTCTCACATATCTTTTACTTTCTACACACGCACTTGCACATGACATCAAGACAAACTATAGAACATATCCTCAACTGTGTTCGACCTCATCATCAATACTTAATCCATATGACCTTGTTCTTTGTCTACTACTCTCACAATCTTCACATAAATAATACTATGTTGACATCAATGACAAATATAGTCATGAATGCAATATGTTAATATCCCATATGTTTTAGCAATGCTTAGGATACTCCCCCAAAGGAATACCATCAGCATTCATGTTAACGTAGCTTGTATATGATAGAACACTTATACCGCTTCTAGGATGATACTTACTACATTTTCTTCTCCATTTTAATTAGTATCATTTGTTCTTTTTTTTTTGATTCGACTCAAAGATGTGAACACGCCAGTCAAGTTACTCATAGAGAAACATCAAATGGTATTTTTAGGTGAGATTTATAATATTCACCTAAAGGCAATAACAAAGTGTCATAGGAAACCATGTGTTCACTGGTAAGAGATGGAAGCAATGAAGATGATACTTGGGTGGGGTTTTTCAAACAATTATAGCAGATTTAGAATGAATTTATACATTCTGTCCATTTTCTTTGTCATTGTTGGACTTGGGCAGACAAAAGTTGGATATGCCCATATTGCATGAGATACTCAACTCAGAGTTTTGATAGATGATATTGACGTTAGATATCGATGATGTTGATGGTAAAAAAATTTACACAATCAAATTCAAAAGCTGAAACTAGAGATTGACATTATATAGGCTAAGGTGGGGGTTGGAATCTCATGGGCTAGGAACATCCCCAAAGCTTTTATCCTCAGGGCAAGAGTTGAGAGACAACCTTTCATTTTGAAATTTGATGAAAATGAATTGGGTTATTATTGTAAGTGGGCCTCGGTTAGGAGTGTTTTCCTAAGAAAGATTAAGGCTCTGGTAGAGGTGGGAAAACCAAATTGGTTGTTGCTAATTTGTAGATTTGGTGGTCAGTGGCTACTTCTTTGAAGGGGCATGAGGAAATGTCTCTATGGTGGTTTCTATTTTTTTGGGTGTTCCATGGTTCATGCTTGGTTGTTGGTGCCTCCCATGTTTTGGACCCGCTACCCTTTGAACATAAGTTGTTCTTAACTATTGATTAGTTTATGATTTCATAAGAATTATGGGATGCCTCATTTCAACATATCTTTAGAATGTTGATTGATGTTGGATGGAGGAAGCAGTAGTCTATTGATGGATGTGAATGATAAGAATGGACTAATACTCCAATGAATTATGTGTTCTAGTCTCCACATTCTATTCCAAAATTGTGTAATGGAGGCAGAAAGAATTTGTACTATTTTCTAATTAATCACTATGAAGGTGTTTTGGTAAACAAATTTTTCACTATGAAGATACTTCTAAAACTAACCCTATTAGCCTTGTGAACAATGACAATTGTGCCAACAGTTGGAGAGGTTGCAAGTGATCACTATCAACTTGTAATCTATCTCTTTGTTTGAGAGGGGCAACTCCCTCGTATGAAGTGATTATTTTGGATTTTTGTGTACTTTTCACTTGAAAGTACAAAAGGATAGAAAACATAAAACCAAACAAAGTTAGCGGATAACCCACTAATAGACTTGCACATATCGAATGGAATTCCATTGTGGATAACCAGTTACAAGGAGATCTCTAGAAGATAAATGTAATGATGACAAAACATGAATATCGGACCTTGACATATGAAAAGATATGTTATTCTGATATATTCATAACAAGATAGCACAAAATGAATACATTTGCAAAAAAGGGAGACTATAATATCGCATCATTAAACAAGATATCACCAACTCGACATATAAGAAGCAAGTGATTCAATAAACAATGACACATTCAAGACATACGAAAAGGTGAGTTCATCATTATTTTCTTGAAAATATAAAAGTTCAAGAAACACAAAATGTATAATGCAAATCCAAAAGTCCCTTTACAAATTTCTCCAACATTTTCCCTTCATAATGTTATCCCCCACCCCACCCGTCCTTTACATTACAAATTGCCTTGTATTTATAGGCTTTCAAAAATAACCACCTAAGCACTAGGTTAATAACTAACATCCTTTTACATATTTTGGGAGAAGCTAATTAACCTCACAATTTTGTACAAAAAGACTTGGTTAATTAACCTCGACAAAATTAGCCAAGAGTGACCAAAGCCATTATTGACATAATAGCAAATGAAAACATATTATCTCACAAGCAACGAATCTTCTTGTAGTGATAAACAACTTATTCTCCACTAAAATTAAATCCAACCACATCAAATAACCAAATTTTCCATCCAATTGAACTTATGTCTTCACATCTGCAAAATAGTAAACATCATTAGTAAAAACATTTACATTTTATCCATTTAATATTCTTGGAATTTCATCCATTTATCTTTGATTCATGTTCAATCCCTCTCATGTCAATAAAAATGTTGAACTAACCCCCTTATATTCTCATTTAGCTTCCCACTATTTTAATAGGATAATTTCTCCTAGTTCATTTTTACTGATTCACTTGATAACTCTTCAATTTTGCATTCTATTTTTTGAGAAAGTACTTTTCTAGTTGAGTCCTATAAAACACTTCACATACTTGGCCTAAGAGTTTCACCATCGATTTGAACAAATGAATTTTGTGTGAGAAAGATGAATACCCATATTCTCCTATATCTTTAGAATTGTATGTTTATATCATGACATGATGCTTCAATGGCTTGACATGAGATACAATTGGCTCTCCACTAGAAACTTCCCTGTTTCCTATTTCTTTTTGAACATTTTGTTATGCCGAGAGGTGTTATAGACAATGGCAGCACAAATGCCCAGCACAGAAATATGCCAAGATTCCTTGTCAATAAAAAAGAAAAGGGAGCAATTGCAAACTTCTAAATTAAATATTAAATTATTAAATCATAAATAAAAAAATTTTGAAATAATAGGACACCAAATGAAGGCCAAAATAATAGGCCCGAAAAAATAGGGCTCGAAAAAGAGGGGAAGGCCTAAAAAAGTAGAACTCGAAAAATAGGGACCAAAAAGTATGCCCCTAAAAAATAGGGCCAAAATAATTTCAATATGATTTTTTTTTTGTTAAATATAATTTTGCATGCACATTCATGCTTATTTTTTGTGGGGAGTGGGGGAATTTGAAACAAATTCGTGGAATGTGAAGAGAAGTCCATTGGGGGATATGAGGAGCCTCTCATAAGTTATAAAACAAAGGCTCCTCATTTCATTTTCATTTTATGTTTTTGCAAGAAGAAAGAGGTAGAGATTATTAGAGGATTAGATTGAAATTTTTGAATAGGAGTAGATTGAAGTTTTGGAGTAATTTTTTTGCAGGTGAGATTTTATTTTATTTTTTAAATTTTCATTTAGATTTAGATGTAGATATAAATTGAGATTCAAATTAGTTATAATGTTCTACTTTGATTTAGATTTCAATCTTAATTAGTTTCATTTAGATTTAAAATTCTATTCATAAATGTTTAGGCTTGCATTTAATAGTTTAGTCTTGCATGTTTGATTTAAATTTAAATTTGTATTCAAAATCTATTTGATTTATATATTTTATAATGCTTTTCATTTACATATTTTAAAAGTGCATGTTTCAAATTAGTTTTATATTTGCATGTTTCATATTAATTTTAGATTTGCATATTTCAAAATAGTTTTGGTTTGCATGTTTTAGATTTGAATATGTCATAATAGTTTTACATTTGCATGTTTCAAAGTATTTATATTTTAATGTTTCAAAGTATAATTTTATCATTAATCTAGATGAGAATGCCACCATATCAATACAAGTTGTATTTTATTAAAGCTAATGATTTATTTAAAGTAGATGAATCATATATTTACTATATATTTTATCATTATTGAATTATAAAATAAAAAAATATTCTCGAAATAATAGTTGGCCAAAATAATATTAAGCCAAATAGATGTCGAAATAATAGGGCCTGGAAAAAGGGGGCAAAAAATAAGACCCAAAAAATAAGACCTGAAAAAATAAGGCCAAAACCCAAAAAAATAGGGCTGAAATAATTTCACTAAATTTTTAAATATAAAATATTTTCTTTTTGTTAAATATATTTTTGCATGCACATTTATGCTTATTTTTTGTGGGGAGTGGGGGAATTTGAAACAAGTTTGTGGAATGTCAGAAAGACATCTATTGGGGGATATGAGGAGTCTCTCATAGGTTATAAAAAAAAATGCTCCTCATTTCATTTTCATTTTGTGTTTTTACAAGGAGGAAGAGGTGGAGATTATTGGAGCATATTAGAGGTTTTTTAAGAGGAGTAGATTAAAGTTTTGGAGTAATTATTTGCATGTGAGATTTCTATTTCTATTTTTTACTTTTATTTTAATTTTGCATTTAGATTTAGATTTAGCTATGTATTTAGATTTAAATGTAGATTTAGTTTCAAAATTAGTTATGATATTCTCCTTTGATTTAGATTTCAATTTCAATAAGTTTCATATAGTTTAGCCTTGTATGTTTGATTTAGATTTAGAATTCAAATTGATTCAAAATCTATTTGATTTAGATATTTGATAATGCATTTCATTTGAAAAAAAAATTAATGTGCATGTTTCAATTTAGTTTTACATTTCCATTTTTATATTAGTTTTAGATTTGCATATTTCAAAATACTTTTGGTTTGCATGTTTTAGATTTGTATGCTTCATAATAGTTTTATATTTGCATGTTTCAAAATATTTTTACTTTTAATGTTTCATAATTAATTTTAATCATTAATGTGGATGGCAAGGTCGCCTTATCAATAAAATTTGTATTTTATTAAAGTTAATGATTAATTTAAAATAAACAAATCATATATTTAGTTTATATTTTGTCATTATTTAATTAGATTATGTATGTCTTTTATTTAAATATTTCTCATAGTATATATAGATTTTTATTAATATTTATGTTTGTAATGTTTGAAAAGTGGAAGGCAATGCCACCATATTTCAAACATTACAATCTAACTATTTCATTTGAAACAGTTTTGATTTTTATCTATGTTATTTTGAACATTATTCATTTGAAAGAATTTATGTCAACTATTAATACTTTTTCATTCTGGTTATTTCTATATGTTGATGTTTGTTTATAAGTTTGCAGGTTACTATTTGAGTTATGGATACTTGGAACAGAGAATCAAACATTGTTTGATATTAGCATAACTGCTTCAATGACCTCAAATGATTTCTTTGAAATCGAGTTTGACAAATGCCTACAAATAATTAAGGAGATGTGCACAACTATAATTAAAGTTGTGGAGAATGCAATATTTCCAATTGACTATGTTGAGGAAATAGAAGTAATGCATATGAAAGATGCATAAGAATTTATGTGTGACATATCTATAAAAGTGGATGGGTTCCCCTCAATGATGAAAGAAGTATTTCACAATCATTGTTCAGATAAAGGTCGCAAAGGAATCCTAATGACTGAAGAATGTGACATGCATTTACACCATTAGAGAGATATGATTTTATATATAGTTCATTCTTGTCTCCGGTTTCAAAATTTTACTTCTAATTAGTTGTATTGGTCGTTTTGTTTCCCCATTGTTCTATGTAACTTTCATGAAGAAGAGAACAAGAAAAAATAAATTTATTGTTGTACAAAAAAAAATTTCAATGGATGTGGCTATTAAATATGTTAATTAAGAAAAAAAATCATAAGTCTAAATAGATTCCTTAATGATAGGCATATTTATTGATTACAATTCTTAATCATTGCAATAAAAATTGCACTAGCATTATTAAAAATTCAACAATATATAATGTTCTCACATCATCATGAAGAAATAATTTCCATAAAATTGATTCTTATATATTCTTTCACACTTTTTACATCATCTAAATTGTTGTGTTGGGACTTATAATTTCCCTTTCTACATTTTTTCCACTATTTGAGTCATTTGTATAACATATTTCCCAAATTTGACCATAGTTGTACTCCAAATATTCCAACATTATACCTAAATCTCATACTTCCCTTAACCATGTCCCTTATTTTAGTGTAACATTTAACCACTTATTACCCCTAACCATAACATCGAGTGTCATATAAATGAAATTGTACACCTCAGATCCTAACGATATATATGATTGTACTAATCATTTAGTAAATTATATACCTTAACCTAACCCTATATGTACTAGTAACTAGAAATAATATTATTGTTGTTATAAGTGTGTGTGTGTGTGAGAGAGAGAGAGTGTGTGTGTGGCTATATATATATATATATATACATATATATATATATATATATGTATACATATATATATATATGTATACATATATATATATATATGTATACATATATATATATATATGTATACATATATATATATATATATGTATACATATATATATATATGTATACATATATATATATATATATATATATATGTATATATATATATATAGAGAGAGAGAGAGAGAGCATACCTATAGACTTGAGGGAGTTCATATTATGTTTCTTATAGAGACATGTTTTAGGGGGAGAGAGAGAGAGAGAGAGAGAGAGAGAGAGAGAGAGAGAGAGAGTAAGAGTGTATCTAGAGAGCATAGAGGGAGAGAGATATAAATGGGTGTATCTAGAGATTAGATAGAGGGAGTAGGGGGCATATCTAGAGAGAGAGAGAGAGAGAGAGAGAGAGAGAGAGAGCTTTGAGGGTATCTAGAGAGCAGGGTGAGAGAGATAAATGGGTGTATCTAGAGATTAGATAGAGGGAGTAGGGGGCATATCTAGAGAGAGAGAGAGAGAGAGAGAGAGAGAGAGCTTTGAGGGTATATTTAAACAGTGGGAGGAGATATTATCGAGTGTAGTTAGAGAGAGAGAGAGAGAGAGGCATCACATTATTAAAAAAGTTAATAACTTGTATCACAATAGAACTAATCACAAGCACTATAATAGAACTAAACCACATTAAAATTTAACTTGTCAGTTATCCTAACACCACGGTAAAGAGTAAGAATAGTAATAACATGAGCTATAATATGATTAGTAACCCAAAAATAACCTTAACCGTAATAATAACAAACCCTAACTCTAACTCGAATTATAACATTGATCCTAATTCTAATTCTAATTATAACACTAACCCTAACCCTAACTCTAACTCTAATTCTCCCCTAACCCGAACCTTAACCCTTTATAACCCTAACTCTAATGCTAATTCTAACCCTAACCCTAATTCTAGCCCTAACCCTAAGCCTTACTATAACTCTAATCCTGTCTCTAATTCTAACTCTAAAGCTAATTCTAACCCTAAATCTAACCCTAATTTTAACCCATATTCTAACTCTAACCCTAACTCTAACTCTAACTCTATCTCTAACCCTAAACCTACCCCTAACTCTAACTCTAACCCTAACTATAACTATAACTCTAATTCTAATTGTAACCCTAATCCTAACACTAACACTAAACCTAACCCTACCCCTAATCCTAATCCTAACACTATATATAATGCTTATCCTAACCCTAACACTATATGTAACTCTAACCCAAACCCTAATTTTAATCATAGCTCTAACCTAATTGCAACCCTAAATCTAACCCTAACTCTAGCCCTAACCCTAAGCCCAACTCTATCTCCAACTTTAACTCTAACTCTAACTTGATCCCTAACTCTAACTCTAATTCTAACCCTAACCCTAACCTTAACCCTAGCCTCAATTGTAGCCCCAATTCTAACCCTAACATTAACACTAACACTAACCCTAATGATAACCCTAACTCTAATCGTAACCCTTGTGCTAACCCTAACCCTAACCCTAATTCTAACCCTAACTCTAACTCTAACTCTAACTCTTTTTCTAGCTCTAATTATAACTCTAACTCTAGCTCAAATCCTAAATCTAACCCTAACCCTAATCCTAATTCTAACCCTAACTATATTTGTAACCCTAATTCTAGCCCTAACCCTAATTCTTACCCTTACCCTAACCCTAACTCTAACTCAATCTATAACCCTAATTCTAACCCTAACCCTAATCCTAACTCTAACTCTAATTGTAAATCTAATTCTACCCCTAATCCTAACCCTAACTCTAATCCTAACCCCAATTCTAGCTCTAACCCTAACCTAATTCTAACCCTAACTATAACTCTAATCCTAACTCTAACCCTAACTATAACTCTAACTCAAATTCTCACCCTAACCCTAACCCCAACATTAATTCTAACCCTAACTCTAACTCCAATGCTAATTCTAATCCTAACCCTAATTCTAACCCTAAATCTAACTATAACTATAACTCTAACCATAACTTAAACTTTTTCTCTAATTCTAACCCTACCCCTAATTCTAACCCTAAATACGACTCTAACTAACCCTAATTCTAACCTTGATTCTTACCCTAAATCTAACTCTAACCCTAACTTGAACTTTTTCTCTAATTCTAACCCTACCCCTAATTTTAACCCTAACTATAACTCTAACTCTAATTGTAACCTTAACTCCAACTATAAACCTACCCCTAATCCTAACCCTAATACTATATATAACTCTAACTATAACCCTAACCCTAATTCTAATCCTAATCCCAACCCTAACTCTTACCCTAACCCTAAATCTAATAAGGTAACTTTAATAGTAGCCCTAAATCTAACCCTAACCCCAACTCTATCTCTAACTTTAACTCTATCTCTAACTTGAACCCTAACTCTAACTCTAATTCTAATGCTAACCCTAACCCTAACCCTAACCCTAATTCTATCCCCAATTCTAACCCTAACTCTAACTCTAATTCTAACTCTTATACCAATGCAAACCCTAACACTACCTATAATTTTAACTCTAACTCTAATTGTAACCCTAACCCTAATGCTAACCCTAACCATAACCCTAACACTAACCCTAACCCTAACTCTAACCCTAATTCTAATCCTTAATTCTAACCCTAAATATAACCCTAACTCTAACTTTAACTCTAACCCTTATTCTAACTCTAACTCTAACTTTAACCCTAACTCTTATTCTAACCCTAACCCTAACCCTAACTATATTTGTAACCCTAATTCTAACCCTCACCCTAATTCTTACCCTTACCCTCACCCTAACTCTAACTCTAATCCTAACTATATTTGTAACCTTAATTCTAACCCTAACCCTAAGCCTAACTCTAACTCTAATTCTAAACATAACCCTAACCCTAACCCTAACCCTAACTCTAACCCTAATTGTAACTCTAACCCTAACCCTAACTCTAGCTCTAATTGTAAACCTAACCCTAACAATAATCCTAACTCTAATTCAAACCCTATCCCTCACCCTAATTTTCATCCTAATGCTAACCCTAACTCTAGCCCTAACCCTAGCCTTAATACTAACTCGAACCCTAATTCTAACCTTAACCCTAACCTTAACTCTAACTCTAACCCCAACCCTAACCTTAACACTAACCTTAACCATAAACATAAATCTACCCCTAACTCTAACCCTAAATCTAACTCTACCATAATTGGACTCTAACCATAACCCTAACCCTAACTTTAATCCTGGCTCAAAACCTAACCCTAATTGTAACTCTAACCTTAATCCTTACTCAAACCCTAACCCTAACCTTAACCATGAGCATAACTCTAACCCTAATCTTAACCATAAGCATAACTCTATCCCTAACTCTAACCCTAAATCTAAATCTACCATAATTAGACTCTAACCCTAACCCTAACCCTAACCCTAACCCTAACCCTAACCCTAACTATAACCATAACTCTAACCCTAACCTTAACCATGAGCATAACTCTAATCCTAACCTTAACCATAAACATAACTCTACCCTTAACTCTAATCCTAAATCTAACTCTACCATAATTGGACTCTAACCCTAACTTTAATCCTGGCTCAAACCCTAACCCTAACTCTAACCTTAACCCTGACTCAAACCCTAACCCTAGCCTTACTATAACCCTAACCTTGACCCTAACCATAACCATAACTCTAACCCTAACCTTAACCATGACCATAACTTTGACCCTAACCTTAACCATAAACATAACTCTAATCCGAACCTTAACCATAACTCTAACAATAACCATAACCATAACTCTAACCCTAAACCATAACTTAAACTCCAACCCTAACCCTTATTTTATCCCTAAGGTTAACATTATCGATAATGGTAACTTTGTCCCTAACCATATATCTATGTTTGACTATAACATTTTACATTACAATATCCCAAAAATAAAATTACTTTTTAATCTAAATTAAACTCCATATATTAAATTTAAAAAAATGTTTTGAAGCATAATTTTATAGTAACTTTATACAACTCTAATTAAAATTTAATTAACAATTTTATAATAAACTTATCAAAATATAAATAAAAAGTAAATATTTTTCCTATTGCGCCGCGACTGCCACTAGCTTATATATATAATGCCGAGAGTAATCGTTCGACTATATATATATGCTAGTCTTAGCACAAAAAGAGATGAAGTGCACTTTGCCAAACACTTATATAAGTAATCCACAATCATTTCATTCTTCATTTTGCATGGATATTCAGATGACATTCTGCAAGTATAATTTCCATTAAAAATCTTCAAACCATTATATATTTAGATGAATATCGATACAATGTCAGGAGTATTCCATTTCCTTTGAACCCCTCTCACAAAATATGAAATCACGAGAAACAATAGTCTTATGTGTGTGTTCAACCATCGTTGATCTTCTTTCAGAAAATTCATTCTCTCAAAGACATTGTTCTTTCAATTTCACTTTCTTCAATTAAATTTACAAGATTTTAACCTCCACAACCATTAGGACCAATTCTATTAAATATCGAATTGGCTATCCAGCCAACAGAATGACTGTATAATAGAATTTATTAATAGTTTAGAAATTATAAAACTGTTCATTTATAATTTTAATTTAATACTAAATAATAATAAAATGTCCATTATATCTGCTGGATAGACGCTTCCATTAAATATTGTTCACCAATGTCAAAGAGATACGCAACAAAGAAGAAAACAATGGTTTCAAATATTGTGTTACAGTTGTTCCCGAATTCAAAAGCCACTAACAATGATTGGGGTGATATGAGTACGGGAGTCAAAGGAAAGATTACTCTGACCACTAAGGAAAACCTCCACATTCAACATTCAACGTAATTTGTCTACTGCAGTCAACTTGTTAGTACTTTGGCATCTGGCAAGCAATATTGCATTATACAATCCTCCATCTTATCCAGGATAGTTGTGAACATTTGATATGTAATATCTTTGGTTTCACATTCCCTTTGGGAATTATACTAAATGTATTCTGCTAACGATATGCATGAACCAGAGGGACTCCACCATTCCCCTTTTCCGATTCAATTTGAAGCACTCGATTAAACAATTCACACACAACTCTGTAATGCCTACACATTTTGCATACTTGTGAGAAATTTCAACCATGAAGTCTGACAATAACTCCACTTCTGGTATGATTTGATGAGCGTAGATACCTCATTCTGAAGCTCCCATTAAAGCGATGGGATCCCAAAGCTGCTCTGCAACTATCGTTTCATATTTTGCACTGAATTCCCATTAGATGACTTTGAACTTTAACACCGGATAAAGGCTGTGAAATGTTCACTTGAAAGCAACCAGTTACATTTGCTCAAAATTCTGTGGAGACTTAACAACGTACGCATCTTTGAACATTCCATTACTTGAGATGACATCCTTTGAGGCATTCCCATTCGAATATCTTTGGCACGTGTCTTTCTCTTTCTATGTTTTGATAGATATCTTGGATGATCATGGGTTGCTCATCTTTGATGACTATAGCTGCATTTGTAGGATTGATTCATCTTCACACCTGTCAACCGCTTTCCCTATTCCATGAGCACCCTCCTTTGCTTTCTTTAGCATGAATACTGTGCATAATGATATTCCCATTTTAATTGCATTTAAGTGTCCTCTATCAAACTTTCTCCAGCTTCCATGATCTATGTAATTTTCTCCATTAGGTATGAGCATGTAGAAATAACTGTCTTTTGTAGAGGTTTGTTAACCTCTCAATTCTTAACCTCCATCAATTGGGCAAAGAGGTTAATAATTGTCTCTAAAGCACATGTTTTGGGTCTCAAGCTTAACCTTTTTGGTTTTTGGAGGTTAAGGTTTGGGGTTCAAAATGCAGGTTTGGGGTTCTTTCCTTAACTCTTTTCTTTTGAATGGAAAGGTTGAGATTTTGAATGAATATACATGTTTTGAGTCTTGTTTCTTAACCTAAAGTTTTAAAGGTTAATGTTGTGATAAAAAAACATGAATTTTAAGACTTTTCATTAACCTGTCACAATTTGGGACTTGGTACCAGATTTAAAAAATTCCTAGTGTTGGACTGAACTAAAGATGAGACAGAGGCATCAAGACCATAAAATCACTAAAAATGCAATAAATCGCAGCCTCGTTTAAGACTTGAAATTTGACACATTTGAACTTGTTTTTGACTCTAGAAGATTAAATTCTCCCAATCTAACAGGGACGGGAACCTAGACAACAAGGTTAAAGGTAGTCTTTGAAATGTTTAAATCTAATCACTGGTGCAGTGTTTTGTCTTTCACTGCTTCTCTTGACAACAAAATAGTTTTTGGTTGTATAAACAAATTAAATCAAAAAGACTAAATATCCTAAATTCAAAATACAAATGGAGATTCAACCCATTGCTTAATCTAAGCAATGAACAAAACATCTGTATTATGAACTCAAATATAAGTTAGCATTGAAATTTGAAGAAGCATAAAAATCATCACCAAGTTGTGTCACCTTGATAACAATCAATCCCCATCTATGGGGATTGTTCGAATGTTACAAATTTCTATAATATTTTTAACTATTTGCTAAAAAATATAACTCAAAAGTTCGGTCTTATCATAGAAAATGTCTCCATCGCAAACAAGTTGCTAAAATGTATCACATAAAATATAATAGAAGTCATGTGGTTAAAAAACTTGAGAGAAATATCTTAAAGAACCTAGCATCTTCATGGTAGATGTTTGAACAATATTAACATTCATGTGCGTCGGCAATAATTTGAGCCATGTTATTTTAGCTCTTGGATACAAAATTCAAATGTAATGAGAACTGCATGCATGGAACAGTTATGACAATCGCAACATGTAAAAATTATGAGCTTATACCCGAACTAAACACCCAGTATTTGTAATTGCCATCAAATGCAATCCATGAGATCGAAGCTCAAAATGTGAAAGTAAAGCCACCTTCAATGAATTTTGGACATTGACTTATAGAGCGATGATATTAAAGAAGAAGAAAAAAATTGAAATGGTAAAGTTAATCTCGTCACTAGTTGACACTGTAGACTTGAAACACACAAATAAGATATTAAATTTTTAGTATTTAAGTGGACTCAACAAGGAAGCTTTAAATAAACCTTTCAAAATAAAGGAATTCAAGTCTGTGATGATTAAAAAAAATGATTGTAAACTAGGTCCACATTTCATCTTCTTAAACTATAGACCTACAAGAATTTGCATGTAAATAAACATAATTTAAGTATTTTTCAAACATTCTTTTCACAATTAATGTCCAACTTATTCAACTAAATAATTTAAAGATATACTAGAAAGTTAATATATGTTAACTACATTTTGTCACTTTCTTGAAGATTCGCTCAGTGCCTTCTATGAGTTTCTAATTGACAAATGATGCTTACTAAACTAAATTAGGTGTATAACATACCTTAACATGAAATACATTATAAAAGTATTAATTGACAAACACTTCACATAATTAATGTCGATAGGCATTCTATGTGAGTGTGTTAATGTCAACTTTAATCTTTTTAGGTTATATTTGACACAACCATCTACCTAATCCTTTCCGTGATGTCTCCTTCTTTCATCTTCTTTTATTGTGCTTGTTCTTTTGTGGACACCGTTTGGTGCTCCGTTTGTTTGTTATCTTCTTGGTTGTAAGCTTCCAATCCCATAGACCCATGATGTGATCTTTCGTTGGAAATTAATAAAACTATCTTATCTTATCTACACGTCAGAATTTTAAATTTTATTATAAATAAAATATACTTTTAAAAATAGTTTAATAAACAACACATAAAATATTTGTTAAATTTATAATCTTTATAAATTTAAATCGTCAATTTTTTTAGTGTAAAAAAAATGGAGACAAGGAAATATAAATAATCTTCAATGTACTAAATTAAATTTTTATCATTTTGTAGAGGTTATCTGTCGACATTTCTTTAGATATATATATTTAAGATATTATACAGTGTTATCATTAGACATTAATTGGTGCACCTTACATGGTAAGTCTTAGTGGATCCTTCATAAGTAGGTTGAAAGAGAGATCCATATTAAAGGTTCCATAAACATATATCAATTGATTGAATTATTACTAATGTTTTATGAATAAATTTGAACATTATAATTATATAGTAGCAAAAGGTTCGAGGGTCATGGGAGCTGATTAATTGATGACAGCATAACAGATTATCATTTGGAATATATAAATGTTATTTTCACGAATTTATTTTTGGATCATTTTCTATCAATTTAACTGAACAAGCTAACCTTGATCTTGGCTAAGTAATACTCCATGCAGGCCAAGCTAGAAAACTTATCAATGTGTACAAACGGCTATGTATAAAAGAACAGCAACAAAGGAAGACAATCATTTCTATGTATTTAAATCTATGAAAAAGGATAATCGTCAAGATGTATGCTCTCAAAATCTTAACTTTGTAAACTGGGGAATGCCCCTTTTAAAGTTTGTAAACTTTTGAGTGGGCAAATGTCCCTGGGCAAGAGTGGAAGTTTTCTTCTCCGTTCTTTCCTACCAATGCCCATTTTTAACAGAGAAAATGTTGTCAGCCGACTTGATTGTTGATGTTTTTGTATTTTGTGGCCAACGTCGTCAGTAAAGATTTTGTAGCCGATAGATAAATAGTTTGTAGCGGACATAATGTTTGTGGCCGACGGACTCCTTCAGGAAGGTTCAGCGAATAGTGTTTATATCCCGTCTGGGATCATTGTAAACAATCATTCATCTTGTGATATCATATACTCTGTATGTAATGTTTGGCATATGCGAATATAATAAAAGGAGTTTGATGTTCGTATTTCCTATTTTCTGTATGCATTGCTTTAATTTATCCGTACGGTAAACATTTGGCGTCGTTGCCCTATGAACCTGGAAGGTGGGAGGAATGAAAATTAATGTCAAATCAGCTTAACAAGGATCGAAATAAGGCCAAGAGAAAAGATGGAATCCGTACTGCGCAAGAGAATTTAATTCTAGCACAACAAGCCGAATGCCGATAGAGATTTCAGAAGATTGCCAACGGAAACAGGAGCACGGAAGAATTGTTGGAGGAAACTCGGCAACGGATGGAATTGGTGGAAGAAGCACGGGAGGAGTTTTTGAATTTGTGCTTGCCGAGGGAAGAGAATCCAGACGGAAGAGCATCGACTCGCACGACTCAAAGTGCCGACGGAGCAAGAGCGTGGAGTGAACTCTATTAGAGTATTTTTTCATTTATACTTATTAATTAAATCATATTGATTTAATTATATAAGTTTCTATTAGTCTAGTTACTTAAGCTTCATTTAGGTGCATTATTAATTAATTATTAATTAATAATGTGCAACCTAATTTTTTAATTTAGGGTTTCTATCTCACCTTTATAAGGTTGAGCCTCGTACTTTTTTCATTATCTCTTATGCATCTTTCACATTTGAGAGCAACTTTTCTTCTGTCTCCATTTTTCTTCTCTTGTAGCAGGTTATTAGCTAACAAGTTCTTCTTGGGTTGTGCAGAATTGACATTAATCAATTCTTTCATGGTATCAGAGCTCAGATCTGTGGCTGCTTGTTCTTGATTTGAAGAATTTTCTGGAGCTTCAAGGGTTTGATCTTTCAGAAAAAAAATTTGGTTGGATTTGGGGATACACTTTTGTTGGAGGCTTCTTGAGCCAAAATAGACCTCACCAATGGATTCAGAGGATCGATCCGGAGAATTTTGATATAAAATTTGACCTATTTTGATTACCAGAACAATCTGTAAAAATTTTAGCCATTGGTACGCTTTCTAAGGTAAATCTTTTTGAAAACGTGCATTCAAAAAATTGCATTAAAAAATATTAATTTCAATTTTCTTAAAAAGTTGAAAAACGTATTTTATTACAACTTTTATTTAAAAAGTTGTTTATGCATTTGAAAAAGTTTTTAAAAAAACTTTTCAAACAAAAATTTTTTCGACACTGGTACACCTGCGTCAGAGGATACCCTACGCAGGCAGTACGCATCAGCGCAGTACCTCCACATGCACCAGTGAAGTACGCCTGCAGTACCTCTGTGTCAATGGTACGCATGCCATTTATTTTGGCATTTAAATTTTATTTTTTTTCTATTTTCCTTCTTCCGCCATTTTTTGGCGAGTTTTTTTTGAAATCCGCCATTTTTGGCAATTTTTTGGTGAGATCCACCATTTTTGGCGAGTTTTTTGGAGATCTGCCAAATTTGGAGAAAATTTTGGCACAATTTTGGGCACGCATTTCGAGGTGCCACATTAGCGCACAGTCATCTAGTGATGTCAGCACCTAGTCAGTGACATCAGTGCCCAATCAACCGCTACATCAATGCACTGTTAGCGATGACGTCATAAGAATGTCATATGACAGCCGTACGGCTGTCAAATTTTTTCCCGGGTCTGTAATTTTTCAGAGAGCTCCTTTTTTGGACCTACAGTTGGTTTTTTGGCAATAACTTGGGCATACGGAGGTCTTTTTGAGATCCGAAAGAAGCGTCGGAAAGCTGGTTCAAAGATGGAGACATTGGTGCTGGTTTCATTTGATTTGGAGTTCGTTTGGGCTTCCAATTTTAGCATTGAAGTAAAGGCTTCTATTTCCCTCTTCTCTGCATCCGCAATCCAGGTTCCTTTCTCAGTTTTAATGCTTCCTATAGTTGTTTTCTTTGGTATTTGAGGGATTTCATTATCTATTGTGCGGGGTGCATTTTCTTTTCTGTACTTTAATTCAGAATAAGACCCTTCTACTTCTGTCTTCTCTCAATGGCGGACTCTTATGTCGCCTGCCTTACACCACACAACTATCATACTTGGAAAAGACAAATGACTAGATTGCTTATGGCAAAGGGGTTATGGTCATGTCTCGATGCAGCTCAACCAGTTCTACAGAGGCCTTATGAGCTTCTTATGCAGCGCAATAAAATGGATGAGGCAATGGGTCTCATTGCAATGAATATTTCAGATAGGTTACTGTTTCACCTAGATGGTTTGAATACACCCAGGGCTATGTGGGACAAGTTTTCAACCTTATTTGGCACAATGAATCAATTCAAGATTCTATAGATAGATGCGGAGTTTACCTCCTTAATTCCTGAATCATTTACCAGCATTGAGGATTTCTTGATGAAATTCAAGTCTCTTCGATCTATGTTACAGGTTGTTGGAAAGACAAAATTTGATAATGAGTGTATCTTCCTGATATTGTCCAAACTTTGAGGACCTTATCAGATTTTCACTTCTACCTTCTACTCCACTATGGATGCTCTAGGTGCATGACATGTTATGCCCTCTTTCGAGACCTTTTGCGACCGGTTGACTCGTGAGCAATCAAAGCTCACTCAGATGGATTCTCTTACAGGTTCACAGTCACAGGCATTGCTTGCCAAGCCACCTCAGAGCACACAGAAGCTAAAGCAAATATCAGATTCCTCTTCTCAACAATCTACTGGCCCACCATCTTCTTCTAAGAAGGAGAAATAGAAGACTGAAAGACCTACATGTTCCTATTGTCAGAAGGGAACACATGATGAGTCACTTTGCTATCAGAAGAAGTTTGATGGTTACGAGAAACAAATAGCGGATTTGCAAGCTCTTCTTCAAAAGAGCAATCTTTCCTCTCCATCCTCTTCTGGCTCACAGGGGTCTTCTTATCAGTCTTCTTCTATCAATCCTACAGCTGGACAGGATCTTGGAAAGGGTCATGCATTACGGGCTTCTTTCACATCCCCTTCACAGGTCCCTTGGATACTGGATTCAGGTGCTTCTCACCATATGGCATCTTCTCGAGAGATCTTCTCTTCTTTTGAAGCTTCTCCTATTCCCCATATTATCATTGGGAATAACACTGTTATGACAGTCTGCGGAAAAGGCACTATATGCATTCAGGATGGCACATTCAATGATGTGTTGTATGTTCCATCTCTGTCTGCAAACCTTCTCTCAGTTTATCAGATTTCTCACAGTGGGTCCGGGAAGATAGTTGAGTTCACTCCAGATTCAGTTTTCATCCGGGATAGTATGACAGGAAGTATTGTTGCTATAGGGACAGTTGATCTGTCCACTCGTCTCTACTCCTTTTCACACTTTGGTCCACCTTTGTCAGAGCACAACTCTCCTCCTTTGAGAGAGTACATGTGGTACAATCCGGTTTCTTGAACCTCTGTGTAGTTCCTGAGACTACTATTGTGACTCCCTTGCCACCTCCTCTTGAGCTCTTTTCTGTTCAACAGGGTTCTTCTTTAGCACTGCCTGATCCTCCAGCTCCATTCATCGAGCCACTAGGTGTAGTTGTTGAGGATTCTACAGAGGACATTCATCTCCTCTTTGATGACAGTGTTTGCACACCTGTCATACCACTTACATTGGGGATTCCCTTTCAGGATCCTCGTGTCTACTCCTTTGAGCATCAGCTCGGCCTTCCAGTGACACCTCGGCTTTCGAGGTTCCCTCTACAGTGTCCACTACCTTTCACTCCTTTGCATTGGAGTCACACTGGTTTGTTCATTGATTCAGGGATTCTTTCATTCTGGGGGGGGCTTTGGAGCCTCGACCCTCTCTCATGGGGGGGGTTGAAGTTACGCATTGTACTTATGGCTTTGAGAGAGTCTCTTGAAGTCATTTCATCTCTTTTTGGAGAGGGATTTTTCCCACTGAGTTTTCTCCTTTACTCTAGTTTATAGAGATTTCCTTGTATTGGGTACATGATCAGGCCTTGTTGCCAGGACCCACTTGTTTTTGCTTTCATAGCTTTTCTTTGCTAGGTAAGCTTACTCCTTGCTTTCAACTTAAGGGGGGGTATTAGAGTATTTTTTCATTTATACTTATTAATTAAATCATATTGATTTAATTATATAAGTTTCTATTACTCTAGTTACTTAAGCTTCATTTAGGTGCATTATTAATTAATTATTAATTAATAATGTGCAACCTAGTTTTTTAGTTTAGGGTTTCTATCTCACCTTTATAAGGTTGAGCCTTGTACTTTTTTCATTCTCTTTTGCATCTTTCACATTTGAGAACAAATTTTCTTCTGTCTCCATTTTTCTTCTCTTGTAGTAGGTTATTAGCTAACAGGTTCTTCTTGGGTTGTGCAGAATTGACATTAATCAATTCTTTCAAACTCTTCGTCCGAGATATACTTCCACAGGGGACAACTTCAGAAGACCCTTCTTCACCAAGGTTCGCAGCTGTTGAGTCCGCCGGTGTGGGAGTACAGTTCGCCAGTGTAGGAGAACAGTCCGCCGGTGCAGGAGTGTAGTCCACCGGTGCAGGAGAACAGTCCGTCGGTGCGTGAGTACAAAGCCACGGTGTGGGATTGAACAATGCTAGTGTTGCAGGACCGAGCAACGCCTGTTTACAAAAACCAATTGTGATGGCCGGACCAAAAGAGAAACTGCCGAAGTTCAATGGCGATGGTACGGCCGATCCCATTTGACATTGCAAAACATGTGAAACGATCTAGAGGGCAAATGGGATAACTGATGAAGACGACTGGATGAGACGATTTCCGGCCACCCTACGGAGCGTGGCAATTGATTGGTTTACTAGTACAGATCTGCAGAAGCTGGACAGTTGGAATAACATTAAAAAAGAGGTTCTGGCCGAATTTCAACTGTTGCATGACAATAATGAAATTGTAGCAGAGATCTTCAATACTAAGCAAGGAAAGAATGAAACTGTTTGCGTCTAAGCCAGGAAATTAAAAGATTTGATAAACAAAATGGAAAATAAAGTGGCAAACAGACTTCAAAAAAGATGGTTCGTGGAAGCTCTACGCCCAAACCTGCGGAAGAAAATGAAAATTGTGTCGCCATCGTCATACACGGAAGCCTATAACAAAGCATTGAACTTCGAAAGTGAGCAGAAGAGAAAGAAGAAGAAGAAGACTAGTTCGTCTAATTCTGATGACGACGAGCCTTTCGACGAAGATAGCAACGACGATGAAGGTAGTAGCAAGAAGGTCTGCGCCCTACAGAAGGACATGATCCGCATGATGAAGGAGTTTTAAAACATGCAGAAGGAGCCAAAAAGCAGTGAGCTGTGGTGCACGGAGTGCAAGACCGACGATCATACTAAAGGATCCTATCCAAAGAATCAATCCTGTGACATTTGTCAAATCATGGGCCACTCGACAAAGGAATACCCCTTTAACATGAAAACCAGAGGATCACCCCAAGTGCTTCAATAATGCAGGTGCCACATCCGGAGGATACAGGAATAATAGGCGTGGACAGAACAACAATAACAATGCAAACAATAACAATAACAAAGCATTGCACCTCGAAAGTGAGCAGAAGAGAAAGAAGAAGAAGACTAGTTCGTCTGATTCTGATGACGACGAGCCTTCCGGCAAAGATAGCAACGACGATGAAGGCAGTAGCAAGAAGGTCTGCTGCGCCCTACAGAAGGACATGATCCGCATGATGGAGGAGTTTAAAAACATGCAGAAGGAGCCAAAAAGCAGTGAGTTGTGGTGCACGGAGTGCAAGACCAACGATCATACTAAAGGATCCTCTCCAAAGAATCAATCCTGTGACATTTGTCAAATCATGGGCCACTCGACAAAGGAATGCCCCTTTAACATGAAAACCAGAGGATCACCCCAAGTGCTTCTTACATAGGAGACTTCCCCGTCAAGTAGTAGCGAGAACACCAATAATGCAGGTGCCACATCCGAAGGATACAGGAATAATAGGCGTGGACAGAACAACAATAACAATGCAAACAATAACAATAACAATACCAGCAGAAACCAAATCCAATATGATGCGAACGAACACCCAATCGTACAGTGTCGGGCATGTAACTTGTGGGAGCATTTTGCGTGGGAGTGTCCAACGACAAATACACCCAAACTATTGTGCCGATGGTGCGGACCCGACGATCACGACAACTCCAAGTGTCCAAAACTCGGAGTTAACCTGATCACTGTTGGGACGGATGAGGAAGAAGTTCTAGCAATTACGTGGAAACAAGCAAAAGAATACCCGGACCCCACCGAAGAAAAGAGGAAATTTGCAGAAGCACGGGCGGAGGTTGAAAAAGTATCCCAAGCAGCAACAACTCAATTGAAGGACACCACTGCTACTTCAGCAAGGAATTCCGCAGAACAAAACATAGTACGAAAAATTTTGCAGACGAAAGTCCCAATAAAGATAAATGATTTGCTCCTCACCATGCCTCATCTATGATTCGCTCTCACAAATATTACGCCAATTCCCAAGTTACCAGGAGAACCAAGTCGAGGGAAGCAAAAGGAGATTGCTGCAGGCAGAGAAGATCAGATGTTGCTGGCGCTGACATCTGGATGGCACCCTGCGGCCGTCGAGATGGGGATCCTCGAACATGTTCTCACAGACACAATAGTTGACGGAGGGTCCGGCGTAAATGTATTGCCGAAAAAAACCTGGAGGAAGCTTAGACAGCTGACATTGTGGCCTCCGAAATTTCAATTGCTAACAGCCGATCAACATGGCAGTAAACCGCTGGGTATCCTCATGGCACAACCGGTAACAATTGGCACTCAACCATTCCTGTTGGATTTCGTGGTGATTCCATTGAAGAGAAAAGGATACGACGCCATCTTGCGCTGCGGGTGGCTTATCGAAGTAAGAGTCCGACATGACTGGAAGAACACTTTATCACTGGAAAGTAAAGGCCGCCGATTTGTCATTGATCTGCACACCCAAATGGTAGGGGAAGAGGCCCTGTCATCAAATTCTAAGGAAGAGGAGGATGAAGGCAGACAACGGATGGAACCGGATCAGGAGGGAGTCCTGCGGTTGGACGAAGGCTCAACAAACAATGATCTGGATTCGGTCAACGATCTCTACCACTAGCAAATAGAGGATTACGAACTATTCCAGAGTTGCAATGTACTGACGATTAAGGAAGGTCCGAGGGGGGATGAATTTTCGAATGAATTTACGGAGGTAAACGAGGGGGATGCACCGTTGGATGTTACACCTGCCCATGCATTTAGTGAAGGGGAGACAATCAAGTATAATGAAGCTACGCTACAAACAATGAATTTGGGGGATGAGGCAGAGCCGAACAACATACTAGTCGGAGATAACTGGGATCCAATACTCAAAGCCGTGACATTCAAGATATTTCTGGAATACAAGGATGTGTTTGCATGGACATACAAGAACCTCAAGGGAGTATTGCCGGAGTTGTGTGTGCACCGCATCCCGCTAATGGAAGGAGCCGTACCTATATGGAAGCAACCCTACAGGATGAACAAGAACTATGTGGCACAGGTTACGAAAAAAATCAATCGAATGCTGGAAGCTGGCATTATATTCAAGGTGCAGACCAGCGAATGGGTATCGCCGATAGTCATTTCACTGAAGAAGGATACTACTCAGATCCGAATATGCGTCGATTTCATATGCCTGAATGCAGTCACGATCAAGGATCCTTTCCCAATTCCATTCACAGACAGCATTCTGGAGAAGGTCGCCAGACATGAAATTTACTCCTTTATGGACGGTTTCTCCGAATACAATCAGATCTTTATAGCAGAGGACAAATTGAAGACAACGTTTGTCGTCGAAGATGGGGTCTATGCGTACAATCGGATGCCATTCGGGTTGTGTAACGCACCGGCCACCTTCCAATGGATTATACTACATATCTTCAACAGGATGTCTGTGGGAAACTTCAAAGCATTCCCGAACGATTGGTCAGTATTCAATGCACAGGACAGACACCTGGCACCACTTGGTGAATGCATGGAGAGATGTCGCAAGGCGCGACTAGCGTTGAATCCCAAGAAGTGCAGATTCATGGTTCCGCAGGGAAGACTGCTCGGACACATTGTTTGTAAGGAAGGATTGAAGACCGAGCTGGACAAAGTGAGATTCATTCTCGAAATGCAGTCATCCACTAATGTGACAGAGGTAAAGTCTTTTCTCGGACATATAGGCTATTACAGGGGATTTATCAAAAAATTTGCCAAGGTGTCGTACCCACTAGATAGGTTAACTTGTAAAGAAGAATCATTTAGATGGGACAAAGAGCAAGACGAGGCATTTGAAGGGCTGAAGGTATGACTGGCTACTGCACCCATCTTGGCGTATCCGGATTGGAATAAAGAGTTTCATGTTCATGTGGATGCCTCCAATTATGCGATCGGAGCGACCCTGGCACAGACAAGTAGCCACGGGCTGGATCACCCGATATACTTTGCCAACCGGTTGTTATCAAAAGCAGAGCAGAACTACAGCACGACTAAACGAAAAGCATTGGGAATGGTCTATGTTGTGCAAAAAAATTGTCATTACTTGCTCACTATGCCCTTCGTGTTCTATGTTGATCACCAGGCCTTGTTGTACATGATTAATAAACCAGTCATCCAAGGAAAGATCAGCAGATGGCTACTTCTGTTGCAGGAGTTCACTTTCAAAATCATTGTCCGACCAGGAAAAAAACGTCAACGTTGACCACCTGCCACGGATCAAAACAGGGGAACTAGCGAAGGGTGTGAATGACGACTTTCCTGACGCACAGCTGTTTTAGATTGCGATACTGCCAGAATGGTACAGGAGTATCGGCGAGTACCTATCAACGGGACAATTCCCCACTGGGATGTCACCAAGTGAAAGGTGCAAGTTGATAATTAGGAGTCGTACCTTTCAATTGATCAACGGATTGCTCTACAAAATGGGGCCGGATCATATTCTTTGGCGCTATGTTAGAAGAGGAGATATCCGGGTGTTAAAAGAAGCACATGAGGGTCCCGCGGGCGGACACATGGGACCGGACACCACTGCACAGAAGGTATTGCTCGCAGGTCTCTAGTGGCCGACAATGTTCAACGACGCACAGGAATGGATAGTCGGATGTGACACTTGCCAACGAGCCGAAAAGCCGCTAAAGAGAGATTTCATGCCACTTAACCCCTCCCATGCGCAGGAACTTTTTAAGCGATGGAGATTAGATTTCATTGGACCCTTGCGGGTAAGCAAGACTCAACGGTGCCGGTACATCATTATCGCAACAGAGTACCTAACCAAGTGGGCGGAGGCACAGGCATTACCAGATAACTCGGCTGTCAGCACCGCAAAGTTTATTTATGAACAGATCATTACCAGGTATGGAATTCTGTTGCAATTAACAAGTGATAAGGGAGGAAATTTTGTTAATCATGTCATTTGACTGCTCACCACCCAGTTCAAGATTTATCATTCACTATCGAGTTCGTATTACCCGAGAGCAAACGGACAGGACAAGGCTACAAATAAAATCTTAGTATCAATCATCTACAAATCCTACGTGGTTGAAAGTGCAAATTGGGAGGAAAACTTACCCGCCGCCCTTTGGGCTTACTGCATGGCGTACAAAGTAACAACAGGACACACACCATTCCAATTAATGTTTGGACAAGACGCGGTAGTACCAACGGAATTCATGATTCCAAGCCTACGAATAGCACTGAAAAACAAGCTAGGTGACATCAAAAGCTTAAAGGAGCGACTAAATAATCTGAATAAGCTCGAGGAGAAGCGATTGTTGGCGTAGTGGGCGACAGAAGTGACACAAAAAAAACGCAAGGTCTGGCATGATAAGCATTTGAAACTTAGCAGGTTTCAACCAAGGTAGCTAATACTCAAGTACGACGAGCGAAATGAAATCAAGTCAGGGAAGTTTAAGGTTAGGTGGGTTGGCCCATACCAAATCCGAGAAGTCGACGACAATGGAGCGATCAAATTGTCAACCTTGGACGAGGAAGAGGTCCCTCAGGCAGTCAACGGATCCAAATTGAAAATATACTGTGCTAGAAAGATGTCACCATCGCCGTCGCCGAACGCCCAGAAGATTCCCTTGTCGTCATTGTCATTTGAGGATGGCGATGCTTCCACGCCAAATTGAGGAGCTGTTTTTCTTCAAAAAAAAAAAAATTAAAATAAAAATAAAAAAAATTTGAATAGTCAGCGAGCAACTTGTCCGCGGACTGTGTCCCGCGGGCAGGCTATCCACGGAAGACAACCCGCGGGGTCTTCCCACGGTGTTGTGCCTACAGAAAATTTTTCTTTATGTTTGTTCTACGTATGATAGTCTTCCGCGGGCGAATATATTTGGCTGCGGCATAATTTCCCGCAGAGCCTTGCCTTATTTTTTGAACTCCTCCATTTATCCTCAGGTGTTTTCTCCGTGCCCGACTTCAACCTTGCCTCAGCAAATCGATCAAGTGCTCTCATCAGAGAAGCGCTTCTCAACGTCTTTGAGCAAATATTTGCCAGCGAAGAAGACTCTCCATCCGCATCGCCATCAAACATAGCTTTGCAGAATCTTTGTGATTCAAGGGGAGATTTGCTTGATCAAATTCACAACTTGAAAAAGGATTTGCAAGAATGGCGTGGTAAACTTGACACTCTAAGTGAAGACTCACAGAGAGGAGCTTGGGGATTTGAAGAATACTCTAAACCTGGAAGTAGAGTAGCTGAAATCTGAGTTTGAGGATCTACGAAAAAGTTTAAGGAAACAGTTGGATGATGCTGATGAGGAATATTCTTGTGTTCCAAGCAGCGGATTGTGGAGGAAATAGGTTTGTGGAGGTTGATTAAGTAGGAATGAGATGTTTGTGAGTGGATTTGTGGAGATGCTAAGGGGTTGAGATGTTTGTGACAAAATTTGTAGTAACTTTGTGAAGATTTTAAGTCATATTGTTGTGCGCTAGGCGGCAGATTGTTCAGGCTGCAGGCGGCAGATTGTTGGAGCTGACGATGAAAAGGATGAAATGAGATAATTTGTTGCGACTTTGTGAAGATTTGAGCGTCTATTGTTATGTTGCAGGCGACGAATTGTTGAGCTGATGTTGTCTGATTGTTGAGCTGAGATTCGAAGTGCCAGCAGTAAGAAAGCTGTGTGAAAACTTTTGATGGCAATTTATTGAGGCATCTAGTTTTTCGTCGTAGAAGTTTTAGGAAGGCTTCTCATCTCTTCACCGCTGGGTGGGATTTCTTTTTTAACGAACGGAGGAAACTTATATAAGGAGGAATAAGCCATTTTTGCATGGAATCGGCAGGCAAACAGAAGCCGTGGAAGAGTCAGTGGGCGGCAAATATGGACAAGAATTCAAAGGTTTTGGCATCGGGGATTCGAGTTGTAGGCCCCTCAGGTTCTAGTAGCAAGAAGCAAAAGGTTAGGGAGGAACTCACTTATCTCACCATCCAGTTTGAGGGTCTTAATGGCAGTGAATGCCGAAGATGGTGGCAAGAGACCCTGGAGGCCGACCAAATTAAGCAGATTCTAGTACGGCCACAGGTGCATTGGGCAATTCAGCTTCCAATCTTCTCCATCCGGTTGTTCGAATCAATATTGCGCACCATGATAAAGACATATAGTCGACAGAGCAGAACAAGCACATTCATGTACAAAAAGCATCAGATGAGTGTCTTTTAAACCTAGGGATTTCACTAGGGTTTTTGACATCCCTGGCCTCGATGGTAAGAAAGTGGAAATCAAGAACCACAAACTCTCACGAGAACGGAAGGAGCATTGGATAGATCTAGTGTGCCGGGATCTTACACCCGTGGAGAGGGACGCACCAATTCAGGGGTCAAAGTGCAGAGGGCTTCGCAAGGACTTTATTCGAGAGGGTCATTGGCGGTGCATCATGGACATCATCAAGAGCAGGTTGACAGGTGCCACTCGGGCTTCAGATATAGTGTTGCCGCAGGTTGTGTTCGTGAATGGCATCATGTAGGGTATGGTATATGACTGGGCTTCAGTCCTTGCCGACAGGATGGAGGAATTTATGACAGTTCAGCACCGAACATTTTTTATGCCGCACCATGCTATTGGGCTGTTCCTGGAGGCTGCAGCTAGCCAGATACCACTGGATGATTTTGAGGCTCCTCCGAGGGGCAAGTTGGCAAACTAGGAACCTCCCATATTCTATTGGTAGCCACTTGGATACAGATGGAACAGCAACAAGCCAGAAGAGAGTATTCCGAGGATTGGACGCTTTCGGACATACAGATAGCGGACAGGACACTTCGGAGAGTGACGAGGCTGAGTCCGTGGAAGAGGAGAGCACTTCGACAGAAGTTGGCGGTGAAGCAGCGGGTAGTGGGTCCACATTCTTTACCCCTCCTCAGATGTCAACTTCGACGGACTTGACTACCTGCACGATAGTCATTCCCCCATTTGGTCAGCGCCATGCCCCGGTGGTGATGACTCCTTCAACGGTGATAGAGGTTGTCCCACGGGCAATGATGGAGAGGGTCCCACGGACAGAGATAGAACTTCTCCCACAAACAGCGACAGATGTTGTCCCACAGACAGTTACCGATATATTGCCGACGGCTGTAGCAGAGGTGATTCCAGTTGTACCAACAGAGCAAGCAGATGTCGTTACAATCGCAATCTCACAGAGAGCACAGTTGCCAGCGCCGGAGCCTGAGCCGCAAGTTCGTTTGGATGTGATTGATTGCGATGCAATTGTCACAGTTCCATCATCCTTATTAGCAGAGGCCGAGCCAGCCTAGCCAGTACAGTAGGAGACCATGGAGCCCGCACAATCAGAGCGACTGGAGGTGATGGATAGAGCTAGTGTGTTTTTGAGGCAGCAATTCCAACTCACTCCTGCCAAGCCGGGTCCGTCCATTCAGTCTCCCAGACGTTTAGAAGCATCATCGACAGTACTAGAGCCTCAGTCTCCGAAGGAGGGAATGCCGCAGGCCGTAGTTGCACTGAGAACAAAGTCGACGACACTGAATGTGGGCATCGTCCCCACAGATGAGGAGGAGAATAGTGATGCCGAATGGTCACCAGAGGGCTTTGCCAAGGAGGATTACGAGTCGGACGAGGATAGGTGCAAAGACTACCTCCGAACTATGAAGGCTGCTGCTCTAAAGGGAACCAAGCTGGCAACTAAATTTTTGATTCGACAGAGGGAGTGGCATTTGATCCGAGCGTATATACGTGAGATTTGTCTGCGACGATTTCAGTCTTTTTCATGGACAAAGGTTGGCTGACAGTTGAGACAGCTGAGATGTTGGCAAACTGGGCTACTAAGCCGGAGTTGGGACCCAGTGACACTCCACTGATGAAGCTGGCACGTGAGATTGTGAGATTGTACAAGGAGGTTTATTATGCTCGTCGGCGCGCGGGGGCGCACAGGACAGCAGATAGGGTTGCAGCCAAGAGATCGTTGGCAACTGAGAGAGAGGCTAGAGAGAAGTTAGCTGCCGACTTGGCCGACCAGCAGGCAGCATGCGCAGCAAAGCGGGCAGCACTATTGAGGGATATGGCTATTTACCGTACTGGTAAAGAAATCAATGCATACAGACAATGAAACAGAATAGCAGAGTTATATTCGCATATGCCAGACATACATTATGCTTCATAAGATTAAAATAGTAGAAGATGCTTTACAATGATCCCAGACGGGATATAAATACTATCTGTCGAATCGTCCCAAAGGAGTCCATCGGCCACAAACATTATGTCCGCTACAAACTATTTACTCGTCAGCTACAAAATATAAAACACCGACGACAATCATTCCGTCGGCTACAGAGACCGCCGGGACCATCCAGTCGACTGACACCATCCCCCCCCCCAAAAAGAAAAGTCGTCTCCGGATGACAATTACAATGGCAGCAGTGGTGCAAGATAGAGACGTGGCTAGGCGTGATGAGGAAGCGGCTCTTCGGGATAAGGATGCGGCTGAGCACGAGTTACAGTTAGCCAGGAGGCAAGCTATGGATGTCGCGCTTCTCCTAAAGGAGGCCGTGGAGGTTAATTCTTAGATTCAGACAGATCTGTGCATCAGGACAGAACAGGTGTATGAGTTGCGTCACTAGCAACACTCTTTTGGGACGCCTCCTTCTCTCTAGTATTTCTTTTGTTGTCTGTGGATTGTCTCCTAATTTTGTTAGCCGTCAAGAGATGACTTTTCTTTTCGGAGGGGATGATGTCAGCTAACTTGATTGTCGATGTTTTTGTATTCTGTAGCCGATGTCGTCAATAAAGATTTTGTAGCCGATGGGTAAATAGTTTGTAGCGGACATAATGTTTGTGGCCGACGGACTCCTTTGGGAAGGTTCAACGGATAGTATTTATATCCCGTCTAGGATCATTGTAAATGATCATTCATCTTGTGATATCATATACTCTGTATGTAATGTTCTGGCATATGCGAATATAATAAAAGGAGTTTGCTGTTCGTATTTCCTATTTTCTGTATGCATTGCTTTAATTTACCCGTACGGTAAACAAATGTATTAAATTTAAAAATTAATAAAATTTATTATGGCCTTGGCCTTTTAAAATTTTACCGATCAAAAAGAAAGGTTCCATAAACATATTATTTTTCATCAGTCCTAAGTCACAGAAACTTTCAAAAACTTTGCTTCTGATTGCTTTTTTCATTGTTGACTTACTAAGCTGCTTTAATTACTGATGATTTATGCTCGTGAAACTATGTTGGGCACATATATCTAAACATGAAATGAATTGTCTACATTGGGCACAATGAGATCATTATACATTAATAGACTCACCTTACATGTCAAGGTTTCCTGGCTCCATGATAAGTGAACTGGAGTTTCCGATGTGAAGGCCCAGGTGCAGAAATTCAGAAAACAAAAAAGAACGAAAGAAAACTTCATAGCAAGTGTATCTTCTTATAGCATTACCATGATAAAAGAGTAGTTTATTCTGAGCAAGTTGTTCAATAAAGCCAGCCTAATTCTACAAATTCAAATCACACAAAATATTAGTTCACCAAAATTCAGATCAATTTTTTTTTAACACATATAATGTCTAGGTATAGAGATGATGAAAGTTGAAGTATTTAAAAATGCAGAACCAACTGCTGTTCTATACGCATTGACATCTTGAATCATGTGAAAATCAGCAAATTCTGTGTACAATTTAGCATTCCACCCCTGAAACATCTTAAAGAAAACAGTGTTCCAAGCTGAAAGCTCATTTAGATGAAGTATTATTTGTAGAGTGAAAACTATAAAAAGTATTTGGCATTTTACTTACATATGAGTAACTTCAAAGTTGTTAGAATATATTCCAAATGTAGAATTTCATGAGCATGATATTGTCCTGCTAACCATAATAAGATGTAGCATGGTTATATCATGACCAAGTTGCTTCCATGACCTGCAATCTTTCTGGATATGAATGAACGGGTAAAAAGATCAAAACTGACTCAACCAACAACAGTTATGTCAACGATATCTTGCCCCATGCATTTGAAATGATGTACCAGCTAGGTCTCCCTTCTCTTCCTATGCTGTGGGGCAGATGGTCCTTCTTGTTCCTTCTCAATCCCTCCGGATGGTTCCTCATCCTTATCAATATGGCTGGGCTGTTTAGCAGTACCTTCTTTTTCACCCTCGAAAGAGGCCTGCAAAGAAAGATTCAGCACCAGACTGAGAAATGTCTATTTAACTATCCAGCCCAAGTATTTGAAGAATCTGAAAACACTAAAAAGAGCAACTTACAGAGAGAATTTTCTTTCCTCCAAAAATAATCTTCTGGATAACCATGATGACAGCTCCAAAAATGGACACAAAGATACCAATTGTCAAATTAGGGGCTTTCTCACCCTCCTGAATCAAATCCTGAAAGAGCAAAAGCAAAGAATTCACCCTAGAAGTGAAGTCATTTGAAGAATGAAAGAACCAATCTAAAAAGTCCCTCCAAAGCAGAAACAGATCTGAGTTATTTGAGCTATAATAAAATGTGTTCATGTGGACCTTGTTTGAACTTTTGAACAAAGTGAAGAAAAACTTCATAGTGACAAGGGTTGAGCATACCACGAAACAAAAAAATCGTATTTGATGAGCAACGATATGTCTTCGAAAAACATTTTAAGAATCCTGATTCAATTTCTTTACTCTAGAACCTTTCAATTCCAAGCTTCCATGCATTTTCTCAAAGGTAATTTTAATTTATCAACCAATTGTAAATAAAAATTACTCCTAGATTTTACAGGAGAGGTAAATGAATCAGATGTCATTCCTAATGCAGCTCAATTTCTAGGACACATTATCAATAAGGGGAATGATGTGCACTTCTTTTTTATCCTCAAATTGGCACAAATTAATTAATTATCCCACATCTATTTTCAAGATTGCCTTGACCAATGAAGATACAAAAAGCCTTTCTAGCAGTTGCTACAGGGTTAAAAGTATTCACAAACTGACTTCATACAAAGTTACAAACCATATTTCGCAGCAGCTAAAAACCCCAAGTTCCAATAAAGATCAAATCTTCTTTTTATTCTCAACTTAGTTGTGGGCATGAGTTGCAGTCCTGCATTTTTTAACACATGGATGGAAGGGATTTCCTAGGAATGTCATGAGACAGAAAGAAGTTTGTTAGAAGCGACATTATACAAATTTGCAACTCTTTTAAGACAAATTTCTACACAAAGTAAACTGCTGCAGTCACTAAAAGCTTATTGATTATATCATGTAGCACAAAATATATAGTTTTACAATATAATAAAATGCTGATGTTTAATCCTTCACATTTGAAAAAAAAGGTATCAGTTCTGCATCATCTATCAGTGTGCTAACTACTGGGGGACCTGGTACAACAAGAAGCTCTCTGCAGTCCTCCATTGATGCACTCATCTCATCTGTAGCTACTACACTCATATCAAGGATGGATGTTACTGCATCCTCAGCACATCCATCATCCCTATCCATGGAAGTAAACACACCACCAACCACCACTATATGTAGCTGTACTAGATCTGAAGCCAATGTACATTATACACGCTCCAACTCCAGGGTAACCTCAGTCAACTGCAACTGCACCTCCTGGAGAGCCAACTTAGTGCTCTCCAACACGCCAAAAGTCATCTTAAGCTCATGGGTAAGCTCAAACACCTCCTTCTCTTTCCCTAATGATATCTCATAACAAGTACTACCCCAATCAAGAAGGTAATCCTTGTCAGATACCAACTCTAAACAGTTAGGTTTCAAGATCCCAACAGTCTCTCGAAGTGAATGAATCTCTGCTAGTGGAAAGCAACTAACATTGTGCTCCTCTGACATAGGAGCACCCCAACCAAATACAACTAACATCTACCAAATAGCATCATAATGCACAAGAGTTGAGAAGATATCACTATCGCTCACCTTCAGTTGTTTGGTCACATTATGTCTTCATACTTTGGCTCCTACGTAAGCTCTCTCACTCACTAACTGCACTGTGATAGGAAATTGTATCCCCACTGCTCACTCATGATTACTCTTCTCATGTGCACTAACAACCTCACACATGTCCACCAACAAGGCAACTAGGTACCTCTACCAATGCCTCCTCTAAAGAAGTGGAAACTACTGCTATATCAAACTCCTCATATGTCTCTACTTCCCCCTCATCTATAAGTCGCTGTAAATCACGATATTGGGACCTATCATCATCCAACATCTAATACGATATACCGGGCTCGCTGCAGCATGAATCATCATCACATGAAACATTAGAGGTTCCCCACGTCACTAGCATCAACACCATCCAACTTGTTGGTTTCCAAAACCGCTGGTTGCAATCCTACAAGTCTCACCAACTCAATGTTGGGATATCTAACCAGTTAAGGCCAACTTGACGGAACTAAATAATGTAATCTAAGTTCCTTGCGCTTCTGGCTCTACAATGCCAAGGCAGGTGCACCTGATCTTAAACTAGTCACTTGAATCCAAGATTACATAAAGCAGATATGTTTAAATGCAATAAGAGTCTCCAATAATGGCAAGAGATTCTAGGAAACTTCTAACTTGCTCAAATAAGTATAATTTGAATGATGACTTCAAAATATGATTACTTCAAACTTGTGAACGCTGAAATAAGAGAAAAGTTAATGATTAAATAAATTTTAGAATGTTTGAAATGATCATATTTTGAAGTCATCGTTCAAGTTATAATTATTTGAGCAAGTTAGAAGTTTCTTAGAGACTCTTGGCATTACTGGAGACTCTTATTGCATTTAAACCTATCTACTTTATGTAATCTTGGATTCAAGTGATTGGTTCAAGAGCAGGTGCACCCACCTTGGCCTTGCAGAGCTAGAAGCGCAGGGAACTCGGATTGCATTATTCAATTCTGTCAAGTTGACCATAACCGGTTCGATATCCCAGCATCAAGTTGGCAAGACTCATAGGATTCCAATCAGCAATTTTGGAAACCAACAGATTGGCGACTCTACTAGGGGACAGTTGCAAGTAAGCTTTGCAAATCTCTTACCTCAGACCAGTATAGAGATTTGTTTAATCACAAACTATGTAAGTTTTTCAAAATCATTCTTTTACATTAAAAGTTTAAAGTCATTTGTGGCACGCTCTGCTAAGGAAGTACCTAGATGTTTATTTTATTTTTTCCCTAAGAGGGTGGTGACTATTGTGCATTATTCAATCTATTTTATATTGAGGAATTAACCATTGCTCTTAAGGTTTATGTGAGCACGAAGATCAATAAATCTACGAAGATTTGCACAATTAACCATCGAGAGAAAACCAAGAAAGAAGAAGAATAAAAAGCAAAGATCAAAGATGCTTTATACAGGTCACAGAGATCTTCACAAAAGGACTAACAGACAAAATGAAAGAAATAGATCAAATCCTGGAAGCGAAGAAGAAAATTTCAACCGATTTTTCCAAATCCCTAGAGTTGATGAAGAATCACACTACAAAATAACTCAATTAGATGATGACAAGAATCAGGTGGAGTTACTGCAGTGGGATGCAATCATAAAAAAATGGCTGAAACAACTAATCGTAGCAATGCAATATTAGCAAAAGTTCTTTAGATGCAGCTGGATGATATCTTGGAAAAGATAGGTATTGTTGACCTTATGGCCAGACTAGTTGTCAATCAATGTCAAAACACTTAGTCCTTTGGTTGGTTACATTGTTGCCAAGCACCACAGAGTAAACCTTGCAGACAATTTAAACTGAGCTAGTCATGGGAAGTTAACCAAGTAGAGCATAAAGTAGTGTTGACCGAGCTGCAATTGTAACCGAGTTGTTGTAGTGTCAACTAAGCTCTTCAATGCTAACTGAGTCATCAATGTTAACCGAGTTCCACAACAACTCCTGAGTGATCAATGTGGACCAAGCACCAATGTCAACTGAGTGCCAGAGATTGCCGAGTTCATTGTGTTGTCGAGTATCAGTATATATCACTCGAGTGATCTTTTGAACCTAAGTGTTAGCACTGAGCTGACAAGGTGAAGATTGTTCAATATGGTATTGTACCCAACTTCGGAAAGTAATTATTTGGATTGGTATAAATGTGAGTTATCTTGTCAAATCCAAATGAGTATATTAAAAAAACATGTGTAAGAAGTGAAAAGTAGTGAATATGAAGATGTGTTAATGTTTGGTAGCTTCAATTGGATAAACTCATAAGACTAAACTGAAGTTACATATAAATTATATATACTAAATATGCGATATTTATATATGCTCAAATATATGTGTGTATAGTCAATAATAAACTATTATATTAATTAAATGTTAATGAATAGACATGCCCCATGAAGGGACATGTCGATCCATATTTTATCTAATATAAGAGAGATGGTTGTCATTTGGAAAGTATATACCTTACGGGCAATGCAATTACATTTGCAGCGATCCTCATAAAATCCAACATGGTATTAGAGCCAACTGCTAATGTAGGAATCATATACAAGCAATGGAATAGAAAAATCAGATCAAGTCTATTTGTTGACACTCAATAAAAGAGAATGCAATCTGCGATGATATTGAAATTATAAGTAACAAGACACACAATTCAATAGGCACTAAATGATCATTAAGGGAAAAGGAAACAAACTATTGTAAGGAGCGAAGAATATACAGTCAATGTTGCATCTGTAAGGAGGATATATATATATATATATATATATATGTTTTTTTTGGATTGGAAAAGCTCTAGTTATGACTATTGTAGGCCATGAGATGAATGAGCACAATCAAAGCGACTTGTTTTAATAGACAATAAGTATCATACATGCAGCGATATAAAGAATGCACATAGGTTGTAACAAAAGAAGATCTTCTCCCAATTTATTGGTATAGCGACATTCTTGTGGCGGGTATATAATATGCCAGGTTGGACGCATTACTTTTTTGAAAAAACCTAATTGTTGGTGTTCAGAAAAAGAAAAGAAAAAAGGACCAAATAGTGTGTATGAAGACTAATAAAGTGCACGATAACATTCCATATTACATTAAGGTTAGTGGACATGGAATCGAAGAAATTTGTAAACTCCAAGGGGATGATACAATTTATAACATTTGGAAACCATAAGAATAAATTATTAAGAAAGGACAAAGTTAAAGGTCAAGTCCTATTGGTGGTAGGACCCTTAATTCAAAGCTCAGGGATATTCACCTGTCAAGGGTCAACATTGATATATAATAAACTAATTTCAGGAAAAGGAGGGAGATTGAGATTCTGAAGGCGCTTGACATTTCTTTAGAAGGATACCTTAAAAGAGCAGATAGAGAATATGGTTCAGTCAACTTTTAGTGATCTTGGTCGTATTGATTCAAAGGGAGTAGACCACATTGAGATGGATTCTCCAATGATCTATAAATTGTAATAGTCAAGAGGACTCCAATTCATGAATATTCTTGATAACTATATGGGCCTACCCTATATCATGAGGAAGTGACGACTTTCAAATGATTATCACTTGTATTTGCAAAAATTATTGAAAGGTGACAATCTTACAATAACTTGATTTTCTATTATGATGGATATCTTATATGCCTATGCACCTATGCAGATCATGATAGATTATACTTTGCATGGTGGATGTTCATATGGTAAGCGTTATGAGAATGTCTGTACACATACCTTATGAACATTTTGAGTACCTAGTGAATGTTATGTAAATCGATGTTCAAGAGGCCATTACAGTACTTGGTGAATATCAAATGAGTTGACATTCAAGAGGCCATTACTCATAGTACTTGGTGAATATCTTGCAACTTAACATTCAAGAAGCCATTGCTCCAGGAGTACACAGTGAATGTGAAATGAGTTGACATTTAGGAGGCCATTGCTCCCAATATCATTATTATTGCATTGAGGTAATATATCATCATGCGTTTATCCTCCCTAGCTAAGAGGGGGTTTTAATGTTTGGTAGCTTCAGTTTGATAAACTCATGAGACTAAATTGAAGTTACATATATATTATATATATTAAATATTTGACATTTATATATGCTCAAATATGTGTATAGTTAATAATAAACTATTATATTAATTAATTGTTGATGAATAGACACGCCCCATGAAAGGACATGTCTATCCATATTTTATCTAATATAAGAGAGGTGGTTGTCATTTGGAAAGTATATACCTTATGGGCAATGCAATTACATTTGCAGCGATCCTCAAAAAATCCAACAAGATGAAGATTGACTAAAGGCTAGAAATAGTATAAGAGGAAAAGTAGAGTCCCGTCCATCACATTCGGGTGATCATTCTACATTAAAAGAATCTCATTCAGCAAACCGAGTTGCATAGCAGAGATCAGCTATTGGTTCATCCTAACAAGTGCATCAGTCAAATCCTCTAACAAGGTGGACTTAACAGTCTTATGCAAAATCTCCTAACTGAGTACATACTTCATTGTATTGTATAAATCCTTTTACAAGATGGACCTAACGGTCCTTAATGCTCCTAACAGGGCAAATCACCAGAAGTGATCAATTGTAAGCCTTATCAAACCAACTTTATACTACAGTACTAAAGCTTATGAGTATCATCCCCACCCCAATTTTACTTTCTATTTGGAAGGTCATAGGTTATCAAATATTGTGTCAAGTGTTATGAATGTTTTATTGCTTTCAATCTTTCATACATGCAATTAGATCAGATTAGTTTATAAAGGATTCGATAGTGAATTGAAGTAAAAGTTTTATTGGTTCCTGATTCCCGCACCCCCTCCCCTTAGTCACCTAGCCTAGTCTACATTTTCAACAAGGAATATCAATAGAGAATATTATCTCTCCAAAAAGAAAAGCAAGCAATTAGGAAAGGTTGGATAGGTGTAGAGAAGAAAGAACAAAGCAACTCCAAGAAGAGGTGAACACATCATCAAAATATAACCCACCTCATAGGAAAAACTTGGACTCACAATTTGCTACCAGCTATGTAAACCCATTGTATGATAATAGACAAATTAAAAATCAAAATAGCAGTCTTGCAAGACATCAGAACAACAATCACTATGTTGAGAATTCAAGATAGCATACTAAAGGTATCTGATAGAATACTGCAAATCTCTGGCAGCCCTATGGTGTAAATCAAAACAATAGAAATATCAACCAAAATAACCAAGGTTATGCAACACAAAATCAGGGGATAAGAAATCAAGCTATGAGACTACCTATGGTCATTGAAAGGTATCGACAGCTTGATTTTCATGGAATAAGAGGATATCCCAACCCAGTCTCCAACAATTTGAGAACTGCTATTCCAAAGTTTTTTGGGAACGGAGTGGAATCTACCAAGCAACACGTCATTAACTTAAAAAATACAATTGAAGATTTTGAAGACCATGAGGATGTCTTCATGAAGCTTTTTGTCCAATCCTTGACAAAGGACACAATTGAATGGTACAGGAGTCTCCTAGATAGGTCTATAACCGAATGGTGTGACTATGTTGATCAGTTCATAGAGCAATTCAAGGATCATAATGATACATCTTTTGCTTTGCACGAATTAACAAGTATCAGGAAGAATGCCAATGAATCAATTTTTGAATTTAACAAAAGATTTAATAAAGTATTAAACAGAATTCCAAGAGAAACTAGACCAGTTGATTCTTTTCTGATTGATTTCTATCTAAGTGCATTTGACAGCAAGACACATTATGAGATAAGATCTCATAAGCCAGGTTTCTTACCACATGGTTTCAAAGTGGCTATGACAACAGAAAACAACAAAAAAGCGGCTGGCAAGGTATATAAGAGAGATGATGCGAAAGTTATATAATCCTAAAGCACTTAAGAAAGATGAATTAAAAGAAATTATGGATATGCTTAAGGACATAAAGATGAAACAAAGCAGGAATGACAAGCCACTTTTTCAAAGAGATAATAGACCAAGATTGCAGGATATGCCATATACATCACAGCCGTTGAGCACGCCAAACAATCATATCAGTGAAGAAACAAAACTTCAAGTACAAATCAAAGTAATTCTGCTAGTATGTTCACAAAGAATTTACAACACGAAGAGGTGTCTAAGAAGAATGGTATCACAATCAAGCCAAACAAGCAGAGACTAATCAGCCTCCTAATTTGACCAAATAGTTGACCAAGGATAATGGTAAGCAGGTATCTGATTGTCATATTTTTATTAATCATGCATTATCTCAGTGAAAAATTGTTGTTCCACTAATAGAGATGATGAAATTTCCTAACTACAAAGAGGAAACTATGAATATTTTATCTAGCATAGAAGATGTTAGTAATGAGAATGAATCAAGAGATAGTGAAAATCCTCCAATTGTATATTTAGGAACAACACTAAATAAGAATTCAAATCAAGTTGATCCACTCTATTTGACTTTTTTGATTAATAACAAGTTAGTTAAAAATTGTATGATTGATTCAGGTGCGACAGTTAATATTATGTATGCCTATGTTATGAAAAAAATTGGTCTTAAAGTAGATATGCCTTATGGGAAATGTTATGCCAAGGACAACAGATCAATTCCAGTAGTAGGTATTATAAAAATTGAATTTCGTTTTCCTGCATTCCCTCAAATATCATACAAGACTAACATTACTGTAGTTGAGATTTTGGTGAGTTATGGTATGTTATTATCTCAGCAATGGTCAAACTTGGTAGGTGGTCATGTGTAGCTCAATCTATCTTATGCTACTATACCAGTGGGAGGTAAGGAAATCAGGATTGAAAGAGAACCACGGTCATACCACCTAATCGAAAAGATTATAACCCAGATTCTGAAGTTAACTTCTGCCAGTTCGATATGGACAATTGTGTATCCAAACCAGTTTTTAAGGAACTAATCCCATTAAAATGTATGTGCAGAAAGATTATGATAGCATTTGGTAGATGTACTTTGACAAGGCTTGTAGTAAAGAGGGTAATGGAGCTGGTGTTATATTCGTTTCACCATCAGGTAAAACATTTAAATATTCATTTCTGCTTAACTTTGAATGCACAAACAATATTGCAAAATATGAAACTTTAATCATTATCTTAATGTTACTAAAGTTTATGGGATAAAGTTGTTTTCTATTTTAGGGGATTCCGATTCAATCGTATCTCAAATTAGGCACAAATTTGCAACTAGAAAACCAAATTTGAAACAATATAGAAATTATGTGTGGGATTTGATAGAATATTTTGATGCATTTTCTATTAAATGGATAGATAGGTCAAATAACTATTTGGCCGACATAATGGAAAATCTTGCAATTAAGCAAATTGATCTCCCACTTGATGAGGTTGTGCAGGTAGAAATGAAGAATAGACCATCAATACTCGACAATGTGCAAAACAAGCAAGTTTTCGAAGACGATAAGGACCTTATCAGATGCTTGACATGCAAAGATGATTATGAAAACCAAAACATTGATTGGATTCATGTATATTTATATATATACTAAAAAATGAGAGAAATATACATAATTCTAAAACTAAATCATTTCAAAGTATGAATCTATGATTCTAAATCATTTCATAGTATGACTCTATGATTCTGGTACGAATCTAGGGATCAAATCCATAATGATTATGAGAAAATAATCGAAAAAATTATTTTAAAAATCTGGACAAATCCAGCCACGGATCTGGATCCAACCTCTAGGGCACAAATCCGGTAACTAAGTAAAGAATGCTATTTGGTAAGGAAATAGTTTAATTGAAAACTAATAAAATTCCTAAGGGTCTAGTAGCTTTAGGAAGAATCTTTGATGAAAAAGACAATTCAAAACCTAGCAAATGAACCATACTTCAAAATAACATTGAGGAGATTAACTTAGGAAATGAGCACTTGCCTAAGAATGTTTCTATAGGAAAGAAATTGTCCTCCAAGATTAGGTCTGACTTGATTTCCATATTAAGAAAATATAAGCATGTTTTCGCCTGGAGCTATGACGAGTTAAAGGCTTATAGGGAAGATTTATTCCAACATGAGATACCTCTGAAACTGGACACTAAACCCTTTAGGCAAAGGTAGAGACCTAATAACCCAACTTTAGCTCCTAAAATGAAGGAGTTGATTAAGTTGACAGATGCAAGTATCATTAAACCCATCAGACATTCAATTTGGGTTTCCAACCTAGTTCCAGTCAAAAAAAGAATGGTGATATTAGGTTGTGCATAGATTTTATAGATTCAAATATATCATCTTTGAAAGGCAACTATGCTTTGCCAAATATGGAAATCTTATTACAGAAGGTAACTGGAAACGAATTGTTATCTATGATGGATGGATTCTTTGGATATAATCAAGTTAAAGTTAGAGAATTTGAACAGTACAGAACTGCATTCATGACACCTTGGGGTACGTATATCTATGCCAGAATGCCTTTTAGTTTAACCAACACAGGGGCTACTTTCCAAAGAGCGATGGATGATGTTTTGACAGATTGATTGATGTTATCATGGTAGTTTATCAAGATGACCTTACTACTTATTCTAAAAAAGATCATTGCAAACACTTAGAGAAAAATTTATAAGAGCCCTGGAGTATGGAATTTCCCTAAATCCTAAGAAATGTCATTTTGGGGTTACAGAAGGAAAACTCTTAGGACATATTGTCTCTAAAGAAGGCATAAGGATAGATCCTAAAAGAATAGCCACCATTGACAATATTCAAATCCCTAAAACAATTAAGGGCATCCGGTCATTTTTCAGTCAGATTAATTTTGTGAGGAGGTTTGTTTCTAATTTTGTTGAAATCATTAAACCAATCGCTAAAATGCTCAAGAAAGGAGCTAAAATAGCATGGAATAATGAAGCTATAGAGGCATTTGCAAAAATAAAGATAGCTATCAAGGAAGCTCTCATTCTTAAATCGCCAAACTTTAAGACACCCTTCCAAGTCTTCTCATTTGCCTCTTATCATACCATAGCTGTTGTGATGCTACAAAAGAATGAAGAAGGTCATGAGCAGCCACTTGCCTTTTTTAGTAAAAGCTTACAGGCTGCCGAACTTAATTACAATATCAATGAGAAGCAAGCCTATACCATTGTTAAATCGATCAAGTCTTTAGACTTTACTTGGTTTGAGCTAAAATCATTGCCTATGTGCCTAACGCAGCCATCAAAGATATCTTTAGACAATCCGAGACTACAGGAAGATGTAGATGGATAAACCAGATTCAAGAATTCAACATAGACATTCACATTATGAAACTGGTTAGAGGACAAGGACTAGCTAAGCTCGTGGCAGAATCGAATTTGGAAGCGGTGCAAGTTAATCAGATCACTAATGACCACACTAAGGCAAGTATCGAAAAGTGTCCTTGGTATACTGATATAGTTTATTATCTAAGACACATGAAATATAAAGACAATCTGAATAATAACCAAAAAAGAAACATTAAGCTTCAAGCCACAAAGTATGTACTAACTGAAGGAGATTTGTATTGGAAGAACCAAGACGATGTTCTACTTTTCTATTTAGATACATCTCATTCTGAAGTCGTTCTTAAAGAAATGCTCGAAGGAGTATGTGGTGGTCATTTTTCAGCAAGAACCACAACACATAAAATATTGCGAGCAGGTTATTATTGGCCACAACTTTTTAAGGATTGTCATGCATATGTACGAAAATGTGAAGCATGTCAAAAAATTTCAGGTAAACTAAAATGTGATGGTGCCCTCCTTCTAAGGACGTTACAAGCAAAGGAACCATTCCAAATGTGGGGAATTAACTTCATTGGGGAGATTAGTGATAAATCAAGTGGAAGCCATAGTTGGATCCTAGTAGCAACCAACTATTTCACCAAATGGGTAAAGGCCATACCTACTCGGCAATCTATGAGCAAAGTTGTGATCAAGTTCCTTACAGAGAATATTCTAACTAGGTTTGGGGTCCCTCGGAAGATTATAGCAGATAATGGCATGTGTTTGCGGTCTAACGAATTTACTGACTTTTGCAAGAAGTATGGTATAACTGTGTCATATTCATCACCTTATCATCCTCAGGGCAACGGACAAGCTGAATCCAGTAACAAAAATATTCTGAACATTATTAGAAGGATGTTGGACAACAACAAGCGCACTTGGGACTCAAAGTTAAACTTGGAATTATGGGCAAACGGAATCACTGTTAAAAAGTCTACCAATTTCTCTCCTTTTAATTTAGTCTATGGCAAGGAAGCAAGACTTCCTCTTAACAACTTACTTCCAATTTACAAGTTTATTACTAAAGAACAATTAGATGATATTGATTTTATGGAAAATAGATTGAATGCACTGGTTAAACTTGATGAAATTAGAAGGCACGCACAGGAACAAAATATCAATAATCAACAAGTAAAGTTTCTTCATGACAAAAGGACTCAAAACAAATCTTTTAAGGTCGGCGATTGGGTTCTAAAATGGAATGTCAGGGATCAAGAAAAGGACAAACATGGAAAGTTCGAAGCCTTGTGGTCAGAGCCGTTTATTATTTTTGAAAAGACTAGACAAAATTCTTAGTTTTTGCAAGACACTGATGGACATATGCATGATTTCCCAGTGCATGGACAGTATTCGAAGCCATTCTTCCAATAAAAGCATTTGGGGAGTTCTCTTTCTTTTCTTCATTTTCTTTTATGTACTTATTTTGAACTTATCTTGATATTATTGTATGGACTAATTGTTGCTTTTTGTTGTGTTTTACTTTTTGCAGGTCTTCTTCATCCAAAGATAGTTGGATTCTTATTATCGCCACAAGGAGCATATGTCCCCACCAAGAGCCACTAATGGAGTCCAAAATTTTACAGATCAAGAATTTGATTATATGTCATCATGAAGGAAGGTCAAGAATGGTCATCAAGGTACTACTTCAATTCCAATAGGAGTATGTATGGTGTCAACAAGATCTAGTAGGCATACAAAACCTATATTGATAGGCCTGTGGATGGCAAAATTAGGTGCGTCAAGATAATGATTACAATTGTATAGAGACTGCATTGAAAAACTAATCCAGGCAAAGAATATGCCTAGAAATTTGTGTCAAAAGAGGTCTATATGCTGGCATAGATTAATATATTAGTTGCCCTTCTATGTCATTGAATCATTTCATTTTCACCTTCAACATTCAAGTAATCAAGTTGAAGATTGCACCAAGAGATGGTTGACGAACACCAAGATTAACAAGACAAAAAGTCACCAAGACTTTGCAGAACATCTAACTAAATTACATCTCATTCAACCTGGAAAGCATCTAGCAGATGGCATGTTTGAATAATAAAGTTGCAATATGGTAATCTGCAAATGGATGCCAATTGGTAATCTGAGGACTATAGGCATATCACAATCATTTTTTGAAGAATAATAGTGGAGGCGATAAAACTATCGACAGGATAGTTGGATAAACCGATTGCATTGGATGCTAGAATGTCACAATGTCTGGAGCACAAATTATATTTGAAGATGGGTGTTGCTCGATGGTGCCTGGGCTATGTACAAGTCAAATATGGTGTTTGAACACTTTGTCATAGTTAAATATTGTGTAGTCAACAAGATGTATGTCATCGGTAAATAGTGTAGCCGATGGGTCCCTTCGAGAAGGTTCTTGTTATGTAGCCAACGGGTCCCTTCGGGAAGGTTCTTTTTATGTAGCCGACGAGCCTTTTAGTAATTGTCATGTAGCCGACGGACCCCTTTGGAAAGATTCTTCGGAAAGTATTTATACACCTTGGGTCATTGTAAATCATTATAGGCATAATGTAATATCTTTGGCATATGCAAATAATATAAGAAGTTCTGCTATTCTGATCCATTGTCTGTATGCATTGATTTTTTTACCCATACGATAAACATTTGGCGCCGTCGCCCGATGGAGAATGACGACTAATGCCGAATCAGCTGAACAAGAATAAGAACGAGCTGAAGGAAAAGGACGAAATACGCACATCACAAGGAAATCTAATTTTGGCAAAGCAAGCCGAACGCAGGAGGTTTCAGAAGATTGCCGATGGACACAAAAGTGCGGAGGAATTGTTGGAGGAGACTCGACAGCGGATGGAGTTGGTGGAAGAAGCAAGGGAGGAGTTTTTGAATTTGTATTCACCAAGGGAAGAGAATCCAGACGGAAGAGTATCAACTCGCACGGCTCAGAGTGCCAAGGGAGCAAGAGCGTGGAGTGAACTCTTCATCCGCGATACACTTCCAGAACGGAGAGATTCGCTTAACGGAGACCCTTCTTCACCAAAAAGCACAGCTGTCGGAGTACAAAGTGTTGGTGTCGAGATACAAAGCGTTGGTGCCAGAGTACAAACCATTGGTATCAAGATACAAAGTGTTGGTGTCGGGATACAAAGCATTGGTGCCGGAGTGCAAAAAGTTGGTATCGGGATACAAAGCGTTGGTGTCGGAGTGCAAACCGTCAATGTTCCTACACATAAAATTGCCAAAATTTGATGGTGATGGAGCAGCCAATCCGATCCGACATTGTAAAACATGTGAAACGATTTGGAGGGTGAATGGCATAACAAATACAAACGAATGGGTCCGGCTGTTTCTGACCACCCTACGGGGTGTTGCAATTGATTGGTTCGCCAATGTAGATCCTCAAAAATCAACCACTTGGGACAACCTTAAGGAGTTTACTGTCGAATTTCAACTGCTCCACGATGACAATGAAATCGTAGCAGAGATATACAACACAAAACAAGGGAAAAATGAAACAGTCCGAGTCTACGCCAGGAAGTTGAAGGACTTGATCAATAAAATGGAGAATAAGCCGCCTGATGGGTTGCAAAAAAGATGGTTCATTGAAGGCCTACACCCGAGGTTGCGAAAGAAGATGAAGATCGTGCCGCCATTGTCATATACTAAAGCATACAACCAGACAATGAACCTGGAAAGTGAATAGAAGACTAAGTAGAAGAAGAAGAGTAGTTCGTCTGATTCAAATGACGACGCATCTTCAAAAGAGGAGAGCAGTGATGACGAAAAGGACACAAGAAGGTTCACGCCCTCCAAAAGGATATGATTCCGATGATGAAAGAATTCAAGAACATATAGAAGGAAACCAAAGGAAATGAGCTATGGTGCACCGAGTGCAAGAAAGAAGGCCATACAAAGGGATCTTGTCCGAAGAACCAATTTTGCGAGATTTGCCAGATCATGGGACATTCCACAAAGGAATGCCCGTTCAATCTGAAAACATGAAGTCCTCAGCAAGTGTTCCTAACACAGGAGGCTTCTGCGTTAGGAGGCAGTGGGTACACCAGTACGGAGGGTGCCACATCAGGAAGATACAGAAATAATCGGCGAGGTCAAAACAACAACAATAATGGCAGCAGGAGTCGAATTCAGTACGATGCGAACGACCGACCCATAGTTCAATGCCGAGCATGTAATTTGTGGGGTCACTTTGTCCGTGACTGTACAACGGCAAACACACCGAAATTATTATGCAGATGGTGCGGACTCAGCAATCATGAAGATGCTAAGTGCCTGAAGTCGGGAGTAAATTTGATCATCGTCAGGACAGACGAAGAGGAGGTTTTGGCCATTACACGAAAGCAAGCGAAAGTATACCCCGACCCGATGGAAGAAAAGAAGCGACTAGAGGAAGCACAGGCAGAGATCCAGAAAGCAATGTAGGCAGAGATGGCACACCTAAAGGACACTGTCGGTACCTCAGCAAGGAACTGCGCGAAATAGAACATCGTATGGTAAATCTTACAAACCAAAGTACCAGTCAAGATAAATTATTTGCTGCTCACAATGCCTCAGCTCCGATCAGCACTCACAAACATCGTTCCCGCTACTAAACTACCAGGAGAACATGGAAGGGAGCAGGAAAGTGGAGCAAGTACAGCGGACAAAAGGGAGAAGGAAAGTGGCCCAAGTGCAAAGGATCCAATGCTGCTAGCCCTATCATCCGGACGACATCTGGCAGTCGTCGAAATGGGAATTCTTGAGACTGTTTTGATGGACACGATTGTGGACGAAGGGTCTGATGTCAATGTGTTACCAAAGGATACTTGGAAAAGGTTGGGACAACCGACATTGTGGCCACCCACATTCCAGTTGCTAACGGTCGACCAACACGAAATCAAACCATTGAGAGTCCTAATAGCACAACCAGTAACGATTGGAACACAACCATTCCTGCTTGACTTCATTGTGATCCTGCTGAAGAGAAAAGGATACGATGCCATTCTAGGCCGGGGGTGCCTCATTCAAGCCAAAGTTGAACACGACTAGAAGAAAAACACTCTTATCACTTGAAAGCAAATGGCAGAAATACATCATTGATTTATACACCTAGATGGTCAGAAAAGAAGCTCTGTCATCAGATTCTGAAGAGGATGAGGATGAAGGGAGGCAGCGTATGGAACCAAATAAGGAGGGAGTCCTACGATTGGAAGGAGACGACGATTTGGATTCTATCAATAGTCTTTACCACTTGCAAATAGAGGACTACGAATTCTTTTTGAGCTGTAATATGTTAAAGGTGGACGAAGGTGAGAAAGAAGAGGAAAATGAAGGTCCGAAGGAATACAGAGAAGCAAAAGAAGGAAAGGCGGTTACAGCTGAAGCTGAGGGGAAGAACATACAGTACAAACCCAGAAAATGGAAAGATCCCACCGTACAACTGTGCAGAAAGAAAACGTTACATCAAACCACGAATATAACAGAAAGGTGCTGGCAGCACTGAAGACACATTATACGGTCTGCACAGGAAACAAAGAGGAAGGGTTTAATAAAAGCTGCAGCAGTATGAAGTGAAGGTTCTAAAATCAAGAATATAGTTATGGACGGCAAGGAGTGGCAGCCGATGGAATTCATGGTACCGAGTTTCAAGAACAAACTGCACGATATGGAAAACCTGAGGGAGAGATCGTGTAACTTGAATAAACTGGATAAGCAACGATTGCAGGCACAATGGCCCACGAAGGTTACACAAAACAGGCATAAGGCATGGCACTACAAGCACTTGAAGTTGAACAGGTTTCAATCGAGACAACGAGTGCTAAAGTATAATGGGTGCAATGAGATCAGACTAGGTAGATTTAAAATAAAGTGGGTCAAGCCATATAAAATCCCCGAAGTGGGCGATAACACAGTAATAAAATTATGGACGCTCGACAAGAAGTAGCCGATGCAGTGAATGGGTCGAACGTCTACCATGGAATAAATAACGCACCTCCGTGCAACTGAGAAAAAAACGACTGTAAATACTATATATATGTAAATACTGCACATATGCAAGATAAGTAAAGGTAGATAAAAGATAGAATTGAACATTAAAATTTTAGAAGAATATTTGAGGCATTCAGTGTGATGTTTGTGCATCCAAAAAGAGCCCTTCATGTGCAGTGAAGAGTGATTAAGCTCTCAACTGAGCACCGTACGGACTTTGGAAAGGTAATAGATGAATTTTTTTGCTAAGCATATGAATTTTGGCGATTGGCTTCTCTGGTTGGGGCCATACAGCTTTTGGAGGTCTAATTCCCTATGACCGTACAACAATTGGAAGTTTACCTTCATATTGCTAGATTTCATACAAGTCTGGAGATTCAAATTTCTGGGGATTGGTTAAATATCCTGATTGCTGCTATACGGATTTTGAATGATAAGTTGCCTGTTGCTTCAGTACAGATTTGGATTCAGAAGTTTAAGTTCTCAATTGCCGTACGGATTTCAAGAATACAATTTAGTGTACAGATTTCAAGAATACAATTTGGTGTACGGATTTCAAGAGTAAAGTTTGGCATATGGATTTGAAGAGTAAATTGATTGTCTGCTACTGTACAGGTTTGGAGGTTAAGTGTTGCCGTACGGATTTGGATTAATGGTCATACGGTCTTTATATAACACTCATACCCGTACGAAAAGGCACTTCTAATTTCTTTCTTCCCTGCACCGTACGGATTTGAAGGGTCTTCTATTTGGCAATGTACGGATTTGAAGGGTCTTGTGTTTGGCAGTGTATGGATTTGGAGAGTCTTTTGTTTGACACCGTACGGCATTTGAGAAGTCTTGTAGCTGTTCTTGCTCACCATACGGACTTCTCCACAAAATTTAAAGTATTAACTTAACATTGTATGGGTTTCTTGTGATGTGTCTGTACGGTGATTGTTTAAATGGATAGTTGATGCTTTCCTCCAAGGATCTTATGAAAGGACCAGCGTACAGCTTCTCCCAGTAGCCTTATATCTGTATGGAGCCATTTGCAAAGTTGCAAGGTATTCAAGGAGAGGCCATATGGACAGCTAGAGTAGTGCAAGTGAGGGATTGTGTAGCTTTCACTCCAGGAAAGGAAAAGAAATTGTGTAGAGAAATAACTGACCTAAGAATAAATGGAGTTTGCAGGAAAGAGCCAGTGGAGGAAAAACTTAGAGGAAGCAAGAGCAAAAAAAAAACGACAAATTGAAACAGTTGGGAATAAATAACGTATGATGCCGAAGGGAATGGAAAGACATAAACAAGTAGAAAATGTATGTGGTTGGTAGAAAGTGTGGAATCAGAAGAAAATGACAGAAATACTGTGTTCCATGCAATTTTGTGTGGGTTTTGGAGTGCTAGTTTGGTCTTCGCGGCAAGGGGCGCTGCCCCTTGACCCCGCCCTGTATAGTGACAAGGAGCGCGCCTTGGACCTCGCAGGGGCGCTGACCCCGCTGGGGGCGATGCCCCCTAGACCCCCAATCAATGCGGATATCAGTCGTGGGAAGTGTGACCAGTTGATGAGACCTAGAGTTGCTGCGGGCATGGAGTGTGTGTACCAAAGGCACTTGGAGTAGGTGTTGGACGCGAGGCTGTCTTGGTGGATGCATAGAGAGCTCGGGAGGAGCTGATCATCCAGTTGGAGGCAGTACAGCAACACTTGGCTCAGGGTACCCAAGAGTTGGAAACAAAGAAAGCGGCACGGGTGGCTATCAAGGTCAACTAAGGAGACAATATTGTGTTAGCAGAGGCTGCAAATGCAACTTGGTTCGAAGACCAGTTTGGTGCAGGCACGAGACAAATGTGAAAGTGATGTGACAGAAGCAGATTTATCTTGTTGTAGTTAGTCAGTTAATGTATTTTGTTTGTTAATTGTCTCAGATATTTTGTAATTGTCGTCCGAAGACGACTTTTTCTTTTGGGGGGGATGATGTCATAAGTAAATATTGTGTAGCCGCCAGGATGTATGTCATCGGTAGATATTATGTAGCCGATGGGTCCCTTCGGGAAGGTTCTTGTTATGTAGCCGACCAGTCCCTTCGGGAAGGTTCTTTTTATGTAGGCGATGGGCCCTTCGGTAATTGTCATGTAGCCAACGGACCCCTTCGGGAAGATTCTTCGAAAAGTATTTATACACCCTCTTCGGTCATTGTAAATCATCATAGGCATAATGTAATATCTTTGGCATATGCGAATAATATAAGAAGTTCTGCTATTCTGATCCATTGTCTGTATGCGTTGATTTCTTTACCCATACGGTAAACACACTTGATGCGCATCCTATTTCCAAGGAGCCATTCTTGATTGTATGATCATTATAAAGGGGAAATAAGATTTTGAATTGCTAATTTAGCGCATATTATGCTTTCAAAAAGCCTTCATACTAGTATATTTTCAGTAAGTGGTGAATTATTGTTGGAATGCTTCAGACGGCAAAATCATAGAAGGGCTTCAGTGACCTTTGCCAATGTCACCTCAGCATGTGGACATGAAAGCGTGATATATGTTTCAGAAGAGTACGTTGCATGGGTATCTAATCAAGATAATGTTTTATATAATCTAGAGAAGCCCAAAATTTATGAAAAGCAAGAGACGGTAACTATGGTCATGCAACACACTACATTCTATACCAAGTATAGACAGATAGTGTATGTTGTCGCCATTGTCCTATACAAGAAACAAATGTTGTCACAAATAAAGTTCAAATATCAAGCGAAAATTTGGCAACAATATTCAGTAAACGATGATCAAAGCAAAACCATAAAGGAGTTGAGACAACTCATCACTAGTAATTGCCATCGGTTCATGTCCTATGTCAACATGTATCATCTATGGCTAGGAATAAAGTTTTTAGAATCAAGGAAGCATCCTTGATGTTTTACGGCAAATATGCATTTGTTATCGCACGACATGAGTCCAAGAATTATTGACAAGGAGAATCTAAGTGTCGTAGGGAGTTTGGCATGTTTGCAGATTACAATCCCAAAGAAAATATGCACAAATTATGGAGATTACAGCATCCATTCTTCATAGAGCCTCCTAAGTCGGGGAATCATAATTAAGTGATCATTTTCTCTTAGCAATTTATATTTTACTCTAATTTGTTTTGTTGCAGGAGAAACCTGCACAAACTTGGAGTATGGATGTTGTGAGCACAATATAATCATTTCTCGAGGGCAGAGTGATTGGTTCAATATTTGTGCATCCGTATGACTAAAGGAAAATCAAAGGAAAATCTAAGGAAAAAGATCTCCAGCACCACCTCTGCCACTCAAACATCATACTCGTTTGTGTATTGTCGCTCAAACCATTGAGAATGGTTGCAAAATATTAATAACACTAAATTATATTATAAGTTAAAGATTCACAAATATTCAATTATCATTTATGAAAGGGCATGTTGTTTGGCGAAGAGACTTGCATCTCTCCATTGTTTATAAATATCAGATATGACCTCAATGGAGTCCCCTCTTAAGGAAATGCCTTCTATGCACAAAAATTAAAATTAAAAATTACAATTCTGTGCCCCCAATGGAGTCCCCTCTAAAGGAGATGTCTTATATTCACAAAAAACCAAAGGAAACATCTCAAAGACGACGGGGAAACGTGGCAGAGGTGGGGGGGCAACAGAGAGATGTTTTCAAGGAGTGCCCCCATCCCCAAAATGTTCACATCTTGAAAACTTTGAGATTTGGGGGAGGGGGCAAACATCCCTCTAAACACTACTTTCATTGTATAGAAGTTAAGAACTAGGCTTGAACACCAAGGAAGGATAGTAGCACTCAAAGGACATTTCAAATGGAGGGCCTAGAGTAATATAGTATTTGATTAAACATGATTAGGTAGAGTAGGCAATAAAGTATCTCATCGCACCGACAATTCCTACAGTTCAACCAGCAAAAGAATAGTTACCACCCAGAGATATTTAGAGGTTTCTATCTAGGCATACAGGGTGTTTGGGAGTATCCATCATGGAACTCCACTTGAGAGAGGGTTAGAGCATGTTATTGAGCTGGAAGAGGGAGACAAACCACTAATCTCTTCTCATTTTCAGCATCCTAAGAGGCATAAGGATGAAATAGAAACTACACTTAAAAAGTTACTTGAGATGGGGCACATAAGACCTAGCAAAAGTCCATTCACATCAGAAATAGTTTTGAAGGAGGAGGAAACAATGCAGATGTGTATTGATTATGAGGTCCTAAACAAAAAGACAATTAAGAACAAATACCAAATTCCTAGGATCGATGCATTAGTATATTCGTTGGATGGGGCATGATAATTTTTTGACATAGATTTGAGGTTCATCAAACTCGGAGCAGAAAGTATTGAGAAGACAACTTCCAAGTCCAATTTTGGACATTTAAAGTTTTTGGTAATTCCCTTTGGATTAAGGAATGCTCTAACCACTTTCCAGAGTAGTATGAATTAGGTGTTCAATAAACAATTGCGGAGATTTGTTTTGATATTTTTTTAATGACATCTTTATTTTTAGTAAGACTTGGGAGGAGCATGTGCAACATCTTGAGGACGTATTGAGCATCCTATAGAGCTTCAATATTCTAAGGAGTCTAAGGGTAACTTTGGTATGATAGAGCTTCTTTATTGCTCATATCATTAGTGCAAAGGGAGTGAAAGTTGATCCTTAGACTATCAAGGCAATTGTTGAATGGCCTACTACAAATCTCACACATCTTAAGTGATTCTTTCGATGTTGCAAATTCTAAAAGAGCTTTGTTAGGGGTTTTTGATAGACTACAACTCTGCTCATAGATTTAGCTAAGGAGCTTTTGAGTGATAATTCAACACAAAATAGTTTTGAGCACTTCAAGCAAGGAACGTCTACATGGCTAGCATTGGCAATACCTAGTGTTTCCAAATCTTTTGAGTTGGAGTGTAATACTTTAGGGAAAAGATACGAGCAATTATGATGCAAGAGAAGCACCCATCACATTGGCAAATAGAAAATTAAGAGATGAGAAGAGCTACCATACTTATGATAGAAAGATATTGGCCATTATGCATGCCTTGGCTGAATTTAGACTATACCAAGCTGGGGATAAGTTAATCATCAAATTAGACCATAACAACATCAAGTACTTCACAACTCGAAAGGATCTTAATGATAGGAAGTAGAAGTGGGTCATAAAATTGTAGGAATATGATTTTGACATTGTGTATGTCAAAGGGAAGAAGAGTATAGTTGTTGATGCACTTTCGAAGACACCTCACATATGTTCTGTAATGGATATTTTTCTGATTGGACTTAATTAGCTGAGTATGCCAAAGATTCAAGAGCAGCATGAGTTATAGAGGACACAACTCATGACAACAAATACACAGTGAATAATAAGTTGATCATATATAAGGATAGAATTTATATGGTAACTTCTTCATAGTTTAAGGTAAAGATATAGAGGACTTTTCATGAAGTAGCTATGGCTGGTTACCTGAGTTTCTTCAAGACATACAAGCAGATCCGGGAGAGGTTTACTTGGAATGTAATTTCCCTTTTTTAGCATGAGCATGATAGTGGATGGATTTAGCCTATTACGGGGTCCTTGTAGGCTAATACTGGTCATTAGAGGACCCTGTTGAGGGTTGGGGCTCCATTTGGTGGGACTTACTATTTGCAGTCAGTCAGTGGATGGTTCCGATGAGCTCAAATGAGTTAGAGGAGTTGATTGATGCTCTCAGTTTTTTTTTTTGGCTTTTGGTTTGGGCTCCAAGAGCCTTGGAGGAAGTGTTTATTTTTAGAAAGTCAACCCCGTCAAGTTCATTCATCATCTTTCTTCATCAAGATCACTTGTGTCCTGTCAGATTTTGATTTTGATGCTTCTTCAATCATTTTTGCAAGACGGGTGAATTATGATAATTATTTAACTAAACATGCTAAGGTTGCTATTTTTGTTGGTATTGTATATTGGTCACCTTAATGTCATAGCTCATCGGAACCGGGTTAAAAAAATTTAACTCTTGGGCATATGAAACAATGATCTTGTGTATCAAAATATCATGATATTGATGAAAGGTCATTTTGGAGCAAAAGGGAGTTAATAAATTATATTATTCAAATACCTTCCTAATGTTGGAGTAACAAAATCACTGCAAGTGTAATTGTATTGCCATGTTTGTGTTTTTCAAATGCAGCTATCAATATATTTATATGGAGAAAGAGTTATGAATAGACATGTCTCTTCAGGAACATGTCTACTCATAAAATTAAGCATTATAATTATATATACAAATTATATATTATCTTTCTCTAATATATAATAATAAAATATGTGTGGGTGTGTGTGTATATGTATATATACATATATATGTGTGTGTGTGTGTACATCTCATATATATTAAATATATCTACATATCTTCATTAGAGTTTATCAAACCAAAGCTACAAAACATTAACACTCTCTCTTAGCTAAGGAGGATAAACACAAGACACATATTACACCATTGGTAATATTAAGAATGATTTATTTTAAAGATATCCTATTTGATACCTCAAAAGTTTTCCACCATTTGATATTGCATTCAATATCACGAGTATTGGTCTTCTAGAATATCAACACGTGATATTCACCAAGTACTCAAATAAAGTTTGATATCACATCTGATATCAAGAGTATTGGCCTCCCAAAATATCAGTGATATTCACCAAGTATTCAAAATAAGGTTTGATATCACATCGAATATCAAGAGTATTGACCTCCCAGAATATCAATGATAATCACCAACTACTCTTTGAGTAATGGCCTTTCAGAATGTTGAGATGCAAAACATTCACTATATACTCAATTTGTTTGATCTCATAATACAAGTTACTATAAGATCGTCACCTTACTGTAGCTTTTGCAATACAAGTGACTTCATTTGGAAGTCGTCACTTCCTCATGATGTACAGAGGGGGTAGGCCCATTAAAATTACATAGTCACGAGGTATATACATGAATCCCAGTCTTCTTGACTGCTACAATTTATTGATCACTAAAGAATCCATCACAACATGGTTTACTCCCTTTAAATCAATATGATCGAGATCACTGAAGGTTGACGAAACCATATCCTCTATCTGCTCCCTCTCTTTCAAGGCTACATCTATTGAAATGTCAGGGTCCCTCTTGAATCTCAATCTCTCTCTCAATCTGAATTCTATCTTCCTTATCCTACAATAACATTCTTGGAGGAAAAGATCAAGGCACATAATTCTTATAATAATAATAAAAATACCTCTAATAATTATTCTCAAAAATTATAAGAATGTTAAAAATTTAATTGATTTCACAAGATATCAATTATTGTTGACTGAACCTTCATAGTTGAAACTTTCATAAATACTTTCTTAGAAAATATTATATTCATATCATAAAATATTACTCATTTCTCTAAATATTTATACTTTCACAATGTTATATACAAATGTATAATATTAAACATAGAAATGAATATTCATGAAAACGAACATTACCTATAATACCTACATTTATACTTGTGTGAGTCGGCTCTCAAAACCTTGTTTGGTCATCCCTACAATTTCACTTTCTTCAACGTTTTTTTTACATATTCACCCATTGGCTCACTTATTTCCTTATTTGCTTATTATCATTCGCAAGGATCTTCTTCTTGTTGGGCGGCTTTTATTGTTTAAATACTCTTTTCTTATTGTTGACCGGTCATACCCATTGTAGATTATATTTCAGGTTGTTTGTTGTGCCGATTGTGTGTGAGTGGGTTTGTAGTTTGCAATGCCTTCACAAGGTTGGACTCGTCCAAGTCCACATCCTTCCATTCACCAAAATTCTCCATTCCTTCTTCCCATCTACTATTTTTCCCGACAACATAGTGAAGGAAATGGTTATCAAAGAGATCTCCGCCGAGAAAAACGGTTATTTTGAGACAATTATTGAACGATAAATTTTAATTTGCAATAAAGCCACTCGTCAATATTCATCTTCCCTGAGAGACTCATTAAAATGTATTTATTTATCCTGTACATCAATGATAACAAATGGTGAGAGGAACCACTGGCATGGCACAAACCTACTACCATTGTTTTTTTGACAAGGTGGTCCCAAGACAATCAAACTGATAAACGATGGAAAAAAAACTATTGCATAGGAGATTTTGTCACAAAACACAATTATATTTAGTGGTTTCCATTATTCTTTTCTTCATTTGTCATTCTCTACATCAGTAATAATGTTATCCACTTAATCCATTGCTCAGGATTTTGTTCGCTCTCTTCATATCTCAAAATCCATAAATTCCTATCTAAATCATTTTTGTGTATACATTGCCTTAGGCTAGTCTAGTTGATTTGCTATTTGTCAACTTCTCCAAGTATCAATAGATCTTCATATGGCCAAAGAGACTCTTCTTTTAAAATATGAATTACCATAAATGTTTGTAAATCTAGAATAGATAAAAAATAAGTCTCCTTATATTTTGTTCTTCCACCTTTCACATTTGCAACCTAGCTCTGATACCATGTTGGAGTAACAGGATCGCTACAAGTGTAATTGCATTGCCATGTTTGTGGCATATGTTTTTCAAATGCAGCTATCAATATGTTTATATGGAGAAAGAGTTACAAATAGACATGTCTCTTCAAGGACATGTCTACTCGTAATATTAAGCATTACAATTATATATACAAATTATATATTCTCTCTTTCTCTAATATATATATATATATATATATATATATATATATATATACGTCATATATATTAAATATATATGCATATCTTCATTAGAGTTTATCAAACAGAAGCTACAAACCATTAACACTCCCTCTTAGCTAGGGAGGATAAACACAAGACAGATATTACACCATTGGCAATATTAGGAATGACAAATTTTAAGGATATCTCATTTGATATCTCAGAAGTTTTCCACCATTTGATATTGCATTCAATATCAACACGTGATATTCACCACGTACTCAAATAAGGTTTGATATCACATCCGATATCAAGAGTATTGGCCTCCCAGAATATCAATGATATTCACCAAGTACTCAAAATAAGGTTTGATATTACATCTGATATCAAGAGTGTGGGCCCCCCAGAATATCAATGATATTCACCAAATACTCTTTGAGTAATAGCCTTCGAGAATGTTGAGATGCAAAACATTCACCATATACTCAGTTTGTTTGATCTCATAATACAAGTTACTATAAGATCGTCACCTTACAGTAACTTCCACAAATAAAAGTGACATCATTTGGAAGTCGTCACTTCCTCATGATGTACACAAGGGGTAGGCTCATTAAAATCACATAGTCATGAGGTATATACATGAATCACAGTCCTCTTGACTGTAACAATTTATTGATCACTGAAGAATCCATCACAAGATGGTTTATTCCCTCTGAATCAATATGATCGAGATCACTGAAGGTTGAGGAAACCATATCCTCTATCTGCTCCCTCTCTTTCAAGGTTGCATCTATTGAAATGTCAGGCTCCTTTTGAATCTCAATCTCCCTCCGATTTTGAAATCAATTTTCCTTGTCCTACAATAACATTCTCGGAGGAAAAGATCAAGGCACATAATTCTTATAATAATAATACCTTTAATAATTATTCTCAAAATTGTCAAGATAATGATGATAATATAATTAATAGAACAAATGAAGCGGGCATCTAAAGGACACAACCCTCACGATATCGAGGTATATATAGGTGATTATACAAATCAAGGAGGGGTCAATCAGTTTATTTATACTTCATATGAGTAAGGAGAATCTATAATAAAATCGACCATCTGGATTATCAATACAGCAAATTCATAGGCATACCAGTCAGTAATAAAAAGTCTGAAGGAAGCAGCACATAGTTATAACAGATATAAAGTCAGATGTACATTCGTGACAGAAAGATAACATAGAAAACTGTTATTTACAGACTGTTAGATTTCACATTGCGTAGACATCAAGTACAGTTACAGAATCTGCTTGGGAGAACCTAACCCTATATGAAGGATGGAGAAGTACATTTCCAATTCAGAAGTTATTTACCATCAAAGTGAGATAGAGTTTGGGCCATCACCGCTTACTTCACAAATCCTTTTGTATCCAAATCCAATCCAGAATGATGCTCTTTAAAACAATTATTTTCACAATGACAAAGTTGATAATATACAATTTGGCATCATAGTAAGAGACAGGATATAATTAAGCCCAAACAAGGCTCACAAGTATTATTATTATAAGCAATATTGGAAGTACATGACCTATTCATAAAGTATACCATAATTATAATCAGGTGCAATTCTTATAAACTTTGCAATCCATCAGAAAGTCCAGATTAAATAATTCAGGGATCTTCACAAGTCCTAAAATATACAAGTGACTAAAGTCATAATCAATAACAGTAAATAAAGATTTTTTGTACATTTCCCTTACAATCTAAAATAATTAGACAACTATCCCTATTTCCCAGTACAATTAGGAAAGTGGACATTACATAGGGCAGCCACTAGACCTATCTGCAGTTATGATGTTAGAGATTCTACACAGGGACATGTGGATGTATTTGTTTCATTAGATGACAACAGCATTAAGTTCCAGCAGTTTGAGGATTCAAGATTTAGTGATTCGGAAAATGTTTAGGACATGCTAACTACCTTTGCTGGCAGTCTTACAGCCTTTTATTAAGAGCTCTGTAATCAATGCACATCCACATTTTCCCTAAACCACTGCTGATACAAAAGGGCTTTTTTTGGGTCTAATGTAACCCATCTCAAGTAGCTTCTTAATAGCTAACTCTATCTCATCCTTATGCCTTTTGAGATGTCTATAAGGTGTAGTAATTAGTGGTTTAGCATCCTCCTCCAATTCTATGACATGCTATATCCCTCTCTTTGGTGGTGCTTCAAGTGGATACTACCAAACACCTTGCTATGCTTCAAAAGCAACTTTTGAATATCTGGATGATAGTTGTTCTTTTGCTGATCTGTAACTCTAGGCATGATGAACACCCCGCCTGATCGTGTCCAATTAATCAAGCAATCCTTTTGAGGAAAACAACTCTAGGACCCCAAATCAGATAACCCTTTGGGTACTATATTTTTACCATTTGATTCAAACTTCATTTCCATTTTTGGCATGCTTAGATTAGAAATCTTACAAGTACAAGAAAGCTTGTACCCATCAATTATAATGACACCCAATCCATCACATTCCTTCTATTTATAGTCCTCTCCTAGCCACAAAACCCTCGTCAATGAAGTTATGAGTGGCATATGCACCAACAAGTGTTATGATTTTCTGCCCCTGCAATACTCCTTTAACCTTGAATGTCACTGTATATTGTACACTTGAGAGTTTGGTAATGGTACCATCACACTTTTGTTCCTCTTTTGATAACCTTTCTCCATCCTTCTTCTCTTAATCAAATTGCTGACCCAAAGTTTCTAATGCAGTTTCTTTGACTATAAAGTACTAATTGTTTTTCTTTTACCTTCACACTACACATTTGTGAGACGGGTCCCATGGCTCCCTACAATGGAAGAACTTATTTCTCCGAAGGTCATTTAGTTGCTCGCCGTCCAACCTGTTGGACTCATTCCATGTCTGATTTGATTTCCTATGAAATTGTTTCAGACCGGTGGTCTCGTGGATGTCATTAAAACCCTATAATTTCATTTCATTTCTTATCCTTCTTATGAGGGAATACCTTATACAAATCTTTGCTTCTAGAAGCGAAAGCCTCCATGTCCCTAGCCATTTTGATGGCTTCCAACAATGTAGGTCGAGTGAGTGCCTTAATCCAACCTCTCAAAGGATTGGTCAAGCCATCCATGAAAATAACCAAGTGTCTTCTCTCTGTAATATGTATGACTAATACAATCCTCTGAAAATTAGTCGCAGAGGCATCTACAGAACCCCATTGTATTAGCTAAGCTAACTCCTTGAAATGCGACTCTAGATCATGATCCAATGTAATCATCCATGATGCCACCACTCGTGTGCAATGTCATCTAGGTGTATTGTTGCATACTTGATTGCTTCTTCATCTAGCATTAGATTCAGCTGAAAATAAGTGTCCACTTTTTGTACCCAAAGCTCTAGCTGAAGTCTTCCCTAAACCATCAATCATATTAGGAAGACTTAGTTTCCCAACTTTTTTGGCAAATCATAGTTTATGTTATATCTCCAGCACAGGGTCTATGTTTCAATTTGACATCAATAGAGTCTCTAACCGATATGGCATCCTGAAAATCAAGACCTTCATTTGTCCAATGTTGCATGAACGGATTATGCATGAATTAATGAACTGAACTTATAATAGATTAAAATGCCCACAACCATAAAATAAATAAAGGTACAATATATCATCAAATTGAGAGATGCCTGGATGGAGATAGCATTAACAGTACAAAATCAGACATACTCATTTTCTGATTACAACTCATACAGTGAATGCTGGCAAAACCCAGCAAACTGGTATAAAAAGAACTAGACACCACCTCCAAGATTGACCTCCAAAAGGTGAAGACTAAGTATGAATATGTCATCAAACCCTAGGTACCCAAATAAACTAAAGAAATTTGCCTGCAAGCTCAACATCACTCCAAGAAACCCTAGACACCCCCCAACAACCTGTGCAACCAGCCTTGACATGATGTGACCAGAAAATAGAATGGTATGTTAACAAATAAGGAGGGCAAACAGCAATAAAATCTCGAACTCTTCTCAAGTCGCCCTCTTTCAATTCTGCTCTGAAGATAATTTGTGCAAACTGTAGATATAAATAAAAAATGGAGCCGTCCCTCCAAATTGGATCTCTCACCAACATGGAAGATGTTCTCTGCAAGGTTTTTTGTCCTCACAAAGCTGCAAGTTGGACAAGTTCAAACAGCAAGAGAAGTCTCTAGAATATCACTTTACTAGGTTCTCCAAAATCCAGACCCCATAAGTGTTGCTTGTCCAAGCTTAATGAAGTGAGCTCCCAAACCTCACTTTAATAGGCTCTGCACAACCCATGCCCTCAAACAAGGGCTAATTTTTATTAGATTTAAATTCTTATATCTCCCCCATAAAATGATGCTTATCCTAATAAGGCCCCCTTTTGAATATTTGCACTTTATTCTTTGGGTGCCCATATGGTCCTCAATTAAATAAATTAAGATAATGATAAAGTTAAATATTAATTTTAACTATATAACTTATCAAAATCAAAAGCTCAAGACTATATCAAATATCAAGATAATTACATCTACTAACAAATCTAAAAATAGTAATACTGATGACTGGCATAATCCATACCCAAGATGACTCGCTAAAAATAGTATGGGAAAACTGCCTTACAAGTCCCAATCGCCTAAGCTGAAAGAAACATGTCACTCTTGGGTCAACTATCATCATGAGTCTGCTAACTCTAACGAATTAGTCTACAGGAACCTTCTGAATAGGCTAAATAGTCCATCAAGTTGAAGCGCTTAAAAAGGCAAGAATATCTTTTCTTATTCTGCTTTTGCAAATTTATGGAAATGCTATGGAAACAAACCTAAAGAGTTCTTCTTGGGATTGTCGAGGACAAAAACATTTTGCAATTGGGGCAATTTTGATGGCGAAAGATCCAGCCTAGCTGGTTGTTGGATTTTCAATTAATGGTTATTTACAATTTCTAACATGGTGTAGATATTGATGGAAATAAAGATATATGAGGTTTCCTTATTAGGTTTCACTATTTTAGCATGTACTGTTCATTTCTTGGATTGTTGTGTGAGTTTGCAAGTCTTGAGCATACTTCCTAGTGTCGGCCATACAGTTCCAGCTACATAGAGAACCATGGTTTTGGACATTAACTCGAGGAGTTATTTCTCATTTATGGGTATTGATTCCATGGATCCCTAGCAGCTGGGTGATGCAATTTTATATATTCTTTGCACCATTCAGTGCACATTTAATTTTATGATTGAAATTGCCCCCTTACAGGTTACAAGAGAAGTCATTGTGAAGGTTTCTAGGTGGTTTGGGGCTGTTGGAGTTGAGATTAATGGTGTTTCTAGCAAACTGTCCAAGTGTAGAAGGTTAATGAATATCTAGAACAGATGATCTGGAAGGTATCCTAAGCAATATCCAATCGTAAAAAGAGTCTTTCTTGCTGCTATACATTTCTGATCAGTTTTGGAGACCTGACTACAACCTTGGAGGTGAAATTGGCACCAAAGCAGCCTCTTGGATGTTTACCGTACAGGTAAAGAAAATGATCGCATACAGACAATGAACACAAACAGCAGAATTATATTCACAATAGTAGATGAATGATGATTTACAATGATCCCAGACGGGATATAAATACTACCGCCGAACCTTCCCAAAGGAGTCCATCGGCCACAATTATTCTATCCGCTACAAACTATTTACCGACGACGTCGGCTACAGAATACGGAAACACCGCCGAACCGTCGGCTACAGAATACAGAAACACCGCCGGACCGTCGGCTACAGAATACAGAAACACCGCCCACCGACGATGCCTTTGCAATGTTCGCCTGCGCTTCCCCCACTTTTCTCTTTTCCTCCGCTTGCCTCCGTGTAATTGCCAGAACCTCCTCTACATCCGTGCCAACAATGATCAAGTTTACTCCAGCCTTTGGACACTCGGAATCTTCGTGATCGCCAGGTCCGCACCATCTGCATAATAATTTGGGTGTGTTTGCCACTGTACAATCCCGCGCAAAATGACCCCACAAATTACATGCTCGGCATTGAACGATCGGCCGTCCGTTTGCATCATACTGAGTTCGACTTCGGCTCCCATTATTATTGTTATTGTTTGCATTGTTGTTATTTTGCCCTCTGCTATTATTCCTATACCCTCTGGATGTGGCACCATCAATGTTTGCATTTCCGTTACTGCCCGATAGGGAAGCCTGCTGCGTAAGAAGCACCTGCGGAGTTCCTCTTGTCTTCATGTTAAAGGGACAGCCCTTTGTCGAATGGCCCATGATCTGACAGATGTCACAGAATTGGTTCTTCGGACACGATCCCTTAGTATGACCCTCGGTCTTACATTCCGTGCACCACAATTCACTACCTTTTGGCTCTTTCTGCATGTTTTTAAACTCCTTCATCATTCGAACCATATCCTTCTATAAGGCACGAACCTTTTTGCTACTACCTTCGTCGTCGCTGCTATCATCTCCGGCAAGCTCGTCGTCATCAAAATCAAAGGAGCTAATTTTCTTCTTCTTTGTCTTCTGTTCACTTTCAAGGTCCAGTGCTCTATTATAAGCATCCACAAATGACGATGGTGGTACAATTTTTATTTTCCTCCGCAACTGTGAGCGTAGGCCGTCCATAAACCACCTTTTCTGCAATCTGTCCGCCGGCTTGCTTTCCATTTTGTTTATTAAGTCTTTTAATCTCCTAGCATAGACGCGGACAGTTTCGTGCTTCCCCTGTTTGGTATTGAAAATCTCCGCTACAATTTTATTATCATCCCGCAAGAGTTTAAATTCTGCTAGGAACTCCTTTTTAATGTTATCCCAGGTATCCAGCTTTTGCGGATCCATATCCGAAAACCAATCAATTGCGACACCCCGTAGGGTTGCCGGAAATTGTCTCATCCAGTCGTCTTCATCAGTTATGCCATTTGCCCTCCAAATCGTTTCACATGTCTTACAATGTCGAATGGGATTGACCGTACCATCGCCTTCAAATTTCGGCAGCTTTTCTTTGGGTCCCGCCATCACCACACTGGAGGTCTGCACTGTCACACCGGAGGTCTGCACTCCTACACCGACGGTCGGCACTCCCACACCGGCAGTCAGCACTCCCACACCGGCGGTCTGCACTCCCACACCGGCAGTCTGAACTCCCACACTGACAGTCTGAACTCCCACACTGACAGTCTGAACTCCCGCACCAACGGTCTGCACTCCTGCACCAGAGGTGTCGACAGCTGTGAACCTTGGTGAAGAAGAAGGATCCTCAAAAATTGTTTCCCGCGGAAGTCTATCCTAGACGAAGAGATCACTCCACGCTCGTGCTCCATCGGCACTGCGAACCGTGCAAGTTGATGGTCTTCCGTTAGAGTTTTCCTCCCTTAGCGAACACAAGTTCAAGAACTCCTCCCGCGCTTCTTCCACCAATTCCACCCGCTGCCGAGTCTCCTCCAACAATTCCTCCGCGCTTCGGTTTCCGTCGGCAATCTTTTGAAATCTCCGTCGACGTTCGGCTTGCTGTGCCAGAATTAAATTCTCCTGCGCAGTACGGATTCCATCTTTAACCTTCACCTTATTTCAATCCTTGTTAAGCTGATTTGGCATTAATCTTCATTCCTCCCACCTTCCAGATTCATAAGGCAACGGCGCCAAATGTTTACCGTACAGGTAAAGAAAATGATCGCATACAGACAATGAACACGAACAGCAGAATTATATTCGCAATAGTAGATGAATGATGATTTACAATGATCCCAAACGGGATATAAATACTACCGCCGAACCTTCCCGAAGGAGTTCGTCGGCCACAATTATTCTATCCGCTACAAACTATTTACCGACGTCGTCGGCTACAGAATACAGAAACACCGCCAGACCGTTGGCTACAGAATACAAAAACACCGCCAGACCGTCGGCTACAGAATACAAAATACCGCCGGGACCATCCAGTCGGCTAACATTGGAGTCTTATTTTCAATTCTAGAAGATATGGCATGTTGACGTTATTGATTGTCTTCAATCTGTCCTTTGCATCAGACTTGTGATGACTGTTATGGCTAAAAATTAGAGGTATTTAAATGATGCATTGACCGATAATAATTAGTTTAATGTTGATACTGTCAATTCAGTTTTCGGGGATGAATAATGTTGTTCCCAACAACATATTTTGCTATGAACAAATAAGATAAATCAGATCAGTTATTTGCAAGCATTTGCATTTGTATTGGCAAAAGCATAGTTTGCAAACTCTCCAAGTACACACCGAGCTGCCAAGTACTGTCCATTTATTTTTTTGTTGGGTGAGTACTCACAAGCTTAACTCTCGCATTTTATTAACACAAAAAACCATGGGTAAAAATGTCAATGCAGGTAAAATGCTGGTTAAAAAGCATTTTTCACATGCTCTTTTTGCTATTAAACCATGCATTTTCTCTTTCAAGGTATCAATTTTTTATTTACTACATTTTGAAATTGAATTTTACAAAAAAAAAAGGCGTTACTGTGAGAGATTTTTTATTTTTAGTTCTTTCCAAGTTGCCAAGTTTTTTCTGAGTTTAAAATTTTGGGCTTGCTGAGTACTCTCCAAGTCCACGTCTGTAAACTATGGGCAAAAGCATTGTGTGTCAAAATTACTTCAACATTAAAATAAAAACAAAATCAGAGGTATACATTGCATGCCTCTCTGGTGAATTTGAGTGATCGCATATGCACCTAATTTCTACTGTATATCAAGATTATACAAGTTTGAAACTTTGAAGTGCTTTTAGTTTTAAGTAAACAGATAATTATTGATTTTCAAACCCCATTCAAATAAAAAAAATTGGTAAAATAATGTGACACTTTGGAGCCACACCCATCTACTACTTTTGTAAAAAAATCATACTGATAACCCCTGTGATTGGGCAGAAAATTCTACACATTATTTGTTACAACAAGGGAGCTCATATAGCAAAATTGGCTCATGCAACTGTATTTCTGTCTATCCTGCTGTGTTCAGCTACTATCTACCATTTATAAGATATCACATACATTTACAAACAATAGAACTACAAAATTCCATCCATTGTAGTTACCCTTCCTCAGCGTTGTTCACCAAGGAAAATGACCAGCTTCTATCTCCAGCTGCAACCCCTTCTATGCACCCATTGAGAAAATTAGTTCCAGCCCACATATGCTTTCTTCTTACAATCACGTCTATTCCTACTCCCCAAACCATAAATCTGCACCAAAGGGTCGTACTCTTCCATTCCAATCTTCACCCAAATTCATTCATCCAACACCAACCCTGTCTCGAAATAGTGTGCCGCAGGTATCCTTTCAAACCACCACACCTGTCAGGCCATGATAGCTTCCACCATTTTCTCCATCTCCCCTGCATCCAGCAGCATTCCCAAAAACATCAACACAATATCCATGTTCACTAGGTATATTCCATTGTCCAATAACATTAAATTTCTTACGTCCATAATAGTTGTATTGCTGTTTCTGGTTGCAACTCTGTGAGATTTTTTTAGCAAGAGCATTTTGGATCACACTCTGTGATCCTTCATCCGGATGAATAAGAAAGCATAAGGAGAAAAGTGATCACAGAGCGTGATCCGAAACATTGATCCTAAAAAATCTCACACAGTTGCAACCAGAAACAGCAATACAAATATTCCATTGTCATTAATATACTCATCAACCAAAACCATATGCAAGGTATGGTGGACAACCGAAGCCCTAGTTTTGAGTATTCCATAAGCCTTCTCTTAGATACATCCCCAAAGAAAGCCATCTGTCACTTTCTTGACTTCAAACACAACTGCATCAATTTCTCCTCCCTGGATGTTTACAATGTAGTGATGCCCATCTGTTTGTCCATAAAAAGGCCGGAAACCATCATTAAACTGACTGTCTTTGTACACTCCATTAACTTGATTATATTTCATTGTATCTGATGTCCTTTCCATTTGGCTCAACCATCAATGTGAGCCTGTGAACCCACAAATGTTTTGCAGAACTCATGCCAATCATTTAGTGATTGACCTCAATATCCTCTGGTATCATATCAACTGCCGTCTTAGCAACATCATCAACTAACATTTAGCCCTCTCTAAACACACTGGGTATTACCAAATCTTCATAAACTTAGATAACATCCTTTATCTATTTAAGCAAATTGCCAGATTTCTAATTTGGTGTTTGCCCAGTTCAGGTGGAATTAACTATAAGTTACAAGTCACATTCGAAATAGACACTGCAATATTTTAAACTTCTTCCGTTTAACAGCCCCAGGAGTGCCACTCAAAAATCTGCCTCATTATTGGTTGCTTTCCCCAACCTCCTCCCTACCATCATTGAGTTCTGCCTGCTCTAGTTTCCAATTACACATCCCACCCCAGCCATTCATAGATTGTTATGTGTTGCCCTGTCAAAATTGACCTTAATACATCTTGCATCCAGGCAAATCCAGTTTATTAAATATTTCCTTTTTGACTGCCACAGGAAGATTAAACTGCCTGAATCCATAAAAGGGGCCTATTTAAGTACAATTTAAAAATTTATGCAATCAATGCAGATTTATCTGCCCAAACTAACTGAGCAAACATTAGTTACACAGTCTTAGATTCCACCCAACCATATTAAAGTATAGTAGCATTAGCTGCATCTAAAGCTAATTTAATAGTAGTACTAAAGGGACTCTGTTCTCAAGAGCTAGAAACTAGTGATTACCTCACTTTCAAATGTTTGTTCGTGTTGTGCTTTCAAGTTGCACCATTCCAGATCCACAGATCCGAGGCATTATTAACAAAACTCACCAGATAATGCCATTCAACTCTACCACCATTTAACAATATTTCAACAAAGTTGGATTAAATAACCAACAATAAATAGCATTTAGACTATGACTTTTAGTTGCAAATCATTGCTATAAAATTATAAATGCCTCAGCCAGTTTCTAATTATCTAAATTTTCCAGATATCTTTGAAGTTTTGGCCTTTTCATTTGCCAATTATATCCACTCCTATGATATGAACTTGAGAAGCATGTTGAACATCCTTACATTAGCTGAGGAACATTAGAAACCAAAAAAATAAACTTAGAATTTCTTGTGAGGGTGCTGTGATTGCTACGAATGTAACCAGACAAGGAGATGCAAAGAAAGATAACATTGTAATTGGCTGGTAATTCATTATTTGTGCATTATAACAGAATTCAATTAGAATAGAGATATTGCTTCCACATAGAATTTACAAGTGTGCCTTCGTAGGAATCTAGGTGACATCTTTCCCGTAGTGTTTGAGAAAACTGTCAAACAAACTCATTGCTTGTCAAAAACCCTTTAAAACCCACAAAAGATGTATGTTTAAAAGCTTACAATGATCTTTGTATTGTATGGTGCTATGAGTGGAATAGCTGCAATCTTATATAAGAAATCAAAAACCTTGCCCTGCAACAATAATTACATTGTCAATGATGGAAACAATTATCACAAGGTATTGCTACCACTGTAACAACGAAATAAATTGAGGGAAATAGCCAATGATGCAAGATATTGAGCCAAACAATTACAGAAGCATTTGCAAATTCTAATAATAGAAGAAAAAATTCACTACTTTGAATTCAGTAAGTAACCCAGGTATGTGAGGGTCAACATCTTCCTCTCCCCCCTGTTTCTCCTTGTCAGCCTCAAACTTTGGTTTCCAGTATTTGTCCCTGTATTCCCGAGCAATGGAAACATCATTGGCAATCAAAATATTGTCAAACAAGAGACCGGCCTGCATGGTCCAGATCTCAATTCCTATAGCAGCAATTGCTTCCATACTTGGATGCTTCAACTCAGAGTATGTCGGATTTGGAATGTTATGAGGTTTCCAGAATCCTTTGCAGTTTGGATTGTCAATCATAGGTGGATGCCATTTACCTTTATAGTTAGGATTCCTCTTAAAAGGCATTTTCCATTTACCACAACCTGATGCCTCCTCACACTCTGGATTTGTAATTTTATGAGTCTTCCATTCCCCATCTTTTTCATCATCCCAATCATCAGGTTTTGGGGAGTCTGGATCATCTATTTCGTTGGGCTCATCTTCTAGCCATCCTTCTGGTTTCTTTGCATCTAAATCCTCAATTTCCTTACGGGCATCCTCATCCCAGTTATCTGGTTTTTTGGATTTTGGATCTGGAACCTTAACACGTTCATCCCATTCCTCAGGTTTCTTGTCATCAGGATCAGGTATTGTCATAGGTGGAAGAACAGGAGGATCAAAGTCACCAGAAAGAAGGTTAGCTGTCTTTTTTTCTTCTCCATCTATCAGAATCTTGAGTGTGCTGTTGGGATAGATAGCTGCAGTGTATACATGGGTGACCTTATCAGTTACAGGTAGTGGGGAATACTTCAAATGGTGCTCAACATATTTATTTGTCTTTGGGTTTTTGAGGCAAAAAATAAAGTGAACTTTATTTGTAGCTCCGCATTTGTCAGGCCCAAACATGATAGAATAAGGAGAATCATAGTCAAAATGTTTTGGATCCCATCCAGCATTCTGGGCAACTAGATACTTTAAATATGCACCTCCACAAACCAGCCCATTCTGTGCCTTGAGATCATATTGCAGAACCACTGGATCATCTTTCAAATGCACTTCTGGTATGTTAACCACTATAGCATATTTCCTTGCTGCTTGACTAACAAGCAATCCATAGTCGTCGTAAGCATCATTCTTTTCATGCTTCCATTTTCCTGTAAAAGGAAAACAAAATCAACATGCTTCTAATCAAGTTCAATGAAATTTGTAGGATAATTGTACTACTTGTGAGAAGCTTTCACTTCAAATTTGCCAGTCTGAAACAAGAAAACTTAAAAGTTAAAATTCAATTTAGTCATATTCAGCCAGATCAAAGCAGAGGATTACACAAAATATTAAAGTAAACAAAGCCTACAATAGTTCACTATGATGAAACATAGATGCCTAACCTTGATAATCTTCCTTCTCAGAAGGAATCCAGCGACCTTTCCATGGCTTATCGAAAGACTCAAAGAACACCTGAATCCAAATATAATCTGCCTCAAAAGCATGCTTTTGAACCTCTCATCAAAAACAATTGCAGCCAAGCATGAATGAAAGGATAAAATCAATAAAGACAGTAACGACAGACCAAGAGCTAAACATAGGTACACTTGGATATGACCTTGGAGAAAGCATAGACTATGTTCAAAAATATGAATATACATTTACAATAATATTAAATAAATAATGAACTGAGCCACTAGTTCTGCAGTAAACAGAAGACAAGCTAAAAAAATAGTGCCCAAAAAATGTCACAAGCAATAAATATTTCTCAAGTAAAACATGCTACAAGAATATTCCACTTAATCATGGGACCTATTTTAAATTGTGTTAATTTGTGTTAATTCCTACGGAATCAAAATTTCCATGAGAGTCAGAGGTACAATGCAAAGATGAGTAAAGCTCAGAGGAGATGTTGGCTCTCAAAGTTGCAAGCTCCACACCTCTGGAGGCAAGACCAATCCTCAAGGGAAAGGGAAAATATCATGAAGAGAATAAAGCAAGAACTCATCAACAAAGTGTGGTCTGTAGACAACTACGGGCCAATTTATGAGAGTGGATGAACTCTCCTACTTTAGGCTCTAAGGGGCTAAATGGGCTATTCCTAGAGGTATCCAAACAAGAAAATGGAAGAAAAACACTGGCCCTTAGCAACTATTGAGAAACAAGGTAAAACTACTAAAATAAAATATTCTTCAAAGTGTACACAAATCTGAAAATAAGTTTCTTTATACAATATCACCATAAATATTATTACGTAGATGCATAAATCAGCAACAATATTAAATCAGCAAACCATAGAAATACAAGATTTACATGGTTAAACTCTTTCAAAAAAAAACTCCACCAAAGAAAGAGGGAAAGTATTAATATAATATTAGAATTTTGTTATAATGACCATCTTAGTTGATATTTAGAAACTTCCTTTTATGTCTTTCAGCATTAGTTCGTTTAGGAAGTTTCCTTTCTATATTTAATGTTTCTATTCTCAACTCATTTCAATTATGGAAAGATGGTGTTGTGTTCTCTATTCAAGCAGCTTTGGTCTCCTTTGTAGTTATTGAATGTCAATCAATTATCATTTCATGGTATTAGAGCGGGTTAAGCTTTTTGACAAATTTCTTTTTAAAAAATCGTGTATCTACTAGGGATATTTTTCCAGAAATTTTTTGAATAGGTTTTTAATGAAAAACATGGGCTTTTTTTGATATTGTAGAAAAATAGGGTTTTCTGATTTTTTTTCTCACAAAAAAATCGTGGTTGGAGGGTTTTGTGACTTTTTTCACAAAAAAATTATGAATGAAAAGGTTTTATGATTATTTTCCCACAAAAAATCATAGGGATTTTCCATCAGTTTGTTCCAAAAAAGATCATGGCGGGCTTCCTCCAGATTTTTGAGTTTATGGGGCTTTCGAGTTTTTCCATGATAAAATCTTTGAGGTTTTTTGCTGATTTTTTTATAATAAAAATTGTGATCGTGGGTTTTCATTTTTCGCATGATATTTTCAGACAACAATCATGGATTGTTAACATATTGGAAGGTTTTCTGATTTGTTCGCCCAAAAATCATGACTGATGTTTCTAAGTTTTTTTGTTCTTTTCCAAAAAAAATCATGATGAATTTTCCGATTTTTACTTGCATAAAAAATCATGGGAAGGTTTGTTTCATTTTAAAATTAAAAGCACTGTTCCATATGACATCATGCTAAGTGAAATGGAGGCTGCGCCTATTGAGGCACTTGCTATGGTTCGCCTTTTAAGCTATCTAAAAAGAATCGAAAAAATGGAAGAGGATAGATGGCCGAAAGTTGTCTTTAGTGACACACTATGTAAGCGAAAAAGGACATGGATGCAACAAAACATCAAGTGGATGAGTAAATGGAATATTCATTTCAATATGTGCCCCACAAGTAATAAAGAAATAAAGGTCTTTGTTATGGAGAAATTCTACAAGAGAAATTGGGGAAGTGAGATTGGGAGGAAGAAACTATATTATATAAATGAGTTCAACCCCACTTGTGATCAGCTCGAAAAAGTGTACATAGGAGCCAACATTTCTTGGAGAGCTAAAATTCTTATTGCTCAGCTGAGAACCAACTCTCACCAACTTCGTTGTGAGACCGGGCGTTGGAAGAGGCCAAAGGAGGCTTGGGAAGAGAGAATTTGCAGATTTTGCAATTCTGGGAAAGTGGAAACTGAACAGCACTTTATTCTAGAATGTGAGGCCTACAAGGATAGCAGGGATAAGTTTGCAGATACTATATGTGACAGTTCTTGGCATAACCTGTTCAACGAAGAGTACATTGAGCAATTGGGGGGGCTCATCATTAGTCTACACAAGAGGCGAACAGCGCTACTTAAGTCTGCTTGAGTTGTCTTGCTGTCCCATAGGCTATTTTTGGCCTCGTGGACGTTAAAATTTTATCTATCTATCTATCTTTTTCCCATAAAAATCTAGGAGGGTTTTGCATGACTGTCCTAAAAATCATGGTCTTTTGTTTTTTTATAGATTTTTACCCTTTTTCCACAAAATCAAAGGTATATGGTTCGATCATCACATTGAGGGTTTGACAAGTTTTACACAATATCATGTTTCCATTTTTTTGCCAATATTTTTGTCAACAAAAATCGAATCTTTTTAAAAGCAGATCTCAGTGTCTCAGGATAAAGGGAGGTATGGATTTGTTATCCAACACCAGGTTAGAATGATCATGGTAAGCTTCGTCATATTCAGAAGTACTATAGAACCAGGGAAGGACTCAGCAGCAGGCTCTGTGTGTGTTTTATGACACAGACAACTCAAAATTAAATACTAGGGGTACTCTATCCTCTCTAGAACAAAGTCTCCAATGTACTAAATAGATGAAATTTGTGACCACAAAGATGACTCCAAGGTTCTGAATGTGTGTGATGTTATTGTTTGGGATAGACTCTCATGGTAGGATGATCTACTGAAAGCCTACAAGGGGACTTAAATGGTTACTCAAGATTGTATCCTTAGAAAAAAATTTCCTTTGAGCTTCTGGATTCAACTTCTACTAAGATCTTAAAAAGGATAAAAGATTAAGGCTTGAGGAAAATTAATCTCTTAAAAAGGATAAAAGATTAAGGCTTGAGGAAAATTAATCTAACTCTAAACTAGACCTATGAACATAAGACTGCAAAAATGGAATCTGAAACCTATCCTTGCTTTGCAAATTCTATAACTCCACAAGAACAGTGTTACCACCTAAGGTATTCTAAGGATTTTCACATCACAGATATTTACAAACATTCGAACAATGAACATTGAAATGCAAGTTAAGTTGTCCATCACAAGTTCAGACTAACTTTGCCCAATAGTTGAAAATCATCCAACTATCAAAAGTATAAACATATTGATTCCATAATGAACATTCTTATCAAATCCTTCATTCAATCTAACAAATTGGAAATAAGATTTACTCTCAGTAAGAGACAAGAAACCATGTAACTTGCAAAAGATATTAAATTCACCAACATTCGAACAATGAATTTAATTAAGAAGTGCTTTATTTAACAATCTTTGAATCTTTGTTTTACAAATGAGAGGAGTGGAGCTTATAGAGGAGTTCAAACACAAATGAAGGGCCCATGATGGCAAAGATTAAGACAACTATACTTTAATTAGTGTTCCTTATGTAATGAGAATCAATGAAAAATAAACAACTCTTCTCATCAGAGATGGATTCGTGTTGAATCACTACTCATGAAACATGGGTCAATGAATTTGACTCAAAATCAGAGAGTTAAATCCTGATAGCAATATTACAATTTGACTTGCTGTAGAAATTATCTCCTATTTATCAACTCATCCATTGCATTCTTCTAGAAGAAAACATCTTAGTTGTCAATTCCGGATACGAATCCAATTCAAGCATGTGAATCAGATCCGTAGATTTGTGATTTTTTTTCCCAATTAGGATTCACGGAGGATTCATGAACACACACACATACACACACAAATATATATATATATATATATATATATATATATATATATATATATATATATATATATATATATATTTGTGTGTGCATACATACATACATAGATACATATATATGTGTGTGTGTGTGTGTGTGTGTGTGTGGATGTATGGATGTATGTATGCGTGCGTGCGTGCATGGATGTATATATGCATGTATGTGTGTATGTGTGCATAGATATATTTATGTATGTATGTCTCTGTGTGTGCATTATTTATACTAAAAAATGATAGAAATATACATAATTCTATAACTAAATCATTTCAAAGTATGAATCAATGAGTCAAAGCCATTACGATTATAAGAAAATAATAAATAAATAAATAATTTTAAAAAGAATCTGGACAAATCCGGATCTGGCCTCTAGGGCATGAATCCGGTAACTAGGGAAAATATCTCTTATCCCGATGGAAGAAAAGATCGGGTTCATTAAATTTGGACGCCTTGTCATGAAAATATTTGATTGGTGGAGATAGGTGGTTACCAACTTACCACCTCATCATGCTTATCTCTCAAGCTTCGAACAATTCTTCTTCAATTTTGGTAATTTGAGATTTTGGAAAAATAAATATTCCCAAATTATAACTTTCTTAAGCTTGGAATTTTCTCCTTTTTGAATGTTCTTTTTTGACGCAATATTTTGGGCTTGTTGATGTGAACTTTGAATTGGAAGATGTCTTTGAAATCTTCCCGTGTTCATCTATCCTTCTTTCTATCTTGGGATTCTTTGTAGGTGATGAAGTCCTTGCTTGTGCTTGTTTTTTTCTCATTTGTGAATGTCATCTTTTCTTAAATACCATTTGAAACTCTTCCTTTGATCTTGATCATTGGATATCTAGGTTGTCGTAGCATCTCTTTCAGCTTTGCCTTTAATCTGGACACGGCCTTATGAATTTTGGAAATAATGAAGTTGCGTCCTCAGGTCTAATTTTAGGAAATTTTGCATACTTAGGCAATTTGAAGTCATCCTAAGATGGGAGGGATTTGCTTGTGCTTCTGGATTTTCTCACAACATTCCTTGGCAAATTTCACTTGAAATAGAAATTTTATACTTCTTGGTGGACTTCATGCTCACTCACTTAACTGCAGTTGCAATGCCTTCTTGATTTAATCAGATTTGATGGTGGATTGAGAATTTTCTCGACACTTGGCCAATTTCAAAGCTCCTTAGTTCAAGCAGACTTCAACTTGGAACAAAGAACTTCCTTCTTAATAGGGGTTGCCTTCATATGAATTTGTGGCTATTTTCCACACTTCAACAAATTTATCATCCTCCTTTCAAGGGAAATTTCATAATCATTTAGGAATTCTTCCATGTTGGAGGGTAGACTTCAGATTTGTTCAAGGAACTTCAAACACTAAGCAATTTTCTAAGACTTATAAACTTGAGTGGAGCTCATGCGTGTTTGTGGAATTAGCCATGCCTTATCATATTTTCTTTGTGCACAACTGTTTCATCCTTTGATTGAACTTCATCATGGATTGAGGAATTTCTTCAATTTTTTGCCAAATTTGCAATCATCCTCTAGGTTGCATGGACTTGGCTTGGAAACAAGAATTTTCCACAAGGAAACTTCATTTAGAAATAGGAATTTCCATGAATTCTTGAGTGGATTTCATGCTGATTTGAGAAATTTTGCCATGCCCTAGACAAGTTCTTCATGTTGGAGCCGACTTCCTGTTGAAATAAGGATCTTTGAAGAAAAGAATTGATTTCTTTTCTTTAAACTTCCAAAGTCCATCTCCGCTTGCTTTTCTCTTGAATTTCATGTTTATTTCCTCATTGTCTTTAGTCTTAAATCTGAAAAATACTGCCATAGCTGCAATTTCCTGTAAATATACCTTAGTTAGAAAGGGCTTTCTTTCTCTAAGTTAATTTTTTATTCCAAGCAGCTTTTATTTCAAGATTTGTCCTCAGTTTTCTAAAACATCGAACTTTCAATCAAGAACTAGAGATGAAAGCATGAAAAAGAAAGAAAAAACTTGCTCAGCACTTAGACAAATTCATCAAATCTGTCCTAATTCTGAAAGTTTCAAACTGAAATTTTGAAACTTCATGAAGAACTTCCTTTGAAACCTGCATGAAAACTCACTTAAATATGTTCATCAAGTTAAAAAAACTTGAAAATCATAAAAAATCTTGAAAGAAATTCGAGCTGTGATTGAAAATTATTCATAAAACTGATGAAAAATCCTTCCTTGACCTGCCAATATGTTAGTTTATGCTCAAAAACTCTCAATTAATCTTCTGAAAATCAGAAGAAGAAAAATTAAAAATCGATTTAGCTTGAAAAACATGAACAAAACTGATTGAAATCCTCAATGGCAGCCATAAAAATCACCTTGAATTCTCACTCTTGCTCCTGCAATCAGGAAATTTCTCAAGAATTGAACTCCAAATCTTGCTCTCCAACTTAAGCATGAGAAGAATGGCAAACCTGTTGCTTATATAAACAATTTTCTGCTTTCAAGAAGAAGTCGATCCCTATATTGTAGGCTTTGCTTTTTTATATTTTCCTAAATTTAGGAAACATAGGAAACTCGCTATTTTTAGCATTTATAATATCCATAAATAAGGCATAATTTCTTTGGATAAGAATTTATTTGTGATATTGCTATCGGGATTTAACTGTGTGATTTTTGAGTCAAACTCATTGACCCATGTTTCATGAGTAGTGATTCAACATGAATCCATCTCTCATGAGAATAAATGGAACACTTAGCACTCATTGGATCTAGGTGATGCTCACAGGGGTGAAGCACCGAGACTTCCCAGGGACTTCCCGGGAGGTCACCCATCCCAGGGGTTAAGCGCGCTCAGGCGGGAGTAGTACTGGGATGGGTGACCTCCCGGGAAGTCCAGGTGCTTCACCCCTGTGAGCATCACCTAGATCCAATGAGTGCTAAGTGTTCCATTTATTCTCATGAGAGATGGATTCATGTTGAATCACTACTCATGAAACATGGGTCAATGAGTTTGACTCAAAAATCACACAATTAAATCCTGATAGCAATATCACAATTTGACTTGCTGTGGAAATTATCTCCTACTTATCAAAGAATTTATTTGTGATATTGCTATCGGGATTTAACTGTGTGATTTTTGAGTCAAACTCATTGACCCATGTTTCATGAGTAGTGATTCAACATGAATCCATCTCTCATGAGAATAAATGGAACACTTAGCACTCATTGGATCTAGGTGATGCTCACAGGGGTGAAGCACCGAGACTTCCCAGGGACTTCCCGGGAGGTCACCCATCCCAGGGGTTAAGCGCGCTCAGGCGGGAGTAGTACTGGGATGGGTGACCTCCCGGGAAGTCCCGGTGCTTCACCCCTGTGAGCATCACCTCGATCCAATGAGTGCGAAGTGTTCCATTTATTCTCATGAGAGATGGATTCATGTTGAATCACTACTCATGAAACATGGGTCAATGAGTTTGACTCAAAAATCACACAGTTAAATCCTGATTGCAATATCACAATTTGACTTGCTGTGGAAATTATCTCCTACTTATCAAAGAATTTATTTGTTTTGATCTTGTTTTTAAATTTTTTTTCTATTTTCAAAGTTTTATCCTCTCCTTCATAGTTTGAGCTTCTAGAATAAAGCACAATTTTTTTTATTTTTTTTATATAATTTTTCCCTTTCTTGTGCCTTCTTTCTTCTAGAATTTCCTCAAGACTTGATCTTTTTGTATTATCCTAGAATTTTCTCAATTTTGAATGCCATTCCTTGAGTTGAAATCTGAAATTCCATCCTTGACATGATACATCTACATATGCCACACGCACACCTTACGGATCAAGGTCACATGCCATTCATCAAATCTGTCATATGGACTAAGTCTCCACTGTACACCATATTTCACTCCCACCAACTGTAAGCCCTAACATTCAATGCATAATTTGTCTTCGCCGATTTGAATTGGACAGTAACATAGGCATCTAGCACAACGGCATTGAAGCAAGGAACATTAGACCAAGAAACTGTATCTTTGGAGGTTGAGATTTTATGAGAAGAACATTGCTTCACTCGGAAGGCAACGTATCTTAAGAAACTGATTCTGTAATGGATAGACCCAAATATTTTTGTCGATGTCCTGAAAGACATTATAAATCATATTCACTTCTTATGATATCTACTAAGGTGACAATTATTCCATTATATTAGATTTCATGAAGGCGTTATAGATCATCATGTATAGCCTCATAGGTCTTTGTAAACCTTTGTATTAGCCATCTATTTATCTATTTAGCATGACACCTTAGAGAGAAGATACAGAGTATATATATGGGCAGACAGCAGCAGGAGTACCTTGCTTCTGCTTGCTATTAAAAAACCTTCATTCCTTGTCATCGAAGTCTCTCATGGCTTGCATTAAAAAAGTCAGAAGGAACTCAAATGTCGAACTGAGAATCTTTGTGAGTTTGAGCAGCGAACTGAAGAAATCTCTCCATTTACAAAAGCAGTATATCCATTATCTACATCACTAGCAAACATTTATAGATGGACTTTCAAACTTTGCTATGAGGCTATCATGCATATCCTTACAGCCAATACACTCCAATTCATCATTTACGAGATAATGGGTTATGAGCAGGTTGAAGAATATTAACAGGTTTTGTATATCTGATTTAATCTAAAGGAGTGAGACATCAGTATGTACCTATCAGAAGTCTACTCTTCTGGTATGTATAAGCCATAATAATAATGCATGGAATTCTTCAAAAGCCATTGGAATGAAAAGTTCAGTTGAAGATTATTATGACGTGGAAAATTGACTTATAAATGGTGTGTTATATTTCGCACTGGAACCATAAATTTCATTGTAGAAGAATAAGTATTTTTAAATAGAGATTACTTTGATTTAGATTGTTGCGTATGCTTATGCTAGTATGACTAGCAAGTAAAACCAAGTGGGTTTTGGAAAGCGATGTGAATGATAGTTTGCAAAAAAGTGATTGTGCTGAGAGAGTTATATAAATCTTTGTAGATACATGTGCAAGCAAATGCATTCGAAACACTTAACAATGGAACAATGCAGCAAGTGTTTGGTATCTACCGTTTTGGTAAAATCATTTACGATTTTGGCCTCTTCTTGCCTATAAAATGGAGGTATGAGATAGTGGTTTTATATCATTGTTTGGAGGATCACAAATGGTGTTAGAATTTTGTTATAGAGTAGAGAGTCAATGTTGACAATGTATCATGTACATTGAAAACTAATACATTTTTCCTCTTTCTTTGGTGGATTTTCTTCCCTGAAAAACATTCTACATGTAAATCGTGTCTATATGATTTGTTGATTTATGCATCTACACAATAATCGTGTATAGGAATTATTTCAGCATTGCATGCACTTTGAAGAAGATTTATTGCTGTAATTTTATGTCGTTTCTCAATATTTGATATCCTTGATAATGCTTATGTAAGTATTATTAGGTCCAAAATTACTCAAAGGGTGGGGGTGAATCAGTAATCTATAAGATTCAAAAATTTATCAACTTGATACCAAATGATTAACCCAAATCAGATCTACTCAATAAAACATACAAACCACATTCATCCAATGTTAGCTTATGAAGCAAAAAGCAAATCAACACATGAAAGCATCCACACAGTAACACAATAACACCAATATTTTTCACGTAGAAACCCTTGGTCAAAGGGAAAAACCACAGTGGGAATAGTACCCACAAGTAATTTGCACTCTTCTGAAATGCACCTAGTTAAAGGACTAGCCCTGTGCTTACAATAATGCCAGGCTAAGAGCAGACCTTGTTAGGAGTCGCCCAATTAAGGGATTTGCATGTAGCCCTTTTAGGATATTTACCCTATTAGGTGTAACCTCGTTGGAGGATTTCTAACTCAAGTTAATGAGTCACCCACTTAGGGGAATTGATCTTCAAACCTGTTAGGATCCTACTCACCCTGTTAGTAGTGACCCAGTTAAGGGATTTAGCTTGGAAAACCTGTTAGGATTCAACAAGAAGGATGATCTAGGCATAGCACTTCTCTCTTGCTTTTACAGATCCAATTAAGCTCTAATTTTGTTTCCTCTTGAAGACATTCAATCAACTGCTTGACTGCATCCACCATTCACAATCTACAACCTTGCAAATACAGCTGACTGCAATAAAAATATACACTTCACTTGTTAGGGCGGCCATTGCCTTAACCAAAACGTATTACATTTGAATTTCAAAATTGGCCCACCAAAATGTGTTGCCAACCCCTAATCCATCATTTACCAGATCTACTCGACCGCCGAATTGAACCACACATCAATTTGACAAAGAACATCTAGCCCTTCTCAATTTTTCCAATAATCATGCATAACTTCAAGAAATTCGATCACAAGGATTGACGCAAGGCCAAATCATTATAACCCAATAATGCCACATCATTTCAACACCCTTGATCTTGAAAAGGTTCGCCAGAGTTGGCCACAACATCACCAACTAGTTTCAAACATAAATTGCTCTTAGTGTTCTATGAACTTATCGCAATGTGATCTTCAATCAATCCAAATCATGTCTTCCAATAAACAAAACACTGTGTGATCTATACATCAATGCACAACTAAGTCTAAGTTCATATATCCAAAATCACAACATATGATTCATCACAGATTTGATAGACCAATCAAATCATTCACCTTCTGTCACTAATTGTTCTTCCCAATTGCTCTGTCTCGCTTCAATTGATCATAACTTTGTCCAATCGTATTTCCAGTTTGTGCGATCACATACACTACATCTAGAGGCAGCTCTGAGTATCCATTGCCAACCACTCACTCTAACTCTTACTGCAACACAACTATAACATTGAATTCCACTCTACTTGTACTAGAACAATGCTTCTGATAGACTGCCAACCAACAAGACTTTAAGTTAACATCAATGACAACACAATACCTAATTAATAGAGCATCAAACATGTACTACAACCTCTCATCAATACAATTTCCATCAATTATGCCAACAGCTTATACATACACATGGATTTATTGTACGCGTGCTAAATTTGGAGTTTTCACAAAGGAATTTGAAGCCTAGGTTAAAAAACAAACAAATTATAAGTCTTGAGATTCGACAATGGTGGTGAATATTGCTCTAGGGAATTCGGTGAGTATTGTAAGTGCTTACTGCTATACTTGGGAATTTACATACATGAAATCATACAAATGGTAGTTCATACCAAATATAGGAGTAAAATATATCTTTGTAAGCTCATTCATTCATTACAGAAAATAAGACCAGAGATGGTTGGCCAAGGATTACGATTTACCTGACAATACCATACCCACTACCTTTGTGGTACATGACATATTAAAAGGACTTGATAATTGCCAAGAGGGACACAATTGTTAACCAACCGACAAGACAACTACTCGAGAGTGATAACAAACAAAATCCAAATAATTAATTCATTGATGGAAACCCAAAATTATCAAACATAACAATAGGCATTTTATGCCAACTGCATTATCCCCCAAAAGAAAAAGTCATCTTCCAGACAACTAAGTATACATCAACTAATATCCAAGAAGACTAATGACAAGAGTGTAGATGATAACTAGCATTGTGCAAACTGAAAGATAAAGTGTACTTCGAAAATAAAATGAGGGTCTGGGTGCAATGACCCTACTGGGGTTGAGGGTCAGCACACTTGCCCAAAGACCAAATTTGTAGCTTGAGAAGCACGAACAACTCCATGACGTGCATCATTTTCATATTTTTTAAGATGCTAAGAATAATGTTCAAGGAGCCCAAATATAGAGATTTTATGTGAAAATTATGTTGTACAAGCTACAAGAGCCAAATCAACTTATGATCCTACAATTACCACATCCATTGGCCCCTCTTGTCAAGGTGTTGCCTCACTACCAAGTTCTTCCACAATGTGCCACATGGTTCACCCATATAGACATCCTAATGCCATGTTGCCAACCATACATTAAACATAAAATGGTACTTCATACCTCATTTAACAAGTGGTGAATTCAGTACAGTGTAGAACAAGCTTAAGGAATGGCATGCAAATGTTGTTGGTCATACGTTGTGCGTTGGATAGAGATTTATTACTAAGCTCGTACTTTGTACAGTAGGGACGACCTAAAGACCCATACGAACAAATGATCCAAAGGGTCATATGTATGAAACCATTAAAACACACTATGTTTTCCTTGTAAAAAAGAATGATTCTGGAATAACTATACAATGTACAGCATAAAACATCTCCATACTAACCACTATTAAGGTCATACAATTGATTGGATGGCTCATACAGCATACAAACTAAAGGCGTGTACAATTCTTTTGAGGGTTTATAAGAATTGTGGGCATGACTATACAATGCTTGAGACGATTGTTCATGATGAACCATATAGTTGATTTTCCCTTAGGTGGAGTTGTCTATACATAATGGACTTCAGTCTATACATGATAAACTTGTCATAAGGTAATGACTCGAACAAAATGTTGCAAGTGTCATAAAGGGATTGATGTACCCATACAGTTGATGTACGGTAAAATAGAGATGAAAATGTTGCATAGAACACAAAGGACATATGTAAGGACTTGCAAATTGGCAAATGACATAGAGAACATTGTGGAAAGTAGGACCAAGGATTACTATGTACGATGTTGTACTACTAAGAGAAAGAAAAGGTACGGTGTGGATGTCATCTAGAATGTGTTGTATGGCATGTAATTCTCTCAGACCATACATTGTGTTCAGTGGTAAAACTGAAGCACTTTAATAGGATGTAGGCGTCTGCTTTACAAGGCACCGAGCCATTCAAATATGTATGTGTGAGGGAAAGGGGTATTTTTAAGTATGATTCCACTTATGATCCGAATAAGATTAGCTAGGACCCAAAGGAAGAAGGGTACTAATACTAAATCCGAGTTGTAAAGAGGAATGTGATACCAAGAAATACACTCTTAGGCCCTTGATAGGATAATGTGAATGTGAAATTGAACTAATTGCTTAGGAAATGTAAATCTATATGCTATGTGAATACAATTAGCCCAATTAAGATACAAATATAGGGTAAAGATATGAAATGAAATGAAATACAAAAGACTCACCTTGAAATGCATAGAGGAAGATATGTTTATGCTCAATTACTTTTAGATATGAATCTTTTCTGAACTTTGGTCTGCGATTCTTCAAATGAAACGACAAAAGGAACAAAACCTAGAAATCTCCCCGGAATCTGAGACTGAAGGATTAGGTTGACATGGAAGGACATCCTACATATAGGTTGACGTAGTTCGCAACTCCAAAACTAGCGACTCTAGAAAGCTTGCGAACTATAGGTTATAAATCTACAATCCTTTCTGCTCCCAACACAGAGGACATTTGTAAGGACTCGCAAACTAGCAAATGACATAGAGAATATTGTCGAAAGCAGAACCAAGGATTACTATGTACAATGTTGTGCTACTATGAAAAAGAAAAGGTGTGGTGTGGATGTCATCTAGAATGTGTTGCATGGCATGTAATTGTCTCAGACCATACATTGTGCTCGGTGGTAAAACCGAAGCGCTTTAATAGGATGTAGGCGTCTGCTTTACGAGGCACCGAGCCATTCAAATATGTATATGTGAGGGAAAGGGGTATTTCTAAGTATGATTCCACATATGATCAAAAAAGATTAGCAAAGACCTAAAGGAAGAAGGGTACTAATACTAAATCCAAGTTGTAAAGAGGAATGTGATACCAAGAAATACACTCTTAGGCCCTTGATAGGATAATGTGAATGTGAAATTGAACTGATTGCTTAGGAAATGTAAATCTAGATGCTATGTGAATACAATTAGCCCAATTAAGATACAAATCTAGGGTAAAGATATGAAATGAAATAAAATACAAAAAGACTCACCTTGAAATGCGTAGAGGAAGGTATGTTTATGCTCAATTACTTTCGGATTTGAATCTTTTCTAAACTTTCGTCTATGATTCTTGAAATGAAACTACGAAAGGAATAGAATCCAGAAATCTCCCCAAAATCTGAGACTGAAGGATTAGGTCGACATGGAAGGACGTCCTAAAACTAGGTTAACGTAGTCTGCAGCTCCAAAACTGGCGACTCCAGAAAGCTTGCAAACTGTAGGTTCCAAATCTGCAATCCTTTCTGCTCCCAACCTACAAATCACCACAAAAAAGAAAGGTTTGGGGGTTGGGGTTAATGAGGGCTTGCCTTGGTCAAGCCCTAGGTTAAGGAATTGACCGTAAATGAGAAATGTAAATGTAAAAAACTATAAAGAACAAGATAAATGTTAGGATTCACCTTGCCAACGTGTATGTAATGTAGGTCTTGAATAAGGAATGTAAGGTATCTCCACAATTTGCAATGGATCTATCATAACTCTATCATGGTGTCATGGATATGGATATGCATCAATGAAGAGGATGAATGCTTCAATGTGGATCTCCTCCCTTGATGGCCAACAATACTCTAAATCTTGAAGAGGAAATGCTCACAAAGGATTCTCCAATGATAGATAAAATCTCCTTGCTTGAATGCTTGAATACTTGAACTCCTTGAATGCAAAAGGCTGAAAATCTTCACTAGAGAGCAGAGTTTGAGAATGAGATGCTTGATGTTCATGAGATATGGATGAGATATCAAAATGAAGCCTCCAAGTCTCCTTGTATATGAATTTTCCAGCGGGAAAACAATATAGGCCAATTGGATAACGATCATAAACTAATTAAACCCCCCAGGACTTTCGAGCCCCGAAATAAGAACTATCGAGGATTAGGTTGACCTGGGTCGACCTAGTCCAAGACTATGTCAATCTAGGAGGACTATTTTAACCTAGGTCGACCTGGTCCAGGAGGACAAGTCCTGGGTGCCGCAGAGAGCTAGGGCGGATGCCAGAGAGATAAGGTGGAAAGATGAAAGAGAGAAGAGGAAAAGGAGGAAAAGAAGAGCGAGCATGAGCATATCCATGGTCTAAAGAGGGAATCATGAAGAGGAATAAGCTCAACAGTCTTAGAAGGAAAGTACATCCATTTTAAGACGTTACACATTGAAAGGAGTGAATTATTGACATGGTATTCTCACATGATGTTTTCTCCAGGCTACAAGTAATGCCAAATTTGTTCTCTTCTTTCCACTCCTTATAGCCAAGTCTCTGCCAAGATAAAAACAACCATACCCAAGGCAAGAATGGAATTTATAAATTTGCGCAGAATATGAATTAAAAAATGGCCTCTATATAGTCCTCATTATTTTGTGCTTTTAATTTTCCACCTTTGTATTGAATGTTATTTACTTTCCATTTCCTGTCTCCATATTGTTATATGCATGGTCCATAACTCAACACACTTCCATCAATTTCTCTTTCCCAAGAGTTGTAGCTTCAAGAAAATTACTCGTTGGCGTAAATACCTCATTTTGCCAATGGAATAGTCCATTGAGAGAGCTCGTCTCATTCTCCAAACAGCTTCCAAGTTCCAACACCCCTTCATCATTGGATTCCATTGTCCTTCCTTGCTCTATCCTAAACTCTCTACCCTCAAACTCTAATGCCAACTATTGGCTCACTCCCTGGCTCTATTGGTAAATGACCTACTTCCTCCCATCACTCTTGATGGAAAATGATCTTCCAATTGTGGTTTGCCTTTACCATGAGCAGCCACCCTCTTCCAAGAAGGGCACTATCTTCCTTCTTTTCCAATGGAATGGCCACAAAATCCAAAAAGAAATGTTGAGTTCCAATAATGATCTTTTGTGTCATGAGCATCTCGAGTAGTCTGATGTGGAGTTGATCAGCACTTACAAAGTAGAAGGTTGGCGGTCGAAGTGTTGGCTTCCTTAGGCACTTCCAATTTTCCTCTAGCAACACATTGACTCTCGAGCCTCCATCGACAATGGTACTTGTCAACTTTTGTCTCATTATCTTCATCTCAATGACAATTGGATTCCTCCCAATGCATGTCGTCAACAACATCAGGTCAATGGCTAGACTCTCTTTTGGCTTCTCCGTCGATTTGTCGTGTTCTTGTCTAATTGTATCTTTACCAACTACGTAGGCAATGGCCATCTTAGTTGTGGCATGGTTTAAAGAAGGTCGAATACTCATATGGTACAATGGCTTGAGTTGTCTCATTATAGTTTTATACGATTTCAACTATAGTAGAGTACTAGTAGCATCATTTAGGGCTCTTCTCTCCTCCACCATTTCCCATTAAATGTCATCCTTGGCTTCTCAAAGTCCTTTCTTCTCCTTACAAGGGCAGGATATACTACCTTCTTAGTTTGGAGCTTGATGATTGCCAGTACTTCCATGTATTGCTCCTTCACGTCCAAAATATATACTCCCTTCTATTTTGGGCATTCAATGTCGTCATGGTTCCACAGACCATGCCAATTGTACAAAAGACTCTTGTTGTTCTACTCACTTTAGAAATCTTGTGCAAAGTGACCCCACTAGTTACACGTTCAACATTGTATGATAGGGCATCCTCTAGAGTTGTATTGTATGTGATTATGTCACTAATTTTCATGGTTATCTTGCGACACATTTTGGAGTTTAGATGGAGTGGACTCTCCTTCTATGAAGAGTACTTACATTCTTTTAGTCTTCAAATTATATAGAACTTCTATGGCAAATCTCAAAAATATCAATTTAGGACAATTACCTTTTATGTGCCCTTCAATTTTGCACTTCGTACACCATAGTTCATTACTTTCTTTATTGGTCCCTTTCTTAACTTTTAGTTCTTTCCTCATTCTCATCATATCTCATTGTAGGGCCTACATTGTTATTGATTCATCATCACTATTACCCATAGTGCTATCATCATCATGTGTCTTCCACTTCCCTCGAGAGGATGTCTTGTTTTCACTCTCAATGTTCATCGTCCAATTGTAGGCATATATGTACGAGGGTGGAGACACCACTTTCATTTTCTTAGATAGGGAGGGAATCAGCCCCTCGATGAACCACCTCTTCTTCAATCTGTTAGTAGGCTATTCTCCAACTTTCCCAACAATTTCTTGAGCCTACGATAGTAAGCACGTACACTCTCGCTCTTCCCTTGTCTAATAATATAAAAAATTCCAAATCAATCTTATTGGTGTCTTGTAGCAATTTCAACTCAGCCTAAAACACCCTCTTGAGTGCGTCCCAAGAAGCTATGGATGAAGCATCTAGTTTTGTGAACCAGTCGATGGTTGTACCCTATAGTGTTGGTGGAAACGCTCTCAACCAATAGTCTTTGGCATCCTAATTGTTTCCTACCGAGATAGTCCCACAAGTCTTTGAGTGTCTCATAGGGTCTTCTAACCCATTCTCTGTGAACTTCGGTAGTTTCTACCGATCCACATTTGAACTTGTCAAAGGAGTCACCATATTTCTTGCTTGATTGCCCTCTTGTGCATCTAACTTGGATGGACTATTTCGACCACTATGTTCTAGTGTTTTCCCTACACTCTCAACCATGCACGCATCCTCCAAATGTCCACCTCTAGCATACCCAACACCTCGGGTACTTCCAAGCCTTGACTCATACTTGTACTTCCTCCTTTTGAGGGTCTTCAATTCAGATCTTCTAATGATGGGTTCTCCTAAGATGGATAGTTTCTCAATGTATGTCAATCATCCTTCATACCCCTCATCCGCCAAAGTTTGTACAAACAATTGTCTTGCTTGGTGGGCAAGGTATGTTTCATCAACTTTTGCTTGTAATCTTCTTCGTTCTCTTTTTTTCTACAATTCTTAAAGATAGCCCAATCACTTGGTCTTGACCGCTCAAAGGCATGAATCGCATAATGCTTACCCGATTTCTTTTAAGGCAACAATGCCAAAATATTTACCGTCGTACCTGGGAATTTACATACATTAAATAATAATGCAAATGGTAGTGTGTACCAAATATAAGAGTAAAAGATATCATTATAAGCTCATGAGTTCGTTACAAAGAAGAAGACCATAGATGGTCAACCAAGGATTACATTTTACCTAACAATACCATACCCCCTTCCTTGGCAATACACGACATGCTCAAAGGACCCAACAATTGCCAAGAGGGGCATAATCATCAACCAACCGACACAATAACTACTTGAGAGTGATAACAAACTTAATTTAATACATTGACATATAACCAATATTAACAAACATAACAATAGAATGTTATGTCGACTAAAATGAGTATGCAATGTTTTTTGACAAAAAACTAAACTTTACACACCCAACGAAATGGGATTGTACAAAGTTGGACTAATGATTTTGGGTAGAGATTGAAACTAATGCTTGTTAATTGATTAATAGATCTCTTTGCTTGATTCTTGTTATAAAATTCCTTATGAAGTGTGGAAAGATAAGGTGCATTTTGTTTCACACTTCAACTTTAAACGTTTTTGCCTGTGAGGCTTTTATTTATGTGCTTCAAGAAGTGTAATCTAAATTGTGTTTAAAAATATAGAAATACATCTTTGTAGGTTATGGCAAGATTATAATCTTCAGAATACTCTTACTCAAAAAATTATCTATACTATAGATGTGATTTATAGAAAGGTCAAATTTTTTTTTAGGTCTAGACCAATTGAAGGAAAAAAGATAGGATGAAAACAAATGCATTTTGAGACTAAGGAGCAAGCAGATGATATGCAAAAGCAAAAATAGATGGATATAGGATGGCGAGCAAGAAGAGATTTCAAATGAAGATATGTAGGATGAGCATATTGAAGAATCGGTAAAACCCCTTAGTCCTACTTTGATGAGGTCCACAAGAAAAAAATACAGTTGATGGGTATAGCCCACTAGCGTTTTTGTTGTGTGTTTTTTTATCGAGTGCTAATGATGAACTTAGATCTTTTAAGGAGGGCATCTCAGTAAAGGATGGTGAATCTTTCATGCAAGAGTAGATGATGGTTTTGGACAATTGTAACACCTAGGAACTTGTTAGTTTGGCCTGAGAAAGAAAAGTCATTGGTTGCAAGTGGGTGTATAAAAAATCAAATTAGATGGCTAGTTAGAGCAGTACAAGCCCATAATGGTGAGGAAAGGCTACTCCTGAAGAGAGAACGTTCATTTGGTCAATTTTTCTCTATTGTTGCTAAGTTAACCTTTATTAGATTTTTATTATCTATTGTCATCATTAGTGATTTTGAGATTGATCAAATGGATGTTAAAATTGCTTTCTTGCATGTGGATTTTGAGCATATTTACAAGTGACGACGATTTTGTTGTGAAGGGGGAGGAACACTTGGTTTCTGAGTTGAAATGATCATTGTATATTCTATAAAGTCACCTAGTATGTGGTACCAAAAGTTTGATGTTTTTATCTTGAGTATGGGCTTAGTTAGGAGTAAAGAGGATCATTATGATATGTTAAAATTATTGCTGATAAGATTCTAATCATTGTCTTGTATGTCAATGATGTGTTGTTTGTTGGTAACAACAAGGTGATGATTAAGAAGCTCAAAACTCAACTTTTTGATGCATTTGATATAATAATAATAAATTCAAGGCTGCAAAATTCATTCTCGGGATGGATATTAAAAAAAGATTGAATACACAAAAATAGGTTAAATCAAAGTAAGTATGTTGCTAGCATTTTTTAGGGGTTTAGTATGCATGATTGTAAAGTAGCGGTATTCCATTTTCTGCTGGCACTAAGTATAGAGTTGTAAATTGTATACCCTTGCAATTTCACAATGAATAGTGCTTCCATTTGGCTCTTTGATATAGAATGTTTTAATTGCAAAATGTTAACACCGAAACTTTCAATCTCTAGCAATTATGTGATGCTCTTGGCTTTTTGAGTCTGATTTTTTCAGATAGGAGCATTATGTGTGGCCGAAATTAATGTTCTTGCATGCAATTGTGTCAAAGAAAACAATCTAACTTTCTATTTGAAAACCAAGGGAAAAAAAAAACAGAAAGTAGATTTTCTAATTTTCACGTGATTGGCATTGCAACTCTAGAAGCAACGATTTCATTCTCACTATGTACCAAGAATTAACTTTGATGCGTGGCTTGAAGCTCTTCACTTGGTATTCTCGTGGGAATGTCTACAACAGCATCATCAAAGCAATAACATTTTCCTTGAAGGTTTTTCATAGCTTCCAAGTGATATCATTCTATTTAGTTGTTCCCCCTCTATCTTCTTTACCATTCTATGCTCGCGATTGAAGAATTTTGATGTTACCATACCGTATGTAGATAATTTTTCACTATAATCTATCATATTTTTTAAGCTACTCTACATATACTAAAATCTATGCTAACTGAAGTCAAAATCAATAACTTTGAGTTAAACAGACTGCAAAATCAAATAATATGCCCGTAAACAGACGACAAAATAAATAACCCTCCGTTAAAACACAGCCAGATTAATAAGTTTTCGTTAACATGCAGCATTCGTCGCTTGATAAATTTTGCAAGCCAAAATAAATAAATGTTCGTGAACGAAAGGCAATTTCAATAGCTTCTTAGTTGACAGACAGCGATTTGTATAAATCCTAACTAACAGGCTGCAGCCTTTATTACGAATTTGCTAGCAACTTCACAGAAACTACAAATAAACCAGATATCAAAACAGTTACATGCTATTCAGATGACTCTGATGGAGCAGTGAAAAACAACACTATCGTAAAGCAAAAAAAAAGGGGGAAAAAATATTATTTACAAAACGAAGAACTACTGCACTCACTGGTGAGGAGAATGTAAGAGAAGAGAATATAGTAAGCATAAGCCACAGCGTAAAGGAGCAACTGAAGCCCGCTTTCAGCCTCAGGCCCATTTGAGCACCCTTTATGCAACGTAATTCTTACCGTTTAGGCCTGCGCCTGTGCTCCACATCGTGTAGCCCGGGATTCGAAACCAGGTCGGTTGATTTGAACGTGGTTAGATTTTTATACTAAACAAATAAAGTGGATACGATAAAAATGATGTAACGTAAGTCCCAGTATTGTAAGTCGAGTGAACATTACCAAAACTAAGGTTGATTGATTTTCTCTTTAAAAGAAACAAGAAGCAACAAAACAATTTCTTTTTCAGTTGAAATCTGTTGAGATTGTAAAGGAATGGAAAAATTTGGTAATCGACTTCTATAACACGAAAACCTGTGGTGCAAAAAGAATTCATGGGGATGGGAGGCATTATATTCTCTACAAAATAGATGTAGGAATGTAGAATTTTGGAATTGGAAAATCAAAAAGATGCTCTTTACTTTGTTGGTTACCCATGATCTTTTATGGATGCAAAATTTGGGGCAACAACATGGCAGATTAGAAGCGGAGACAAATGGAAAGAATTCAAAAGCATTTAATTATCTGCAACCACAAAAAACCATAGTCCCTTACAAGATCTTATTACCGTAAACCAGTATATTTCTCTTAGAGGCGACAACCATGGTTTGAATATTATGATATTTAAAGAAACTCAAAGAATGGAGAATCAACAATGGCCTAAATTGATCACAGGAGAAAGAATTGACATAAGAAAAACTATGTGGGTGAAACAAAACATCAAAAAGATGGAAAAATGGTATATTAGTATGCAAGAATGTCTAGATAACAATGAAGGAATAAAAAAGTTTGTGAATGAAACACAAAAAATAATATTATATCAAAGAATTTAACCTAACAAGTGACCATGTGGGGAAAGCACAACTTCTTTCATTCAATGTTTTCTCACTATTGACATCAACAACACTTATCCCCCATAGGAGATTTCTTCTATGCAATCTCTCCCCCATTCATACATAGGAGATGTCTTTTATGTATACTTTTCATTGTGCTTAGAGGATCTTCTCCCCCATTCATGGTACTTCTCTCTCCCCATTCATAGGAGATGTTGTTCATGCAATCTCTTCCCTATCGACATTAATGACAAAGGCTTCATTATGTCAATCATCTGTTGCAAGTCTTCAATCAGCTCGAGTGTCGAAAGACATTGTTCTATACCAACTGTAGAGAGTCCTTGATGACTCTACTCATCTCAAATACTCCCCCATACATGAAGCATCATCATTTAGTCCAATCAAACAATAGTACTTTGTATCATTGGACTAATGCACTCTATGCATCATCTACTCAGAAGTGGGCAGGGGCATAACTCTAAGCATACCACGTAAGTACTCAAATGTATCTTTAGGCAAAGGCTTTGTAAAGATATTTGCAATCTATTCTTTTGTACTTGCATACTCTAATCTGATCCCTTTATCTCTCAAAATATGATCCTTAATGGATATATGCTTAGTCTTAGAATGCAACACTGGATTCTTAGACATACTAATTGTACTTGTGTTATCACAATAAATGATAACAAGATCTGAAAATTCTATCCCAATATCTTTCGGCATCTACTTTATCCACATCATTTGATTATAGTTGTTTGTTGCTGGCACATACTCTACTTCTGTTGTACTTTGTGAAATACAACCATGTTTCTTGCTTAGCCAAGAAACTAATCTTCCTCCAAGGAAAAATGTTACACCACTAGTGTTTTTTCTGTCATCCATACTGGTCTGCCCAATATGCATTAGTATAAGCACACAAAGTGAAATCACTTGATCTATCATATCACAGTCCATAATCAAGTGTACCCTTTAGATAGTTTAATACCATCTTTACTATTGCATAATGAGATTCCTTAGGATTAGCTTCAAATCTTACTACTATCCCAACTGCATTTTCTATATCTGGTCTAGTGTGAGTCAGATATTGCAAACCTTGAACCATAGATCTATACTTCTTCTGTTGAATTGTAGGTGTCTCATCTTTGCTAAATAACTTGTGACCAGTTATCACAGGTGTACCAACAGACTTACAATTTTTCAAGCCAAATCTTTTCAACAAATCTTTAAATACTTAGCTTGTGATATGAAAATGTCATCTTTGTTTTTGCACAATCTGTAACCCCAAGAAAAACTTCATCTCATCAATCATACTCATCTCAAATTCATTCTTCATTTCACCGGCAAACTTATCACTTGCTTCATCATTACCTCCAAAGATTATATCATCAATAAATATTAAAATGATCAATAATTCATTCTCAATTTCTTTCAAATATAAGTTACTATATGTCATACCTTTAGTATATCCTAATTTTGTCAAATATTTGTCCGAACTTGTATACCAGGTTCTAGTTGCTTGCTTTAGACCATATAATGCTTTCTTCAATCTGCATATCATGTCTTTTCCTCTCATCAAAGAAAATCCTTCAGGCTTCTCAATGTAGACTTCTTTAAGTTCTTCATTCATAAATGTTGACTTTACATCCATCTGATACACTTTAAACTTCTTATTTGTTGCATAAGCCAAGAACATTTTTACTACTTCCATTCTGGCAATAGGGGCAAATATCTCTTCATAATATATACATTCTTGTTGTAAATATCCTTTGCATACTAGTCTAGCTTTATTCCTCACAACTTTACCTTGTTCATTCATCTTATTTATGAATACCCATTTAGTTCGTATAGCATTCTTGTCTTTAGGTGCAGGAACCAATTCCCATGTCTCATTCTTCATGATATGATCTTGTTCTTCCTTCATTGGTTGAATCCAATGATCATCCTTACATGCCTCATTTGCACTCTTAGGTTCAACTTGAGAAATCAAACATAATTCTTCATGTACTTTGTTTCTTGTCATTACTCCTTTATCTTTGCTTCCACTAATATGTTCAGCAGGGTGATTATTTGTCAAATTCTTGTTTGGTGTAGGAGTTGCTACCTCAACTCTAATTCCTTCTCTTGGTTCTAATCTCTTTTCTTTTCTTTGTTCAACAATTTGAACATCATTTTGTAAATCATTGTTAGTCTCAAAAAAAACTTCAATATTTTCTTGATTAGTCTTTGGATTAGCCTCTTCATTATAATTATCAATAATAGTTACTAAAGTTGTTTCTTTCTGTTGAGTTGTTATTTTACACAATGCTTAATGACAGGAATCTTTTCGAACTCCTCTCTTGAAAAGCTGATATGGGATCAACTCCAAGGTTTCAGGTGATCTTGCGACCTACTACAATCTACTCAGTTGAATATAAATGTTTTTGTTCACAAAGAGGCTTTTGTTGGTTCGAATCAATTTCGGATAAGATAATCAATCTACTTGTTGTTTCAAAATTAACCACAAAAAGAGATATATTTTTAGTATTTTCTATTTCAAGTTCTGGAATTCGCCGACACATGACAAACACCAAAACTAAAATATTGCACAATCAAATCAACACAATAAAACTATTGGCTCCATTATTATCATAAATAAGAATCCACAAAAATAACACACTCTGGCAGGAATAACTACACTCAGAATGAGAGCACTAAAAGCATACATTATTACATCAAAATAACGGCCTGGAATACATATTACATTCTTAAATTTATGAGAAAACTTATCCTCAATTTGTGTTGAGAGTGAGAGATATCTTTATGCAAACATATGCTTCTAAACTAACAAAACAAATCTATTTATGTACAAACTGACTCTCTGAAAGGTGCTACATAGGACTCCACCCTTGTTTTTATCAATTAATGGGTGCATGAGCCTTTACATGTCTTAAATCAAAGAAATAAATAGTAGATAAGAAGAAGGAAGTTGTAAGAGGATCTGGGAGTCACTGGAATCTCTAAAAATGGAAGCTTGACCTTCTTTAGGTGTTTCTGGGAGTTGAACTGTCGTCAAAATGCATTTTCGGCACATGGAAAGCTCTAAATTTGAAATTGGCAGTTAATTTTTGGCATACCTCTAACTTCTTCAAAATTCCCAACGCACCTCTGGAGTGGCGCACCATTGGAGAGGCACACCTTCCGCACCTTTGGAGAAGTGCACCTTAGTGAAATTTGTGTAAGGTTCTCGATTCACCAAAAAATTAAAGTTCTCAATTTTGAAAATGGTTTCTAGGTTTTTCTCAAACAAGGTCTGGGAGCACTCTAGCGTACTTGCATTACCCCTTTTGATGATTTATACCCTCTTTATAGACAAACACTCTCATACAGTTAAACTCCTTATGCTTCTTCTATCTAAAATGCCAAGGTACATGTGTTGAATCTTATCATTAATAGTTTCATAAGACGAGGAACCTATTCTAGTTCATGTGTTCAACCTCTATATCTTTGATCTTTAGTGAAAATTCATGAATCAAAACTTGCTTGTGACACCTTTGAAAGTGAAGGTTACCAGCTTAGGTGAGATCTCTATTGCTGCCAATAATGAATATGCTATGATGATCTATGCACTTGCTTGTTATGCGCCACACCTTCGTGTTATGTGCACCTTCATATTATGCACACCTTCATGCATTGTGAAGTCCATTCCTTGATTTTTTCTTCTCTTTGACTGCTTGATTCTTCTCGATCATAGACTGGGTGATCCAGATTATCCAAAACAATAAAATGTTTGAAACTTTTCCATATCTTTTTTAACAAGATTTTTAAAGCATTTTTAACTGGCTTTTTCAGAGGTCTTGTGCTCAAAATTTCAAGTTGAAACTTTCAAAAGTCCCTAAAATTGGGTATTTTAAGGACTGAAATTATATTTTTAGTTCTTTCCAACAGTGTAAATGGTTTTGAATTCAAAGCTCTAGGTCAATTGTTATGACCTCGACAAGTTAAGGATGTCTTTTTATCTGCACAAAGAAGTAAACATTAGTCTATAAAGCTAAAAATCAAACCCTAAACAAACCCTAATTGCTAAAAAATAAAACCCAGAACACCAAGACATCACAGAAATAGTAAAAACTCTCAAAACCCCTATTTTGTGCCCTTTTATATAGTTTTTAGCGCATCTTGAGGGTGCACTAGATGCACTCAATTGTACTAAGGGCATAAGGAAACTATGAAAATTGAGGGTGTGCATGCGTGCAACCCAATCCTATGATGAGGATTATCTAAGTATGAAAAATAATGGTGTACATCTGTGCACCATCATTTTGGAGTTCATTGTTACTTATTTGAAAGGTGTGCATATGTGCACCTTTCACTTAGGTGAGGGTTCTTAGTTTTTGAATTTGTGAGTAAAAAGGTGCACACCTTAGACAAGTGCACAAGTGTGCACCTTCTAACTTGGTGTTTTGTGTTCATGTGTGTGGGTTTGAAGATTCAGCGCACCTCTGTGGGTGCTGAGGTGCACTCGTTGATGACTGGAGAGTGAAAATGATTGCAGAGGAGGGAGGGGTCTCATGCTTTTATAGGCTTAGGATGAAGCACACCCTTTGGAGGTGTGTGCATTTCCAAAGGTAAGCACCTCCACACTAGCATTTTTAACGCACTAGCCCACCCTGAAGGGTGCACATGTGCGCTAGTGTGCTCCTTGGCATACAAAATCACTCTTTCTCACTAAAATTTCTAAATTCTGGCACATGGGTTTTTCAGGAAAAGGGCAAAGAAGGACCCGGACTCTAAGTGGAACCCTAAAAATGACTCAAACCCCAAACTACGGGTTTGGGAAAGCAAAAAATTACTAGGGGGTCCTCATTTCTTAGGAGAAATGGAGCATGCATTATGAAACCACAACACTTCCATTACTTCCTCTTTCTCAACCAATTCAAGCTCATTATCTTTATCATCGCTATCATTCAAGAATATTTCCATACTTTCTTTAAATTTTTCTTCATCATTAGGAAGAGAATTATTTCTAGTTTTCTTTACCCTCTTAAGACATTTGGACAAAAAATGACCAAATTCTTTACATGTCCAACAAACAAAAAAAATCATACCTTCTAGGTCTCTTTTCATAAGCAGGTCATTCCTTCTTTGATCTTCTTTTCTTCTTCAAATCTAGATCTGTCTTCATTTGTGCTTCTATTCTTTTGTATGCAATAAAAAGATTATGGATCTGGAAACTCAATCTTATGTTATATACACAGTTCTGATATCTCACCAAGGAACTCTATCTTCTGAGTATCAAAATTAGCTGCATCAAACTTTAGACTTTCTTTTCTAAAGTGACATCAATCTCACAAAATTGTTACACTTTCTCTTCAAGGACCTAATGCTCTAATACCAATTGTTAGAAAATAAAGTCCACCGAGATAATTGAGAGGGGTGGGGGGGAGCCAATTATCTAACTATTATAACATTTATCAACCTTATTAATCCTTAACCATGTGAGCAATATAATCAACAACCATAAAAAGATACTCATACACAATAACACCAGATATGTTAACTAGGAAAACCCTTGATCAAAGGGAAAACCCCAGTAGGGATGGTACCCACAAAATGTTGTACCAATATAAATATTCCTTGTTAGAGGATGGACTCTATTAGGAGTCAATCAAATACATTCAACACATATCATTCCCCATTAGGAGACTTTGAATCCCTGTTAGGAGATTCCAACCCTATTAAGAGTTGTAGAAGATAGATAGACCCACTGTCCAAACAACTTCAATGGTAAGATCATTGAACCCACTATCCAATTGATCTTTGTATTATTCCTTGCAGAAAAAATAGAATAAATTGTATTTGTACTTACTCTTCCTCTTCCTCTGTCCTATCAACTAGACCAATCCTTTATCTTGATCTTGATACCAGATCACCAACTTCACATCCAATAATCACTTGAATTGCTTAGTCACATTCACCAAATACTCTACTCTTCTACACACAATCCACACTTCATAAATCTCTCTAAACAAGGAAAATATCCTTCATTTATATCATGTCCTTCAAACAATTCCTTGAGTCGACCTTGAGGCTTTCCCAATTAATTATAATAGGACCTCTTTAAGATAATTATTTTTTTTATAATTACACAACACTGTCGACTCACAATCTTTACAACTTCTCACACATGCAACCTCAAGCCTTACACACTCGCTGACATCATCAACAAGTTGTCTACTGTCATTATCTAACCTCACACGTCACAATTCTAGCTCTGTTATGAAATACAATCCATACATTAGAAACTACTTCTCAGGTACTTTGTTTATATACTATCCTTTATAAATCAACCATATCTTCTACATACCTTCGACTTTCTTGATGCGCACTTAAACCATGTCAATAGGACATGGTGTAGAACACGTTCTTAACTACGCTTGACCTAATCATCAATACTTTGATCATACAACCTTGTTCTTTCTCTGCTATCTTGTTAGTCTTCACATAAATACTATTATATTGACATCAATAACAAACACAAACATGAATGCAACATGTCAATCATAAACAATCTCTCCAGTGTTTAGGATACTCCCCAAAGGAATACCATCAACATTCATGCTAACATATTGTTATATGTAATATTTCAAGAGATCCCTATCATATATATTTTATAAAATTTTATTGATTTTTCCATTACCAAGGTTATTCTTAATATGGTAGAATTATTGTACTCAGGTAGAAATAGATTCCAAGAGGCTCCCTTTTGAACAAAGTCCATTTTGGGATTCTTCTCCTCACTGTGCCCGAATTACTCTTCCTTTGACAAACTCCCTACTTTGAGATACTTTAATGATCGATAGGTAAAGGAATTTCATGCCTATATAATTAGAATTTTTTAATACACACATTTGCAAATTTAGAATTTTATGAAATATTTCCATATGCAATTAAAATGATTTATTATTCACTTATTACAACTATCTTCAATTACAACCTTATTTCTCAATAATGATAATATATTAAAAATCTCATGACAAAATCCCATATCAAATTTTGATTTATAAAAATATTTATTACTTCACTCAGAAAATCCAAATAACATTAACATTTGATAATAGAAACTCTTTTAACATATATATTTATATAGACTATTTTTTTAAACAATACCTTCCTTCAATTTATTTAATCTTACTAATTTCTACATAAACTATCCTTCCTTTATTCTCTTCTAATTAAGATCGCCTAATTATATTCAATTCCTAGAATGTAATTTACCTTTTATATAAATTGGCGTTTTAAGTGCTCTAATTACATTCAAAAGTATAAAAATAAAACTCTACATAGGGGGAGTATTAGGTACATACCTTTAGTGATTCCATTATAAATAATAATAAATAATGATAATAATAAAAATGAGACATTCTTTCTATTTTACTTTAAGACTACCATTGCACTTTATCTCTTCCCATGATCATTATTTCTATTCAAATAATTGGTATTTTCATTTATGTCTACGTGTATGTGGTTGCCCTTACAAATTCACTCTTTTAGTCTATTTCTATTAATTGACTTTTATATTATACATTCCTTTCTTATACTTTTTTTTTGTATGCTCCGGATTGTTTTTTACCATGCTTTCCTTATTTTACTTACCATATTTTATATGCTTAATACAATATGAGTCATGTCCTTAATAATGGTTGCTAAAATTCTTTCACAATATTTAGTACTAACTAGCAATCGTACCTTTGTGTGCAATAGGTATGCTGAAGAAACTTTGAATTGATTTTTTTTAAAAAAATTGTTAACAAAAGAAATCAAAATAATCATTGAAATAAAAAATTTCCATAGTATGTAATAATTGTAGGATATGCATTTTCTCCACATACTAAGGAAAAAACAACAACAAAAATTAACTATGAACAACAACCTATACTCCATATCTTAGGTCAGTAGTATTTGGTTCAAAGCTTCCAAAGCCTCTATGATACATCCATTTTGTAAATATTATACAAACATAACATCTCATTAGGTGACTTTTTTGTTGAGGCATTTTATCAAATAGTATAGGAAGACATAATATTTACAAATATCCCCAAAAAATGTACTTTATGTTTATTTTAAAGATATTTGGGCTAGGCAGGGAGGATGTTTGAACTAAATAGCCAAGAAATTAAGGTAATGACTTGATCTATCTAGATTTTGTGTAGATCCATACTGAGAGATTTGTAAATACCAAAAAAGTGTGGATTTTTAATCTTTTGTTTTATGTCTATTTCAAGATCCTTGCCATAAGGAGGAGTATTTGAACTACAAAACAACCAGTCTAGAGTTTTTTGAGTTACATATATAGTGATTTTTGGATGTTTCTCAAGCTTAGTCCCATAGATCCACCAAATTAGCACAAGTTTTTCAACTTTCAAGCACATTGTTGGGGTACATGCTTTGATATCCAAAGTGAGCTATTAGAGATTTATAGGTAGTTGGATCTCAGATTTAAGAATATGAAAAGGCATTATATTATACATTATTATGCAATACAATTATTCTATCCATTTTCTTTCTCTTTCAAAAAAACCTTGGAAGTGAAATGAAACCTCTACAAGAAACATCTCTTGTAAGAAAAATTCAATTAGAGTTTAGAACATACCTTTCTTTACTCTCTACTTCATCCAGCGAAATCTAAAAACCTTTTATTTAGCAATAAAGACAATGTAGTTGTTCACATACGAAGCAAAATTTTCTCTGTAGATTTTTGCTCATAATTCAGTTCTATATTTTTCTAGAATGAGAAACTACGAAAGCATCCTCTTGTTGCACATAAATACTATTTTTTCTTACGATTTTTTATTTTGTATCACACAGATTGTAACAATCTGGTGCAATGACTTTCTCATTTGGTAGATCATCTGTATACCCATCCTTTTTGTATCCTTGTACAAAGTGTTTGTGACCTTCATATTCTTTAACAAACTCTCTTCCCATTACCCCTTCTTTGCAAAAGCTCTCTCTCTCTCTCTCTCTCTCTCTCTCTCTCTCTCTCTCTCTCTCTCTCTCTCTCTCTCTCTCTAGATGCTTAACTTTTAGGTTCCAATATCAAATGAGTGCTATGTGTTCCATTTATTGTCATGAGAGATGAATTCATGTTCAATTACTACTCATGAAATATGTGTCAATGAGTTGAACTCAAAAACTACATAGTTAAATCTTGATAGCAATATTACAATTTTACTTATTGTGAAATTATCTCCTACTTAGTTTTATTAATTTTCTTTAAAAAGTGCTGTTAATTTTTAAAATTTGATTGTGTGAATTTTTTTCTAAAAACTTGACTTAATTCTTATTCCTATCAACTTTTTAAAATAATTAGGAACTATACAAAATACAATTATTGATATTAAAGATATATATTTTAATGTAGTTATTGTAGACACCCTAAAAATGGCAAAGACCTAAAACAATGTGAATTTCAATCAAACAATTAAAATTAAAGACAAGATCATATAAATGAGGAAAATAACTGACTTTCAAATCAATTGCGACATCAAATCGTTTAAGTGGTTAATTAATGAATCACCTATCCAATTCAAAAACATCAAAGTCACTTTTAAAGAGCAAAATCAATTCATAAAATCATAAAACCAAATAAAAAGGGAAAAAGGTAAAGACAAAAATTGAAAATAAATGCAACATTTAATAAATCAACAAAATAATTTATCCTCTCAAAAGTGAAATCCTCCTTTTTGGAATTTAAAAGAATTGAAAAATCTCTATTTATCCTCACAAACCAAGTCTATTGGACTATTTTTCTTAGGGCTTTGTGAGATATTTTTAGTTTCACTCTTACCCCTAGTGAAAAGTAAAATCTAGATCCTTACCGAACCGCCTTCTAAAATCTTATAAATAGAAAGGAAAATCAAGAGCAAAAGGACCCAAGTTTTTATGCATCTATACTATAGGCATATTAAAGTTATCATTTTATCATTCATTTAGCATCATTGTTAAAGAGATTTAATGTCATTTTAGTATTATTTAGCATTACTTAACATTTTTTAGATCTCATGCATGCACAAGTCTAAGAATTTCCATGTTATTGTCTTCATATTATGTGCATTTCACATAGATCTCATATAGACTCTCGTAGATCTGCACTAATATCATAGTCTCGTTCTAGAATTGTCACTAAGATCTTGGTCTAAGAGAAATTTTAGCAGTTATAGTTAGGAAAACATGAGATGCTCATGGACTCTTTATTTAACAGTGATTCCTTTGGTCTAGATTAGTTCATTGTTATTATGATTGCACTCTGCTCTAAGGTCTCATGAATACATGATTCCACCATGTACAAATTGGTGCCCACCGTGGAGCTTTCATTCTAAAGTCTCATCGTTCTTTAACTTTTCATTATAATCTTTGAATCTCTTCGAAGATCTGTATATTACTCTTGTTTCTTGTGCATATCTGACTTGTTATAGGATTTACAATGTTTAGGAAGACTCATAACAAGAGCAACAACCTTGCAAAGATGTTCTCGAGCTCACGAATATTGGATCTGAGATTTCTCCAACATTTTAGCACTTTTGAATATTGTTTCAATGCTTTCGCATTATTTTCTAATGCATTTGAAGTGTTATATAATGCATTTGCATTATTCTATAGTGCATTTACCATATCTTTTCACCTATTTACATGTTCATCTGGCGCTTTTAACTAATATTATAACACATCTAAACAATTCTATAATGCATATGCAAAGTTCTATAATGCATTTGATCATAGCTATAAACTATCATATTTAACTTGTAGATCTAATTGTTGGCTATTTACAGGTCTCTTCTAGACTAGACAGGAACTCCCAGGTCACTAAAATTATAGATAAGGAAATGAAGACAATTAAAAATGTGTCTAGCCTTTGCTAGCATCAAATTAGGTAGGCCTAAAATCCTTGTCAATTAGATTGTGGCATTTTCAAAGTTCACAACCTAGTTTAAGTAAGAAACTTGATCTTTCTAATCTATTAAAAAAAAATCCTATGCTCTCAACTCACTGAGTTGATCAGAATGTCAAACCTTCTAAAAGGGGTCAATATGAATCAATCTAGAATGAAAAAACACATAAACAAAATAAAAGCCTCTTGCCTTCCTAGTTAAAGGCCTGTGACTCAACATTATGCTTGTCATGTTTAGGAGGTTGGAGTAGTAGGGATATGCTCTCACTCTTTTAGGGTGGTGAAATTCCCAAACCTACTTCCATTTTTTATTTGTCATGCTTTTCATTAGGTAGTTTTATTCAACTGTAGAAAAGCATACCTCCCAAGATCTGCCTTAGCAAGGTCGGTGAGAGGGAAAGCCTTTCGAGCTTGTATTCATAATCAAATGCTAGCTGACTATGTTCAAAACATAGCCTTCCTCTAGAAGTGTCAAGAAAGATTGTGCCAAACCTCCCTCGCATTGGTGGGAAGCTCTCTTTCATGAGAGAGGTAAATTTGAACATAATCGGATAAACACTAAATCCTCATAGTCACTAGCCTTAGCTAGTCATTGTCGGGAAACCATTTCTTTTGGTTCGAGGTTTGTGCATGGAATATTTTAGTTTCTTTTCATTATTGTGATTGGATGTGCTTTTTTAATACATGTTAATTAACTTCATATTACAACACTTCCAAGACGATTCAAACATGACTACAAACCAACCCTGAGCCTAATGCACACACTGCAGTATACCATGAAATAATGCATTAAAAACCTAGAACAATGCATGTGACTACTTATTTAATGCATCTGAAGCTTGTAATAGCGCATTTGATAGATAGAACAACACGTTTGATAGACAAAAGAGTGCATATGCACACTCTAATAGCGCATCTGCATTTAAAACAACACTTTCACACTGTCGAAGAGCACTTGGCACAACTTAAAATGATGCATTTGAACATTTGAACAATGCATTTAAAAACTATTGTAGCACACCTGAGAAAACTTGTGAAATGGAGGCTATCTGTGCACAGAATATCCATAAATAAAAAGGAGATTTGGATACCCTTTTCCCCCATTAACACTCTGTAAAACCAAGGAATTCTGAAAGCAACCAACATCTTTAAGAACAAGAAAGAAATTTTATGACCCTACATAGGGAATTTTATCCAAAAGACATCGTCACCTCAACTTCATACATCAAGTTAGACATGAATGAAAATACACATCATCCTTTACCTGACTTTACGAAATTGAGTCTTATAATCATCAACAATACTAGAACCTTTCAAAATATAGCTTGATATTCAAATACATTTTTGGTCTAAAAATAATCCTCACCTTGTTGAAATGCAAAAGACTTAGAGGGTTCTCATCCACGTCTCATGTCACTACGTAAAAAAAAAATTATCTGCTAAACAAAAAGAACTGAAAAGATCAGCCATACAAGGGTAAATGCCTGAATAGTAAAACGAATCACCAAATTTGAACAATCTCCAAATATCATTGAGCCTATTACACACATTGATTGCTTGTCACCATAATTGTTGAAGAACTACCCTTGTTCAAATAACATAACTTAAAGTCCTTTGATGAAATGGGTTCATCTCAAGCCTAGGGTGAAAACAACCTTGAAACAAAGATTGAATATTTTCAACAAAACCTAGAACTTGTTGATATAATGGAAAAGTTACTAGAATGACATAAAGAATGTTATTTGCTATCATTGGCACAACAAGGTGCAAAACTACCCCTGACTTTGATATATCTAACCACATAAGGGATCAAGAAGAATCACCCCTAGAGGTTGTCACTAAAAAATTCCAAGACCTACAATTGGATATGGAAAGGATGAAACAGGGGAAATCCAACTAGCTAAATTCAGTCTTTGGAAGGTATACCCTCTCCCATTTGATAGAAGTGTCATCTTGACACCCTTTCCAAAAAATAAGCAAATACCAAAATATGAAAATTTTATTGGCAATCTGATCCTCAGGTACATCTTCAACAATTATATACTTTAAGTATGAAATTCATGCATGATACTGTGGTTATTCCTTAGAAGTTTAAGCCATGGAGTGATTCTCAAAACTTCCCTCCAATATCAAGTTATTTGATCAACTAGCTTATGTCTGCATTGCACAATACTCTTATAACATTGAAAGGGAGATCACTATGATTGACTTATGCAACACAAAATAACTCCTAGGAGAGTCTTTGAATGTTTTCCTACAAAGATGGAGGCATACCTTCACCAAATACCATCGGGATATCCTAGACAAAGAGAGAACATATATATTCATCAATAACCTCTCCAAACCTATGAATTATTGGCTATAGCTTCAAGGTCCCAAAGACTTTAAAACCACATTGAAAAATGTAACCAATGTGGAAGAAACCTTCCTAAGCAATGACATCATTCAACTATCAAAAGATGGAAAGGTTTTCTCAAATAACTCCTCACAACCACACAACTCATTAGATCAGTCGGACGATAAACAAAAATCATGGTGGAGGAAAAATAATAAAAATATGGTAAATGATTGGGTAGTAGAAAAAAATCATGTTAAACCATAGCTTCAACTTCTCCCAGTCAATAATATCCAACTGTCAACAACACCAATGCGCCTGCTCACTAGGACACACAAGGCAAGATCATGCTTGTCCATTTTACCATCGGAATACAACCACTCCTCCAACCCAAAATATCCCTAACCAATAGGTGGCATATAACCAAGCCCCTCCACCGAAAGGATATAAGTTTATTAATCCACCTAGAGTCTATACTCCCATAGGAGAAACATACAAAAGAGCATTTCAAATGCTCTTAGCAGATGAGCTTATTGTATTACTAGAAGCCAAACCCCATGAACTGCATGTTAAACCTTCATGGTTGAGTGATAAACATTATTGTGCCTACCATCAAAATAGGGGTCATCTTACCAACAACTACTACACCCTTAAGGGGGTCATCCAAAAACTGATTGATAACAGGACCATTGAAGTAAACAATCTTTGTAACAATGAGGACCATACAACCTTTAAGAATCCCTTCATGATCCATGAGAAGGGTGAATCTTCTAAAAATAGCCATGCCATATCCTCTAATGAAAAATTCAAATATGCCCACAATTATGATAATACAATGAACATGATCTTAGGATTTGACGATGTCGTTAATGTCAATATTGTATAAGACAAACATAAGAAACAACCCTTGAACCCAATTACCCATGGTCAAGCCTCTAAAGTTGTTCTGTTAGGGGCATCCACCAATTCAAAACAAGCAACCACAAGCTCCACAATATACAAATATAGTTTGGTTAATCAACTATTAAAAACTCCTGCCCTATATCTCCATCTTGGAATTGTTGCAAACATCTTTGGAGCACAAAGAGATCCTTGCCAAAGCCTTAGTGCCAAATGATCTCGACGTTAATATATTTAAAAACACGGTAAGCAACCTTGTTTCCCCTCAAAGTGTGTCCTTCTCAGCACAAAATGACATGTCTTTCACTCATCCACAAAACTCCCCATTACATATTGAAGTCTTTATACACAGAAACAGAGTAAAGAGAGCCTTGGTTGATGGTGGGGTCAATCTAAACATCTACACACTACACCTGGTAAAAACACTAGGATATAGAAAGGATGATGTTGATCCCAAGAAAAAGATTATGGTTAAAGCTTATGATGATGAGAAAAGATCCTCTAAGGGTATAGTCATTTTACCAATAAGGGTTGGCCCAGTTGTAAAAGAAACCGTTTGTCAAGTTTTGGACCTAAAGTTAACCTACAACATCTTATTAGGTAGGTCGTGGATCCACCACATGCAAGCATTTCCCTCCACTTATCATCAATGTTTGAAATTTCTATATATGGGTCAAGAGGTGACCATACCCGAGGACCAAAACTACACACAATACTGTAATTCCCTTGTTCCTCATAACAAGGAAGAATTCCTCATAGCAACAAGTAACAACAACCAATCTATAGTAGCAAGAACTTCAAATGCCACTAGCCAAAACAACAACCACTTTTCCACAGTGACTAAAGGAAAAGAGAAACTGGGCTGGTCAAGTTCTTCCATCTCATCACCACTACTACCAAAAGACTCTAAACAAAAACATTATGAAGAAATGAATTGTTTAATGAAAGAGTTTGAACAGAAGTGCAAATTGCAACACAAGGGGGTAGGCAAATATTTAATTTCATTTTTTGACCCACCACTATCTCTTAAATCTCATGGTAGACCATCTTCAACCACTCCTCTTAGACCCTATAATGAACACTTTATTAAAGGAAGTGGTATATCTCTGAGCATCGTATAAGAAGAAAATGAGAAGATATAAATGTTAGAGTAAATAATTAAATAATTCTTAATCATTTATTCTATTACTTAAGCTTACAGAGGTAAATGCATTCATTTATTAGTTGTAGTCTAGGAGTTTGTTATAAGTTGTTGACAATACGTGAGTTTGTTCTCTCCTAAGTCATACTTATCCTCTCACCTTGTTCAAGGACTTTCCACCTCATGTGGATGTATGCTTAGCTGTCACACTTATCTCCTAGAGTCTTCTAGCTTGTTCTAGGAGATTCCTTGAGGCCTTTATAAGAAGTCTCTCCCTCATTGTATTTCACAACATCAACACATTCTTGCATATTGTAAATACATTTTTCTTGTGTTTGCATATCTGGTTGTCTCTCATGTCCATTTAGGGTTTATCCTTAGCTCTGCACTCTTCCTTCCTTGGCTTCTCTTTCACAAGTTTTCACATGTAGGTGATTTTGGGCATCTTCAGAGTTGGATTTCATCAACTCCAACATGGTATTAGAGCCTCCCTGCTGCTACTTCATTGAAGGAATTTTGAAGCCGTGATTCAGAGACACAAACCCTAGTTTGTTTGTGCATTTTTCTTCAAATTAGGGGAACAACAAATTTTTGGAGCACATTGGGCCCAAATAAATGCTAACATTGGATCTAAAAGGCCATTTGCAGTCAAGATTCATATAAAATTTTTCATTTTTGGAGACAGAGCTCCGGGAGGCACAAATTTTTTGGTTGCAAGGTTAAAGTAGAGTTGTACGGACAATTTTGGCAAAAAAAAAATTAAAAAATTAAAAAACATTGTTGTTGTGCTGCCTAGCAGCCACCACTGCGGGCCCCCAGCACACAGCCTACCACGACTGCGCCACCGCAGCACCGCCGCCGCCAACGGGCCACCTACCTATAACCACCGTGGCTAGGCTGCGCCACCAGTTGCGCCGCTCCCGCTCCACCAATTTCTTCATTCCTGCCCCACTTGCCTATGGACAGCTCCTCTCTGCTCTGTGCAGTCAGTGACTTGTCATTTGGCACAATGTGAGGGGTGACACATGGCCTGGGTGCCATGTGGCACCTTGCCACGTCAGCCTACCATGTGGTTGTCGCATCAGCCTGCCATGTGGCATCCTTTTTTGCTACGACAGTAGTTTAGTCATCAAATTTAATCATGTGAAATGCTGACATCAACATGACATCATCCTGCATCAACACCTTCTTGCACCTCTCCTAGGTCCTTTTTGACCTACCTTCGGTTTTTTGACCATAACTGGAGCATACAGAGGTATTTTTCCAATCCAAAAGAAGCGTCGAAAAATTGGTTCTGAGATGGAGACATTGGTGCAGGTATTTTTAGGTTTTGATGCAGTTTTATTGCCTATTTTTTAATTGAAGTTTGAAGTTGTGTTTTTGACTCTGACAAGCTTATCTTTTACGTCCCATGTCAATTTTTTGAAAACTTTATATTTTTGGAAAGTTGGTTTTGTCATCTTTTCAAAACTGTAGTCATTTTTCTTATATTTTAGTCCATGCTCTTTCTATCATGTTTTTGGCATTTTTTCTCCATGGTGGATATCTTGGGTGTTCCAGGTTTGAGGATCATTTTCCTGGCATGGTTTCCTTTGTTTTGGGTTGTACTATATTTTGTATCAGCTTGCTTTTAGCTTTAATCATTTTAGCTATCATTTTGAAGCACTTTTATGTATCACACTAAGATAAAGTGCCACTTTTGCATTTCGAGTTCATGAACGTTGTTTTTGAGTCAGTTGTACTTGTACTATTTTTATAAAGCACCATGGGGGGATAGTTGTTTATTGTTTTAGGCATTATCTCTTTGTCAAGTGAGTGTCCCTTCCATGACATTAGCCCCATGTAGCGTCAGTGTGACTGTGTCTTTATAGGTTTTTGTACCTCTTCCTCTCTCATCGTTCTTGGTTCGTTTGCAGGAGACTTTGTCTCACCTTTTCAGTTGCCTATCATCTCACCTTGTCTGCATTAAGGGGGGGTTATGTTGTTGTTCTAATGCATCCTTGGTTTGATGGTTCGATAGTGTGAACTATGTATTTAGTGGTTGATCCTATATACAAGGCGATTGCAGTGGCTGGCTACCTATGCATTTCAGTGAGATGGATCATTTAGCATATAGACATGCTCGGTTCGTGCCTTCTTCTTCCATGGAAGTTCTTCATATCGGCAATTTTCTTTCTAATGGTAGAATTTTGTGACTCTTCGTGCTTCAGTGATGCTCTTCATGATCATTCATTGTTCCTGTTTTAGGGGACATTTCCCTAGTTGGAGGCTTCTTCAATTCTTCACTAGGTTCTTACCTCTTTTTGGGGGAGGGTTTTTTCCATGTGGTTTTCTCTCTTTCCCCATTTATAGAGGTTGCATCTTTTGCATTGTACATGGGCACCTAACATGGCCTCGTTGTCAGGACCCATTTTGCATTCATCTTAGTTTTGTGAGCTTAAGGCATTTCCCTAAGTTGCACTTAAGGGGGGGGGTGTTAGATTAAATAAATAAATAATTTTTAATTATTTATTCTATTACTTAAGCTTACTTAGGTAAATGCATTCATTTATTAGTTGTAGTCTAGGAGTTTGTTATAAGTTGTTAACAATACGGGAGTTTGTTCTCTCCTAAGTCATACTTATCCTCTCACCTTGTTTGAGGACTTTCCACCTCATGTGAATGTATGCTTAGTTGTCACACTTATCTCCTAGCATCTTCTAGCTTGTTCTAGGAGATTCCTTGAGGCCTTTATAAGCGGTCTCTCCCTCATTGTATTTCACAACATCATCACATTCAGCATATTGCAAATACATATTTTCTTGTGTTGCAATATCTTGTGGTCTCTCATGTCCATTTAGGGTTTTTCCCTTGCTCCGTGCTCTTCCTTCCTTGGCTTTTCTTTGACAGGTTTTTGCATGCAGGTGATCTTGGGCGTCTTCGGAGTTGGCTTTCATCAACTCCAACAATAAAATGTTGATATTTCCCCCCAATTCTTTGGAAAAGGTTATGAGTTAACGAATAAAATGGGTTACCCAGGAGAAGGTCCTTTGGGAAAGGGCGAGGGTATTGTAGAACCATTAGCAACACATTTCAAACCTAATAAATTGAAGACAGGGATATGTTATTTAGAACAATAAAATGAAAGTGTTTCACCCCACCCTAAGCCACCACATCTTGATAAATCCCAATCTAAACATGGGGAGTCTTCTTCCTCCACTTTGGTTTGGGTACTAAAAGAAAAAGACATCATAGATCAGAGAACAACTAATACAAAGAGTGTGAACCTATCTTTCCCTAATCTACACCTTGTGGAAGAACCATTAATGGATGCTATTAACAACGAAAATGATGATGATTCCACCAAGTGGGAATTTGAATCATTATCTGATGAATCTACCCAAGATAAAGAATATGATGTTGTTCACATTCCTACACAAAGTATTGCCCTAGATTAAGAACCTTTTTCTAGCTCAGGCCTCCCTCCACTATAGAGAGTCAATTCATGTCAAAATGGTTTGGAGGTAGGTATAAAACAAACACATGATCTCACATCATAGACCAATGATGAATCTACTAAAAGATTTGAGTTCTAGACCCTATTTCCAGATTTCTTGATGGTGAAAATTGAAGATGAGTATAGTGAGCAACTTAAAAACTCTAGTTTCCTAGATAATTTAGAAGAAGCACACATCATAGACTTACTAGATATGATGTACGAGTCACCAAACAAGGTCATGTCCTTAAACCTAGCTAAACCATAGCCATACTCTAAGTCATTATCCTTGGTTCATCCCGAGCTTATCAATTGGGATACAACTAAGCCTCACAACATTCCTAACTTTGACATTGGCCAAGACATCTTCATATACCTCAATGCAGTTGGACCATCTCCTAGAACAACATCACATAAAGAACCCATGGATGGGTCAAGTATCAATTATCTTAGTCACAAAAAAAGAGGTCAAACATCTTAGAGTGATTCCTTACCCAAGTATTCAGAAGTGAGGTCCTCTATTCTAATTGAGCCAACAGATAAAGTCAACATTTGGACAGAACAAGAACTTGTAATCATTCACTTAATATAGTCATTAACTTTAGAATAAAGAAGTGAATATATTCACTTCTTCAAAGAAAGGCAAATTAATTTTGTGTTGTCCTATGCCAACATGTTGGTTTTAGACCCTAATATGATCCTTCATCATCTCAATATTGCACTACAAACCAAGCTAGTAAAAAAAAACCTCTAAAAAATGCATCTGCATTTATCATTATTAGTTAAAGCAGAGTTGGAGAAGTTACTTCATCCCAACTTCATTAGGCAATTGACCTATGCTTCATGGATCTCCAACATTGTACCCATTTCAAAGAAGGATGGTAGTATATGGATCTGCATAGATATCTATGATGTCAACAAAGCATGTCCCAAAGATGACTTTCCCTTACCAAGCATTAACACTATTGTAAACCTAACAACAAGACACTCTATGTTCTCCCTTATGGATGGTTTCTCTAGTTATAACCAAATCAAGATAGCACCTAAAGACCAAGAGAAAACAACCTTCACTTGTGCATGGGGACATTTTGTTTGAACGTCATGCCCTTCGGTCTCAAGAATGCATGAGCTATGTATCAATGGGCTATGACCACAATATTTCATGACATGATGCACCCATTTATGGAAGATTATATAGATGACCTTCTAGCAAAGTCTCATACCCATGAAGACCATCTTCCATTTCTAGACAAGATATTCACATGCTTAGAATCTTTCAAAGTTAAACTAAATCCTAAGAAGTGTGCTTTCAGCTTACAATCTGGAAAATTCCCCAACTATATTATATCTACCAAAGTGATAAAGGTGTATCTCAAAAAAGTACAAGCTATTTTTAATATACAACCTCCCAAGAACCCGAGCTAGCTACGTTCCCTTCAAGGGAGAGTTCTGTCCATCTGAAGATTCATATCCTTGTTGACCAAGAAATGTGTGCCCTTCACACACCTTCTTCACAAAGATATAGTTTTTAAGTGGGATGGTTAGTGTCCAACATCTTTTGATCTTCCCAAGAATTATCTAATGAATCCATCTATCTTGGTACCTCCCATGCCACACAAACCTTTACTATTGTATATCTCTATGACAAAAAAATCAATAGGAGCCCTCTTGGTGTAGGAAAATGATCAAGGGAAAGAATGACCTATCTACTACATTAGCTAAACCTTGGTTAACTATGAATTGAACTACACTTTAATAGAGAAGGCATGCCTAGCCATAGTTTTTGTTTCTCAAAACCTATGTCACTAGAACTCATAGCTAAAATAGATCTCCTCAAGTATATTTTGAGTAAGACTACATTAACAGGGAGACTAGCCAAATAGGTAATGATTCTAAGTGAGTTTGACATAGAGTATGTTGATAGAAAGGTTATAAAAGGTCAAGCCATTGCTGATTAGTTAGCAAATGCACCTCAAGAAAGCTCAAATCCCATCTTAGCATATTTTCAAGACACACATATCCTTCAGATAGAGCTAGTCATGTGGAAGTTCTATTTTGATGGTTCATACACACATCATGGCTCAGGGGCCAGAATTTTGTTCATTACACCTCTTTGTGTTACCATTCCAAATTCATAGAAACTACTTTTCCCATGCACAAACAATATGGCAGAATATGAGGCCTTAGTTCTTGGCCTCAAAATAGATTTGGAATAGAAATTAATGACAATAGATGTCTATGGAGATTCCCAGCTAGTCATTAATGGGATGAATGACACATATCAAACCAAGTATAAAAAATTATTACCCTACAAACACTTGGTTGATACACTCAAGGCATGTTTTGCTTAGATTATATTTGAGCAGATCCCTAGAGATAAAAATAGGACAACAAATGCTATAGCTACTTTGGCCTCATTACTCCAACTACCAGATCAATGTGAGCATTACAAATTCCTAGTAGAGGAGGTGGTTCAACTTGCATTTACTCAACCAGAATCCCACATCATTTTCTACTTAGACACTCACAGTGCCTACTTGTCCAATAACATTATGCCTACTAACCTATTTGAAACCAAAAATGCAACTTTATCTGATATACCTTGCATTACACATTGGTGGCTGATACATTGTATATGAAAAGTCTTGATGGAACTTTATTTAGATGTCTAGAACACAATGAGTCTAGGGTTTCTTTACAAGAAGTTCATGTGGGTGTTTGTGGGTCACATTTCAATGGGTTCACCTTAGCAAAGGAAATCCTTAGAATGAGCTATTTTTGGACCACCATTGAAAACAATTCTATCGACTATGTCAAGACCTATAAGAAGTGTTAGATCCATTCCAACTTCATTCATGCATTGGCCCAAGAATTCAACCCATTGGCCACACCATGGCCTTTTTATCAATGGGGTTTTGACTTGATTGGTGTGATCTACCCACCTTCCTATAGTGGATACAAATGGATTAGTATAGTTACTAAATAATTTACTAAATGGGTCGAAGCAGCTTTACTCATAAACTCCATCGACAAACAAATCTCCTCATTTATCCTAAACCATATCATTAGTCGGTTTGGGATACCTCATGCCATCTTAATGGATAATGTCTTGTATTTCAAAAATTAAAAAGTTGAAGAGATGTGTGAAAAGTTTCACATCATCCATCATTCCTCGTCAATCTACTATCCCTAGGGCAAAACAAAGACCACCAATAAAAATGTTATTAAATCTTTAAAATAACCATCAATGGTACTGGTAGAGATTTGCATTTATAGTTAAATCTTGTCTTGTGGGTGTATAGGACAAGTGTTCAAATGGCTACAGGCGCAACACCCTTCTCTTTGGTCTATGGTAGCAAAGCAATACTCCCTTTAGAGATTGAAATCTCATCTTTAAGGGTCACCCTCCATAATGTCATGTCAGATGAGGATTATAGAGTAGCCCACTTAGAACAACTATAATTCCTTGAAGAACATCAACGCACAACACGTGAACATCTCAAAGTGTATCATAATAGGTTGTCTAGACACTACAACAAGAAGGTGAAGCCCTATATTTTTCAAAATGAAGATCTAGTTCTCCATGAGAATCCCAAAAATCAGGCAGCAAGAGAAAAGAAAGGAAAGTGGGAAGCCAACTAGATTGGCCCCTATATCATCAAAAAATCTTTCAGGACACGTACATACAAGCTAATCAATTGTGATGGAGAAGAACTAGCAAAACCAATTAACAACATTCACCTCAAGCAATTTTATGTCTAAAGCCTTGAAGCACCTCATTGCTTGAAAATATTAAAAACATGAAGAAAAAACAACCATAAAATATTCCAAATATATATATATATATATATATATATATATATATATATATATATATAGTATAAAAGGAGTGAGAGCCAACACCTTTGAGCTTCCTCACACAACACTAGTACCTCAAGGTGGGTGTACAACAAGAAATAGTTACAACAAAACCAACCATGCCAAGGTTTCTTGTTTGTAGCCTTTCCATTGCCTATCTCCATCTTACTTGACACAATTAATAAGAAACAAGCAAAGGGGTACAAAATACCACACTATAGTCAATTTTGCACATATCCAATCGAGAAATACTTGTGGGTTCTTGTTCAGTGACTTATAGGCTTTAGAAACAATTCACAATAAAGATAACTAACAGAACAACACACAAGGGGCAGATTGGCAAAAACTGGAAGTCTAATTCTATTTTGAGATACCATAGGCATGAATTACAAGAAAATTAATGTGCATCTCAAATATTTACTGCCACTAGTTGGTTCCAAAAATCAATGTTAGCCTTCATAAATCCATATTTGGTCCCCAAAATCCATGTTAGCCTTCATAAATCCATATGTTGTCCCAAAAATCTATTTTAGCCTTCATAAATCCATATTTGATCCCAAAAATTCCATTTTAGCCTTCATAAATACATACTTGTTCCCAAAAATCCATTCTTGTCTCTGTAGCTCTCTATGTGCTCCCATAAATCCCTTTTGGCCCTCATGCCTACCCTAGTGATTTCCATATTCCAAAAAATCTCACATCCTTCCCCTTTTCCATTCTTGCTAGCTCCAAAATTACAAGAAATAGTCAAAATCATCAAAAATTACCAAAAATAGTTAAAAATATAAAAAATTACCAAAAGAGTAAAAAATCATCAAAATTACCAAAAAAAGTAAAAAATAATAATTTTTTAAAACCAAAAACAGTAAAAAAACTTCAAAAATAGCCAAAAATCAGGCCAAACAATAAAAAACATATCTCAAACAAGCCGTAAATAATTCATAACACAAATTATGAGTGTGTTATTAATTTTTTTGCATTAATTATTTTTATATTCTTCAATCCGATGATCCATTGATTTCATGTTGAGCTCGTGACCATCTACAATTGTTGCTTCTTCATAATGGGTTTGTGTACCTCAACCAGTTTTATATTAAATCAATGGTGAGGCCCTCTATCTTGAAAAAATCTAAATAATTTATGCCATACTCCTTGCCCTATTACTTACGGTAGAGACAACCAACAACAACATCAAGAAATTAAGAAGGAACGTAGTTATGTCTTGAAACATCTCTTCGCACTTGGAAACATCTGGCACAATGTAGATAGCTGAAAAAGCCTTACCTGTGCTCATTTTCCCACCCTTTCATTCCTTAAACAAGAAAACAAATCTTGAAGGATTTGTAGACTTATTTATGTTGCAAAGACCATGATTGATCTAACGTCCTTCAAAAAATATATCAATGCTATCCCAAAATGCCTTTGTGACCCCACTTTTTATCTCTACGACTTACAAACGCATTGGTTATTTAGGTGTCATTCAAATTGTTGTTGATATCCATTGGACTCTTTCATCACCACCCAACAATAACACAAAGTAAGCACACATTTGAGAGACTGTAACACCCTACTCTAGAGCCTTTCAAGGCCCAAGCACCCTTTTCGGGCCCCCTTGTGCCTTTTAGGCCATCCAATGTCTTTGTAGGCCCAAAGCACCCTTTTCGGGCCCCCTAGTGCCTTTTTAGGCCATCCAACACCTTTGTAGGCCCAAAGCACCCTTTTCAGGCCCCCTAGTGTCTTTTTAGGCCATCCAACACATTTTTTAAAGTCTTGTCGCACCTTTTTCAAGTTTCACAACACCTTCTTAGGCCCCCACACCTTTTCAAGGGTCCCATAAATATCCATCTCAACACACACCTAGAGAAAAATCATCACTTTAGCTCTCACTTGTCTACAAAGGCTATCAACATACACAAAAATTTTCACTCAAGTCCTATTTACCTTTCATGAGTTATCACTTTATGCTTTTCCCACCTCATACACTTCCTCTCTCCAAGTGTTACACGCATTCGTATTCATCTTGCATTAAGACCCACTGTTACTTCTTCTCCTCATCCATTTATTTAACGAAGGTTAATCTTCCTCTCAATATTCCTAGTTCATACTTTTTGCGAGTCTCAATAACTTCCCACTCTTGCAAAAATACCAATAAATGTCCAAATATTTGTAAAAATACCGAAAATATCCAAATATTTGCAAAAATGCCAAAAACATCTAAATATCTGTAAAAATATCAAAAACATCCAAAATATTGCAAAAATGCAAAAACATCCAAAAATATTACAAAATGACACAAAAACTAAAGCACAAATATAGTTAGCCATTTTCTATGCACATGACTCACGTCACCCTTTTTTCCATGGAAAAACACACTTTTTATTTATTATTATGGCAAAGGCACGTTTACATCCCAACAAAATATTTATTCTAACCTTCCTCATGGAGGTGGCATGCTAGAACCTTCGTCTGGGAGCATTTCCTTAGGTGTAATCCTAGAAGATGAAGCTCCTAGTTTGGATCCCCCTCACACCCAAACAATATCCATGAGTATCAATAATTTCTCACTATGTAGTTGCACGTTCAACAGTTGCATAAATTGTCTATCTACAAACTAGGTTTCTTGTTGCTATTCCATCAAGACCAACTAATAATATAGTCCCATATAATATGCAGCTTCCCGGTGTACTTTTGCATTCCTTTGCATATCTGTGAACACTTTGTCCACCAACTTTTTGATACCCGACGTAGTGATCACTCATTGAGCCACATCACGCTCCTGATGCATCTATTTTGTTGCCATTCTTTAGAGCTCCACATATGTTGTCATCTCACTCAGCCACTACTGTAACTGCCTCACCCTTGCCTTGTTAGCCAGTAACCGGTTTTGCAGCTACGATGACATGTTGTTCATTTTTTAAACCACATCTTTAAAAGACTCTAACTGAACCTATAGTAACACCAGCTTATTATGCACACTTTCCAAACCTAATTGCGCCATCCTTAGAGAATCCTACAATCTTTGCGCTTGTGATCACTCCATTTGAAGCCCTGCATCATTTCCCTTTGCTCACGACCTTTCCACTCGCAGCTTAGCTTCCAATGATCACACCTATGCCCATTCTTCATCCAATACCCCTTAGAGCCATATGGCTTCTCTTTGTGTTCCATCCTCATGGGCTTTATTTGTGAACCCTTAAAAAAATGTGATATATTGCTCTGTATTCTCCGCCCAGACTCTCCATGACTAGCACTCTTTGCAACTCCTCCACTTCATTTGTTTCTTTTGCCTCTAGCTTTGGCTCAGATGCACCTATCACTCCCATCTCTTCGCTTGTTGATCCTTGTATTGGGATTACGATACTAATTAACTAAGATGTGATGCTCATAACCTCACCCATATTAACATCCTTAGTTGCCCTCTAACCTCTTCCGGCAATATTTTTAGGAGAGCCCATACCCCTCACATTTGTCAATCCCTTTGGCATGCTTTTTGTTGCCCTTAGAGGGCTATCTTCTGCCCTTGTCATAGGATCACCACCCAGTTCCTCCTACAATACATATTGTGTTGCATTCTATGACAACATTAACAACGCTAACAAGGGAGACTCTTCCACCCTGACTTATGAGCTCCCGAGCTATGTCTTCCCTAGCTCTATCTAACTTGACTCGCTATGCTCATGCACCAGTGCCTAAAGCTCAGGCTAATAAACTAGGTCATTTGACATCCAACAAACATGCTTTTCCCTTTGTCCTTGCCTCATCCATCCTCCCTAACTGACGTCCCCATCTCTACCTGTTGTTGTGAATGGTCTAGTGAGCCCAACATGCTAATAACCTTACATGTACTTTTCAATACCAATGAGAGCTCCAATCAGTAGGGATACTTATCTCTTCATTGTGCCTTACTTGATATTCACATGCCCATCTCTTTATAGCCATCACTACACCTGCATTACACTTCATTAGCCTTGCTATGCATTTTCTCTGTGCAATCCACTGCACAAGTACCAAGTACACTTGTCACTCCACTTTGACATTACAACACCATGATCCCCCACTAACACATATCTTCTAATGCAATCACCATGCATCCCACTGCAAAATTGCCACTGTTACCCTTCACAATTTGTCTCGACATTATTACAATGACTATAATCCACAAAAAAACTAAACAAACTTGACACTATTCTACATAATTGTTAGCACTACTGGTCTGCAAATATGGCTTTTCTACTATCATCAGTTTCTAGTACCTTGATGATGTATTTGACTAGAGGGACTGGGATAAAGCCATGACCTTCTACTTTCTTTTGATTTTTACTATTATGATCCAGTGATCCTTTGATTTTATACATTATTGGTGTCCACTTGTAAGTGCCTCCTCTCATTTGGAAGGCCATGTGTACCTTAACCAGTTTTGCATGAAATCTCAGGTGAGGTTCTTTATCTAATATGTGTCTATTTGCATGTATGTTTTCATTTACTACGACAAACTTCTATTCTTAATGGTTATCATATTATTTTTGTATATTATTTATTTTTTGTAACAATTCTCATTGTGACTGAGTATTCATATTACCATAGCTAAACTACTGGTGATTGTACTAGATCAACTTTTTATTTAGGAGCTCAATGATGACATTTAATTTGCATCTCTTTACAAAATGTGGCAATTAGCTACATTCATCTAGATTTCATTTCATAAGGGCTCCCTTAACACAAACGGTTGGCACACAAATGGGAAATAATCAGGATATCTCACACACCATCATCTAATCGGTTAGTTACAAACTGAAACATGGCAGTAGAGACTAATGACAACATCACCATCCCAATCAACTCTCACCATTTATGTATCATGGATTTTTTTTTTCATCACCACATCACCACATTGATCACACTTCATTCCCTCATTATCTCACACCTTTCATATCATCTATTGCATTACGTGACCTTCGAATCTCAAAAATTTCAGTCACTATTTCCTCATATCACTTTTTTTTTTCTCCCATCATAAATCATGTTGTATGCATTCACTAATTCAAACTTCTCACTAGTGCCTTGAGGTTTCTTTGTGACCTTTGATTATGAAATGTTGAGTTTCACTTCTTCATCTCATTTCATGTCTGCTCATCACTTTTCTTTTGTTTCTCATTGTACACTCATTTCATCTGTCACATTTTATTATATTCCTTCTTGATTATCCTAAATCATTTGCATTCCACCCTATTAGATCATTTAGTATTTTCTTCTACTTCATCATTCCTTTTTTTTCGCCGTCTCATTTTCTTATCATCTTTATTATTATTAATTTTTATGTCATTTCATTAATTTATTTTTGTTCCATCTTCATCACATATCAGACATTGAACCTTTTCTCTTTATTTTCACCATTTCTTTCCATTTTTCACTTTCATTTCACTAAAACCATTTTCAATCCTTTTTAATCTATTTATTCTTCATTCTATATCATTATTATTATCGTCTCATTACTCTATCATTAAGACATTTTATTACATTTCATTCTCTTTATTTTTCTCATTCATTTTCATCCACTTCCATCTCATGCCCATATTTATTTTAGTAATTCATCCTTCTTCATTTCTTCATCTTCATCATCATATCATTTTATTACACATTGTTTTCTTTTCCTTTTTTCATTACATTACATTTTATTAATTTTTATTATTGTTTTCATTTTATCTTATTTTCATCTCATCTTTTCATTAAACTGCTTTCATTACCATATGTTCCATTATCCTATTTTTCATGTCCTTCCCTTACATTACATTTCGTTCATATAAAGAAGACTCTCTCAACATCCAAAAATGCAAAGCTAAGCTAAAATGAACCCTAAAATGCAATCTAGTATGCAAAAGGTGAAATTTGAAGGCTTATATAGATAAGTCTTAGTTTTTATCATTGACCCTTATTAGGGACATCAAAAGATCATACAATCATCACTAGGATGACCTATGAAGATATGAATATGATCTATATTAGATTGAAATATGGGAACCCAACCTATGCATCAAAGACATATAGGTCAAGATTACTACACAATTAGATTCCCTAGTTTTAATGTAGTGATATTGTGCTTGCATCAAGACACAAGAAAGGCGAGACAACCATAAGTACACACTCGCAAAATAGACAATGATGAGCCTTTGAATTGATCCTAAGTTTCTGTGGGACCAACAAAAATTCTTAAGATTCCTAAGATAAAATCAAAGAGAACACTCACAGACATAAGTCAAAGGAAAACATGCTCCATGCCCCCAGTCCTCTAGTCCAATACATCATTGAGAGACTATTAGCGAGGGAACACTTAGCAAAGAAATCATCATAGACAACACACAAAGAAAATAAGCCAATAAGTCTTAGCCAATTTTAGTTTAAGTGCATGTGTGAGTGTCACAAAGCCCTCCTTTAGGACATCAAACCTACTTGTGAGAAACATTACGACATCCTAGAATGTAATCAAAGCATCCCATAAGTATTGATAAACACTTGATGTCAAAGTAAAGTGTTGAAAAACACCATTGAGCAAGTTGCCAAAGAAACATTGATGCACAAAGAGACCTTGATAAGCTAAATAGTTTGTGCCCCTTAGACCTAGATGCGATAGTTGATTCCAAGGTAGGCAAAGTAAAGTGAGATGAATGAGCATGAAGTGAGACTGGAAGATATAGGTGCAAGGGTCTCAAGTAGCACCTGTTTCCAAGTTTTCACTACTTGTCATAATTTTTCAGGACTTTTTTCAATTTTTTTGGATTTTTTCAACATCATATATGATTTTTTTTGTATTTTTTAGAATGATTTAGAGATTACTAGTTCTCAAGCAAGATCACATAAATTGTCGAATGTCTAGCAAGGTGTAGAATATAGAGTAGAAACCAAATGGATAAGATGGATAAGCAAGAAAGAATAAAGCAAGTGAAAGTGATCCTCAAGGGCTCGCTCCTCAAGAGTACCCAAGCTAGGGAAAGATAGCCATATAAAGCAAGTTTTAGATCAAAAATGGAAGCAATGAGAAAGATAACATTTAGGATAAGTGGTGAAGCCAACAAGAAAGCTAACATATAACATAAGCAGTGGAGGACAATAAGTGAGATACATGAAAGTGTGTAATCCAAGAGAGTAGACATGGCAAGAGGCCTAAGAACCATATTTTTCTTTATTGTAATCAAGACCAAGGGGTCAACTAGATAGGATAGCGATGGCATAGAGAAATAATAATGAAGTTAGATATGAAAGCTATGAATGAATGATCAAGAACAATAGAGAATCTTGTGGATAAGATAGCCAATATGCAAGGATAGCTCAACATTGTCAAGATCAAAGTAGGAGAAAATGGAATAGATGGATGGTGGAAGAATTATGCATGATGCCTATTTGCCATGCTTTCATCAAGGTGCTTATCCAAGGTGCCACGAGAATTGGTTTTCACCATAGGACAAATTTTTTTCTCTTTACTTTTGCTACCAAGGTGCCATGAAAATTGGTTTTCAACAAGGCACATTTTTTCTCTCTTTTTAAATTATTTTTTCTCTTTTTGATTTTTAAGAAATAGGTCAAGATTTTTCAAGTTAAACAGTGCTTCTATAGGAAAGATGAGTCATGATAAGCCAAGACTATAGATAACTATGCTCAAAGATGTTGATAGGGTGAAGGAAGAGAGATGGTAGTAGGATAAGTATATGGAGCATAATATTTCATGCCTTTAAGGGATTGTAGAAATACATGGATAGGTAAGTGTAGCTTTGAAAATTTTGCATAAGGGTAGGTGAGAAAGTGGGGAAGATCAACATTGAAACACAACTTGAAGGGTGGTGGAATGGTGGAGGAATCATGGAGGAAATAGATTGAGGTTTAGATGTATGAGGTGGTAAGAGAATTTTAGAAGAAGATGAAGTGGAAGCCTTTATAAGCTTTTGAGGAAGATATTTGGAAGAAAATGGAGTGGAAGCCTTTGGAAGATTGAATGTCAACTTTGATTTATGTTTAATATTCAAATCTTTCAAGAGAGACTTGGGAATCTATATAGCTTTAGAATCTCCTTTCGATGCTTTAGAACACATTTCTTTAATAATGGGTCTAGGAACCCATTTTTTAAATTTAGCTCTTTGGATAGTGGACCCTCATGGTCTCTTGTGTTGGAATTACAATAGGAATGGTAAATTTCTGGGGGGTGGGGGGTGAATCAGTAGTTTAAACTTGGACCCATAAAACTTTCACCACACATCCATCTCATACATTCAATGTATAAACTAAAATAACATGTAAAGCACATACATATAAATCATGTAAGTAGGAAACATTCACACACATATGACACCAAATATGATTACTCAGAAACTCTCCAATGAGAAGGTAAAAATGGGGTAGAGATGACACCCACAAATCTTCACTGCTGCAGTAATAAAGTGTATCCAATGAAAGTTACAATGTTTTGATCATGAAACATGATCTACCCTGTGAAAGATCTGCCCTGTTAAAGGCTTACACAGACTATTAGGTCTCACCCTATTAAAGGATTTCAACACCATGTTAAAAGTGTGCCTTGCTAAAGGAATTTAACTTGCAACCAAGTAAGCAACTTGTTAAATGATTTCAATATAAGCTGTTAGGACTACTCTATTAAGAGATTTTAACTAAAATCACCTATTAGAATGTCTTAGCATTGATCTTGCGGTCTATATTTAATTTCCTAATAATATATCACCTCTATACTGATCTCTTCTTGATCCTTCTTGATCAGATGTCTTTTTGGTGTATGCTCTTCTCTTTCTCTGTTCTCCTTTAACTAATTCTGCTATCTACTCTCACTTCATAACTCCTTAGCCACCATGAATGCTCTATTTGTACATGCAAACTTCACTATACTTTGCTTCAACACCTTACACACTCGCTAGAGAGTTTAGGGTTTGTCCTCCTTAAGAAGACTTTGGTGACTTAGGGTTAGGTATGAATCAATGGTTGAGATTCATCCATTTTGCCGCTTAATCCTTTCCTTTTTCTGATTGGTTGCATGTAATTGCATTAGGAATCCAACTTAAGATTCGTCCTTATCTCCAAAATATTGTAATTCATCCTTAAGTCTGCTCAAAAATGGTTTACATAGTTGTTTGTGCCATTACAAACAAATATGTCAAAATTGTCTTACTTGGCACTTGAAATCTCTTATGCTCGACATGCACTAATCTTTCTACTGTGACTTGGCATTTGTATCACTCGACATCCACTGTTTGCTCAGCTCTTGAATCACTCGACATACACTGTCTTCTTAGCACTTGAGTGACTTGGCACTCATTGTGAACTTGACATGCTCTATAATATACATGTTGTGCTCGACATGTACTACTTGTTCGGCATGAACTAAGTAAATAACTTAAGTGTGTTGACACTCACTTGTCAAAACAAATTTGAGATCAACAATCTCCCGTTTTGACATGAGTTTCAAATCCACTTGAGTGTACATTAATATACTTGATCTTATGAGCATAACATATCTTAACTCGACTTATATACAAAATTTCAAAATGTAAAATTTTGTAATAACTTGTATACTTCAAAATTTGATAACTCTCCCTTAGTTGATAGGTCTATTCTCTATCCAAAATCTTGTACTCTTACTAAGTAAATATGACTCAATTGATACTCTTTGACTTCATGTTGTTTTGTGCTTGCTCCCTCTTAGCTTGATTTGTCTTTTTCTCTCTCTTTATTACTCCCTCTTTCTCATACTCTCCTTATATATCCTTTTTGCTTACTCTCTCCCATTATCTTATTCTCCCCCCTTTTTGACACTTATGTCAATGGGCTATACACTTATAGTGTGTTTATCTAGAAAAGATTTATGGAAATCTAGGAATATCTTAAGAGATGCATCCTAGTTCTCACATGCTGCATCCAATGACTTGATTTGGATAGCTAGCTTGACAACAAGGTGGACTAGACCATCCAATGTAGAAATATTTGGGTCTTTCTTCATAATTAGGGTCTCAACATAACCTAGTTCCTTGTGCAAAAGTTCCATATGGGGGGTTAGAGTATCTTGGATGCTAGTCAATTTGGCTCTTATGTTGGCCTCATCTGCTGATAATGTAGCTAACTAACTCTGGGTTTGAAGCAATGTCCTAAAGTGCTTCTAACTCTGAGCTGGATTCATAGGCAGTTTTGCACCTGATGAATTGATCTAACTTTCCAAGCTCAAGATGCAAGTTTTGGTTTCCTGGGTGAAGAGTGTTGGATTACACAATTTAGTGTACAATGAGAATATATTCTCAAGTACCTTCTTCACATCCTCAACCTTGGTTGCTAGTGCAACTTGTGTCAGTGCTATATCACTCGATATTTTCTCATTGACTTTTCTTTGAAACTTCTTTTCTGACTATTCAAGTAATTTTGCATTTGTATCTAGGTTTGCATCACTTACCTTCTCCACTATGTTTGTTAATTGTTCAATTGGTGGCTTGGTCTCATCTAGAGTTGGCAAACTAAATGCATCTAAAAAGATGTCTTTGATGTCTTGCAATGCCTGCTTCTGCCTGTGCTCCCTTTTAAGCATTTCTTGACGCTTCTTCCTTGTTAGGGCTTGTTGGTGCAGATGCTTAAAATCGTCCCAAAAGACTATATTAATTTATTTAATATTGCCCTAGACATTATAATTAATTATTGATTAATTATAATTGTCATATTCTTCTACCTATTTAATTAAATTTATTTAATTAAATAGGTTCATTTTCCTAAGGTATTTAAATTTAATTTAAATACCTCTAGTCTTAATGTGTTAAATTTATTTAATACATAGCCCTCCATAAATCCCCCTTTTAAATAAATTCTATTTATTTAAATCCCTCCATCTCATTAATTCCTCTAAACCTATGATTAAATTAAATCTTATTTAATTTAATCTTAAGCCTAGCCTAAAACCTAGTCTACAAACATAACTTTCATCCTCCTAAGTCTATCCACCATTTAATCTCACTTAATTACCCTTAATCATCTTGCTAATCCCTCCTTAAGCCTAAATGTGTGCTCGCACATGTGTGAGACCACTCCCTCTTGCAAGCTTTGTCCCCCACTCTCTTCTCCAAGTTTTCTCACACATGTGTGAACAAACTTTGAATGTTGACCACTTGCATGGCTTGCTTATGTATCTCCTTGTGGCACTATGTGGATGCCACATAGATGCGACCTCACCCAAGGTCTCTTTCGAACCTATAAATAGGGCCCTTGTCTCAAGCATTTTCATCTCCTTTGCATGCATTGTTATCATGTTAGTTTGAGTTTTGAGCTTTCATAGTGTTATCACGCTAGTTTGATTTTTCATAGTGATTTCATATTGCATACTAACCCTTGGTAGCTGATTTTAGATTGCATTTGCATTGTTACATTTTGCTTATTCTTGCATTTAGATCTTCGTTCCACTTGCATATTAGCTTAGCTTGCACATTAGCTTAGTTTTCTTTATTGCATTCCATCTCCACATCCTTTAAAGCTTTCAAACATGGCTTCCTCTATAGCCATTATTTGAGGTGTTCTTCATCTCATATAGCTTAGTTTCATAGCTCCATCAATCGCACTTGCACCTTCACATCATAGCCATTATTTGAGGTGTTCTTCATCTCATATAGCTTAGTTTCATAGCTCCATCAATCACACTTGCACCTTCACATCAAGAGATTCACATCATGGGTGCCTTTGTTGAGCTATTTGAGGTTGCTTGAGAATTGGAGTTGTTGGTTGCTTTGAGTTGCAAAACTCAAATAAATGTTAGTTAGCTTTTATTTCATTGTTGAATCTTTAATGCATGCATATTAACTAATGTTTGTTTGTTAGCCCTTGCTTCCAATAGGTCTAGTTTTCTAGCATACATTTTGGCATGCCCGGTGGGACCAACGTCCCTATTTTCATCTCAAAAATTTGTCAAAAATTTGCAGTCCATCTCAAAAAACCTCGCATTGTCATCTACATCAAACGCAGTGTCGTCTGCGGCCTGTTGTCTCCACAGACTAGGGCTTGCGTAGACTAGCGTCTACACATTTCAATGTCTGCATCATTTACTCACATTGCATTTGGGGACAGTTCTAGTGTTTACGTAGATTATTTTGTCATCTACGTTGGGTGTGGTTTTTAAAAATTTTAAAAATCAATCTGTCATTTGTGTGTAATATTCTTTCGTCTGCGATCTTCATATTGTCGTCTATGTTGTGTGCTAGGTGTCCTTTTGTCGTCTGTGTTTTAATGTCTTTGAGCTTCAACTGTCATCTATGCCTGACAAACAGTACCATCTGACTGCAAACTATACATTGTTGTCTTCTGTCGTCTACACTTTTCAGCGTCTCCAAGTTCTAGTGTTTTTATATTTCAGCGTCTCTATGTTCTGTCATCTCCGCCAAATATCTATTGTCTACGCTTTTTGACAAAATTGTGAAACTTTGAAACATTATTATTTGCTAACTAGTGGTTTGTAGGGATTGTTAACGAATTTTTATGCAGGAAACAAATCTTGAAACACTTAAAACAAACCAATAGTGATTTTTATCACTTTAGGATTAAAGGTTAATTAACTTGCATGTTATAATCATTTGTCCTTTGAATGAATGCTACAAATTAATGAGTAATCTCTAAACACACTCTTGAGTGCCTAAAGAAAATTTTTTCATCCAATCTTGAATGCCTTAAAGGAATTTGCTCATATTTCATTGGAATGGATATTTAGGTAGAAAACTCAATTTTGAATGCCCTTAAGGAATAAATTATCTTTTCATTGGAATGTATGTCTAGTGTAGAAAACATTTGGAATTGGTGCTTAAAATGAACTCATACACTCTTGAATGCCTTAAGAGAATGGACATGCATGTTTAGGATATCAAACATTTGGGCTTGGTGCTTAAAATGAATTCATACACTTTTGAATGCCTTAAGGAAATTGATATGAATGTCCAGGTTGGAAAACATTTGGAATTGGTGCTTAAAATGAATTCACATACTCTTGAATGCCTTAAAGGAAATTGATTTAATTTTTAGCATTTTGTTTATGCACACGCTTGATTTACTTTCTTGTTGACGAATCCACATTTTTATTTATGCTGATGACATTTTCAAGTTGGAAAGAACATTGTATGCTTTAAACACGTGTGTCTTCAAGTAGATTACAAAACCTAAAAGCTTCATTGGGAAAGAACACATTTCTTTTAAACCCCAAGGCCACTTACGTATTCTCTCCCCTTGCGCCTCAAGGTGATCTTGGGTGCACAAGAAATGAGTGGTCTTTTTTTTTTTTAGGAGGCTTGCTTGGAGATTTCATCACCCCTTGGGATGATCTCAATTCTAGTGTTCTGGCGGAGTATAAGAATCGGGAGGTGAATCGAAAGACACCTCTCTTGGAAGCAAAATCTTGTCACTCTTGACTAAGCCCCAAAGAACTTTATACCTTTGGGAAGTGAAGGAGGAGATTTGGGTTATCGTCCCCCCCCCCCCCCCCCCCGAGTTGTGTGGCATTATTTTCTTTCATCTACATATTTGGGCCTCATGTACCTTGCATATATCAGGACGCCCTTTAGATAAGCCTTGTATATCCTAGTAGCATCCATATTAGGATTTTTGGCGTGTTCTGCATGTCTGTTTGTTTAAACATTCAAAACCAATACCAAAACATCAAACAAGTGCAAAACGAGTGAAATTGTGAGCTAAACTTTAGTAAGTGAAACAATGGTTAATTTTCAAAAGTCTTATATTGGTCTAGTATTGGAAATTGGTTGAGTCTAGTTTGTGCTTGAAACTGAATCTTGTTTTGTTCCTACCATGACCGACAAAGTCAAACATAAGAAGGTGAAATTGTCCAAACCATTTGTCTACAAGGAAAGGAAGAACGTAGTACACAGTAACAAACAATTTCAATACACTATCAAAGACATTCAAAAAGAAGAAGCTAAAGAAGACCGCTACAATATAATTGAGTACAATGCAAAACTTTGAAATTGGTCTACCTTCCTAAGAGTAAACCACAGGTTTTTGTTCCCAGTGAGTGAGGATTGAGTTAATTTTATAAGTGACCACTACACCTGTATTTTTCACATATCATTTTCTTTTTCCACACTTCTAGTCTTCCATTTGCAAATTTCCTCTAGAGAACTTGATCATTTGAACCTAAAGACTTTGGCATAAGAACACCTTCCGAGATTATAACACTAGACCTTTTTATCCACAAGAAAACACCTATCACTTATTTGGGATCACAAGTCCATCACCAAATAGTGAGTAATCACACTTTGTTTGCTAAAGCAAGCTATTTTTTTTACATCTAGGTTATTGGCCCCTTTCATTATGTAAGGTTCAATAGTTCTCTCCCACATTCCCCTCTTTCTTCCATAGTCTTCCACTCATTGGTTTGGTCATTATTGTATGGTACATACATGATCTGGCAGATTCACATTTAATCCCTTGTCACACTTATTGGACTCATTAAGGCAAAAAGAGATGGAGAATCCTTTTCCTCGACACATAACATCATTAGGGGGAGGATTTCCTTCTAGTTCAAACTTTAGCATGCCTAGCTTAACATCCACACAAGAACCAAAAGATCCTTTTTGCAACACAACTTTAGAAAATGATGATGAGGGAGTATACCAAGAGGAAAACCCCATTGACAACAACAATATCCCTAATGATGTCTGAACGTTCCTTGCAGATCCATACAATGTTGAAATGATGGAAAAATCTATTAGGACAAACAAAACTGATATCTTCCTAAACTTGGTTAAAGATGGTCTTAATTTCCCTACAAGCTTTGATGAGACCACCTTGTTTAGATAGATTACAAAGGGTGGTGCTCCAGTATTGCCAAACACAACCCAAACACCTAGCCCAGGACCAACAGTGACAACTAGTGCTACATCTACATCAAGTGGCACCACACAACCAACATTCCAATTAAGTGCGGAACATATCCAACAAATCATTAGTACCATACCCAACACCACTATGTCTACTAGTATTTCATAGTCTAGCTTAATAGGTCCAACTATGGGATGCTTAAACATTGGGCAAATGTCTACTCAATAGATGGTAGTTCCAACACAACCAATGTATTCCACTTATTCACAAATCCCAACAGGTATGGTAAAAACATCCTTGCCAATTCCAATGACTGCATATCAATACATTGGCCAAAGTGGAGCACTTCCACCACCTCATAATACATTTGGAACCCCTTATAGCTTGGGAGGTGGATTTACAAATACCCAACAATCACAAGTCCAACCAAACCAAGATTTAGTCCAACAATTGCATGAACTTTGAAATTTGGTACATAGCATGACTAATAAAAGGGTGAAAGATTTCTCTTTTGAGGAAGTTTGTCCCTTTCCATTTGATAGATTTATTAGCATGGTACCATTCCCACCAAACTTTGAGATTCCTAAATTTGAGAAATATACAAGAGAAACATGTCCTATCACACATCTCAAAGAATTCTCGGTGTTGTGTCAAGAAGTAGCCTATAATGAAGATTATCTTAAGAGGCTTTTCACACGAAGTCTTGGAGGCCATGCACTAGAATGGCTAATGAACTTACCTAAGGGTTCTATTACTTCTTTCAATGACCTAACATCAAAGTTTGTAGCACAATACTCTTACAACATTGAACACCATGCCTTAGATCTGTGCAACACAAAACAACGAAACGATGAAACATTTGCCAACTTTCTACAACGGTGGAGGCATATTGCTAACCACATGCCCTACAAAATTGAGGATTCCCACCTTGTGGATATATTTATCAAAAACTTGATACCAAAGATGTCTTTTCACATCAAGATGGCTAGCCCTGAGGATTTCACTACATTAGTCAAGAGGGGCAAGAGCATTGAAAATGGGCTTTTAGACAAAGGTACCATCAAACATTATAGTTCATCATCCTCAAAAAATGACACAAAAAACAATAGAAAACCTAAATTTTGGTCCAAAAACAAAGGTGTCACACACAATGATGTCACTGATGTTAAAAATGTGCAAAATCTTCAAGGAGGAAACAACAACAACTATCATAACCGAAACAACAACAATTCGAACAATGAAAATCATCAATCTCGCAATCAAACACAATTTTTCCCTCGCAACAACAACAATTACAACCATGACTATGATCACAATAGAAAGTTCACTAACTTTCATGAACCTTTGGAAGCCATATTTCAAAAACTAGTGGATCACAATTTGATGGTATTTCCTAACACACGACCCTTTGATGAGACCCAACCCAAATCAAAATGGTATGGGGAAAATGAATATTGCAAATACCATCACATCAAAGGATACAACACAAAAAAGTGTATAAAACTCAAAGTCTTCATCCAAAATCTTGTCGATGATGGAGAAATTGAGGTAGAAGGAGGACCATCCTCCAAAAATGCTAAGCTAAAGATATTTCAAAAACCATTTCCTGATCACAACAATGACAATAACAACAATGGAAACAACAATACAAACAATGCAAATCAAGCTTCCACATCAAATGCCTTACCTTATGACTATTCTACTAACCACATATTAGGGTTTGACTCCCTGTGTGGTAAAATAGAAACCAACGATATATGTGGATTTGACTCCATGTGTGGTCGCATTGAAGAGGTAGACACTGATGTGAATACCCTTGTCCTACAAGCAGCCGATTGTGATGCAAACACTCGACGGGGAAGACTTACTTTGCAAGTCGTCACTCCCAATCACACTAATCCATTAGTGCCACATGTGCCTGCTGCGCCATCCACTTCACAAAGGCTCGCTTCTCGCTATAATGTGTTATCCCAGTTAGGTAAGACTCTTGCACAAATATCCAATTTTGAGCTCCTAACCACATCACCCATCCACAAGGAAATTTTGGAGAAGGCTCTTTTAGAATCTCATGTTCGTGAAAACATTAATGCCTCCCAATTTACAGCCATGATTGGAAACCTTGTCGCACAACAACACCTTGTCTTCACAAATAAAGATTTCCAAGGTCATGATCCCCACCATAATTTGTCACTCCACATTGAAGTCCTTATACAATGACATAAGATTAAAAGAGTCCTTATGGATAATGGATCCAGTTTGAACCTATGTACATTGAAGATGATTCGTTTCTTGGGACTTTCGGAAGACCTCCTAGATGTCAATAAAATGATAACAATCAAAGCCTATTATGAAAGGGAAAGAGAATCAAAAGGAGTTATCATGTCACCATCAAAAATATTGAATGCCATGTCTTAGACTTGGATTTTCCATATAACATTTTGCTTGGTCGACCTTGGATACATACACTAAAGGCTATTGCATCTACCTATCATCAATGCTTCAAATTTCCTCATCGAGGAAGAGAGGTCACAATTCTAGGAGATCCCACACCTTTTGTCTTTTGTAAAAGATTGGAAGGTGCACTAGAATTTTTTTTTCCAATCAGTGAGTTTTCCAAAGTTATACCTAAGCCTCTCACAATAACAGAGTCACCTTCTATAACAGTGCTAGAGTTAGCCAATAGTGATTCCAATTCCCACAAAGGAAAAGAAAAGGTGGAAGATACTAAGGTCAGTACTACAGGGAAGAAGGTTACTTTTACTAATTTAGGAATGAGAGAGTATAAGTTTGAAAATGCCTTGTGTGTTGGACAACTACCACTCTCCCCTCATTCCTTTGGAAAACCTTCACAATTACCACCACCTACCAACAAAGAGATTGTGCATATAAAAAAGACCACATTTGAGCATTGGGGTTCACTTAGTGATGAGCATATGCAATCTAATATTCTAGATTGGCTATATTATGATAGAAAAGATGAACTTGTGGAGTTCCCCAAGGATAATATGTTAAGACCCCTCCCATTATCAAAAACATGGGATATCATGGTATTGGCCTTAGACCTAAAGAAGATGGAATGAGACAACCCCTAGAAGCTAATAGCTATCCTAAAGGATGCAGTTTGGGTTCTATTAAACCTAAGGTATCCTTTGCTAACAACTATTGTATAGTTGAATCTGATTCTAAGACTGACGAGGAGGAATTCTTCGAAATCCCTTCCAATACATTGAGGATGACATAGACACCTATGTCCATGCCATTACCATAGCTGACCTTTCATCCATTAACCTACCTCTCACCAACCTTGACATGATAGACTGGGACCTTCAGGACACACTACCAGCTCTCGATATCTGTAAGTCTAATGAGGCAGTGATGGCACTCTTCAGCCTTAAGAATCTCCAAGATTATGAACATGAGATCAAATACAATGAGGAAGCCTACTTTGGTAGCCAAGTCAACTCTCTTAGTTGCAAAAGTGAAAAATAATTTTAAAAAAAAAAAACTGGTGTGGTTGCTGACATCTGCATGGACCTCCATGTCAAAAAACTCCCAGGCATCCACCTGTGCTAGAAGGGCCACTAGGGCCTCTTGTGCACTATCTCCTCTAGCCCTCAAAGCCTCCAGCTCTGCTTGTATTGTCGCCTTGGCCTGCTCTAGGCTGTCTACTCATGTCTGTTGCACCTGTGCCACCCCCTATAATCGGGCTACCTCTACATGGAGGTTATCCTGCTCAACCCTCACCATATCTGGGTCCTTTGCTGGCCCCTGTCTTTATCCACTTGGTGGAACCTGTACCTTTGGCCCTTGTACTAGTGCCTGTACTGGTACTTGTGCTGATACTGGCCCTAGACCTCTCCTCGCATGGGCTCTGCACCCTCATGGCCCCTCCTATGCCCCTTGTGCTGGTGGTGGCATCACGGATGCCTACCCACCATCCCCTACTCCATCCCCCTCCCCCTATGCCTACTTCGCTCGTGGTGGTGCCCCAGGTACTATCAATCTCACAGGTCGATGAGTTGCTCACCATTGTGCATATGCTACTGTCATGCCTACATCCCCACAATCCTACTAGTGTACCTAGGGCACTGGATGCATCAGTAACCATGAGCTCTGTGCTAACTGCAGTGTGGTCCCATGACCCCAAAGTTTGTCATACTTTTGTGATACAATAGGGTACAAAAACCTATCTGGAACAACATCCTGCACTCTCCCAAATTGCTGCCATACCCTTGAAAGCATATAACGCATAACCACGTGAACAAAGCGTCCGATAATCCAACAATCAATCTATGTAAAATGGAGATACATCTGATCCTCCGAGTCATCCTCTCTGCCTGTAGCAAAAATTGTACCCCATCGCTCTACTCCATCATATGGAGTCCACTTGAACATAATAATCTCATCTAAACACCGCCACCAAAATCCCATAGACTCTATGGAGGTGTACTAAATGGGTGGCCCATATCTACAGGCGAACAACTCATTGAGATGTCTGGTCTCCCGTCTGGTGATGGGTCGAGTGACCTTGATGTGCTCCCAGGACCATATCATCAATAGAGTCAGACCTAGCCCCATGGTCCTCTATGTCCGATAAGCACACATGTGCAGATCATGATATAGCTTTGCTAGAATGGTTTGGCCCCAGCAGCAGACCTCTTTGTCTTCCTGTGGAAGGGTGCTTAACACCCACACCCAGCTAATAGGAAAGCCATGCCCAGCTTGGTCTAGTAGAATATGCCAAATTAGTAATGCTAGATATATTGCCAATCGAAGCAGTCTCTACTCCAAGGCTCCTCTCCATGATAGCCATGATCTTTGGATTGGTAGTCTCTACCGTTGTCGTCCAAAGCACTCCCATAGAAATGGGTCTGAGCCCTCCAATACATACTCTGGATATGTCCCCTGGATGGGCACTCACAAAATCTACCACACATCCAACAATGTGATCGTCACCTCTCCTGTAGGCAGATGGAAGCTCCTTATCAGCATGTACCATCGCTCGATGAGAGCCGATAGCTATGCTGAGTGTGCCCTCAAGTTTGCCCACTTGTGGATGTGCTCCAACTCGCATAGCCAGATGTGTCCCTAATCTGCATTAGTCAACCTCTCCTTTAGTACCATGGTTGAGGGATAATGCTCCCTCAACCTATACACCACCATATCCTCCTACAGCATAGACATGTAGAGGGTCAGTTTCCTTAACGTACGTTGTCCCCAGAATGGGGCATCATACCTTGTCCTCTACCAATTTGTCCCAATCAGCATAGACATCGATATGCGTGGACATTAATTAGCATAAATGCCAATCTCTAGAGCCACTGATCAGCACAGACGTCGATCAACATAGACGACAACATTGTGTTGTCTACGGAGATGACAAATGGTAAACTGTCATCTCTACTCCCATTTACCCCTTTTGTCATCAACAAAGATGACAGGTTGAACCCTGTCATCTCTGCGGACCCCCATCCCCTGCTTTGTCATCTACGAAGATGATAGAATAGGACCTATCATCTCCGCAGATGATGTGGTTGCCCGTTTGTCGTCTGCACAGATGACAGGGCGAAGATGACCATGTTTTTATCTATTTTAGGGTGCAATAAATGTCCCTACCCTAGCCTAATCTACCAAAATGATGAAGAGGATCATATGAATTAACAGTGGGCCCATCTCGGCTGCTTGTTGGTACTCCCGAACATGCTCACCAAGCTATAAACGATCAATAGGGTCCATCTCTACTCTGGATGCTTTGATCTCTAGGTGTGCAAATGACCACCTTTGAGCCCCTTGGAGACTTATATAGGCCCTCCAAAGCCCCCTTTTGAGCCCGTGCCTTCCCTGAGCCGTGTCTGTCCCCTGTTTGCCCGCAAGTCATGCAATGTCTTCATTTATTTCTTTTTTCTTTTTTTTCCTTTCTTCCAAAGACCTTTTCACAAAAACCGTCCAAAGTGTGCCCATTTGTTCTATGGTCATTATATCATAGTCATACTTAGGTAAAATGATCTCTTCATCAAGACTCACATCTCCATATTGTATGACTTCTTCAGCCTTTGATGAAGTCGGGCTTGGCATTGAGATTTGCAATAGTGTTGCATATGTGCTTGGCTTTTGAAGAGTGTTAGTGAAAGGAATGCCAGATTATGGTAAGGTTACTAGGGCTTAGATGGAAACTTGATCCTTCACCTTAGGTGTCAACTCTATTTCTCTAGGCTTGCCCTTGACTTCCACAATGGCTTGTGATACACCTTGATCTTGTGTAGTAGGTGCAGATGACTCTATCTGACCTATTTCTTGTTGTTCTTCAATAGTGGTTTCTACTTCCACTATATCCTTCTCAACATTATTAACCTTGTCTGATGTAGCTTCAAGTTCTTTGACCAAAGGTTGTACATTAGTGACTTGAGGGATGATAGAAGGTGGTTCTTGTGGATTCACTTCTACCCTTGTTGTATTAGTCACTGTCTTTTGCATTTCTTCCACACTTACTAGTACAAGATTATTACAAAGTTTTGCTTTTAGTGTAAACTGATCTAGTATCTTCTTGAGATCTTCCTCTATAAGAGCATTGATGTTGTAAGTTGTAACACTAGAAACATCCTTAAATGTTATTGTTTTAGTATTCTCATTTGTTACATGTTGAGGACTAACACTAGGCAATTGTGTGTCTTGCAAACTTTGTTCTTCTTGCTGCTCTGGCTCAGTTGTTACCTTTTCATCTATATGCATTTTTGTTCCTCCCTCAATAGTACCTTTATTCTTATCATCTTCTTCATCATCCTTGACCCAATGGGTTCTGGCTCACCTTCCTTGACTACAGACAACCCATAAGTTACTTTGCACATTTGTGTGGACTTCTTTACTACATCCTCAATATTATTTTGCAAAATGTTGAAGGCTTTATATTTAGTTACAAACCTAACTACATATTTCTTCATAGCCTTAGCAATTTGTGTCTTAGTTTGTTCAGGCATCACTTGTGCTAGAGATGTTTCTCTAATTTTTGTTTCCCAGTTCAGACAATAGTGCCATTTCTACTCAACTCTATCATATAATTTCTTTGGTATTGAGTTGGTAATCTTTAGTGGGGTAGTCTTGAATTTTTCCATCATAGCATATATGGCTTCCTCCACTTGATTCTTTTCAACTTTAATCAAAATCAACGTGTGTAAATCCTAATAAGTTTGCACTATTCTTGACATTTTCACATAAATTTTCTATGTCTAATAGAGGATTGTGACTCACCACTTTGAATTGGATGTTGTCATCTGACTCTGTTTTCTCCTCATCAGATTTTAATTGTGCCACATATTTCCTTCTTGATATCTTCTGCTCTTGACCTCCTTGCTCTACTGGTTTGGTCTTTTCCTTAGCCTTTTGTGTAGTTGCACGTGTACTAGCCCTTGTAGTAGGTGCAATAGGCTTGGCTTGGTTTGACAGTTTTCTTAGCCCTTGCCACAGGTTGTGCCTTGGCCTTCCTCTTCTCTTGTTCAGTGGGAGTAGGTGCTTCCTCAACTTCTTCTTCCTCGATACCTTTAGTAACTTCAGTTTGCTCCTCTTCTTGGTCTTACCCCATTCCTTGAGTAACTGCAAGTGGTGGTTGTGCCTAAGAGTCTTCTTCCTCTTCATCCTCATCTTCTTCTTCTTCCTTCTGCTTGACACCTTCACCAAATTTGGTCTTTAATTTCTTCACCAACCTATCTTTCTTCTTGATAACTGAGGTAATCTTCAGTTCCGTGGTGATTTTAGACTTTTCCATTTCATAGTTTCTAATGCCTTGGCATTTTTATCTACCTCTTCTGCCAATAAAGTTGTTATAAATATAGAGGCTTCATCCACATTGATCTCATAACCTAAGGGTCTCAACCATCTCACCCTTGGTGTAGCAACTTGTACAAAAGTATAATTAGCATCCAGAAAACATACATCATCATAATGTTTCTCTACTAGTGACACTGGTATTCTCAACCTCTTCTTCATTGACTATTTGAAGTCCTCAAAGTAGCTTGTCATCACAGATTCAAAATTATCACCTAATTGTTCAATATATTCACCAATTTAATTGTTCAATATATTCACCAATTTGCACTGTTATTGATCTATTGGTTTTCCATGCAACTATTCCAAATATAGGGAATGTGTTTTTCACATAAAAGAATATACATATCAATATAGAACCAAATTTATATTGTGCACTCTTTTTTTTTTCTGATTACTTCAAGGTTCTCAACTAGTTGTTGTAGTTGCAATTTTGCAAGATCATGTGTGTGATCTTTCTTAACAATTTTATATCCCACATCTATAGCTATATAGAGCACATTGTTTAATCTACTAGATTGGTAAAACTTGTGTGAGATAACCCTTACTGCAAATTCTATCAATGGATTAGTCATTGTGTCAATTGTCATGCCTCTCTAGTTCCATAGAGCACCAGTGTTTTTCTCAATTACCTCCTTCGAATCACTTCTCAGTGTCTTAGACTGATCTAGGGTTAGATAACCAATAACCCTATGAATTATCCTCTTAGTAATTTTGATAGGTCAATTATCCAGCCATAATGAACTATCATGAATTCGGCTAAGCACTATCCTAATCCACTCGGTCTTAAATACATTCAAAAAATCTAGGGCTCATGTCAACCCTTTCCTCTCAACAATTTTGAATTCTTCTTTCAATACACCATTATCATATAGTCTATTGTATGCTTCCCTGATCTCCATGTCACCAATGCTACCAATTTTATAGTTATAGCACTTCCTAACATCTTGCACCATTAAAACATTTGGTGGTATCATGGATAATGTACCAAAGGGGTCTTGCTTGTTGGAAATTCGAAACTTCCTTTCCCTCTACACTCTTCAAATTTGATACCATAATGTGAAACTAGGGTTTACAAAAACATAAACTGCATAACTCAGCTCTTGATAAATACCTTGTGAGATCTAATGAACTAGTCAATGTACTCCATTTGATGCTCTAGCATACTCAAAAAAATCTAGGCATCTACTTTGCAACCTCAGACATTGCTGCAATGTATCCTACATAGTAGTAGGTTGCTCTGGCACCTTGTAGTTGAGCCTCGTCTCGCTACTGCTCTAACTACTCACACAAGCATGGATCTCTCGCTCTCGATCACCTAACCACATATCATGAACTGTCAACTGAATCTACATCTCACTTAGCTACCCTTAATCTATCCCTAGCTCTCCTCAAAGCATCCTAGGTTTGTGCTTGAACCTCTCTACTTCATGGCTCTGGAATAGGTTGTTCCTGCATCTCCTCATCACCCATATCCTGCTCTAGTTGTTGTGGAGGTTGGTCATCAACATGCAACCTCTATGCATCTCCTCCAATGGCACCTAAGGTCCCCATCTCATCCTAAGGACATCCCTATCCTATCTCACTCCCACTAGCTCTTGGATCTTCTCTCATCTGACATAGAGGGATCTGTACCTATGAGGTCCATTATTTAGGTCCTTGTTGATGTGGCTACTAAAGTGCATGCACTGGTTGTATAGGCACTATCATCCCCACTAAGTCTATAAATAAAGGAAAGGGATCACTCACAAAATTCTCCCTATATGTCAGAGTCATCCCCCCATCTACAACTATTGGTGTGCAATCCAATTGCATCATAGTAATAGAGTGCACATCAATCATAGACCTCCCAAGGTCTAGTCTAATTGACCACCCCTTCTCCACCTTTGTGGTGAAGTGATCGTATGTGCAATACTCCTACAAGATGTGTTGTGGCCTACCATACTGTCACCATATGCATGTTAGCAAAAATCTCTCAATCACCTAGATTGAGTGAGCAATCAATGGCCAAGAGGCAAACATGTATCCAAGTTGCACTCGCACATCATACCAATCTTGTATCTCTCTCCATGGTCAGCATATCACTGACACCATGTCATCTAGCTAAGATATCCACATCTTAGTCTTACCCAAAGTAGTCTGGGTCATCTGGCCTCGGTACCTACAAATGTGAGGCTCCTTAGGTTCTCTCATATCTACATAGATGGGTCTAGCGATGGGTAAGTGCTCCCATGCCCAGACCTGTAGCACATAAACTCTTGTCATCATGCTCTTCTTTGTCCAATAAACCACCACATGCATCTCATGATACATGTGGGCCATCATATATTGATCCCATCCAAAATGTACTAGCTTCTCTAACATCCTTTGTAGCATCCGACCCCAACCACACTCTAATCTGTGTTGGCCTCTATCAGGCATTAGGAAGCAACTCAAGAACACTCCAAGTACCATTTCCAATTTGTGTCTATCACCATAGAGCTGAATCAACTCCTCCTAAGGAATAGCTCTACCCATAATGATCTCATCCTGAAAAATGGCCCTCAGTGCTAATGTATGAGGTCTCGGTTGAATATCATACTCTATCTGAGGTCCATGGAATGGGATCTGAAGTATCCTATAGATATCCTCTGGTGTGATGGTCATCTCTCCTAGTGGCAAATGGAAAGTGTTCGTCTTTGAATGGAAATGCTCAGCAAGTGTTGTCAATAGTTCATGATTCACCCAAAGATCGGGGATATCACATAGATGCAATAAACCAAGAGTGTTGATATGTGCTTGCTCACCAACATCTAGTTGTCTAATTAGTGCTCTAATGACTAGATAATGTGATCTAAAGGACATATCTAGAAACACAACCTATGAACATTCAAACACCATAACACGATCAATATCTACTATCTAAAACATCTTACTATCCATAAATGGGCTACAACATACTAAATACACATAACAACGATTGACAAAAATGCAAAATGATGGTGAAAAAACAAGTTTTGTCAAATTAAACATAAAAATAATGCCAGAGACTCGTGCAAGATTTCACTTTCTCGCACAAGGATGTAGATTCTAATGTGAAGGAAGGACTTCCTTATACGAGGAAAGACATTGAATCGTGTGATAAAATAGGCTCATACAAGAAAACTTAATATGACAGGCAAAAAACTATTGAATTTAGGGTCTCTCACATGAGAGATGGGTACCTCCCATGTGAGGAAACCCTGCACTCCATGCGAGAAAGTGCCTTAGTGGCACTTCCTCACATGGGTTTACATAGCGGCTCCCACAAAAACTATGTTTTCACCTGAGAACATTGACAACAAAATTTTAAAACACTCAAAAAATGACAAAAATGATCAAAATGCATGAAATTTTTTATACAAAGGAGGATATTCAACTGCTCACTAGAGGTCCATAGTTTGATGGCCGACTGTGTCACATGGAAAGCTCAAAACGATGACTCTATACTAGGAACACCATTTTCATCTCAGAGCCCTTTTCTTCACAAAAGACAAAATGCACAAATGAATTGAAAATGACCTTTTGGGTCCTTATATAGGCTTTGACCTAATTATTCAAAGTACTTTGAGTAACATGAAAATTACCTTGTTAGCTAATTTGGCTGATCTAAACTCATTTTTAGGATCAAATTTGAAGTTTGACACACTTAAAGAGCTAAAAAATGTTAGCTAATTTGGCTAATATGAACTCATTTTTGGGATCAAATTCAAAATCTACCACACTTAAAAGGCTCAAAAACATACTTTAAATTTTTGGGACCGATGCAATTGAATGCTTGTGCAATTTTACTTACTGATACTTTGTGACTATTTTAAAATCACATATTACTTCAAATTTTCCAAACTTTTCAGAAAAAAGTCAACCTAAGTCAATTTTGGTCAAATATGGTCAACCAAACCTTCAAAATGCTTCAAATCAATTTTATTCTAATGTATCATCTTTTGACTTTGCTCCCGAGGGGGCAGGATGATGATTACATCATTGAACATCTTTGAATCTTTCAAATATGGCTTAAATCTAAATATAATGTCATATTCACTAGGGGCCTCTCATTATTAGGGCCATTTTTGTTCCCCCAATCTGGCATCATATGTTATTCAACAGATCAATCTTATAACAATCCTTATCACATTTTGATGGATAGGTATTGGGGCATCCTAAGCTTGACTCCTAAGGATTAAGCCTCATTTTGGGGATGATACTCTCACTCATGATTATGTATTATTATCTTTTTGTGGACTAGTATTCAGGTGTTCTATTTGGACTCTGGAGGATTAAGCTCCATTTTGGAGATAATTCTAAATTATTGCTGAGAATTAAGCTCTATTCTCAAGCTCTATTCTAGAGATAATCCTAAATTCTTGCTTTCAATCACTATTTAATGGATAGGTATCAAGGCAATCCAACAATGACTCCTGAGGATTAAGCTTCGTTCTAGTGATAATTCTATGAATCATGATTAATCTTGCCATCTTCTAATGGACATGTATCAAGGCAATCTAACCTTGAATCTTAAGAATTGAGTCTCATTCTAGGAACTATTTTTTAAGTTTGATAATCTTTATTCTTGCATATCGGTATCTAGGTGTTCTATTTGGATTCCCTAAGGTTAAACTTCATTCTAGAGAAACCTCAAAAAGCTCATCAATTGATCTATGTGTCATCAATCTTGGAACCAATCTTAGCTCTAGGTCTATATATTCAGAAATCTGATTTCTTTGAATCAACGTGTTGCTCACACATTCATTCAAAGAGGGGCAAATGTAATACCCCTAAATTGGCACATTGGTATTCTGAACCAATTTCAGTTTATCAATCTTACTTAAAGTCATATTGTACTAGGCAATTCTGATTTGATAATCTCTACTCGACCTAAGTATCAAATATAGAAATTTATTAATCTGTATTAATCACTTTTTTTACTTAATTCCTAAATATTAATTGAATTAGATAAATTAAACCTATTAATTTAATTATAAGTCCCAAGTACTTTAATTAAATGAAATTAACCCCGTTAGCTAATACACATAAAGAAGGAATTATAATACTTTGGTTTAATTAAATATGTGTCACACTTATTGAAATTAATTAATTATTTAATTAGAATATCCAATTATGACCACATGTTTGAATGGATCAATATCCTTTCCTATTTCATCTCACATAAAAAAGGGAATTAATAATATTAATTAATTCAAATATGTGCTCATAATTATTGAAACTAATTAATTAATTAATTATAAGTTCTAATTACGAGCACGTATTTGAATGGATCATTGTTATCTCCTATTTCCTCTCATTCGACTCCATAAAATGGAGAACTCAATCTTATCTTCAATTAGGACCGTACACTCAATTTGATCTTAACTATTGATCAGATTCCAGGATTTTATATAACAAACCTTCAACCTCTCATTTTGGAGGATGCACATGAATAGTATCCAATTAATGCTAATTTAATTACTCAATTGTCTTGCATTCCTGTTTGCTCTTGCTTTCATATGCTCATTGTTTAGATTAAAATGCATTCATCTAGTTTTATTTTCAATTGTTCCTATATTAGTTTCAATTTTATTTAGATCAATCTAATATCTCTGTATTTGGAAAACATAAAAAATATATAGATCAGATTGCATTTGCATTGCTTTCAAATCCTTCATACTATTTTGGTCAGGTTGTCGATCTCTTAATTCTAAGAGTGAATAGCAAAACCCCATCTAGTTAGAAGGCAACATATCACTTTGTTGGGTCATACCAAATGGACAATCCCATGTTTATTTTGGGATGTTCCTCACATGTAAAGATAATGTTGAAGTGTGTGTGGATTTAGAGGTCCATAATTAACACTCATACTACCTACCTTCTTATTGCCTTAGACACTATCATGTTGTAATTTATTTTCTTTTGTTTGAAAAGAGATGTGTTTGGCTTCAACAAGATTTTGTGTTGAAAATGGCCATGCCTAAAATCCTTAAAGTCTTCATAAATTCAAGCAAAGGTATCCTTGAATATTGGTAACAATTTCATCAGTTCGCACTTCTCGTATTTTGAGAGATCTTTTGCTATGTACACCCATCTTGGTTTCTCCTCTGATCCCAAATTCACTTTCTCCATCTCTATTGCATTTATGGGTTATAGAGATTGTTGAATCAAGTAGCTTTGGTTCAGACAATAGCATTGATCATATGAGAATACACTCATGTATATATATACATGTTGATATGGATTGAATATCGATATGTATGTATGCATGAATATAATCTGCATTGTTATTGTGATCGTATCATTCAGAATTGACTGTACATGTAATTCTTATGTTTATATCTGAGAATGAACTCAACAAATGATTGTATTTATTCTAATCATCATCGATTGCTTTAGACTTTGTTAAGTCTTGTAATCATTAGTTTTGTTATAACTAAATCAAATGGATGTGAACATACCACTAATCAGGTACTTCGGTGAATGGTCATGTCTCCATTTGGAGACATGCCCATTCACCCAAACAACTGACCACCTTTGTATATAAATGCATGTTGCTCAAATATTGCAAGCATCGAAATTGATTAATGCGGGTAGATCAGAGGCAGCATAGACATTGAATTAAAAGAACTATTATATCATATTTGCATTGAATTAATATATATTGTGCAACACATTGGATCCTTTCATTTGCAATTACTGTACCTGAAATAAAACATACATACTTCAACATTAGAAGGAAAATTTGTAAGTAAACTTTACATGGTATCAGAGCTTGGCTAAGGAGAGATCACACTAAGTTTATCAAATCATATCTTTACTTTAGATAATAAATCCTCTCCCTACAAAAATGATAAATACAATGAGACTTGAACATCACCTTGGAAGTGTTGATAATTTTGAATCCTAGAAACTTCGATTAATGATGTTGTTAAAAGAAAACAAATTGGAATCATTTTTAAGAGAGGACAAAGAGGAACCTAAAGATGATCCCGAGAAATAAGAATGGATCGGGAAAAATGAAAAAGGCTATGAAGATAATTGTAGATGTTGTTCCAAACCACATAGTACCTATCATGGAAAAACATACCATAGCATATCATATGTTTCGAGCTCTTGAAAATGCATTTATAATAAATAATACAAGCAGAAAACTTGCTCTTAAAAGGTAGATGAATAGTGTAAACATGAATAAAGGAGAAACTATAAATGCTTTCTTTATGAGAATCACAGACTTAAGAGATCAATTATCTGCACTTGGTTATGAGATTGAAAATCAAGTATTGTCCTTAATAGCATTAGGAGGACTTCCAAACTCCTGGGAATCCATTGTACAAGGTATAAGTGCTAGGTTTAAAATCCCCAAATAGGATTGTTTAAGATAATATTGTCTTCAAAAAGAATCGAGATTAATGATTAAGGGAAGACACAAAACCCTAGATGAAGATGTTTAAGTACTTAATACAAATGCTCATAAGGAGGGAAAGAAGAAAAAAAACAAAAGGAAAAGAAATTTTCATGGAAAAGGACAATCCAAACATAAGAAAGACTTGTCCAAAATCCAATGCTTTAGATGTGATCTATATGGACATTATGCAATAAATTGTCCTAATAGATCTAAACCTCAAGCATCTTTTGCACAATTTGAGAAGTCAAATGAAGGAAACAAATATGAGAAATATGCCTTCTTTTCAACATTATTCAGCCATATATCAACCAAAAGGAATACATGGATAGTTGATAGTAGGTCTTCTAGACACATCACTAGATATCAGGATAACCTAGAAAGTATGCAAATATAAACAGATGAAGAAGTTACAATTGGTGATGACTTTGCACACTCTGTAAAAGGAATTGGGACCTACACCATAAAATTAAAATCTAGAAATTCTATTCAACTTTTTGGAGTTCTTTGTGTACCAGGTATTAAGAGGAATTTAATATCTATATCCGCACTTGAAGATGATGGTTTTATAATTGCATTCATGGGAGGGAAAGTACTATCATGGCCTAAAAATTCAACCATTAAAAGGGTTCTAACAATAGGAGTAAGACAAGGAATTTTATACGAGCTATGTGCTAAGACAAACCTTGCTCTTGTACATGAGACCTCATATTCAAATGAAATATGACATGGAAGACTAGGTCATATTAACTTTTGTGCCCTAACATCAATGGAAAAGGTAGTAACTAGAATGCCCAAGTTAAACCATATTCATAATGAATCATGTAAATGTTGCGCCTTAGGGAAAAACACTAAAAAGCCATTTCCTCATAGTTTGAGCAAAACTAAAGAAGTATTGGAACTGGTACATTTTGATCTATGTGGGCCCATGTCTATACCTTCTATAAGAGGATTCTTGTACTATTTGATATTTGATGAAGATTTTTCAAGGAAGACATGGATATATTTTCTTAAATGCAAAGAATATGAAGAGATTCTCTCTAAGTTAAGAACATTAAAATTCAGAGAACAGATAATGGGAAGGAGTATACTTCTAAAATATTTAAAGAGTTCTACAAACTCACTAGGATTAAGAGGGAGTTCACAGTCCCTTACAATCCTCAACAGAATGGGGTTGCGAAAAGGAAGAATAGAGCTATTGTAGAAGCTGCTTGGGCTATGATTTTTTATCAAAATTTTGGTATGTCCTTCTAGGCTAAAGCATCCAACACAATAGTCTATATTCAAAATAGATGTCCTCACTCACATTTGGACAATAAGACTCCTGAAGAAGTATTTTCTAGAAAGAAACTTGATATCAGTCACCTAAGGATATTTGGATGTCATGTGTATGTTCATGTACCTAAGGAGAAGAGGACTAAGTTAGAACCTTCTAGAAGAAAGGGTATTCTCATTGGTTTTAGTGAAACAATAAAATGATAAAGAGTCTACGTACTTGGATAGAAACAAATAGAACTAAGCTAAGATGTCATCTTTGAGGAGGACATTTCTTTCAGAAGAGCCAAAACCTCCAATGAACTAGATACATTTGATATATCTCCAGAAGAGACTCCTACTCCTGAGATTCAGAGGGAGTTCCCTGAAGAGACTTCAACTGAAACTAAAATACTTCTTGAGACTCGAGAAGAGAGTCTTGATCACTCTAAAAGGCCACTTTGGGCAAGAAAAATAATACAGGAAGGAGATGGATTCGCAGCCCCTTCAGGAACCTTCTGAGAAAGCAAGAGACCTAGAAAACTGACATATAATGCCTTCTTGTGTGAGAGCTTGAATCTTAAACCTTCTAGTACTTCTGAAGCACTTAAACATCAAGCTTGGAAGGATGCCATGGTGGAAGAATACCAGTCTATACTAAAAATAATGTTTGTGACATAGTTCCAAGACCTAAGGAAAAATTTGTGTGTCTTCAAAATAGCTCTTCAAGGTTAAGTATGCTACAAATGGCACATTGAAAAACATAATGCTCGTTTTGTGGCTAGAGGTTTTTGTCAAAAGGAAGGGATTAAATTTGAAGAAATTTTTACACCAATTGCCATGTACAATTTTGTCAGGGCTATAATAGCCATTACAACAACCAAATTTTGGAAAATCCATCAAATGGATGTAAAAATTGCTTTTCTTAATGGGAAAATCAAGGAAGAAGAATGCCTGGAGTAACTCAAAGGGTTTTTGACACATGATGTTGCCTCTTATGTATGTAAACTGAAGAAGGCTCTGTATGGAATCAAATAGGCTCCTTGAGCCTAGTATGAAAAGATTGAAAAATACCTTTTAAGTATTGGATTCACTAAGAATGTGGCTGATCCAAATCTCTATTTCAAGGTAACTAAACGTGATATGCTAATTCTAATTCTTCATGTTGATGATCTTCTTATTACATGGGAAGAACATCTCATTAATCAGTGTAAGAAAGATCTGGCTTCTGAATTTGAAATGGAGGATTTAGGAATTCTCCATTACTTTCTTGGTTTGGAAGTACATCAGAAGTCTAGTAATATCTTTCTACATCAAAAAAGGTATATTATTGATATTTTGAAAAGATTTGGAATGTGAGATTGTCAACCTATGTCTACACCTATGGAAAACAACATTCACAAGATAAAGAAAGCAAGTGCTAAATCTAGACTCGTTGGTCCCACCTTATATAGATAGATAATTGGGTCCTTGATGTATCTTGTAAATACTTAACCTGATATATGTTATGCAGTGAATGCATTAAGTTAGTTCATGTGTGAACCTCTTGAGGTTCATCTTATTGCTTTGAATCATATATTGAGGTATCTTCAAGGTACTATTGGGTATGAACTTAAATATGAGAATACCAGCTTGGAGTTACATGGATATACTAATTTTGATTGGGTTGGAAATGTAAAAGACCAAAAAAGCACATCAGGATGTTGCTTCAATTTAGGATCAACCATGATTTCTTGGATCTGTAGAAAGCAAGCTTCAGTTGCTCAAAGTTCTATTGAGGTAGAGTATATTGCAATAGTATGGGAGCTAGAGAAATAGTGTGGCTTCAGAAGTTGAATTTAACTTGTTTGGTGAACCTATGAAACCTACCACTGTTCACTGTGATAAATAAAGTTGCATCAAGTTATTTGTGAGTCCGATATTTCATGATAGATCTAAGCATATATAAATTCCTTGCCACTACGTAAGAGACATGGTGAAAATAAGAGCTATTCAATTAGAATATATGAATACAAAATATCAAACAACTCACATTCTCACCAAGGCTCTCCCTACAGTGAGAGTTGATCATTTTAGAAAGAAACTTGGCTTGATTGAAATGTAAGTTTATGAGATCAAGTCTCAACTTTAGATCTTTTGAATTAATTTCCCATATACATCTCCACATTCTCTAGGAAATTTCTAATTTGTATAGCATTCTTGAAAACTTTGTGTGTATGATTTTAATTGTATACGAATAGGAAATTAGGATGAGGTAATTGTAATGAAGTTGAAACTACCAAGGAATCAACTCTAGTATTTTTCTCTCTTAGTATGAACTCTGTAGAGAAGGTGTTAAATAACTCTAACTTAGGCCAAATACAACTTTGGTATTGTTTCAATTTTCCATTCCAAACAGTGAACTTATTTCAGACTTATTTAACTATTATCTATGCATCTTCTTTAACCACTAACAAGTTTATATCCTCATTCTAAGCTTCTTGTATTCCAAGTAACATAGCTTCATATTTTGTGGTGTTATTCTACTTTTGAACTCTAACTTGTAACAAAAAGGGCCCTATTCTACTTTAGGTGATATCAATGCTACCCCAACTTCAGAGCAAGAAGTTCCACAACTCCCATCAAATTTCATCATCCACAATTTTAACCTATCTCATTTTAGAATCATCATTATACATCATATAGTTCTTGAACTCGCATTCATCATTGATGGTTTGTGATTTAGGGTCACTAGACGAGAAAACAATATACTTTGCATCTAGGTTCATGCTCCAACCTAACTTAATATTTTCCCACAGGGATGGTAGCCTCTGACCAATCTAGTATGATTTCATTGCCCAAGTCCTTGCAAAAGGTTCTACTCAACAACATGCCATAATTAGCAGGTATATCAGCCCCTAGGACTATTATTTTTTTCCTCTTTTCTGCATAAGCCACCAATACAACTTGGGAATCTTTAATTTGTCCATGTGGTGGTACTTGTTTTTATCAGCCATTAAGTAATACTTACCATAAGTTTTAGTCCAAGTCAAACCTAGGGCTCTAGATCATAGAGAAGGCATTATATTGTCCGAAGCTCCTAAATATATAACACAACTTCTCAATTTGTTGCCATTCAAGAACAAAGATAGATAGAAATAGTTGGGTTTATTTTGGGACTCACTAGCTATGTCCTCTTGAAAAGCATTCACTTGGGAGGTGTTGAGGGTAGAAGGATCATCAAGAGGATTTGAATTAGTTCATAATTGAAAATAATTCAAGTTTATTGACCTTCAAACCACTAGAAGGTTTTGAGAACCATCTCCTTGTGCATGTTTAAAATATTCTCAAGTTCTCTAGGATTCACTTTTAAGTATTGTGTTGAGTCTTGAATCATAAAGGACCATAGAAATTCACAATTTCAAAAGGAGTAGAAGATTTAGACCTATTTTTTTCTTGCATCTCAAGAGGGTTTAGATTATTTTCATTAGATCTAATCGGTTCCTTCAACTTTTGAAAATGTCTTCCTAGGGAAGTACCTTGTGAAGCTTGTGGAGTTCTTTAACTTTTGGTAAGGACTAAGCACACGAGATTGTCTAGTGTTACCAACATATTACCACCCCTGTTTGAGTCTGACTCGTACTCAAGAAAATTAATCATAGAGTTTTCAATATGGTCTTGAGATTTTTCTTCCTTGGTCATTTGTCCTAACATGATTTTGGTGGCATTCATATCATGATATGTTAGCATGTTCAGACAAGTGTTGCCATCATGATCCATTATGTGGTAAAAAACACACATGTTACATCTATCGGGAGGTATTTCATTCAAGGGCTTCTGATTACTAAGGATAGTGACTATTTATTTTCTAGGATTATTAGCAAGATAATACTATCTTCTCTTGACATCTAGATATGGTTGTGGAAAGGAAGTAATTCCTTTGAGAAGTTGTCACTTTAAAGAAATCACATCGTTCACTAATCTTTGAACAACCAGGTTTGAAGGTGTGGAAGCTTGTACACCAGGGTTATGAACATACTTTCTCAATTTGCAAGAGGTGATTAAGCCATCTTCAAGTTCTACTACTTGTGTGCAAAGAACACTCAAGTTGGCTATTATATTTCTCCTTAAATTAAATCTAATGTTAGGTGGCATGGAATTCAGAAAAATGTAATTTTGATTCTCTAGAGTAGGCCCCTTGTTGATAGGAGGTTTGTTAATAATCTTATTATATTTGGAAACAAAATCCCTCATTGGTTCATGAATCTCTTTCTTTATAATGGTGATTTGAGCCAAAACATAAATCTCATCATCTGCACTTTTGAACTTTCCCTTAAAGACTATTCTCATAGACTTCCAATTAGTGATGGATTGGGTTATAAGATGGTAGAACTAGTCTATGGTGTTTTTTTTAAAGGTTGGTGCAAAAATCCTTATAGGTACATCTTCGTGTTGGATGTCCAATATTATAGTTGCAACATAAAATGCATTAAGATGTTCATCAACATAAACTTTTTCATCACCATTAAATTTAGGCAGTATATCCTTGGCTTCTTTTGGTAGAGGGTTATGCACATTTAAATTCAAAGGGCCTATTGCAACTCCCCATGGTTGAGCCATGGTAGGCAGAGGGAGAATTTTAATAGTGATAGGTAATATAATTCTATGTAAGATTAATGCTTGGTAGGTAGGTGATGTAGATTCCTTTGGGGAGACAAAGATATTCTCCTTTCCTTATGTATAGAGGTACAATTAGGGGCAAAAATCAACTTTTTCAATTCTTCAAAAATAGGATCTACAAATACTACTCTTCTTTAATATCAAGTGAAGGGTCTCGAATTCAATCTATTAGTTTAATTCTGCTTAATTCCCCTCAGGTTGTTGGTTCCTTTGGGAAACCAAAGCTTCTCTGGTTGGAAGTTTCTTTCCCACCTTAGTCTTTGCCTAGCTAACAAAATATTCAAATTTTCAACTAATTCTTTTTCTTGTTCAAGTACCTCACTCACCCTGCGATACTCATCAATATTTATTCTAAAGCTCCAAGCACAAGTATTCAACTAAATCACTATATCTTCTTGAGAGTCCTGAAAACTTAAATTCAACTGTAGCATTAGGAATATAAGTTCATGAGGCTTTACCTTTGTTACACATCATATACAAGGTAGTCCACAAGTTTGACTCCCCAGTAGAGTGACCAAAAAACTTTTGGCTAATAGTTTGTCTTCTTTCCTTATAATAGATTAATTTTAAAATAACTATATCTCCCTTTTTGGATGAATGAACCCGTAGCAACAACAATAGGGTGGTCTTAATGATCCTCTCTGAATTTTAAGTGGAAATGACTTTCAATAGATAAGATGTATTCCACAAACCCCCCAATGCACAAATTTTCAAAGGATCAATCTATTCAACATATAAACGATAAGTTTCACTCAAAGATCAAAGTTTTCATTGTTCATCATATATTCATATAGTATGAAAAGGCTAAAAAAAATCTATGCTATGGAATGTATCTGTTTAACTAAAAATCTTGGGAGAAGACTATTGAAGCCCTTGCCAATCAACTGATTGGCTATATATAGTCTTACATAACCTAAATTAAAAGAGATGGGTTAAACTTTAACCCATAGTTTATTTTAAAATATTTAAAATAAATTTGTAAAACCTATATAATTATCTTACAATACCTAACTTATTATACTCCTTAAACTACCCCAAAATTAATCCCTTTCTATCCACGTGCAAGTTATCACTAGGTTGTTTTTTTGGACTATGTGGGTTGAGTTGGTTGATGAGTGGCCTTTAATTCCACATAGTGCACCACAAACTATTAGATCGCCTATAAGTTGGGTATGTTGCTATGTGTTATACATTGTTTCCAAACTTCCCTTTATCTCTTAATTTTTGAGATTTTGGTAAGACGGTTGGGTAGATTACTAGAGAAGACACCCAATAAGCCTTCAATTTGTGCAAGCTTTACCATATCCTCTACAATAATGCTTTTTGATTATTTAACCCTGCCAACTTCCTACCTTAGATCCCACATAATCAATTCCTCATTTTGGTTCACTTCCTCATTCTTTGAAACATACAACACTAGATTGCACATGAGCTCTTCTACCAGCATCTTGATTATTTCATTCAGTTCCTTGATGAAGTTTGAGTATTCTTCCTTCCCTTATTTGATAATTGAGTTTCTCCAATCAATATATTCTCTATGCAAGTACAAATCATATAGTTGTCTACACTCTTCAAAAGTTTCTCAATAAGGAATTTAACAACACCATACCTTTGGACTTCTTGAGTCTAAGCAGTTACCTTGACTCACTTATTCTCTTCTTTTTCCCATATGGAGGCTTTTGTCTTTAGTTTAACTTGGGCAGAAGTCAATTCATAATAGATTTTCTTATATTTATCCGCATAAAAGAGGACTTGATAAATGAAATCATATATAATTCTTCTATACAAAAGCAAGTTGAAGAGTGATGAATGTGGTTATCTACCTAAGGCCTAGATTTTTTTTAAGGGGCATTATGGAATCTTAATGCACTTTTAGTGGATCACAAATTTTATGGAATATAAATCTATGAGTAACTCTTTGTGCTTAATCAAAGTTATGTAATGGCTAGTCAAAGGAACATGTATATTCCATATTTATCGATCAAATAATATTTCCCAAAATATATTACTATGGGATTTTTGTTGTTGTCTAGATTCAATATTTAGAACATGAAGTGCTCATTGCGGGGAGATATTTGAATGCTATCATGTTTATGGTCAATAAAAATGGATACCTTAGGTATTTAGGTTCAGTGCAAATCGACTTCTAAATTTTTTTTATTGGAAGTGGTTTATATGGAGTCTATTTCTCTCATGAGACTTTCATCTGAACAAACATTAAGAAAGGATTCTCTTATATAGATGAAATGTTAGATCATTTATTTTTACTTGGAAAAAGGCGAGAACTTCAAATGGTTTTTGAAGTGGAAATATTCCCTATTATAGGCTTTGATCACTACCTTATAGTGTTGAGATTTGAGGGACAATGTTCCAATTTAATGTCCATTCAAAATTGAAAAAAAAAATGGTTTAGCGATGATTTTATCAAAATTTTGGTATCCATACGGTGTTAAGAATATACCAATTGTATTGGTTTAAGGGCCTTCATTTTTTCCAAAAAAATGGAAGTTCCTAAAATGTCAAATTAAATAGTGGAATAGATCTCAATTTTAAGAATTTCAGATTTCCATAATCCATTTATAATACAATATTTATTTCTAGATTTGATTGTGTGAAAGATTTTTATCAATGTTTCGGATTACACTATGTGATCCACCATTAGGATGAGATAGCAAGAAATGTAGAGAAAGATAGAAATGGATCAATTTTATTTTTATCTTTCTCTGCATTTACTGCTATCTCATCTTGATGATAGATCATAGAGTGCGATCCAAAATGTTGATAAAATGATTGACACACAATCAAATCTAGAAATAAATAGTGTATTAGATCTCAATTTGATATTATCTTTGAACAAATATCAAGTATGAAAAAGAGTTGAAAACATTGAATAATAGAGCAATTCAATATGGTATGGTTAATGTGGAGTTCCATGAGGATATTTTTTAAAGCTAAGTATGTTGAGGTTCTTATAAGAGATTAAAAAAATTGGTGGTAGAAATCCAAAGAATGGTGGCTAAGGAAGAAGGTAGAAACACAATTTTTTTTCCATACTAGATATAATCTATAAGACCAATAAATAATTTTTCTTTGATTAATAATAGTTTTGGACAATAGATTAGGAAAGAGACAAATATTAATTTAGAATTTATTTTGTAGATTAATTTTTTTTCTAATAGTAGTGAGAGGCATTAGATCATGTAATTGTGTTATGAATGTCATGCCTATCGTTGTGAACGAGGAACACAATAAAAAACCACAAAAACCAATTAGTATCAGAGAAATAAAAGATATATTCTTTTAGATGGAAGGGGATAAATCCCATAATCTTAGTGATATTCTTCCAAAACTCTTGGATGTGTTTAGCAATGACCTTCAAGAAGAGGTTAAAGACTGAAGGAGAGAAGGCAAATTTCTTAGAAGTTTCAATAATCAAATATTTGATGACTTGAAGGCTATTTCATCATATAATACAATTTCAAAGGTAACTAACACATTAAAAGGAGATTTGTTTGTTTCCATGTCTAAAGAGAAGAGTGGTTTTACTTTATAAGTAAGGGATAAATTATTGTCCATGAGGCTATTTACTCAATTAGATGTTTAGACAGTGGAATAATATTTCAAATATTGGATATGAGAAAGTCATATGTTTAGGTAGACTTGGAATTACTTTTGAAGGTAGTGGAAACCTTTGGGCTTGATAGGCATTCAATCACTTGGGTTAAAAGTTGCTCACATAATCCCATTTTTTAAATACCGATAAATGGTGGTCCTTAAGGATTCTTCTAGGTTTTATGAGGTTTGCATCAAGTTAACCTTTGTCTCCATTTTTTTTCATTATTATAGATAAAGGTCTCAGATGTCTCACTAGTAGTAAGTGGAAAAAATACTTGTGGCTGAGGGTAAAGATTGCACCTGGAATCAAGTATTTTTATCATCTACAATTTGCTGGCGACACTCTACTAATGGGAGAAGCATATATGAGAGAAAAAATAGCATTAAAATCAACCTTGTGCACTTATTACTAGTACTACAAACAATCTATTTAGTGGGAGAAATAATATATTTTCTTCTTCAACACGTGTCTAGATAAATAAAGAGCAATCTCAAGGATCCTATAAGTAAAGATAGGAACCTTACCATATAAGTTTATTGGCATACCCCTATTTAAAGGGACAAGGAAGTCATTTGTCTATAATAATATTATGGATCAATGTAGGAAAAAGTTATAAGAGTGGAAGAGTAGATGGTTGTCTTCAATAGGGAAAAATCTAATGCTAAAATCTTTTGTTTATGCTATTCAATGTCATGCTTAAATCATCAAGGCTATAGGAATATGAATGAGAAGGCTTACGTGGAATGAAAGCTAAGATTAGGATAAAATCTCACTATTATTGTTGGAAAAACTATCAACACGAGGGGTAGGGGTCACAAGATTCAAGAATTGGTAGCTAATGAATAAAGCTATATGGACAAAGCTGATTTGGAATATGTACTAGAATCCAAGGAAAAAATGGGCAAAAAATCTTATAAAAGCGTATTTGGATATTCAAGAAAGACACATAATTTTAGCTCTTTAGAATTCTCTGAGTGGATTATCTATTTGGAATTTTATGTTTTCATGTAGATCACTAATCATGAATCATATATATTAGCTTATTGGAGATGATAAGAGGGCAATTTTTTGGTGCAACCCATCAGATGCACATAAAATATTGAGTGAAGATGTTATATATAGAGAAATATAATGAATATAGAGCATGATACAGGGAAACGGGGTTAAATCTTTCATGGAAATGAGATGAATGAATGGAGTGAATATTTGGGAGTGCAAATCACCATCTAGTTTATCTTTATCCAAAGAAGATCCAAGTATATTGGTTACAATTTCTAATAAGATACCTATTATATGCTTAGTGTAGAAAGATGATTTGGTTTGGTGTGGCTCTTAGAAGGGGCATTACTTGGTGAAACTTGAATGCTAAATTTTGGAAAATGCTACAAGGGAGGAAGCATGGATAACCAATCTTTATTGGAATATTGTTTTCCAAAGGTGGGGCCCTTATCGTGGTTAGCTTTGAAGTGACACATTTTATCATGGGAAAGGCCCATGAGGCTGGGTTCCAAAAGCACTCTTAAGTGTATATTTTGTGACAATTAGGATAGGGCACTTGATCACATAGTACTTAGCGGTGAATATTCAAATAAGTGCTAGAGGTTTATTCAAGATTTTTTTTTTTTGGATCACTCCAGTGCCTTAGACTATCAAAGTTTTGTTTCAAAGCTGGGGCAAAACTTTTGAAGACTCCACTTTTTCTAGCATATGACAAATTTTTCCTTCTATGGTAGTATGAGAACTTTGGCAAGAACATAATATGAGAGTTTTTTTTTTTTTTTTTTTTTAAATTTAAATTTAAAGGATGAGAGAGAGGTTTTGTAGAGGATTCAAATTCATCTTGATATATGAAAACTAGTAAATGGTGTTGCTCAAAAAAATAATTTGAGAGACCCCCCTTCACTCAAAGAGAGAATCTAATGCAAGTTCATCAGTCTTTGCTAAAATTCAAGGTCGTTAATGGGCTCCATGGGCTTAATTCGTCTATGACAATCACGGATGTGAAGTGGGATCCCTTTGCAGATGTATGGATCAAAGTCAATTTTGATAGTGCTCTCAAGGGGAATCTAAGTCCTTCTAGAGTAGGCTTTGTAACAAGAGATTCTATAAGTAACATCATTACATTTGGGGGCAACAAATTATAGGATGAGACAAACAATATGGAGGAAGCCCAAGCAACATTTGAAGGTGTCTTAATGGTGAACATACACAATTGGATTTGATAAGATCCATTTGGAATGTGACTCAATGATCATTATAAATACTCTAAAGAAGAGAAATACATTACCATGAAACATTAATAAATATATTTTACCCACATATAAACTTTGGACCACATTTAAAAACTTGAGAATTACTTATGTGTAAAGATCGAGTAATGAAACAATTTCAAAATGGGCAACACTATTTAATAATGATAATCCATCATACTCTTGGATAATATTTGATGATCTATTGTGGGATAAAATCCTATAAAAGTACATTAGTTATTCAAGCATCTTAACATTATCTTGTAAAGCAAAAAATGATGTGACATGTGAGACACTGGCCATTTAATTTGGAGTAAGTATTTCCAAGCTCCTCACCTTTAGAGGACTAATGGTGGGCTCATTCTCTCCAAAGTTTTCTATAAAAATAGAATTGTGTGAGTCGATAGAGGTTGGTAACATGGAGGTAAATTTTACTATTCCCACAACCAAGTAGCAATTACCTTTCATAAGGGAGATATCAAAGAGATTGGAAATTGTTAATAAAATTTATGACTTCATTTTTATAGATTTTGGATCTTATGGAATTCTCAAAATGGAGCACAAATATTGGGTTAGTGTCGATATTGTGGCATAATTTTTGGCTCGGGGCTTTGAGTTTGGTACCAAGGCAGAGGTGTAATGGGTGGTTCAAGAATGTGTTGCAAATGAGTGGGTGGAAGGACTAAATGCATTGATGAAATTTGTCTTTCCAAGGAAGGTAATTCAGGATGATGAGGGTTTCTAGTGTGCAATGGAGCCAAGGGGATGACCTTAAACTATTTATAACTTAGACCTCAAAAGGCTCAAGGAAGGACTGCAAGTCAAAAGTGAAGGTTGGGTGGAAATGTTCATTGGAATATTCATAGGAGTGAGACCATGACATATTGAAGGAGAGGCAAAGAAGAGGGAAGAGACTTCTACATCTTCCTTTGAGCTCTCATATTTGTTGATTAATGACCCAATGATAGTGGATGTTATAGACACAAAGAAAACATGCCTAATCTTTCAAATTCAAATTCCAGCTTAGAGGGACATTTCCTATTTGTAATAGGAATGGCATGATAGATAATCCACAACGAAGGTGGTTTTGATAATAATTGTAATGTAAAACTTCATTATACCATATTAATAAAATCATACATTAATAAAAAAAATCTCAATACTTCCATCTAGAGGAGAAAGAAGATGTTAACATCACGAAATGAATAATTTAATGTCTGCAAACTGTTGTCGGAACCCACATCCGTAGGCCCCGCCTTCCCTCAGTACAATTCCTTACAAATTCGAGTATCAAGCATAAAACTTTGGGTTCCGCCAAACACTGTGGAGGAGAAACCAGTCAGTTGTAGTTGTAGTTGCAGCTGCAGCAGAAGGGCAAGACTGTGTATATGCGCTCGTAAATTTCAGATCTCTTCGCCTCTTCTCCTCCAGGTAAAGATCCCACGTTAAATCTATTCGATCCGCATCTCATACGCTAATCTCGGAACCCATTAGTTTAGTTTTCCATGCCAGTTTTTTTGCTGGAAAATGGAGCAAAATTTTATAAGATCTGATATTTAATGATAATTACTGGGAAAGGAAGTGATAGAATATGTTCTGGTGAACTAAATATTTGCTAAATTGGTCTTTTTGTTTCTTTCTACACGAGTTGATTTGTTATGGCAATGGCATTATGTGAAATTCGACCAGGATATGCATTATTTATGAACAGTAAAACTATTGGGTTTTCAGATCTGGACTGTGTAGTAGATATTGAGACGTGGAATAAATTGATGCACATAGATTGTGAAATAGAGGAGCTCAGTCGAGTGTCCTCTCCGTTAATTTCTTATATTATTTCCATAGTGAATCTTGGATGGCCTTTAAAATGCTTTGAGGCAAGCCTTTGCCAGTGACGGCACTTTTAAGATCTATAAAGACGGCTTAATATTTGATTCTGGGTCTACATGTCGCAGATGTAGTTGCATTTGACATGGCGTGGGCTAGTCTCTGATGACATTGTTAGGATGTTGTAACTATGGTTTAACACTTGTAAATATGTGTTACGCTTGAATGCAAGATATAATTGTCACGCGTCAACCTTGCCACAGATTGGCTGCAATTCTGGGCCATCTTCTAAATGTACGAAGAATTATGCTTAATTGCAAGCTGTAATTGTTACAGCAAAAGACGGACTCATGCCGGTTGGAATTCCTGGTCTTCTAATGGAGTTGTGAAGGATTATGCTGGCATGTGAGCTATAAATTTTATACCACAATTTCGTCACATGTTGGCCGGAATTATGGGCCACTTTTAAAAGGTGAGGAGGGTTTTGAACCTTGGTTAGGCTTATACTAATGCCCTTCATAATTATCACACGACAATCTCGTCAACGCTAACGTGCTTCCTCACTATTGCTTAGTCTGATAATGAGTGTGAAATAAAAGGGATGTAGGGGTGCAGATAATTGAAGCCCAAAGGTTGCATTTCTGTTTTTGTGATCTAGAATTATTGTATTCACAGTGGCTCAACGAAGCCTCAGAATTGAACCATTGGCCCCTTAGGACACATTCTTGGAGTTTACCATATGTTTAATAATTTATTTAGCCTAGTGAGTGTCGTGCGATTTCATGAGCTGTTTAGGATTCGTAAACATGCCTCATGCGTAAATATACTAAATGGCAGCTGCAGCACAACTTTGGCACAACACCTGATGAAGTTTTGGGACGTAGGGGGTGTGGCAAGGCGGATGGGGACAAGGGAGGGAGTGCAGGGGCGCGTTTGTTCCAATTCATACTCTTATGAGTGCTCACAGACAATGCCATTACATACCTGGAACTGAGGTTGTACTTCAGTTTTCATGTATTTTTGGTGGCTTAAACATTCTCGGATCCTGTTGCCATGGACTCCATGGTAGACAATAATTTTGATAACGAACTTTCAAATGTCGGGGCTTAAATACCAGCACACCCTTATTAAGAGGAACCTTCGAAGAAAATCTTCAGAAGGAGATACTCATACACACTGGTAACTGTCAGCAACAGTAAAACTCCAATTGTCTTGCGTCTGTAGTCCCAGCTAGATGGTTTGGCAGTGAACTGTTGATTTAGAGCTGCACCCATCTGATGCTACTGTAAACTTAGATCTATATCTTGACTGCTGTTGTTTTTTGCTTTGATTTATATAATACAGGATGATCTCAGTTTGGAGATTTTTTGTTTCCTTTGCTATTTGTGTGAAAAACAAGGTAAAAGGTCCATAAATGAAGAGGGGGGCTCTTTACATCAATTCCTTACTCCTGAGCAGAAGAGCTGACTCATCCTTCAGAATTTTATGTGAAGTCAACTCCTCCACTTCCTTTTAAACTGAGCAGCATTTTGGAAGTGAGCTGCTTATTTATTTGCTGGATCGCTATGGGGATTGATGGTTATGTCTAGAATTGCAGATGTATTCCCACACATTTCAAGTAGATATCTGCTGCTTCAGCTTTGCGTGGTGTAATTATGTTGACATCGACCTATGTTAGCCCAAGCCAATGTATGTGCTATGCCTGTTGGGATTGAATCCAAGTTTGTGGCAAAATGTGTACAACTTACTTTTAGGCCACTACCACTTTCCTTTTCTGTTATTGTTTATGCTGCATGCCATAGACTAAGCATGTAACTCAATACAGAGATTCTTTTTAAAATGAGTCCATATTCAAAATACCGAATGGGGCCATCTTAATGTAATAGACATATACATGCTTTGGATCCTTTTTTAAGAGAGTGTGCTTGATACAGAGAAAGGCAGATTATATATGAAACTATATTAAAATAATCAGAGATTTACAAGATGATGTTCAAACAATACACAGTGCTTTCTGATATAGATGCTAAATATGTATATGTGTGATGGTTTACATCTTTTCAGTATTTACTATTATCTAGATCCTAGGATGTGTAATTCATAATAAATAGGTTCTTAACAGCACCTACCTATAGAAGTAGAGTTCACTCTTAAAATATTTTGAATTAACTCACAAAATGTACTGTTTTAATATTGGACACAAGAAAGAATTCACATAGTTCTTTCTAGCATTTGCTTGCAATTTTGATGATGTTCATTGCAGAGGTGATATCCCTCTATGCAGCACGGGTGTGTATAAATGATCATGGCTACAATAAGGGAAGTATCTTTGTTTTGTATGATTTGGCTGAGAAGCAAATGTTTCAATGCCATCATTCTCTTTAGCTGCTGTTATGATTTCTATTTTTTCTATAATGGATCCCATTTGGTCATATATATCACCCAGGCACAATTAACTTTTATCTGCAGACTTCATCTTATTCATTCTGAGCTTGGTGAAACTCAGAAGATAATCCACATGAACTCAGCAACCATCATTCAAGACCAATAGTTTGACTTATGCATTTGAATGTGACTGCCTCCATACATTCCAAATGGTGTTGATGACCATAGTGCTCAATGCTTCTTACGAATTCACAAAGTGTCTCAAGACAGCTTTTTGTGTGCTGTGAATTAAGTATCAACAACCTAATATGGTGGAAAAATGTTCAAACAAAAAAAAACAATTGATGATATCGTTAAAGTTTTATGGCAAACTCAAAATGAATCAAAAGGCAAACATGAAAATTTATACATTTACCTTTAGCAGCTTCAACTTGGAGTCTCCAAAGATGGGTTGTGGTATGATGATTTATCACAAATATTTCAATCTCCTTTACCCCAATGCAAATTTCTTTGATCTACTTGATTTGAGTGTCAATTATCTAAATGACCAAGTTAAGTGAGTGCATGGCATATGGTTTCCAAAAAATATGCTTGCAGTTTGCCCCCATTAATGAACCTATTGGTTGTGCAATTTTTTTTTTCTGGGTTGTGCATGATGATTTGGACAATGTTTTGAACTCCCACCATCATAGTCACCTTTGAAGATGTTGACATTAAGGTTGCAACTTACACTTGCCTTCTTGCATTCAATTGCCTCAAAATATTTCCATTTTAGTGCACATTGATTGAACTTAATTATTTGCTTTTGTACTCTTTCCATCCTTTGAAAATGATAGGGACTCGCATTTTGTTCTCCGAATATTTGATTAGCTATAGAAAAATGTATTTCCATTAATGTGGTGCACATCTTTTTATTGCAAGGACTTGTATAACTTTTGATGTCTAGCTAATGCCATTTCCATTTCTTGCCATTATTGGGATCTCAGAAGATTCAAAGGAAGCCCATTGACATAATTGTAACACACAATGTGCTCATTTGCAAGATCTCTGGTGCCACTCCTACAATGCCCTTTCTAACAAGCATCTTCTTTGAGAAATAAAGTGGATACTGTCTTGGAAAGACAGTGTTGCAAGGAAAGGATTTTTGGAAACCACTATTGGAGAAGTAGAAGATGGATGGCGTTGCAGTGGGTTTATGTGATCCTTTGTTGGCTAAAGGATGTGATTTCCTTTTTCTCTCATGGTTGCACTATCTACTTATTTTAACTCTTTGATATAAGAAATAATTGAGTCCTTTGACAATCCACGTTTGTTTGGCCCTGATTTTGATTCCTTGGCTGAAATTAGTTTTAAGTTGACTATAGGAGCCTCCATACATGTTATGGCATTGATCACATTACCAAAGATACCCCCACCTTCTTGTTCGTGTGACACGTTGCCAAAGAGATAATGTTGGGTCGAATTTGAAAGTTTTTTTTTTTCTGTTCCTGGACCCTTCAAGTAGGCATAGCAGCCATTATCATGATTTAAAAATCCAATTGTTAATTTTTTTGAAAGAATAGCAACTGTAGGCTAGATTATGTAGAGAATTAAAAAATAACAATATAATTTAGTATACGTTAAAAAATGAATTACTATTTAGAAAACAAAAGTAGAGCACTCTAAAAGAAAGACATAGGAAACTTGGAAGAAAATCTTTAGAAGCTTATGAAAAAATTCAAAACTTACTTGGAACTGTGAATTCGCCATTTTGCATTTGCTCCCATGCAAATTTACATGCTTTTGCAATCCTTCAACGCTTAAAAAATCTAGCAACCCAACAATTTGTTTTGGAAATTTCCAGTGATAGGTACGAGTGTTCAAGATTTGTATTTTTTTAGGATACTTTTAAGGATTTTTTTTTAGTTTTTTCTTGTAGGCAGACTAGAGGAGAAATTGCCCCCTACCTGGGTGGGCTGGGTATGGGGGACGGGACAGGCCAATCTGGCAACATAGGTCATTTTCTTAATATGGATGTGTTTGACCCCTATCCTAATAGTGAAACAAATAAAAATTGAAAGAACAATTTTCCCTGTCATTGCATTGTTTTCCAACTGCCATGTTATCTAGTGTCAGCTATGGCTTTTTATCTATTTATGCTAATTGAGATTCAGGCAACTCTGGTGTGCTGCTTCATTGAATAACTAATGTTCTTTGGCTAATAATATGGTTATGCATTTACAATTATACTGTTTCTAAATACTAAACAGTAAATACCACTATTATGAAAAAAATAAATCAATCATAAAGTAGTGTCAATGAATTTAAGACACCATTTATGATAATTTTGTGGTATAAACTCTTTATATCTTCTTATGCAGTCTGTTAAAACGTCCTTAGCATGGTATATGATGTACATATTTGTCTCAGTAGATGTAAAATTGCAGTCTCCAGTAGTTGAAGAACATACCCTGTGCATAATAAGTTCTTTGGTTCAACCAGGTTTTGGTAATATCTTTTTACAGGCAAACTTCAGTCCAAGAGGATTAAAGCAATGTCTCGCAGGCCTGTAAATCCAATTGCTAGACGTTTTGCTGAGAGTGCAGTTACACCATCAAGCAGCCCTTCTCATCAGAAGGCTCGATCATCACCCATACTTTCACTTGGCTTAGTTATTCTGGTATGTATTTTTCATTATTTCACAGGCATCCAATATTAGATTATTTTATAACAGGATGGAAATTCAAAGAAAATGTCAATTTCTCTCATTCACAGTCTTGAATTCAGTATTTATATAAGAATAATATGTTTTGCTTTCCAGGGTGCATTTCTTCTTTTGGGCTATTCATACAGTGGTTCAGGTGTGGATTTTTCTTAAACCTAAATCATGGTGCTATCCCTTTAAGTATTTGTTGTACATTGTACTTTCTCGTTGTATTTTGGTTTAGCTAAGAGCCGCTTTTTTCTTGTATTCCAAGCTTGAAACACACAGTCAACTGTTAAATATCTTATTTATGAACATGTTGTCTAGAAGATCATGGTGATGAACAGTTAATTACATTACCATTTCATCTGCCTTGGAATTAATCTGATGTGTAAATTTCAGGTTGAATCTATATTGATTATAATTGGTTGTGGATGCCATCATTGAGTTTGAGAATAGTTTTGGAAAAAAAGCATCATGATCTCATTCATGGTTTTTATTTCAGGCTCGGCAAACAAAGGATATTCTAAAGAAGACGGAACTAGGGAAGCTTTGAGTAATGGTAAGCATAGTTGAATGATTAGATTTCTAGATTTTATGGAGTTGAATTTTTGGAAGATAATATTTTTGAAGTGAGCAGTGCTTGAGGTTTCTGACAGCTGGAAGGTTACTATTTAATAAACACTGTTGTTTACATTATTTTAACAATATATTTGCATAAAACTAGTAATTACAGTATTTTCATTGCTTTTCTACTGCTGAACCTTGATCGTATACAGAAAGAATTCAATTACAGAAGAAACAGGGGAAAGGGAAATAGTCCAACCAAACACATATGCCATAAAGATTCAGTTTAAAAAGCTGGGTAAAATTTAGCTTCATACATATTTAGAAAGTAACTATATTTGGGAAGGCTAGAAAATTCCTAGAATGAGAATCTTTCAAAGCATGGACCAACATACAAAGGTGAAGATCTAAACTGCAGAACAAACACCAACAATAAAGCATCCTTCTTTTCTTTTTTCTATAACTAAGGATGCATCTGCTCTCCCTTACCAGATAAATTGTTTGCAACTCTTATTTAAGAAGAATTGTGGCTCTTTGTTAATATTAAGTATCTTGGTATTCATTCTTTGCCATTACTTTTGTAATATGGTATCAAAACTTAGGTTTTGAAAGAATCTCCAGATCAGTGATAGGATTTATTATATGGAGCCATATGTTTATGTACACAGTTCTTTTGGTGAATTTTTATAATAAATTCGTAGTTGTTTTTACCTAAAATTCCCAAAGAATTTTCGGATGTTTTTTGGCAGATTTTCCTATCAAATTCATGGGTTTGTGTCCCATAAAGTTTTCACTGGCTTTGTGCTCAATATTGCATTATTCTTTGAATTAAAAAATGTGGATAATTGTGAATTCATGCAATCAGGTTTTTCCATTGAAATCATGCCAGTTTTATAGCAACTTGTGCATGTATTCTTAAAATCATGTCTTTTTTTCTCCCCTCGCGAGTCATGTGACAGATTACATTGTATTTTTGATGATTTTTATTAAAAATCGTAGTCCTGTGGCATATTTGAAGACATTAAATGATTATAGAGCAAATCACAATAGGTTTGAAGGATTTTTTTCTGCTTGTTTGATGCGTTTTTCCTCCCTTTATAGTACTTTTTGAGCACCATGTGTTTTTCCTCGATTTATAGTATTTTTTGGGCACCATGTGTTTTTTGGCAACCTTTAGGCTGGTGATAAGATTTACATTACTTTATTACCAATTTCTTTTCCAAGTTGTGGGTGTGCATCGGTGGGTAGGGTTTAGCTGATTTTCTAGAAGATATTTCTGCAATATTTGGATAAAATTCTGGTGTTTTTGCACCTAAGATCTAATTGGCTAGGGAACATTTTTTTTTATTTTCTTGAATTTTATCGCTGATGTATATATTTTCTTTTGACAAATTGTGGGTTTTACCTTGCTGGTAGGGTTCTGTTTCTTTTTGTAAGAATTTTTGAAATCTTTCAAAATCGTGAGATATTTGTTTTTTTTAGTGTTTTTTGGAGTATTGGGGTGATGGTGTCTTTGACCAACATCATGATGGAAGGTATCCAAAGGTTCACTATCAAAAGTTTCAACACTTAAAAAACGGAGGATGTGCACAATCATCAAATACCAGTGCCTTGATCATATTGTCCTCAGAATTGAGATTCGGCCAATGGCTGCAAGTGAAGACCAGTATAAGATTGACGAGTGTAATTGTGAAGCTATTATACTCATTAAATATTCCCTATGGAAAATCTTCTCCTAAATTTTGGAATCACCTTCAAGATCTATGTGAGAGATCAAATGAGGGGAGGGCCTCCTTCTTGAAGAATATTTTATTCTCAATCAGGATGGATGAGAAGATGTCTTTCTAAGCTCATATGTTGAAGATCAAAGCATTCATGATCAATTAGTAGCTATTGGTCACAATGGGAGAAGTTATGATCATAGCATTGAAAAACTTACCATGGTCTTATGGGCATTTCATATAAACACTCTAACATCATGTCTATTAGTGTCGATATGCAGTCTAGATGATTTGTGTAACAAACATTTGCAGCAGAATATAAATTTGATAGCAACAATGATTCATTGAGTTTGGAATAAGCCTTTGCAACCAAGGACAAAGGGAAAAATCAAGAGCCCTCAGAATAAAGGTCAAGGACAAAATGTAGATACTTAAAAAGACGTTTAAGACTATTGCATGTCATTATTGTGGTAAACATGGTCACATCAAGAAGCATTGAAGAAAGAGGTTGGCTGATAAAAAAATCAACTAGGGAGGGCTTCCACCAAAAGCCCATGTCATAGAAGATGTTGAGAAAAAGGAGTCCACTTTCTATGTTTTTATGGTCAAATGAGGCACAGATTACTTGAAGTCTTTTGCATGGTATATCAATTCTAGAACAACTAGACATTTTTAACCTAGCAAAGATTGGTTCATTGATTAAATGGCTTGCTTAGATTCAGTGATCTTTGGTGGTGATGAGTAGTACACATCGTACAATTATATATAATCTTTGGTGGTGATGAGGAGTATACATTGTACACAATCTCCTTAAAAGTGTTTCTTTAAGAGAACTTGAATTAACATACAAATCGTATAGTACCATGTAGCCTAAGTCATGGTGGCCACTACGATTCGGATAAAGGGGATGTGAAAAATGCATTTGTGATGTTTGGGATGATGAATGGTTGAACGCAAATCATCTAAAGGCAATAGCAAGTAGAACAAAATTAATTTTGCTCTAATGAATAACATACACAATGTTTATGAGCCACAAAATTTTGCAAAGGTGAAAAGTAAACTTGAATAAGAAATGACCATAGAAACCAAACATCAAAATCTTATGAGGAATAAGACTTGGGCTTTTTTAGATCTTCAACTTGGGAAGAAACCCATTAGTTGCAAATGGGTTAACAAATTCAAGTACAAAGTTGATGGTGTGCTTTAAAAAGTACGAAGCACCATTGTTGGCTAAAGGGTTCTGGTAGAGGACATACATTGATAATGAAGAGTCTTTGCTTCTACGACAAAGATCAACACCATCCATTTGTTTCTGGCCATGGGAATACAATTTTGCTAGAAAGTCCCTCAAATGGACAGCAAGAGCGCCTTCCGCAATGATGGCTTAGAGTAAAAAGTGTACATGAATCAACTTTGAGGATTTTAGGTTGTAGAGCATTAGATATGTAGACTAACAAAGCCTTCTATGGTTTGATACAGGCACCCAAGCAATTGTACATAAGGATCAATAGGTGTTTGGATGAACAAGGCTTTCTGTTGATGTTAGTTTTATACCACTACATAACATATAGCAATTGAATACCTGATATAGAATACCAAACACTCAATCCCTCTCTTGAAAAGTAAATACTCATGAAGAACATTTGAAAACTCCAAGGTTCCTTACACCTGTGGATACCAACTCAGTTATATTAATGTGATTTGCTAGTTAATCATGTAGGCTTGCTTACGTTGTTCTTTCAAGGATGTTAGACTTTTGCTGTGATGATGATGAAATCTAGCCTTGCAATGTATACTAGCGCTAAATGATGTTGATGGCGATGATGGAGGGTATATGTACCAACAATGCTCAAATTTTCTAACTCTCTTCTTGAATGAACTCCAACTACTAAACTACTTTCTGCTTTACTTCTCCTATGAATGGAAATTAGATTAGAAAATGGACGGGGATCAAATCTTATGAAAGCTTACCAGTGGCGCTGCCTCCATAGATGCAATGATTCAAGGGAAAAAATACTAGATTACCATGTAAGGCTTCTTAACAAGCCGCTAGGATGCTAGTGGCCTAGTTTATGGATCCCTATCATACATTCACTAATATCATGATACAACTATCCATCTATTCTTACTCTTGCTTAACAACTTCCTTGAAATAAAATCTACTTTAACAACTTCAATGGAATTTAACTTTAACTATTAGAAGTAGAAATCATGCAATAACACCAAGTGTTCTTAATCACCATGCAAGACACAACAATGATAAGAGAAGCAATATTGGTATTATCTAAGCAACAATTTTCTTCAACCCTTTACAAATGAGGGCAAATGGCCTTATATAGGGGCCAAAAATATAACCAACGATAGAGATTAAGAGGCAAAATCAACGATCCAGATCAAATCCCATAAACCCTAACTAGGGTTGCCACCCTATCGACCAATGAGAAGATGCCACCTCATCAATGGACCAATGAAAAAGAAAGAAAAGTGGCAACCAATGAGAAGGCACCAAAATGGTAGCCAATCATAATCAGACACCTATCCGACCCAAGAAGAAAGGAGAATTTGCCACTTGGGCTTACATCAAATGATCCTCTAATATAATTCTATCCTTTTCTTTCATCTTCTTAGCCAAGGCAATGAACTTGGCTAGCCTATCGTTAACTTCCTTTATGGGAAGGCAAGGCGCGTGCTTCATCTTGAGCTTAGTTGAATTCATCATGTTGCTCGCTGCTTGTAGTGTCTTCTCATGATCCTTCTCATATTCGATGAAGTTACTGAGGGAGGCAAGGATGCCCAAAAGCTTCTTCCTGATGGCAACCTTCCCCAACTCATCCAATCTCAACCCAAACTCTGTCTCACTGACATTCTCCTCTTTGATATCTTCAAAATCAAGTGCAATCCCAACATCGCTCATCATGGTTGAAATGGAAGTGTCAACGCTTGGGCTGTGCTGTGCAATCTCATTTCGTATCTCTTCGAGTATCCTCAATTTGATGGTCAAGGCAACATACCAAGACTCCACTGTACTCATTCCTCCATCCACCAACTTGTTTCTCTCCAAATATCTCTCTGGTAGCCCAATAACTACTCGTAGCTTGGGAATGGCTAAGTCCTTGATTGGAAGGAAATCCTTCCACTCCCCTTCAAATGTTTTGAATTTGTCTCTAATAGCCATCCATGACTTGAATGTTGAGATAAAGGAAGGCAAGAAATTTTGCCCATCTTGAATTATATCATTGATCCAATCTTTGATTTTGTGCAATTGAGCCGATATCTCTTCTATGTTGCTCCCACTGTCTTGCAGAAGGGCTACTTGATGCAATTGTTGGATAGGCTGGCAATCTCTCCAATTCTTGTTTTCGGCCTCCAACTTAACAATCCTCTTGTTTGTCATCCTCAACCTTTCTCTAATTGAAACCATGCTTTCTCGGATCTCCTCACACTCCATGTCATCCGTGATTCTTCCCATGTTATGCTTTACTATCTCATACTCCTAGGCCACAATCTCATCCATTCCCTTGCTAACCTTTGGTATAGCTATCTGAACTTTTCGGCGGCCCTCATTATCACTCCTGATTACCTTTGCCACCGTTTTTGCAATTTGTTTATGTTTATCACTATCTTCCTTTTCCACTAACTCTTGAATATCTTCAATTGTTTGGACAATCACCATCTTGCCTCTTGGCATAAGCATTTGCCTTAACCATAGTGGTGTAGTGCATCTCCCCAAATTTGGATTCGGTTTGACTAGCAAAGCATCACCAATGGCCTCAGGCACTTGGCTTATTTCCTCAGTAGCAATTGGCCTATCCTCTTCTTCACTAGTGATTGTCATATCATCTCCATGTTGGTTCTCCAAGAGACGAGAGTATTTGGTACTGTCCCTGTAACCACTTGATTCAGAATCAGAGCTCACCTCTATCGTGACCCTTTGTCCACTTGTATTAACCTCTTGGCTCCTAGCCTCAATTATGCTCTCCCTTGATGGTGCTACATATTGTCTCTTTGTTGGAGGCTCCCGATGTTCTTTGCTTTTCTCAACCTCCAAATTTCTCTTCTTGGTCTTAACTGCTCTTTGTTGCTGGCTACTGCCCCCACCTTTCTGTACGAATGACTCCGCTAGACCCTCTTCCTTCGGTTTCATCTTCTCATAAGCAAGGTGTACCTTCCGACTATGTAATTGCCTTAACTTCTCATTGTACAATGACTCAGTGTGTAGATCAACTGTCCCTGTAACTGCCTCTAAGGAAGGATCCTGATGATCATCCCAATCCATTGGACCCAATTCTGTTCCATCCATTGTATCGTAATCTTCTCTTAGCACATTTTCATAATCTTCCAGCTGATCGGGAATATCAAGGCCTTTCCATTTGATTGCCATCATCATGCCCACTGACAACCTCGAGAAAGCTAGCTTCCTCACATGAAAGTCATCTTGTGCATTGGCCCAAAAATCTTCTATAGTAGGAATATGTTTGAATGTGTTTTCGTGAGGTGCCTTGATAAGACCATTAGGATCGAATCCTTGTTTTGCTCTATACCATCCTAGATAATACCGTTCTAACTCCTTTACAACTGCAAAGGCGACAGGATTGGGGCAAGTATCATTGCCTATTCCAAATGAGAAGGTAATCCCTGTCTTACCTTTAAGTTTCATCATCTTGTCATAATGCTCAAGTTGCTCGACAAACTCTATCAAAATTATTCTATCGGGTGGGAACCTTGGAAGTCTCTTGGGACAAACTGTACTTCCTGCCACTCTAATATATGTGAACTGCGGAAATTGGATGAACCAACTCCCATACTTCTTAACTTTTGCTTTTGCTTTCGATGAGAGCCTTCTAGCAGGTGTCCCTTGTAATATCCTTACCATCTTCATGGCAAAGGCGTCTTAAAACATCTTATAATCTTTGGTGTTGTGCAAATGAAGTTGTGGATAATACTCATGTACCGAACATTGCCCCAGCCCATTGCCAGTTACTCCTAAGGCTTTAAGTCTAGGATTTTCATATAGTCTTGCAATTAGATAGAAAAGGTAGGACCCCATGTAGAATTGCTTTTGAACTTGTATTGTCCTTAGTTGCAACTCTAAATTTTCACTTATAATTCTAGCCCAATCAAATTTTCTCTTTCCATTTTCAATTTCATCAATAAAATAGTACATCCAATTCTCGAATTGCATACCTTGAGCCACGCCCATGATTTGGCTGAGAAGCACAATAAGGTTGCCATACTCTGATTTGAGATTTGACTTGGTGAGCTTTGACGACTTGGTAACTCCCTTCTTGCCTTCGTGTAACCAATTTTGCTTTAGATGAATGAAGTAGGCATCCTAATTATCCTAAAAGAACTTGGTTGTTTGATCCATCATTACCACTGTCATGCCTTTATGTTGGGGAATATTGAATACTTCTTCGACCACTTGTTCGCTGACATTAGCCAATGCTCTCTTCCCTTCATAAAAAACGATAGACTTGGTCACAATATCAAATCGGGATGCACACTCCATCACCAATTCCGGACAAGGCAAGGTAGGAGGGAAATCCGCCGTGTGCACAATTCCGCTTTTGTAGATCTTCTTCACCATGGGGGATTGTCCTTCCTTCAATCTATCCTTCAACTGTACCATGTTCATAGTGCCGATATTGGTATCACTTATTCGCCTCATTTTCGCGAAGAAGGTTGTCTTAGGTATCATGTCTTCCTTGTCTTTTTTGGTATTCATTCCCTTTGGGTTCTTGCTTGTACTAACATCCACCATCCTAAACACTTATTTCTGCCTCTTCATTTTAAATGAGATGGACTACATTTATCAATCTCCAAACTTCTTTCTATCAATGGACTCTAGCGTATTTTTGCCTCTCCAAATGTTCTATCATGAAATCTACACTTATATGTCCCAACTTCAGCCTATCAATGGAGATGATGAAGGGGTGGATGAATAGTGCAAGAAGAAGATAAGGGAGACAAACCAAGCAAAAACAAGAAATTAAAACCAATCTTCACCTCTAAAAATGAATAAGAATCTTACCCTAAATCTGCCTTCTACCAACACTCGGGCCTCTTCAAGTTCAGATCTGATCTCAGAAAATGCAGTCCTCCTTGCAAATAATGAATCTCTATGAAAATCACAATTCACCAACCTTGTCTCTCTTGAAAATTCTTCAATATGCAAAACCAGATCTCATGCAAATTCTACCTCCTTTTGAAATTGAGACTTTCCAAGACAACCTTGCTGCCCTTTAACCAATTTCAGACCTTCAAAATCGCCCAACTAGGGCAAAAAAATAATCATCGCCCTGGGAAGAAATCACAATCCCCCCAAGCAAAAATCGCCAACCTCCAAAATTCTGCCCTCAAAATTGCACCTCTACTGCAAATTTGGGTCTGCACTTTAAAACTCTGCCATACTGCAAATTTCGGCCAACTAGGGCAGAAAATTGCCCTCTAAAAATCAGAATTGCTGCCTCCAAAATTCGCCCAGCTAGGGCAGAAAATTGCTCCTCTAAATCAGACCTGCTGCAAATTTGGGCCTTCAAACAAATTCATGTGCTCCACAAAATGGAAGAAGTTGGAATGAGAAATGAAAAGGAGCCTCTTCTTATACCGAACTTTTGCCTCCTTGAATAGGGCCTACCTGCATTGGAGGGAAATAAAATTAAATAAGGGGTTTAAATTAGCCAAATCCGAAATTACCCTAAGCCCTAAAATTGAAATTTAAAAAATAAGTCGTGTATGCCTCTAATATAGCTTTAAATCTTCTCCATTGTGGACCCAATAATTTACCTTGAATTACACACCTCGTAGGCCTTAAAATACATTGAATTTAACACACAAAGGGGGCCAAATTAAATTTCCAAATTATGAACACTCAGCCCAAAAATATGATTTTAATTTCAAATTCACCTCCTTTTAGAATTTTGAAATCTTCCTCTAGGCAATTTAATATCAACTTAATCAAATTTTACATTTCGATCCAATTTCAATTTTTTGCTATACAAGTTCAATTTGTAATTAAAATAAATTCTTATTTGGCAATTCATTTTCATTCAAAATTCAATTTCACCATCAAAAAAAATTCTTTTCACCATCAAAGTTTCTTTTAGATTTTCAAAACAACTAAGTCCACAAATTCATTTTGAAAATGCTCAAGCTTATACAATTATACCAAATTTTCAAAAATTCATTTAAGTCCAAAATTTGCAAATTTGTCCTGCCAGATATTATTTTAAACATCGAAAAAATGTTGTTGAATTCTGTTTGGCCCAAGGACAAAATTACATGTATTGGAAAATTAAGTTTAGCATCAGGTGAAGATAAACCGAATCCCTCCTAGAGACCAAGACGTCCAAGGTGTAAAATTACCAATTCGAAACCTCTAGACAATTCCAAAAATTCACTAAGGCAAACAAAGACTTACAACACCCGCGAAAATTGCCAAGGCCTACCTGAAAAAGGGGGGGTCCCCAATGTTTTGGGGCGATGGTGTGAAAACCTCACAACACTTTCAAAGAAGTCCTTTGTTTCCTCAACCTATATGTCAAAAGTGTAGGCAATGACACCATCCTTTTGGTTATTTATGTGGATGATATCATCATAACACGAAGTGAGGCACAATTGATTGAGAAAATCAAATGGAATTTGAGCAAGGCTTTTGACATGACAAACTTAGGCCTCCTACAGCATTGCCTAGGTGTAGAGGTTTAGCAAATAGGTGGTGGCATTTTCATTTCAGTCCAAATATGCTAGGAGTTTGCTAGGCAAGTTTAGAATGACAGATTGCAAGATCTCATCTACACCCATAGAGAAAGGGCTGAAGCTTTCGGAGAAAACAAACTCAAAGGTCATCAAGGAGTCAACATTTTAGGTAACTAGTGGGCAACCTTATCTATCTTACAACCACTGGACTCAACTTCAGCTAAACTGTGAGTTAGATTTCCAGATTCATGCCAACATCTGAGGTAGAAAATTGGATTGCAGTGAAAAGGATGTCAAAACTGCATAAATATTAAAAGTTATTTGTCCATAAAAATTTGACCTCCATGTCTTTTTCTTTTTATTGTTTCAAGCATCTTTGTAACTTGAAATGAGCTTTGAAGGTACAGTCTTTGAAAAAAAGAGATGTAGATAGAACAATGTTTTTGTTGAAGGGCAACATATTAAGTTTAAAATCCATCCTGCAGACCAGAAGACAAGACCATAAACTATGCACTGCTTTTATTGTTTTTCTTTGCCATAGTATGTGTATATCTGCTATGCCTCTAGGTCAAATTTCACTTCATCGAACTCAGAAAATTGGAAGCACATTTGATGTTTGTCTTTTTTTCTACACAACATAATTAATCATGCTGGTAATTCTTATCTTATGCTTTTCCTCTGAATCAATTTGAGTTGATGAAGGCCATTGCTACTAAAACATTTGTATTGGTGAATGCACAGTCACATAAACTCGTTTGGTGTTAAACTTGGTGGTAACATCTTTATGATATGATGAGTGTTGTTCTTAGAGGAGTTTTTCTTACATTGATGTGGTTTCTTTGTTAGAATCTGGGTTCGTGCTGGTTGATTGGATGTCCAATAAATACTTTGGGACTTAATTGTTTTTCATGGTAGTTGATTCCTTAGCATACCCCATCTTCTGAAGGTTTCAACTCTTCTCATCAAACAAAAATTGTGAAAAAATCAGACTTTTTTGTGCATAAATTGACTTCTGTATTTTTTTCTATTTTACTTTTAGAGGAACTGTATAACTTAAAATGACCTTTGAAGGCTGAGTAATTTTGGAGAAATGTAGATTGAATAGTGTTTTTTGTAAGGGCTGATGAACTTTTAGTGTCTAGAAGATAGTTTTCTTACATTCTCTCTGCATCTTAATATAAAGGCTTTTGTATATCCAGTTTTAAATGTGAAATAGTCTTAGAATGTCCAAGTTCTGACATTTCTTCCATGAAAGTTAGGACATTTGGTATGACATCAGACAACACATGCGACAGGAGTCTTATATATGTTAGTTACACAAGCATTTGACCATAGTTCCTTTTCAAAGTTTGTTTGTTTGTTTCTATTTTCTCGATTTTTATTTTTATTAATTGTCATTATTCTGCACTGATGGGAGTTATAATTTCTAAAAGATAATTTTCTTGTATTTTCCATGCATTATAAAAATGGTCCGAGGGCTGAAATTTCACAAATATAAAATTACATTTATGAAGTGATGCAGCTCAATTCAAAATACAAAAATGAAATACTTCAAAATGAAGAGAAGTATGTGAATATGTTTGTGATGTTCCTTAGGCCAAAAGTTTGTTAATGAAAGATATGAGAGGGCAGATGAATCCTGATGCCCCTAGGCACTGAAGCTTTGGAGTTTGAATAATGAAATGATCAATAAGTGAATTGGATGGATGGATGGATGAAATGGTGAGAAGAATGCCCTCTTTCAATACAATTTTTGCACATGTGAAAATAGGATAGGCTTCTTAGTCAATGGATACATTTGAAATAATATAATACATAACTGTGCACATGGAGTTTACTTAATGAGAGTGGTCTTACAGTTTACTAACACAAGTAGGCCCTATGTAAGGTTCACAATAAGAAAAAAGTAGCTCAAAAATGTATCACGTGCTAGTAATTCAGTAGAACCTATAGGAAAAGGTACAAGTAAGAATTCAGAATTACAATCTCCAACATAATAGAAGGGAGTATAAGTGTTAATTGCACTAGCATTTGTATAATGTCTCTTTTTGTGATTTGCTTGTTTCATTCAATTTTAAATTTATAAGCTATATGTTTGTACTAATTTGGTGAGATTGTTAATATTTTCTGTTCTACTGAAATTCTACATTCTTATAATTGTGTGCAGAGGAAGACATATCCTGTGGTTCAGAAGTCATAAAGGCTTTACCAATTCTGCGAGAAGTTTACGGGGAGAGTGCACACAAGGTGCTGCATGTAGGTCCTGAATCATGTGCTGTCACATCCAGACTGTTGAAGGAAGAGGACATTGAAGCTTGGGGAATTGACCCATTTGATATAATACCCCCACTAGACCATTCCTGCAAAAGTTTGATTCGCAAAGGTATTGTTCGAGTGGCTGATATCAAGTTTCCACTACCTTATAAAGCACAATCATTCTCCATTGTTCTTGTTTCGGATGCTCCAGACAGCTTGTCTCCAAAATACCTGAATAAGACACTTCCAGATCTTGCGCGAGTCTCAATAGATGGACTTGTTATGTTTGTTGGTAAGCATTTTAAACTCTGTAATGTGTAGGCTAGATATGAAATCCTTTCAAAATTATCTCCTGTTTATTTTATGTTTGTCATTTTAGTCATAATAGCATAATACTCAAAAAGCTTCCAGTTGATCGCAAATAACAGTGATTTGCTAGATTTTCTGTGCCATTTCTAGTGTTGCTCCTGACTATTTTAAAAAAGTGGTTTTGAGATTCTTTTATTCTTTGGACATATTTTAAATATACTTCTCATAAATTTTTACAAGTTCAATTTTTGACCTTAGGAAGGGTTTTTTTTTCAAAATAATAAAGGTTTAGTTAAAAGTTACAGTGCTGCTTCTCAAATGAAAGGCCATATTCCATGACAGAATGCCATACTATCTTTTAGAATCAACTTTTTATCATTACATAAACTCTCTTAGTTGAATAAACTAAAATATCTAGTCCTACTCACTTTTGTTTAGTTAGCCTTTTTTTCACTATGACTTCTTGTCTAATGTAATTATGTAAACTATTTTTGACATGAATAGCAAAAATAGTTTTTGTAATATTTATCTATTTTATTACCTTTTTAGGTTCTGAATTTCAGTTATGGTTTTCCTAGATTAAACCCAAGGAACTGAATTCTATTTACATATTTGCTGTTCTGTCAATGCCGTGTAAATGGAATCCTACTATGGTACCAGCTAATAGTTAACTAGTTGGAGTTTCATTTGGAAGTAAGGTTTTGTTCCAGTTGAATTTAATCTCTTCATATAGGCATGTTTTGGGCTTAACCATAGACTGCTTTGGGGTTTACTCATTTATGCATACAACTCCATTTATGTTGACAATTTAAAGGTCCTAAATGTGCATCTTTTATGAACCAAAATATAAAACTAGTAATAAGCAAGAACTCCAGCAGAAATTAAAACATAATTCTGAGAAAGCAATTCAAAATCTATTCTTGGCACAGAGGACTATGGAGTTGGCGCAAAACAGGTCAAACTCAATGCAAAAGGGGAAATGAAATGATTTTACAAGAGGGATCCAACAACCAGTTCATCTTGTTAACTAGGTGATAACCAACCATGGTATCAAAGAAAACCTTCATGGAGACCATGCAAAATCAATTGAACAACTTACTTGATGGCATTTTCTGCATCAGAGGACATATATCAATAAATTACACCACTTGGCAACAATCCTGATCAAAGATCAATAATAGTTCCGTCACAAGGCACACCTAGGCTATAGTAGCCCTCCTAATTGGGTTTTTGGCCAATAACTCTCTAACATTTGATCACTGACACAAAAGGAGAACTGATCTAGATACCCATTGGGAGTTATGTAACATATCTCTGGCTGACCCTAGGGTGTTTTGGAATGTCTTGACCAATAATTGACTAGTAATGCACTTGAGGCCTAATTAGCCCTGTTTGACAAAGCATCCTGTTGTGGGCTTTTCACACCATCGCCCCATTGCAAATAGGGGGCCCCCTTTTGTCTCTTGGTCTTGTCCTTTTGGCTTTAGTTCTTGGTAGTGTTGGGCTCAATCTTCTAAAGTTCCCTCTTTCAAATGAGAGTTGGTAAAATTGGCCAGATGTGGAAAGTGTTGTCCATGTGGCTTTGAGAATGGAAGTTATTTGCTTGTTTGAGAATTGAATGTCTTGACTTACTATTTTTAGAAACTCTATTTTTAGTAAGTCTATTTTTAGTAAATTTCATTGCCTCTCAGATTGACCTTATTTTGCCTTTGGGACAACTTACTATTTTTAGAAAGTCTATTTTTAGTAAGTCTATTTTTAGTAAATTTCACTGCCTCTCGAATTGACCTTATTTTGCCTTTGGGACAACTTACTATGTTTAGAAAGTCTATATTTAGTAAATTTCACTGCCTCTCAGATTGACCTTATTTTGATTTTGGGATAACTTACTATTTTTAGAATGTCTATTTTTGGCAGGGCTATTTCGACAACAAGTGAGCTATGGTTGATAAAGAGCCAAATGGGTACATGTTTCTATATCCAAAAGAATGAGCAAGCATGACAGTAAATCAAGAAAAAAATGGTTAAGTCTGGAATCACCCATGAAATATCCAAAAGTGGAAAGGCATGAAAATATAGGGAAGAATGCTTGTTGTGGAATTCTTCCATCATGGACAAAATCCACGATCTCTCAAAAAATCCAGCCTTGGAGAAAAATGGTTGTTGCGGAATTCTTCCATCATGGACAAAATCCATGATCTCTCAAAATATCCTACCATGGAGAAAAATGGTTGTTGCGAAATTCTTCCATCGTGGACAAAATCCATGATCTCTCAAAAAATCCCGCCATGGAGAAAAATGGTTGTTGTAGAATTCTTCCATCGTGGACAAAATCCACGATCTCTCAAAATATCCTACCATGGAGAAAAATGGTTGTTGTGGAATTCTTCCGTCATGGACAAAATCCACGATCTGTCAAAAAATCCCGCATTGGAGAAAAATGGTTGTTGCGAAATTCTTCCATCATGGACAAAATTCACGATCACTCAAAAAATCCCACCTTGGAGAAAAATGGTTGTTGCAGAATTCTTCCATCATGGACAAAATCCATGACCACTCAAAATTTCCACGAGCAAGAGAATTAGAAATCATGGAAGCGAAAATGGCTAAGTGTTGGAAAGTTCTCCTTCGTAGAAGCAAAAATGGCAAAGTGTTAGAAATTCCTCCTTCATGGAAGAAAAAATGCTAGTGTTTGAAATTTCTCCTTCATGGAAGCGAAAATGGCCAAGTGTTGGAGATTTGTCCTTCATAGAAGCAAAAATGGCGAAGTGTTAGAAATTCCTCCTTCATGGAAGAAAAAATGCTAGTGTTGGAAATTTCTCCTTCATGGAAGAATAAATGGCTAAGTGTTGAAAAATTTCTCCTTCATCGAAAAATGAAAAAGGATTAAGTGCTGGAAATTTCTCCTCCAGAGCTTAAATTTCACCCTCTTCAAGTGTGTACCCAAGACTAGAAAAATGATTGATGATGATTAAAAAAGGGGGAATTCTTCAAAATGTAAGAAAAGGCATAACAATGAATTGAAAGCATTTGAAGAAAAAGGAGGAGAAAGCTCTAGTTCTAGAAATTCAAGAAAGACTCTCAAATCCAAAATTCTAGTACCAAGGTCAAAGTACTAAGTGATCCGGTCTCAGACATTCAAGGTTCAAACATCAAAGTTCAAATCCAAAAATCCAAGAACATGGCGAAGGAAGTTCAATATGAAGGAATTCTAGAGTAACATAATCATCTGCGAGGGATTCCAATCCATTTTAGGGAGATAAATTTCCAAGCAATTACATGGAAGATGAGAATGTTCGAAGAGAGATTTTCAAAAAAGTCAGTCAAAGTTGGATCTTAGTTAAAATGATGCAGTTGGAAAAGACTCGAGCTTATATGGCCTCCATCATCGTTTCATGGCATCTAATTATCTTTGATGAAGAACTGAGGTCTCCAAGTCAAACTTCTATGCATTCAGAGAATGGAATCAAGAATAATTTATTCAAGGAAGACTGAGCATTTATTGAGTAATGGACATGCATGGTGGATATTTATTGTACCCCACTCCTTCCTAAACGAGCATGCATAATGGGCATTTATTACCCACTACAGTAATGGATTCCTTGTTGCATTAATGTAGATTCATTTCCTTTGCCCTAACCCTAATTAGGGCTGATGTGGCACAATCTTGGCCATCGGTTATTGTGATCATCCGGGCCACCTATTGTAATTGAGGACCTATATAAAGGCCTCATTTCTCATTTGTAAAGGGGAGACTTTTATGAGATTGTTGCTATGAGCTACTGAGATAATAAAGTTTTCATTGGAGTTTGGTGAATACTTGATGTGTCTTAGTGCTTGCTTGTTCTCCTAAATTTCTTCAATTAGATTAAGTTTAGCATAGTCAATGTGTGGTGATTACAATGAAGAATATGATGGTATATTGATGAGTTCCTTTGGTTCATACTTTTGATGTTTTAGTGATTCTAACTCGTTGAGTAAAGTTAGCCTGAACCCCTTCCATGCATATGCTCAACTTCTATCATTCATATACATTGTTCTTTATGATGGTGTATAAGGTGATATGAAAATCTTTGGCATAACCCTTGAAGATTGCACCAGTTCACGCTTAGTTGTAGTATAACTTGGCGAAGCAAAATTCGGTAAATTGAGGAATTTGTCCACTAGAATACTATTTGTTGTTATCACTACCCTTAGGATTAGAATAGAATTCCTGAACCCCATCTTATTTAATTTTTGCATATTTTGTGAAAATTCCAAAAAGCACTTCATTGCAAAACCTTAAGATAGCTCCCACATCCAGTATGGCTTGAAATGAATCTAAATACACACGTAAGGCCCCTTGTGATCATCAGCAAATCACATCAACCATCGATCTTATCCACAGTCAAGACCTGGCATTAAAGGAACCTTGAAGTCATTGTATGATCTTTTAGCAATCTTAGCATACACAAGACTTTATTCAAGAGAGGATAAGATATTTCGGTATTTTGTTCTACTGTTTGGTGAGTCATAAAACACACATCAACACATCCTAAACCTACCCTCCGCAGCTCTACCAATGCCATCAATAGGTGTCCTTCAACTCTAAACTAACCAAACAACTAGTCATGGGTGCCTGATCTTCATAAATTTCAATAAGTTTGCAAATTAGACAATGTAGACAACATTTTAGGCCTGTCACATAGGTATGCCAGACCTAGGGCTTCGTTATTTCCCTCCAAACTTGATCTTCCTCTCTAAAACCAACTGGTCCATTGAAAGAACTTGGAAAACTATCATTCCCCAAGATTTAGAATTTTCCCATGGTGGAATGAGGATAAATCATCATTTTTTGTGTCAAAACCCTTGTTTGCTAGGGTTTCAGACCCACTTCTAGTAAATTGCTTATATCTCCTTGATCTTTGACGAAATGGCTTCAAATCAACACCAAAACAAAGTTAACTCGTCCCTCTCTCCTTTCACATGACTTTCATATCCATATCCATACAATACAGTGGCAATCCACACAAAACACAAAATTTGAGAGAAATCAGGGCAAATCAGAGTTTGTATTATTTCTTTAGCATAGCCATCAACAACCTTGCTGTGACCACAAGGAGGCTTTTTGACATGTATCAACCAATTTCCAACGATCCCCAACCAATTTACAAATGGGTGACTATTGGGTTACAAAATTGCACTTTTTTGCATTTCAAACTTGCAAAAGTGCAAAGTTGATAGGCAATTTTTGCAATTTTTTGATGACTATTTCAAACTTACTGAAATGACACCAAACAATGTGATTTCATCCTAAACATGCTAAAAGAGGCCATATAAGCCCTGATACATCTTTATACATCATTTTTGACACTTTCACATAATTTGGCCTTTACATGACTGTTGGCATAATGACGACGTTTGGAGAGCTTCAAACGTAAAATAAATAACCAAGGGCATCATGCTTAATCAATTGGCACTTTCACATAATTTGGCATTTACATGACTATTGGCATAATGATGACATTTGGAAAGCTTCAAGCGTAAAATAAATAACCTAGGGCACCATGCTTAGTCAATTAGAACTCTCCTAGGGACCATGATTGAGGGCACACGATGGGTTTTTGAGAATGCAAAGTAAAATAAGCTTCACTGCATTTATTAAATCACTTGTGTATTCTTAATTAGAGTAGGATCTATTTCTATTACTTATTGTTATTTTATACATTCTTTTGCTTCTTTAAGAAGATAAGTATTTTAGATTTCCAATCAAAATTATTGTATGAAATAAGAAGAATTGAACTTTGATCCTTGATGTAGAAATCAAAGTGTAGAAAAGAATAAGAAAAGCACAACCCCCTTGTAATTGGTTACCGAATGAACCCTCTACAATTATAATGCTTGAACTTCATAATTAGTGTGTTGTATGATGTGATTCTAAATTTACAAGCCAAAAGTGACCACAATAGCAACACTATATCTCATGTACAATATGGGAGGAATAAGAGCACTGTTGTGGGGTATGTAGAAAAATATACACTCTAAACAAAATGGGACTTAAAAAGGAGTTTGTTTGTAGAAGTTGTGGCCCTCAGAAGGTCTTAGAACAAGAATTGTGTGACAAAACCTATAAGAAAATGCAATTAATAAAAGATTGGAGTGTCAAATCAATAGACCAAGTAGACTATTGCAAAGAGCATGAAATTGTGTTCTTAAAAAAATCTACTAAAAAAAAGAACTTTAAATAGTAAAGGAAAATTATTTGAACTTGCACTATCAAATTTAAAAGCTCATTGGAAAGGAGTTGTAGGTATTCGTGGTTGGAGGGTGGCACCATTGGTATTGGCATGGACAAGTAGTTTGGGAGCAAGTGTTGCAAGGGTGGCTAGGTGGGTGGAGCGTTGTTGGTGTGTTAGATGGGTTAAGAACTAGAGGTGTTGGGGGGAGTAGTGACAATGACGACCAAGTTGAATCGAGGAATTACAAAGGCAACAAAGTGGTGGACCCTTTGTGGGTGGTGGTGGTCATTGAGCGGATAAGCTATGCAATGTTTGCTAGGTGCAATGGTTTATAAGTTGTCGTGCCCAAGCTACTAGCAGTTTAGTTTGTGGCATGGATAATGGATAATGCCACAGGCCTTTATCTTTATATATGTATTTTTATTTTTTGATGCTTTGCAAGGTATGCAACATAATTGTCTAGGCTAGGATTTTATGTTTTCTTTTGTCATGAATTCTTTTGGTGTTGAGTGTAGAGAAATTTTATATCAAAATAGGGGGTTTTTGGCTTTTTGGATGCAATGTCAAGGTTTGTTTGGCTTTGAGAATCCTCCGAAAAATTGATGTGTGCTAGATCATTGTTGAATGCCCTCATTTTGTAATGTGGCAAGGTTTGTTTGGCTTTGAGAATCCTCCGAAAAATTGATGTATGCTAGATCGTTGTTGAATGCCCTCATTTTGTAATGTTCACATTTTTAGCAGGATCCTGCAGTGGGTTTGGTTAGTTCATCATTGTGACCCTCGTGAGCTGATAGTTGGATTGGAGGGTCTCTGTTGTAGAGTTATTAGGCTTTCTAGTGGCCTATGGGGAGTTTTGGCCCCGTTTTGAGGGACTTACTATTTATAGTAAATCAACAGTTGGTTCCGATGAGCTCAGTTGAGTTAGAGGAGTTGACTGATGCTCTGAGTTTTTATTTCTAGTTTCTAGTTTGTGCTCCAAGAATCTTGGAGGGAGTGTCTATTCTTAGTAAGTCACCACATCAAGTTCATTCATTCTTTTTCTTCGTCAGGATCACTTTGGTGTTGTCAGATTTCGAATCTGATGCCTCTTTAGTCATTTTCTCAAGAGGAGTGAATTATTATTATTCAACTGAATATGCTAAGGTTGCTATTTTTGCTGGTATTGTATGTTGGTCACCTTAGTGTCAGCTCATTGGAACCGGGTTGAAAAGTTTTAAATCTTGGGCACAAGAAACAATGATGTCGTGTGTCATAATATCATGATATGGTTGAAAAGGTTATTTTTGGGAGCCAAAAGAAAATTAAGAAATTATATCATGTGCCTAAGTATAATGCAAAAAGGCTTTTAAGTGAAAGGTGTGTAGTTGAATATAAGTTGCACAATGGAGATTATAAACATGGCTTCCATTAAGAGAATTCATCATTGAATTGTCTAATTTTCTTTTGTTGTCTTGTTGAGAATTTTTAAGTTTTCATATTTGTGTATTCAATTCCCTTGTAGAAGGGTTTGAATCTGACTTATCTGAGTATAGTGGAGTTCAGCATTGTGAATTCTGAGAATTTCATTTTGGCATCTCCTTCTGATTTTACTGTACCCGAGAAGTTAATCATTTGGTAGCAATGGCTGAGGGTTCGATCTGATTGAGGGTCTGTTATTGCATAAGCTGGCATTTGATTGGGAGCTTGTTTGGTGTCTGTAGGTGCTGCCATTCTTCATAGTGGGTAGCATTGGCATTTCCACTGGCTTCTGTACTTGTTCGGGCAGCAATTCCTCTTCCAGATAGGCTATGTTTACAACAGAAGGACCTGCGACACATTTGAAGGCTTGTGTTGCAACTTTTTAGGCCTGCGTTTGATTCACAGGCCCTACCTTTATTTGCTGAAGCCTGCATTAAACATTTTGAGGTCTGCGTTGAGATTTAAGACCTGCGATTTGACTAAAGGGACTTGCAATCAAGTTTTGAGGTCCTGAGTGGAGGCTGGAAGCCTGCGTTCAATTCTGAGTGGTCTGTGATTCATGTGAGGGGCCTGCATTTATTGTTTGCATCCAGCGTTGAAGTATTATTGTGCAAAATGATTTGATGCTGGAGTTATCATAGGTTCCATAATTTGTAATTTTCATATAGAATGTCTATTGGATTCATATAAATAAAATTGTACTAGCATTTTAATTGTATATTTTGTGGTCTGTGTTTGAGATTTAAGACCTGCGATTTGACTGAAGGGGCTTGCAATCAAGTTTTGAGGTCCTGCGCAGAGGCTGGAAGCCTGTGTTCAATTCTGAGTGGTCTGTGATTCATGTGAGGGGCCTGCATTTATTGTTTGCAGCCAGCATTGAAGTATTATTGTGCAAAATGATTTGATGCTGGAGTTATCATAGGTTCCATACTTTGTAATTTTCGTATAGAATGTCTATTGGATTCATATAAATAAAATTGCAATAGCATTTTAATTTTTTGAACTATTTAAATAGTAATTTGTTAGTATTCAGCATTTTCATTCTCTTTGCCATTATATGTATTCAAAATCCAAAAAACGAAGGAAGCATTAAGAACCAAAAAACAAAGGAAAATATATTATCACTATAGATCAGAGGGAGTGGTTTAAAGTTTGAGGGCACCACTGATTAGTTAAAAAAATTGATGATTATTAAAGGGATAACTAGCTGGGGTCATTACACATTTGTAAACTAGCTCCTGAATTTTAATTTTGGTGAAATGAAAGTTAATTTTGTCTTATTTGATCCTCCTGGACACGATGGAACAACTGAAATTACTACTAGGATAACTGAAAGGCTGTAGCAACCTTTATTTTAGAAATTACATGTGCAAACCTCAGATAAGTTTTTTTTGTCAACTTTCATGATCTCTAGATTATTTGAAATCACAAGAGAATAGTGTATTGAGTTTTCAAGAAACTTGCATGCAAAGTTATTAGCTGCCCCAAATGTACCGAATATGAAAATTTAAAAGGTCTAACTTTACACCAAATGAACTAAGAGCATGTCAGAATGTATACAATAAGTGAAGATCAAAGATGTACTGCAGGAAAAAGAAACTATACAACTCCAACTACAAATGATCAGAGATCAAAATAACATTTTAAGAGTTAGAATTCAACCAGAGAAATCCAAATGCTCCAAAGGACAAAATAGGATTAAGAGGGCTCAGATGCATGAATCTAAATAAATGAAAATACAAGCTGGGAGAGTGAGTATATATATTAAATGAGAGAGAGTCGGTGGCAAATATGTTCAATAGGGAGAGTGCACCTATGGTATCTGAAAATAGAAAATTGCAACTCCCATGGAAGATTCTGACAATTTTTACCCCACTCACACTAATATCCTGATGCAAGAGGGTACTCCCTTGTGGCCTTCAAACACTCAGAAACACAAAACACTACAAAGCAGACTCTCTTTATAATCAACACAAGATTGCAACAAACAGTGATGATGTTTTTAATCAAATATGCAAGCAATTTAACATTATTGGCCTGTCAATTGCCTCTCTTTCCACACTGCCCCCTATAATGATTTTCTACACATTCACAACTGCATTTGCCCTCTCACAAGCTTCCACTGTTTCTCTTTGTTCTTGATCACCTCTATTTGTGATGCCCCTTTTCTTTTCTAACTCTGCAAATAGTTTCACCTCCATTTGTAACGATCTTCCTGTACACATTGCCCCACAACATTCCTTTTGCTCTTGTGGTTAGGTATTAATATTAATCAACTTCTCCACACTGTCCTTTCTATTCCCTTCTCACATGCCCATATCTCTTCTTGGCTTTTCCCTTCCAGTACTTTTCCCTTGGGCAGTTTTTTTGTATTTGCTTCTCATTCACACAGCTCTCCCAATGCACAAGTTTTTCTCTTTCTACCTTTCCCTCTGTCTTTATATATGCAGCTTATAATGAAACCGAATTTTGGCGTTATGCTTGCCAATTTTGTTTAGCTTGAGAGTATTTAAAACCTATTGACAAATTCACTGTTTGCATATCCTGCAATTATTGCCATCTGCGAGGCAGCATATCTTTCAGACAGGCTGTCACAGAGTTCAGTGCTTGTAACACTTCCACAATTCGCATAATTGTGTACCAAATCATTTCCAGCTATTATATCTGAGAAAATCTCCTTTCATCACATTTTAATGGATGTCTAAGTGTTATACCAAAGCACCTATTTAGCATGTTGATGTTTGGTAGCTTTAGTAGGATAAACCTGTGAGATATATATATAGACACAGACAATTATAATTAAGATTATCATTAAGGGACATGTCTCCTCTTGGTTTATTCCTCATACATACAAATACAAAGAGATCACTGCCATGTGAAACACTCATACCAAATATGGCAGAGCTATTACATCTACAAGCGATCCTCCAAAAAGCAACATGGTATCAGAGCTAGGTTGCAGATGTAAAGAAGTTTGAGAGATTTATTCTTCAGATATTAATCTCAACAGTTCGTCCAAATGAGAATTAATCAATGTAGAAGGAGGGTGTGTGTCCAGACGAGCTAGTTTATGCTCAGGATTGCCTTCAAGTTTGGTTGTTGGATGTCTGTACTTCCAGAAGAATGAATTGCTCAGCTACTGTGATCGTATTGGATCAACACCAGAATCTCGTGCTCGGAACTTGTCATGCTTGAGACGATGGTCAGAAGATGAAAGGGTTGGATCAGAGTTGTGTGATACTGTTGAGATCCTATGGTCTTCTTCACACACCTAGGTAAGGCTCACTGAGGATTTTCTGATCGGGCCAAATCAGATCAGGCATGGACAAACTTGGATCATGTGGTCATTGTTTGACAATATCGATCTGAAAAAATCCGCAGTTGGGAGCAAGCTTGATGATCTATTTATGCAAACAAAGACATGTAATCACCCAAAAGGGCACAAAAACTTTTAAAAGTAATCTGCAAGAAATATGGAAGGGAAACTAAGACGAATCGCTTCTCCCACTCTTTGGAAATGAGATCTTTTCAAATAAACGGGCAAGCTCATATAAACATGAACTGATAACCGTGGACTTTATTCAAAATTTATTTGTCAAATTTTGTGAAATTCAGTTCAAAATGCAATTAAAATAAATAAGATAGTCGTATGCACAGCATACAATACAAATTTTATTGACCTCCATGCAATTGCAAATGGACATTCTTTTTTCAAAGTTCTTCTAATTTCTGATTTGAGAGATTATTACTGGATATGTCATAGCTTTGAGCATCTTATAGTTGCAGGATGTCTATAACTGGTTCCAAATCTTCCATTTTTGTATTCAATGGCATTTGATTCAGATATTCTGAACGCTTTCCAAGAAATGTATTTTGTGCATATCCTACAATTCAGCACTTCATGCTATTCCAGCTATTTGAGGCATTTTTTCAAACAGTTGATGTTACCTCTATATGATTCCACATTTTGCTTAAGAGTGTACAGGAGTATCTCCCACAGTAAGATCTGGCAGCAATCCATTTTATTTATTCTTCGATGGATGCCTATACATTGTTCCAAAATGCTCATTTTTATGAGCTGTATAGTCGGAATGATGTGTGGGGCTGTAAAAATCGCTAATGTAAATCAAGAAAGGCCCTGAAACTACCTCAGAGGCAATCTAGCAATAATAATATTTTTGGCAGCAGCAAATGCTCTTCAGTCAAAAGAGTGAGGTGGATGGGAGTGCCCACTCATCTTTAATGCCATCGAATGCTTTCAAAATTATAAGCAGGAACAATTTGAATTCAAAACTTAACGGTTTGGACCAAATGGACGACAACGTATGGATGTTCGACGAAAGAAACAGAGAAAAAGAAGAAATCACATAATGGCAATGGAATATGTTGGGTTATAGGCCAAGAGTGGGCCTGACCACTGAAGCTTCAAACACTTCAAGTGTGCTGGTTAAGCCCAGCCGTTAAAAATAATAGTATGTATCAATCACTATCAATAAGTTATCGTCACAATAAGGAATCTTCAATATCACCGATATATCATACATAGAAAACCAAGGTTGCACGGATACGTGGGTACGGGAACGGGAATGGGAATGGGTACGGGTACACATATTTTTCAAAATAGGGGACGGGGGTACGTGTGTATGCCTAATTTTTCCTATGTAATTAATATTTTATAGAAAATATAAAAATCAAAATATATGTCATGCGTCATGACATAGAGCATTCAAAACAAGAAATTTGAAAATATGAGCCATAAGTCAAATTATTATACACACACACACACACACACATGCTATTGCTGAATCTTTAATGTTTAAAGTATTTTTCATAATAGGGGACGGAGGTACTTGGGTATGTCAAACTTATTTAAAAATTATACTTTTATATTTATAAAAAATCTGAAATTATGAGTCATGACAATGGTTTTTCAAAACAAGAACAGTGATAAAGTTTGCAAATGTAATGTATTATTATCAGTTTCAGATTTTCTATATGTTTGAAATAATAATACATGATAAATGCTTAGATGCATAACAAAGAAGGCAGACTTTAAACATGAACAAGAAGATCCTAAATCATATGACAATGACATATTGCAAATGATAAACTTATGACTTGAACAGTGATAAAGTTTATTGTTAATGAGTATCAAAGTTTCAAACTGATTTGGTATTGAATTAAGTTTGATAAACAACAAGCTAATACAAAAATAAAAAACTAAAAAAAAAATCAGAATCTTAATCAAGGTCCTTAGCTATGATGCTCTCCACCGAGTACCCGGTACGTGGGATACGTGTACCCGGTACTTGGGTACGTGGGTACGAGTACTAGGGGTATGGGTACAAGTACCCATGCAACCTTGTATAAAACAGAATAAACTTGAACAGATATAGAACAAGAGAGTTTAGATTTAAATCAAGTAATTTCTACTTTCCTAATGCAATGATCATAATTTAAGAATAATATTGTGTAGCATGTACATTTTCTATCTCAGATTAATAAAACTTAATCAAACAAATATTTTCTTATGTCAAAAGTGAGTTGTCGACTTCTTACTGTGTGGGCTTACACGTTTTCTAATACGTTCCCTATCACTACTTTCCAAACACTGCAGCTTCATCTAATACAACACTCATTCCCCATCCGCAACCAAATTGTGACCACGAACATATTTAAAATCCTCACCCGCCAGATAAAGAGCAGCCTCCGCAACATCCTCCACTTGAAGCCTCGCCTCCATTAATGGAGCTTGTACATGAAGCGCTACCTCAAGCTTGGCCTTTGCCTCTCCTTACTCAGATATAAAAGAAGTCTTACCAACATATGATGGGTGTCATGTGTAATAACTTAATCTGCGGGAGTGTCAGTCACGTGAATTGCACATTGTTATAATCACTGAGGGTGGAGGTCGGGTCAATAATAAGGCATTCAACAGAGGTCATGTCCATTGGTCTCTTTAGTATTTGCATTGAAGATAATAAAGAAGTGATTGCACCAGGTAACGGGCAATCACTGTTGATTCATGTAAATTCCTACTGGTCAACCAAGCAAAGATATAGTTGAGGTGGAATATAAATATCCTGCAAAGTCAATATCTCTGCAAATTGTTGCGGAAGGAGTATTGAAATGGCATTGGAGATCAATATTACTGTGAACTTGATTTCGTATTACCATGATTACAGTCAATCACCTTTGTCTCATAATACACAAAATAAAGAAATCTGAAAACCTTTATGTGATAATTGCGTTAATATTGAAGAATCAAAATGCACCACTTGTCGTTAGGGTGAAACCTTCTTGTCAAATTTAACTCATTTCTAAATCATTGTAATTAAATTCTTGCTATTTGCAATTTCATCTGAATAGACCTCAATTATAAATCTGGAAAAGTTAGATTTTTATTTTTCATCCCCTCTTGGATGCCTCGCCTTGCCATCTTTCCCATCAATTCATTAATCTATGAGACAAGATCATCAGCTTACAAAAAGTAGTTTGCGAATATTTAATAGAGATGAATCTATTTTGCCTTGTGATGAAATGAGCTGCGTTTGCTTCCCCTACATATTTGACATTACAATGGGGAGGCTTGTCCTTATATAGGCCAACTTAGTCTCCTTTGTCCCCTATTGGGATATCCAAGGAATCACTAAGGGCCCATTTGGTTGCAGGCAAAGGAATGGAGAATAGGAATGCATATTGGGAATAGGAATGGCTATTCCAATAGCAACTATTTTTTGGAATGGGTATAGGCTCATTTTAGAGGCAAAATGGGAATATCAATTCCTATTCCCTAATCCAATTGATGAACCAAACGGAAAATAGAAAATGTATTCCAAATTTTCTATTCCTTTTCCAGCAACCAAACGGGCCCTAAAGTCTGTCGATACTAAAATATACGAGGAATGGAAGGAAACAAATATTGCGAGTTCCAAGAATGGGACGGGTCGTGTGGATGAGAAGATCGATGGAAATGGTAAATACCCTGCCTCGTGGGTTCTTAGAGAGTCACAAGGAATGGAACATGGGTAGTCAAGCTATATATGCATTAAGGTGGTCAACTAAGGTATGTGGGACTATGTGAATCTCTATCGTTATTTAATAATTTAAATTGTTAGTGATATTGTGAATTTCTAATTTTCTCACGAGAAATATAAATGGAATGAAATATTATAAATATTGGAATACAATTATTTCATCATGAATTAAATATAGAATTAAAATTCTAATGCTCTTGTAATAATAATAGTAATAATATTATTATTGAGAATCATTTGGATATTACTAATATTATAATACACATATTTCTGAGAATAATTAGTAAAGGTGATTTTTATACACTAGAAGAGCTATTTGCCTTGCTCTCCTTTGAGAATGTTCTTGTAGGAAAAAAGAGGGACCGGACACTTCATTAGAGGCAACATTGGATGAGGAGCTCAAAAGATTGATGTTTCGAGGGAGTTTGACACATCCATTTGAAGTAGCGAATAGAGGATATGCTTCAACTAATCTTTGAAGATCTTGATTATATTAGAATTAGAGGAAGTTTTTACCTCATGTAAACTTTTGGTGCATGTGACTCCATGATTTAATGGGCCTACCCCCTGTGTATATCGAGGAAGTGGCGACTTCCAAACGATTATCACTTGTATTTGCAGAAGTTATTGAAAGGTGATGATCTTACAATAACTTAATTTTCTATTATGATGGATATCTTACAATGTCTATGCAAATCATGAAAAATTGTACTTCACATGGTGGATGTTTTTATGTTAAGTACTATGAGAATGCGTGTGCACATATCTTATAAACATTTTTTGAGTACACGGTGAATGTAATTGATGTTCTGGAGGGCCATTACACAGAGTACTTGGTGAATATCATGCAACTTGGTGTTCAAGAAGGCCATTACTCACAATACTTGGTGAATATTTTGCACCTCAACATTCTGGAAGGCCATTACACAAATAGTATTTGGTGAATATCATTGATATTCTTGAAAACCGATACTCATTATCAGATGTGATATCAAACATTTTTGAGTAATTCATGAAAATCATGTATTCAGGGAGACCAATACTCATGATATTAGAGGTGATATCAAAACTTTTGAGTACTTGGTGAATATTGAATATCAATATTCTGGGAGACCAATACTCATTATATCAGATTTGATGTCAATTTTTTTGAGTATAGTACTATTTGGTGAATATCATGTATTGATATTCTGGAAGACCAATACTAACGGTATCAAATGTGATATCAAAATGGTGGATATCTTCTGATCGGAGATATCTTTAAAATTTGTCATACCTAATATTACCAATGGTGTAATACGTGTCCTAGGTTTATCCTCCCTAGCTAAGAGGGAGCGTTGATGTTTGGTAGCTTTAGTAGGATAAGCCTGTGAGATTAATTAAAATTTAATATAATAAATATGATATATATGTGTATATATATATACTTAAGATTATCATTATATTAATTATATAAATGAATTGACATGTCCCATCTCCTTTTGGTTTATTCCTCATACAAATACAAAGAGATCACTGCCATTTAAAACACACATACCAAATATGGCAGTGTTGTTACATCTGTGAGCGATCCTCTAAAAAACGAAATTGCACACACAGACAAGGATGATGATGGCAACAGTTATGGAGATTGACTTTACACCAGCCAAGTGCAGTTGCTGAAAAGATTTACTCTTCATGAGACAATATTGTAGAGACATTATGTTGAACAGTTATATGTTTCCACATATTACTTCATCATGGATTCAACAATCTTTGTGCTTCTTGAAATGAAACTTCTGCATACTGACAGAGAGATTCCAAACAAAGTTAGGATAAACCAAAATTGAAGCAAACAAACGGAAAATATTTTTTGGTTGATGCAGGTTCAAAGGCACTGATGACTTCATATTTCTATTCTTGTTTTGCAATTTGTAGGTTCAGGTCATTTACCTCGAGTGATAATTGATGGCTAACAAATGACTTTATTCTGACATAAATAACTCTTTAAGTGACATATTCTTGCTTATGCATCATGGATCTTTCCCTACATGACTGATTTATATTTTATTCCCACTTAATACATTTGTTCCTGTACTAGTATATAAAAAATTCTCAGCTTTATGTAAGAATTTTTGTAGTTTATAATATTTTAAGGCATGATAAGAATTATTAACGGCTAATATTATGTGCATTTGAATTTTCAAATTCTTGCCTGCATTTTTTTGTTGTTTTATTAAAACTTTGAAGTAGATTGTAGAACACTACAATCCTTATTGCAACAATTTTTTCTATCTTGAGCACAAAAATTGTGAACAAACACTTGAGCAAATTTGAATTTATTACTAAAACTAATATGTTATTCTTTAGTACTCACTAATGCTGAGAGGCAGTTTACAAGGCAGCAAGGGTGAAGTGTAATGGTAACCATGTTAACAAGAGCTTACCTTTTACTGTAAATTGGACAGCCATTTGTGTCAAAATAATAATATTTTATTATGCTGAACATTATATATATGTGTGTGTGTGTGTGTGAAAGGAAAGACCTATAATTTTTTCAAGTTTAAATTAAAAGATTAATCAACTTGAAAAATTAAATCAAGAAAGATTTTTTATTTTGGTTAATTTGAGATTTTTTTTAATTTGTTAAAGTTGATTTATGCAGTTTTAGTGAAGATATAAAGTTTAAATAATCAACCAAACTGTAAATGTAGAATTATCGACGTCAAATTTTGAACTTCATATAGATGCAATAATTTTTTTGAATCCCCATATATAGTAATAATACATTTTAACATTAAGTAAAATAACCATCAAGTAAATAAAATGGCTTCAAATTGGTACCTCAGCATTTTTTATGATAGTTGTATCTATGATATCTACGGTTGTTTTATAAAGAAAGCTTGTTTATATAGAAAGCAACATAAGAGAATAAAGATTACTAAATTCAGTTTTATACAAGTACTTTTGATGGTTATAAACAAACTAAAATTTATACTTCATGTACATTGTTTGAAGACGATGTCTAAACTTAGGCATCTATTCTTTTCAAAGTATTCATTTTGCAGAAAAAAGATATTTCAAAATACAAACATCACATTTTCATTAAGCATATTATTTTGATTATCTACTTACTATTGCTGTTACTGTTCATTTGGGAAGGCCAACCAGGTCATCGATCGTCAACAAAAACAGCCCAAATTATTCAACAGAGCGTTGGGAGGCCTGTAAGTTCTAGTTATTTAATTTTGTGTCTTTTTTGCTTGTGCATTTTTTTAACATGTCTACAGAAGGACAATTGTAATGTAGTTTCTCAAACATTTCTTGACTGTCTTGATATTCAGAGTGTTAGTAAATGGAGCAGTTACATGCTATCTACCAATGACCTATTAAAGTATTGCAAACCTGATTTTTGGCAAGTAAATTATCAAATAACCATTAGGTATTCTATTAGATCTGCATAAATGAGTTCGACTTAATTCTTCAAAATCTTTGTGTGTAATAATCTTTCTGTAGCCTCAATCAGCTGAGTTTCTCACTTTCTTCTGCACCTGTATTAGACTTTGTAATCTTGCATACCTTTGGGACCTTTGTGTGCTTTTGTATGGGCATATATACATTGGGCATAGTAGCTGTGTACCGCAGCATCCTGTAATGAAATTCGATCTTTCACCAAGCTACTAGTCTAGAATAAATCAGCTTTTAAGCTCTTCACATTCCTCATGTATGAAAGTGATCTTTCTCCATCTAAGAGGGGTTCTGTGTAACATATTCTTCTTATAGTGTTTCTGTTTGTGCAAAAATAAGAGAAAATCATTGGAAGTGGATCAGAAAATGGATAACTTGTTTTAACCAAAAAAATTTAGGTTATAACTTATTTTCAATTTATTGTGGAATATTTGTTTTGTATAGTTAGTTTTCAAGGATATATTATATACAATATAAACCATAATTGGATTTGAAGCAACAAAGTGCCCTAGAATCGGAACACCACAGAAATGGCCTGACGTAGAGAACATCGTTACTCGTGCTTTAGAAATGATTTATTTGCACAGAACTAGCTCTTCTTTGAGCATTTCCTCTGGTTTTTCCAATTTTTCTTTTGAAGTGTCTTTAAAGAAAACTATGTATTTATATTTTCTAACAATATCTAAAGAATTATGCTGTTTCTTGTCATATGTTTCCAAAATATCAAACTGTGTTTGTCTAGGAATTGACAGTTGAATTTTTTTTTTTCAGCCAAAGTTGCGAGGTAAAGCATGGTGGCAAAGGTCCTTTGAGGCTATGGGTTTGCAGGAAAATGAAAGTATGTCTAAAAAGTTTGAGGAACTCAAGATGAAAAAGTCTTACAATTTTAACTGCCAAATATTTCACCTGAGCTCTGATCTTCCACTCTGAGCAACCTTGAACAGGATCACGCACATGCTTCTCTCTGTAAGAGTGGGGAGGACATGAGAGCTATTATGACTTTATACATGATATTATAGAGTTTTTGTTTAGTAAATTGAGTTCTGTCATCGAGGAGAATTCTATAAGCTTCTGTTCAATTCATTCATTAATGCCTTCCATTTTTATTTTCTCAAGTTCAATACAGTGAAATTCTTGTTGCCACATTTTTAGAAACTATTAGCTTTCCTGTAATTTAGTAACGGTTCGAATATGAAAATTATCCCCAGAGAAATAAATGGTGCTCTAGTGCAAGTAACGAGAATATGTGGATGTCACTAATGATCAGTTTTCTTGAGTCTATTTGTATAATTTTTGTATCCATGTTAACATCGGTACACGATATCATTTTTCAACAGTAAATAGACTTTACTATGACCATCAACTAGGTTGGAAAATCTATTCTCACTAGAAATAACCAATATTCTCACTACTAATAACCAAATTAAATTGCTTCCCATCACTTATGCTTGTAGCCGCAAATAAAAAAATACATATCTTGGAAATTTCTGTACTCTTTATCTTCTTCTGTATTTTATTGTTAGTCACTTGCATTTAAATGATTTATAAGTTGCAATCATAAATGAATTGTAACGGAGAAAATAATTGGTATCCCATATAGTTTTAAATGAGGCAATGGAGCTTCATACAAACCTTATAAAATTTGTACTAAAAAATTTGAAAATATATTAGTTAGCAGATGGCCGTAAAAAACTTACAAGTTACCAAGACTGAGTGCATGAAATGATTTTTGAGGGCCAAAAAGTCTGTTTCTAATATCTAATATACTTAATATACTAGGTTTTGAATGAGGATAAAACATGTTTTGAAGGGACCTTGAAACCATTAAGAAAATGACCAACAATAGACCACATTTTTGCATCAAACCATCAACTAGATATTTGAAGGCACCTTGGCATCCAATACATAGTGAGATGACAATCAAACTGCAACGAAATAGAAGTACTGAACCTCATGTCCACAAACCATAGAAAGTACACCATAGAGATAGACAAATGACCAATGTTACCTTGGCGCAGGGGGACGTTGGGACAAGTTTCGGGTGTGGGAAAAAAAGGGCCTCAATTTGGGGATGGTGGGGGTGTGGCGGCAAAGGGGGGAGTGGGGCGAGGGGCTTGCATAGTATATATATAATATATATGACTGGAAATGCTAATTATGAAATGATATTTCAATATATTATATGACATTAACATACCAGGAGGAATGCTGCGATGCCTGCGTCTCCTTCTGCGATGCGAAAGTTGTACCTGTGAGGGTGGTTGATGCTTCTGCTATTACGTTGGGTTTTGGGCGGGCTTCCTCCTTGGGTGTGGGGACCGCTGGGTTTGGCTCGACGTCTCCTTCCTCTGCTCAAGACCCATCCTCTCGCGGTGCCCTAGATGGGATTCAAATCTTGACCTCTCCTGCCCTTGCCTCTGTGGTTGGATTTGGCGGCCCCTCTGCAATGGTTTTTGCTGGGAAGGCTTTTTCGCCTCGAGTTGTAGTAGGCTGTTCAGCTATTTCTTATGTTGATGTTGCTGCATATGAGGCCGGCATTGGAGGTGGTTTTGGCAGCCAGGATGTGTGTTCGGGGCTTTGTGATGCTGTGGCTGTTGCTGTAAGTTAGTCGATTATGATTGATTTAGAGTCTGAAACTATTGATGAGATCTCCACCTATGTGGATGACTTCTCTTCCACTGCTGCTATTTTTTGATTCAAGGGTTTTTTGCCCTTTGTCGGATCTACACGCCTGAATAACCCGAGTTTGGGAGCCCCTCATTTCGGAAATAGCTTAAATTTACCCTGCGGCAAGGGGTTTTTTCATTGTGAAATTTGCTACTATAAAAGACAGAAATGCCATCTTGCACCATGGTTTCTCATGGGGGGAGAAGCTCCCCTTGATGGCCAAACCTTGATATAAGGATTTTGACCCATTGATGGAATCTTTCAATAAAATCCCATTGTGGGTTAGGTTGTTGAATCTCCCCCTTCACCTATGGTTGGATTCAGTCTTGGAGGAGGTGGGGGAGGCCCTTGGGGATTTCTTGTTGGTTGATACGATGTCTTCTAATGTGTTTTGCATGACGTATGCTCACATTCTTGTGGAGATTGATGTCTCTAAGGGACTCCCTAAAAATATTAAGTTGGTCTTCCATTTGGGCTTTTGGATTCAACTACTTGATTATGAGGGTATCCCCTTCCAATGCAGGAAATGCCACAAGACTGGCCACCTTGTTGCTCGTTGCTCCTTTGAAAAATCTAGATCGAAATTAGTTGACATCTCGACACTTCTCCCGATCCTCAAACCTATATAGCTGATGAGTAAACAAGTCCTAATATGGAACCATAGTTTCCGACCTTGCGCTTCGCACCTGCCCTGAGGCCGTAGGGTGGTGGCGGAGCCCAAGGCATGGACACTCGAATTCTAAAAAGTAGTGGTGGGAAGCAATAGAAAACTATCTTGGGTAGTTCTTATTTCGATATTCGGTCGTATCGAGATAACAAATAAGTCTCCCTCTTGGTGGAAGGGGGTTTTAGACGATCACTAAACAGTTCCGAAAATCCCATCCGTTGGGGATTGCGGCTTGTCTCAGGATTCTTCGGCGATGGATTCAATTGCGAGTGATGGTTCAAATGTTGCCCCTTCGGTTGCTCTTGTTCTTCCTTCGGATGCTGCGATGGTGAACTCTCCTGTTCTCCCTCCTTCAGATTTTGTCATTGGTGTTGCGACTGCTGCCTTTCTTGTGGCTATTCCTTCTGCTGTGGTCCAGAGTTCTTCTCGGGTTGCGGAGGATCTGGGGGTTGGATGTGGTACTGATGACTTTGCTTGGCAGAAGGTTGCTGGTTTGGTGGAGGATGGATGGACAATTATAAAAGGTTAACAGGTCAAGCCCTCCACTTCAACTTTTGATATGGCATTACGTTCTCAAAAGGCGGGACGGAAAGGGAAATCTTGAGTCCTTGTCCCGTTGCGGCTCTCTTGGCTTTTTTTTTGCTTGATATCCATTGTTGTTTTACATGGTTAGGGACTTTTTGTCTATTTTTTTTAACCATGGGGTTTTAGGTGCCCATCCAAAACTTGTTTTTGTGGCTGAGTAGTATTGTGTTATCTGTGTAGCCACCCTAGTCACCTTGTTCTAGTTGGTGACTTGTTTCAACTATGGTTTGTAGTGCTGTTTGGATTGGACTCCATTGAAAATCTTTCGTTTTGTTAAAGGGTTTCAAGCACCCTTCAAAACCTTTTTTCCTTAATAAAAAACATTAACATACCAAATATAGTTGAATACAATGAAAATAGAAAATTGAAATGCGATTCACAAACCATAAGTTCAAACTTGAAACTTCATAACCATTACCAATGACCATTTAACAAATTAACTTAGTTCAAGATGCAAAATTCAAAATTCATTGATCAAATATGATTCTATGAATATCATATATCATAAAGATGTTCATGATGACAATAAGCTGAATAGCATGAAACAATGAAATAATAATAATGTATCATAGCCATATTAAAGTGAGTACAAACAACAAAATGACAAAATGCCAGTATTGAGAATGGAATCATCTCAAGTGCTCTCTAATCATCCTCTATATTGAAGTCCTCATCACCGAAACTGCTAGTCTCCTTGTGGGTAAGATCCCGATCCTCTAAAGTAACATCAACTAGCTCTAGATTGGCTTTTGCTACATCGCCATCCTCATCAATCTAAGCTGGATCCTCTGGCTCCACATCCCATTGTGTTGCAGGGCTCTCCTTGTACTCGCGTGTCTTGCGATCTTTGAGCCACAAGTAACCATCTACAACAACCAACTTCTCTGCTTTCTTAGAGGTAAGTCTGTTCCTCTTAACAGAGTGAATGAAGCTATAGGTGGACCAATTCCTCTCTGCAGCTAAGGAGTTAGACACCTAAGATAACAAAGTTGAAAGTTACAACTTACAAGTTACAAACAAATGTTCATATAATTTGTAACAAATGATAAATGGTAAATCAATGATTATTAAATCAATGAATCATAAATTAAAATCAGCAAACTAAAACTCTTAAAGTTAAAATCATAAAGGGTTGGAATTAGTAATTAGTATTACAAACTTGAGAAAGCAGTCAGATGGCTAGTGAGATGATCTTTGATTTCTGTGACCCATGACATTTCCACCACAAAATGGGATTCTTTTGTGCCATGGTTTTGAGATCCACCTTTGCAATATCTGAGTATCCTACAAGTTACAAGTTTTAAAGTTTATAATATAATATTAAAATAACTTAAATAAAGTTATAAGTAAAGTAACAATTAATTATTAAAAGAACTTATAATTATAAAGAGTTTAGAGCACTAAATTAAGATTTAAGGATTACTTGAAAGACTAGCAAGTTTGGACCACTAAGTGCGAATCTCACTAGCAATCTCAATATCATACATCCTGACATTGCATTGAAAGAACCCATTCTTCACCTCATCATCCCGAAGTGGTGTGACTCTACTAGGCCTAGGTATGTACCACTTTGGGTTCAATGCATAGGTAGCCATGTGCAAAGGAGTGTTCAACTTCTCCCACCTACGGTGAATGATAGGCTCAATGTGCTCCGTATAGAATGCTAGAGTGGGGTCTTTCTCACGCAGAACAACCCTCATCTTCCCAAGCATGGAATCAATGCACTCATAAACCTCTCCAAGGCTAGGTGAATTTGCATCTCTAAATCTGATCACCTGAAACACTGGAGTAATGATGGAGATTGCATTTTGTGTCACTCCAAAACTGATCACTCTTCACTATCTCCTTTACCCTCTTCTCTTGCTCTGTTCTGAACTCAGGCCATCGATTCCATTCTTGTGTCATAAACATGAGTTGCAATGACTCTTGCAACTCAATCATTCTCTCCAAGAGAATAATATGATGCGTACTTGGTCTTTATTGGTTTCAGGAATTGTTTCTTTGTGAAGCTCTTGAAAAGTGCATGTGATGTATGGTGATTACAGATAAACATCTGCACCTCTCTCCCATCATTAGCCACCTTTCTAATCTACTTTATTTTTCCCATGTCTTTGAGTGCATTGTTCATGGCATGCACACAACATGGAGTCCACCAAATATGCCTATAGACTGCCTCAACAAGCCTCCTTGCAACTTTACACACGTGCTACATCTGTCACAACTTGGACCACATTTTGTGGCCCAACCTCCTCAGTGGCTTCCCTAAGAGCATGAAATTAAAAATCAACATCTTTACGATGCCCTGAACAATCAACTACTTTCAAAAAATATGAGCCTTTGGTGCGTGTAACCATAATGTTGATGAGTGAACGATGACTAATGTCCGTCCACCCATCCATGATAATGCTACAACTTGAATCCATCCAACATGCTTTCATTTGCTCCATCAAGATCCCAACCTTGTCATAGGCTCTATCCAACACTATGGTCCTCAACTTGTGGTCACCTGATGGCACATATGATGGCTCTCCCTCGTTCACTTCCATGGACATCATCATCACAAAATAGGGAGATCAAGTCACATGTGTAGAGATGTCATTGGCAAAGAAGAAATCACCAGCAACATCAGCTAACCGGTCCCTTGCGTGTATGTTAAATAAATGAGCAATGGGGTTACTACCACTACGACTTGTAGTTGCTTTCCATTTTTGCCTACTGCTATCCTCTGCTGAACTGTATGTAGGTGAGGAAAATGATGGTGTAGGTGACATAGTCATTGCTTTCTAATGCAAGATACGAGTAGATGTATCTTGCTGCCTCTGTAACTGTTGTATATTATGTACCTGTTGCCTAGCAGACAAAGATCTAGGCAGTGGAACATCACTATCATCAGGAACACCCCATAGTTTGTTCACTTCAATTCTGTATTTCACATTCTCAAAATTTGGCAAGAATATGCATGGGTTCACGCCATAGCCACTTCAAAAAAGAAGATGTGAACTAACTCTTGTAATGCTGCCAAACCATTCTGTGCCACATATATTACACTTCCATTTACGTGTGCAACCCCCTAAAGGTGTAGGGCATGTAATTTTTGTAGCAAACTATTTTAGAGGGGACTTTGGATCATAAGGACCCCCTAGCATACTTTGCCAAAATATCTGAAGGGCAATCAATAGAAGGCACCCCTGGTGCAACATATGGAGGCTCTTCCTCAGATTGACCATGTACATTAGCCCCATGATCACTTCCTTCGGGCTCAGGCTCATAATCAAATGCACTTGCCTCATTAATTTCTATGTCTTCTGCACTTTGGCCAGATCTAGATGCCATTTATAAAATTGCATTTCACAAAATGAAAATAATATTATAAAAATGATCATGATACATTTCAGCCCAAGTAAAAATAAGTTATACAAACTAGTTTTAGCCTACTTAAAACTTTACTATTTAAAAATATTAAAAAAGGAAGATAAATACTAAATAGTAAATACATTTCAGCATATGCCATATTGTCATATTTTTATTTTAAGAACAATGAAAAAATTAATATAGATAATAAAAATCATAGAATTATCAACTATCAACAAGATTCAAGAATGAAACATTCAAAAATTTAAGTTGAAACTTGAGAGTAAAATTAAATACTAAATTTAAAAATTATAAATTGATTTCTAAAACAAAAAAAGTTGTAAAATAAAAAAAAACCTACCTTGAACTTGAAGAGACACTTGCCAAATCAAATCTTCTTGCTCCTCTTGATCTTGCAATCCCTTGCAAAATCACCCACTAAGCTCTCAAAAACTCCTCCAAACTCTTTTGCTCACTTAGCTCTTTGCTGCTCCACAATAATGAAATGAAATGGTGAAATGAAAATGAGGTCTATTGGTCTTATTAAACCTTCAAATAAAGCACATGAGACCCACACCCAATTAGGGTTAGCATGCCTAAAAAACAAAAATAAAATGCAAATTTTTATTTTATTTTTGACTTTCTTGGCCATCTACCTCGAAGCACCCTGCGAGCACCCCCACACCCAAGCACCCGCCACACACCCTAGCATCGTGTCCCACCCAAGTGCTTGACTGGTGCGGTGGCAAAAATTCTCCCGACAGGGGTACTCAGCTGCGTGACGCAACTGCATCGGGTGCACCGGGGTTTTGACTCAGGTACACGCACCCAGGTTACATTGCAAATGACTAACTTTTTCCTATCAATCCTCAACCCCTTGACCTTGGGTGAGTGTTTGAAACTGATTGACGAAGACCTTACTTTCTTCTTTGAATATTTGTCCAAGAAATATCTTCATCCCCATTGTCCTCCCTACCTCCAAGCTCCATGTGAAGTAGACTAAGGCAATCCGACAGAAAGCTCCATCAACTTGGTAGCTTCACTAGACTTATTGAAGTCCCTCAGCAAGGTCACATGAATAGAAGAAGATCGAAACCCAAAAGAGAAGACACAAAAGGATGAGCAACGACATTTGATGAGAGAGAATATTCCTCAGCTCTTAACGATGGCGGTTCTATAGGTAAGTCCAATATGTTGTTCACTTTTGAAGCCATCTTGGAGTTGTTAAAGATGATTAATGCAAACAACTAGTTAAAGATGATTAATGCAAACAACTAGCAATGTTGTCTTATTTTGTACTTTCAACATGTAGTCATTGACCACCTTATTTTTCCACTTATTTTCGATTCTTTTTGCTTTTATTATTTCATTTAACACTTAGTATACATAAAGTATCAAGATAATTCTAGAGGCAAATAATTCAAGAGGATGAGGTAGGTTCTCAGCGGATCAAGACAAGTTAACAACAATAGAGGGGGAGGATATTACCGTTTTAGAGAAAATGGTAGATGACATAGGTTCTTAGGTAAATAAGAAAGTAAACAACAATAGAGGAAAAGATAGATGGTTTATATGAAAAGGAGAAGTAGGTCATAGGGCTTTTGAAGATATCCAACCTAATTAAGCAAAAAATCAAAATGCTTCTCATCTCATGGTAGAAAAGACAATAAATATGCTTATCATCTCATGGTAGAAAAGACAATAAATAAGCTCTTATGAAGAGACTATTGGTGGAGCTAATCATCAAGTTAGGAAATTAAGTAATAATTACAACTTCATTTTCTTCCAATTACATGGGGTTGTTTTATAAGACTAGAATTATACTTTACAAACTAAATAGTATGCATCAATGTTGTTTTCTTTTTCTATTTTATGATTTTGAGATGATAACATTGAAAACACCTTTGATTGAGATCATTTCATGTATATTTGTAGAATGGTTAACAAACATGATAATAAAGCATGTATTCAAATATTTGAGTATCAATAAAGTGTTTAATATCAATATCACACATACCAAAGATGGCGAGGGAAACCAATGTACTTTATTGATTGCCAAAAATAACAAGTACATCATTAACGTTTCAATGTTCTTAAATAGAAGTCAATTGCTTAGGAAGACCAACTGACACGTCCCCTCACTTCCAACTACCCAACTCTAACACTAACTATTTTTAATCACGTCATTGTATTATCACGCTCTACATTTATCCCCCCTAAAAAAGTTGTCTTTTAGATGACTATCCAACCAAAAATAAAAGAAAACTATACTTCAAGAAGTAGGGTAGGAGGAAGTCCTTGGACTGAATACCCGTTCGGGAATACACAGTAGATTGCACTCCACAACCATATGCAATTGGAAGGGGCATTGCATTTGGTTTTTGATGTCTCAAGCTTTAGGTGAAGAAATTTTGTGAACATACGGGTAGTTGGGGTTTGCTAGTCAACTGTTTGACGAAATGAATCCCCCACTTGATTTAGTCACATTCCAATAGATTGTTGACTGTTTAGCAAAACTGGAGAAGGATAATGTAGCACTAAAAGATATAATTGTCTCTCTACCCGACCTCTCTAAAAAATTAATCTATCAGGTGTTTAAAGCTACCGACATAGTGCTCACACTCATTGAAACCGTTGTTGCATTGAACACCCAGGTTGACTCATTCTCGACCACTCTCATTTCGGACACTACTGTCATTAAGACTCAGTTCGACACGGTCATAGAAAAACTTGGGGACCTGGACACCTTCAGGGAACAATAGAGCAAACTAGTGGCTAAACACACTTCTATTTGAGACTAAGAAAAAGGTTGAGTCATGGGTGTTAGTTTTGCACCACTCACAATTCTACCCCTCTTGCAGGGGTGGAAAAGATTGTTAGGGAGCAGCTCACCGAGGAGTGTTGGAGACGGGCTTGCAAACTTAACCCCATGGTTCATGGTCTCCCTATTTTTACCACTGATTCGTTGACAATCGGGCAATCTTTTCTCATGGAGTAGCTAGGCATCGTAGATATCACCTTGGATAGTTGTTGGGCGGGATTAGATGGGTCTCTTTATCTATGATTCCTCTCACTCAGATAGATTACAGGATCTTTGATCGAAAATGAGGCTTTTTATTCTCCCTTCGAAGATCTATTTGGATGAGGATCTTACTAGAGCACAGATGACAGAGCTAAGCTATTCTAGGGGTTAGTTGCAGAGGCCGGACGAGCTGGGAAGTGGTTGGTGATCTGAAACCTCAAGGCTATCATTTAGGATCCCTCCCTAGCGGATGGGAATAGAGATAAGCTTCTCTAGCCAAATGATGGTCATGCCATTAGTCACATGGGAGAGAACCTCCCCTGCTTCTCTTTATGTCAACTTCTGGAATGGTAATGGTACTCTTTGGTCATTACCTGGCCTACTCTCAGATGTGGTTGGCTCAACAGATATTTTGGTGGTTATGGAGACTCATGAGAGTTTGGTCTGCCCTCTCCCTGGGCTCTTAGGCTTTCCATGGCTATCTGCTCATAGAGAGGAGGTTCAGATGTTAGGTGGTGTCCGAGGATCCGAGGGTGTTGCCTGTCTGATTAGAGATGACATTTCCAGTGTCATGACAATGGTCCATTCCGATACTGCAGCTAGGTTTATGTGGATCTAGATCAACCATACGGGTCATATTGGTCACTGTCTTAGAGACATGTTTATTGTAGTTTGCTATTTTCCTACGATCACCTCTCCTTATGCCACATAGAGCCTGATTGATGGAGACTCCTCTGATTTGCACGAGTACATCACCAAGTTTTTTGGGCTTCAGTGAAATAATCATCCTGGGAGATTTCAATGTACGGACTAGAGATTTTCAAACCCCTCTCCATGATCATTCTTTGGACTTGACTTGTACTCGGGAAACTGATTCAGCCACCATTGGTCTTGAGAGACACTCTTAGGATTCGCTTGGACCTCTCTCATGCTATGGCCGCATCCTCTAGCTTTGTGAGTCAAGTGATTTGCTGATCCTAAATGCTCTCTCCTGCTTCCTAGATTCTAAGCTCTTCACCTCTTGGCCTCATTGTGGGGGTGCAACAAGGCAAGATGAGCTGGGAAGTGGGTGGTGATCTAAAACCTCAGGCCTATCATTCAAGATCCCCCCTCACAGATGGGAACAGAGACAGGCTCCTCTGGCCAAATGACGGTCATGCCAGCAGTCACATGGGAGAGAACCTCCCTTTCTTCTCTCTATGTCAACTTCTGGAATGGTAATGGTACTCTGTGGTCATTAAATAGCTTGCTCTCAGATGTGGTTGGCTCAATAGATATTTTGGTGGTTATAGAGACTCATGAGAGTTCGATCCGCCCTCTCCCTAGGTTCTCAGGCTATCTGTGAGTATCTGCTTGTAGAGAGGAGGTTCAAATGTCAGGTGGTGTCTGGGGATCTAGGGGTGTTTCTTTTCTGATGAGAGATGACCTTGCCAGTGTCATGATAATGGTCATTCTGACACTACAACTAGGTTTATGTGGATCCAGATCAACCATACTGGTCATATTGGTCACTGTCTTAGAGACATGTTTATTGTAGTTTTCTATTTTCCTCTAAACACCTCTCCTTATGCCATACATAGCCTGATTGATGGAGACCCCTTCTCTAATTTGCACGAGTATATCACCAAGTTTTTGGACTTTGGTTACATCATCATCCTGGGAGATTTCAATGCATGAACTAGAGATCTTCAAACTCCTCTCCATGATTGTTCCTCAGACTTGACTTCTACTCGGGAAACTGATTCAGCCATCATTGGTCTTGAGAGACACTCTCAGGACTCGCTTGGGCATCTCTCATGCTATGGCCGCCATCTCCTCTAGCTTTGTGAGTCGACCGATTTGCTGATCCTAAATGACCTCTCTTGCTTTCCAGAGTTTGAGCTCTTCACCTGCTGGCCTCATTTTGGGGGTGTGATTGTGGTCGACTATGCTCTTGCGCTGACTTCCCTGGTTCCCTTGATCAAAAACTTCACTGTCAGGACCTCCCTTTGGCTGGCCACTTTGTCCTTAGTCTCTTGGTCTACTTCGCCCCCTGCCCCACCCCCCACTTTACCCCTAATCCTTATCCTTAGGCTCTTGTACCACTTTTCGCTTCTTAGATTGCGACTACTACCTCTTCACTCTCCACCTTAGATGACTTCTCTGCTTCGACCACTTGTTGATTATCTCCCACGCTCCTCCTCTTTTCGACCTCATTGCCTCTGCTTTATGGGAACCTGCCCTTCTTTCTATCCCCCATCACACTTCCTCCCAAAACATCCCTGCTAGCTAGAAATCTTGTCCCATGAATCAATGGTTCAATGAGGACTACAAATCTTTCCACCGCTCTATGCGTGCTTCCTTCATGACACACTCCCCCTCTTGCACTCAGTTGCATTGTTCTTACTACCGCCTTCTTTTCTTCAAGAAGCATATTTTTGTGGCCTCACAGTGTAGATCTCTTTATGACACTCTCACTCATGACCCAAAAGAATTCTAGCGTACCTTGTTCCCCCACCACCCTCCCCCACCTTCTACCCTCGACTGATGCTCATTAGTTTCCCATACCTCCACCCTCTATGATATCCTTGGCCAGTTGCCCACTCACCCTCCCATCCCCCCCCCCCCATTGCCATCTTTTCACCTCCTCCACCATTGGTGAGGCCATTAGACTCATGAGATGCAACATGAATGCTGATGAGGAAGGTTTTCAGAAAGAGCTCTTCAAGTTTGGTACTCCAATCCTTTATTATTTTCTTTTGACACTCTTCAACATAGTGGTTTGCACTGGGTTTCCTAACTCCTGGTCGAGCTATAAGTCCGGGATGGTTTTAGACCCTGCCAACTATAGGACAATCATGATTGGACATACCTTTGCCAAGCTCTATGTCACAATTTTGAATACTATCTTGTTTGGATACCTTGATAGGGGGTGGTGCCATGCTAGAGGACAACTTAGGTTTCATACCGATTATCAGACTATGGATCACATCTTGACATTGCGGGTTGTCATTATGGAGGCTCGACATTTTGCTATGAAAGTCTATTGCTCTTTCGTGGACTTTCGTAAGGCTTTCGATTCTATTCCTCGTAGAGTCGTTTTCGAAAGGCTTAGACATTGGTATTTTGGACATTCTTTTGACAATGATCATGAGATTATATGAGACAATGGTGGGCATTTCAGACTCCTAAGAGTTTCTCCGATCTGATTCATAGTACCATTGGGGTGAAGCAGGGCTGCCCTCTTTCCCCCACTTTACTTGGTATATACATTGATGAGCTTGAGACCTTCCTTAGGGAGACCATGCTCCCTAAAGATGGTTGGTACTTACACTAGGTTCTTATCTCCATTCTCCTCTTTGTTGATGATGTGGTTCTCCTTGCCTCCTCTCATGAGAAGCTCCAGAGACTTATTGATGGATTAGCCTCTTTCTGTGTCTGTCACTAGCTCGTTGTGAACTTGGGCAAGACTTGGGTCATGGTCTTCAATTTCTTGAAAACCTCTAATCTTCATTTTACCTTTTAGGATCAAGAGATTGAGATTGTCTCATCATACACTTACCTTGGGGTTAAGTTCTCTAGCCCTAGGTTCAACATGAGGCCAACTTGCCTGTCCAGGGTTGCCAAGGGGATGGGCTCCCTCGCCCTTTTGGGGAGACAATGATTCTGTCATCACTTTCAAGACATCGAGTCCAAGTTATTTCTTTTGGACTCTCTAGTCAGACCAACAATTCTTTACGACTCGGTGGTTTAGGGACCTTTGCTTCTGGACTTTGACTAGGTATCAATTGAGTGGGTCTAGACTCTTCTCCACCAGATCATCAGATGTCACTAGTACACTCATACAATATTATCTTGGCTGAGTTCGGGGCCCATTCCTTCAGGCTTACTTCTATCTTTGACTTGATCTAGTTTCTCCACTGTCTCTGGGACTTTGCTGACTCTGCAAACAATTTCCACAAATACTCCTACCTCACCTATTGCTCCTCTATTGATATCAACAGCTCCGATTGGAGACCTAGAGCTTTTGGTTGGTATGCCTAGGCCACTACCTTACATAGCTCAATAGGGATCAACATTAATTGTATCCCTCCTTACCATTTCTCACTGGATGCTCCCACTCATTATCTCCCCTCACAGGATGAGTTGAATGGGGATGTCGGATTCGATATTTACAGACAATACACCACCACAACATGGGTTAACCCATACGAGGATTTGCACCCACGAATGGCCTTCTAATTGGAGCATTTTATTGAGATCCATGAGGGGATTATTGTTTGCCCTTTCTACTTGAGCCGACGCTAGAGCCACACCCTTCGTATCTCCCTAGGGTCCTTCAGAGTGGGTTCACACAAGCTACGTTGTTAGACAAATCATCACTTGGTTAGAGACAATCAGATCTACCACCTTTGTACTGTATCTGAGATGGAGACCGAGATCCATTTCATCTTTAGATGCCCTATATACTATGAGATCATAGGCATGTTTCATTACCTATTCAAAAACTATAGATCTCTATCGGCCTTCTTTAGCTATGTCGACTAACAGTGTTTAGCTCTCTACCTTCGTGAGACTTCATAGCTTCATGACCACACTTTATAGCTCATATTTCCTCAAAGTTAGGCCTTAGATCAGTTCATCACTGCATTCTCCCCCTTTTTCACCCTCTAGGGGTAGGAAGTGATCGCTAGATACACCTGCATCGGGACACCAAATCTATTTGACCATGTTACAAATTCATCAGGCAGAGACATTCTACTACTAGTGCTACTCAGATTCGGGCTTAGGCTCTTGGTCTCCCTAGGTCTTATCCCTCAGTGATGGATTGCTTTGTATCGAGAAAGGATATCTAGTCCTTCTCTCATCTATTCATTCTCATTTTCTCTCTTTGTTTTGTTGCTCATTCTTTTTTGGACATTGTTTGGTGCTCTCGCTGGGTTGCTTTTCTGCCTTGTTGTATCTTCTTATCCTTGGAACCTTCGTTGGCCTTTTGTCAGACATTAATATAATTATCTTATCTTATCTTGAATCAATAATGGTTCCTTTTCTTGGGTTGTTGATGTTGTTCTTCACCATTTTATTATGTTTTTGGAGTTTCTAGGCATCTTTTGATGTGTTAATTTCCCAACTACCTCTCCCTTCTACGTGTCTGAATCTAGCAATTTTTGTACCCTTTAACCTCTACCTCCTTTATTGCATACATACATGTACACTCTAGCCTCCTTTTCTATACCTCACATGGTATTGAGTTGTTATGTGTACCTTCTTGTCTCTTTATTGTGTGCCATTGCCTCCCTCCTATACGTTGCTGCCTTTCTCTTATATGTGATTGCCCTTATTTCGTAAGTGTACATTGAGTGTTGTTGGATTCCTCATATGAGGTCCCAACCCTCGTTTCATTTTTCCTTTTTCATATGAGAACTCTCTCTTTGTTATCCGCACACCAATTTTCTCTCCTATTACTGGTCGTATGATAGTCCTTTGTACTCCAACTTTGTGTATTGCACTTGGTTGTGCCAGACGTATGTTGACCTTCCTATGCAATGCTTTAATATGTACTTTTATGCTTTGTGCTCCACATACTCCTTGAACCCCTCTTATCCACATCCCTCTTGGTTCACGTACTCTTTGTGTTCATACGCCTATAGTTTCATGTACACATGCTCCAATCCTTCATACTTCCTCCTTGTCTATGCAAGCATTGTTGCGTATGGAAACTCTGTGTGTTTTGATGTTGCATATGGTGATTGCTTTCCATATGGTTATTTCTTTACGTCTCCAAGTTGACTTATATATTGAGGCAATGTTAGGGTTTGATGTTAGTATGATCCCTTTAGTATTTTCTTTTATCTTCCCCTTCTTTTCTTTTTCTATTATTTCTTCTTTCATTTCCTCCCCATACCTTTCTCCTTTTATATGTATATATATAAAAAAGATTCATTCCTTTCCTTAAAAGATTTCAATTTAGATCCATTGACTAGGTCTTTTAAGGGATTATTATCTAAAGTTGACAACTTTATTGCTCCATTTTTCCTTCTATTATTTTGTATGGTCCCAACTATCGTATTTTGAATTTTCCCAGCTTTATTTCATTCTTCCCATTATATTTGAGTACTAACTGCTTTAGTTTAAAATTTATTTTCCTCAAATATTTTATCATGCCAATTTTTTTCATCTCCATTGTGCCACTTTAGTAGCCCATTAAGCTAATGTCCTTTTGTCTATTTTATTAAAGAATTGTGTTGTTCACTTAATCTCTCCATATCCCCTAACTTGTGTTCAACTACCACTCGTAGACTGGGTATTGTATATTCCACTAGCTTCATGACCTCCTACCTATACATTAAGTGAAACAAGTTCTGCCCAATGGTGGTCTTGCAAGTAGTCTTGTATGCCCATAAGACTTATGTAAGCCTTTCCTCCCAGTCTTCTTTTTCTACTCCACAAGTCTTGTACAAAATGGTTACCAATACTTGATTCATGGCCTCCTCTTGACCATTGGCCTTGGGGTAGTACGGACCGAAAAAGCAATGAAAATTTTTGTACTCACTTGTCATTTTCCTAATTGCTTGGTTTATAAAGTGCACTCCTCTATCATTTTTTATTTTCAGGGGTATGCCAAACTGAGTCACTATTAGTTCACAAAGGAATTTGGCTGTACTTATTGTCGCGTTGTCTGAAAGTGCCCTTGGCTCCATCCATTTTGTGAGATACTCCATTTCAACCACTATGTATCTGTATTTGTGAGTATTGTTAGTAGATAGAGGGCCCACAAAGTCTAAACCCTAGTGCTCAAATAGCTCCTATGGATGCAAGGGAAATAGCAACATGAAGTCTCTTTTGAGGGATTATCCTACCCTCTAGCATGTATCACAACTGAGGACCCATTTTTGGGCATCTGCATGAAGTGTAGAGTCACTAGAGTCCCACCAAGAGTACCTTCTGAGTTATTGCATCCGGTCCCATATGCCCTCCTACAAAGCCTTCATGGGATTCCCCTAGATTCCTAGGGATCTCTTCTTCCATCACACATCTCTTTAACACCTCATCTGACCCCATTTTATACAACAATTCATTAATAAGCTAGAATGTCTTTCTTTTCAATACAATCTTTCTCCTTTCTACCACTGACATTTCTTCGAGAAAGTAGTAGTTGATAAGTATTTCCCAGTCCCTTCATACCACTATTTGAGTATGACAATTTGAAATAAATGGGCATATGGAAAGTCTTCGTTTACTCCATTTCCAATAGGTTCTCCTAACTTTATTCAAGATAATTGATCTGCAATCACATGACTTTTCCATGGTTCGACTAAATGGAAGTAAATTCTTGAAGGAGGATTAGCCACCCACTTACTCTTAATTGGATAATGGACTTGTTAACCAAGTACATGAGAGCTTGATGTTCAACACAAAATGTAAAATGAGTGGTTAATAAGTAATGGCTAATTTTTTAAATTCCGTCGACCATACCTAATGCTTCTCACTTGTGGTGCTATAATTTCGTTCCACTTTTGAAAGTACCTGCTAGCAAAGTACACCAGATGATCCAATCCTTCCTTACAAGATTGTGCCAGGGTGATGCCTATTGAATAGTTCGATGCATTCATATGGATGTGAAACTCATAGTTCTAGTCTAGATATATGAGGATTGAGGCTTCCACCAACATCCTCTTTAATTCTTGAAATGCTTCCTCTTGGTTCTTTCCCCATGTAGATTTCTCCCATTTTTTAGTTAATTTATCTAAGGGTAGGGATACTTATGTAAATCCCTTTATGAATCTCCTATAATATCCCACATTTCCTAAAAATGATTTGACTCCAGTCACATCCATGGGACCCTCCATGTTAACAATGACTCTGATTTTGCCAAGATCCATTTTCAACCCTTCTTTGTACGCTATATGTTCGAGGAGCTTGCCTTGGGGGACCACAAATCTACATTTCTTTGGGTTTAATGCCAACCTATCCCTTTGACATCATTTCATACATTCTACAACCTTCAAGTGATGTTCCTTCCTGCTATAGATAGACCACTCGTCCAGAAAGGCCTTGAAATTCCTATTAGAAAGGCTAGTTTTTTCGTTGCACCAAAAAATTGACATGTTAGTGCCCAACACAACCAATAGTCTTATAGAACCATAGGAGGCAGTTAAGCCATGTCGTAAATCCTGTGAGGGATGTTGGTCAACTGCCAACAATCCCCCTCCCAACATCACTTGCCGTGGTCTACGAGATTTGAACTTGTGACCAAGCTTTGATACCAATTGTTAGAAAGACTAGGGTTGGCGTTGCACCAAAAGATCGACCTATCAATATTCGATACAACCAATAGCCTTATAGAACCACAAGAGGCGGTTAAGCCATGTCACAAATCTTGCAAGGGATGCTGACCCACTATCAACAATTCCCTACTGATATCCCATCAAAGATGTGAACAATAACTCTTTGAAATGTGGTCGGTGCATTATACAACCCAAATGACATCCCATTGTAAGTATATACCCCATCCTCCAATATGAAGGTGGTTTTTAGTTTTTCCTCTTCGACAATGCTGATTTTTTTGTACCTTGAAAGCTCGTCCATGAAGGAGTACATTTCATGTCTGGCCACTTCTTCCAAAATATTGTCTGTAAAGGGGTCTTTTATTGTTATTGCATTTAGGTACTTGAAATCTACATAGATCTAGATTTTATTTTCATCTTTTTTTAATAATATAACTATGAGTTACTCCCACTCATTGGTCTATACTTTGAATATTATGTCTGCAACCAACATCTTAATGATCTCCTCCTAAACTTTAGTTGCACAATTCTTATTTACTTGATAAGGCCTCCTACATACTGGTCTTTCTCCTGGTACTAAAGGTATTTGAAGGACACACAATTTTGGTGACTCCTTTTAAGTCCATGTACATCCATGCAAACATGTCCTTATACTCAAGAAATATTCTAAATGTTGCTATTTTTGATACAGGATCCCAATTGTTTTCTATATAAATCTCTTTAGGTCGGTCCCCTTCGTTTGAATTGAATTTTTCCAACTTAGCATCCTCATACTCTATTCTTTTATCCTTATGGAATGTGTGTGCTGGAGTGTTATCAATTGAGGCCATGCCTTCTATGTGCTCCTTGTAACACCCTAGATAACCTTCCTTAGGTTCCATCTCTTGAATGTGTAACATATTATACTTTGGTTGAAACACTTCATAATCCCCCTTTCGTTGATGGAACAAGCTATTGAGGGAACTTGTTTCATCTTCTGAACATTCTCCCAGTTGTAGAATGCCTTCTTCATTTGGCTCGATTCCATTGCCATCCTCTCCCTCAGCTTTTGAATTAGAATTCGTAGACCGACTCCTCAAGTCGGTTATGTATTTTCAACTGTCTACTTTGATGGAAAGGGTATTTTTCTTCCACTTGTGATTTTTTTTTGAGATTAACTATCCTCTCCCCAGTAATGCATCATATGTCTTCTTCCTTGGGAAAATCACTACAAAATCTAGGAAGAACTACAGAGTCCCAATCACCACTTTTAGTCCCATTAAGGTTCCAATGGGCTTGATCCCAAGTTGATCCACTCCTACTAACTGGAAAGTGGGTGGCCAAAGGGTGAGTTTCTTGAGAGCCTTCCAAGTTTCTTCAGGGAGAGCATTAACACCCAAGCCTCCATCTACAATATTATTAGTCAATTTGCACCCATAATCTCCATCTCAATCACCGCCAGTGTTCTTCCCATCCCTATGATAAATACAAAGTGATTGTTTTTCCTTACTTTTACTTCCTCCTTTAGTGATTCATCCTTAGTACTGTTTCCCTATGCTATTGCCACCATTAAATGCAGTAGGTTCTCCAAAAAATCCTCAATCTTTACTAGTACAATATTCTCTAGGACTTGCTTCATGATGTTAGTTTTGAGGATGGACTTGGTGGAGGAAGTTTTAGGAGTACTTACCTTTCCTTCCTTATCCATTAAATCTTGGATGTCCAACCTCCCCTTTTCCATGCCTACATCCAAATATGTAAGTTTTCTACCCTGTATTTGTGTGATGTCTAATATTTCCTCCTTTGGTTTTGCCACCTCCAACATGTTCACACTTCTCTATTTGAGGTATTTCACATACTCATGATTACCCAACCACACCATTTGTAGAGCATGCCCCTACTTTGTCCTCCACTCTGACAATCATGGGTAAAGTGTCCCCATTTGTTAGGTCTACATTGTATCAAGGGCCATCCCTTGGAGTCGTACTGAATTTGACTCCTTGGTTTATTGTTATTACTATTGTTGTTGCTACCCGTCCTATTATTTTGGTACCCTCTAGGTGATGCTTCCATGTTTGTGTTGTGTGGAGAGTAGAGGGAGTTGTGGATGGTTTTCCTTAAGTAAAAAATACCTGGACGTTGCGTTCTTTCAAATTGTAGGGACAATCCTTGATGTAGTGCCCTATTACCTGACATATGTCACAAAATGCCTTTTGGGGCAAGTGTCTCTCATGTGTCCTTCCTTTTCAAAATCTGTACATCATAGTTCTTTTCCTTCTCTTTTCTCCTCCTTGCTTCTTGTTATTTACTTCATCATCCCTATCATGTCTCTTCACAATGCTTGGATGGTTTTAGATTTATCCTCACTTTCTTTAGAACTCTCGCTTCCACCTCCATGCCTCCTTCTTTTAGAGGTTTTGCTTTCACTCTCTATATCCATTGTGTGAGTACATATGTCAAAAAATGATGATAGTGAGATGATTTTCATTTTCCTTCATAAGGATGGGGTTAACCCTTCCATATTCCACCTTTTCTTTAGCCCATATGCGGGTTTCTAATCTAATTTCCCTATCAACTCCTTCACTCTCCTACTACATGCTCTTACAAATTCTTTTTTCCCTTGTCTTGTGTTGTATATCTCCATTATGATCTCATCATCATCCCTTAAGCATTTTAATTCCTTGTCAAAGGCTATGGGAAGATCCTTCCATGTGGCCTTCTTCCTTGCCTCCAAGTCTGTGTACCAATCAATAGCCATGCCTCGTAGAGTGGCAGGACATGATTTTAACCATTCATCAGTGTCATTTTCTCCATTTGCTTGCCATATAGTTATGTAGGTTTTACAATTTCTTGCAGGGTCTTTCATTCCTTCTCTTGTGAACCTTAGAAGTCTTTTATTTTCTATGGCCATGCTTTTCCCACTCCTCCTTTGACTGTTCCTTCCTAGGGTTGTGTTCCCTCCTGTCGAGAGGATTTCTTGGGTTCTTGGTCTGGAGATTTCTCCTTCTCTCCCTAGTTCCCTCTTTTCATCACTAGAGCTTTGTTCTTAAGTATAACAATGTTCCCTATTTGTCAAGGTTCTATGGTTTGTCCACCCCTCCTTTCCTCCTCATTCTGGGATTGCAAAATTAGCAATGCCCTTTATTGTATTTTCAATTAAATTCTCTTCAAGTTGATTTGAATCTTGGGATTGATTAACAAGTTTCCTTAAGTGGTGACGTCTTTATTCCTGTTCCCTATTTTGTAGGAGCCATCGCAAGGCAGTTTCCCCCTTAGTTTCTTCTTCTCGTAGTTGCCTTCGGTCCTTATTTGGAAGTAGGGACATGAATACCACCACTAAATGGATTTCTCATCTCTAAACCATATTTTATCAAGTTTCAAAGGGAAACAAATAGGAATGAAATTAATTTCTAGTATCAATGAAATAGGATAATGATATAATCTAGCGATGGGAAGAACTTTAGCTTTAAAGACTACAATTAGCTTTGCCCACTTCCCTCAGCGAAAAAATGTCCAACCTTTCTAGAATTTTGAGAAAGCCCTATCTTCAATTAGTCCATTTATAAGACCTATAGGAGAATTACACTTCCAAAAGATTATTTATAGTTATGAAGTTCTAAAAATATGATTGGATAGAAACCCGAAATCTTGAACACTTCTTTCTTATCTATTGCAAAGAGTGTTGCATTATAGCCCCAAACCTAGGATTATCACTTCATTACAAATTTATTGAATCTTACTAGAAAGAGTTTTCCATAACCTTCAATTCTAATTAAAATTGGTTGGGCCATATATAATCAAAATGAACATATCCTTTTGAAAAGCCAAAAATGACACCTTTAAGAGTTGCCAGATTCTATCCTAGCCACTTACTCTACTGTATTGTGTTCAAATTCTAAATTATTCCCAAAATGCTAGAGGCACCTTTTCCTTTGATAAAGGAACCTTTCCAAAGTTCCCAAATTCCCATCAAATGTTCTATCTTTGACTGAATCAATTTTGTTTCTTGAGGCATTATTGCATGTGGTTTTTTCTAATCAAAATCTATCTTGATCAAACACCTCTTGTTAGCCCAAGCATTATAACCCTAACCTTCTACGAAATGATTTTCATGCCATTCAACAAAGGTAAAATCCCTTCCTCGATATAATTTTACTCCACCCCTTGGTGCTCCCTACTATTTATGATTTTATTTTGACCCTTTCTTTTGCTTCTCTTCATTTTTGATCTTTACTAAAATAGCGTGTTATTCACTAATAGTTTGCATTTCTAGAACTCCTTTTTCATTTCCCAAACCAATAAAATTGTTATTGACTCTAGAGAAGGAATACAAAAGTCCTCTCAAAGCTTGAATCTAGAAGAGTGATTCCTAACCAATTTCTTCTATCACAAACTTATTCTCACACGAAGAATATGCATGAATATCTTAAAATACACCCTTTGTTGGTCCCCATTTTCTCATTCTTCCACTATCTCCTATGCACGACGAAGGGACACACCACCCATACCAACTCATACCCAAAAACTTAACAACATGAGATACCGAGAAGACTAAATGCTTCACAAAGAAAATAATCATAATACTTGAAAAACCTAACAACATCAACAAGATGATATCATTGCCACAACTTATTCAAGAAGAGAGCTTACAAATCTCTAAGATGAGAAAAATTCAACTTTTGATAATATGAGAGAGCTTGCAAACTAAGACCTTACAGATTAAGATCTAACAAAATACGAGCTTCAAGTGCAAGATCTTAGTTTGGAAGCTCTCTCATTGTAAGCTCTCATATTGGAATCTCTCTCATATTGTAAGAATTTGAAGTTTTCTCATCTTGGAGAATTTGTAAGCTCTCTTCTTAAAGAAGTTATATCAATGATATCATCTTGTTGATGTTTTAAGGATTTTCAAGTATTATCAATGTATGCTTTGTGAAGCATTTGGTCTTCTCTTTATCTCTTTATTGTCAATTCTTTGGTCATGAGTTGGTAAGGGTGGTGTGGTCCTTTGTCAATGGTATCAAAGTAGGAGTTCTTGAGTATGTTGACAGATTGTTGATAGTGAAACAACTTGCACTAGGACCTTAAGTTGGCTGAAGTTTGCCTTACAAGACTTATGCATGGAAAATAGAAAGAAGAAAATGAATTTTGTGATTGGATGGACTCTTAGAATTCCTAGGTTTGAGAAATCAGAAAGAGAAAGTGAGAAGCAATAAAATTTGGAATGCAAGATACTGAAAAAGCATGCATCAAGAAATGCCTATGAAGTAGAATTTCTTGGTGAATTGAATAGTTTGCCAATGTTTAACATTTTAGATCATATGTAATACCATGAAGGAAGTGTTGAAGATGAGGTCATAGAAGCACAATGGAATATTCAAGCAAATACTTTATCTATGGAAGAGATTGGAGATATTTTGGATAGTCATATTGGCAGATGTAGTGCCTCTCGTCTTTGCATTCTGTACCTTTTCTAGTTTGATTTGAGAGATACTTGATACTCTTATTGTATGTACTATGAGATGACTTGAGGGTCGAATGTTATACTTTGATTTAGTACCATAGATGTTTTACTGCTATGCTATTCGGTTGATCATATTTTCATGTTGATGCCATTTTGAGATGACAATAGGTCTATGATGAGATCTGATTATTTGGTATTTGGTCATGTTTTTTGATTATGTCATGTGATGGATTTTTATACTATGGTTATTTACTTCATTCTTGTATCTTTATGCTTTATGTGAACGCAAGTGATGTAAATGGATTATTAGGTATAATTGAATAAATGGTTAAATTAGTTATTTAATGTATTTATTGCTTCGACTATGCTATTATATGTAATTACACTTGATCATGTGTTTTAGTGTGCATGATTTATATCCCTGGCAGTGGCACATGGAGTTAGTGATTCAACTATTCATATTTTACCAATGTCGTCCCTGTATGGTCGACATATCCTTATTTTTAATTGTTTAAAGTAAAACCTTTCTGTTATTATTAAATCCAAACTCATCTTCATTATGTGATTAGACTAGTAAGTGTGTCTGTGCATTTAGAGGTTTGCATTGTCACAAAAGTTGTTAAGTGATTTTTGGTTTTCGAGCTTTAAATCTTATTGAATTTAATCTTTGGCAGCTTTGCCTTGGTGAATTCCCATTATGGGGAATAACCTATTTTTTTTTGGGTCAATTCGGAGTCTTACCAGTCTAATTGGCTATTTTCCCTAATTGACTATTCACTCAAAAAGTGAATAAGTATTGAAAAAGGGATTTGTATTTTCACTTTTCAATTTTTACAATTTGGAAATTGGAGAGCTTTTCTAAAATCCTCTTCTGAAGAATTGAATTTTTGTTCATTTTGAGAGCTGTGACCATGGGATTTTCATGAGATCAGTCTCATTGGATCTAGCTCAGGGAGACCTTTCTTTGCCGTCACTTTCGACAGTTTTGGTAGATTATTTATTTTATCAACATGATTTTAGTTTTTGCCCCTTTTGCAGTCAGGTAGGGCTTTCCAGTTTTCTTCTTTCTACTTTATTCTAGCTTCTATTTCTTGTAGCAGTTTGTTAGGAGGCTGAGAACTATTGTTCCCCTCCGTTTCTATTTGCTAGTTTTGTCCACTTGGTTAGGTATGAACATTTTCTCTATTTTTAGGAAGGGGGTTTGGGGTTTCGCACTGCTATGCTGGTTGTTTTTGCATACCGTGTCCAAACTCAAATATTATTAGATTTTTAAGGTTTTTGCACCCAAAGGCCAAATGGGTGTTAATTTTGATGTTTTCTAGTTTTTGGGGTTTTTACCTTATTTTGTGTGCTGCCCTATTTTCTCAGGTTTTCTTGGCATCAGTTTGGTCATGGATGTGGATTATCCATTTAGATGTCATTCAAACCTTTATTGTACTTTTATGTTGTTTTGGGATGCGTGTCACATCCGTCCTCTTGAGTCTATTTTCGGTGGAGTGACTTTCTGCTTTGTGTTCTCATCTAGTCCTTATGTTATGATCTTCGTGATGGTGATGCGCCACACACGAGTATGTGTGCACATAATTGTTGGGTGACTTGGAGGCCTAATCTTCTGTGATTCTTCCAGAAGTTATGATCATTGGGGTTGGGTTGGGAATTTGCATGCCTACGGGCACTCATTGTTGGATGAGCATGGTAGGGTAGGTGATGCAGGAGCATCCAGAGGTATAAGGGCAATCCTATGTCACCCAAAAAAAATACTTAGACTTAGTTTTTGTTTCATGTGTTTTCATTTTTGGATACCCATTTGGGTCAAATAAAGGTTCCAACTCTCACAGTTCCACTATTAGTGTTCGTGCAAATCTCGAAAAAATAGGAGTATGTAATTGAGCCATCATTTTGGTGAACTAGGAGGTGTAAATTGGCTAGATGAATGTAATTGTGATTTAGAACATTCCAGAAAAAGAATCAGGTCAAAAGGCCCCACGGTTTGAAAGTTATTGCAGTTTTTCGAGTTTTGGAGGCCTCCTAAGAATGCTTCAAAGTCAAGTTAGGGGCATTAAATGACCTCGAAAAGGGCCAAAAAATTGGAGATGAGCTAAGCTCGTCCATAGGGCTATAGAGCGCTTCGAGAGCTTTCCAGAAATGTAAACGGTTCATCAATCGGAGCTACGGTTCAAAAGTTATGCCTCCCGGAAGTTCGATTACTGTTTTTGGATTCTTCTAGATTTGTGCCGACTTCTAACGCAGCTTTTGGAGCCTTCTATTTGGTTGGTGGATGCCTACTAGCACCTTCTAGAATGTATTCCTAGTCCTTAACCCTCCGGGGTCTATTTAAGGAGATTCCTAGCATTGTAAAAGGCAATTCGGAGTGGAGTTTGAGAGGAGGTACTGAAAGGATAAATTATCTCCACATTTATGCTATTGTAAGCCCTTAGGGCATGTTTTGAAGTTTATTTTCTCTATACTGAATGTACTAGCTTATTTTTCAGTTAATACAATTTCCCTTTTCTGTTGTGTCCATTTTTTTCTTGGGTTGTGTCCCCATCAAGTGGTATCAGAGCTGGTTTTTCTGAGTGTGTAGACAGAGCGCCGACTGTGAGGCAGTTTGCACTAGGACTGTGTGGTTGTGGGTTTGAGTTAAGAAGATGCCTCCATGAAGAGAGCATGGTGGAAGGGCCAGAGCTATTAATCTTGAGGAGGTTAGAGCCCTCCAAAGGCAGGTACAAGCATTGCAGGAGGAGCTCCATAGAGGAGCAACTGTGGCCGCAGGTGATGAAAGTGAAGATGACAACGAAGAAGATGAAATTAGACCATAAGGGGAATTTGACGGGAAAGTTCTAAATCATGCAGAGGAAAGGCTTTTTAGGGCCATTACTAAGTTTGGGAAAAGACCTACAATTGAAGTGGGTGTATTTTCAAGAAGTCTAAAACCAGATGAGTTGATCGATTGGATCAATGAACTAGAAGAATACTTTGAGTATGAGGATATCAGGGACCCAGATAGGGTTAAGTTTGCAAAGGCCAAACTGAAAGGCCATGCCAAAATCTGGTGGCAAGAGGTCCAATTAGAAAGAAATAGAAGAGGAAAGAAGAAGATCACAAGATGGGATCGCATGGTGGACAAATTGAAGAAGCAGTTCATTCCTGTGGACTACGAGCTTGATTTGTTTAAGAAGATGCATGGGTTAAAGCAAGAAGGAAGATCAGTCCAAGAATATACAGAGGAATTTTATCGACTCTTGATTAGGGCGGGGCATGCAGAAGCAAATAAGGAGAAGGTTGCTCATTATATTAGTGGGTTGCGGCCTAGCATCCAGGAGGAATTAAGTTTGGTAAGAATGACCAGCGTTGAAGAGGCATACCAGTTTTCCCTACGAGTTGAAGAGAAGCTGAATAAAAAGTTAGAAGGAAGACAAAGAGAGCGTGGTCAAGGAGGAAGGGGAAGCGGTAGATCATCTGGAGGCCGCAATGAAACCCAAAAGAAAAATGAAGATGTGGGTACTAGCGGGAACCAGAGGAATGAGGGTTTCAACCGCTCCCATGATCAAGACTTTGAAAATCAGAGAGGAAGAGGTAGAGGACGTGGACAAGGAAGAGGAGGCTTTTGTGGTACCTATTTCCATTGCAATGAAGAAGGTCATCGTGACTTTGAATGCCCTCAACGACAAGGAAGGACAAATAGGAGAGCTGAGGGCCAAGCTAGGGTTGCTCATGTGGATGAGGATGCACAATCATCACATTCAGAGGATGTAGAAAGAGGAGAGACCTTGGTAAATGAAAGAGTCCTACTACGTGGTGAGATTGAACCAGGACAACAAAGGAGTTTGTTCCGTACCAGATGCAAGTGTGAGGATAAATGTTGTGACGTGATCATTGATGGTGGTAGCACTGATAACTTGGTATCAGAAGAGATGGTCTCTAAGCTAAAGCTCAAGAGGGAGAAACATCCCCAGCCCTATCAGATTTCTTGGGTAAAAGATGATCATAAGGTCCTGGTAAGTGAACAATGTTTAGTGAAATTCAAAATTGGGAGTTACCATGATGAAGTTCTCTATGATGTTATTCCGATGGATGTTTGCCATCTATTATTGGGTAGACCATGGTAGTTTGATAGACATGCAGTACATGATGAACATGCAAACACATACTCTCTGACAAAGGATGGAGTTCGCCACAAATTGAAGCCCATGAAAAAGGAAGGTGAAAAGGTATGTAGCAGTCCTAGGATTTGTATTGTTGATGAAAGGAAGTTTTTAGATGGCATGAAACATCAACATATGTGCTATGCTTTGATTCTTAGGAAAGATAAAGAAGGTAGTTGTGAAATACCACTTGAAGTTTCAAATTGACTAGGGGAATTTGGAGATATTATCTCTGATAATGTTCCAGATGGATTTCCACTAGTAAGGCAAATCAGTCATCAGATAGATCTGATTCCAGGAGCTAGTTTTCCTAACAAGGCTACTCACAGGATGACTCCTACTGAAACAGAGGAGCTAAATAGACAGGTTCAAGAGCTATTGAGGAAGGGCTTGATTTGAGAGGGCCTGAGTCCATGTGCAGTACCTACAGTACTCGCACCAAAGAAAGATGGAGAGTGGAGGATGTGTACAGATTGTCGAGCTATAAATAGGATAACCATCAAGTACCAGTTTCCTTTTCCAAGGATGGATGATCTTATGGACTGCTTGAGTGGAGCTCAGTACTTCACAAAGATAGATTTGAAGAGTGGTTATCACCAGATACGGATTCGAGAAGGAGATGAGTGGAAAAAAGCCTTCAAGACTAAGGAGGGTCTTTATGAGTGGTTAGTCATGCCCTTTGGATTGACAAATGCCCCAAGCACCTTCATGTGGCTCATGAATGAGGTACTTAAGAAGTTCTTGGAAAAATTTGTTATTGTTTATTTGGATGATATTTTAATTTTCAGCAAGACTTTGGAAGAACATTTATTGCATATTCGTAGTGTCCTTGAAAGGCTAAGGGAAGAGAAACTGTTAATTAATCTGAAGAAGTGTATCTTTGCAAAAAGAGAGTTAGTCTATTTGGGGTTTGTTGTATTACCCGAAGGTCTCAAAATGGATCCAGAGAAGGTAAAAGCCATCTTGGAATGGCCTACTCCAAGGTCTACTACTGAGGTAAGATCATTTCATGGTCTTGTTAGTTTTTACAGGAAGTTTATTAAGAATTTAAGTGGCATATGTGCACCCCTAATTGATACAATAAGAGGGGATAGAAAGGAGTTCAAATGGACTGCAGCAGCTACGAGAAGTTTTGAATTGCTGAAGAAGAAGGTAATAGAACAACCTATGTTGGCACTTCCAGATTTTAGAAAGGTTTTCCAGGTGGATTGTGATGCCAATGGCAGCACTATTGGGGCTATATTAAGCCAAGAAGGTAAGCCTATTGCATATTTTAGTGAAAAATTGAATGATGCAAAGAAGAAATATTCTGTTTATGATCAAGAGTTCTATGCAATAGTTCAAGCCTTAAAGAAATGGAGGCATTATTTATTGCTAAAGGAATTTGTTTTGTATACTGATCATCAGGCATTACAGTACCTAAATAGCCAAGGTAAATTGAATCAGATGCATATGAAGTGGGTAGAGTTCTTGCAGAGCTATACATTTGTGTTGAAGCATAGAAGTGGAAAATCTAACAGGGTTGCAGATGCACTAAGTAGGAGACAGTTGTTGCTTATAGTAATGCAGGTTGAAGTAGTTGGGTTTGATGAACTCAAGAATTTGTACCCCGAGGATCCTGATTTTACCGAAGCATGGAAAGCTTGTAAAGAACCTGTTGCTGTAGATAGAACCAAGTGGTTAGACTATTTGATTCAGGATGGCATGTTGTTCAAGGGTAGTCAATTGTGCATTCCAAGGAGTTCCATGAGGGAAAATCTGATTAAGGAGAAACACAGTGGAGGGATGGCAGGACATTTTGGTCGAGATAAGACCATTGCCATTCTTAGAGAACATTATTTTTGGCCTCAAATTTCATAGGATGTGAAGAAGTTTGTATAGAGTTGCCAGGTTTGTCAAGTTGCCAATGGGTTTAGTCACAATACTGACCTATATCATCCATTGCCTGTTCCATCAAGGCCATGGGAGGACATAAGTATGGATTTTGTTCTTGGATTGCCAAGGACACAAAGGGGTAATGACTCAGTATTTGTGGTGGTTGATAGATTCTCCAAAATGGCACATTTCTTCCATGCCACAAAACTCATGATGCTGTCCATATTGCAGACTTGTTTTTCAAAGAGGTGGTAAGACTACATGGTCTTCCAAGGAGCATAGTTTCAGATAGAGATACTAAATTTGTGGGGTATTTCTGGAGGACATTGTGAAAAAATTTAAGAACCGACTTGAAATTTAGTTCCACGCATCACCCACAAATTGATGGCCAAACAGAAGTGGTAAATAGAAGTTTGGGCAATTTGCTAAGATGTTTAGTTGGGGATAAGCCCAAGGGATGGGATTTGATTCTACCACAAGCAGAGTTTGCTTACAATAACTCTATAAATAGGAGTACTGGAAAATCACCATTCCAAATAGGAGTTTGATTCTACCACAAGCAGAGTTTGCTTACAATAACTCTATAAATAGGAGTACATGGGAATAGCCCAAGGACTGCACCAGAATTGAGGAAGATAGAGCAAGGGGAGAGGACAAGTGCTGAAGCGGAATAATTTTCTGAACATATCAAGCATCTACATGAGGAGGTTCAGGCACACATTACCAAGATGAATCAAGAGTATAAAGCTAGGGCTGATCAAAGGAGAAGACATAAGGAATTCCAAGTAGGGGATCTAGTCATGATACACTTACGAAAAGAAAGATTTCCAGTCGGTACTTACAACAAGCTAAAAATGAAGAAATTTGGCCCCTGCAAAGTTTTGAAGAAACATGACTCAGGAAATGCATATGAGGTGGAGCTGCCAGATGGTATTCACATTTCTCCCATTTTCAACATTACAGATTTAACAGAGTATCATGATGATGGTGCAGATGAGGAGCTGGTGTTAGAGCCATGTCCAATTCTTGCTTCTAAGAAGGAGGAGATAGAAGACATTCTAGATCATCATGTGTGTAGGAGTACTAGAAACAAGCAGTATGAAGAGTATTTGGTCAAATGGAAAGGACGACCGATCGAGGACTCAACTTGGATTTCAGCAGCTGAAGTTTCCCATTTGGGATTTCCTCTACCATTCATAAAGTGACAGGGTCACTTTTCAATCTACCCTGGGTGTCTGATGCAGGAGCATCCAGAGGTATAAGGGCAATCCTATGTCACCCAAAAAAATATACTTAGACTTAGTTTTTGTTTCATGTGTTTTCATTTTTGGATACCCATTTGGGTCAAATAAAGGTTCCAACTCTCACAGTTCCACTATCAGTGTTCGTGTAAATCCTGAAAAAATAGGAGTATGTAATTGAGCCATCATTTTGGTGAACTAGGAGGTGTAAATTGGCCAAAAGAATGTAATTGTGATTTAGAGCATTCCAAAAAAAGAATCAGGTCAAAAGGCCCTGCGGTTTGAAAGTTATTGCAGTTTTTTGAGTTTTGGAGGCCTCCTAAGAATGCTTCAAAGTCAAATTAGGGGCATTAAATGACCTTGAAAAGGGCCAAAAAATGGGGGACGAGCGAAGCTCCTCATAAGGCTATAGAGCACTTCGAGAGCTTTTCGAAAATGTAAACGATTCATCAATCGGAGCTACGGTTCAAAAGTTATGCCTCTCAAAAGTTTGGTTACTGTTTCTGGATTCTTCTAGATTTGCGTCGACTTCTAACTTAGCTTCTGGAGACTTCTATTTGGTCGGTGTATGCCTACTAGCACCTTTTAGAATTTATTCCTAGTCCTTAACCCTCCAGGGTCTATTTAAGGAGATTCCTGGCATTGTAAAAGGTAGTTCGGAGTGGAGTTTGAGAGGAGGTACTGAAAGGAGAAATTATCTCCACATTTATGCTATTGTAAGCCCTTAGGGCATGTTTTGAAGTTTATTTTCTCTTGACTGAATGTACTAGCTTATTTTTCAGTTAATACAATTTTCCTTTTCTGTTGTGTCCATTCTGTTCTTGGGTTGTGTCCCCATCAGCAGGGTAGCATATGGAGGGGGCTTCTATCTCACAGCCTAGTGATCATTGTACCCAAAGGGTTGGTGAAAGAAGTTTTAATCAAGTGATAACTAAATAACACACTGGGTGGTAATAAAACTTAAGATAATAATTTGTGCTAGATCCTTTCCATTGAGGGAGTTGAATCTGCATGTTTCGAGCTTGGGTTTGTCAATGCCAAGCGACTCTCCATGATGTCAGCCCCTACTTAGTAGCCCATTAAGTGTTTGATAAGGACCTACAATTTATGCATTATCTATGATCTTGGTTTCAGTCATCATACTATTTGGCATGTGTGTTAGCCATGGATGTTGTGCTTTATGTGTGTTTGTGGTTAGATCATTATCTCCATCAGCACGGTGGGAGTGGACCTATGGGTTCCATGTGGTTGGGAGGTGTAGCTACCTATACCACTGCTAGGGATCGATGTACATAGATGGTATTTTATCCTAGTGTGACTGTTGCTAGATGTTTTCACTTGGTGCTTCAGGTTCCAGAGTATGCTTTCACTAGAATGCTTGTATATTATGTTTAGATGATGTTAGTTATTGACACATTTCCTTATTAAGATGATTAGCATATGATAGGTGATGCTATCTGTTTTGTAGGGGTATCTTATGCTTTACTTTTAGCATGTTAGATTTCCATATGTTTATATTGTAGCATGTTTTAGTAGTGATGTCCTTTATGATAGTACTAATGATCTGATCGGTAGCTTGAGATGTTATGCGCGGGGGATGGCTAGGGCCCATGATGGTCTTATGATGCTATTATGGTTGGGAGGAACCACAAACTTAAGTTGGTTGTTCTGTTCATTGTGATGTTATTTCAGTTATTGCAATTTTGTTTTAGTACACTGCGATGTTTCCTTTTGTATTCTCGCTTCACTGGTTGTTAGTTGGTTAGATTGTGTTTCAGTCTCTTAGTATTGTGTTCGAGTGTTTTTGCCTCAAATTGTGGATTAAGTACTCCCCGACGTGGAGGTTCTGAACTCTGTGTGACTCTTTAATTTTTCCTTAGATTTTGTTTCTTGCTTTCCCGAGAAACCATGTGTCAACATGGGGCAATACAATATAGTGTCGCACACCCAATAGAGATTTATCATGCAATCCTTGATTGTATTACATGTCTGTTAGAGAGATGTTGTGTGATACTTTCCAATATTGCACCCCCTTTAAAGAAGTGTCATACGATACTCGTAAAGTATCACACGTCCATTAGAGGAGTGTCCCCAAAACCCTGTAAGTGTTGCCCTCCTTCTTGAGAAAAGTCGTATGATACTAGAAAGTATTGCATAGGGTTGTATTAAAGTATCGCCTGGTACTTGCAAAAACCTATTCGAGTAGAAAACAAGCACTTTTTAGTTTGAACCGAACTTTTCAGGAAGTGCTTTGGCTACCCTCTTCGATGCTCTTCAATCCTTTGGTTTCGTATTTTGAATTCTAATGTTTTGATTCAAATTCAGTTTTGTGTCTTCCATTGTTAGCCATTTTGGTTAGTAGTGGTGTTTGGAGATCTGTTGCTATCGGGATGTTTGGTTAGTTTTTCTTTGCGATCTTTGTGATCCTCATATGTTGTATGCCATGTGCTATCATACTTGTTTTAAAAAAATCCTTGGCTTATATTTATCCTTGTTTCCAAGGATCTTCGGGCGGGGCATTACAATAGAAGCACAAAAAACATGACATATGAAGAAAAATTGGTCAAATGGAAAGGAAGACCTATTGATTCATCATGGCTATCAAGGGAGAACAATAATCATATATATTTTTCTTCTGAACACCTAAGATGTGACTAGGTCACTTCTCAAATTACCTTAGGTGTTTGATGCAAGAGCATCTAGGGTGTAAGGGCAATCTTGCATCACCCAAAAATATTTCTGGTTTTTCTTTTTTATAAGGGCTATCTCAATGTAGAGTTTCTATTTCTATAAGCTTACTATTTTTAATAAGTTGGATATTGGAGCTCAGAATGTTTTGATTTTGTTTTGGAGGTTCACTTCAGACTTTAGAGATGCTGAAAAGGGGTCAAAACCTTGACTTGTTGAAAAAGTGTGATAGAATATTTCATTTAAGAAACTTTGTTTGTATGATTATAATATTTAAATTATTTATTATTAATATAATACACATTATTGAAGGAAGAAAATTTCATCCAAATGTCCAAATGTTTTAGGTAATGATAGTACTTAGCAACACATATCTATGCAAGATTGTAGATCTATACATAGATATGTGCCTTCTATAAGGATATACATTTTCACACTTGGCTACATGGACATATTATGTTGGGTTAGCCTTTGTAATCTTGTAGACTTTAACTAGATTTTAATTTATTTTCTTTTCAATTCAGAATACAAATTATTTACATATATTTTCTTATAAGATTTTTATTTTGAAAATAACAATTGTTGTGATGATCTCCATGTAAGGCATGCAAGGAGTGTTGAGAGTTATAGAGCAGACCATGCAGGAAAATATATAAGTACTTCTACTTAGAATCTAATGATATGCAAAGCAAATTATAAAATGAAGTTAACAAGATTAGAAGTTCCTGAAATATTTCTTTTCAGCTCTTGCTTATTGATATACAACATTTGAGTCTTTAAAACACCCCGACCTTGTGTCACGATGCTCATTAATTTATAAAATATTATTCATTGACTTCAAACAAATAATGCCAAATCAATACTTGAATAGGCCTGCAAACATGACTTTATCCCTGTACTGGACTTCAGGAAACCATTCAATGAAATTAAATAAGGTAGTTCATGCCTTTGAAGTATTCTGAGAAAATTTAAGTAATGGAGCATTCTAATTTGGCACTTCTTCACTTAAGTTTTTTTACAGTATCTTATTGTTGGTAAACAGATTTGTCACAGAAGAATTGCCCAACGGAGTGTGTGGCAAACCGTTCACAACAGTTGGATAGGCCCTTGGTATGCGGCCTTCCTCTGCGTTTAGAGGAGCAACTCCCTTGTATGATGTACTTTTTAAAAGATTTTCAAATAAAGATTTAAAACTTCAAAGTTCAAGAGAAAGTCATCCAAGACGAATGCACCACACGCCCTCACGACCTTCTTTAGTAAACAGGATTGATAACAAGGATGATCAAGGACTACGCTTGAAAGCAACTAGTATTATCAAGAACATTTATTAACATTCATAAAAACTCGCATAATACCATGAGAATGTCTACTAAAATGCATAACAATTTTGATTTTAAAATAAGAAACCCAAAATACATCTCATTTTGTTTCCTTGCACCAAGAAAGAAATAGAGATTTTTCAATTTCAGAGATAAAAAGTGTACATACTTTCCAAAATTTATCCCTCAATCAAAATTTCAGCATAGTGTTCCCTTATTTTTAAAACCAAAAAGTCCCTTTACAAAGCCAATAGGTGTCCTTATATAGACATAGAGGTTAATAACTACCTCTTCGTGGTTAATAACCACCTCCAAAATACGCAATTTTGGAAGGTTAATTAACCTCAAGAAAATTAACCTATACGAGGAAACTTGCAAAAACAAAACTTTTAGCTAGAGTTCCTAAAGATGTTTGCATATGCAATCATTGATTCTTCTAGCTACTAACTCTATCTACCTGGACACAATTGATCTATCTCGGAAAGCCCTGTAAGCATCTAGGATGATCATCATTGATTCATAGTTCGGAATGAACACATTTACCATCCTGAGTTTGGCTGTGAAGTATCTGTCTTGAATTTTTTCTGACTCCTGTCGATAGGTTGAAATGTTACAATCTCCCAGTGTGACTGCAACCAGGCTAAGCTTCATCATAGTTTCAGTATTCGATACACGGTTCTCTATTTTTGAATGAATCTGAACACTGAAGGAATCAAGGAGAAATTGACAATCAACATTCTGAAGATCACTTATTGGCACTCCACCTGTGATAGTAGAGATTAATTCATACGTACTTTTTGTTTTCAGTTGCTCCAAAGAAGCTATTAGCTTTTCAAACTCGGTGATCCCTTTGCTAATGTTTACCACCTTCCAACCAACACTTTTACTCCAGATGCATGTTTGGTTGTCACTTAGATCAGCAATAATTTTCTCAAGAAGTAGGGTGCTTGTATCTAACTTGGCCATTTCTTTTAATTCATCAGCTACTTTTTGCCAGTTGGATTTATGTTCCTTGCTATTTTCCAGCTCCTTAGAAATTTCCTGTATCTGCGTGATGGCTTTCCCATATATCTCTTTCACTCTAGTTATAAGTTTTGAAGCATCTTCTATCATCCTGTTTATCCAAGCCTCGATCATCATACTATGTGACTTTTTTTGGTTGATTCTTTGAACAACAATATGATCTAAAATACCATCAAGACCTGTTAGAACTGGCGGAGTGACCACGGCTTGGGCATTAGAAGGATTTCTGATTGAATTAATATAGGCTATCATCATCTAAACTTTTTCTTTGAGTTGCTCTTTGGCTCTTTTCTCTTCCTTCGCCCTTTGCAACATTTGAGTGGCAATCAGTTCAAAATTTTGAAACTCTCTTTGTGCATTAGAAGGACCAAGGTCAACCTTTTCTAGAATGAAATCTGATTCAGATGCTTCATCAACATTCTTTTCGATTATAGGCTTGGCTAATTCCAAACACAAATTGCCTGAAGTTTTATCAATAGCTAACCTAGACATCACCTTGGTCTTTTTCACCTTAGGAGGCTTCTGAAGAATACTAGAGATCATATCAAATGGAGGTGGGACCATTTGAACAACTTTCTTCCTCTTCTGAAGACTATCCTGCAACCACGCATGTGTAATTTTTGAAGCTTGTACGTCACCTGTTACATTTTCAGCAACCATCATTAAGTCTTCTGAATTAGATAATGGGTCATCTAACTGTGTGATGTCTATTATGGGCATATCAGGAGGAGAAAGACTCAAGTGAGGAATATCTACATCACGAGGGGATGTAACAGGAACATGTGATTCAACAATTTGAGGACTTCTTTGGTCTTTTTCATTCTTTCTACCTTTCATTCTTGTCCTTTTTCTTTTGACTGTAAACTTATCTGGTTGATTCAAATCTTCATCTCGATCTTGAGCACCTGTATCCAGTTGTTGTATCTTCTCACTAGAAGTTTCCTCTGTCGCCATTCAAGACGATTCCCCTATATTATTTCTCCTCTCTTTATTTTGAGATTCACCAGTTGCTTTTTCGGCTTTGACTTTACTGATCCTGTCTCTTGTTCTTTTAAGGACATAGGAAGCTTTTTAAATCAGGAATTGACCAATCAATAGGAGGGAGCTCTAGCAATTCAATTATCTCATAATAGTAAGGATCGACCAAAGAAACTTCATCGTCATCTACACCTGTCACATCAATGTCCAACTTGAAGTCTATTACTTGTCATACTGTAAGCCGCATCCAATCCCTCTTCCTGACTTCGAAATCATTTTCACAATCCTCCCAAAAGTCTTCTAGAGCCGGGAAGTGACCAAGACTGGGATTTAACTTTAATTTATTCACTGCATAGCCCTTACTGTCATAAGGGAAACACATCGCGTAGGGATGCAAATTTATTGTGGCAATAGATCTTTCAATATTCCTGGCATCTGATGCAGTATCACAACTATAATATTCAATGCCAATAGGAAAAGCTATTTCATCTATCCTCCTGTTCCTGCAAAGTTTATTGATTTGACTAATTTGCTTGCACATTTCAATTAAGACTAGTTTATCATCAACAAATCTAGGTAACATCAGCAGACATCCATCATAGGTAGCTAGCCTGATATAAGTGAACTTTGGGAATTATATAAAAACACTTCCATATTTTCGTACTTTCATCGCTGCTTCTGGTGAAATCCTGAGTCCAATGTTCCCCTGAATTTCCCTTACAGTTAGCATGGTGAACGCATCATTCCACTCTTCTGAAATGGTGTAGGCTATTATCATACTGAATTTGAGGAAGATGATTATAAATGATGGTTTTGTCATCATAAACGCCTTGCCGGTTAAGTCCTGGCCAACTTTTAGTGCTTGCAATAGCATAGAAAAGGTATGAAGTCATATAAAAGTAGTCATTTTTTTGAAGTCCCATGAGCTGTCTATGCAATGAGTCGCTGATAATTTCAGCCCAATAAATGTATTGTTTTCCTTCACAGACCATATTAATGAATAGAAACATCCAACCTTCGAACTCGTGTGAATCTCGAAGACCAACGATCTTGCTCAACAAAGTTACCATGTTCGCCACATCTTCTTTCAGTGATGATCTGTGAATGGATTTGCCTAATTGAGATTTTCCTCTTCTTGGTTGGAAGAACCACGATCTTGCCACAATATTTAAACATTGGGTTTGATTGGCAGAAAAATATTCCTTGGCAGTTCTCAGGTTAATGCTGACATATTGCATCATAGTGGGCAATCAAAAAATGATAGCAATAGAGGCAGGGTCTAGACGGACAATTGCTTCATTGTTCGATGAAAGAACTTCTCTAGTGTTGGGATGATAAGCCTTCATGCACTCCAACACTAATTCTAGGCATTGTACAGAAATGGGATGTTCGCCTGCTTGAGCCAAGCCACTTTCCAATATCTTTCCAGCTAATGGAGTCTTTTCTTCATTTACAAGAGATGACCAGAAGTCTTGAAGGTAGACACTTCCTAAAATGGTATCTCCGATATCTAGAAGCATACTTCTTAAAATAGGAGCATAATCCGGCCTTTGATACTTGTACTTCATGGTTTGGTTTCCAATCTTTCTTTCAAATATGGTGGATGTCTTCAACCCCGCACTGCACTCTTTATTTCTGACTTCGAAGTAACAAATCAACCACCCAACCAAAAATATCTATCAGCATTACAGTGGACTGAAAATTACCATGTTTGTAACAGACATTCATAAGAATTTGATCTTGCCCAGACTATGATTCACTCATAAATCTGCATGATATTAATAATTCTCCAGCTCATCTGCAGATTGTTGATTGCCTAAGAAAGTAAGGATGCCTCTGAATTGGAAATGAATTAAGGAGTGAAGCTTTAATAGCTACAGGTCAAGAATGGATATTTCATTTTGTCGAACATTTTCCAAGCACTCTATATCTTCTGTTTGTGCCCACCACCTTTTTTAATTTTGGCATTATGTCAAACAAGTCAGGGATGATCTCAGGTGCTGCTTACATCCTCTGCAACTTGTTCATGGATCTGGAAATGAGCAATTAAAATTTTCAAACTATCTCTACCCCGCCAGCTCAAGGGTAACAATGCAATTTGGCAAAACTGACAAATGGATCAACAACAATTGTTTCCTGAAATAATTTGAATAATCACCTTTTATCTATAATGAGATTGTGTCAACGAAGGACGCAAACATCTTCCATCTCTCATGTACGGAGACAATAGGAAATCTTTGATAAGGAACGATTAAATATCGTGTTGATCAAAAGCATCATTTAAAGCCAAAGCCTGTCAAACTGTATTATCAATCTTCTTTCGATTCACAATCTGGAATGTGGGAGCAAAACTACGAATTTCAGAATGTTATGATCATGGTGACGCCTTTTATAAAGTTGGTGAGTTGATTATGTATTGAGCAGTATTAATGGTTCTACCTTTTGCGCGGAAGGTTTGTTCTCTGAGTTTCGCAGCAATAAATGCATATGGCATTTTACGCGACCCACATAATCTCATCACTCTGCGCAGATTCTACTCAGAAAAGCCTCGCTGTCACAAGATATGCTACCTCTTTGAAACGCCTTGACCAAACTTTATGTCATGATTCGACTTTATACCATCTGACTTGCCAAATTGTGAAACGTCTTGTTGCTGTAACAGGAAAAATAACCGCAGGTTGAAACTGATTCTAATGAAGCCGAATCATGAGCCAACAACGTATTGCGTGAGGTGGCGCACTATTATGTCTCTTTTTTTAAAAAAAAACGTTGCTTTTCGCATAGAGAAGTGGCTCATCTTTCTCCATATTTGTGACTGTTATGTTCAATGCTGTTTGTCCCTCACCAATTCCTGTCAAATATTTGCGTTGCATTCATTACAGATAGCTGAAGAGCGTTTATTCCCTTATGATCTATCAATTCTATACAATCTTCGCTGTATTCTAATATCATTTCACCATTTCTAGATTCCCTCTGACTCTTTATGGACGAATTTCAAACAAGTTAATAACCGCCTTATAGAAGTTAGGAAAAACGTGATTTTGGTAGCTCTCATTAACCTTTTTGAGAGGTTAATGGTTAGGAAAAACGTGTTTTTGGGTGTTAACATTAACCTTTTGTGAGGTTAAGAAAAATGTATTTTTGAACGTTATCATTAACCTATTGGGAGGTTAGGAAAAACACGTTTTGGGTGGTGATCATTAACCTTTAATAACTTGGGGCTCAGGAGTCGGATTTCAGCGATTCCAAGTGCTGTGCGGAGCTGCCAACGAGCAGGAGACATGGAGGCTTAAAGACTCACAAAATTCAAAGATAAAATGGCCAATTTAAGGCTTAAAACCAGGCAAGTTTTAAATGTTAACCATGGCTCATAAAATCGAAACAAATTTTATAGTCGGGCAACACTTATTTAGGAAATATTCTACTTACAAGTAAGAATTCAGAATCACATCATTATGTCACATCGGTATATTGTTTTTTGGTAAAGAGCTCCAAAAGAGTGAGACCTATTAGGTATTATATAAAAGGTAGACCCATTCTTGTATAGCTTATATATATAATTGAATTGATTATTTTTTAAAATTGAGGGATACCTTCTATTGAATTATGATGGCTAGCTTCAAACAGCACGTATTGGAAAACAAATTCAGCTTAGAAAAAAATAATCAACTATAACTTTTTAGTACTTTTAGTTTAAAAATCAATTATCATTATATAATATTTAAGTCAACCCAATTATAAATAATCATTATTAAAAAAAAATTAAATATTAAATAACAAATATTAATATTAAATCAACAATTATGGTCACAAGAATTGGTAGAGTAAGCTACAATGTAGATGAATGTAGTGAAGATTCTAGACCTAATTACACACTTCAGATCTAGAACTAAAAACACTTGAAATTTAGAACTTGTTTAAATGTTCAAATGAAATGTGAACTTAAAATGCACTTGCCTTTGAACTTGAGGTCATTCAGCACAGCTGGGATTAAAAAGGACTCGTGGGTCCATAGAGGGAATGAACAGAGGAAAGATATGAATCTCAGTTAATAGACGTGGGGTCTATGAACAGTAATACATGAATTAAAGATAGCAGGCATGATATCTGATGTATAACAGCCCCCACCCCTCACATGACTGACTGAATGATTAGAAAATACAAAGGAAGTATGGGTTAAAATGGGCCCAAAACATGCTGTTTATGTAGAATCTTTGACGTTGGGGATAACTTTGTTGCATTGAATATAACGCATTAAGCATTGTCATTCACACTGAATTTGGCCCCATATTTTTTAACTTTGCCAGTAAGTACTGAGCTCACAAAGATGAAAGGGAATAGTGTTTGGACAGAAATTGATATCAGGCAGATTAAAGGGGAACTTACCACTTATTCTTCAATTATTATTATTTGCTTTTATTTAGTTTAATAGTTATAAACAGTTAAGTCTTATACAAGTACAAATAATTTAAGATTTGTGGTAGATGTATAAGAAGAGGACAGAATATCGAGCATTCTAATTATGTTCTCATAATCTTGAATTTATTTCAAATCACTCTTTAATTTTTTAAACAGCTTACTTAATCAGTTTTCTTTTTATAGGATTCTTGATTCACACCATTAAATATGATAACATATTTGTATACTTTTTTTTTTTTTTGTTAATGTGTGTAAAATAATTCTTCAAAAATGACAACAATGGTTGCAAAAGTGAGACCTATACTTGTGCAGCTGATGTGACATTGCATGATGGGTTGCTTTTTAGAATCTTGAGATAGATTAGTCATTATCAGCAATAACAATTCTAAAAGATATTGTACATTAAATCAAAAAATGTAGGCATTAAATCAAAATTGCTATCACAACTACAACTATTCATGCAATGTTGTGAAAAATGTTAGACATTAAATCAAGAAATGTAGGTAGTAACTAAAGAGTATTATTACAGCTACAACTATAAGTACAATATTAAGAAAAATATTAACAATAAATTAGCTTCTATCACAATCACAATTATTAATACACAGTATACAAAATATTGAACATTCAAATACAAAAATGTAGAATAAATTAATAACTATTATTAAATCAACAACCAATTAGAAGTTGTCCCTTTTCTTATTTTTCATAATTTTATACTTGCATGATGAAATTCATAGATGATAGATAAAAAATTGAATATTGTTTAAAGTTGCTTTCAAAGTTAGAAACTAATTAACATTTTCAATAACTATTTTGGTTTATATTAGTGTATGGTATTATTTTTCATGAGGCTTAAGCCAAACTTTATTATTATGTATTATTTTATTAAGCACATAGATTCAAACCCAAGACGTCTTTGATAAGAAGCTCACAATTTACTGTTGTATTGTAGGCCTATAATTTAAATTAAATTTATTAAATAAATATTTTATTTTATTATAATAATTTTAAAAATATTTTATTTTATTATAATATTTTTTTCTAAAAGTTTTAATAGATTATTTTATAAATAACTTGATATATAATATATTAAAGTAGAATGATCTAAATAATTTTTTAGATGTAGTATAATTAATATTTTAAGTTAAAATACAATTTATAATATTTTTTCATTATTTAATTATAGAAATAAAATATAATAAATTATTTAAACTAAATTAAAATATTAAAATATTATACTTAAATATTAATTTCTTATAAGTAAATGTAATAAATAAATAAATAAATAAATAAATAAATTTATATATATATATATATATATATATATATATATATATATATATATATATATATATATATATATAATAAGACACGATATATATTTATTAAATTAAAATTAAAATTATATTCCAATTAATTACTAAATTTTCATATAGTATTACTTCTACTTAGTTTTTACTATAAAGGCAAAGTTACTATGTGACACTTGTTTGATTATTAAAGGAGTGACTAATACTAATTTTTAGTTATAGGGTTTGTTTTATTTATGAATCATATGAAGTGTAGTTTATAAATAACAAATATAAATTGGGTTAAAAGTATATGAAGTGGGTTAAGTTTTTTTAACATACTTATTTGTTAAAAAAAAAAGAGAGAGTTTATGAGTTCAATTTTTTCTAGTTTATAAAAATTATTTATTTGATTTTCAATGTAAGAGTAATAGATCAAATATGATGGATAATGTAGAAGATGCCTTTTGTATGAGATAAAAATAGAGATTGTTGATTTTGATTTCATGAAAGTGGTGCATAAAGATAATTTAGAAAATGAGGAAGCTTGGACAATATTCAAGAGTGCAATTAATGTGTAGAACTTTGTAATAGATTATTTCATTTAAGGAAGTTTTTTTTGTGTTGATTCTCTAACTTGAGTTTAATATATCTTAATGATTTATGAATTTCAATGATTAGAAAGGCATTTTGAGGATGAAAAATGGACTAGAGAAATACTCTTCAAATCTAGAGGTAGCTCATAACACATTTGATTCTATACAAGTAAAATAGGCCTATAACAATCTACAACAAATATAATATTCATACTAATTAGACAACATTAATAAGATGTTTTTTGTTACATAAGATGAGATTATGGGTTGTTAGATTTTGATTCATGAAGAGTTGTATAAAGATGAGATTAGAGCTTGTTGCATTTTAATTCATGAAATAATTGTATAAAGATGATTTAAATTTTTAGGAAGCTTAGATAATATGAAAGAACTCAATTGATATGGACATAACTGTGTGATTAAAGTATTAAATTTTTGTGTGTGTTAGTTTTCTCACTTGAATTCAATAACTCTTAGCTCAACTCAAGCTTAACAAATAATAATAATTATTCTTGGCTTCAACTCATTACCTATAAAGAAAATAATGTACACCAAATTTTTACCAATTAGACATTCTGGTAGCTCCTCTCTCTCTCTCTCTCTCTCTCTCTCACACACACACACACACACACACACACACACACACACACACACACACACACACACACACACACACACACACACACACACACACACACACACACACACACACACACACACACACACACACACACACACACACATGCACACACGCACACACATGCACATGCGCACACACACACACACACACATGCACACACGCACGCACACGCGCACGCGCTCACACACACACACACACACCTGCACCTGCACGCATACACACACACATGCATAGGCACATGCACACACATGCGTGCGCACACACACACGTACACGCACATGCAGACACACACGCACACACGCACACACACACACAATAAATTATCCATCATTTATCATTCTTTGTATGCAAGTTTGGATGAGAAGAATTTCTTTATCTAGTTAGTGCTTGTGTCATCAAACATTTCTGCCAATGTGTCTCAGTATCAATTTGCCCGATGATTTAAAATGGAAGCATGACCTTGCAGTGGTTTATTTTGCTTCATAATAACATGAACATGCAAAAGTAGTCTACAAATAAAGTTCTCCATAATAGTAGCTTTGCTAACACTATATATCTCCCTTTCTTTCTAGATTTTTTAATCAAACTCCTTAAAGATAGACTAGATAGAACAATGAATATATAGAAGATTTGGCAAAAAACTAAAAATAAATATTCTACCCTTTTTGAAGTTGTAATCATTTTTAAGAATAAAAAATAAAACAAAGGAAATAACAATGTAAACTTGACATTCTTTCATAAAAGTCATCAAAAAATGTGTATCATGGAAATGAATCAAACAAAATAATTAAATCCTTTACATTTTCTAAATACAAATAATCTACAACATAGGTATCATTTCCTTATAAACCCAACACCTCTAAATGAAGGAACTCATCCTTGTTGGCAAGTGATATGAGAAAGACTCTTGTAAGTGTTAAAAATGAAGCATAACTGAAAACATTTGACATAGATTTGTTAATGAAGATTTCAATAATGACTTTTGTCAAGGAAAAAGATATATTAAAGAGAAAGACTGAGAAAAAGGACAATTTGTTAAATAGAGCACTAGATATTTTGAACAAGATATTGCCTATATCTTTCAAATTTCAAAGAAATGAGGTTGTGGAAAATATAGATAGAGTTTTAGACGAGTTTGATAATCACTTTCAATCTTTGGAGTAGGAAGTTGGTGTTGGAATATTTAGGTGGAAGGGTGAGATGTTGAGAGGAGGGGGGGAGGGTGAATTAGTATCTCTAAAAATTTTAGCCATCAAATCATTTTCAACCAGTAAACATTATTATTTACTTTTCATGCTTATACCATAATAACTGACTACTGAATAAAAAAAAAAAAATTAACAAATATGATAAAAAAACATCACATGAGAAATCAACACATTCGACACAAAGAATTTGGTCATGTAGAAACCCTTGGTTAGAAGGAAAATTAAGGTGGAGATGGCACCCACAAATCCTTTACTACTACAACAATAAGGTTTCTTGTTGGGGCATACAAAGATGTTACTTCTGGTGACTTACCCTATTAGGAATAATACAATAGGACTTGCTAAAGTTCACCTTGTTAAAGGATTTAGCAACACTCTTCATGTGTGCACTTGGTTAGGAGATTTTATAATAAGATGGTTAAGTCCACTCTATTAGGAGATTTTCTTTTACAATGGTAAGAGAATAATAGTAAGGTGAAATGATATAATGAAACTTACTTTTCATGTTTAGATCCAATCTACTCTATACTGATATATCACCTCCCTATGATAGATCTCATCCAATATGTCCTTATTTAATACTCGGTAGCTGTACTATGCCTTACCTTCATCATCAGGTTGACCTTGAAGGCAATCTAGTATTTTTAGTTAGTGCAAAACACTTAGTCATTTACTAGAAAGAGTTGGTTGGTCAATACCAACTATCATGGGGCTGAATTTTATGCTTATGCCCAGGTTAAGCCTTCTCCTTGAGAATCTCCAAACCTCGCGCGGCACTGGCGATCCCTACTTTTGATCCACCATAAGATGCAACCATTTTTGTTCACCCAGACTACGCCTCCCCTTTCTTCATCAAGTGCCTCCACACCTGACTACCTAAACATACACTCTTGCAGAATAGAAGCACATGCCAAACCATCCCTACTCCTGGTTCTCTTCCTTAAGTGCTCCACGCACGCATCCTCGAGCTACAAGCTCTACTCCTGTTCAACCTCCACGCTGAACCCCTACTCAACCCTTGTGATATCTTCACCCAGTCTTAGTCCCCCATAAGACCACCCCGCTCTGACATCTACTATATGTGATCTCACTCCCCAAGCCTCTTGATCACCTCTTGATCCTCTATGATCACTTTTCCACTCTTGGAATGCACCAAGCTCCTAGAGCTCCCCTTGTTCAACTTTGCTGACTCACTGAGCCCCACGCTACACCACTGCAACCTTGCATCGAGAACCACCTAGACTCCCTTGCTGAACACTGCATCCACACTAGCTGACTTAGACCCCATGAGTACTCCCTAGCTCATACGCATCCTTCTCAAGAACACTTGACACCATCTTGGCCCCTCTCTGAACCTTCTAGCTCAATACGCATACACCCAGTGTATACTCGACACATCCACGATACCTCTCTGAACTTCCTGGCTCATACACACACCTCCACGACATACTCGACACCCTTATGGAACCTCTCTGAACTTCCTAGAGTCCTCCAGTCCAACTCCTCATGCTATCCTAACATGACCATGTCTCCATAACATTCCACCTCTTATTGGTCTCCCTAGCTCCCCACGGAACCACTGAAGCCCAACCCTTGTTCCCCATGGAACAACTTGACTACTAGAGCCAACCCTGGATCTTCACTTTGAGTCCCGACTGCTTCAACCCCAAGTCTATGTCTGCATACCTTGTTGGTGGCCCTCTTGCTCTCGTACACCCAGTGCACTCAAACCAACCCTTCTCATGCATCCACACAATCGCTTAACCCCTTCCAGATTCACTTTGCATTGCACAACCTACTTGAGTTCCACACCCTGTCTCCATGATCCACCAACCCTGTTGAACGCTGGCTGTCAAGGCCAACTCGACTTGCACCTCTGAACCACTTCAACACCCTGGCTCCATGATCCCCCAACCCTGTTGGACGCTGGCTATCAAGGCCAACTCAGCTACCACTCCATAGCTTCACCTTAGAACCACTTCAACACCATAGCTCCACAATCCACCCAACCCAGTTGGACGCTAGACTTCTCAAGCCAACTCGGTTACCACTCTCTAGCTTCACCTCTGAATCGCTTCACCCATCTGTGTCACCCGTTTCACTCATGCACCACAAACCTAGCCTTCCAGCATGACTCACCTCTTTGAGCCATACCCAAAGACTACCTCTTTCGATACTTGATACAAATCTGCGTCATGACTCTGCTCACCATGAACCTACCCTAGAACACTACATCCCATTTGCCATGGCCATTGAGATCCAATCTCAATGCAAACCCACTCAACCAAGCACCCTGGATGTGCACTCAGTGCCACACCCAATCATCACACCAAACCTCACCTATTTTTAGAATGGCGGAGCTACTCTGCTTCACTCCTAATGACTATGCGTCACCTCTATCTCATCTTGAGACTAGAGGGAGAGACTACTCTACTTCTTCTCTCTTGAGGGAGGTCGACTTCTCCAAGTCACCCAATATGCACACCGACACTACCCTTCGCGGATACACCTCAGCTCAGCTCCAAGCCTCGCCTACACCATAACTATGCTAGAGGGAACATCTCGTAGCACAGACCCAAGATCACACCTTGACCCAGATCAAACACTGTGCCTACACCACAATTATGTTGGAGGGAAACAACTCACAATACAGCCCCAAGCATACACCTCAAATCATGTCTAGGACAAGATGCTACACCGCAACCATGTCTGCCCAGCACACGACATAGTCCCATTTACACCTCGGCTAGACCCATGTCTGCCTACACCACACCTGTGTGCACCCAACTTTGTAGCACAGGACCATTTGGCCTCTCAGTCTCATATCGTGAATCACCAGCCCCTTACATCCTCCCCCACCTAAAAACAGGCGACGTCCTCGACGCCGACACCACTGTCGTAACCTATCACATGGATCTACAGATGTCTTGTATAACATACACTGGCTGTTGTCATCACCTTATATCACCAGTGCACACCTTCTGTTTCAACAACATACTTGGTGTTTGTCAGCATCCCCGACATTGACCCACTTGCATGAAACCACTTCCATGTCTAACTTCCACTGAGTTGGTCATCCCTGATGACACCCCTGAGAACTCTGCACTGCTGCTTCATCTCCACTCGGTCCTGTCTTCCACCTTCAATTGCCCAAGACTCCATTCTTAACATCCACTGAAAGACACACTTGCCATCCCTCCGATGCACAAGTCACCCTGCTTTCCCAAGCTTCACACGGTCAACCTTTGGCCTCTTGACTCTTGCTGTGCCACTCTGATTGCTTGCTGAAGAACCTTCTGGCGTGCCCTGCACCCAACTCGTCCACACACACTGCAAATCAACTCGACCACCAGCACTTGTCTATCGATCCACTTCCAGACCCTTTGTGCTACACCTAGTACTTGCACAACCTTCCTCAGATCACAACCCAAATCTCTTCAAGCCACAATCCTACACCAAACTGCACTCGACAGCTCCCAAATCCACTTTCCTAAGTCATCACCTTCAACATTGGCTTTGTAACCGGTCTTCCACTGTGCCATTCTACCTGAATGTTGGCCAACCCTCGGCATGCCTTGCATCCACTCGTCCCCAACACATCAACTCAAAAATCAACCACATCCAACCACCAATACACTTCCAAAACTTAGTGACTTCCTAGTACTCGTTTCTTCTCCTCGAACCCACCTTCGGTAAGTTCTACACCACACTGCTCTCGCAGCCCAATCCATTTTTCTGCTTGGATGATGCACTTCACATCAACCTACACCTCACGATTGCACATCGCCCAACTCCACTGACCCATGACACCGCCGCCTAGATCGCCACCGTGACTTCCAAGCCTGCCTGTCACACCATCAATACTACTCCTCGGACTTCCACTGCATGAAATCCTACACCTCACCATCTTAAATGGTCCCAAATTTTTAACATCAACAGAATTACCTTGTGCAAGCCCACACTTCACCTCGGATCTACAATAAAGAGACCCTACACCTCACTGCTTCCTTGCAGCCCACACTGATCTACACCATGTAGCAGCTCGATTTCACCTCGGATAATGTCCACACACCATCCTACACCACACTAAGACTGACTAAACAAGCCACCCTACAACCCAACTTCCATACTCCTCGAAATTGCCTCTCCAACTCCTACACCTCACTACGCCTTGTAGCCCATCACTGTTGTTAAGCTGGTCTTAAAATGTCCCTAACACTTCCATCTTCACTCAAGTTGCACTCCAATGAACTCACAACACCATGTTGCACTACGTCCATCTTCCTGCATTATGGCCTTGTGACCCCATGCCACATCTTGACCCACGCCAAGTTCCACTGCTGAACCTAGTTCCAACAATGTCGATATCAACTCTCCACAAGCTGCATATCAGTTTGACCATCTCTATAACTTGATGCCAATTCCATGAGTCAATGAAAACCCAAGCCAATCTGCCAAAGATCAACACTCCACTGCCTACTCCCACACGAGCAATAAAAAACTGAAGCAACACTTCAACCAGATCACGCACAATATCATCTCCTCACCAAGAATTGGGGTAACACAAAGCACAATCACTCCAAGATTCATGCACAGACTCTAACCATGCTTAGAGCGATTAGATCTGATACCAACTGTCACGGGGTTGGATTTTATGCTTATGCCCAGGTTAAGCCTTCTCCTTGAGAATCTCCAAACCTCGCGCGGCACTGGTGATCCCTACTTCTGATCCAGGCCGAGGTGTGATCTTGGGGTTGTGCTACGAGATGTTCCCTCTAGCATAGTTGTGGTGTAGGTGAGGCTTGGAGCCGAGCTGAGGTGTATCCGCGGAGGGTAGTGCCAGTGTGCATGATGGGTGACTTGGAGAAGTCGACCTCCCTCAAGAGAGACGAAGTAGAGTAGCCTCTCCCTCTAGTCTCAAGATGAGATAGAGGTGACACATAGTCATTAGGAGTGAAGCAGAGTAGCTCTGCCAATCTAAAAATAGGTGAGGTTTGGTGTGATGATTGGGTGATGTGTCAGGATTTGGGTGTGGCACCGAGTGCACATCTAGGGTGCTTGGTTGAGTGGGTTTGCATTGAGATTGGATCTAAATGGCCATGGTGAATGGGATGTAGTGTTCCAGGGTAGGTTCATGGTGAGCCAAGTCATGATGCAGATTTGTATCAAGTATCGAAAGAGGTAGTCTTTGGGTATGGCTCAGAGAGGTGAGTCATGCTGGAAAGCTAGGTTTGTGGTGCATGAGTGAAATGGGTGACACAGATGGGTGAAGCGGTTCAGAGGTGAAGCTAGAGAGTGGTAACCAAGTTGGCTTGAGAAGTCCAGCGTCCAACTAGGTTGGGTGGATCGTGGAGCTATGGTGTTGAAGTGGTTCTAAGGTGAAGCTATGGAGTGGTAGCCGAGTTGGCCTTGATATCTAGCGTCCAACAGGGTTGGGGGATCATGGAGCCAAGGTGTTGAAGTGGTTCAGAGGTGCAAGCCAAGTTGGCCTTGATAACCAGCGTTCAACAGGGTTGGTGGATCATGGAGATAGGGTGTGGAACTCAAGTAGGTTGTGCAATGCAAAGTGGATCTGGAAGGGGTTAAGCGATTGTGTGGATGCATGAGAAGGGTTGGTTTGAGTGCACTGGGTGTACGAGAGAAAGAGGGCCACCAACAAGGTATGCAGACATAGACTTGGGGTCGAAGCAGTCGAGACTCAGAGTGAAGATCCAGGGTTGGCTCTAGTAGTCAAGTTGTTCCATGGGGAACAAGGGTTGGGCTTTAGTGGTTCTGTGGGGAGCTAGGGAGACCAATAAGAGGTGGAATGTCATGGAGACATGGTCATGTTAGGATCGCAGGAGGAGTTGGACTGGAGGACTCTAGGAAGTTCAGAGAGGTGCCATAAGGGTGTTGAGTATGCCGTGGAGGTGTGCGTATGAGCCAGGAAGTTCAAAGAGGTACCGTGGAGGTGTCGAGTATACACTGGGTGTATGCATATTGAGCTAGAAGGTTCAGAGAGGGGCCACTGTGATTGAGTCACTCTATACAACCTAAGATGTGTAAAAAAGAAGTATAAAATTAGTTGTTTCTGAGAAGATCAAGTGTTGCTGAGTATACAGTCACTACTGAGGCAAAATATGAGTTGAGTGATACATAAGATGAATAGTTTAGTGAAAGCCGAGCATAGTTGAAGCTGAGTGACACCATAAAAAACCACCATGCATCGAGCATTAGTAAGGTATATGGGACAAGTAACACAATTTTGCATAAATGTTTGGAATGACACAAACATTGATGTAAACCATATTTGTCAAGTTAGAAGCATGTTCATAAGATCAAGGAGTTAATCAAGGATTTAGTTACACATGTAATTGAGGATCATTAATCCCTATATAAAGAGATAAACCAATCATAAAATTAGAAGGACTAAGCGAAAAAAGGATGAATCAAGATCATTGATTATGATCTAGATGCTTCATCAAACAACTATTTAATGAAGTTTTTAGACCTAATTCTTAAGGGTTGCGAGTTAGAATTTTGGATGCAAAGTTGAAGGTGAATTTAATGGAGTTAAGTGATAAGGATTAGTAAGGCAATTGATCAGTGCAAAGAGTAGCTATTAAAGATCTATCAAAGAGAGGTGATACAAGATTGCAAAGGAAGATATGCCATCAACATTCAAAGTGAAAATTGAATGATCAAGGTACTTATACATTTTAAAAGGTGTTCCAGGGTAAATATCTTAACATATTAGTCCTAACAGGCCTATGGAAATCTTCTAACAAAGTGCTCACTTAATTGTGTAGTTAAAATACTTTAGGTAGCTTGAATAAGTCTTGTAAGATCTTAACAGGGTAGACCCTCACATGGTAGATCATCATAAGTGATAAAAAATTGTAGCCCTAATAGACACACTTCATTGCTATAGTAGTGAAGATTTTGTGAGTGTCATCCCCATCAGAGTTTTACCTTAACTTTGGAGGGTTTATGCTTTACCAAATCTTTGTTTCATGTGTTAATTCATTTCTTACATGATTTATTCATGTTATTAGATGTTAGATCTAATATTACATGCTGATAAATGATGTTGCATTCAAAAGTTCAAGGTTAAGGAAGAGATGTGTGTGGTGAGTTATGTATATGAACATGGTTAATTTTTGAAGTAGCAAAAGTTTTGAAGGTTCTAGTTCCCCTCCACCCCTCTCAACATCTTACTTTTCCTATTAGATTTCCAACAATTGGTATTAGATCTTAGTTCTCTAAGGAATAAGTCTAACCACTTGAGAGTCAAAGATCTTGGATATGAAAGCCTACAAGTTGGGAAAGATGATTCAGAATCAAAAGCTTTATTTATAGCTCACATTTGAGAAAGTCAAGGATGCAAAGGAGGAATTGAAGAAATCCCTAAAGAGAAGGAGATGACAATTCAAATAAATGATATGCAATACAAAGAATAAAGCAACAAGGACTTATGCGATGAAGGTATATCTAGTGAAACTAATGCAACAATAGCATAACTATTGGAGAGGAACAACATCCTGAATGAAGAACTAAGAGAACTGAAAAGAGAACATGAAATACAATTGTTGTCACAAAAGTTTGCACCCTTGCCTGAATTTTTACCTAAAGGAAACCTTGTGAATTATGGAAACAACCTCTAAGTTATGGGACTTGAACAATGAGGTTGAGTCTTTGGAGAAGGCTGGCTTCCTTTGCTATCAGGATGCACCTAACTACTCTTGGAGGGGAAAATGGAAGAATACATGCATAGAACATTAACCGATAGGTGATGCACCAAAAATAGAGTGTTCAATCCTAACTCTACCCAAGAATGTACAATCCATCAACACAATCTCAAAGTATACAGATTCTAACTTTGCTTATCTCAACTATCACATACAGATTAGAGAACCGGAGAATGCTACATGAAAGAAGCTTCACACTATAACATTCAAAAGCCAAAGATAGATACAATCATGGAATTAGGAAGAAAGAGGCAATACATTAATAAGAGGCAAGGAATGTTTGCACAATATATTAATGGAAGAAAGAGATACAAACAAAGATTATAGTAATGAAGAGGCAGGAAAATCACAGAAGCAAAGCACAAGGAAATACTGGAGGATCAAAGAGAAGACTGTCCCTAAGAAGGGTTACAAAATTTGCTTTTATAGTGCAAGCATAACTAAGATAACTTCAAATGAAAGTCACTTTACAACTATTTCCATTAAGTCTTCAGAGAACAATCACTACAAATCTGAGAGATATCTAATCATGGTACAAATTTAGATGTAGGAAATTAATATTACAAAACCTTGAGAAGATAGAAACTATGATCCACAAGGAAAATAAGACCTACAATGCCACATGTCACAACATTGCTATCTCGCTATGACAGAAGGATGTACATTTCTGCATAGCGATATAGTGACAACCATTGATATCCCAAGATCTGGTAGTGGATGAAAACACTAAAGAAACATTGGCCCATGAAGCAAAATAAAATTAGAACCTACCATATAGACTCCTATATGACACCTCCACCAGCCACAAAGAAGGAAGGCCCACCTTGGACACGTGTTCGTCTATCACTTTGTCGCATATAATAAAGCTTGTGCATTTCTAGAAAGCAATAACATGAAAACTATAGATCTTAGAAGATCAAAAAATGAACAAAAGGTCCCACTGGTAATTGCGTTGACTAGAGAGAGATGGGCCCAAGGTGCTACATGGCATTTTGTTACTTTATCACTCTGACAAAATGGGCTTCCATTTTTGATAGTGATAAAGTGATAATTATCGATCCTTTTGCATTTGACGGTCAACAAGATCAGGGCCCACTGAAGTATTTAAAATTTAAAACCACCTAAGACTTAGGAAATAAAACATATAAGAAAGGTCTTAAATACTTATTTCGCATGCCCTAATATTTGGATTAATCAAATATATGAACGTTATACTGTGTTTGAATTCAAATATTTTGGTTTTGGAAAGAGGGCAAAAATAGCCAATAACAATCAATAAGGCTATGTGTAGTGATTGAACAAAAGAAAAAATATAAAGAAGACAAGGCAATGGCTAAAGAAGAAAAAATATAGATGGCTATGAGTCTTGATGAAAGAATCAATGAGGTACAAAGGCTAACCCAGAATCAATTTGACATGGTCTATCCATTACTGAATGCTAATCATGAGATAACTAGTAAGGTGGAAGAGATTACAAAGATGATATTTGAGAAAAATCAATTGAAAGATGAATTAAGAGATGAGAAGGAAATTATTAAAAGAGATGAGATTACTGGATGAACAAATGAAAGAAAAATGACACTACTAGACTAGGTTACACCCAGTGCATATCATCTACCAAGAAAGAAGAGTCATCAAAGCATGGAGAAAAAAGGAATGCTAAGAACAAGAAGCTTGCATGCTACAACTATCGTAATCTAGGTCATATAACAAAAATTTGCAGGAGGAAAACTGGTAAGTCAAATCCTAAACCTAAACTCAATGGCAATTGTTTCAATTGTAACAAGCATGGACATCAAGCACATGAATGTAGATCAAAGACCAATAAGACACAATAAACATTTAGATTTTAAGGCTATTGTCACACATGTTAGAAGTATGGTCATAAGGCACAAGATTTTAGATCTAAAGAAAAGAACAAATGGACACCTAAAGGTCAAGGAAAAACACCTAGGCAAGGTAATACCATTAATTCAGATTACAGTACTTGGGTCAATTGTCAACTTTATGGAAAGTATGGACACATTGCAACAAATTGTGCAAGGATACATCTTAGAGGAATATCACAAAACTAGAGAAAATTTTGACCAATATGTTTTAATTGTCAGAAGGCTAGTCACCTAAGCAGAGACTACATGAATTGAGCACCAATACCTAATGTTGAATAAAGAAATTGCAAAGAAAAGGTCAATACTAAAGAAGTGAGAACTTAGATAAATTAGAATTGGAGAAAGAAAACTAATGAAGGAAACAATTCAAATGGTGAAGTTGTGATCACCCCATCCAATGGATTAGGCGATTCCCCCACCTCAAACTAAGTAAAGAGGTATGTATGGAATTGAATTTAAAATTGTTAGTCCAAATGAACATGATAGTAGATGCATATGGACAGTTTTTGAAGATTTGTATTACATCATGTATTTTGAAGTCAAGTTAAAAATTTGGTGTTGAATGAGTGTCAGTTTTGGAGTCTTGAAGGGACTGAGCCAAAATATCAATTATGAATGACCTGTAACATTAAACGAGTAAATGGAGTTTGGAAGTATGATGACCAAGTTTTATAGAGATAGCTAAGAAAACTATAACTCACCCACTATATGTACAGAGAATTTATGAGGCCCTAAATTTAAATTTACACACTATACAATGAATTTTGTAAGTTATTTTACACACCTTATATTAAATTTTTCATAGAGAAAATTGAGCTAAAACATTTTTTGAGATTTGAACAAGTTTGACTTAGAATGTAGTGCGTACCTTTGGCTGCTAAAGTGAGTTGTGTGCAGTTGTGTTGAGGCCAAGACACACAAAAGTATTTGATCAAACCCTAAATTGAAGAAATGTTATCAAGTGCATCAACATCTAAGAAGAAGATAGAATTACATGTTAGTAATACTCAGTTAGTCCATACCAATGGTTGTCCCCCACCTAAACTTAGAGTACGGTCCTAAAATAATGATGAAGGGTGATTCCTCGAGTGCCTTATCATAAATTCCACCTAGACTTATCATGATTCACGATGTGAGATCATGTTATATGTGCAAGATAGGTAAAGTTGGAGAAATTGAGTTGAGAGTGGCATGTGAGAAGTTGGGTGAGAACATAAAACTAAAGGATGAACGTAAGATTGTTGCCAAGAAAGGGTCGACCCATACCCTAAATTTCTAAAGGAATTTAAAGATAGAATGGATTAAGGTTGTTTTGAGAAGAATACATGACATGAAGTTATGGTTGGAGAATAGACTAATAAACATTACAAAGTAGATTATTCACTGTATTATAGGCCACCCTATTATAGATAGGGTTAAGACCATTTTCTACCAAGGAATAGATGTGATTGAAGCCAACACACTAGAAAAATGGAATAATAGAGGAATGAAAATATATACCATTGAGGATGTGAAGATTGAATTTGATGCCAGAGTGATCACCCACAAATTTTATTAGTTAAGATGACCTAATAGCATGCCATGCGTTGCTGTGGATTAGGGATGGAAAATTGTTAAGAAAGATCATAGTTACGACCTAGAAGACCTCCAACTTACATTGTTAGTAGAGAATTCAGAAAGTATAAGGAACGTGATGAATAGTTTATGTAATTTTGGATCTCTAATAGTTTGTATTTTTTTTTAATGTACAAAACATGTTTCCACCATTGGAAATGTAGTCTGGGATAAGAAGAAACTAATAACACAACATATTAACAAATTTATTGGTTAGATTGGTGATAACTCTGAAACTATTATGGATAGTTACTTTGAAAAATTCAAAATGAAAATGAAGAATAGGTCTAGGATACCACAATCCCTAGTAAACAAATATTATGATGATATATGTGTATACAAGAAAACCTAACCCGTCAGGAGCATGCGTAAACAAGCAAACGTTAATTGCACATGAATATCAAAGATGCAAATAAGATTGAAATACAACTAATTCTACTTGAGTTTTAAAAATTAGTGCAGTAAAAAAGAAAAGTCCTCATGCAACCTCAAAGCAACTCAACAATGGCACCCATTGTTGGTGTGCTCAAGATGAGGGATCTGGATGTGCTCTCCCAAACACAACTATTAAATGCATCCCTTCAATCATGCAAGTATGAAAATGAGATATGAACTTAAACTAGATGAGTGAGGAATGCTTCAAAAGGAGGTTATGGAAGAAACCATTCTTAAAACATTCTAGGAAATGGAGATGAATGCAAGAAAGTAAACTAAATTATCAATGCAAGAATGATCTAACAATATTATGCTACTATGAAACTATGCAAAATCTAGAAATTGAAACAATGCAAACAACTACCAAGGGTTAGCTTTAAGCATGAAAACCTCTAAAAACTCTAACACTATACTAGCATGATAACAATGAAAATGGAGGAGATGAAGAATGCTTGAGACAAGGGATCTATTTATAGGCTTCAGAGAGGCCTTAAATAGATGACATCTATGTAGCATCCACATAGGTGCCATAAGGGAGACACATAGGCTAAGGGGACAAGCCATGCAAAGGTCAACATAAGCCTTTTTGTGATAGAGACGAATCAAGATTTGCTCACACATGTGTGAGAAACCTTAGAGGAAGGAAAGGGGGACAAGTATGTAAGAGCGTAAGAGGATTTTTGGATAAATTAATAAAAGGAGGGGTTTCCTTGGGCTTTGAGTTGTTCACACATGTGTGAGAAACCACTTAGGAGCTAAAAGATATTTAGGAGGGTATTTAGGATAATAAAGTGAGATTAACTAGTGGGTAGGCTTAAAAGGATGAGAGTGATGGGTGGTAGACTAGGTTTTGGGCGAGATTAAGATTAAATTAAATATGATTTAATTTAATCATAGGATTATTGAATTAAATAAAGTGGAGGGAATTAAATAAATTAAAATTTATTTAAAAGGAGATTTATGGAGCACTATGTATTAAATAAATTTAATACATTAGAGGGGATGTATTTAAATTAAATTTAAATACATTAGGGAAGTGAACCTATTTAATTAAATAAATTCAATTAAATAAGTAGAATAAAATGAAAAATATAATTAATTAATAATTAATTAATTGTAATGTTAAGGGAAATATTAAATTAATTAATCTAGTGTTTGGGATGATTTTAAGCATCTATATTTTGCTTCTCTTTGATGTGATGTCGGGACGACATTATATCAAAGAAAAGAAAATAAAGGTTGCCCTAGAGAGGATAAGAGTCCTAGGAGTTGCGTCGTAGTGACGATAGGTGAGGAGGGTGCCCCCTTGCAAAAATAGAACACAACTTTTTTTTGGACAATTTTTGCAAAAAAGACCCAAGAAGAAAAGAACAGGAAGGAAAAATGCCTATATGAACATTTTGCATGACTTAGGGATAAACAAGGCTAGACAAGGCCAAGGAATAGGTATGTGTTCAAAAGGGGACCTCAGAGGACCTATATAAGCCTCCATAGGGCTATTTGGAAGACTCATTTGCACACCTAGAGAGTAGAGAACTAGAGCAAAAGATGGATCCTATCAAGAGATTACAGCTTGGAGAGTGTGTTCGGGTGCACCAGAGACAAACCAACATGGGGCCACTGGTAAGTCGACTATCCCAACTTGTCAAGTTTTTTACTACATTTAAAATACACATTTTTAGGGTAGGAAACTAGGGAAAAATTGGGTCGGGGCAAAGACTATAGTTCTCTACTCCGTTGTCTGCGAAGATGATCAGATGCATCTTGTCATCTTCAAAAATGCAAGGTTACATCCTATTGTTTGTGTAGATGATAAAAGAGGTGGAAATTAGATTAGAGATGACAATCTCTATATCATCATCTTCGAAGATGATGAAATTGTAGTTGTTAGCTACAAAACTAGCATCTTCAAAGCTACCTAAGATTCCAAATTGATGTCTCCACATTTTGGCATCTTTGAGAATCCACGTCTGCATGGATTGACATCTTCGTCGATTTGGATGAATTAGCAGACTCGGGTGGTAGGGATAATTGGGGGTGGATAAAGCAAGATTCCCCATGTGTAGGTAAACAATAAGAGTATGGAAAACAAAGGTAGATTGACTACTGCATGTCTATGCTGCAGATGCCGACAGTGACATTTTGGTCATGGGAGCTCTATCTAGTGATGATGGTGATAGGGGAGAGAATCACAGAGGTAGAGTGGGGGAACATGCAACTTTGTGGACTTGAGCATGTCTAGGAGTGGCTAGACCTAAATGTGCACTCAACCTAGCTATTAGCATTGTTGGACCGGTGGCATCTACCTATAGGAGAGGTGACGATGAACTTACTAGACATGTGGAATATACTACAAGTTTCGATCCACAGGAGATACTTGGAGTACATACTAGAGGGAGTAGATCCATATTTGTGGGACTGCTTTGGACAGAGGAGACAATGATTATCGATTTAGTGGTTGTGGCTGACTTGGAGGGAGGCACTAGAGTAGAGACTACCTCAGCTAGCTCTTTACTTGGCCTCACTGATATGGAGGATGGTACCAAACCATGCTAGGCATGGATTTCCAATTTGATGGGTATGAGTGCTTAACACTTCGTTATAGGATGACGACACAGTTTTCTACTGGGATCACACCATCTTGGTTCGGCTGTATTATGATTTACATATGTGCATCTATAGGAAATAGAGAACCATTGACCAAGGGTTGACTCTACTGATTGTATGGTCATGGAAGCATATAGGCACTATAAAACCTATTACTCAATGGGAGACATGATAATTGGGGAAGCCATACGCATGTTGACATAGACCACCTATCTAGTACACATCTACTGAGTCGATAGGTTTTTTGTGACAGTGTCTAGATGATATTATCATGTTTGATTGGATGCCATATGTAGATTGTGAGCGTTGGGGTGCCATACTTCCTATAAGGGAGAGGATGATATTGAGGATCAACTCTACTTGTAGTATCCTCAGTCAGATTATTGGTTGATTAGCCAGATAATACATTGTTATGTACTATATGCCCTCTAGGGTGCAAAGATAGTTCTGGTAGATCCATGATGTTGTGTCAGATAGGTTCCTGTATCCAGTGGTTTCTTGGGGATATGGAAGGTTGTGGGGTTTTGGGACCACCAGTAGACTAATGAGGGCTTCGTAGTGTGACATATAGCCAGTGCTATGGTTGCATGGGCAGGACCAACGAGATGTTGAGATGACATCAACATACACACAGTGGTGGGAAACACATCAACCACTAAGGTTGACAATATCAGGGGTGCCTGCACCAAAAAAGTAGGCATGAGGTAGAGGAGATGGGGCTAGAGGGGGAGATGAGGGATAGGAAGAAGTAGGGCCACTACCAACACATGGATTAAAATAGGGTCCATAAGGATGATGAGTTTGGCAGAGGAGAGAGTCGGTACTAGTAGGGCCATTACTAGCATAGGGACCACAATCGATACCAAAGGTACCACAAGGGCCACCTTCGGTATAGTAGGGGGATGCAGATAGGGTTAGAGCCAAGTGGGATAGCCTCCAGATAGAGGTTTCTTGACTATAGGAAGAGGTACAGGAAGAGTAGGCTAGGATAGATAGTGTACAGGAGGCCCTTGTAGCGCTATATGCAAGGATAGTTTTTGGTGAGTTTAGAGATCTTATAGTGCATGCAAATGAAGAGGATCTAATAGATCTAGATGCTTTGTGATGAGAGGTGGCTTCCCTTTGAGAGGACAAAGAGAGCCTGCAGGTTCAAGTAGATGAGTATCATGGGTAGCAAGATATCACGAGGTAGATGGTTTAGGCTGGGGGACCATTCATTGTTATATAGGAGGCACCGACTGCATGTCGACACGAGGCACGAGCCATGCAAGAGGTAGGTTACTATAGGACATTGTATCATGATGTTGTGCTAGTAGGGAAATGTCAACCATATTTCTAGGAGGCATCTGGCTCATAGGCCACAGGTGGTCGGCAGAGATTAGAGCCATTAGTTGGGTAGGGGAGGTCTCCATGAGGAGGCAATATAGGAGGGGCAAGACCCTCATAGCTAGGGACATGATCCCTAGAGTGATCAGTTTTGACACAGTGATGTATTTGTAGATGTAGTGAGTTTTTGATGATGTATCATGTATAATGTACTACATGATTTTTTTGTATATAGACTGTACATGGACACTTATTTTTTTGATATATATGATGACATTATTTGGTGATCCTAAATGTGTATGTATGATGGTGGTTTATGCATATGATGTTATGCGTACTATATGTGATGTATGATGTTATTATGTTGCTACTAACATTGGTGATGCAAGATGTGTGTGATGCGATGTAGTATTTCCTATGATGTATATATGATGTCTAATGTTTGGATGATGTAGGTCCTATATGATGGCGATGTATGAGATGTATGCATTTTGTTGTTTTATATGTATGGACTCACTATATGATTTAAATGAAATAGATGTATCATGATGTATATGTGACTAAATGTAATGATTGTAATGATGATACCTAATGGATTAATGTAATGAATGAATAATGTAACCTAATGACGAATAATGAATGAGATGGATAATGTAAGTGTAATGAATGTAATGTATATAAAAATGAATGTATCCCAAATGAAAATGTTAGTAACATACTAATCAACAATGCAAAATGAAATGATGCAAATACAAAGTGTAAATTTGATGCATGAAAATGCAATATAAATGAAACCTAATTAATGGCTTGTGTCAAATTTTAGCTCGTAGGAATCAAGTAACTTAGCATAGGAGGGGGGATGGGATAAACATGACCCTTGTCTCAAGTAGAGCACAATGAAATCCTACACTACATGAAACCTAACTACATGATACTGAGGGATTCAATTGTGTTTACGTGGGAGAGCACACCCTAGTTTGATTTTACAAAAGGAGTTATGCACCAAATGATATAGTAGCATAGATGGAAAGATTCTTTTGCATGGACTAGACTCTCAACAAAATAGAGACTTTAGGACAATAGATGTAGTGTTCATAGTGGTGATGGAAAAAATGACAGACACACACTAGAGAGGTCTAGGCATACCTAGATTCTTTTTTAGGGATCTTGGTGGAAAGCGTGCTAACCCATTGCCCCTAGTGAGTAATGCATAACCATAACTCGAAACTGATATAGATGTACTAAAGCATAAAAAATAGACCATATCACAATCAACATGTGTAGTTAGTTGGAACCATTCAGGTGATACCAAGATATGGAAGATTAAGGCACATTGTAAAGGCTACTACTAACACACAAAGATGAAATCAACCAAAAGAGACCACATGGCCAAGTAGTCATTCAGTCCATAGTTCTTGCAAACAATGTTAACTCCAGAAGTGAAGGTTGTTGTGCCATGTGTAGGAAAGAGTCATCCTATGTAAGTTTATTTTCTTAAGTTGTTGTCATACGTGTTGGCAAAGTCTATGAAAAGAACAAGTTTCTTAAATCTTTAGTCTCGATGGTGATTTTGATTAGGTTCTTGTTACAGTCACTGTTGTGGGAAAAAGCTCAGAATAATGGGAGAAGGACAAACATTTGATAGGAAAGTGCCTTGCAGACTAGAGGTCTTTTGAAAGATGAAAGATGGATAGAGGCCTCATAGACAAGAGATCTTTTATTAGGAGTATGAAAAGCACAAGTCAGATAAGATTTTTGCACAAATATGGGATGAAATGGGGGAAATGTGGTGAAGTGAGACGAGTCCTATAGATAATGGACCTTCCTTTAAAAAAATTCAAGATTTTTTTTTCTCTTTTTAGTCTTTTCTTTAGGAACATTTTACAAATGTTTTTGGAATTTTTCTAATTTTGTGATTTTTTTGAATTTTTGTGGAACTTTAACAACACTGCATAGGAACTCAAGCATAGAACCGCTTGAGGTGCTGAATACTTATAGACTTAGTGAGAAGTTTTCCCTTTGAAGTGGCAATCTGATATGCCCCAGAACCATATTTGGTTGTAATGATAGACAAACCAAGCCAATTAGCTTCAAAGTTTCTTTTCTTTTCATGGTTCTAGAGATTTCTCATGTTATGTTGCAACACTAATTCACCCACCTCAAATTCCCAAGGTCTGAACTTTTTGTGAAAATAGATTTGAAGGCAATCTTGATACATGTGGAGGTGGTTTAAGGTAGTGATGCATCTCTCATTTAGGATTTGAAGCTCTTGCAAGCGAGCAACTCAATATTCTTCTTTAGACATCAAATTCTTGAGAGAAATTCTAAGGGAAGGGAGCTCAATTTCAATGGGTAATACAACCTCAGAGCCATAAATAAGGTCAAAAGTAGTGGCTCCTATGGGGGTATGGATGAAGGTTCGCTAGGCCCAAAGGGCAGGAGCAATTTGGAGGTGCTAATCACAACCAATTGCATCAACAATTTTCTTTAGGATTTTCAAAATGGTTTTATTAGTGGCTTTAGCTTGACCATTGCCTTGGGGGAAGTATTTGGTGGATGAATACTAGGTGATTTAAAATTTCTTACACAATATGACGACTTCTTGATTTTTGAAAGGAGTCCCATTATTAGTCATTATGTCCTAGGGGATGTTGAAATGATAGATGATGTAGTTTAAGATGAACTTCAAAACCTATTTTTTGATAGTGTAGGTTAAAGGGATAGTCTCAACCCACATTGTGAAGTACTCAGTGGCAGCAATAATATACTTGTGGCGATTTGTGGAATTTGGATATATTTGACTGACAAGATCAAAACCCCAATAGGAAAAGGGCCATGGTGTGATGGTGGGTTGAATGTCTTGGGTAGGAGCATGTATCAAATCTCTATGTTGCTAACAAGGAACACATTGTTTAACAAAATGATAGGCATCAAATTCCATAGTAGGCCAATAGTAACTCATTATGAGGAGATTTTTTGCTAACGTAAGGCCACTAGAATGGGCACCACAAATTCCTTGGCAAACCTCTTCTAACACCGTTCTGGCTTTATCTGAATTAAGACATTAGAGGAAGGTTCCATTGAAGTATTTTTAGAAAAGTGTGTTACATAGGATAGTGTATCAGGTAGTGGGATGGATGAAGGTTTTAGTTTGGTTTGTGGAAAGGGCTATGGGATGTCAGAGTACCATGGAGACTTAGGACCAATAATCTCACACACCAACTCTGATTCAAGTTGCTCGTAAGAAGGAAGAAAATGATTCTCAACAAGAAACTCACACTTAGGATTGTATTTAGGCATAGCGATCATGGAGGCTATGGTGGCCATGGCATCTGCTACTTTGTTATTTGTCTTTGGTATCTATTGAAAGACTATCTCAGTGAAATTTTGTTTAAGATCTTCTACTATCCAACGATATGGCAATTACTTTTCATCCTTTGTTTGATATTCATCTATAACTTGTCTAATGACCAATTGGAAGTTTCCAAAGACAAGTAGGCTCTTGATATTCCATTGGATGGCTTGATGTAGCCCTGTGACTAATCCTTCATACTCAGCTATGTTGTTTGTGCAAGGGAATGAAATTTGTAAGACTTAGGGATAAGGTCTCCTTGCAGTGTAACAAACAAAATACTTGCCTCAAATCCTATTTGTGTGAAAGAGTCATAAAAATAGAGTTTCCATTGTGTACTAGGGTAATAGTCATAATTGTTTCATCTAGAAAATTTGCTAGGATAGGATGGTTTCCTTGAAGAGGAGCTTCTGCAAGTTGGTTGGCAATGACTTGTCCCTTAATGGCCTTGTGGTCTTTATAGACAATGTCAAATTCACTTAAAATCAAGACCCATTTTGTAGCATGACCAATGAAGGAAGCTTTTGATAGAAAATACTTAAGAGGATCTATCTTGGAAATGAGGTTTGTAGTTTGATTAAGCATGTAATGGCATATTTTTTGCTTGCAAAAAACTACAACCAAGCAAGCTCACTCAATAGTAGTGTAGTTCAACTCATAACCAACTAATGTTTGAATGAGATAGTAGATAGCTTGTTCATTGCCTTTGTCATGTAATTGTTCTAAAAGAGCACCTAGTATAACTGTAGTAGCAGAAATGTAGAGAATAAATGGTCACCTTGTGATTGGAGGAACTAGCACTAGTGGATTAGCTAAGTATACTTTGACTTGTTCAAATACTTTTTGACATAGGAAATCCCATTGAAACTTGATGTCTTTTTAAAGCAAGTGTTGGAGAGGATGGAATTTATTTGCTAGCTGGGAGACAAAAAGTCTGATTGATTGTAACCACTCTTAAAAGTTGTGGAGTTTAATATTAAGCTTCTGGATTTGATTGTGTGAATATTTTTTATCATCAATGTTTCGGATCACACTACGTGATCCATCATCAGGATGAACATGCAAATGTTGTGGAGTTGTTTCAATGTGGGACAAGGCACCATTTCCATCATGGCTTTTACTTTTGCAAGGTTGACCTCAATGCCTCTTCTTGACACTATGTATCCTAACAACTTTCTTGATTGGACCCCCAAAACACACTTCTTAGGATTAAGGCAGACTTTTTATTTATCCTATCTTTCAAATATGGTGGTGAGAACAACAATGTGGGAGTCACGTGTCTTAGATTTCCCAAGGATGTCATCAACATAATCTTCCATTATTACATGTAGAAGATCATGGAAGATTGTGGTCATTGTGCGTTGATATATGGTGCCAACATTCTTCAAGCCAAAATGCATGACTTGATAACAAAAAGTTCCCCATGGGGTAGTAAATATCATTTTGTGTTGATCTTCTTCTACAATTTTGATCTGATTATAATCAAAGAATCCATCTATTAGAGATAACATTTCATGTCTAACAGTCAAATCCACTATAATGGCTATTCTAGATAGTGGAAAATCATCCTTAGGACATGTGAGATTTAAGTCTAAAAAATATGAATATATGCAGATGCCCCTTGAGTCTTTCCCTTTAGGAACAATGTTGGACACCCGCTTAGGATAATCAATAGGTCAGATGAAATTTGCTTCTAACATTTCTGCAATTCTACTTTTACCAAGAGTGCTACCTTAGGATGCATTTTGTGTAACTTTTTCTTTATAGGTTTAATATTTGGATCCACTATGAGGTGATGAACAACTAAGTCTGTATCTAAGCCAGGCATGTCTTTGTATGTCCATGCAAAATTAATTTTGCCTTTGTGTGGGAACCAAGTCATCACTTCTTGTTCTTCTATACTTAGGGTAACAACAATTTAAATGATTTGTGGATTATCTACCATACCCAAGTTAACTAGAATTGTGTCTTCATTCAATAGAGATGACTTTTCTGGTGGTAGAGTTCTGAATGAAAAGTCAACCTCTCCCTCTTCTGGTGCCTCTAGGAGTTTTCACCAGAAGATGTGTCCTTTATTTTATCTTTTTCTTCATCCTAGAGTGCTCCAAAAGAGTTTTCACTAGAGGATGTTTCTCCAATTTTTTAATTTTTGTTTTCTTTTTCACTTTTGTGACTAAGGAAGTTGACTTGAATACCAAAGTAGGCCTCCTAATTGTATTGGATCTCATGTTCATAATCTTGGAGATTCTTAAAGCCAAAGAGTGTCATCACTGCTTCATCAGAGTTACAAATATTGAGAGTTGGTGGTGTGTCTTATAGGTCCCAATCTAACATGTCAGGGTTAGTGAGGGGTAAGTTAGTGGATGATAGGTCATCTATGGTGATGGTATGGACATAGTTATCTAGGTCATCCTCAATGTATTGTAAGGGTACTTCGAAGAATTCCTCCTCCTCAGTCTTAGAATCAGGTTCAACTGTACAATAATTTTTTTTTAAAGGGGTAAACACTTTGACCTAGAGTTATGAACCAGTGAGGCCACAAATGGGGGACCTCATTCTCATTAGATTTGAACCTTGATGGAAAGGATAACAACTCAATGAATTAACCATCATAACATGCCACTATTGGCAAACTGTACAATAGTTATCAACAAAGGACACCTTGGGTTGAATGGAGCCCAAACCTTGGCCTTTAGGAGAGCTAGTAGCATCAAGGGGTTTTCTGATTCCATCTTTGTTAGCTCCAAGGCCTATTCCATGATATCCCATTTTTTCAATGATATGAGGAGCCTTAACATACTTATCTTTGGGAATTTCTACTGGATCATCTTTATTGTCATAATATAGCCAATCTAAAATATTAGACTCCATGTGCACATCATTAAGAGAACCCCAATGTTCAAATGTTGTTTTATTAACATTCCATAGTATCCTTATTTATAGGAGGAGGTATTTGGTAAGGTTTACCAAAGGATTGGGGGGATAGTGGTAGTTTTCCAATGCATAGTGCATTCTCAAACTTATACTCTCCCATTCCTTGGTCGGCAAAAGTAACCTTCTTCATTGTAATATTGACTTTGGTGGTCTCAACCTTATCTTTTCCTTTACAAGAATTGGAATCAATATTGGATGAATTTGGAATTATTGTGGAAGGTTTTTCCATTATGGTAAGAGTTTGAGGAATAGCCTTAGAAAACTCACCGATTGGACAAAAATTCATTGGGGCAGAAAAAGCAAAAGGAGCTCCTAGAATTGTGACCTCTCTCCTCTGGTGGGGAAACTTTAAGCATTGATGATAAGTAGATGGGACTACTTTTAGTGTATGTATACAAGGTTGATCAAACAAGATGTTATATGGTAAGTCCTAATCTAGGACATGACATTCAATATTAATTACAATTGTCCCAAACTTTAGCGATAGTATGATAACCCTTTCAATTTTTTTCCCACTTATCACATGCCTTAATGGTTACCTTTTGTTGATGTCTAGGAGGTCTTCTAGGAGCCCAAGAAGCTGATCATCTTCAATGTACAAAGGTTCAAACCCGATCCATTATCTATAAGGACTAATTTTATTTTGTGTCACTGTATAAGGACTTCAATGTGGAGTGACAAATTGTGGTGGTGATTAGTGTTGGAACTACAAGTGGGAAAGAAGTAAAATTTTGAGAGGGGAGGAGGGGGGGGGGGGGGGTGTGGGGGTGAATCTAGAGTTTGCACTTGGTCCCATAAAACTTTTCACCTCACATCCACTTTATGCATTCAATAGATAAACTGAAATAACATGAAAAGAAAATGCATCTAAAACATGTAAGAAATTAAACACACACGCTTTAACACCAAATATGATTACCTAGAAACCCTCCAAATGAGAAGGTAAAACTAGGGTGGGGATGACGCCCATAAATCTTCACTACTACAGCAATAAAGTATAGCCAATTAGGGTTACAATGATTTGACCATGAATCATGATCTACCCCATGAAAGGCCTACCCTGTTAAAGGCTTACAAAGACTATTAAGTTCCACCTTGTTAGAGGATTTCAACACCCTATTAGAAATGTGCCTAGTTAAAGGACTTCTGATCAATCACTTGGAATGTCACCTTATTAAAGGATTTGATAAGGCCTATTAGGACCACTCCGCTTAAGAGATGTAACTAAAATCACCTGTTAAGATCTTTTAGAATAGATCTTGTGATTGGCTCTGGATTGCTTGATTAAAGATCAAAGCTACACAATATCTTTCTTGATCCTTTATGATCAGATGCAACAATGTTGTATCCTTTTCTGTCCTTTGTTCTTCATTTAACTAATTTTAAAATTCACTCTAACTGCTAGTCATCTTGAATACTCTACAAACTCTTTTGTTCACTTCTTCAATTTGATTATTCACCCCTTTATTATGCTCTCATCTCTCTTGAAACTCAGGGTTTCATCTTCCATATAAAGACTTTGGCGGCTTAGGTTTTGGTATGAATCTATGACTAAGATTCATCCTTTTTGCCACTTAATCCTTCCCTATTCTAATTGGCTGCATGTAATTGCATAGGGAATCTACATAAGAATTCATCCTTATCTCTAAAGAATCAAAATCTATCCTTAAGTTGGCTAGGAAATAGTTTAGATAGTTGTTTGTGGAATCACAAATGAATATGTCCAATCTGTGTTACTCGACACTTGAATTTACTGATGCTCAACACATACTATAGTTCTATTTTTGACTCGGCACCTAAATTGCTTAGCATCTGTTAGGAACCTGTGTGTTCCTTCTGTTTATTTTGTTAGAGTAGTGTTGTTGGATGCATATGCTTTGTAAGTCGTCCCGTGAGTATATTTTATTATCCCACATGCATAGGTAGTATTACTTTTCTAGATCGTACCCAGTATATAAGAATAGGTTGAGGCCCTTGATGGGCACGGACGAATTTATTGTATTGAGCTTGCTCAAAGGAGGTTACCCCCTCGAAGTGGCCTGCGATCAGTAGATTCATTCTGAGTTCTGCTATCACTTTGTATTCTGTTATTTCGAGCATTCTCACGATATTGCTATAAGGAGGTTCTTCACATCTGGTATCAGAGCACTCTGTTGGGCTCGCTGGGTGGAAATTACATCAAATTTTTTTTTCTGTCGTGGCCTTCAGGTTCCTCTCACTTCTAATATCTCTTGTTATTGCAATAACTCTTTTCAGTTGTTCTGTCTGTAAGTGAATTTTTCTAAGTCGACTGTTCAAAAAAAAAGAGTAAAAATTTTTCTGTTTTTTAGTCGCAGCTTCTTTGTTTGCTTTCTGTTTCTGCTCATACTTCTACAGAACGTCTGCAATATCATTTCGCATACTTCCTTCCTTGGCGACCCAACCCCAAATTTTACATATCAAAGCCCTAAATCCCTCATTTATCTAATTTTAGGGTTTGCCCTATCTTTTTCACCTCTCATCCAATCGCCACCAAACTGAGCCACAAGATTCAATTCCTCATTTTGCTCCCTTATCCCTCTTGGACTGTTCGCCTCATTTCGCCTCCCTACCCTTGAAACCCTCATTTTTCTTTTTCCCTTGTCCCCAGATAGTCTCCCACCACCCGTCGAACACCCATTTCCTATATGAGTTTTACCCAAATCCAAGTTTGCCGTAACTAAAAAAGTTTTTGTTTCTCATCTTCTACCCATCCCAAAAAAAAAAAAAAAAAAAAAAAAAAAACCTTGTTTTATGGTTGTTACGCGTACAGGAGCAAAAATCATGGAAGAGGAAATTGCATCCCTCAAAACCAAACTTCAAGATCTGGATGACAAAATTCTGGGTCTTAACTTTCAGCAGTCAGCCATGAGCCGAAACCATTCAGGAGATACTGGGTCCTCTTCTGGCAATTTCCGTGGACCAAAGCTTGATTTTCCACGCTTCGATGGTTCTGATCCGACTGGATGGATCTATAGGGCAGAGCAGTATTTCAGCTTGCATAATACTTTGGATAACCACAAAGTCCCCCTTGCATCTTTTCATTTGGAACATGAAGCTCTTCAATGGTTCCGTTGGTACATCAAGGCTAATGTAGGCCCAACGTGGACAGAATTGTGCACCCTCATTTTGGAGCGCTTTGGCCCTAGTTCCTTTGATGATTTCACAGGAGCACTCACTAAACTGCGTCAAACATGCACTGTAAGAGAATACCAGACAGAGTTTGAAAAATTAGCTAATCACACAGAGGGCTTGTCTGATGAATTCTTCCGTAGTTGTTTTGTCAGTGGTCTGAAGGATGCACTTCGCTCAGAAGTCAAAATGTTTCGACCTACTACAATGATGGAAGCCCTTGGGTTGGCTAAGTTAGCGAAAGACAAGATTAGTGCTCTACAACGCTCCAGATCTAATTTTGTTCCATTCAGAAATACAGGTTCTCACAACCCTCCAGTCATACCAGCTCCTAGAACTACTCCGATCAAGCACTTGTCTGAAACAGAGATGCGAGTCAGGCGAGACAAAGGGCTTTGTTATAATTGTGATGAGAAATGGTCTCGGGGCCATAGATGTGTTTAGCAAAAGCTCTATCTCTTGGATGTGGATTCTCCACCGGAACTGGAAGAATATGTAGATGCTCAGGAATTAGTGGATGATGAGGTTGAGCCTCACCAGCCTGAACCTCCTTCACCAGAAGCTCCACCAGAGATATCTGTCCATGCTTTGGCAGGAGTCACTACTCCACAAACCATGCGGGTCCAGGGTTTCTTCAAGAAGATCCCTCTTACTATACTCATTGATTCTGGTAGCACTCATAACTTCATTGATCCACGAATAGCCAAACAGGCTGATTGCTTTATCCATCCCTGCTCTAGCTTTGAAGTCATGATTGCCAATGGGGGCACTTTACCTTGTAAAGGGAAATGTCGCAATGTGCATCTCTCTATTGGAGATTATAACATGCGCTCTGACATGTTTGCCTTACCCTTAGGTGGCTGTGATGTGGTTTTGGGTGCCCAATGGTTACGCACTCTTGGCCCCATTCTCTGGGATTTTGCTGAACTTTGGATGCAGTTTTCAGCCGAGGGGCACCAACACACTTTGAAAGGCTTACAACCAGGGTCTCTCAGCATCATCAGTTCACACCGTATGGAAAAACTTCTTAAGAAGAATTCACATGGTGTCATCGCTCAGCTCCATTCCATTCAGATGCAGCCATCAGCAGTCTCTAGCACTCCTGCCGATCTCCAACACATTTTGGACAAGTATTCTGGTATATTTGCTGAACCTGTGGGATTACCTCCTTCTCGTCCAGAGGACCACCGTATTCAGCTCCTTCCTGGCAGTGTTCCGCCCAACATCAGGCCCTACCGCTACCCATTTCATCAGAAGACCGAAATCGAGATACTTGTCCGTGACTTACTGAAGCAAGGTATTATTCGCCCTAGTACCAGTTCCTTTTCTTCTCCAGTTCTGCTTGTTCGCAAAAAAGATGGGTCATGGCGACTCTGCATTGATTTTCGAGCACTTAATCATCTCACTATAAAGGACAAGTTTCCCATTCCAGTTGTTGATGAACTTCTTGATGAACTTCATGGGGCTCATTTTTTCTCCAAGTTAGATCTTCGTTCTGGGTATCATCAAATTCGGGTTAATGAGGAGGATATACCTAAAACTGCCTTCCGCACACATGATGGTCACTATGAATTTTTAGTCATGCCCTTTGGCCTCACGAATGCTCCTTCAACATTTCAGGCAGTGATGAATAACATATTTCGACCATACCTCCGGAAATTCATTCTGGTCTTCTTTGATGATATCCTCATATATAGCAAAACTTGGGCTGAGCATCTCCATCATCTGGAGCTTGTCTTGCAACTTCTCTCTGATCATCAACTCTGTGCAAAACTATCTAAATGTGTGTTTGGCCAGGAGGAAGTGGAGTATCTCGGGCATATTGTTGCACACCATGGAGTGCGGGTGGATCCTACAAAAATAGATGCCATGAAAACTTGGCCGCATCCTAAAACTCTCAAGAGCCTTCGGGGTTTTTTGGGGTTGACTGGCTACTACCGCAAGTTTGTCAAAGATTACGAGAAAATTGCAGCACCATTGACAGCTCTGTTAAAAAAGGATGCCTTCTCCTGGACCCCTGTTGCTGAGACTGCATTTGAACAACTGAAACAGGCTATGTGCAGTACACCTGTTCTCGCGATGCCAGATTTTTCCAAACCCTTCACTATTGAGAGTGATGCTTGCGGCAATGGATTGGGTGCTGTTCTCCTGCAAGATGACCATCCTATTGCGTTCACTAGCAAAGCCCTCTCTGGTAAGAATCTAGCCCTCTCTACTTATGAAAAAGAAATGATGGCTATTTTGCATGCTGTACAGAAGTGGCGGCCATACCTCTTAGGGAGTCATTTTTGCATCAGAACCGATCACCAAAGTCTGAAATACTTCCTGGAACAACGGGTATCCTCTCCTACACAACAGAAATGGGTCAGCAAACTCATGGGGTATGATTATGAGATCACCTACAAGAAGGGTAAGGAGAATATTGTGGCAGATGCTCTTTCTCGCACATTTGATAATCAAGCTTCCCTTTCCGCTATTTCTATGCCCATTCCCAATTGGTTAGCGTCTGTTCAGCAGGGCTATGACAGTGACTCTTCTTTATCTCAAATCATTCACCAGCTAGCCAATAATCCTTCTGCTATACCACATTACTCTTGGGATGGTGCTTCTCTTCGATACAAGGGTCGGCTAGTGCTTCCTCAGAACCCAGCTCTACATCAGGCTATTTTTTATGAACTCCATGCTTCTCCTTCAGCAGGGCACTCAGGCTTCCTCAAAACTTATGAGCGAGCAAGGAGAAACTTCTTTTGGAAAGGGATGAAACAGACGATTCAACAGATGGTGGCTGAATGTGATACTTGCCAACGCCACAAGGGTGAAACGACCCTCCTTCCTGGCTTGCTCGAACCATTGCCCATCCCTACACGGATTTGGACTGATATTTCTATGGATTTCATTGAAGGGCTTCCTAAATCCGGTGGCAAGACAGTGATCTTGGTTGTGGTTGATCGTCTCTCGAAATATAGTCATTTTTGTGCCCTCAACCACCCCTATACTGCCTCCTCTGTTGCACAAATCTTCATGGACCAGATATTTCGTCTTCATGGACTCCCTTCTTCCATTGTCTCTGATCGTGATGCAACTTTTACCAGTCATTTTTGGACTGAACTGTTTCAGAAAACTGGCACCAAACTGAAGATGAGTTCGGGCTATCACCCACAAACTGATGGTCAAACTGAAATTGTCAATAAATGCTTGGAAACTTATCTTCGTTGCTTCACTTCCGAACAGCAACATCAGTGGGCCAAGTGGCTCCCTTTAGCTGAATGGTGGTACAATACCTCTTACCACACTGCCTCTAAAATGACTCCATATGAAGCAGTCTATGGTCAGGCACCTCCAGTGCTCCTTCCCTACACTCCCAACAGCTCACCAGTCCAGGCAGTTGACATAGTTCTCCGCAGCAGGGATCAGATTCTTCGTACCTTACAGGATAATCTTCACATGGCCCGTAATCGGATGAAACAGCAAGCAGATCAACACCGTTCTGAGCGCTCATTTCAAGTTGGGGATATGGTTTTTCTTCGTCTACAGCCATACAAACAATCCTCCCTAAAGCTGAAAGGGCGTCATAAGCTGGCCCCAAAATTTTATGGGCCTTATAAGGTTCTGCAGAAGATTGGTTCAGTTGCTTATAAACTGGAACTTCCTCCTTCTTCCCGCATTCATCCAGTCTTTCATGTTTCTTGTCTAAAGAAAGTTCTGGGTACCACTGTCAGAGCACAAACTACTCTCCCTGAAATGGATACGGAAGGATCCATTATCCTGGAGCCGGTGGCAATCATTGACCAGCGCACTCGCCAGCTTCGCTCTCGCTCCATCTCTGAGGTCTTGATTCAGTGGCATGGCATGCAACCAGAGGATGCTACCTGGGAACCCCTTCTTCAGATTCAACAACAATTTCCACACCTTAAGCTTTGAGGACAAAGCTTTTTTCTAAGGGAGAGGGGATGTTAGGAACCTGTGTGTTCCTTCTGTTTATTTTGTTAGAGTAGTGTTGTTGGACGCATATGCTTTGTAAGTCGTCCCGTGAGTATATTTTATTATCCCACATGCATAGGTAGTATTACTTTTCTAGATCGTACCCAGTATATAAGAATAGGTTGAGGCCCTTGATGGGCACGGACGAATTTATTGTATTGAGCTTGCTCAAAGGAGGTTACCCCCTCGAAGTGGCCTGCGATCAGTAGATTCATTTTGAGTTCTGCTATCACTTTGTATTCTGTTATTTCGAGCATTCTCACGATATTGCTATAAGGAGGTTCTTCACAGCATCTACTATTCACTCGGCATTGAATCACTTGGCATGGTCTATCTACTCGACACTTGAGTGACTCGGCACATGAGTGACTCGATACTCATTGCAACTCAGCACGGTCTTGTATTTAAATATTATACTCGACATGAATTACTAGTTCGGAATGAACTAAGTAAATGTCTTAAGTGTGTTGACACTCAATTGTCAAAACAAATCTGAGATCAACAATCTCCCCCTTTCACATGAGTGTCAAAAACACTTGAATATATATAAATAATCTGATCTTCTCAAGTATAACATATCCATGACTCGACTTATATACAAAACTTCAAAAATTTTCAAGATTTTGCAATAACCTATATACCTCAGAATGTATAACTCCCCTTGAGTTAATGTGTGTATTTTGTATCCAAAATCTATGCTCCATTCTGAGTAGATTTGCCTCTGTTGATACTCATTGACTTTATATACTTATAACTGATACTCTTAATGCGCTACCTTAGCTGTTCTGCTATGTTTCTATCTCTGCATTGTATTTCTCAAAAATGTATGTTACTGAGGTCAAAATATGATTTTTTTCTTTATTCATCTCCTTTATTGATCTCTTCTTCTTTCATTATTTTCTCCCTTTTAATCTATCTTCCCCTTTCTTATTTATCTCCCCCTTTTTGTATATCTCCTGTTAGTGTTAATCTATCTCCCCCTTGCTTATTTATCAAATTCACAACTTGGTGCCTTTGACCTAGTTGGACAATGTCTACTAATGTGACCAGTCTTCAAACAACTAAAACATGTAGTTTGACTCAACCATCTTTTGTAGTTACCACTAAAGTGAGTCCTGATACAATTTTTAGGGATATGTCCATATTCTTGACAATAATGATAGCTATATCTTGTATTGTAATCCCAATTATAAGAATTCCCATAGTTTCTTACCTTTTCTGGCTTGTTTGATCACCATGTGGACTTGGATCTTCACTCAAAAGCTCTATGTCCATACTTTTGACAGTTGTAGCAATATCCTTCAAATTTTTTTGCATGCATAGTTCCCGATCTGCATTCATGTGCTTGATGACCTTGTTTGTTACACTTATGACAATGAGTCATATTCTTAGGCCTAGCATTCTGATTTGTGTTCTTGCTCCTGCACACATTAGAAGTGTGTCCTTTCTTTCCACAATTATAACAAGAAGGTTTGGACTTCTTACCTTTGTTGTTCCTTTCCTCAACAGCTTTGGATGATTCTCCTTCTTCAATGCTTGTGTAACCCAATCATAATGTATCTTTGTTAGATCTATAGGGGATTTCAGTAATTGCTCAAAGTATTTGATGGCTTCATTTGGCTTGTCGAAACTTTCAACAAATTCCTTTTCTCTTTTCAGGTCATTCTGTAGTTGTTCATTTTGCAATTTTAATGTAGTTATTTCAATGTCTTTTATGTTCAACTCATGATGGGCATTCATCATTTGGCTTAAAGTATCCAATTGCATGTTTGAGATCCTAGTTAACTCTGTTGACTTTTCTTCCAATCTATTTTTTAAGATTCTTTTGTCTTCTTCAATCATAGCCTTGTCTTCTATAGCTTTCTTCTTTTGTTCAGTCATCTCACATAGCAATATAGCTTGTGATTCTTGCTCCATCTTGAAATTTCTGATTTCTTCAGCTTGTGCTCTATTCTTCTCCATTAGATCTGCAACTGCTACATCAAATTCACTAGAGTTACCATTTGGGAATAGTTTTGTGGTGTCGATCTCTTTGTATTGTGTGTCATTTTCTGCTATGGCAATTTCTTTCCTTCTTTTCAATGAACCCTTCAAGGCATCTCTAGCTTCATTTAACTGATGTAGTATGAGATGTATTTCAATCTCTTGGTTCTCAATAGTCTTTCCTAGTTTGTAGACTTCCATTTCAAGATCTTTCCTCTAAGCTACAAAGCTTCTTCTCCCAAGAACTTAGCTTTGATACCAATTGTTGGAATTACAAGTGGGAAAGAAGTAAACTTCTGAGGGGGTGGTGGGGGGGGGGGGGCGGTGAATCAAGAGTTTGAATTTGGTCCCATAAAACTTTTCACCTCACATCCACTTTATGCATTCAATAGATAAACTGAAATAACATGCAAAGAAAATGCATCTAAAACATGTAAGCAATTAAACACACACACTTTGACACCAGATATGATTACCAAGAAACCCTCTAAATGAGAAGGTAAAACCAGGTTGTGGATGACACCCACAAATCTTCACTACTATAGGAATAAAGTGTAGCCAATTAAGGTTACAATGATTTGACCATGAATCATGATCTTCCCTATGAAAGGCTTTCCCTGTTAAAGGCTTACAAAGACTATTAAGTCCCACCTTGTTAGAGGATTTCAACACCCTGTTAGAAGTGTGCCTAGTTAAAGGACTTCTGATCACTAACTTGGAATGTCACCCTACTAAAGGATTTGATAAGGCCTATTAGGACCACTCTGCTTAGGAGATTTAACTAAAATCACCTCTTAAGATGTTTCAACATAGATTTTGAGATTGGCTCTAGATTGCCTGATTAAAGATCAAATCTGCACAATATCTTTCTTGATCCTTTATGATTAGATACAACAATGTTGTATCCTTTTCTGTCCTTTGTTCTTCACTTAACTAATTCTGCAATTCACTCTCACTACTAAGTCACCTTGAATGCTCTGCAAGCTCTTTTGTTTGCTTCTTCAATTTGATTATCATCCCTTTACTATGCTTTCATCTCTCTTGAAACTTAGGGCTTTGTCTTCCATGTAAAGACTTTGGTGGCTTAGGGTTAGGTATGAATCTACGGTTGAGATTCATCCTTTTTGCCACTTAATCCTTCCCTTTTTCTAATTGGCTACATGTAATTGCATAGAGAATCTACATAAGGATTCGTCCTTATCTCTAAATAATCAAAATCTATCCTTAAGTTGGCTAGGAAATGGTTTACATAGTTGTTTGTGGAGTCACAAACAAATATGTCCAATTTGTGTTACTCGACACTTGAAGTTATTGATGCTTGACACATACTATAATTTTGTTTCTGACTCGACACCTGAACTGCTCAACATCTATTATTCACTTAACATTTAAATCACTTGACATGGTCTATCTGCTCGACACTTGAGTGAATCGATGCATCAGTGACTTGACACTCTTTACAACTTGACATGGTCTTGTATTTACATATTATATTCAACATGCATTACTAGTTCGACATGAACTAAGTAAATGTCTTAAGTGTGTTGACACTCAATTGTCAAAACCAATCTGAGATCAACAATTAGGACCTTGGAAATCTTTCTCTATGAAGACAAGGTGTTGTTGTGTAGAAATATTTCCAATCATGGTAGTGAATTGGGATGCATTGATGTTTTTCAGGAACATGAGACTCTAAAAGAGCAGTCTCGAGGATTTCTTTATGGATAGGTGAGGTGGCGAGAAGCTCGAGAATGGATATTTGTGCAGGAGTCTTCTCTAACTGAGATATGACATCATAGTGAGAAGTGAGTCTTTGTGAAGTGGATGGTACAGGAGGTGCATGTGGAATTGATGGATTAGTGGGATTGGGAGTAGCAGCTTGCAAATTGATTCTTCCCCACTAAGTGGTTGCACCACAATTGACTGCTTGTAAAACAAGGGTATTTATATGGGTGTCTACTTCTTTAATGTGGCTACACATGGAGTCAAAACCACATATATCATTTATTTATATTTTACCACACAAGGAGTCAAATTTGATATGTGGTTAGCATAGTAGTCATAATGTAGTGCATTAGATGTGGAATCTCAGTTGACAATTTTTTGTTGTTGTTTCCATTGTTATTGTCATTGTTGTGGTCAGGGAATGATTTTTGAAAAATCTTTAGATTAGCATTTTTAGAGGATGGTCCTCTTTCAACCTCAATTTCCCATCATCGACAAGGTTTTGGATGAAAATTTTGAGCTTGATACACTTATTAGTGTCATGTCCTTTGATGTGGTGGTATTTGCAACACTCATTATCTCTATACCACTTGGATTTGGGTTGGTTTTCATCAAAAGGTTGTGTGTTGGGAAAAACCATCCACTAGTTTCTAGAATATGGCCTCTAAGGGTTCATGCAAGCTAGTGAACACTCTATTTCGGTTGTAGTTGCAATTTTAGTTGTTATTGGTATTGTTGTTGTTGCAAGGAAAGAATTGTGTTTGATTGTGAGATTACTAGTTTCTCTGATGGTTGTTTTGATTTTGGTCACAATTTGATTTTTTTTTGTTTTTATGATGATAGTTGTTGTTGTTATTGTTTCGACCTTGAAGTTTTTGTACACTGTTAACATTAGTGACACCATCGTGGGTAACACCTTTATTTTTTGACCAAAATTTTGGTTTGCTATTGTTGTTTGTGTCATTAGAGTATGATGATGAGTTATAGTATTTAATGGAAACCTTTTCTAAGAGCACATTTTCAATGTTCTTGCCTTTCTTGACTAATGTGGCAAACTCTTCCAGACTAGCCATTTTTATTTGGAATGAAATCTCTAGGATCAAATTTTTGATAAATATGTCTACAAGGTGGGAATCTTCAAATTTTTAGGGCATGCAATTAGCAAGGTGCTGCCACTGTTGTAGAAAATGAGCAAATGTTTCACTAGTTCATTATTTTGTATTGTACAAATCACTCGAGGAGGCATGATGTTCAATATTATATGAGTATTGTGCTACGAACTTTCTTGTCAAGTCATTGAAGGAGGTGATGGAACCTCTAGGTAAGTTCATTAGCCATTTAAGTGCATGACCTCCAATTCTTTGTGTGAAAAGCCTCTAAAGGTAATCCTCACTATAGGCAACTTCTTGACACATGACAGAAAACTCTTTGAGATGTGTGATAGGACATGTTTCTCTCGCGTATTTGTCAAATTTGGGAATCTCAAAGTTTAGTAGGAGTGGTATTATGTTGATAAATTTTTCAAATGGAAAGGGGTAAATTTCCTCAAAAGAGAAGTCTTTCATCCCTTTGTTGTTCATATTGTGAACAAAATTCCAGAGTTTATGTAACTGTTGGGCTAGATCTTGGTTTGGTTGCATCTGGGATGGTTGGGAATTGATGTTAAATCCACCTCCAAAGTTGTATAAGTTGCCAAATGGATTATAGGGTGGATTATGAGGTGCTGGAGGTGGCGATGCTCCAATTTGACCAATGTATTGATATACAGTTGCTAGGATTGACATAGACATTTTCAACATACTTGTTGGCATTTGTAAATAGGAGGAATACATCAGTTGTGTCAGGACTGCCATTTGTTGTGTAGGTACTTACCCAATGTTTAAGCATCCTATAGCCAGACTTGTCAAGGTTGACTGTAGAATACTAACATGTGTGGTTGTGTTGGACATAGCACTAATGATTTGCTGAATGTGTTCTACACTTAATTGGAACGTGGGTTGCATTGAAGTTAATATAGGTATAGAACTAGTTCCTACCATAGTTTCTTTTCCTTTGATAGATGGTTTTGCTATGGTGGGATTTGGCAATACTAGAGCACCATCTTTGGTAATTTGTCTAAACAAGGTGTTCTCATCAAAATTCATAGGGACATTAACACCATCTTTGACAAGGTTTAGGAAGATCTTAGTTTTGTTCACCCTAATAGACTTTTCCATTATTTCCAAATTGTATGGGTCTACAAGAAATGTTTGAACATCATTAGGAATCTCATTATTGTCAATGGGATCTTCATCTTGGTATACTTCTTCCTCATCATGTGTGTTACTGCCTATAGTGGTGTTTTGAAAATAATTCTCTGGTTCCTATGTAGGTTTTGAGCTAGGCATACCAAAGTTTATACTAGGGGGAAATGTGTTCCCTAATGAGGCTGATTGAGCTCAAAATGAATTCTCCATCTCTTGTTGTCTTAGTGATTCCAATAAACGTGACATAGGATTAAATGTGAATTTACCATTTCATGTTTGTACCATACAATTACAACCAAATCAATGGGTGAAAGCTTGTGGAAGGAGAAAATGTGAGGGAGAAAATGAATCTTATATTATACAAGGACAAACAACCTCAATTGTGAACAAAAGACCTTGTTTTGGCAAACCAAGTGTGATATAGGATAAAAGTATCTTTCTCCTACCAAATATGGACATATGATCTTTAGGCAATATAGGACATTGAATGGAGGACTCAATATTTGGAGATGGATTTGTGACCCCAAATGAGTGAGTGCAACTATGGTAAAGGTTTTCTTGTGGATAAAGATCTAGCATTGCAATCTTGGAAGTCTTGTGACTAAGATGTTGATTAAGGTTCAAATGATAATGCTCTCTAGAGGAAATTTGTAAATGGAAGACTAGAAACTTTGAAAAAAAGATGTGATGGGGGTAGACATGGAAGATGAGGGTAATATGGTCACTATGTGGGTAGCTAATCCTCTCACTGGAAAGAGAAATCTCGGGTTTACTCCAGGGAACATGAACCAATTTCAAAGTTTAGCATTGTATAAGATTATGTCATAACAATCTTTTTTATCCTCTTCCTTTTTGATGTCTTTAATAGTTTATCAAAATTGTTTATCACTGTGTGCTAGGCTTTTCCTTTCCTTGTAGGAAAATGGTTTAGATACCTTCACCTTCTTATGTTTGACTTTACTAGACATGGGAGTAACAAAACAACCTCAATTACAAGACCAAGTACCATAGTTTTACAAAAAAGTTGTGAATAAAAAGACCTAATGAACCTCAAATGGTGGACCAAGTACAAGGACTTATGCAAATAAACATAGGTCAAGAGGACCCACTTACAACCATTTTGTTCACTGAATGTTTAGCTCACCATTTCACTTGTTTAGACCTATTTGATGTTTGGTATTAGTTTTGGTTTAAACACTCAATCATGCCCAACATGTCAATAATCCTAATATGGCTTCCACTAGGATGTACAAAGATCAATTAGAGGGTTTCCTCGATATACGCAAGGACCGTGAGGCCAAAATTTGTAGATGACAGAAAATAATGCCACACAGTTGGGAGGAGACAGTAACCCAAATCTCTACCTTTACTTCCCAAAGGTATAAAATTCTTTGGGGATTAGCCAAGAGTGACAAAATTTTACTTGCAAGAGAGGTGTCTTTGGATTCATCTCTCGATATTTATACTCCAATAGAACACTAGAGTTGAGGTCATTCTAAGGGGTGATGAAATCCCCAAGAAGGCCTCCTAAAAATAAAAATAAGATCACTCATTTCTTGTGCACTTAAGATCACCCAAAGGTGCGAAAGGAGAGATTATGTAAGTGGCCTTGGGTTTAAAAGACACTTGTTCTCTTCCAATGAAGCTTTAGATTTTCTATGTACTTTTGAATACAATCGGGTTTATAGAATATAATGTTCTTTCCAACTTCACAACATTGTCAACATAATAAAAGTGAGGATTCGTCAACAAAAATAAATCGATTGGTGTCAACATAAGAAAATCAATAAATGAAAGAACAAGTTCCCTTAAGTCATTCAAGATTGAGTGTGTTCATTTTAAGCACCAAGTCCAAATTTTTCATAGCAAACTTCTTTGTCCCTTAAGCATTCAAGATTGTGTGAGAGTGTTTTAAGCCTAGATTGAAATATTTCATTGCATTCTTCTTTGAACTTTAAGCATTCAAGAGTGTGTTTGCTATCTAACCATTCATTCCAACAAAAAACATGCCAATTTTTTAAGGCACTCAAGATTTCATTTTGTTACTCTACACATGCATTCCAATGAAAAGCTTGTTCATTCTTTCAAAGCATTCAAGAGTGAGTTTGAACATCCATTCCAATAAAAAATGTGTAAATTCCCTTTAGAAAATTTAAGAGTATGTATATAATGTTATTTCAAATGCATTCAAGAGCTTGTTTGGATTTGCATATTAGTTGCAACATACATTCCAAGATCAAATGATTAAGTCATACAATTTCATTTATCCTCTAAATCCTACAAGTGATTAAAATCACTAAAAATATTCCAAAGTTTGTCTCTTGCAATAAAATTAAATCAATAATCCATGTATGTCAAAAAAATGTGAGTTAAGTATCAAAAAATTAGCCAATATGTAAAAAAGCTAAGACAACAAAATGCAGGCACAAATGATAAAACATCAGAGACGACAGGATAAAACCAAGTATGATATACCTGTCAATTACACTTCATGAATTGTAGACGACAGTTTTGGATCACAGATGCCAAACTACTTAGACACCAAAAAAATACTTGCAAATGATAGTCAACTAAACTGTAGAATTTGTGGCCACCCACAATGCAGACAACATAACAAGAAAAAGTGGAGATGATAGTTTATTAAAGTGATAGGGTACAGTCACCCACATCGCAGATGAGAGAAAAGGTAAACTACAGAGATGATAGTTTAGCAAAATGACAAGTATCCAGTCCGCCTACAATGTAGATGATAGAGAGTGGATACTTTGAAGATGATAGAATATGATATATATTCAGTGTTAAATAATTTGAAATATGTCACTGACACATATGCCAAAACACAGAGAATATAATCTACGGAGATGATGGAGCATTCGCGTAGACAACATTGCATCCTAACAAAGATGATAGTGCGTGTTTTTTTTTTTTAAATACAGAAAATGTTGAGTTTTTGACTGAATTTGATAATGGAAAAGAGACGTGAGTCCCACTAGGCGTGCCAAAATGTATACAAGAAAATCTAACCTATCATGAGTACGCATAAACAAACAAACTTTGGTTGCACATGTATATCAAAGATGCAAATAAGATTGAAATACAACTAATTCTAGTTGAGTTTAAAACTTAGTGCAATCGAAAAGAAAAGCCCTCATGCAACCTCAAAGAAGCTTAACAAAGGTGCCCACAAGAGGCCTTGTTGGTGTGCTCAAGATGAGGGATGTGGATGTGCTCTCCTAAACACAACTATTGAATGAATTCCTTCAATCATGCAAGTATGAAAATGAGATATGAACCTAAGCTAGATGAGTGAGGAATGCTTCAAAAGGAGGCCGTAGAAGAAACCATTCTTAAAGAATTCTAGGAAATGGAGATGATTGCAAGAAAGTAAATAAAATTATCAATGCAAGAATGGAATCTAACAATATTATGCTACCATGAAACTATGCAAAATCTAGAAATTGAAACGATGCAAACAACTACCAAGGGTTAGCTCTAACTAGAAAAATCTCTAAAAACTCTAACACTATACTAGCATGATAACAATGCAAATGGAGGAGATGAAGAATGCTTGAGACAAGGGCTCCATTTATAGGCTTCAGAGAGGCCTTGGGGAGCTGGCATCTATGTGGAATCCACATAGGTGCACAAGGGAGACACATAGGCTAAGGGGACAAGCCATGCAAAGGTCAACATAAGCCTTTTGTGATAGAGATGGCTCAAGGTTTGCTCACACATGTTTGAGAAACCTTGGAGGAAGGAAAGGGGGACAAGTGTGTAAGAGTGTAAGAGGCTTTTTGGATAAATTAATAAAAGGAGGGGTTTCCTTGGGATTTGAGTTGCTCACACATGTGTGAGCAACCACTTAGGAGCTAAAAGGTGTTTAGGTGGGTATTTAGGATAATAAAGTGGGATTCACTAGTGGGTAGGCTTAAAAGGATGAGAGTGATGGGTGGTAGACTAAGTTTTAGGTGGGATTAAGATTAAATTAAACATGATTAAATTTAATCACAGGATTAGAGAATTCGATAAAGTGGAGGGAATAAATTAAAATTTATTTAAAAGGAGATTTATGGAGCACTATGTATTAAATAAATTTAATACATTATAGGGGATGTATTTAAATTAAATTTAAATACATGAGGGAAGTGAACCTATTTAATTAAATAAGTAGAAGAATATGACAAATATAATTAATTAATAAATAATTAATTGTAATGTCAAGAGAAATATTAAATAAATTAATATAGTTTTTGGGATGATTTTAAGCCTCTACACTATGTTTTTTTTGAAGATACTGATTTTACCTATATAAAAGCAGTTCTACCTAGGGTTGCATGGTTGAGACCTCTACCTTATGAGGTTAATATTGACAAAGTAAGAACAAAAATCACTGCATTGTTGGCAGAAGAGGTTGATAAGAATGTTGGGCCATTTGAGAAGTATGAGACAATTAAGGTCAACATCAATGTTCAACTTAATGCACCTAAGATGAATAAGAAGAGGAAGGCGATGATTGAGAAATTGGAAAATGTTTAGGGAGAAGGATCCTAGAAAGAGATGCATTTGTAGATTACAAAAAGCAAAGGAGAGGATAGAAAAAGTAGTGATGATGAAGAATAAAATGTAGAGGAAAAAGGCAAGGAGATAGTTGTTGCCAAGCCACATGTAATAAGGGGCAAGAAAATTGTCATTGTTGAACCTAATGTGAAGAAAATACTTAATAAGGTTATAACTACACCTACACCTACACCTACACCACTGAGGGTTACAAGAAAAAGAACAAGGGAAACTACTATTGTGATTGTCGAGCCTCAGAAGAAAGGTGTTGTGAAGATAATCAAGCCTGTTCAAGTCAAGAGCTCAACAAAGAGAAAGACTATCACCAAGGAAGCCAAGTGGAGAAAACATGAAAAGAAACCAAGGAGAAAGCTCATTGTGTAGAAGGATGATGAGGAAGATGAAGCAAAGAAGATCGAGTCAAGTGACTTAAGTAAGTTCAAAGTGGTTAAACACAAAAAGCCTCAAAACATCAATGAGGTATGTGAGAATATTAGGAGCATTGTAGGATTATTTGGTTTCCAATACATAAAATATGATAAATTGAGTAAGGAGGACAAGAATAAAGTAGAAGAGGTTGTAATTGATAAGATGGTGAATTTTAAGTATACACCTATATAGTTAGGCATAATGATTCCTGAGGAATTGTACAAAAAGATTGACAGAAAGTAGAAATTTGAATTAACCACTAAAGGACAAATAAGAGAAGCTACATTGCCTCAGGTTATGCTAGAATTGGATAAGAGTCATATTTTTTTAGCTTTAAGAGATTATACTAATAGGTTTGTACGTAAGAGAAGAACATTCTTGATTCTAAAGAATAAAATAGAAAATATTGTTGAAGAGACCAAGATAACATGGAGAAATATTTATGGTCTGATGCCTGATGATGATCAAAAGAATAAGGAAGAAAAAGATGAATAGGTTTATGTAGAACCAAACAACATTGAAGATTTTGATGATTACCAAGATAATCTTATTGACACTTTCAATGATTTGATGCAACTGAGTGAAGAGAAGACATAGACTATGGTTATTGCTGATGAAACTACAACCAATCCTGTTATAAATGAAAGTGTCATGACTATGCCAATACAACAAAGTGTGGGTCTAGTTCAAACCAAGTCTATGCAATTTCTAGCTCATGAGAAGCTAATGGATCCTAACCATGTGTTAGTCCAAGTAAAGGGTTACCCAACTAATTGACACACACATGGCTACTCAACTAGTTGAACTTTCATCTATTCCTATTACTACATTAATTCTACTAGATAACCAAGGTGATGTAAAAGTTGGTGATGCTGAGAAATAGAGTGTTGTGGTCAATACAGGAGAAACTACACAAGTGGCTACATAGAAGAATGAAGCTGCTGAGGGTACATATACAAATGAGAAAGAAGATAAGAGTCACAATGATCAAGAAGATCAGTCTACTAGAGGTCAAAGACCAATTAACCTAGGACCTCATATTGAGGGAACGAAGGAGGTAGGAAAAATTGAGCTCTACTAGTAAGCTCAGAAATGATAAAAGAGAGAATTGACAAGATGAGTCTATACACCAAATGGGTACAGTTGTGAGAACAAAGGAGAAGAAGTCAGAACATGAATCAAAGAAAGAAGAGATGACTGTTGAGTTATAAGATGAGTGAAGAGAAGATGATAACATTAAGTGAATTATTTTCAAGGAAGGCTACGAAAGACAAGTTAAGGAGAGAACATCAAAAGAGGCAAGTTTTGTATGATATCGAAGACATTTTTCTTGATACTAGTGTTGATGATTTGGATGAAAAAGCTACAATTCTTGATCAATTAGTCAAAATTGTGGAGAAAGTTAATGCTCCTAATGTAGACGTTCAAGAAAAGTGGATGCACATAGAAGTGAGGAAGTATGACAATATAGTGATGGAAACTAGTGAGATAACAATCACGCAAGTTGAGCTTTCCACTCTTATCACCGAGATAGAACTATTGTCCACAAATATAAATACATTTTTTGCAATGTTATGTAATGATATTCCCTCTTGTTGCAAGACTATGAGGGAAAGAATGGATAAGACAGATGTAGATTTATAGAAAGATAGCAAAGTATTGAGAATAGATCCAAGCACTAGCTTAGTTTATTACTCATAGATCAAATCTTTACAAGGGAAGTAGTCAAAAGTTTTACAAGAAGAGTTCCATATAAGAAACGAGGTGAATGAAATTCAAGAAAGGTTTCTACCTCATATAGAAGTCATGCAAAGGAATATACAAACTATTTAGGATCTTTTTTAGGATCAACACTTATCCATTGCAAATAATATGGAAGCTAGAGATAGAAACACAAGTACTCCAAACTTTAAAGGCCAATTAGGAAAACACAATGACAATCATTATTAGATTGCACCATCCATTTCTAAAAGGGATTTAGAATCCTCCCAACACCCCAATTGAAAATCCATTCGAGTCATAAATGACAAAAACAAGGGAGAATGAGAAATGAGAAATGATGAATGATCAAGTAAGAAAGTGTAGGTGTATAAAAATCTTTGATCATGTATGTATGTTATTCAAATTTTGATTATAGATTTTGGTATATATTTTGGAGTAATAAGGAGTAAGTTAGTCTAATGATCATATGTGAAAAATAAACAAGTTTTGAAAAAGATTTCGAATATACAAGTATACCAACATATATGTATAGACCAAGCTACAAGTATGGATTACATCCTAAGGGTGGGTGTCTATTTTGAAGTTTTTAAATGACAAGTTTTGATAATGACAAATTTTTTTTGCCACTAATGCCAAAGGGGGAGATTTTGACCCTAAAGGAAATCTAATATTTTTAGTTGGCACAAAACACTTAATCATTTATTAGGTAGTGTTGGTCGGTCAACACTGTGATCGAGTCACTCTTTATAGGACAAGCTATGTAAAGGAGAAGTATAAAATTAGTTCTTGCAGAGCAATAACTATTGATGAGAAGATCAAGCATTTCCAAGTATACAATGGTTGTTGAGGCGACAAATGAGTTGAGTGATAAGAAGCCAAAAAAATTAGTGAAATCTGAGCATAATTGAAGCTGAGGGACAACATAAAGAACTAGTATGCATTGAGTGTTAGTAAGGTATATGGTACAAGTAACATAGTTTCATATAAATGTTTGGAATGGCATAATCATTGATGTAAACCATTTTTGTTGAGATAGAAACATGTTCTTAATATTGAGGAGTTAATCAAGGAGTCAATTAGACAAGTAATTGAGGATCATTAACCCCCATGTATGGAAATCAACCAATTAGAAAATTACAAGGACTAAGTAGAAAAAAAGGATGAATCCAGACCATTGATCATGATCTAGAAGCTTCATCAAACAACTATTTAAGGAGGCTTTCAGATCTAATTCTTAAGATTTGTGAGTTAGAAGTTTGGATGCAAAGTTGAAGGTGAATTCAATGGAGTTAAGTGTTAAGGAGTAGTAAGACGACTGAGTAATGCAGAGAGAGCATAGTTAAAGTTGAGAGATAACATAAAGAACCAATATGTGCTGAGTGTCAGTAATGTATATGAGACGAGTAAAAAAATTTCATATAAATGTTTGGAATGGCATAAACATTGATGTAAACCATTTTTGTCGAGCTAAAAGCATGTTCTTAAGATTGAGGAGTTAATCAAGGAGTCTATTACGCATGTAATTGAGGATCATAAAGACCAATCAATCAAAAAATTAGAAGGAATAAGAAGAAAAAAATATGAATCCAAACCATTGATCATTATCTAGAAGCTTCTTCAAACAACTATTTAAGGAGGTTTTTAGACCTATTTCTTAAGAGTTGTGAGTTAGAAGTTTGGATGGAAAGATGAAGGTGGATTTAGTGGAGTTAAGTGTTAAGGAATAGTAAGATAACCAAGAAGTGTAGAGAGAAGCTATTAAGGATCTATCTTATAGAGGTGATACTAGATTATAAAGAGAAGATTTGTCATTAGCATTCAAAGTGAAAACTAAAGGATCAAGGTACAAATACATTTTAATAGGTGTTTACATTTTAATAGGTGTTTAAGGGTAAATTTCTTAACATAGTGGTCCTTGTTGGAAACTACAATTGAAACAATTATTATGTTGTCATTGATGTCAACCCTTATTGGTGAAGATAGTTTTCTATATGATTTGAGTGTCATATCTATTTGATTGATGAAGATCAAGTGTTTTCGAGTATACAATGGTTGTAATATTGCTATCAGGATTTAACTGTGTGATTTTGAGTCAAACTTATTGACCCATGTTTCATGAGTAGTGATTCAACATGAATCTATCTCTCATGAGAATAAATGGAACATTTAGCACTCATTGGATCTAGGTGATGCTCACAAGGGTGAAGCATCGAGACTTCCCGGGAGGTCACCCATCCCAATACTACTCCAGCCTGAGTGCGCTTAACTACAAAGTTTGCTCCATGGTTAAACCCAAAGCTTGCAACCCCATTTGCAAAACCTTCACCAAGTGTTGCTGAGGCAACAAATGAGTCGAATGATACATAAGCTAAAAAATTTAGTGAAAGCTAAGCATAGTTGAAGTTGAGGGACAACATAAAGAACCAGTATGTGCTGAGTGTTAGTAAGGTATATGGGACGAGTAACACAACTTCATATAAATGTTCGAAATGACATAATCATTGATGTAAACCATTTTTGTCGAGGTAGAAGCATGTTCTTAAGATTGATGAGTTAATTAAGGAGTCAATTACACAAGTAATTGAGGATCATTAATTCCTATGCATGGAAATCAACCAATCAGAAAATTAGAAGGACTAAGTCGAAAAAAGGGATGAATCCAAACCATTGATCATGATCTAGAGGCTCCATCAAACAACTATTTAAGGAGGTTTTTAGACCTAATTCTTAAGATTTGTGAGTTAGAAGTTTGGATGCAAAGTTGAAGGTGAATTCAGTGGAGTTAAGTGTTAAGGAGTAGTAAGACGACTGACTAGTAGTGTAGAGAGAGCATAGTTAAAGCTAAGAGATAACATAAAGAACCAATATGTGCTAAGTGTCAGTAATGTATATGGGACGAGTAACATAGTTTCATATTGGAATGACATAAACATTGATGTAAACCATTTTTGTCGAGCTAGAAGCACGTTCTTAAGATTGAGGAGTTAATCAAGGAGTCAATTACACATGTAATTGAGGATCATTAATCCCTATGTAAGGAGACCAATCAATCAAAAAATTAGAAGGACTAAGTAGAAAAAAAATATGAATCCAGACCATTGATCGTGATCTAGAAGCTTCTTCAAACAATTATTTAAGGAGGTTTTTAGACCTAATTCTTAAGAGTTGCGAGTTAGAAGTTTGGATGCAAAGCTAAAAGTGAATTTAGTGGAGTTAAGTGCTAAGGAGTAGTAAGACTGTTGAGAAGTGCAGAGAGAAGCTATTGAAGATCTACCATAGAGAGGTGATACCATATTATAAAGAGAAGATCTGCCATTAACATTCAAAGTGCAAACTAAAGGATCAAAGTACTGATACATTTTGTTGAAAACTACAATTGGAACAAATATTATGTTGTCATTGATGTCAAACCTTATTGGTGAAGATAGTTTTCTATATGATTTGAGTGTCATATCTATATGTATGACTATAAATATATGCATGTACACACACAAGCACATGTATATGTACATGTACATGTATGCGTGCATGCATATATTTACATATTTCTACATGATTTGAGTGTCATATAAATCTATGCATGCACACATACATGTACATGTACATATACATGTGTGTGTGTGTGTGTGTGAGAGAGAGAGAGAGAGAGAGAGAGAGAGAGAGAGAGAGAGAGAGAGAATTATGGTCTTTTTACAAGTCTTAAGTTAGATTACAAAAGTATATTTTATGATTTAAAAAATAATTTGAAAAATGCTAAGAAATTAAATTATAGATGTAAACATTTTCAAATGTTCAAAGTAAAGTACATTTAAAATAAGAAGCTAAAGTTTCAAGAAAATGATCGCTTAAATTAAAATATATTTATATTAATCAAAACTCAAAGTGAAGATATTAAAAAAAATTATGAATCCCTAGTTACTCTATTTCATCTATCTTTCTATCCACATGTGAATCTTTCATCTCTCATCCTCACCCTAGCTCTCTATCTTCTTTTGTTGTATTTAACTATTTGATTATGTTTTCCTTATCTCTCTTTGTTACTTCCCCCTCTCTAAATATGTAAATTGACCAACCTCCCTAATTAGTTCTTCTAACACCTAATAGATTAATATCAAATAATATTACAACTACACACATTATTATTATTTTTGGCAAAAGTAGCAAGCCATTGACACACACACACATATATATTTTCTAGTTCAAAGACACATGGAGAAAAGAACCAGCAAAGAAAATCTCCAATCATTATCATATACAAAAAAGTACAAAACTAAAAAGCAATGAGTCCCATAGATGTCCTTACATAAGGAGCTTCAAATGTGCAGGACATCATTATATGAAAAAACAAAATAAACTAATGAGATCCATTCAGATGCTCATATAAAAATAGAGAAGATTCCAACTCATAACCAAATATACATTTCACTTCATATATAATGCACAATATAATCATAAGATTAATATTTACACCATATACATTCACACCTATAAAAATAAATAAATTCCAATATTATAACCACAAACTACATATAAACTTAAAAGAATATATACATATTCTATCATCCAATTAAGTATACCTTCCACCTAGTATGAGTCCGATAAGCCACCAAGTTGATCCAAGTCTAGTATTAAACCACCATCCAAAGCCGCTCACACAGTACCACCTTCTAATGGATGCGAGTCTCTGAAGTAAGCATAGCCCACGTTGTCGAAGTACTAGACCCGAACCACAATTCCGAACGCGATGGCAACCACAACGCAAGGTGGCAAGATGCATGAGCCGAACTTTGAAGAACCCACAAAATTGACGCAGATTTTTTTATAGGCCGAGTGCTATTTTGAGATTTAAAAAATTTCAAAACGATCTAGCAGAAACACATAATGATTTATTGCCCTCACTTCAAAAATATATTTACATTATATAGAATATAATTTATTGTAAAATTCACTATTTAATTTTTTTTTTATTGTTTTAACTAATAATGAATAAATTTAAACATTCAAAATAATTATTTAGAGTACAACATTTTTAAATTTAAAAAAAAAAAAATTGACAAGTTTTTAGACATATTTTGATATTAAAATGGTTTTTTTTTTGTTACTTTCAATTTTTGGTACATCCTCAAGTTAGGGCAATATCATTTTTGATTTGGCTAAAGCTTAAGTTAGACAATGATGCTAATGAGAATGTAATGGAAAATAATTTTTAGATTTTGGTACATTAAACTTTCTATTATTATTTAAGAGTTCAAGAATGCACAATTGAGAGCTACAAATCTCATTATAATTTTCCATCATTGAAAAATTAAATAAAACTAATTGAACTATGCTATAGTCCTCCTTTGCACATTTGTAAGGGAGTCTTGATATTGTTCTCTCTTTTGTTGCTATGCTAATGTTTTCCATGACTTTCTCTTGTTTTAATTTTTCCACCCTATCAAATATTGTTGATAATTAGTCATTGTTTTTTATCAAGATTCTATAAGGTGGTGAGAAAACTAGAATCAACATACAAGAGACAAAATATAATATTAAAGTATTAAAAGTTGGATTCTAGTAAAAAGTAAAACAAAAACTAACCTATTCTATGGTGAATCTTTTGCCAATTCTAAAGCGATTATTGTTTGATAGTATTTTGTCTTTTTCTCTTATTATTAGTTCCCGCCTTTGGCAAGAAACTAATGGAATCATTAGATTTCATATTAGTTACATAAAACTAAAAATTTGAAAATATACTAATGTTTGCAAAAGGTATATTAATTTGAATATTTTTTTCAAATTGAAAAATACAATTTTTTGAAAATTGTATTGGCCCATGACTAAAAAAAAAAAGCAATGAAAAAATTCAATTTTCTCCAACAAAAATACAAATATTCTCTAACAACTCTATTAATGAATGCATTAATTTCAACTTTATCTTTTCCACATTTGTGACAAGTGGATTAGCGTTAAAACAACAATCATTTTTATCTTCCATCTCACAAATGAATGTCTAATCAATATTAATTATCCCTATCTATTTTTCTTACCAAGTTCAAATATAGAGTTACATGTTTTATATTTATGATTAGTATTACATGAATGTTTATTTTTGTAATTTGCAAAATGTTATTAAATTTTTCTTAACAAGTTCAAATATATATATTTTAATTAAATATAGAGTTAAATGTTTTATATTTCTTATTTTGAATATATTTATTATTTAAGATAATTTATGAAGAAGAACTCATATGAATTCTTATAGAATTAAATAATTTTAAAAGTTGTATAGTTTAGATATTTTAATCAAATATAGAGTTAAATATTTTATATTTCTTATTTTAAATATATTTATTACTAGTTTTACATGGATGCTTATTTTTGTAATTTGTAAAATGTTATTTTTTTAATTTTACACTATATTTTACTAGCTATCTTACCAAGTTCAAATATAGAGTTAAATGATTTTTATTTCTTATTTTCTATATATTTCTTATTAGTTTTACATTAATGTTTAGTTTTAACAACTGTAAAATGTTATTTTTAAAAAGTTTACACTATGTTTTAGGGAGGAAACTAATGGAATTATTCGATTCCGTATTAGTTACACAAAATTAAAAATTTGAAAATATACTAATGTTTGCAAAATCTATATTAATTTGAATGCTTTTTTGAAATTGAAAAATACAATTTTTGAAAATTATATTGGCCTATGATAAAAAAGGGAATGAAAAAAATTCAATTTTCTCCAACAAAAATAAAAATATTTTCTAATGAATGCATTAATTACAACTTTATTTTTTTCACATTTGTAACAAGTGGATTAACTTAAAAAAAAAAACAATCATTTTTATCTTCCATTTTACAAATGAATGTCTAATCAATATTAATTATCCCCATCTATTTTTCTTAGCAAATGCAAATATAGAGTGAAATATTTTATATTTTATATTTTAAATATATTTATGATTAGTTTTACATTGATGTTTATTTTTGTAATTTGTAAAATGTTATTGGATTTTTCTTAACAAGTTCAAACATAGATATTTTAATCAAATATGGAGTTAAATGTTTTATATTTCTTATTTTAAATACATTTATTATTTAAGATAGTTTATGAAGAAGAAGTCATATGAATTTTTATAGAGTTAAATATTTTATATTTCTTATTTTAAATATATTTATTATTAGTTTTACATTGATGTTTATTTTTGTAATTTGTAAAATGTTATTTCTTTAAGTTTACACTATATTTTACTAGTTATCTTACCAAGTTCAATATAGAGTTAAATATTTTATATATATTTCTTATTAGTTTTACATTGATTTTTTTTTGACAACTGTGAAATATTATTTTTTAAAAGTTTACACTATGTTTTACTAGCTACTATTTTACAATTTTGCTCAAAATTTTTTAATACCATTAATACTACCCCTCAAAATTACTACATATTTTAGTACTTTAATTGAAGTAATCAACAATTTTTTTTTTTTTTTGATATAAGTACCTAAGAAAGTTTATCGTGAACAAGTTTTTGCTAAAAATTGTAACTAATTTAATTTCCCCTTCATGCAATACTACTTCAGTCAACCATAAAAACATGAAGGTACGAACTTTGGCGCATGGGCCCCTTGTTTAATTCACTTCCTGTTCACTAATACTTTCCTCCATGGACTTTTTGTTTCAATTTCTTCCTTATGAAATATTTTTTGATAAATAGTAGTTGAAGGAGGTTATTTGTTTTTTCACCACAAGGTGCTCATCTCAGCATTAAATAGATTCTAGGAAAAGTAAAAAATAATTAGGGGGCATGTTCTACAATGCTCTCTTTTTCTAGCTACTATTTAATTCACATCCTATCTCCATAAAAACTAACCTAGGTTATGGTGAAATCCATTGTAAATTTGTAATGAGATTCTTCATTGTTCTCTCTTTTGTATGTTTGATTTACTTCCTATATGCTAATAATGTTTTCCATGTCATCTTGTTTTAGTTTTTTTTTTTTAACCTTGTCTACATCTTAATTGTGATTTTGTAAGGAGAAAATAAAGAAATTACAGTTTAAAAACCTCCCTTTATTCTTTTCCTTACCTTGTTAACATGTAAATTTTATGATTTTATAAAATGAGATTCCATAACATTTACTTAATAATTCAAAATGAAAGTAAAATGTCGCCTTCAACATATCAATTTTACACAACATCTTCACCAATCCTTATTATCCAAAAATTTGACAAAAAAGTTTTACCATTGAATTACACTAGAAAGCTAATATTAAAAAGATGTCAACTATTGATAGTCTAATTTAACTTATTCCATTAAACTAAAAATAGTTTTAATTAATATATTTTGATAATATCTACTCATAATTGGAACACATCTCTCCATACCCTCGCCACCTCATATAGATTGGAGAAAAAGTTGGTCAAGGTTGCCATATTTTGAAAGTATAACTAAAAAATAGTTGAAAATATTTGCAACTTTAATCAAGTATTTTGAAAGTATAATTTAATAATAATAATATTTGCCATTTTAACTAAGTCATAATGTGAAAGTATAATAAAATTATAAAATGTGTTAATTTATTTAAGTAAATTTAGCTTGGTTTTTCCTTGGGGCCGGTCTATTCATACGGCATCAAAACTTTCTAGTTTCTTGAGTCAGGTAATCCTGAGCAAGTTGGGCTCAAGGAAATCCGATTAACTATTAAACAATTTTATGCGATATCTTAAATAAATCAATATGTTCGATTTTTCTTGAATGCGACGAAAATGCAATTTCAAGTGAAAATCTTGTTAAAAAATAGTCGAGTCTCACGTGAGTACTACGACTTCAAAGCACATCAGCGCTATTAAATTAAATTGTCTGACCATGAAGAGAAAATGTCGTTTAAAAACAAAAATGTTGTTTTCGATAGGGACAATCCTAGCGTGGAGTGTAGATATGATCACATGCTAAGGCGGAAGATTCTAATGAACAAAATTTCACCACTTCTGACTCGAGAAAATGAGATGCGGCAATAGAATCTCAGGGACCCATTTAAGGAAAAGAGGAAAAGCATTTTTAAAGCGCAAGGGATGGGATTGCTGAATGAGAAGCTGGTCTATTGGAGAGTTTTAATGGCTGCCAAGAAGAGAGTGACAGCCAAGACATTTGTTTCGACCCTCATTATTCTCAGCATTGGATCCTTTGCCTTGTTTTCTCAGCATGATGCTCTACACTGGCAATCTGAATGTAAGTCGGACTCTGCTCATCTGCTTCAATGAATAAAAACCTCTGCAAGATCTTAACAAATTGTAGATTTGGATATAGCTAGGAGATATGGTGTTAACTCTCTCTGTGGGGAGAGAGTGGTTTTCTGCCCCATGTTTTTGTTTTTTCCATTTAAATTGAAGAAAGAGGGAAAACAGAATTATTATCAAGAGCACACTAGGTCTGTGAATTTCTCTATTATTTGTAGGTCTGGTAACCCACGTGCTTTTGTTGGAAAGTTGTATTTGTAAGCTGGGTTTCTATTCAACTCCTGGTTGGATTCATATTGGAAAAAAAACAGAAAAAGCGTGGTTAGAAGCTCCTTCCCTGGTGAATTTGGGCATGATATGAGGGTTTTGTTATAAACTTAACTGTGATGTAAAGTCAACTTAGTTGTAAGCTGATTTCAATCTACTTCTTAGGCAGGTACAGATGCCAAAAATAAAAACAAATGATTTCAAAAATTTATTCCTTGCAAATCACTATATGATTGGTGAGTAGGGTAGTAAACATGTTTCCGTAGGTAAATCGATCCATTTGTGTGCGTCTCTCCACAAGGTCCTTCTCCAGGCGGACACAGATCTCGAAGTTGAGGGCAAAATAATTTGTCAAGTTCTTGTCGTCCTCAGCATGAAATGCTGTGGGCACTCTTCTACCAGCTGCTACAAAAATGAAGAAAGTAGATAGATCTGAACTACAATTTGGGAACTTCCGTATGATTGGTGGATCTCGAAAGAGCTTATTTTTTTCCGAAAAGCCACCAAGCAGGCGGGCGTGTGTGATTAAAGAGTATGATTAACTGTGAAGTCTCAGTGCTTTTAAACTAGGGTATGGAGTTGTCCTTGTTGTTGATACCATAATTGTCTTTTAGTTCAGTGTACCGTTTCTCTTGATTTTCAATGCAAGTTGGTATGAACAACGTTATGGCTGATGATTGTTGGTGTGAACAACATTTTGGCTGATGATTGTTGGTATGAACAATATCTTTGTTGATTATGTACTAGCGTGGTGACGACGAATATTGGTGTTGGAAAGCCAAGCTGATTGTAAGTGGGCACATGCTCAATTTTTTCTCTGGGCACATTCAGATGCCAAATTCAAGAATATAATGGAGTTCTTGTAAGGCCTCTTTTAAAATCTTTCTGATTACTGAGCGTGGTATTAAACATGTTGTTGAATAATCACCAAGTAGGTGGGTGTGTGAGATTGATTGTGTGAAGTTTCTCTTGAAAGGGAAATGTTGTAGTCTATTGAGATACTGACATTCAAACTTCTCTTTTGGATTTAGATTGGATGTTAGGATGAATCTTTGCCTAGCAGGCAACTGTGAGAGGCCAATTCTTCTTTTTTTGGCCCAATTCATTTGGATCAAGTAACATAAGATGAAACTGAAACTTATCCAGGCTTCCGTAGGGCTTGTTAGGGCTGTTGGACTATAGCACTTGTCAAATGAGTTTTTAATTTATTTATCCCGAGGTCCCACAACTTGGACACGGCAGTAACATAAGGTGGAATTGAATTTTTTCAAGGCTTGCATAAGGCTGTTAGACTGTGGGAACAGTCAACAAGTTTATTGTTTTTTAGGTCCTTATATTATTTTTTTTCCTGTTTTTTTAACAAGTACTTGGTAAACATTTTAACATGACTGTTGACAATGACATGACACATCAACCAGCTCTATATTAAATACTTTTGACTCAGAGCTATGAACTGGTGAGCCACACAGTGCACACAATGGACCTCATCCCCAATTGACAAAGCCGAGGCTCAAACTTGCAAACACATTGGATCGGCGAAGGTATAAGCCCACAATCGCAATGGGCCAATAGGAGTTTGATTCTTGGTGGGTGCAACAGCACCATCACCACTTAACCAACAGGCTAAGTGGTGAACCCAAGGTCCCTATATTATACATGTCATTGTGGTACATGATTTTTTTGAATGATTAGTTCTATCCCCACTAGCAGTGGTAATTGAGAATGACGAGCTACCGTCCAACTTGTGGTGCCATAAATTTAGGTTGCTCTTGTTCTCCAAACTCGTGAATTGATGTCCTCACATCACAAGGTGCCCCAGAACAAATTAATGACACTTTTAGTAAAGAACCTACAGATAGGTCCCTTTATTATAAACTCCTTGTGTCATTTAAGTTTTTCATCTAGTATTCATGCTAACAAAACGTAAATCCTGAGTACTCTTGTTCTCATCCTATATGCTGCCTGAAAACAAAGTGTCATTCAAGCTTTCAGTAAAGGCCTTACTCCCTAGGAACTTCCCTTCTAAGTCATTTTGTACACCGAGCACTTTGATCCACCAGTTTTTTGCAACGAAATTAGATATTTACAGTCATCTTTTGTTTGGAATGCATGGCAGAAAACATTGTTTACCCTTTATGGCAATTTTGTTGTATAATATGAAAATTCAAACAGATTTAAGAGCATTACATATTCTAAGCTGCCGATATAGGTAATAAAAGCAAGTTCTTAAGAGTCACGGACCAGCTCATCACATCCTTCTTTTCGGTGGTTCCCCAAGTTCGGGGTACCAAGCAGCCACTTGGTCCCCATACCCCCGAGCAGCACACCAGATCTGTATGGCCTCGTTGGAGTTACTCTCGGTAGCTATCCTCCACTTCTACCAGCACTCAGCAGCGTCACAGGGTTTCTTCTTGTTCCGGGCTGTATCGCTCGATTCTGGGTTTCTTATCCACTGCTGGGCCCGTTTATTCGGCTGTGGGTAGGTGTCCCCTGGCTTTTTTTTCTTTTTCTTTTTCTGTTAGTGTTGTTTCTGCTTTCCCCAGGCACCGTTTGGTGTTCCTGCTGTTGGCTGGCCTCCTTTGTTGTGTGTTGACAGTATCTTTGAACCTCTTTGTGGTCTCTTGTTAAGACAATAATAAATTAATTTTATCTTGTCTCACTGCCTAATCTTTTTATACTGCTTGATCTCTTTATTTGTTTACTAACATGGCTTACTGCGCTATCTTGCTGTGTGGTTCTCCTTGCTGCATAGTTATGCCTTTTGAATTCATAGTCATTAACTACCATGTTAATATCTCATCTTTTTAAAGATAACTTAGGTTTTAGTGATTAATTGGATGAGGCAAAGAAATAACTGTAATCCTCACACTGTCTGTATAGATTTGAACATAAGTTTTAGATCAGTAGCTACTTGAATGAATGAAATTATATGGTAGTTCCCTGTCTAATCTATAATGAAATTTGACTACCAAGGGGAATATTTTATTCAACAAATTAAATTTCAATACACTAGGTTTCATCTGTGAATTTCAAATTTTCATGGGAAAGAACATATTATTCATGGAAACTATGGAGTTTACTTGCCAATGCAAAGTCCTGATTTATGTTGGTAAGTACCATCTCTTCACAAAATAATCACTTTTAAACTTAATTCAAGATTGGTGCAAACTGGAAAGTGACCAATTGACAACAATCAGGCCATATAGGCTTGCCTACTTTGAGTATTGAACAAATTGCTCTGAATATGTGGGAAATATTCAAAAATTTAAATAAAAATACCTCAGAATTCATTCATGCACTTAAAAAGTTAATGTGATACAGCCAGTTATTCATGGAAACTATTGAGTTTACTTGCTGATTCAAGCACTTGAATTCTGTTGAGGACATTTTGTCACAAAAAAAATTCACTTCTAGCTTTAATTCAAGATTGGTGTAAACTGACTACTTAACATTGAACAACAAACAGGGCATGGGGTTGCCTACTTTGAATATTGAGCTAAGTAGTCTTATATGTATCTCTGTTGTTAAGTCTTGATTTAAGCATTTTACTCACTCTTGAACCAAAATAATTCATGCTCCAAATAAACGAATAAATGCCTGAAGGACCATAGCTATCTTGATCTTCTGGAAGCAACTGATTGACAATAACCAATCTATATAGGTTTGCAGCATTTTCCTGCATCTAGTGTTTGGTAAATCCGTCTTGAGTCTTACATATACATTTTTAAGGATTGTTCTTGTTCACTCTCAAGCAAGAAGATTGTGTGCTTCAACTTAAATGAGTAAAATAAGTATTCAATTACCATATGAGCTACCTTGCTCTTCTGGACCTTGAATATAATTGTTTCCATGTCTGCTTAAAATATTAAGCACACATTAATTGTCAATCTTGTAATGTTTTGGTACCATTTCTGTCTGTTAAAGATTGGTCTGTGCTGGTATGTGATTATTACCTTGGTAGTTGAGCCTTGTATTCTCTTTACTCATCATCAGGCATGTGATATGTATTACAATTTCCCAAGCTATCCAACCGAAGATAACTAGGCTTGAGACAGAGTAAGTACACAGTCAGTCAACTCCAGATTGTAGGGTACTTAAGTTTGTAAGTCATTAGGCTGAAGGAAATAATTAAAAAAAAATCATTATCTCCAGAAGTTCCTCAAATTAAGATTTAAAAACTGGATTGAGCTAATTTCTATATCAGACTTAAGACTACATCTTTTTCTTATATGATTTTGGAAACTGCATGTCTTTGCATTCCTTCCTGGGCAATTCTGTGTCTTTTTAGCATGCCCTTGTAGTTTGGTTAACAGTCTCATTTCTGCATGTTGGATCTACTTGTTCAGACTTCGCAGAAATGCGTTACATTTTGCCTTGCAGTTTGAGTAGAAATTGATGTTCTAATCCACATGTTATCTTAATGCAGGGAACAAAAGAGCAGTAGAGACTAGACCTGTACATGCTAAGCTTCCAGGATCTTTCGAGGGTGGTGAAGGAATAGTCTGTGATAGATCTCATTATCGTACAGATATATGCACTGTTTTTGGGCATGTTCAAATGCATGCAAGTTCTGGTATGTTCCTACTTGATGCTCAGGACAAGCATAATGCTGGTATAGAGGAAAAGGTCAGGCCTTACACTCGGAAATGGGAAAAGAGCGTTATGGATATTGTGCATGAGGTAACAATGAAGAGTGTCATGTTTCCAAATAATTCAAATCTGGAGTGTGACTTTGTACACAATGTGCCTGCTATAGTTTTCACAACTGGAGGATATACAGGGAATCTGTATCATGAGTTTAACGATGGGATCATACCATTGTACATAACATCTCAACATCTACAGAAGGAAGTTGTGTTTGTTATTGTTGACTGTCATAACTGGTGGCTAACTAAGTATGATGAGATTCTGAGACAGTTAACTCAATACAGGGTTATAAACTTTGAAAATGAAACTAAAGTTCACTGTTTTCCAGAGGTTACTGCTGGCTTGTTTATCCATGATGAACTAACAATTGATCCCGTTTTAATGTTCCAAAACAAGAGCATACTTGACTTCAGAGCCTTCCTTAATCGTGCTTATACACCTCACTGGTTTCTTCCTGACAATATAGCAGCAGCAGATAATAAGCCCCGCCTTGTAATACTTGTTCGTGTAGGTAGCAGAATGATCTTGAATTTGAAAGAGGTGGTCGAATTGGCTGAGAAAATTGGGTTTAATGTTACGATATGGCAGCCACTGCGGACCACTGAATTGAAGACAACATACAGGCTTCTCAACTCCAGTCATGTGCTGCTTGGTGTTCATGGCGCAGCATTGACTCATTTTCTGTTCATGCGTCCTGGATCTGTCTTCATTCAAGTCATTCCTCTTGGGACTGATTGGGCAGCTGAAACATATTTTGGCGAGCCTGCAGGAAGAATGGGTCTTCATTACACAGGCTATAAGATAAATATTGAAGAGAGTAGTCTCAGCAGAAAATATGATAGAAATGATTTAGTCTTGAAAAACCCAAAAGCAGTAGTTAAGAAAGGGTGGGAAGCTACTAAACAAATATACTTAGAAGATCAGGATGTTATTATTAATTTATCTCGGATGAAGAAAACTTTGATTGACGCCAAGAAGAAAGCAAAGAAATTCATGAATCAATCATAAGAAGGCCATCCCAGATACTATTTTTGATAAGAATCGGAACAAACAAGCAGTTCCTGCTGAAGTTTCCATGGTAGTCATGATCAATATTCACCATTGGGATTCAACTGTTTCTAATTTATTTTTGCAATCTATGCCATCAGGCCTGTTCATAGGAATGGGGCCGTGTGCAAGCCTGAAAGATTGAACAGATGGCAGGCAGATAGAATTGAAGGAAGAACTGATGCTTCATGGATGATACCGCATTGGTAACTTATTGGCATTGCAGTTCTCTTTTTAACTGTATGCGTTTCAAATTTTGGCCACACTTGATCTACAAAAAATTGATCCGATCCTCTTGATACATTCTTCAACTAGCAACATTAAAGAATCTTGGAATATTGATTTTGCTCTTAAATGGCTTGGCAACTCATTTTTGTGCTATTCTCAATTCTTCATGGTGGAAAATGGTGAAATGACAACCTACGATGGTCAAAAAATGAAAACTTTTTTGAAAAATGCTCAAAACATTCAAAGTTCAAACCTTGTAGTTGTTGAGCAACAGAAAAAATAATTCAAGATTGGTTCTTTATTTTTGAGAATGTGTTCCTGGTGTAAAAGGTGCATATGATTAAATTTGTTAAACTGTATTTATTTTTATTTTTATAATTTATGTCAATATTTTGGCCTTAAGCTGGATTTCCAATTGAAATCTTCTTTCCAAGCTTGTCTTTATATCATTTTCATTTCTGAATAATAATCAGTCAAATTAGTCTTTGGTAAAAGAAACTTGTGATATCAACCGTTCTTGTTGCTATTCTAACAGACCTCGCTATGCAAGGGTGGATTTTTATTGTAAACTGTGTTAGGGCATCTTTTAAACCTCATATATTTTCCCATACTAAGAGGAAATCTTGTGCAGCACTCAGTTTTCCGTGGCAACATAGCACATTAATTAAAGAAAATGCCTGTACCTGCTAATATCTACTAGATTTACTATTGGTTGTGTAATTTGTATGGGTTAAAAAGGCAACCTGTGGTTCCCTGAATAAAAAAGATAAATGCTTCGGAGTTGGTGCCTAGGGATTTTTCCTATGACTAGAAGGCCTTATTTTTGACCTTGGCTTTATTTCCAACTTTTCAAGGCATCTTTCTTGGACAAATGAGAATTACCTCTGGTTACAGCAGCAAACTAGAGCCTGACCTATCTAGAAACCGAAGGAATGTAAGGAGGAAGTGATAGATCAAATGTGCTTAAATGATTGCTATGATCTGCATAAATCATCAATCAGCTCTCAAGAAATACATTGGCATATGGACTGCAATAAAGGAATTGCTAGCAAAGAAGGATATGTACGATGTATATATGAAGCCCCACCAATTGGTGTTATAGAAATGAGAAGCATTCTTCCAAAATTCTGGTATTGATACAGGACCTTTGATTTTCAATCTAATTTTTAAAACTAGATATTTTTATAAGCTTTGCTGCTTATCATGAATTTGTTTAGCCAACAGCAATATCCCAGTTTGGAAAGGTCACTTGGTTTGATTCAGAAAACTTAGATTGAAATTCTAGATTCTTCATGTTCAGTTTGATTAGACAGTTGGAAGCCTTAGTTAATGTTTACACATCACCACGCAGGTAGTAATATAATGTCAAACACGAACTCTTCATATTTCCTCTTGAACTCTTGATGTGCGTATTTTGTTCTTCAAATTGTGAAACATCAACTTAAGTATTTGCATTTTTCTTTTTATTCAATGCAATTCATCAAACTGGATTACAAACTAAAATCCTTGAACTGCATTGAAAGAAAATAAGTATATTAAAGGAAGGAGCACTAATTAGCTTTGGTCTAGATTTCATGTCCAAGTGGTTTCTAGTTTGCTCAAGTTCTATTGGGATTCACACACCGCCTTCTATTCTAGCTTGCCTAAAGATGGTTGTGTCTAGAGGATACAAGGAACTAACTTAGCCTAGCTAAACCTGAGGCATCATTGCAACATGTGGAGAAAGATTTGGGCACAAATTGCAGTGAACATGGGTATGAGCTTAGGTCCTTGATTGCAGTCACAGATCCATTCTTGCCACAAGTTCAACTTGGGCCTTCAAATGCGCCTGTGGCTACCACAAGGCATACTTGTGATTACGGGAATAGATTCAAGGCTTTGTAATGGTGTGTGTATCATGAGATTTTCAATCCCTGAACACTTAAATGTAAGAAATGAAGGTAGTTGGCTGAACAATTTTCTAGGACTAGTATGTTATGATTAATCTGTCAATCACTTAAAAGCAGATTCTTGGGGCAATTACTTCACATCTAACCACATTCCTCTCAGATTTATAAACCCACAGAATTACTCGAGCATGTCTTAAAAATCCAATCCTAGACTACTCCCAATACTCCCAATTGATTCTCTACCTTGACAACATTATCAATTCTGGCCTATAAGACTGTTTGTAAGGGCCAGCCCCCTTGTTTTGGCTGCTTAATATTTAAAAAACATTATCAATTCGAAAGACAGGATAGTTGGTTGAATAGCAGTCAAGACAATAACATTGCCAACTATACTCTCTAACATAACATGACCAAGGAAAGCACAAACAACCCATGCCACAGTTGCAAGGTCAAGATACTGGTTGAGCACAATCTCAAGGACCTAGATCAAGATTTTATTAGTTCATCTCGTGCCTGAAGACAACCTAAACCATAAAACGTTATAGAATGTAATAGTTCATGCCATATCAAATTGGTTTTTTACTTTGGTGGTAACCTTAAAAACATCTTTATCTTAATTTCAATGTGACGCATGTAGATGTTTGCAGGTGTCCATTCTTTTAAACACATTGTTCTCCAAACATAAACAGTGAGATTGCCACGATAAATCAGGAAATAGTTGGCTTTAATGCAACACAAAGATACCAAATTCTGTTTTAAACTGAATGAAATTGGCAACCTTTGAATTTTTAATAGGACTAGCTGATATTCACATTGCAATCTTTTTTATTATTTAATTATGTGGAAAAGACAAGTTATGTTTATATCTAAGAATCAAGGAGAGGGTAAGTTTGATGCCCTACATGAGGAAGAGGGATAAATATTTAATTATTATTCTCCCAGTGACCAAAATATATTATGTGATGTGGTTAATTGGGGTTGTATTGAAATTGTCAAATTGACCACTCTTCTTACATATATAGCCTTACATATATACATAAATAGCCTTACATGCATTGGTGTGTATATATATATATATATATATATATATATATATAGACACATACACACAATGATCTGCTATCTACATATGTATGTATTTATAAACATATATCTGTGAGCTGCATACATATACATGCAAGGGTGCATATATATGTATCTATATGCAGCCACATTGTACATACATACATACATGCATGCATCTCACACACATCTATACATGTATGCATATATATGTTGGATAATAAAGTCTGATGGTAAGACACCTTGACTTTTCATTATTTCCCCCAATTTGGTTGTCCATTTGTGTCTCTTCTGGAGAGTCCAAATAGCTGTGAGTGGATAGTGTAATGATCATTGTATTGCTAAAGTATGTAAGTTGCACTATGTAAAACAAGTGAACAAAGACAATAAAGAGATTTCCCATACTTCCTATGCAAGCAGCCAAACTGCCATGTAAACCTGATGTTTGTGTTTACTATTTGTTTTTATCTTGCGTCTCTTTACTTTCAAATTTTGTAATTGTTTATTTATTTGCACTTCTAATTAATAATTTTCTTCAGAGTTATGAGGGCCTACCCTTTCGTCGTCGTCATCGTTTCGTTGCTAGTCATCTAGTTTCAATATGCTATCTATTGTGGTGGGAAGGTATTGCTACATGGTAGAAGGATGTTACAAAAGACTACTTAATTGTTAAGCTTCCATTTGAATTAGGTTTTCGCAAAGATTCTCCTGAGCATCATGATATGGGTTTGAGCCTATTGTGCTTTGATGTTCCTTCTATGACTCCTTATGTTCCTATCCCATCTTTGGTAGTTATTCCAATGTTCCTTCTAAATCCGTAAGATATTTATCCTATGATATGAAGACACTATCCTTATTTTGAGTTATTTGTAATCTTAGAAATATTTCATCTCACCAATCATACTCATTTCAAATTCATTCTTCATTTCTTCTAAAAATTTCTCACTAGCTTCATCATTTCTTCCAAAAATAGTTTCATAAAAAAAATCACATTAATTAGTAATACATCTTCATTCTTTCTTAGTACATGTTACTATTTGTATTACCTTTCTTAAATCCCTAATTCTGTAAATGTTTATCCAACCTTGCATACCAAGCTCTAGGTGCCTGTTTCAATCCATACAATGGTTTCTTAAATATAAAAACTATGTATTTTTCTTTTCTTAATGGAAAACCATTAGATTGTTAAATGTAAACTTCTTCCCCAGGTTCTCCATCAAGAAAATCTAACTTAACGTCTATCTGATAAACCTAAAAATTCTTATTAGTTGCATATGCCAAAAACATTCTTACTGCTTCAAGTCTAACAATAGGGGAAAACATTTCCTCAAAATCAATTTGTTCTTGTTGTGAATAATCTTTGCATATTAACTTTGCTTTCTTCTTCATCACTTCACTTTTTTCATTCATCTTGTTTCTGCAAACTCACTTTGTGCCAATAATGTTCGTACCTTTAGGTCTAGGGATCGGTCCTCATGTCTTGTTCTTTTCAATTTGCTCAAGTTATTCTTTCATAGCCTTTATCCAAAAGTCAACTTTACAAACTTCATTTGCAGTCTTAGGTTCAACTTGAGATATCAAACATAATTCTTTGCTTACCTTATTCCTTGTCATCACTTCCTTCTTTGCACTTCCAATGATCTGATTCACAAGGTGATTCCTTGCAACATATTCAGGTGTTCCTTTCTTTGTTCTAATTTATGCTCTAGGATCATATTTAGGATCTTCTTTTGGTTCTTCTTATTGCAAGTCATTGTAAGTCTCATAAAATAGTTCCTACTCAACATTCTGATTGTTAGGCCTATGATTAGTATCTTCATTTGAATCATAATCAAGTATTCTTTCCCAAATTATGAATTTCACATCAACTTTCACATTAGCACTTTCAACAATAGTTATTGATCTTTGATTAAAACATCTATATGCTTTTCTCTTTATAGAATATTCTAGAAAAATACCTTCATCCTTCTAGAGTCAAACTTTTCAATATCATCTTCTCTTTTGATATAACACTTACTTCCAAAGATTCTAAAGTATTTATAGTAGGTGTATGTCCAAACCATAGTTCCTAGGGGGTCTTACTAGTACCTTGTTTGATTTGTACTCTGTTCATTGTGTGTATCATGGTGTTTGTTGCTTCTCTCAAAAATGTAAGTGACACATCATTCTCAAACATCATAACTGTAGGTGCCTCACTAATTGATATATTTCTCATTTCTGTTATCCCATTCTGTTGTGGTGTATAAGGGGCTGAAAGCTGTCTCTTAATTCCAGTATCCCCACAAAAGATGTTAAACTCGTTTGAAATGAATTCTCCTCTTCTATATGTCCTTAAACATTTTATCTTCAATCTTGATTCATTCTCTACTCTACTTTTGAATAACATAAATTTCTCAAACCTTCAAACTTTTCTCTAAGAAATGCTACCCACATCATACTTGTAAAATCACCAATAAAAAACATAAAGTACCTATTACCATATAATGCTCTAGTTCTTTTAGGACCACTCAAATCTATGTGCACAATCTCTGACATTCCTGATGTAGTAAATAACTTACTTGGAAATAAACTCTTTCTCTATTTAGCCATTACACATTCCTTGCAAATCATGTTAGACGGTTTCACAATCTTAGACAAATCTCTTACTGTATGTGTAGTACTTATCTTCACAATGTTATCAAAGTTAATGTGACACAATCTCTTATTTTATAACCATCATCAACTTTTGCAACTAAACATGTCATCTCAATAGGATTCAATTGAAAAACATTACGTCTAGTTCTTGTACATGTTTCAATTAGTTTACAATATTTGTCTTTGATCACACAAGTCTTCTATGTGAATTGCAACTGGTAACCTTTATCAACAAGTTTTCCAACACTAAAAATATTATATTTCAATCCATCAACAAAATAGACATCCTACTATTAGTTTTTCTATCAAGAGTAATTGATCATTCTCTTTTAATAAGACAAGATGCATTGTTTTCAACTCTAACTACTCCATCATAATTGCTAAATTCAACAATTTTTTTCATATCTTCTGTCTTATGAAGAGAGTATCCAGATTCTATAATCCAATCAGACTTTTTCTTCTCTACATGTGATACTAAAGCTTTATGTTCTTTTATTTCTTTCTCTTCGTTTTTAGGACATTCTTCTTTATTAGCAAAAAATCCACTTTCATCATCCTCACCATCACTTTCTAAGAAGTTTATCATCTTAAGATCAAATTCATCATCATCAACGAAGAAGCAATCTTGTGTAAACTTTGACTTAAAGGCTTCCTATGTTCTATATAATTTTCTCTTTTAGGGACACTGAGATAAAAAATGACCAATTTCTTTGCAAGTCCAACAAACAAAATCTCTCCGACCTTTAGGTTCTCTTTTTGCAAGTAATGCAATTCCTTCATCAATCTTCTTATCTCCTTGCTTGACTACCCATTCTCTAGCATACCTCCACTTGTGCTCGAACTCCTGGTTAATTTAGCTTTGTCCTTTTACACATTGAAAGCTATTTATGTTCTAGTCTCTCTTTGTTCCAATTTCAATCTTTCTTTAAATGCCTTTAACTTCCCAAGTAGTGTTTGTTTGGTAAAATTAGGTGTAAAAGGAATAATATCTTCAATAGTTTCTACCTTGTTCTTATAGGCAGGTGGAAACGTTTTCAAAATCTTCCACACAACATCATCTTAAGTGACAACTCCATCAAATCTCTTAATCCCTACAATAATCTAAAATATCCTAGCAAAATATCCCCTAATTGTTTCATCTTCTTGCATCTTAGCATTTCCAATTCCGAAGTTTAGATTTATTTGCAAATATATCATCTTCAAATAGACTTTGTAATTTGATCCAAATAACATGTGCAAGTTGTAAACATTTTACCTTAAACATGTTTTGATTCTAGAAGAGCTAATAGAAAAGCTTCTCTAGCATACATGTTTTACATGAATAAATATTTTTGCTCGTGTACATGTTTCTAGATCTTTCTCTTCAATCATTGTCTTACTTTCCCTTGTAACCATCCACTAGAATGATGACATGCTATATTGACTGAGTTGTTTAATGAGTTTGTTTGAGTTGTTTGAAGTTAGTAAAAATTGAATTGGTATATTTGGACCTGAGGATAACTGATTCACTCCCTCCTCTCAGTTATTTAAAATTATTCTAACATTTGTTGGATATGACATTGATGAATCTGGTTATAGGCTTTGGGATTTTAAATATCATAAAATTGTAAAAAGGTCATATTCAATGAGAAAGTGTTGTGGAAAGATTTGTTGTAGCAACATGAGAAAAAAGAAAATTATTATTTAGTGTTGGATGATACTCAAAAGGATGATGTTCCGACTATTCCTCATGCTCCACAATAACCACAACAATAAATACCAGACACCCTAGTGAATGTCAGACAGTCAACAAGGCTAAGTAGACCTCCACAAAGGTTTTCTCCCTCTTTGTATTCTATTTTATTAACATATGCTAGTGAACTTGAATGTTATGATGAAGCTTGTGTAGGTGGATACAAAGATTCAGTAGGAGTCCGCAACGATAGAAGAAATAGACTCCTTGCTGAAAAATTGGACTTGAGATTTATATAAGTTTCCTGTAGGTAAAAGGGCTTTACAAAATAAGTGATTTTACATGCTAAAGGAACAAGATGGAGGCAAGAAAAGATTTAAATCTAGGTTAGTTGTAAAAGGATTTGCACAGAAAGTGGGCATTGACTTTGATGAGATATTTCCTCCTATTGTTAAAATAACTTCTATTCACACTATTTTATGTATTGTGGCTATTGAAGATTTGCATTTGGATAAGCTTGATGTTAAAATAGCTTTTCTTCATGGTGACTTAGATGAATAAATATGCATGGAACAACCACAAGGATTTGAGGTCAAAGGTAAGGAGAGCTTAGCACATAGTTTAAAAAAATGTTTATATTGATTGAAGCAAATACCTTGGCAATGATATCTAAAATTTGATAGTTTTATGCATGAGCATGGATACACTAGGTGTCATTTAGATCATTGAGTTTATTTTAAGAGGTTGGATGATAGAAGCTGCATTATTTTATGTTTATATGTTGATGATAAGGAGTTCAAGTTCTTGTATCTTCGTAGCTCTATAGTCCCCATTTGCAATCAACCCCTTCAAGAAGACTTGCAATGAAGTAACCTCAACCTCTGATGATAGAACAACCTCAAAACCATACACTATAGAAAAAAGTGTAGCCCTACGAGGCATGCGTATGCTAGTCCTCTAAGCACACAGTGTAGGATTAATCCATAGATTCCAATCTCTTCTTAATTTATGTACAATACTATGTAAGATTCTACGAAGTGTCTTATTAGAAGCTTCAACTTGACCACTCCCTTGAGGGTAGTAGATAGAGGATCAATGTTGTTTAATCTTCAATTTCTTGTAGAGTTTCCTAAGCTCCTTATTCTTAAATTGTCCTCCATTTTTAGTGACTATAGAGAAGGGAATGCCATAGTGAGAAATGACGTGATTCACTATGAAGAGAGCCACACGTTTTCCTATAGCAACAGAGAGAGGGACAACTTTAACCTATTTAGTGAAGTATTTAGTAGCAATAATGATAAATTTTTTTCCACTTGAAGAACTAGGATGTATCTTGCCAACCAAGTCAAAGGCCCATTGTTGAAAAAGCCAATGTTTGATAGATGGAATCAACTCGTGTCCAACAAATTGAATCAAATTACCATGTATTTGACACTTCTTACAGGACTTAGCACACCATACGCTATCATCTTGCATAGTAGGCCAATAGTAAACAACCCCAAGCTATTTTTGAGAAAGTGCAAGGCCATTAGAATGGGACTAGTAAATGCCATCATAGATTTTAGCTAATACTTATTTACACTATCCTTCTCTAAGCGCCTACATAGTGTTTTATCTAGACCCTTCCTATACAAGTCACCATAGACGAGTGTGTAGTGGGAGGCATTGCAAATGACTTAGCGCTTCTCATTGCAGGATAGGTTTGTTAGAATATATAGTCCACTGATATAACTGAGAGGGGGTGGGGGGGGGGGGGGCGTGAATCAATTATGTAACTTTTATCGCACTCATTAACCTTAAACAAACTTAACCATGTGAGTAATATAAATTGAAACCACAACAAGATACTCCTGCACAATTAACACCAGATATGTTAACTAGGGAAACCCTTGATCAGAGGGAAAACCCGGATGGGGATGGTACCCACAAGATGATGTACTAATATAAATATTCCTTGTTAGAGGATAGACCCTGTTAGGAGTTTGTTACAACATTTAGTACATATGAGTCCCTATTAGGAGATTTTGAATCCCTATTATGAGATTCCAACCCTATTAGGAGTTGTGGAAGACAACTGAACCCACTTCCCAAACAGCTTCAAGATTAAGATCAATGAACCCACTGTCCAAATGATCTCTGTATTATTCCTTGTAGAATAATAGAACTGAAATTTACTTTCTTCCTCTATCTCTGTCCTGTCAACCGGACTTCTACTCCTTCAAATCTTGTAACCAGAGCTCATATTGCACATCCAATGATCCATTGGATCGCTTACATGCATTCAGTAAGCATTTTGGTCCTTCTCGAATTGCGCACTAATACTTTGCATCCCACTTGATCTTCCTATCCAAGATACTTTACAAAAAAGGAAAACAACTTTCCTTTATACCGTATCTCCATAATAATTCCTTGAGTCAGCCTTGAGGCTTTCCCAATTAATTAAAATATGATAATTAATTAATTCACAATTACAATAGTACTGCCAGCTCATAGTCTATACAAAACTTCACACATGAAATATGGAGTCTTGCGCACATGTTGACATCACCACACGACTGTCCTCTATGACTGTGTGAGTGCACATCTCTTCATTACATCTCATATGAAAGATAGCGATAGATCATCATAATATTGTTTTCCAGTACTCTGTTTCTGCACTACTTCTAGTAAATCAAGTGTAACTTCCGTGCACCATCGACTCAGACGTAGTCCTCTTAATCATGTCATCAGGGAATTCTCAGGAACATGTCCTTCATTGCGCATTACCTGAACATTCCTCAACTTCTGTGCATCATAAGATCTTTGATTGCTATTCTTCTAGTGTTTACAAAATTGCTGCTATGTTGACATCAATGACAAACACAATCATGAATGCAACATATCAATACTCTCTAATGCTTAGGATACTCCCCCAATGTAGTATTATCAACATTCATGCTAACAATCTCCCCCTTTGGCATTGATGACAACATAGATGAAAAACATCTAAGTTCCAAGAATACCAAACTGTACTTTGTTGTTGTTGCTATCATCTTCTCAAATCATCTTCATCAATCTGAAATCTTCTGGCTACTGGCATGAGTTGTTCATGGTGAACAACTTACAACACTTTCTAGCTGATATATCTTCCCCATAGAGATATCCTTCTGCGCACTTACATTTTCTTTTGCGCACATACATTTCCTTTTACGCACTAACATATTCTTCTGTGCACATACATTTCCTTCTGTACACTAACATATTCTTCTGTGCACATACATTTCCATCTGCACACTAACATATTGTTCTGCACACATACATTTCCTTCTGCACACTAACATGAATCTTTCTTAATCTCTCTAAAGAGATAACACTCCCCCATTGACATCTCAACATGTGCTTTTTCCATATTTTCTCTCCCCATTGCCTAGGGGATGTTTTTCATGCACATAATCTCTCCCCCATTGACATCAATGTCAAAGGTGTCAATACAAGTACAAAATACCAATTGCTAAATACCAATTGTTATAATATACTTCTTCCAACTCTTCAATCAGCTCAAGTGTCCAAAGACACTATTCAATACAAAATACCAAATACCAAGAGTCCTCAATGACTTAGTACATACCAGCTACTCCCCCATACAAGAAGCATCAACATTCAGTCTAGTCTAAACATAGTGCTATGTACCATTGGACTAATGCACTCCTTGCATCATCTACTCAGAAGCAGAGGTATAACCACTAGCATACCTCTTAGGTACTCAAAAGTATCCTTAGGCAAAGGCTTCGTAAATATATCTGCAATCTAATCTTCAGTATTTACATACTCCAATCTTATCTCCTTCTCTGCTGCCTTCTCTCTCAAAACATGATACTTAATGGATATGTGCTTTGTTTTAGAATGCAATACTAGATTCTTAGACATACTCACTATACTCGTGTTATCATAGTAAATGATAGCAGGTTCTGTAAACTCAATCCCTATATCCTTCAGCATTTGCTTCATCCACATAACTTGATTTCAGTTATTTGCTACTGCAACATACTTTGTCTCAACTGTACTATGAGAAATATAGTCTTGTTTCTTGCTCAACCAAGAAACTCATCTTCCTCCAAGAAAGAATGCTCCACCACTGGTGCTCTTTCTATCATCCATACTGCCTGCCCAATCTACATCAGTATATGCGCACAAAGTAAAATCACTTGATCTGTCATACCAAATTCCATAATCAGATGTACCCTGCAAATATATGAATATCCTCTTTACTTCTGCATAATGAAACTCTTTACGATCAATTTGAAATCTTGCTACAATCCTAACTGCATTTGCAATATCTAGTTTGGTGTGAGTTAGATATTGCAATCCTCCAGTCATAGATTTGTACTTCTTCTTCTCAATTGTAGGTGTCTCATCTTTACTAGATAACTTATGACTAGTTATCATGGGTGTACCAACAAGTTTGCAACTTTCTAATCCAAATCTTTTCAACAAGTCTTTCATATATTTGACTTGTGAAATAAATATCTCATCTCTACTCTGCGTAGTTTGCAATCCTAGGAAAAACTTCATTTCTCCTATCACGCTCATTTCAAATTCATTTTTCATCTCTTCAGCAAACTTATCACTTTCTTTATCATTTCCTCCAAATATTATGTCATCCAAAAATATTACAATGATAAACAAACCATCATTAATTTTCCTTAAATATAGATTACCATCTGCTGTACCTTTAATAAATCCATGCTTAGATAAATACTTGCCCAACCTTGCATACTAGGTTCTAGGTGCTTGCTTTAGACCATACAGTGCTTTCTTCAATTCGCATGCAATTTTTTTTTCTTCTGTTAGAGGGAATCCCATCAAGTTTCTCAATGTAGACTTCTTCTTCAAGTTCTCCATTCAAAAAAGCTGACTTGAAATCCATCTGATAAACCTTGAAATTCTTGCTTGCTGCATAAGCCAAGAACATCCTTACTGCTTCCATTCTTTCCATAGGTGCATATGTTTCCTCATAATCTATGCCTTCTTGCTGTGAGTAACCTTTACAAACAAGTCTGGCTTTGTTTCTCACAACTTCTCCTTGCTCATTCATCTTATTTCTGAATACCCACTTGGTTCCTATCACATTCTTGTCTTTAGGTCTAGGAACTAATTCCCATGTCTCATTTTTCACAATATGATCTAATTCTTCTTTCATTTCTTGTATCCAATGATCATCTTTACATGCCTCATCTACGCTCTTAGGTTCCACTTGAGAAATTATACACAATTTCTCATTCACTCTATTCCTTGTCATCACACCTTTATCTTTTCTCCCAATTATTTGTTCTAGAGGGTGATTCTTTGTCATGTTTCTATTGGAGGTAGGAGTTGACATCTCAACTCTTATCTCTTCTCTAGGTTTAGATCTTTTTTCTTCTCTATGCTCAATAGATACATCATTCTTCAAGTCATTGTTAGTCTCAAAAAGAACTTTAGTCTCTTGTCTAACAATTCCAAAATTATCCTCTTCTTCATTAGAATTATAATCTACCATATTCTCTTTAGTACCAAACTTTTCATCAATCCTTACATTTGTGCACTCAACTATTGTCTTAGTTCTATAGTTGAAACATCTATATGTTTTACTTTTCAATGAGTAACCAAGAAACATACCTTCATCGCTTCTAGCATCAAACTCACCAATATCATCATCTCTCTTTATGTAACACTTACTTCCAAATATTCTGAAATACTTGGCTGATGGTGAATGACCAAACCATAACTCATAGGGTGTCTTGCTCATACCTTTTTTGATCTGTACTCCGTTTAGAGTATATACCGCAGTGTTAACTGCTTCTCTCCAAAATGTCTTTGAGACATCATTCTCAAATAACATTGTTCTTGCTGCTTCTACTATTGACTTGTTCCTTCTTTTAGAAATCCCATTTTGTTTAGGTGTTCTTGGTTGAAGATAACTGTCTTTTGATTTCATTCTCTTCACAAAACATGTTGAACTCTCTAGAGGCGAACTCTCCTCCTATATCTAATCTCAAACATTTAATCTTGACACCAGATTCATTTTCAAATCTATTCTTAAATATCTCCAATTTCTTTGTAGTCTAGAACTTCTTGCTAGACAAAGACACTTTCCTTTGCTTAGCCAAAATACATTCCTTGCAGACAAAATTAGTAGGCTTAATAATCTTAGGCAAATTTCTCACTATAAATGTACTGCTAAGCTTCACAATATTATCAAAGTTTATATGACAAAACCTTCTATGTCATAACCAACTATTATTAACTTTTGCAACCAAACATGTTATTTCAGTAGGATTCAACTGGAATACATTACCTCTAGATCTGGGTCCAGTACCAATAAGCTTACCATCTTTGTCTTTGATAATGCAAGTCTTCTTTATGAACTTCAACAAATATCCCTTGTCTACCAATTGTCCAACACTTAAAAAATTATGTTTTAAACCATCAACAAAGTAAACATCATCAGTGTTAGTTTTACCATCAAGACTAATAGATCTAATCCCTGTAATATGATAGGCTACATTGTTACCAACTCTAACAATACCTCCATCGTGATTTATGAACTTAACAAACTTGTTCATATCACCAATCATGTGATGTTAGCATCCACTATCAGTTATCCAATCTAATTTCTTCTCAACTGGGGTAACTAAAGCTCTTTCTTCTCTAATTTCTCTCTTAAGATCATCTTCCTTGATAGCCACAAATCCTAATTCATCATCACTTTTACTCTGACCTCTTTCATCAAATTCTTCATCCTCATTAGCATATAAACAATTTCTATCCTTATCTTTTATAGACTTAAACTTTCCTCTAAACCTTTTCTCTCTTTTAGGACATTTAGATGCATAATGACCATATTCATCACAAATCCAACACTTAAAGATTTTCTTACCATCTTTCTCTCTTCTTACAAGAAGGGCTATTCGTTCTTCAATCTTCTTATCTTCTTAAGATTTGCTACTACTGGTAAAGTCTCCTCTTGCACTTGCACTTCTTGATAGATTAGGTCAAATGCTGAGAGCACTGAAAGTTGTGTCAACTCTGGCTAGTTCTCCAGATTGTCTCAATTCTTCTTCTATAGACTCTAAACTTCCAAGCAATGTTTCCTTTGTGAAATCTTTGGTGCATGAAATTAATAGCTCAATCATATGAGTTGTTTTCTTGAATCGTGGTGTCAAACGTTTCAAGATCTTCCATATAACCTCATCATCTTGTTTAGTTCCACCAAGAGGCCGAATACCTGTAACAATTTTTGATATTCTGCCAGCATAAATTCTAATAGATTCATCTTCCATCATCTTATCATCTTGAAATGTGCAAATCCAATTTTGTAATCTCATTCTTTTTGCATGATCATCACCTTCAAATGTAACTTCTAATGCTTTCCAAATTTCATGAGAAGTTTGAAATGTTTCTACCTGATTGTATTCATTCTTTGGAAGAGCTAACAGTAGGGATTCTATGGCTCTCATGTTACACATGAGCATATCTCTTTCTCCCTCACTACATTCCTCTAGCTTTGATTCTTCAATGATTTCCTTCTTAGCTTTAGTCAAAAGCCAATATCCTAGACCCATGTATAACAGGTGAGTCTTCATCTTTTCCTTCCAACTATCATAGTTGGCCCCATCAAATCTTGGACTATCCTTCCTGAACATATTCACCATTGATCTCCCAAAGATGTTAAGCCTTATCTTCAAGGACCTAATGCTCTGATACCAGTTGTTAGAATATATAGTCCACTAATATAACTAAGGGGGGGCGGGGGGTGAATCAATTATTAGCCTATTATCACAATCATTAATCTTAAAAATAATTAACCATGTGAGTAATATAAGCTGAAACCACAACAAGATACTCATGCCCAATTAACACTAGATATGTTAACTAGGTAAACCTTTGATCAAAGGAAAAACCTTGGTGGGGATGGTACCCACAAGATGATGTACTAATATAAATATTCCTTGTTAGAGGATAGACCCTATTCGAAGACTTTGAATCCCTATTAGGAGATTCCAAGCCTGTTAGGAGTTGTGGAAGCCAACTGGACCCACTGCCCAAACAATTTCAAGGTTAAGATCAATGAACCCACTGTCCAAATGATCTCTATATTATTCCTTGTAGAATAATAGAATTGAAATGTACTTTCTTCCTCTATCTCTATCTTGTAAACTAGACTTCTTGATGGGAGACCCCTCGAACATGGCCAATCATGGAAAAAGTTTTCAATGTTGTAATAATGGGGAGATTTTGAAGTTCGAGGAAACATGGGGTAGACATGGTTTAGAATTTGAAATATTATGTTTTAATGGTAAAATGTGGCATCAAAATGTATTATTAACACATTCCCTCTATAATAGGAAAGCGATCTCCATGAGGAGACAATGAGGCATTAAAAGTGGAAATATGATTTTAATAACCATCATTAAATAACCACTATGCACACTTTAAAAAGAAAGTGGAAAACCGAATGATGTAGTTAGGATCAAGAAGCAAGAAAAGACGTGAGTTGAGAATCTTTTGAGCAAAAATTTGGAGGGCTCTCTGGCGACAGCCAGAGAGCCAAGTATTGTAAAAGTTTTGCTAAGTTGAAGCAATAAAGGAATATTTAATTTGATTGTGTGCAATTTTAATATTTTTGTCTTAGTCTTTTCTTGCTTCTTGATCCTAACTACATCATTTGGTTTTCCACTTTCTTTTTAAAGTGTGCATAGTGGTTATTTAATGATGGTTATTAAAATTGTATTTCCACTTTTAATGCCTCATTGTCTCCTCATGGAGATCGCTTTCCTATTATAGAGGAAATGCGTTAATAATACATTTTGATGCCACATTTTACCATTAAAGCATAATATTTCAAATTCTAAACCATGTCTACCCCATGTTTCCTCAAACTTCAAAATTTCTCCATTATTACAAAATTGAAATTTTTTTCCATGATTGGCCATGTTTGAGGGGTCTCCCATCAAACATCATGGTTAACACATTCTACTCATTTGAAAACCCGAGCTCCTACTGTCTATTTGAAAGCTCGAGTTCCTCCTCTATATTATCATGTTCATACAATGTCTAATCGGGTTGTACTCCTGAATCTCTCTCTTTGCATATCGGGTCACTTCCCAAACTAACATGCCAAGCTTCGACCTCTTCTACCCGATTCCATTTTACTAACAGATATGCTGTTGTCTACATACATCTCGGGCTGCACTTAGCACAAAAACTCAATCTGCCAATGCATACACAATTAACTAAGAGACATTAAATCTCTTCCCCCATAGTTATCAGGCTAGTTGAAGGAGTGACCACCTTTAATGAACAAATTGCAATTCACAATCTCAAAGGAGAAATCGAGTTCTTCATGTTTGGTGTTGACACGGAGTGTACATGGTGTTATCATTTGCCACCTTTGCAGTCCGCCACCTTTCTTTGCAAACCCGAAGACTTCGTTGGCAACCCAAATCCATTAATCTCCATCACAAATTCAAATACGTTCATGGAACAAACATTGGAGTGTATGCACAAAACAAGAAACAGATTACTTCCCCACATGAACATTTCAAAGCAAGAACTTGCTATCAGTTTCTAACCGATCCTTAATTCATAAAATAACATTCGGGTTTCTCTGCACATTGTCGATGAAAAAAGAAGCCATCACCATGAAACTACCCACCAAAATCGTTTATAATTGAATGCAAGGAAGGACTAACTAATCAAGAATCGATAAATAAAAGACTGAGACAAAAATATTAAAATTGCACACAATCAAATTAACTATTCCTTTATTGCTTCAACTTAGCAAAACTTTTACAATACTTGGCTCTCTGGCTGTCGCCAGAGAGCCCTCCAAATTTCTGCTCAAAAGACTCTCAACTCACGTCTTTTCTTGCTTCTTGATCCTAACTACATCATTCGGTTTTCCACTTTCTTTTTGAAGTGTGCATAGTGGTTATTTAATGATGGTTATTAAAATTGTATTTCCACTTTTAATGCCTCATTGTCTCCTCATGGAGATCGCTTTCCTATTATAGAGGAAATGCGTTAATAATACATTTTGATGCCACATTTTACCATTAAAACATAATATTTCAAATTCTAAACCATGTCTACCCCATGTTTCCTCGAACTTCAAAATTTCTTCGTTATTACAACATTGAAAACTTTTTCCATGATTGGCCATGTTCGAGGGGTCTCCCATCACTTCTACTCCTTTAGATCTTGTAACCAAATCTCATACTATGCACCCAATGATCCCTTGAATCACTTACACACATTCAGTAAGCATTTTGCTCCTTCACACACTGCGCACTAATACTTCGCATCCCACTTGATCTTCTTATCTATGATACTTTAAAAACAAGGAAAAAAGATTTCCTTTATACTGTATCTTCATAATAATTCCTTGAGTCAGCCTTGAGGCTTTCCCAATTAATTAAAATAAGATAATTAATTAATTCACAATTATAATAGCATTGTCAGCTCACAGTCTATACAAAAATTCACATGTGCGATACCAAGTCTTGCGCACAAGTTGGCATCATGACACAACTGTCCTCTATCATCGTGTGATTGCACATCTCTTCATTACATCTTAGATGAAAGATAGCGATATATCATCTAAACACAATTTTCCAGTGCTCTGTTTCTGCACTGCTTCAAGTAAATCAAGTGTAACTTTCATACACCATCGACACTGACTTAGTCCTCTTAACCACATCATCAAGACATTCTCAGCAACATGTCATTCAATATTCATCACTTGAACCTTCCTCAACTTCTACGTATCATAAGATCTCTGATTGCTATTCTTTCAGTCTTTACAGAATTGTTGCTATGTTGACATTGATGAAAAACATAGTCATGAATGCAACATATCAATACTCTCCAATGCTTAGGATACTCCCCCAATGTGGTATCATCAACATTCATGTGAGAAAGGTTATCAAGTATGACCTAGTCATGTAAATAGGAGTAAATGGTAGCATAGAGGGAAAAGTCATGACCAACAACAATACAAATGACTCTGTTATCAAGGGAATCATAAGAAGGGTAATGTAGCTCTTTCACTAGGGACTTAGAGTGAGACTCATATTCTTGTGATTATAGAATGGATTCCAAGGTATCCATAACATCAAAAACCTTATTCTTAGCTCGATGAATTTGTTGAAAAGTAACAAAAGTAAAATAATTCGTCAAAGCATCAATCTGTTTCTTGTAGAGAATCAACTTTTCATCCTTAGTTTGATAGCCATTATTGATCTCATTTATAACAAGTTGTGAGTCTCCAAAGATGTATAGCTCAATGATTCTCCATTCAATGACCAATTTGATCCCATTTGTAAGGGCCTTATATTCTTCTATGATGTTTGTATAAGGAAATAACAACTTACAGGACATAGGAATAATATACCTACAAGGTGTAATTAAAAAAATGCCAGCACTGACTCCCTTCTCAGTATGGGATCCATTAAAGAACATCTTCCAAGTTCTTTCAGTCACATACATTATAGATGAATTGAAAAAATCTATTTGCATAGGAGCATTTTCTTGAAGTGGGAAACCAACAATTTGATCAATAATGACTTGTCCTTCTATATCTTTACGTTCAACATACTGAATATCAAATTCAAAAAGAATCATCATCCATTTAGCAAGTCAACTTGTGAGTGAAGCTTTACTTAAGAGGCACTTTAGAGGATGAATTTTGGAAACCAAGTGTGTAGTATGAGGTAGCATAAAGTGTAAAAGGTTTTGGGATGCAAACACTATTGTGAGACAAACCTTCTCAATATTTTTGTAGTTGACCTCATAAGAAACTAGAGTTCTATTGATATAATAAATAGCTAACTCCTTTATGTTTTCATCATGTTGTGCTAATAATGCCCTCAGGTAATTAGTTGTAGCATATATGTACAAAATTAATGATTTTCCCAATATAGGAGGCATACAAATATAAGGCTTGGCTAAATATTCCTTGATCTAATTAGGATCTTATCACATTCTTCATTTCGAACACATATTACCCTTTATGTAAGTTCTTGTTGAAAGGTTGTGATCTATTAGTGAGCTGAGAAATAAAACATCCTCATGGATTGAAGACACCCTTGAAGACTTCTTAATTGAATAATATTGCAAGGAGGCAGCATTTCAATAATTACTTGTACCTTTTTAGGATCAACCTCAATTCCCTTAGTAGATATGATGCAACTTAATAGTATTTCAAAAGTGACACCAAAGGCACATTTCTTGTGATTGAGCCTAAGTTAAAATTGTTCTACACAGTCCAATATCAAACTCAAGTCACCAAGTGAGTACTCCTTTTCTTAGATTTAGCTAAGGTGTCATCTACGCAGTTCTCCGGATTTTTATGCATCATGTCATGGAAAATGGTTGTCATAGCTCTTTGATATGTAACATTGACATTTTAAAGGCCAAGAAACATGACATTCTAGCAAAAGGTACCCATGCACAAGTGAAAGTGGTATTTTTTTGGGTCTTTAGGAGATATCTTGATTATGTTGTATCCTGAGAACCTATCCATTAAGTAGTACATTTCATATCCCATAGGCATGTCCACAATCATGTAAATATTAGGGAGTGGAAAATCATCCTTAGGGAAAGCTTTATTCAGGTCTCAAAAATTAGTGCATACATGATTGCATTTATCATGCTATGAAATTGCTACAATATTCAAGATTTATTTTGCATAGTCTATAACTCTTATGAATTTGACACTTAATATCTTTTCTAATTCAACTTTCACCAAGAGGGCAACATGGTAATGATTTTTTCTCAAAATTTTATTAATAGGTTTGACACTTTGAGCTATAGAAAGATGATGCATGATAAGTTCAATATCAAGCCAAGAATGTCTTCATAGGTCCAAGTGAAGTTAATCTTTTTCTCATGGAAGAACTGAGTGAATTGTTCCTTTTCTTCAATTGATAAAGATTGAGCTAGGTGTATAATCTTTGGAGAATTTTCTATACTAGTATTGATAGGTTGCAAAGGATCAATAAAAAATGATGACCTATCTTAAAAATATACGGGAAGACTACCAAGTACCTCATCCTTGGGTACCTCAATGAGGTTGTCACCCTTGGATACATATTTATTTTTACTATTTTTGGGCTATAGAAAGATGATGCATGATAAGTTCAATATCAAGCCAAGAATGTCTTCATAGGTCCAAGTGAAGTTAATCTTTTTCTCATGGAAGAACTGAGTGAATTGTTCCTTTTCTTCAATTGACAAAGATTGAGCTAGGTGTATAATTTTTGGAGAATTTTCTATACTAGTATTGATAGGTTGCAAAGGATTAATAAAAAATGATGACCTATCTTAAAAATATACAGGAAGACTACCAAGTACCTCATCCTTGGGTACCTCAATGAGGTTGTCACCCTTGGATACATATTTATTTTTACTATTTTTGGGCTTTGACACTACCACAAAGTGGTTTTCACCATCAAAGTGCCTATTTTTCATTTTTCATTTTATTTTGTTACTAAGGTACTTTTATCCACTTCTGTCATATTAATAGCCAATTCACGAGTAGAAGAGACCATAGGGTCAATTACGTTAAGGTAGAAAGCGATCTCATAGTAATTTCAAAAGGAAGATAACTGAGGACATTGGTTTTGCAAGGACCAATCAATGAGATTGGGCACATGCATGATAGCAAGGTGGATGATTCTAAGTTGTTAATGTGAAGGGAATAATCTATAGTAACAAGAGAGTTAGAATCTATAAGTAAATATCTAAAGATACTCAAATCAGGGTGAAACTTAGGAGAGTCAACGTGGTCCACTAAATAAAGTTGATAGTCTAACTCGTCAAACCCTATGAGTAACTCGTCAACTACATCAATGTGGTTAGTACAGGCATGTATCACATCAACCCTAATTCCATTAGACATGAACAAGAAAGAGTCACATTCATATTCATTAAAGTTCATGCTTTGATCACATTCTATAAGATGTACGACATTCCTTCTAATTATGTCTCTATTAGGATCCTCTATATTTGACTCATCGAACTTTATTTTTCTAGAAGTGGAAGCCTCAACACTATGATCATTGGGTAATTCATCTTCACCCCAAAGAATGGAAGTGGAAAGAAAAAATTCCTCATCTTCAAGAGTATTAGTAGAAATAGGTTGAATTTTAGCTTCTTAGTTTCTAGTAGTGAGAGGTTCTTGATCATATATAGGTGGACTCTCATCCATAGCATAACCCAAACCGATAGTATTTTTTCTTTTGCACCCATTGGTGTGAATCATGAGTTATCAGTCAAAGGTCTATAACCTGAATAATCCATATTTCTAAGGATCACATAGTCCTTTCCATATATCTAAGGAGAAATAGGAGAAGTAAGCACAACTTCATCAGATTTCTCTTCTTCCCTATACATTCAACACCTAATAGATTGATCTTCCTTTTCATCTTCTAGGGGAATTAAGGACTTGATGAAAGTGCCATAGATAGTCATAGTTGAAGATGAAGGTTTTATGTTTTTAAATAGTTTCCCATATGAATGAGGGGAACTATAAATGCAAAAATGGAGTCAAGAGTGTTTTCCTCCATAATAATGTTCATCAGTTAAGGCTTTTATCACAATTAACAAGTGTTGATCTAGCCTCATTAGCAACCTTATTGTTTGGAACCAATGATTCAACAACAATAAGTGTGTTGATTGACATAGAATTATCCATAGGAATATAAACTTCCATGCCATTAAAATGGAACTTGATACATTGGTGATATGTAGACAAGACAAATTTCATGTCATGTATCCAAGGATTTCCTATCAAATTATTATATGCAAGTGGGATATCAAGAAATTGGAACAAAAAATATTTCTCAATTAGACCAACTTGAATTAGTAGTACAATTAAACCTTTAGAAGAGTTTTCAACTAAATCATAAGCCTTGATAGTAGTTTTTTTTGTCTATGGTCAATAAAAACTCAAAGAGACCCAATTGTTAAACAACACTGAAAGAAATAGTATTTAACCCCACACCATTGTCTATCATCACATACATGACTTGGCTACAATAGATTTGAACCTTAATTTGTAATGAAAGGTTGTGTGGATGGCTAAGTGCTTTGTCATATTCAACAATAAATGTTAGGTAATGTGGAGTGGAGATATGGTTGACCATATCTTGGAACTAATCTATGTAAATGTCAATAGGGAGACTAGCTATACATAAGGCTTTTTATAGAATCTCTTTACGCAAAGAGGATAAATCTAGTAGCTCAAATATGAATATTTTTGTGGGAGTGTGTTGCAATTTATCCATGAGGTCATAGGTGGAAATATTATTGCTTGGATGAGGAAGCCCCCACTTTCTTAGCATGATCTTGTTCAGAAGTATTTGCAACCTTCTGGACAACCTTGGGTTGGCTACAAGAAATAACATTTAGTATTTCACCATGAGAGGACAAGGTGGCAGCCCTAAGAATGACCATAGGTTTGTTTTCACTAGAGGTTTTCATTTGTGAGGAACCAAAAGTTCTCAAGATGACCTTATGTCTCTTATCATTAGTGTTATAGTTAGGTTCTTCATTATACTGATATCTCATCATGCATATACTCTCATCAACTAGTTCTATCATGTGGATAACATTGTCTATGTTGGTGTAGGTATAGTTGATCTTAGCATCATTTTTTTCTTGTTTTCATTAGATTTCTCCCCTTTCTAATATTTAGGGAGAGGTGGCTAGAAATTAAAGTCCACCAAGATAACTAGGGGGAGGGGGTGAATGAGTTATGCAATTAAAAGAACTCTCAATATCCTTATTAATTCTAAAATATGTAAATATTAGATGCAACAACCATAGAAAGATCAACATACACAATAAAACTAGATTTGTTAACTAGGGAAACCCTTGATCAGAGGGAAAACCCTGATGGAGATGGTAGCCACAAAATGATGTACTAATATATAAGTTCCTTGTACAAGAGGATAGACCCTTTTAGGAGACAATGAAATATATTCGATACATATTAGCCCCTTTTAGGAGACTTCGAATCCCTATTAGTAGATTCCAACCCTGTTAGGAGTTGTGCCAACCCTGCTAGGAGTTGTGGAAGAAAGGACCCATTGGCCAAACAACTTCAAGGAAAGACCACTGAACTCAATGTTCAATTGCCCTTAGTACTATCCTTCTCAGGATAATACAAGTGTACAAGTGTCCACAATAACTTCTTTGCCAAAATAAATAAATAAATAAATAAATAAATAAATAAATATATATTTTTCTCATCATGCCTCAACTGTACCAAACAATTCTTTGATCAGAATATATTCAATATCAAGCTCACTAGATCTCACATGCAAGTTTTGGTGCAAGAGCACCCTAGGGTTTTACTCCAAGCCCTAGTTAAATTTTGTGTTCATGATCAAGGAGTGGATCACATCAAATAAGTGCATCGAGGGCTTCAACTTAATTCATTCGATATTCACAAGTTCGTAGCCAGACGAGAAGTTAAGTTCATTAACTGTGCAAAGTTGTGCAACCATCAATGTTAAGGTTTCACATGATCACAACATTGCAAGGGATAGAAGACAATAAAAAAGAACTGATGCAAAGATGCGCTCATGACCTTTTCACAAGGTCACAAGGTTAACCATCAAAGTAAATAGTTACAAAGACACACTCAAAACCTTTTCGCAAGATCACAATTTTAAGTAGACTACCAGAGTAGACAATAGGGAAGATGCACACAAAGGATCACAAGGTTGCAAGAGTTAGAAGATGGTTAAGGAAAATAGTAGCAAAGTTGTGCAAGTCTATTTTTTGCATGATCGCAAGGTCAAATAAATAGTAAGAGAAAAGTAGGCAAGAGCCTATAACATAATAGTAAATTGTGAGCCTCTTATATGGGAGGTCTTGGGTTCGAATCTACTCAAGCTTAACTAATAATCATAATAATTAATCATAATTAATAATAATTAACCTTGGCTTCGGCCTCTTACCGATTTAAAAAAAAAAATAGTAAGAGAAAAGTGATGTGAAGTCACGACCTGTGTTCACAACATCACAATGATGAAGCATATAGTTAGAGGATAAGTTGCGAAGGAGCAAAATATTTAGGAGAATAGTCAAGTGCAATGTTGCAACTTGAAATGTAGACAATGAAGAAAGATATGCGATGGGGTGAGAAAGATTTGTTCACAATGTCACAAGACAGAAAAGTCAAAAGAGGAAAAGAATATGTGGAGAAGGAAATTGGACACATCAACCAAGAAGTAGTTACAAGTTAGAAAGAAGTTGCCGAGTTGAAAAAGGTGGTTGAACATTGAATCTTGATGATTTTGCTAGAACGAGCTAGAGTGGAGATAAAAGCTGAAGGTTCTCAGATGACATAGGGTGGAGAGAGTTGGAGAAGGAATGAGAATTGTAGAGGTAGCAGAGAGTACATTTCTAGTAGATAGAACTTTTTAAATGTAATATGATTTTCTAAATTCAATAAAGACAGTTTCAGTGTGTTAAGCAATTTTATTCTGTAATTTATCTTCTTTTAGTAGGACTTGGTAGAGTAGAATTGTGTTGCATAGGGATAGCTCAATAAATGGATTCTTCTTGATCTCTATGTTCAGTCAAATGGACTACTAGAGTCAGAAAGAATCCTCTATACATATGTTCTTTACTTTTCTATTTGTGTGTGTGGTAGAACTAGCTTAGAATTCAAGCAAGGCCTAGGTGAGCAAGGCATGTCTCGGTCAGGAACTTGCAAAGAGAAGAAGAGAGTGGAGAGTTCATGATTGATCTTTATCAGTCATGAGAAGAAGTGGTTTGATAGTCTTTTTGGTGGGTAGGAAGCCTTGAGAAGGGGAAGGGATTAGTTCCCCTAGTACTAGGATTAGGTAGTACCCCTAGGGGCTCAATAGTGAGTCTAAGGAGTCCTAAAGGATAGTAGGGCTCGATTTGGAAGGAAAAATCCCCACTAGATTGGTATCAAAGCTATGAGAATTGTGGCTTGTGTGGTATGCTGTATATTCTAGATTCAAGCAGGTCTCCAAAGATGGTGATCAATGCTGAATTGGTTAAGGAGGTAGATGAACAAAATAAACTCCTAGAAGAGAAGACCAGTATCCTTGATGAGGCCATAGAAGAGATGAAAGACAAGTTAAAGGAGATGGAAGACACAACCCAAGAAAAAGAAGATGAATAACTTACCAAAGGTAAGGATAAGGTAGGTTTGGAGGAGGAAATACCTGAGCTAGATCCTCCACTTGGTTAAGGAGAACCATTCATTAGAGCCTTCAAGGAATTTGGAGTAAAGATCCTAGAAAATGGCTCACTGTTCCATGGAAAGATGGACAATGAGGTGGTCCTAGAATGGATCAAGAGTATAGAAAACTACTTTGAATGTGAAGGGACAACAAAGGCACAGAAGGTGAGATTTGCAAAATCTAGATTGAAAGGAAAAGTACTGAATTGGTGGAAGTTTGTGCAAGAGGAGAGGGAAAGTGAAGGGAAGAAACCAATATCTAGTTGGAAGGCTATGTTGGCAAAGATAAAAGAAACCTATTTGCCAGAGGATTATGAGATTCAGTTACAGAAGTAGAGGTAGAATCACAAACAAAAGGACCTTGATGTGGCTACCTACATTGAGGAGTTCCAAAAGTTGGCTCTAAGGTTGAGGGTACAGGAGCCAGAGAGCATCAAGGTGGCAAGATATTTGAATGGCCTTAAGTGTTCTATTCTAGATGAATTGAGTTCATTTAGTCTCACTACATTGCAAAGTTGTTTTCAAATGGCTAGGAAAGTGGAAGATAAGTTGAAAAGAAAAGGGGAGGGCATATGCACCGAGTTGTGGTAGCAAAAAGGTGACAAGAAGTTTTTTTTCCTATTTTAAATAGCACGTACGCACTATAGCGCGCATGTGCTATGGCTTGGGCAACCCAAGCCATAGTGCATGCACACTATAGTGCATATGTACTATTTAAAAAATAAAAAGTATATATGATGGGTTGCAGACCCGCAACCCATCATTTTCATCAGTATTTTCTTCTACTCCTACAACGAGTAGCGCATATGCGAGTTGAAGACTTAACATTTTCACCACCATTTTCCAAAATGCCTCCTCGTCGACGAAATCCAAGACCACAAGCCCACCCACAATGATGCCGTAAGTGATATAAACCTAACTTTGCATTGTTTGATATATTTTTCATATTTTTTGGTAAGTTTTTTATATTCTTTTGTAGGGTTTTTACAAATTTCATTTAGATTTGTTTATTTATTTGGATTTCAATTGATTTTTTATTAGGAAACATTCATAATCAACTAGAAAATCCACAAGAACATCAAAACCCTCAAGAACTCCAAAACCAAAACCCTCCTCAAGAAGAACAACAAATTCCACAACCCAAACCAATTGCAAGACCTCCACCAGGCACACAAGAAAATATAATAAATGAAATAGTGAGAGGCAAAATTGAATTAGAAAGACTCATTGCTCGGTTGAAAGAATTTGAGCAAACCAATCCAATGAGGGCTCAATTGGCATCATCCCTCGAATCCATTAACACCCACATAGCCTTAGTTAGTGGTCAGTTAGATATTTGGTGGGTTAAGAGGGATGAACAAAAAAGATTTTATGCAAATAAATTCTCATATGAAGATGTTAAAAAAAAAGAAATACCAAAAGGTAGTATATGTGCATTATTTAGAAAACCCGGTGAGCAAAATACTGTTAGAGAGGGTACTAAATGATTCCCCATCCATTGGTGCATACACGATGCTATTAGAAATAATTTTTGGGATAGATGGTGGATGGTTTTTGATGCCCCTCTTTGCAACAATCACGAGGTCCCCATGTATTTTTTGAAGAAATTATATTGTGAGTTTGTCCTTGGGGAGATCCCCAATTATTTTGATATATTAGACTCCTAGGGTAGAGGTGGGGGGTCATCATTTGAGAGGCCAGGAGCACGTTGTGACCCTACTGTAGTTAGGGCACTTCTGGTCAAGCCACAACGCGAGCATGTGACTATTCCTTTAGTTGTAAAGGAAAATGTAGAGGCTAGCACTCTAGGGACCATTAATGCTTTGACGCAGACCCTCATCCATTCCAAGAGCCCATTAGTTGAGGGGGAGCCTTCTGTGCGTCATGGTCACATGTGCACTTCATGCGTGATGCAGGAGCATCTTGCATGGAAAAATTATTGGAAAAAAAAAAAAAAATAGAAAAAAGAAAAAAGGCAAAAAAGAAAAAAGAAAAAATAAAAAATTATAGAGGAGAGAGAAAGTGACGAAAATTAGAGGAGAAATAATAAAAAATAAAAAGGAGAAAAGAAAGGAAAAGAGGATTTTTATTTTCGAGGTGCATAGGTGGAATAAATAGAAAAAAAAAAAAAAAATAGTTGTCATTACATTAATCGAGGTGTGTAGGTGGCATCTTAGAAGCTTGTGAAAAGTTTCTTAAATTCTTGCATTTAATATTTGTTGTGATCCATAAAGGAAATGTAATTTTCTAATTGGGCCACATGGTGGTGCTTAGTTGTAATTCTAGAAGGTTATGGAAGTTTTAGAAGGTTGTGGATATTGTGTAGGAGGAATTCTAGAAGGTTGTGGATAAGTCATGCATAGGGTGGTAAGTGCCTATTTAAGCAAGGCATATGAGCATTTCTAATCAAGCTCAAGGGGGAAGCTTGAGGAGTAGAAGCTCAAGGAGAAGCTCGAGGAGTGGAAGCTCAAGGAGAAGCTTGATATCATCTTGTGGGTGTTGTAAGGATTTTTCAAGTATAATAAAATTATTTGTGAAGCATTTTTTTTTCTTGGTCTCTATATTGTTGCTTTCTTGATTGTGAGTGGGTAAGGGTGGTGTGGCCCTCTATCAAGTGGTATCAGAGTAGTACTTCATCAAGTGGTATCAGAGCGTACCTTCATCAGTGCTATCAGAGCGAGAGATTTTGAGTGTACAAGCAAATCGCCGAACTGTGAGGCAGTTTGTACCAGGACCTTGGTTGGGCAAAGTTTATCAGAGCTGGTGGACTGCAAATCTGTTGTCCTAGACTTGTGATGTGGTTCCTGATTGTTCGTGCGAGGTGGCAGGTTGCGATCTGACTTGCAAACAATTTGGTTGTCACAAAGAGCATGGGAAGGATTTGTTGCAGAGGGTTTATGAAGATCTTGGAAGATGGCTCCAAGAGGATTGGACCCTAAGATGATTGCCAAAATCCATGATATAGTGGAGAGGAATTTTTCTAAGATGTTTGCTCGGTTGGATGCTAAAGCTAAGAAGGTCAAGGTGGAAGAGAATGGTTTTGCTGATCAGTTTGTGGAGCCTGATGCAGAACCTACAGAGCAACTAGAGGTTGTTGCTAAAGATATTCCTAATGTTGTTGATGTTGGCACAGAGGTTGGTTTTCATGATCAAATGGTTGAGACTGACATGGAGATTGTGGAGCACTCTATCGTGGATGATCTAGTTGATGTTAGTGGTGACTTGAATGTTGCAGAGCACTTGGTCATGGATGATCCAGTTGTTGGAGGTGAGTTATGTATTGTAGAGCATCTTGTTGTGAGCAATGAGGTTGCTGGTGTTGAGAGTTTGGCATGTGTTGATAGAGATCTACATGTGGCTGTTGATGTGGGGTTTGTTGCTACGGGTGTGAATTCACTAGTTGCTGATGTGAATGGGAGTTTGGTAATGAAGCATTACATTCAGTTTGTTCTTGTGCATGAGCTTGTTGATTGGATGGTTGAGATGTTGGTGTGGAAGATTTGCATGGTGGTTTTGTTGTCCCTATTGAGGTGGAAGCCTTTGGTGAAGATGAAGATGGTGGTAGATCTTTCTTTGGTGTCAAAGTGTGGGACACACTTTTCTATCTACCAAGGGAGTCTGATGCAGAAGCATCTTGCATGGGAAAATTATTGGAAAAAAAAGAAAAAAGGCAAAAAAGAAAAAAAAAAAAAATAAATTTTGGAGGAGAGAGAAAGTGACGAAAATTAGAGGAGAAATAATAAAAAATAAAAAGGAGAAAAGAAAGGAAAAGAGAATTTTTATTATCGAGTTGCATAGGTGGAATAAATAGAAAAAAAAAAAATAGTTGTCATTACATTAATCGAGGTGTGTAGGTGGCATCTTAGAAGCTTGTGGAAAGTTTCTTAAATCTTGCATTTAATATTTGTTGTGATCCATAAAGGAAATGTAATTTTCTTATTGGGCCACATGGTGGTGCTTAGTTGTAATTCTAGAAGGTTATGGAAGTTTTAGAAGGTTGTGGATATTGTGTAGGAGGAAGTCTAGAAGGTTGTGGATAAGTCATGCATAGGGTGGTAAGTGACTATTTAAGCAAGGCATATGAGCATTTCTAATCAAGCTCAAGGGGGAAGCTTGAGGAGTAGAAGCTCAAGGAGAAGCTCGAGGAGTGGAAGCTCAAGGAGAAGCTTGATATCATCTTGTGGGTGTTGTAAGGATTTTTCAAGTATAATAAAATTATTTGTGAAGCATTTTTTTTTCTTGGTCTCTATATTGTTGCTTTCTTGATTGTGAGTGGGTAAGGGTGGTGTGGCCCTCTATCAACTGGTATTAGAGCAGTACTTCATCAAGTGGTATTAGAGCGTACCTTCATCAATCGGATCCCTATGCACATTTGGTACTCATGCTGGAGATGGTGCAGATGATGGGCTTGTCACCGATTAGTTCCTGAATGAGACATTTGGAATTGACACACAGGTGAATTACAATTATAATTTACTAATTTGATCACATTTCATATGTATAGTGAATGATTAATTAATTAGCATCTATTGACATTTTTCAAAATTTAGGGTCAGAGTGTTGCTGGGCCTAGTAGCGATCCTCCAGGCCTATTTTTTGTCCCTTCCACGAGTCCTAGGTATTTATCGATTTAATCATTTTTATTAATACATATATTTATTATGTAATCATATTAAGGATTGACCAAAAAAAATTATGCATGTGCATCAGTTCTCCACAGGACCCTCAACCTTTACCACAGACTTGGAGCATAGACATCATATGAGCTTCACACAAGTACAATTGTTTGATGTTAATTAAATTCATTTGATTATATTTATTTTATGTTTCATGTTAGATGTAACGTGTATTGTATGACATGCAGCTCATGATGTTGGACACACCTCCTCATTTGCGACAGTCTGTTGATAGTGGAGTGGTTGCAGCTGTGGCTAGCTCACAGCCACTGACAGAGGTATGAAAGAATTTTCTTCATTTTAGTTGTTGTTTTTAATATTTAATCTCAAAATTTCTAATGTTAACCTTTGTTTATATATTACTATAGCTTTTATGGTTTTTACACAAGCAGTATGTATGTTAGGCCTACTGATACTCTTTTAATTATGGATCGAAACCTTGTTTTTGTTTTACTAAGTGGTAAGGGGTAGTTTTGTTTAATGGTTATCTGCTAATAGTAGGTTAGTTTGTTGTTAAAGGGTCAGCCCCCTAGTTTTGGCTACTTTTAATTCAAAAACTAGGAGTGAAGGTAGAAGTGGCAGTGAAAGAATTAGATAAAGAAGAACTAGGAGCATATATTGAAGTTAGAAGTAGAGAAGAAGTAGGAAAATCAAATAAAGGTATGAGGACTAAGAGTAGGAGATAATGAAATTAAAATTAAAGATAGGAATAGAAGATTAGTTGTATTCCAAGTTGATTGCAACTAGGAGTAGGACCTACATGATGGAAGTTATATGTTTTCTATAAATAATAGTCAAGTTAAAAAATATAATTGGTGATTAGATATACTCACCTTGGTCTAGTAGAGTCATAAGTGCAGGAGAATTTGTGTTTTAAATTAATATTATTCATAGGCCAAAGTCAAATGTTGAACTTGATAATAGAACTAGGCATATCGTTATGATTCAAAGAAACTATAGTTTTTGGAATCAACACCATCAACTCTCCTTCACTATTTCTTTGGGATGAATGGAGCTAGCATAACAAAATTCTACATTCTTTCATTCTCCTCCTCCTCCTCCTCTCATACAAAATAAACTTGGATAAGATAACTTACTAGACTTTTGGATTCATGGCCCTTCTCTCTTCTTTTCATACTCTTATAGCTATGCTGGTGGGATAAATCATTGAGTATTTTCTTATCTTTTATTTTTGCTCTTTCTTTTCTCAAGTGACCACTTGAGCTTTTGCTATAGCTTTTACAACATGACGCTTGAGATTGAGACATTTTCTTGAGTGAGGTCTCTTCAACTAGTTGACTTGGAATCTTAGCAAGCTTTAGGATTTTGTTGTTCTTTTATGTATCCTTGCAAATTAATTTAATAGTTAATATTCTTGGTTTGGGAGATTTTTTCCTTAAGCTTGGTGATATTTAATCTCCTTGTAGTTTTCCCAAAATCTTTACCTCTTTCTCTTTTTTTCTTCTACTTTATTGTGTGCATGAGGTGGACACATGATTCCAATAAAGTGGGGACTACATGTATCATTTGAAAAAGTAAGAACACTTATTTGGTATTATTTTTAGCCCCATTTTAATATACATTATGGGTTCCTACATTGATTTCACACTCTCCTTTAAACACTCATTGGACCTTCAAATTATTATTTAAGTCTTATATTGATTCATTTTCTTTAAAAACTCAAGGTTACCCTTATCTAAAGTGTGCTTCTCTATTTTAACTTCAATCAAATAATTCCTTTCATTTATTATACCTTATCTTACCGTTTATGACATGTATTTTCTCTCTAAACCCAAAAATAAGTTGTTAGATCAAATTTCACACGCTCTAAATATCTTGGACCCACAATCAAAACTTGGGTTGGAATTGGTGGGTATAAGATGACTTTGGTGATATTTACTTGGGTACAATATTTTTGTTGGTGATATGTGTATTTATAAGTGATTATATTTATTGAATTGTTGTAGGGTCTTGTCACGCCTAACCATCCATGAGCATTTGAGGTGAACTTACAGAGTGACTATTTGTTGGCGGTAAGAAAATAATTGATTTTGTGTGTACATATATTTGATTTCAACGTATAATAAATATTGATTCATATCTACTTTCTTTGTATCAGTTGGAGCTGGAGAAGAGCCTCAACAAGAGGTCGAGTGAGTGTGTCAGGAGGGCCCCGTCATCTCCACTATCTCCCTCCACATGATGGCAAAGGACGTCGAGAGACTTGTTTCCTTCCCCTCGTGGGAAGGAAAAGATGTAGTTGATCTAGACATGTATATATATAGGCATCATTGAACATATTCGATTGACATTTGATGTACATGAAATTCTATATTTGATGTATGACATTTATTTGATGTATGACATTATTCGACTTATGACATTATTGGTTAATATATGATATGTTTGTTCATATACGATATATGATATGATATGTTTGTTCATGTTTTTTCATGTATGACATTAAATTAGATATGTTCGTGTATGACATTAAATTAGATATGTGCATACATATGAAATTAAATTCAATACCTAATCTATTCAAAAATTTGATAGAATATTGATTAACAATAAACTTTATCATTGTTTAAGCATAAGTTAAGCATTTGCAATATGTCATTGTCATATGATTTATGATCTTGTTCATGTTTAAAGTTTTCCTTCTCTATCATTTGTTTATCAAGTTTAATTCAATACCTAATTAGTTTGAATTTTTGATAAAATATTGATTGGAAATAGACTTTATTAGGCAATATTCATGGACCTCCTAGCAATTGGTCACCTAAATGAGAACCTTGAGATTTATTAGGAACTCCATTAAAGAAATCAGTAGTTTGAAATTACTCTATCCAACAAAATAGTGGTCTACAAATATTAGAGAGATAGACTTAATATTTACCAAGTGGCCATCCAATGCCAAGTGTTGTGGATGTATCTCCATTCAAAGTTCAATCACATGTTAAATAATAGACATTTTAGGAGTAAGAATAAGTTATCTGACCTTATTAACATTCTTTTGTATGAGTTCCAAGTAAGGTATCAAGAGTGCTTGAAATTCAAGACTTTGTCTTCTCATCTTGTCCATGTCTTTAATTAAATCAACCTGGATTAACTAAGGTACCTCAATTAACTTCAAAACACTATTCTTTAAATCATCATCAATATTTTTCAACTTTCTTTAAAATATATTGTGTCAAATGTAGTACATCACATAACTATTGGAGTAGGTGGATTATCTCCTTAAGAATATTTTCTAGCTCGGTTGTAATACCACCAAGTTCAACTTGTTGAGTAGTAATGGACTCATTTGGTTTCTCCATAATCTTCTTCTCTATTCTTTTCTCTTCTATTTGTATCAAATTTTCATTACCATCAACATCAGGTGCATTTACCTATTTTACAAGTAAACTTAATTGATAAATCATTGGAGGTTTGTCATTAGCTGGTGCATCTAGAACAATTTGTAATAAGATGTCCTTCACATCTTATAATACTTGTTTGTACTTCACTTCCTATCTTTCTCTTTTGCATCTTTCCCCTTCACAATTCTCCATAATTTATCATAGCATCATAATCCAATTTTGTATGATCATAGATTGAAAGTATGATAGCTTCATCTAATATTACCTTATCTCTTCTACTCTTTTTCATCTTTTTCTTGTCTTGCAATGTGATTGATCTTGTAATTGGTGATATAATTGGTTGCACTAAAGCCATCTCCTACTTAGATTTCTTATTTTTCTCATCAATTAAAGGTTTGTCTTACTTTACCCACTTTTTGTTTTGCGAATATTAGGCTATTTAGCTAGTGTCCCTATAACAACATTTGAAACAACAATTTTGTTTAGTTTTGGCTATGTGTATACAACAGTGTTCATTATTATATAAGGGAATAGTGATAGTTACTAATCCATGTAACCCCAATAATGTTTCCTTTTATTCATTACAGTCCTATAATAGTTGATAATTTCTATAAGGATTTAACTAATTCTGACTTGGTTGTGCATAAGGTACCTATTAGTAAGTCATATTTTTCGAATAAGGACTCTAAGAAGAATTTTGATCCTTTGCAAAGCTATCTCCACATCAAACTCCCATGCCTGATTCAATTCAAGTGTCTACTTGTAAGAGACAACAAAGAAAACCTAATGCTTAAAAGATTAAGGAGAAAATTGACCTTGGTATTCAAGCTACTCTTGAAAAAAATTTGATAGATAGCAAAAGGAAAAGGAGTGCAAAAGGCACTCCTTAGAAGAATGAGGGACCTTTCATGAAGTGTCAGACAAAAGAAGTGCTTTCTAATCTAACTTGATGTGGGTGGTGCTGATGTAATTTTGCTTCAAAAAAAAAAATTGTCTCAATAATCATATTCTTCTATAATTGCAAAGTTGACTAAGTGGAACTCATTTCATGTTCATGTTGCAAGTGCTTTGGGTGGTTCATGTATTCTTTGGAACCATAAATCTTGCACTGCTAAATATTCAGTCTTTTCCTAACTAGTGGCAAGTAGTTGTTTATAATAACACCCTCATTGATATCCCTCCTTCTAAAGGGGCATTTACATGGACCAATAAGGGACAAGAATTTCACCAAATTACTAGAGACTTGATAGGTTTCTTATTTCTCATGATTGATTCCTTTCAAATATTAATATTAATTCAAAAATCCTCACTTTGTTTGCTTCAAATCATTTTTTCATTTCTCTATGTATTGAATCTAAGGGGAGTCCCAGTGGTAGTAAACCATTTTTTAAGTTTAAGCATATGTGGTTTAGGCACTTGGATTTCTTGTCACTACTCAACCAATGTTGTCTGCTCCTTTTTTCAAGGAATCTAGAATGTATCAGCTTCACATGAAGCTTAGATAGGGTTTACCCAGCTACTTGGAGCTAACGAAGAAGATAGTTCGATCCCAAGATGAAAGGTGAGAGAGATTTGGCAGTTGGCAACTTTGTACTAGCCAACACTACAAGTTTTAGCATCACCCGAGATGGCATTGTAAAATGAAAATGAAATGTGATCTCCAAAAAGTGAGAGATATTATTGTAGGTCTCTTCAACATAGTCCTGTAGGAACTGGAATTGCATCCATACCTCGCACGAGCTCTGAGATATGCCCCGTCAAAGATCGCAGCCCTATGGGATTTAGTGACCCTTGGGGACATTTTGGTTCGGCATGCCCGAGAATTTTTGAGCAATAAAGGGGATAGGACAAGGTTGAGGATAGGGTTTACCTGGCCACCCAGAGCTAACAGAGTAGACAGTTCGATCCCATGACGAAAGGTGAGAGAGATTTGGCAGTTGGCAACTTTGTACTAGCCAACACTGCAAGTTTCAGCATCACCCGAGATAGTATTGTAAAATGAAAATAGAATGTGATCTCCAAAAAAGTTAGAGAGGTTATTTTTAGGTCTCTGCAACACGGTCTTGTAGGAACTAGAATCATATCCATTCCTTGCACGAGCTTCGAGATATGCCCCGTCAAAGATCACAACCCTATGGGATTTAGTGACCCTTGGGGACATTTTGGTTCGGCGTGCCTGAGAATGTTTGAGCACTGAAGGGGACAGGATGAGGTTGAGGATAGGGTTTACCCAGCCACCCAGAGCTAATGGAGTAGACAGTTTGATCCCACGACGAAAGGTGATAGAGATTTGGCAGTTGGTAACTTTGTACTAGTCAACACTGCAAGTTTCAGCATCACCTGAGATGGCATTGTAAAATGAAAATGAAATGTGATCTCCAAAAAGTGAGAGAGATTATTTTAGGTCTCTGCAACACAGTCATGTAGGAACTAGAATCACATCCATACCTTGCATGAGCTTTGAGATATGCCCCGTCAAAGATCGCAGCCCTATGGGATTTAGTGACCCTTAGGGACATTTTGGTTCGGTGTGCCCGAGAATGTTCGAGCACTGAAGGGGACAGGACAAGGTTGAGGATAGGGTTTACTCGGCCACCCGGAGCTAACGAAGTAGATAGTTCGATCCCACAATGAAAGGTGATAGAGATTTGGCAGTTGGCAACTTTGTACTAGCCAACACTGCAAGTTTCAACATCACCCAAGATGGCATTGTAAAATGAAAATGGAATGTGATCTCCAAAAAGTGAGAGAAGTTCTTGTAGGTCTTTGCAACATGATCCTATAGGAACTAGAATCACATCCATACCTTGCATGAGCTTTGAGATATGCCCCGTCAAAGTTTGCAGCCCTATGGGATTTAGTGACCCTTGGGGACATTTTGGTTCGGTGTGCCCGAGAATGTTCAAGAACTAAAGGGGGTAGGATGAGTTTGAGGATAGGGTTTACCTAGCCACCCAGAGCTAACAAAGCAGATAGTTTGATCCCACGATGAAAGGTGAGAGAGATTTGGCAGTTGGCAACTTTGTACTAGCCAACAATGCAAGTTTCAACATCACCCAAGATGGCGTTGTAAAATGAAAATAGAATGTGATCTCCAAAAAGTGAGAGAGGTTATTTTAGGTCTCTACAACATGGTCTTGTAGGAACTAGAATCGTATCCATACCTCACACGAGCTCCGAGATATGCCCTGTCAAAGATCACAGCCCTATGGGATTTAGTGACCCTTGGGGACATTTTGGTTCGGCATGCCCGAGAATGTTCGAGCATTGAAGGGGGCAGGATGAGGTTGAGGATAGGGTTTACCTGGCCACTTAGAGCTAACGAAGCATACAGTTTGATCCCACGATGAAAGGTGAGAGAGATTTGTTAGTTGGCAACTTTGTACTAGCCAACACTACAAGTTTCAGCATCACCCGAGATGGCATTGTAAAATGAAAATGGAATGTGATCTCCAAAAAGAGAGAGGTTATTGTAGGTCTCTACAACATGGTCATGTAGGAACTAGAATTTCATCCATAACTCACACGAGCTCCAAGATATGCCTTGTCAAAGATTGCAACCCTCTAGCATTTAGTGACCCTTGGGGACATTCTGGTTCCGTGTGCCCGAGAATGTTTGAGCGCTAAAGAGGATACGATGAGGTTGAGGATAGGGTTTACCTAGCCACTCAGAGCTAACGAAGTATACAGTTCAATCCCATGACCTTTTCCACTAAGTTGCAAATTTGAGCAACTTTTACAACTTTCAACAATGCAACTTTGCACAAAAAGTGTAATTTTTACATTTTTCACTTGATTCCAATTCTATGACTTAGAAAAGGTTCGGAAATAGTAAAACCTCAAAGAAATATAGGTAGTTTAATGGTTATTTCCTAAAAGTTGCTAAATTGTTGCAAAAGTTGCTAATTCAACTTTGCAATTTTTGCATTGACAATATTTGGGTGAATTATGCATTTTGGCTTGGAGGGTATGGAAACTAAAAGGTGTTGATGGGAACATGCTAGATAGGGTAGAAAAAAACCATTAAAGCCTAAAAACATCTTAGAGTTGACTTTTTGTAGGATTTTCCCATCAGGAACTAGAAGGGTCACTTGGTACATTGTTACAAATTTGCTCATTTTGAGTTGTTACTTGGGTCCATCACCCTATCCTCTACATTAGGATTAATCCTAGGTTAGGGGTGGATAGAAAAGACCTATAAAGGTATTAAATAATGTAATAAGGCTATCGAAGCCTCTAAAAGATGTAAAATGCACTAAAAGTGCAATATTTTGTAAAATTGCCAACATTGGCAATATAAGCCAAAATGGGCTTAATCAAGTCATGTAAAGGATCCAAAGGGAGGTTTCATTTGGTTTTGAGAGTCTAAATGAGTTTAAAACCTCATTCCCACGTGTGGGAGAAAGTTTGGGTAGTCAAAATTGATTGCTCCAAAGGTGGATTTAGTGTTTTCTCTAAACAAGAGTTTCATTTTACATTGGAAGTCATCTAATATAACCAAAGTGAAGGTGTTTGAACCATTTTGGGATTCTAGAGACATTGTAAAGTAAGATTTCTAGAAAGCCCTAGGGTAAAGGGGCTAGAAAGGAGGGTATGCAAACTCGCCTAGGGCTAGATTTCTATGCTCCTTTCAAACACTTATTTGCTGATTTCATTGCCTAGCCGGGTATGCAAACTCGCCTAGGGCCTCTTGGAAAAAAAAAAAAAACCTCTGCAAAACAAGACCAAAATACATATTTACATTGTTTATACAATCTATTACTTGATTCCAAAAGGCCATCATTGTTCCACCATTGGAATTCAAGTTATAGAGGTTTCTTTGCTGATTGCTTTGTACAGACCAGTGAACTGGCAAGTTTAAAAAGATTTTTCAAACTAGTAAAGGAACTGATAAAAAAAACTCCTAATCTTTACCAAAGCATCTAAATTCCATACAATATCAAACCACATGAAAACAACAACCCTATCAATCCATTAAAGGTGTGGATGAAGGGTGAAATCATAAAATTGTCATCAAAATGCTTAGTTTGCTCTTCATTCCAATGCCAAAATTTGTACAAAAGCATGTGCCAACCCTCAAACTGACTTGGATTGGTCTTAAATACCTCTTACACACATGAATAAACAGATCTCATAGTTTTCCAGTTGATTCTTGAAGCCCTTATAAAGTTTCAACACTTTTTGTTAATGTTGTCAAGCAACTTTGCAAACTTGCAAAGTTGCCAAGTGCAACTTTTGCAAACTTGCAAAGTTGCCAAGTGCAACTTTTGCACTGTTGTGCATTTAATGGCTCCATGACCTCAAACATCGTTAAATGAACCTATTTTCATGTAATTAAAACTTTTAACATTTTTTCCATCTTTCCCATCCTCCTGGGGTCTTGGTCAATGTTTGACCATTCTAGGCTCTAACAAGCAATTTAAGCAATTTTGCCAACATAGAAGCAACTTGGGAACTCAAACACAACAAAAACCTATTTACAAACACAAATCAAACACTTGGGGATTTATCACATAGCCCTTATTCATGCAGTCTGGCCAAGACCACTACAAGCCAAAAATGATTTAGGAAACTTGGCATATTTCCTAGGTGCTCCTGCACCAACAAAGCTCAAAGCCAATGGGTAGAAGTCAATGGTAGGAAGAAGAAGTTGTTGACTAATAGCCCCTTTTTTAACATGGTTACTAAGAGAAAGTACAAACATGGTTATTTTTTGGGTAGAAAGAATAATAAAGAAATAAGAGAATTGGCAAGTAAAGTTGATATAGTAAATGGGAGACAGTTCACCATCTAGGAGAGTTGTAACAAAAGTTATAAAGGAATATCATATCATAGAATATTAGAGGATTGAATGCTCCTGATAAGAAGGATATTTTGCAGAATGTGGTTTGGTAACCCAATTTGAACATTTGGAGGGACCCTTGTGGAGAAGGGTAGGTATTTAGTTTAATGGTTTGAATCTATTCTTGAAACAAGTCATTTGTTGAATGTTTATTACTTCTTGGGGATCTAGTTTGACTCCTCAAATAATTGGTATAAAATCTAGTAGATCTACTGAGGGGTGCAAAATTAGTTACTTGTGTTGTAGATTGTTATATTGAGAAGATGCCTCCAAAAAAAATATATAGAAGGAGATACAAGAGCTGATATAAGTTACTAAAATAATGGATAGAGAGCTGAGGAAACAAAGAGACTAAGATGCAATAAGGTAAAGAGAAGTGAGACAAGTAAGCAAGTAAAATGCAACCATCTCAGAAATCTTGGAAGCTTTGGAAAGGGTTCCTACGAGGGATGTTCATGAAGAACAAGAAAGTGATGCTTAAGCACTTGAGAATCCTCATGGAGAGGATGGAGGGGACTTAGATCTTGAAGAAATAAGGATGATAAGGTTGTTGAAGATATTTCAATGTGGTAGAAGAAAGAAAATAATTGATTTCCATATCTAACATGGCAAGATAGATAGTGAAGAGGTTTTGCGATTGATAGATTCTGAAGAGAACTATTATAATTATGGAGATATAAGTGAAGTAAAATAAGGTAAAGCTATACAAAACATAGCTAAGAGGGACAAAATTGACATGGTGGAGTAATGTAATGGAAAAGAGGTTTTGTAAGGGTGGAACAAACATGACCAAATGGTGAAGGATGTGCCTCTTCCATCAAATAATACAATCCAAAAATAGAGGATAAGGAATAAATTGAAAGAAAAGGAGATGGGTTTGATGACCTACATAGAGGAATTTCACAAGTTGAGCATAAGAGGTGGATTAGAGCATAAAGATGAAAATGTTGCAAGGTATCTTAATGGGCTCATATAATACTTGTAAAATGGGATTACCTTGATTTTTCCTAAGATGCTTAGAGATAGTTTCCAATTGGCTATAAGTGCATAAGATATGATCAATAGGAAGAAAGAGAGACAAGAAGGTGGTAGAGGAAATGCAAACAGAGGAAGGGGAAGAAAAACCAATAATATGGGAAGAAATGATAGTTTAGTTTCATATGAAATGGTGAACAATTTATATTTGGAATGGTCACCACACAATAGGCCATATAGAGCATCACATGTAAGTAGTGATGATTTTCTTAAAAGATAGATGACTATGAGCATCACATGTATAGAGCATCTCCATTAAAATATGTTTGCTGGTGTAAACCTGTGAGGAATAGTTGGTCCCAATTTAGTTGTGTGTCAATATTAGGAATGTGACCAATTAATGTGACAACCTCATCATATGTCACCATAGTCGAAACAATGGAAAATTTGGGGAGGGAAGAAATTAGGAGAATGGGTCAAATATTCTTCTCAACTAGAAGGAGAGTATTGCATTGGACACTGATACTAGTCTGCCTCGTAGCAAGATCACCAATGTTGGTGATGACCTTGTTAAGGAGATCACTACCAATCAGAATTTTACCTATAAGCCTACAAGATTTCATCCCTTGGTTGTGGTAATGGTGGTAATTATGGTTGAATTTGTTTGAAATAGAAAAATAAATGAAGGGTGTTTTGCATGACACTATTCACTCATCATAGGTTGTATGGATTCAAACCCACAACCAAGCTTTTATACCATTATACAAATTACAAATTATAAGACTATGCCTTTCATGATAGTCCCATTTTCATATTGGCAAATGAAGAATGACTTTTGGAACAAACATAATAAATAATTCCAAATACAAATGAAGCCAATGTATTGTATTATAAGCTCAAATGGTAAAGACCAAGCCCAAACATTTATTAAGGTGTAGCATTTATAATTGTCAGGTTCATGTGAAGAAGTCATCATTCATATTCTCATTGTTGTGTAATTTGATGATAAGAAGAATACAATGATATAGAGGTTGATAGTGACTTAAAACTTTACAAAATGCAATCAATGAGAATTTTACATTGAGGGGGGAGTAATAATAAATGTTTCATTCTCATTGTTTAACAAACTCTTATATAAAGAGGGAGTAGATAGATGATATGGTTTAGTCTTCTTTTGAGAATCTTAGTCATATTGGTCCAGAAGGATTCATGATACAACTACTATACTTAGCGTGACCAATTGATGCTAAAAACCTTAGTATTGATGCTACAAACCTTAGTATTGACATAATTTAACCTCTACAATTCAAGGCATAAGATGATTAGCATACAATGGTACTTGAACAAAGAACACTAATAACTATTGAGGATGTGAATTGATAATACCATTTCCCATATGATTTTGGCATCTCACCCTTTATCACTTGTGCATCAACTTTATTAGCCCTCTTCTTTGGTGACCTACAAATGAAGAATTAGCACAGTAAAAAATCTAAGATAAGATTAAAAAAATGAGTCCTATTAAAGAATCTAATATAAATTCAAATAATGTATCTAGATTCTAAACAAATCAAAACTAAATCTCATCACTTACACATCATAACAATACGATCCACCTTAGTCATGTGATAGTCTTGGGGAAGAGGTTGTAACATTGTATTTGGATCCAATTGATTACTTTTTCTCTCTCTCCCAATTCAATCTAATGAGCCAATTGGATCTGCTCGACATTTTAATGTCTCAAGTATTGCCTCATGGTCTGACTCGCAAACTTTCCAAAGAATCTTATTATGTGGTTTTCCACCATATTTTATCAAGTGGACATTTGATGCGACAACAAGGTTTGAATAATGAAGAATCTTCCTCTCTATTTGCCAGTCCTCGAATAACCACAAGTTAGGATTCTTCATAGGATATCATCTAAGCCATGTGCCTATTACAACCACCGCACTGACATGGTACTCTAAACCTTCACCATGTATAACCGAGTGATCCAATTTTTGTTTGGCTTCAACACAATGACACAAATAATAATCTATCCCTTCTTCATTGTCTTCAGGTGCAATAATAGCAAAAACATGGCCTGCAGTGACAAATGTACTAAATGCGGTCATTAATTCAGAAAATACTTGGGTAAAAGTTACAAAGTTACATATTGAAATTACAAAGATATATAAATAAATAAATAAATTACCAGGTTGCACTAGATCTGACAAGCTGTCAAAGTCAATAGATGAATCCATCTCTACCATTTCTAGTGCTTGTGGGGGACGATAGGTGTCAATTGGGTCCAAAACTCGTATATTCCATTTGTCCACCCATTCAGTTGATTCATAGTCATCCCAATTTTCCTCTGCACATGATGGACAATAGCATGCCATTTTTCATGTGTGGATACTCCATGAACCTACATCAGAGCTTCTAAAAGAGTGTAACTCACTAGATCCTATTAGTGTGCAACAATCCTGATATGGTGCAATGTTAATATTATCTATCAACCAAAAAAATCTACGAACTGTAGAATCACCTTCCTTACTTGGACCCATTGTAGCGTTACACCATTGGATGATGGATTTTGCATCTATCAATATTGCTCCATCTTTGTACTTTAGTTCTTCATGAGCCAAGGCTCTTTTAATGCATGCGTCTGCACCATCGTGCTCTCCCTTACCATGAATAGCCTCTGTGAAATTCCACATATATTGAATTCTACACAACCTGTGCATCCTGCTCAACCAATAGGACATCCATACATTCTTGAATTGAGATGCACAATTGTTTGACCAAATAATGTGTTGACGATATGATATGCCCTTGTTAGCCAAATCTCCATAAAATAGTTGAAAAAAACCATGTACAAACTCCGTAGAATGTGATCAATCATTGCTGATGTAAAAATGGTACTCCCTCAAAATCTTCCTGTCATCCTCTGTACTTGTAGGTGAATTCCTGAATGTTATGTGAACAAATATGGAAACTTGTTCAGATGTATAATACTTTGCTTGCACCTCATTTTGTGGTTGTAGTGTGTAGTTCTCTGCAAAATCTACAACCGAAACAATGGTATCCAATGGAAACGTATCCTTGCACAACTTGAATTGAAAATCCAACCATCGAGCTCTATGGGTATGCCTTGCATACTCGTAAATAATCTTTTCACAAAAAATCTTCATGAACTCATACACTAGAATCTTTTCAATAACTAGATCACATCTTTTACCATGTTTCCCATCTTTTAGAGCATATGTCATAGTCTTGAATTTTCCATAATCTACTATTTCATTTCCAATTGCATGTGTACTATCCATATGTTGACAAGTTGATAAAATTTGCAAAGAACGACAAAATAAGCATGTACCATCCAAGCATGATGTCTTGTAAAATTGTTGGCCGCCCCCTATTTCACATAAAATGTTGGATATGAATTCCCTTGAAGATCTTGGTGGCTCTTTTATGTCACAATCCTGCAAAACAAACTGAGAATGCAAAACTACACATATGTGCTTAAAAATATCAAAATGGTTAGAAAATTCAATATGTATCCTACAACAACAAGTTGTGCGTGTGATTTATTTTCACATAAAAAGGTTTACCCATCTCAAAAAATATTTGACTTATTTGAATTTGAGGATACATACCAATAACTTTTGCAAAAAATTGTTTCTGAGTTGAGTCCAAAAAATGTTTTGCATGTGGCTCGTGATTTCGGCTACCAATCCTCCTTACAAAATCTCTTTGATTAGGAGAAATATGTGTGTTATTTTTCCAAAAAATTTTCTATCAATGATTTCAAGGCTTCACTAATTTCTTTATCCTTTCGTGGTAGTCTACCGCTAAATGTCCATAACTCATTTTTTGTTGGATCTTCTAATCTCTCACGCCTTAGCATGGCTCTCCTTAAGGTACCTCTACCAATTTTTAATGTTTTTCTTGTCTTTCTCATGAGTCAAGCTTTTTTCATTTGGCTACTTACTATTGTCGATGTGAGTACTCGTCTTGTGATATTACTATCTTTGGTGTGTGATTTAGAACCCACTTTGTCATAAGCACTCATTAGATTTTTTACAATATTTCTTTCATTTGAATCATCCATCATTCTTAGCCCAAGAATCTTCATGATAGGCCTAAATTTAAAATTCTTCATCATTTTAACAAATAATTGGCATTGACCTGTAATATTTAATTCTTCAAAAATAATCTCCACATATGATTAACTTTTCTTTGACAAGTACGCTTGCTAATCTTGTCAGGCATTGATTTCAAAATGTTAGTATCAATATCAATCAAATATTTTGGTTTTCTAAAAAAAATTCTAGAAGGTGTTCTAATCTCTTCAATTCTCTCAACATTTTGAACATCAATATAAGGTTGAGTGTATTGCGTACCTTGAACCAAAGATGATGTGCCTTGGCAATAAGATGTAAAAGATGGAATATCACCTACTTGATGTGTTGATGTTGTGCTTTCAACATGACATGATGGAGTGCATATATCGTCAGATCTATAAATCAGTGTCTCTTCAACATGAGAGGATGATATGACTTCACCATTGGAAGATGGTGTAGTGGATGATATGACTCCAACATTCAAAAATGGTGTAGCAGACGATATGACTCCAACATTGGAGGATGGTGTAGCTTCACAATTCAATTGTCTTCTTGAGCGTAACAATCTCATTCATTCTCTTTGTCTTTCTAATTCTTCCTCCTTGTTTCTTTGTACTAGTGGTTCTTGATCCTCTTCGAAAGTTGATTCTTCATCATTGCTTTGCAATTTTCTTTCTTCACGTAGTAATTTCATTTTATCTCTTTTAATTGTCAAATCTCTCTCTCTCTATCTACATTTGTTTGAATCTTTGGTTTCTTCCTTGGCATGATGATGATTTCTACATGTCAAATTATTCAAACATTCAAATTACTTAAAATGTGTAAATTACAAATTATTCAATTACATATAAAAATTATAATTATTTGAATGAATACACAATATATATCAAACGACTTGTCAAGTTTCTAACCATTTCGAAATAACATTTCATTCAAACATACAATTTTTAATGAATTCACTATATATTAAATAACATATCAAATTATAATCAAATTTGTATCTATATATCGACAAACAATATTTAAAATGGATTGCACTAACCTTTTCTATTAAAGGAATATTAAAAAATTCTTCAAATCACGTATCCAATGATTGAATTTTGTGTTTGCTAGCTTCCAAAATTGTTGAAATAGTGTTTGCTATGTTGAAACCTGTGTTTTCTGTCGGAATAATAGAGAGCATAATAGACTAAAAGTTAAAAATGGATGAAATGGGGCCCAAGGTTGGGTTTTGACCATTTTTTGGTGATTTGAGATAGTGCGTACGCACTATAGCACGTACGCACTATAAAGCGTGTACGCACTATCTCAAAACACATCACTCCCCATCCTCCCTACTCTCTATCCTCCCTACTCTCTCTCCCATCCCCTCCCTCTCCCTTTTCCTACTCTCTCCCATCATTTAATCTCTCTCACTCTCCCTCTCCCACCACCTACTCTCTCTACCTCTCTCACCCCCTCTCCTCTCCCATCCCCGGCTCTTTAGATCTCTCATACACACTCTTATCCCCCCTATCTCTCTCCCTCTTCCTCTCCTACAACCTAATTTCTCTCCCCCATCCTCTACTCTCTCTCTTCTCTCCCATCCCCTACTTTGTCTCTCTTACACACATTCCCATTCCCCCTCTCTCTCCCTCTCCCACCGCCTACTTTCTCTCCCCCATCATCGTACTCTCTATACCACCCCTACTCTCTCTCACACTCACACTACTACTACCTACTATCTCTCTCTCTCCCTCTCTACTCTCTCTCTCTCTCTCCCATCTTGTACAAGCTCTCTCTGCCTCTCCCACTCTCTCTCCCACTACCTACTTTCTCTCCCCCATCCCTTACTCTTTCTCTCTCATCTCCCATCCCCTACTCTCTCACACTCTCACACTCTCTCCCATCCCCTACTCTCTCTCTCCTCCCCCATCCCCTACTCTCTCACACTCTCATTCTCTCCCATTCCCTACTCTATCTCTCTTACACATACACCCCCATCCCCCCTCTCTCTTTCCCTCTCCCACCACCTACTTTCTCTCCCCCATCGTCGTACTCTCTCTCTCTTCCACCCCCTACTCTCACACTCTCACACTCTCTCCCATCCCTTTCTCTATCTCTCTTACACACACACACCCATCCTCCCTCTCTCTTTTCCTCTCCCACAACCTACTTTCTCTCCCCCATCGTTGTACTCTCTCTTTGCCACCCCCTACTTTCACACTTTCACACTCTCTCCCATCCCCTACTCTCTCACTTTCATAGATACACACACTCTTATCAACCCACTCTTCTTCTTCTCTCCCATCCCCTACTCTCTACATCTGTCACACACACTCCCATCCCCCCTATTTCTCTACCTCTCCCTCTCCCTCTCCCACTCCCTCTCCTACTGCCTACTATCTATCTCTCTCAAGTTCTCTATCTTCCTCTCTACTCTCTCTCTCTCTCTCTCCCATCCCTTACTCTCACTCTCTCTCCCATCCCCTACTACTTTCTCTCAAACTCTCATACTCTCTCCCATCCTTTACTCTATCTCTCTTATAAATAAATACACATTCCCATTCCCCCCCTCTCTCTCTCATAGTACTTGTCCCATTGCCTACTCTCTCCCATCCCCTACTCTATCTCTCTTAAATGCTTCCATTCCACCTCTCTCTCCCTCCCAATCCCTCTCCCACTGCCTACTATCTCTCTCTCTCTCTCTCTCCCTCTCTCTCCCATCCCTCTACCATTGCCTACTCTCTCTATCTCTCTCTCTCTCCCCTCTTTGATTTTGACTCTCTCTCTTTCACACACACACACCCATCCCCCCTCTCTCCTCTTCCATCCCCTACTTTTTCTCTCACTTGCTCTCCCTCTCCCACTGCCTACTCTCTCTCTCTCACTCTCAATCTCTCCCTCTCCACTCTCTCTCTCTACTAACCTCTAGTCTCTCTTAAATTTTCACTCTCTCCTATCCCCTACTCTCTCTCTCTCTCTCTCTCTCTCTCTTACACACATTTCTATTCCCCCCTCTCTCCCCCTCTCCCACTCCCTCTCCCACTCCCTCTCCCATCACCTACTCTCTCTTCCATCCCCTACTCTCTCTTAATCTAATTTTTCTTCCCCCTCTCCCATTCCATACTCTCTCTCTTTCACACAAATGCACTCCCATCCTCCTCTCTCTCAAGCTCTTCCTCTCCCACTCCGTCTCCCATCGCCTACTCTCTCTCCCCCATCCCCTACTCTTAATCTCTCTCTCCCAACCTGTACTCTCTCTCACACTTCCTCTCTCTCCCATCCCCTACTTTAAATCTCTTTCCCCCATCCCACACTCTCTCTTTTCCACCCCTAATCTCTCTCACACTTCCTCTCTTTGCCACCCCTACTCTCTCTCTCTCTCTCATCCTATACTCTCTTTGCCACCCCTACTCTTTCTCACTTTCTCTCTCCCATCCTGTTCTCTCTCCCCTCTCCTATCCTCTACTTTCTCTCTATCTCTTTCATGCACACACATAGCCATTTCCCTATCACTCCCCACATAGTTCTCTTTTGCAACTTAGATCTTAATAGTGCATGCGCACTATAGCGTGCACATGCTATTTAGAACTGAGGTTTAAATAGTGCATGCGCGCTATAGGGAACACATGCTATTTAAACCTTAATTAAAACCAAGCCTAAGGCTTGGTTTTCCCTTGGAGATCCAACCCAAAGGTTTGGATTTGATGAACAGGCCTGAGACGTGTTTTCCTGCAAACATACAAAAAATGATTGTTTTTTCTTCTGTGCTCCCCTTCAAGATTTCTCATGGTTGGGTATCGATAAGATCGGGTTACATAGCATTATAGGTCTCTATGTTAGTTATCTAACCATATAATTTATTTTTAATTTGAACTATTTCAAGCCTTTCATCTATAATTTCTTTTGAATGTACATTTTTTTTCAAAAACCACCACGTACTAATTGGGCTATAAATTTTAGCTCATTCGTCGAATTTTGTAATAACTTTATTTTTTAGAAACTAGACTCCATTCTACACACTTTGAAAAAAAAGTTTTGATTTTAGATTAGTTTTCAATTATTTCTAGGGGGAGCACATAGATATTTCACATTTTTGGGATGTGTCTAATTAAAAAATTCAAAAAAAAAAAAAAACACATTATAAAATTACCCGAAAAATCTAGGATAAACTACATAGTGTTAAGTAACTTTTGACTAGAGTGATTAAAGAATTTAAAAAAAAAAGTTAAAAATTTTAGAGGGGCCACACTTTGTACTGTGTTATGTTTTTTTGGAATAAATAGTACCACTTTTTGTGGCCCCCTTTTTTGAGGACCTAAAACTAAACCATTTTGAAAAAAAATAGTAGTTTAGAAACTAGATTTAAAGGACTACGACTTTTGTTTTTGTCATATCTAAAAAATTTGAGCATAACTATCTTCAAATTCTCTTTGAAGTTCAAAATTTGCAGATTTTAGGAAAAAGGTGTCCACTTATACCCCCCCCTTTTGGCACCATAACTTTGTGCACTTACCCGAGACTTAAGTTCCAAGAATAGGGGTAGAGGTAAAGACTTTAGAGATGGCTCAAGAGGAGGTTCTAGTGGAAGGAAAAATGAATAAAGAGGCTATGGGGATTGCAAATGGAATGAGAAGATTAGTGAAACTAGTCAGAGGGGTGGCTCTAATAGAGGAAGAGGATCCAACAATGGTGGCAGAGGCAAAAATGGGAACAACAGCCAAGGTTCACACTTTAGTAATATGAAATGTTACAATTGTGGAAAGTTGGGGCATCTTGCCTACATATGTCCAGAGAATGCATCATCATCCTATGGAGAGAAGAAAATCAACTACATCCAAGAAGAGGACAATCCAAAAATAGGTGAAGTGGATCTTGATGTAGAAAAGGGTGAAAACCTAATGTTGAGGAGAGTCTTAGTTAAAGAACTAGTAAAAGAGGAACCCAAGAAGGGAAGGGCATTATTTAGAACCACTTGCAAAATTTTAGGCAAGGTGTGTAAAGTTATCATAGACTCAGGGTCTAGTGACAATGTAATGTCAGAGGAAGCAATACAAAAACTTGGATTAGCAAAAATGCCACATGTGTGTTCTTATAGAGTGACTTGGTTGAACAAAGGGTAGAACATCCTAGTGAATGAACAAGTATGGGTAGAAATCACTATTGGAAAGTATCAAGACATGATCTTATGTGACGTACTCCCCATGGATGCTTGTCATCTATTGTTGGGAAGACCTTGGCAGTATGACATAGAAGCAGTACATCATGGGATAGAGAATAAATTTTCTTTCAAGAAGGAGGGTGTCACATATAGGATAGTCCATAGTGGAAGAAGAAAAGACAGAGAGGGCTACTACCAAGATATTATTGATGAGTGGGAAAGAGTTTGTAAATGACTTAAAAGAAGAAGAAATTTGGTTTTCTATCCTGCTGAAGCCTAGAGAACAAGAGGTGAAGAAACCTAATGTTTTACCAAAGGAGGTACAAGTTACGTTGGATTAGTTTATGGATATCATCTATGATGGTACACCATCCATACCACTCCCACAGAGAGTGACAAGTCATCAGATTGACTTTGTACCTGGAGCTTCATTGTCAAAAAAGGCTACTTACAAGATGACTCCTCAACATAACAAGGAGATCGACAGGCAGATTCAAGAACTACTAGATCGAGGATTGATCTAGAAGAGCATTAGCCCATGTGCAGTACCAATTGTGCTAGTACCAAAGAAATGAGGTAAGTGGAGGCTTTGTACTAATTCTAGAGCCATAAATAGGATAACCATAAGATATAGGTTTCCTATTCCTAGAATAGAGGATTTGATGGATTGTCTAGGCAGTGCATAATACTTTTCTAAAATTGATTTAAAAAGTGGTTACTACCAAATCAAGATGAAGGAAGGTGATGAGTGGAAAAACACCTTCAAAACCACTTAAGTATTATATAAATGGTTAGTCATGCCATTTGGTCTCTCAAATGCACCAAGCACATTTATGAGACTAATGAATGAGGTGTTGAAAAATTATATTAGTAATTTTGTGGTGGTTTATCTAGATGGAATTTTGGTTTACAACAAGAGTAAAGAAGAGTATCTCAAACATTTGGAATTTTTTTTGAGAAGGTTTCAAGAAGAAAAACTAACCATTAACTTAGAAAAATGTGAGTTCATGAAAGAAGAACTAGTTTACCTTGGTTTTGTTGTATCACAAAGTAGTTTGAAGATGGGTGAAGATAAGGTAAAAACAATTTTAACTTGGCCTACACCAAAGATAGGTACAACTGTTAGCAGTTTTCATGGATTGGCACAATTTTATAGGAAGTTCATCAAAAACTTCAGTGAGATATGTGCTCCTATTATGGACACTATCAAAGGGGGAATGAAGACAAAATTTGTATGGACAAAAAGGGAAGATGAAGGATTTGAAAGATTGAAGAATGAGGTAGCTACTAAACCAATCTTGGTTCTATCTAGCTTTGAGAAATTGTTTACTGTGGAGTGTGATGCAAGAAACATTGCTGTTGGAGCAGTCTTAATTCAAGAAGGAAGACCTATTGCATTTTTTAGTGAAAGGTTGATTGAAGCAAAATCAAGGTATTCTTCTTATGATATTGAATTATATGCGTTAGTGCAAGCACTTGAAAATGGAGACATTATTTGTTGCCAAAGGAATTTGTGGTCTTTACAGATAATCAAGCCTTAAGATTTATCAATTCATAGGAGAAGTTGAGTTTTACGCACATCAAATGGATGGAATATTTGTAGTCCTACACTTTCACTATTAAGCACAAGAAGGGTACCAGTAACAAAGTAGTAGATTCTTTAAGCAAGAGGTTGTTGATAGTACATGAGATTTAGTTGAAAAACATTGGAGTGGAGGAATTCAAGGATCTCTATGAGGAGATGAAGATCTCTCAGAAGAATACAAGGTGTGCTCATCTTTTGAAAATCATTTTCATAGTGAGTTTGGTAATTATACATTGCAGAATGGTTTGTTGTTTAAGGATAGTAATTTTTGTGTTCCAAGAGGTAAAATATTAACCAAGAGAAACATAATGGATGTCTGAGTGGACACTTTGGGCTAAATGAAACCCAAGAGCTTGTAAGTAGATATTACTATTGGCCTTAGATTCAAAGAGATGTGAGAAGGTATGTTGAACAATGTAACATTTTTAAGAAAGCCAAAGGAACCTCATCAAATGCTGGTTTGAATCAAAAATTACCCATACCAGATAGACCTTGGGAATTTCTAAGTATGGATTTCATTATGAGGTTACCAAGAACTAAAACTAGTTTTGATAGTGTGTTTGTAGTAGTGGATAGGTTCGACAAAATGAGTCATTTCATACCATGTAAAACCACTCATGGTGCAAACTACACCACACATTTTTTTTTCAAAGAAGTAGTCAAAAGTCATGGATTACCAGTCAATATAGTGTTTGATAGAGATTTCAAGTTCATGGGTCATTTCTAGAAAACATTATGGAGGAGATTGGGAACAAATTTTTCCCATAGCTCTACACACCATCCTTAGACTAATGGTCAAACTAAAGTGACTGACAAGGTACTTGGAAATCTTCTTAGATGCTTAACAAAAGAATATGGGTAGACTTGGGATCAAGTTATATCACAGACCGAGTTTACTTATAATGACAACATCAACATGACTACTAGCAAGAGTCCATTTGAGATTGTTTATGGAAGACACCCCAGAGGAGTTTGGGAAATCAAAGAGATAAAAGAACATGGTTCAATCAGTGGACATGCTAAAGATTTTACTCAGTCCATGAAAAAAACATGATCCAATAAAAAAGAATCTGATAGAGGAAAATCATAAATTGAAAGAAAAAGTGGATGAAGGAAGAAGAAATGTGCAATTTTACATTGGAGATTTGGTAATAGTGCACCTCAACAAATCCAAATTACAAAAAGGAATGTCTAGCATGTTGTAGATGAGAAGAATTGGTCGTTGCAAAATTTTGGAGAAGTATGGACATAATGCTTATAAATTGGATCTACCTAAGGAATTAGGGTTGTCACCAATCTTCAATGTGAAAGACCTAATTTCTTATAAAGGACCTAAGTTACCAAAAGATACTCAGAAAGGAAAAATGGGGAAAGAAATCTATAAAATCAAGATACCAGCACAACAAAAGCTGCAAGAAAAGATACTGGATTCCAGAGTGAAGAAAATGACAAGGCATCGAGTATACATGGAGTATCTTGTTCAATGGAAAGGGTTACTTGCTGCAAAGGCTATGTGGATCAATGAAGAAGAATTCAAGAAATGAGGCATTAGTCTGACATTGCTACCAACTAATCCAACTTAGTCTCTTTTTTGCAGAGAGGGAGAATGGTGCGGGAGTACCCTAGGGTTTTACTCCAAGCCCTAGTTAAATTTTGTGTTTATTTTTAGGAGTGGATCATATCAAATAAGTGCATCAAGGCCTTCATCTTAATTCATTTGATATTTGCAAGTTCACATCCAGATAAGCGGTTAAGCTCATTAATTGTGCGAAGTTGCACAACTGTCAATGTTAAGGTTTTGCATGATTGCAACATTGCAAGGGATAGAATATAGTTAGAAAGAACTGCTGCAAAGATGCACTCAGGACCTTTTCACAAGGTTGCAAGGTTAAGCTAACCATCAGAGTGAATAGTTACAAAGATGCACTTAGAACCTTTTTGCAAGGTTGCAACGTTAAGTAGACCACTAGAGTAGACAACAACGAAGATGCACACAAAGGATCACAAGGTAGCAAGAGTCAAAAGATGGTTAAGGAAAATAGTAGTGAATTTGTGCAAGTCTATTTTTTGCATGATCACAAGGTCAAATAAACAATTAGAGAAAAGTGATGTGAAATCATGACCTATGTTCACAACATCGCAATGATGAAGCAGATAGTTAGAGGATAAGTTGTGAAGGAGTGAAAGAGTTAGGAGAACAACCAAGTGCAATGTCACAACTTGAAACATAGACAATGAAGAAAGAGATGTGATGGGGCAAGAAAGACTTATTTGCAACATCATAAGATATAAAAGTCAAAAGAGGAAAATAATATGTGGAGAAGGAAATTGGACACGTTAGCCAAGAAGTAGTTACGAGTTAGAAAGAAGTTGCCGAGTCAAAAACGGTGGTTGAACACTGAATCTTGATGATTTTTTTGGAATGAGCTAGAGTGGAGATAAAAGTTGAAGGTTCTTGAATGACATAGGGGGGAGAGAGTTGGAGAAGGAATGAGAATTGTAGAGTTAGCAGAGAGTTCATTTTTGGTAGATAGAAGTTTTCAAATGTAATGTGATTTTCTGAATTCAATAAAGATAGTTTCAATGTGTTAAACAATTTTAGTCTATAATTTATCTTCTTCTAGTAGGACTTGGTAGAGTACAATTATGTTGCATAGGGATAGCTCAATAAATGGATTCTTATTGATCTCTGTGTTTAGTCAAATGGACTACTAGAGTTAGGAAGAATCCTCTATACATATGTTCTTTACTTTTCTATTTTTGTGTGTGGTAGAACTAGCTTAGAATTCAAGCAAGACATAGGTGAGCAAGGCATGACTCAGTTAGGAACTTCCAGAGAGAAGAAGAGAGTTCATGATTGATCTTTATCAGTCATGAGAAGAAGTGGTTTGATAGTCTTTTCGATGGTTAGGAAGCCTTGAGAAGGTGAAGGGATTAGTTCTCCTAGTACTAGGGTTAGTTAGTAACCCTAGGGACTCAATAGTGAGTCTAAGGAGTCCTAAAGGAGAGTAGGGCTAAGTGTGGAATGTAAAATCCCCACCAAGTTCACATACTCACATTATACAAAAATACCACAATACCACTGGTCTCTACCACAAGGAAATAATATTTTTTTATACCAAGTCCTAGAACAAGTTATTGTGTCAGCCTTGGGGATTTATCAATTTACAATAATAATAATATATGACCATCTTGCTTGGTCAAATTACTGGTCTAGAAACTAGAGCTTCATGCTCATGGATTGGGCATCTAAAGTAGCATCGAAATGTTTCATTGAAGTCATTTAGTTATCGACCAGGGATGTAGACTTGCATTTATGTCTACAAAGTATATTCTCTAAACCCTCTTCTATGTCATTTCTAATCTATTAGGACAAGAATTATTGAATAGGGATTATATTTCTAAGTGAAAATTTAAATGAACTTAATCTAGAACTAAGAGATTTAATCACAAGCATAATTCTACATTGTTCGCCTTTTCTATAGGAATGATCAATGGTTTCTGTTATTAATGGTTGTAGTAACAAGAAATTTCTATGTAACCTTTAGAAAAATGAAAACTAATCCTACTAACAACTAAATTCACTCCCTCAAGTGGCCCCCCTTGGATGAGTGATAGACTATGAACGCAGAATGAAGTACTAAAAAATAATAGTATCATATTTATTGTTATAAAATCATGAACAATACAAACTAGAAATAACAACTATATTGAATGTTGTTACATGTTACAATCTCTCCTCTACTATATGAGGTGTGAGTTTACAACTTTATTTATAACATCTAATTAAAACTAACTTCCTAGATGTAGTCTCAACAACTGAGGATTTAGAAACATCATAAATAAGTTACATGAACCTGAAATACATTGTTCTTATATGAATAGGTCTTCAACAAATGTAGTGCACCATTATATCTAGATTTGTGCAAGAAGTTAATAATTATCAGTTGTGTTGACCTGATCTTTAGTTGTCTATTGGTATAAGTTAGCTACATGATCTTGCCATTACTTCACTTTGTCATGCTCTTCCTTATGATTCTCTTTGACTTATTCATATAACAAATCAGCACACATGCAATATATCAAAACACATATTCATTCCAATAATTTATAGAAAATATTAAATGCACATATAGACTATTTCTTGCTCATGGTACTTGGTTGTAGGAACCTACCCATTAAAATCTTAAGGAAGAAAATATTCTATCTACCAATATGCACATAGGATTTTGTTTATCACATATAAGTTTTTATTATGCCATTATATCCATAAAACCATATGATGTCTTCAACCATAGAAAAGTAAATTTATTATAAGTTTATACAAAATATATAGTAAAAATCTTTGAAATTTTAAAAGGAAAAGACCCTGTAAATAACTATATAACCCATAAAACTTATACGATTTCTTAGTCTCATCTCATATTAAGATATTATATTTACATGTTACATTACAATATTACATCTTTTCAGAATTACAATCAAACTATCAACTCACAATCTTCATAACTCTTCATATGTGTAACATTTGACTTTTCTCACTTTACCACATCATCTTTTGCATGTCTTCTACCTCTGCACAACCTTTGTTAACTAGATTATAATTTTTTAGAGATATAATCAAAACATCAACAACTACTCAACCAATAACTTTGTTTGAACATTGTCTTAAATAAATCTCAAATAACAATACACTGTCTTCATATTTCTTCACACTCTTTTAACCACATCATCAAAACACTTTTTAGAACATCCAACCAAGTGAGCATAAGATAATATTTAGTCTACAAACCATATGACCTCAAGCTCTATGTGCTTCTTTTCCAATCTCATAGAATAACATGTATGTTGACATCAATGACAAATACTGCCATGGATGCAACATGTGACCACTGTATCATATCTCCAACAATGCTAGGATACTCCCCCATAGGAATACCAACAAAATTCATTCTAACAACAACCCACCCCCCTGTAATTCATGGAAATATACATGAAAAACATCTAAGTTTCATGAATACCAAATGTTTCTACTACATCTACTCCCCCATTAATATTGACCATGAATTTCCACTATGCTGCAACCAATATGCATAAGAAAGGTGTTCATCTCTCCCGTACATCAACATCTTTTCAAATTCTCTTCATCAATCAAACTTCTCCCAAATTGACATCAATATATCTCTCCCCCAAACATACATAACAAAATATGTTTTTCACACATTACTCTCCCCCATTAACATCAATGGAAAAGAAACCATTATGTCAATCCTCTACATAAGATCTTCAATAAGATCAAGTGTCCAAATACACTATTAAATTCCAGTTACGAAGAGTCCTTCACGAATTAGTCCAAACATAGATACTCCCCCACAAAGGAAGTATCAAACATCTAGTGCAAAGAAATAATACTACTCTATTATCACGGGAATGATGCAATCTCTCCATAAACTACTCAAAATTAGGTTGGGGCATAAACCCAAGCATATCTCTCAAGTAATAAAATGTATACTTTGAAAAAGGTTTTGTTAGTATGTTTTCTATCTTCTCTTTTGTATTGATATACTCAAATCTGATATCTTTCTCTCTAAAATTCTCTCTCAAAATGTGATACTTAAGAGATATATGCTTTGTCTTTGAATGTAAGACTATATTCTTAGACATGCTCACTGTACTTTTATTATCATAATGTATGATAATAGGCTCTCTAAACTCTATCCTCATGTCTTGTAACAATTGTTTCATCAAAAATAATCTAATTACAATTGTTTTCTACTGCTACATACTGATCCAAGAAACCATTATACCTCCCAAGAAAAATGCTCCACCACTTGTGCTTTTTTTCCCATCCAAAATGCCTTCCCAATCTGCATCAATGTATGTACATAAGGTAAAGTCATTTTATTTGTCATACCATAAACTAAAATTAGGCATCCCCTTTAAATATCTAAAATTCTTTTCATTGCTACATAATGTGGTTCTTTAGGATCATCTTGAAATCCCACCACAATACCAACTGCATTAGCTATATCTGGTCTAGAGTGTGTTAGATATTTCAATCCTCCAATCACAGACCCATACTTTCTATGTTCAACCATAGTTGTTTCATCTTTTCTAGATAATTTATGACCAATTACGATAAGTGTTCCAACAAGTTTTCAACTTTCTAATCCAAATATTTTCAACAAATCCTTCAAATACATAACTTGTAGTATAAAGATACCATCATTATTCTAAATAATTTGCAATCCCAAAAAATAATTCATCTCACTATTCCCACTCATCTCAAACTCATTATTCATTTACATTACAAATAATTCACTTGATTCAATATCACCTCCTAAGATTATACCATCCACAAATACTTCAACAATTAGTAGGCCATTGTCAATCTACTTCAAATACAAATGACCATATGCTTTAAAGAACATCTCAAATTTTCCAAATACTTATCCAATCTCACATACTTGGATCTAGGTTCTTGCTTCAATTCATTTAATTCTTTCTTAAACTTACAAACCATATCTCCTTGATCTATGAAAGGAAAACCTTTAGGATACTCAATGCAAACTTCTTCTTGAAATTCTTCATTTAGAAATGCTAATTTTACATCCATCTAATACACTTTGAATTTCTTATTTTCTGCATATGCCATAAACATTCTAACAACTTCTATTCTACCAATAGGTGCAAATGTTTCCTCATAATCAATACATTCTTTTTGTGAATAACCTTTACATACCATTCTTTTTTTTTCCCCTGACAACCTCACCTTGTTCATTCATATTATTTATATATACCCACTTGGTTACAATAAAATTATTATCCTTAGGTCTAGGAACCAATGCACAAGTGTTATTCTTTTCAATCTGATCTAGTTCTTCTCTCATAGCTTTAATCTAAAAATCATCTTTACTAGCTTCATCAACACTTTTAGGTTTAACTTGAGAAATCAAACAAAATGCTTCATGTACCTTACTCCTTCTCAAGACACCTTTATCTTTTCTTTGAATAATATTTTCAATAGGGTGATTGTTTATCAAATTCTTATTATGTGTCATTGACTCAACTTTGATTTATGCTCTAGGTTTAGTTCTTGGTTCTTCTCTTTGTTCCACTACCTGTATCTCATTCTTCTAATCGGTGCCAATCTCATAAAATACTTCAACATTTTCTATAATTAGACCTTAGATTACTCTCTTCATCAAAATTATAATCAAGTATTCTTTCTTGAATTCTAAACTTTTCATCCACTCTAACATTTGCACTCTCAACAATAGTCTTAGTTCTCTAATTAAAAAATATGCAAGCTTTGATTTTCAATGAAAAACCAAGAAAAATACCTTAATCAATCCTTGAATCAAAATTACCAATATTATCATCCCTTTTAATGTAACATTTACTTCCCAAGTATCTAAAATAATTAACTAATGGTGCATGTCCAAATCATAGTTCATAGTGGGTCTTACTAGTACCTTGTTTTATTTGTACTATGATAATAATGTATACTATTGTATTTACTATTTCTCTTTAAGAGATCTTCACCACATTATTCTCAAACATCATAGCTCTTGCTACCTCTATTACAAATTTGTTCCTTCTCTTTGCTATACCATTATGCTTAGGTGTCTTATAGGCTGCAAGTTGTCTTTTAATGTCATTATCTTCACAAAAAATGTTAAATTATTTTAAAATAAACTCCCCTCCTCTATCAGATCTCAAACACTTAATCTTTAATCTAGATTCATTTTCAACTCTTCTTGAATACCTTAAACTTCTCAAATTCTTCAAATTGTTCTCTAATACATGCTACCCACATCATTCTAGCAGAATTATCAACAAGAATCATGAAATACCTTTCACCATAAAAAATATGTTACTGTAGGACCACTCAAGTCTATGTGTACTATCTCCAATGTCATAGATGTAGTAAACTTCTTTCTTGTAAATGAAATTTTCTTCTTCTTTTCCATAACACATAACTTTCATACCATGTTAGTAGGTTTCACAATCTTAGTAAAATCTCTAACAAAAAATGTACAACTAATCTTCACAATGTTATCAAAAAATTATATGAAAAGACCTTTTACACAATAAAAAACTTCCATCCACCTTAGCAACTAAGTATGCCATCTCAATATGATTCAATTGAAAAACATTACCTCTTATCCTTCTACCAGTACCAATCAACTTACCATCTTTATCCTTGATAATGAATGGCTTCTCTATGAATTGCAATTGATATCTCTTGTCAACTAGTTGTCCAACACTCAAAATATTATGTTTCAAACCATAAAAAAGGTAAAAATCATTAGTGTTATTTCTTTCATCAAGTGTAATAGTTCCTTTTCCTTTAATATAATAGGCTACATTGTTTCCAACTCTAACTATTCCTCCATCACAACTATTGAATTCAATGAACTTGTTGATATCTCCAATAAGATGATGGAAAAAACCACTATCTATGATCCAATTTGATTTCTTCTTTTCAACCTTTGATAATAATCTTGTTTCTTCTCTAACTTCTTATTTTTTGAGACTTTCTTCCTTAATAGAATCAAATCCTATTTCATCATTCTCATCACTCAAAAAAATTTCCACACAAGCATCTAATTTCTCATCATTAGCAAATAGAAAATTTAAGAATAATTTCTTTATAAGGCTTCTTCTTAAACTTTCTTACTCTATTAGGGAACGTAGAACAATAATGACCATATTTAGCACATGTCCAACTTTTAAAGATTTTTATACCTTTAGGTTCTCTCTTTAAAAACTATAGCAAAGTCATTCTTAAATCTTCTTGTCTTCTTCTATTATTTTTCTACTGCTACTAGTATAATCTCCATTTGTACTTTCATTTCTTGTCAACATAGGTCAGACACTCAATGCATTGAAGGCAATTTCTAGTCTAGGAAACTCTCCAGTTTGTCTCATCCACATCTAATTTGATTCCAATCTCCTAAGAAGAGGATCTCTTATAAAATAAGATGTGCAAGGTATAAGTTGTTCAATCATTTGCATTTTCTTCTTATATGTAGGTGTCAAGGTCTTCAATATTTTCCAAACAAATTCATCATCAAATTTTTCTCCTCTACAAGTCTTGATTCCTACCATAATCTTTGATATTCTGCTAACATAACTTCATACCTATTCATCTTACAACATTTAAACATCCTGGAATAAACATATCCAATTCTGTAAACTAATCTTTCTAGGATGATCATCTCCCTCATATGTCTTTTGTAAAGTAGTCCAAATTTATAAGGTGTAAAGGATTTTACCTGACCAAACTTAGTTTTAGGAAGAGCTAACAAGAGTACTTCTCTAGAAAGCATATTCTCCATGAAAGTATTTTTCTCTACTTCCTCATGTTGGCTCCTGAATTAACAACTTTTGAATAGCCCAATGATAGGAACAAATACATCTAGGGGCACCTAATTCCCATCTTCAACATACCTATTTAGACACTAGGGCCAACTACAAGGCTATACTTCTTCTTCTTTAGGTTTTGCAAGAACTAGGTAGTTGAACCTATAGATTCGTTCATATGGTACGAGTTCAAAAGCATACAATTTGAATCTATGCAAAGAAGATAAAACCCTTATTTCTCCTATACTTATGAAATGACAAAGGCATGTAGTGGAAATTTGCAAAACCTATGAAATCCACAAGCTGAGTGAGGGCACCCTTTCAACTCCTAAATGGAAAGGGAAATGGATGATTCATTTAAGTTTGATATCAACAAAATCCAAAAATGCAACAACAAGAACATGTTGATCCTGTAACTGATCAGTTCCTTATCTATTGGACAATTCCACAAATCAAAAACATACATCCATGATATCAGTGACATATCCCATACATCAAGATATCAAATCTATCCTATCACTTTGTGAATTAGACATCAGTGTTCACAAAAAACCTCATACTCATGAAATATCCTTCTCATGAAACCTGCAACCCTGTCAAATATATCAAGCATTTACTTGGCTCTTTGTTCCAACATAAAAGTATATTGAGGCATACAACTTTAAGTTGTTGTAAAAGGGTTTAAGCTCTTTGTTCCCAAACCATAAAACATTGTAGACAATAGAGATAGGAGACAAGAATTAGACTGAAACTAAGAAGTTTGTTGTTCCTTGTATTCATTTCTTTGAAACAATACATTTAAGATGTATGTAATAACTGAGAAAAAAATCAATAGACTAGGAATTTCTATATTAACTTCATTAAATGTTGTCCATACAAGAGAGAAAATACTGAAGAATGGTGGAAACCTAGCTGAGAAATTGCTAAGAAAACTTGGGAACCAACCTAGGTGGTATCACAACAATGGAAAACCTTCCAATAAACTCGAACCAACCTTTTTCAATGAGAGACAAAGAGAAATTTATAGGAAAGGAAGAAGAATCTAGATATCTAGAAGTGACACATGTCCACTTGAATCTCCATCTCATGCTACTTCAAAGCCTCTCTCTTCTCTCTACAACCAAAATTTGAATGGAATCTCATCATTGAGCTTCAACAAACTCAAAATATCTCCTCCAAATGATGAGAAGCCCTTACTTTGATAAAAATATTAGATATGCATCTAAAATGCTGATAAATCCTTAACCAACTAATTTGGAGGTGAAAAGATATGACCAATTGCATCTCCACTAACTTTGACACACACCCACTTCAACATTTCACCAAAAACCAAGTCTGAACCGCCATATCAGAATGTAGTTGAAAAATAAGTACCTCAAAAAAACCCATAATATCTCACACATACTACTTCCCATGCAAAAATAAACAAAAAATCTAGAAATCTCATTTTGAGAGCTTTCTATCAGTATATGATAGTCATATATTGGCTTAAATGACATACCCAGGGCGTCCATTTGAAGTTCTAGGTTGAAAATGCATGTCATGCCCATGAAATTTGTCAAAAAATGATTTAAGCTAAAGTCTAAACATTAGGATATAAACCAGTCTGATTTAAAATCATATGAACGTTCAAACCTAGAAAAAGAATAAAAAATTGCTTTTTTTGCACTTGAGAATTTTCCCTCCAATCTTGCATCTAGGTCAAACCTAGTCAACCCTCCTATGACATGTGTCACCATTTGATTCATCTGGCCTTGCACAATCATCACCATTAGGGCACCATGTGACACCCTTTGATTGGTCCACAAATTGCCACCTGTCATCTGACATACTACCACATGGTAGCCTCCCATTAGGTCTCCCATGCATGGTCACCTTGCCACATCATCATCTTACTAGGCACCTTGCCACATCATGCCCACATGGTATCACCTGATTGGTTAGAACTACTGCACCGTCATCTGGGCCCACTACCACGAGTAAGTATGTTGCTATATGTTGGTTAATAATTTGTTCTCTTACTAGATTTTATAACCTGACTCTTTAATACCCAATGTTTTAGAGAGACACAAGGATGTTACCAACAAATGGGTCAGTGTATGTGTTCTATCACTACCCTCTAAATTACAAGGTAAAACTCCCTTAAGATTTGCAATGATATGCAATGAATATGTATTTCTTAGTTCAAAAGTGTTGACAGAATAAGCTCTTAACCTGAGAGCAATAGAGGCTAACCAAATTGCTTGTAGACACAAACAATTGAGGAGAAATAGATTTGGACAACCTATCACACACAATGGAATGACTATAGCAGGTTATCTTGAATTTTTTTGACTTTTACTCCTATTTAGAATACAAATTAATAATCTAAATGCAATAGAGGAAAGGAAGAAGAGATGCACATGAGGGCAAATGGAATTGATTTAACTATCAGTCTTGAATGAAATGGAATCTAACAAGTTACTAATATATTCATCTACATTTATCCTTCAATTTCCCAATAAAACTATTTAACATGCCATGAAACAAGAAAGAAGAGAAGTAGAATCACATATGAAAAAAAAAATGGAATTACCTATACTATAAATACCATAGTGAAACGGAATCCACCTGGCTATCACAAAATCACATAATTTTGTCCTTCAACTCTCAATGCAGAACTAATCTATGGGAAACAAAACATGAAAAGAAAATTAGGTAAATAGAATTAGAGAGCCAATCCACCATTAAATTTGCTAACATTTGTATTATTAAAAGGGATTGCATTTATAGTTTTCTATCATTTCTCAGTTCTCGCAGAGCAACATTCATTCATTAGAAAGAAAATAAGAGTAAGACATGAAAATATCTAATTTGTAGCATGGAAGGAACACATGGCATCTTCTCCATCGATGATTTTGACTCCATGACAGTTCTAAAAACACATGATGACTATTCATCTTCATGCAACCTAAGGAATCTTGTAGAAATCTTCATTTTCTTCATATTCTACTATTTGGAACCAAGTCCATATAATTCATATTATAATGGTCATTGTGTATATGCGGAATGTGGCCTTACACTTCACACACACATTTCAACATGGTCCTTATTTGCGAATTCATCCTGGAATGAATATTGGATTGTTCATCCAAAAACCAGCTAGCAAGGCGACCTATTGCCTTCTATCTAAAGGGAATTGCTTGTTAGATATCTTCAGATTTGAGGTGTTAAGCAACCAGACCCTCTACGAATGAAGGATTTAAACGAAAATATGAATAATCTATATGAGAATGTTGACTAATCTAGAATGGAGTATGCACGTTTAATCTAAGAACATGTAAAAGAAAACTATGCTAAAATGTATGCATATTACTTCTATATTAAAATTAAGCTAAATGAGAATCAATTGAAAATGCAATAAGCTTCAAATGAGTATGCAATTTGGCAGCAATTCGATGCAAATTCTATTCAACCTCTCAAAATGAAGAGGTGAGGGTCTCTTAAATAGACTTTCCCAGAATCAACGGTTGAGATCGATTTCAATCAACGGTGAGGATTGAAGATGAAGTTCAATCATAAAGGAAGATTCCCAAATCAAAGGGAGTTAACTGGCTTAGATCTGAGTGTAAGAGTCAGTCAACTCAGATAGACTTTAGTGTCAGAGTAAGTGATCTGAGTCATTTCCAATTTAATCAGTAGTGAACTAGGAATTTCCCTTTTTTGAACTAAAGAGAGATTTTGGAGAGATATTTAATTTAATAAAATGAGATATGCTCTCATAATTACCTTTTCTATTTAATTAAATAATTTTATTTAATTAATTAGAGACAATTTTCTTATTTAATTAAATATCTTTATTTAATTAATTAGGAATGGGTTCCCATTTAATTAAATAACTTTGCTTAATTAATTAGAAGTAACTTTTCTATTTAATTAAATAATTTTGTTTAATTAATTAAAAATAGGCATATTTATTAAATTAAATTAATTTAATTCCTTAGTACATTAGCCTTAGGACATAATTTAATTTAATTAAAGTGTAAATACTTTAAATTAAATTAAATTGTAATCAGTAGGTTTAATGTGACTAATATGAATCAATACTTTAGGAATTAAATAAAGAGTATGATGAATGCAGATTTAGGTTTTTTGCATTTGACAATTAAGTCAAGTAGCGAGTAGCAAAATAAGAATTTCCTAGTGACATAGGACTTTAGAATCGATCAGAAATAGACCAGAATTGGTATAATGGCAATGAGCCAATTCTAGGGTATTACATTTTGCCCCTCTTTGAATGAATGTGAGAACAACATGTTCAATTTAAAGAAAATTAGAAAGCATGATGCAAAGATGAGATTGGTTCCGAAGTTGATGACACAGAGACCAATCGATAAGCATTTAAAAGACTATCTCCAAAACAGAGGGTAATCTTTAAGGATCCAGAAAGAATGTCTAGATACCTAAAATTGATAAGCATTTAAAAGGTTTATTCAAACCAAAGTTTGACCTTTAAGGATCCAAACAGAATGTCTAGATACTTGAGATTGAAATCATTTAGAAGATTATCTCCAGAACGGAGCTTAACCTTCAAGGATCCAGATAGAACACCTAGATACCTGAGATTGAAAGCTTTTATAAGATTATCTCTAGAATGGAGCTTAACCTTCAAGGATCTAGATAGAACACCTAGATACCTGAGCTTTTGACCTTTAAGGATCCAAATAGAATGTCTAGATACTTGATATTGAAAGCATTTAGAAGATTATCTCTAGAATGGAGCTTAACCTTCAAGGATCCAGATAGAACACCTAGATACCTCAGATTGAAAGCATTTAGAAGATTATCTCCAAAATGGAGCTTAACCTTCAAGGATCCAGATAGAACACTTAGATACCTAAGATCGATAGCATTTGGAAGATTATCTCTAGAACAGAGCTTAACCTTCAAGGATCCAGATAGAACACCTAGATACCTGAGATTGAAAGCATTTAGAAGATTATCTCTAAAATAGAGCTTAACCTTCAAGGATCCAGATAGAACACCTAGATACCTGAGATTGATAGCATTTAGAAGATTATCTCCAAAATGGAGCTTAACCTTCAATGATCCAGATAGAACACCTAGATACCTGAGATTGAAAAAAAGATAACAAAGTCCAATCATGAGTCATGGAATCATCCCCAGAATAAGGCTTGATCCTTAGGAGTCAGGGTTTAGACTGTCCTAATACCTGTCCATCAAATTCTAAGAAGAGCTGTTATAAGGTTGATCAATTTGATGAAAATATAAGATAGATGGAAAAGATGCCAAATAAGAGGGAGCAAGATGCCCCGAGTGATGAGATGCCCCAAGCAATGAGATTTAGATTGAGTTACATAATGTTCAATGATGTAATCATCTTGTCCCCTCATTGAACATTATGTAACTCAATCTGAATCTCATTGCTTGGGGCATCTCATCACTTAGGGCATCTTGCTCCCTCTTATCTGGCATCTTTGCTATCTATCTTATCTTTTTATCAAATTGATCAACCTTATAATAGCTCTTCTTAGAATTCGATGGATAGGTATTGGGATAGTCTAAACCTTGACTCTTGAGGATCAAGCCTTATTTTGGGGATGATTATACGACTCATGATTGGACTTTGTTATCTTTTTTTCAATCTCAGGTATCTAGGTGTTCTATCTGGATCCTTGAAGGTTAAGCTTCGTTCTGGAGATAATCTTCTAAATGCTATCAATCTTGGGTATCCAGGTGTTCTATCTGGATCCTTGAAGGTTAAGTTCTATTTTAGAGATAATCTTCTAAATGCTTTCAATCTCAGGTATCTAGATGTTCTATCTGGATCCTTGAAGGTTAAGCTCCATTTAGGAGATAATCTCCCAAATGCTATCAATCTCAGGTATCTAGGTGTTCTATCTGGATCCTTGAAGGTTAAGCTCCATTTTGGAGATAATCTTCTAAATACTTTCAATCTGAAGTATCTAAGTGGTCTATTTGGATCCTTGAAGGTTAAGCTCCATTCTGGAGATAATCTTCTAAATTCTTTCAATCTCAGGTATCTAGACATTCTATTTGGATCCTTAAAGGTCAAAAGCTCAGGTATCTAGGTGTTCTATCTGGATCCTTGAAGGTTAAGCTCCATTATGGAGATAATCTTCTAAATGCTTTCAATCTGAGGTATCTAGGTGTTCTATCTGGATCCTTGAAGGTTAAGCTCCATTCTGGAGATAATCTTCTAAATGCTTTCAATCTCAGGTATCTAGACGTTCTATTTGAATCCTTAAAGGTCAAACTTCAGTTTGAATAAACCTTTTAAATGCTTATCAATTTTAGGTATCTAGACGTTCTATCTGGATCCTTAAAGATTACCCTTCATTCTGTAGATAGTCTTTTAAATGCTTATCAATTGGTCTCTGTGTCATCAACTACGGAACCAATCTCATCTTTGCATCATGTGTTTTGATTTTCTTTGAATCGAACGTGCTATTCACACATTCATTCAAAAAGGGGCAAAGTGTAATACCCCAAAATTGGCTCATTGCCATTATACCAATTCTAGTCTATTTTTGATCTATTCTAAAGTCCTATGTCACTAGGAAATTCTTATTTTGCTACTCGCTACTTGACTTAATTGTCAAATGCAGAAAACCTAAATCTGCATCTATCATACTCTTTATTTAATTCCTAAAGTATTGATTCATATTAGTCACATTAAACCTAGTAATTACAATTTAATTTAATTTAAAATATTTACACTTTAATTAAATTAAATTATGTCCTAAGGCTAATGTACTAAGGAATTAAATTAAAATAATTTAATAAATAGACCTATTTTTAATTAATTAAACAAAATTATTTAATTAAATTGAAAAACTACTTCTAATTAATTAAGCAAAGTTATTTAATTAAATGGGAAGTAATTCTTAATTAATTCAATAAGAAAAGTGTCTCTAATTAATTAAATAAAATTATTTAATTAAATAGAAAAGGTAATTATGAGAGCATATCTCATTTTATTAAATTAAATATCTCTCCAAAATCTCTCTTTAGTTCAAAAAAGGGAAATTCCTAGTTCACTACTGATTAAATTGGAAATGACTCAGATCACTTACTCTGACACTAAAGTCTATCTGAGTTGACTGACTCTTACACTCAAATCTAAGCTAGTTAACTCCCTTTGATTTGGGAATCTTCCTTTATGATTGAACTTCATCTTCAATCCTGACCGTTGATTGAAATCGATCTCAACCGTTGATGGATTCTGGGAAAGTCTATTTAAGAGACCTTCATCTCTTCAGTTTAGAGGTTGAATATAATTTGCATTGAATTGCTGCCAAATTGCATACTCATTTGAAGCTTATTTCATTTTCAATTGATTCTCATTTAGCTTAATTTTCATATTGAAGTAATATGAATACATTTGAGCATAGTTTTCTTTTACATGTTCTTAGATTAAACCTGCATACTCCATTCTAGATTAATTTGCATTCTCATATAGATTAGTCACATTTTTTTTTAAATCCTTCATTTGTAGAGGGTTTGGTTGCTTAACACCTCAAATCTAAGGATATCTAACAAGCAATTCCCTTTGGATAGAAGGCAACAAGTTGCCTTGCCGGCTGATTTTTGAATGAACAATCCAATGTTCATTCTGGGATTAATCTGCAAATAAGGACCATGTTGAAGTGTGTGTGTGAAGTGTAAGGCCACATTTTGCCCAAATTTTTAATTGCTGTGGTTAACTCTTTATTGAAAGAACAAAATGCCACTTTTTTTGACACCTTCACTCAAAACAATGATACAATTGAATTTAATCATTTTTTATGGGTGACAACTTAACATGTATTTATTCTACTAACCCCATCAACTTGGCGACAACTAAACATTAATCATGATCACAATTTCACAACATTAAACTTAACTGTTACTTCTAACCTATGACTATGCAATGACCATTTGAGATTGTCTGTTACTACAGTTCCTAGGGCACAACTTATGACTTCTTGAATGCCTTCTAGCCCATAATCATGCGACCTTAAGCATTTTGCTACATGGCAACATTAACTATAGGTTACTTTTAACCTCTTGCAACAATGCAATTCCTTTCTTTTCGCTCTGTCCCTACCTTAACTACAGGTTACCTCTAACCACTAGCAGCCATGTGATCACTGAATTTCTCTCTATTGTGATACTAACCTTAGGTTACCTTCAACTGCTAGCAATTATGCAATAATTGTTGATCTTTAAGATTTGATGATTAGGACTTGAAAATCTTGATTCTCTGGTTTTCTCTATAGTGTGGGTCCATCTAGTCCACATGTTGAATGCTCATATTCTTGCATTAGTTAAACCTTAGGCATCTTTGGAAAGAAGGGAAATACCAGGTGTAGATCTATTGAGATTTGACAATCAATATGAAGCTGAAAAGACTATGTTAAAAGCTCAAAAATCTACCTTTGCGATCTCACGATCCATTTAGTGTTAACTTTCACCACTTACAATCTTATGATACCCTTACTATCATATAGTTGAGAGTCCTCTTTCTAACCATTGTGATCATATGCTAGCTGATATATTGTAAGATTGTAAAAGCCTTAAAACATAAGAAACTTATGATTTGACAAAAAATGGAATGATCGTAAGATTAGAAACTAAAAAGTACATAGTCGCGATGCTACGACTACATGCTATATCATAAGATCAAAATACACAATATTTGTCTTTATGATCCTCTATCAACCTTGAATTCATAACATCAGAATACTTTATGATACATGCTTATGCATTGGGCCCACTCAATTTTAATATTTATTTTCTTATGATCTAACGATCTTATGATCATATGATCTTGCGTAGCATCTCAACTTTGAAATTGAAGACTCCCGATCTCACGAATCATATGATTGCAAGCTTTCTTTTTACTATTTATGATCTGACAACAACTCGTAGCATCATATGTATATTTCTTCCCTCTCTTGATGTTACGATTAGGGAATCATTTAAAACCAAAAGGAGATGAGGGCCCATTTGACAAGTAAACTATTGACTTTTCAATTGACCAATGGTGTACATTCTTTTGTCAATTAATTTTTCACCAGCCCACATAACTTTCTATGATCACATTTGAACCATCCATGCAAGTTAATTGATGACACACATTCACTTATCTTTAAATTCTAATTTTAAAAGGGTTTTGATCATTTCCTACGTCACAATATTACTTTCTTTGCATTCTCAGCTTGATCATTTGCAATGTCTTCCATGAAAACTGCAACATAGCATGAATTCTTGTCTCCAACATTATTGAGAATAAATAAAGATGAATCATTAAGATATCCAAACCTTCTTCTCATTAGAGGAACACATAACAAACCCTCCAAAACCTAATCACTTAGCCTTGGACTAATGCATTACTCGCATGATTTCTTGCATCAGGTTAGCTCAAAGGGATAATGAGAAGAGAGGTCCTCCTATGGAAATTCTAGACTTAGACTCAAGACATTGACACATTTGACATGAATCAAACCTAAAGAAAAAAGGAATGAACTAAGAATTGGGCAACAACTAGCTCTGTCTAGGGATTTAAGCATGACAATGCTTAAAATAATCCTAGCAATATCTGGTTCCGTACAACAAGGTGACAACATGGAAACAAAATGAATAGACTAATCTAGGAAAACAATATAAAAATTAACTAAGAAGATGAGCAACTAACCTGAAGTACACTACATGAAGAAAACCTACCTAACTAATACTATGCAGGGGTTACCTACTTTCAATTTTGCATTTGATACAACTTCAAATCCTGCCCATTATAAGAATGTGGCAAAGTTTCTCTAGTGGGATATGCAAACTTGAAAGAATTATTCTAATTCACTTGTATGATCTAAAATAGCCCTTTCCACAAATATTGAAACTTGGAGTACATTCCTCTTGGTTCATGTCTCTTATCCCATAGCAACACTAAATCACCTTCCATAAATTTCCTTGGTCTTGCTCTTTTATCAAAAAAATTCTTGACTCTTCCTTGGTGCTTAGTGATTTTTTCAACCATTTCTTTTCTCCCTCTTCCTGCAACTTGGTTAGATACAAAATTCTCTTTTCTAATCCATCTTTGAAAATATCTTCTTCAATCATAGTATTTAGTTTACATGCAATGAGCTCTGGAGATAATTGTAAATTAGCTTCCACTCCATAAACTAACTCAAAAGGTGAGATACCAATGACCCTTTTAGGTGTGGTTCTATCAGCCCATAAAGCATCATGTATCTTCTTATCCCAACTTTTCTAATTAATTGAGACCAATTTCCTCAAAATATTAATCAGATTCTTATTACTAGATTCAACCTATCCATTTCCTTGAGGAAAATAATCAAAGAAATGACCAACTTGAATACCATTATCATAGAAAAAATCAACAATTTCTAAGGAAGAAAAGTAAGATGCATTATCCATTATCAATTTCATAAGAACTCCAAATTTGACCAATATATGTTCTTTGAGAAACTCACATACCACTTCTAATGAAGTCTTCTTCATTGGCTTGGCTTCTACCTGTTTGCTGAAATAATATGTGGCAATTAATATATATGAATGTCCTTGACTGGAAGGAGGATTGATTGGCCCTATAAAATCTAAACCCCATTGATGAAAAGGAGCTTCAATCACCACTGGCCTAAGAGGTAGGGCAGCTAACTGAGGTTTACCAGTAAACATCCTACATTTCTCACACTTAGCAACCAACTTATATGCATCCTTAAACATACCAGGCCAATAATAACATTTTCTCAAACTTTTGAATGCAATGATAGTAGAAGAGAAGTGTCCTCCAAATGCCTCATCATGAAAAGATGTTAACAAATTCACTTGCTGCTCCTTATCAACACATCTTAAAAATGTACCATCAATAGCCCTCTTATATAAGACATCATTATGAATTACATACTTTAGAGCTTTTGTTTTTAGATCTCTTATTTTCTTAGTTGTCAATTCATCAAGGCATTCACCATATGTCAGAGACTATGCAATATTTGAAAACTAGGGATCTTGAAGGATTACCATAAGAATCTTTGGACTATCTTCCTCACCAACTTGTTGATCCTTTGCTAAAGCTTTGAAAAGTGCATTTCTTCTTACAAGTTTAGTTGGCTTGATCTCAATATCATACTCTTGAACCTTTTCTATCCAAGATCTTCTATTATTGCAACCAACCTCTTGTTGTGTCAAGATGCTTTTAATTGTAAAATCTGACACATATACCACTAAATGAGAATGCAAAATATAAAACCTAAATTTTTTGAGTACTCTCTCCACTGCATACACATGTTTCTCCATTTGTGAGTATCTCAATTCTTGATTTTTCAATGGCATACTCATAAAAGCAATTGGGGCTTGTATTCCTTTTTCATTTTCCTACATCAATATAGTTGACATGGAATGTTCTAATGCATAACAATATATGATGAATTCTTTAGTGTAATCCAGATGAACAAGAACATGGGCCTTGGCAATAACACCTTTGATGTCTTCAAAAGTCCTCTTTCCAATATCATGCCATTTAAAAGTCTTATTACCCTTCATCATATCAACTATAGACTTCACAATTTCTGAGAAATCAGGCACAAACCTCGTTAAGAAATTTACCTGGCCAAAGAAGTATTTACTCCAATTTTTCTTAATGGAAAACTTAATTGCTGAATGGATTTAACTCTATCTGGATCAAGCTTCACTCCTTCCCGAGATACAATATGACCAAGTAGTTTGCCTTCTATCACACAAAATACTAATTTCTTTGGATTTAGTAAGACACCATGATCTCTACATCTTTGTAGCACACTTTCTAGATCTTTGATATGATCTTTTCTCTTATTGGAAAAGACTATCAAATCATCAAGGTATATGACAATGATTCTATCTTTCAAGTCACGAAAAGCCAAATTCATGCCACATTGAAAGGTTACACCTGCATTAATTAAGCCAGAAGGCATCCTATTATAGGGAAAAGTACCCCATGGTGTGGTAAATGAAATTTGAATTGATCTACTTCATCTAATTGAATATGATTATACCCTAAAAAGCCATCTAACATAGACATCATCTCTGACCCTACAATAGTCTGCAATAGATGATCCATATTGGGAAGTGTAAAGTTATCTTTGAGAGAAGCTTGATTTAGATTTCTAAAATCTACACAAATCCTTATCTCACCATTCTTCTTCCTTACTAGCACAATGTTAGCAACCCAAGTAGAGTGATGAATAGGATATATAATCCTAGCCTGCAACATTTTGTCAATCTCCTTGAAGATTGCTCCTTCAACTATAGGGTTATAAATCCTTTGTTTCGATTTGAATGGTATTGCTTCTGGCTTAAGAGGGATTTCATGTTTGAATTTCCCATCCATGATTTTTTTAGGTCTTCATAGCTCCAAGAAAAGACATCTTGAAATTTAATGAGTAATTTCTTGATCTCTATCCTCTCTTTTTGTGTGCAACACTTTCCTATGTTTATCATTTGTGGATTGATTTATGTCCCTATATTGATTCCATCATATTCACCAAAAGTTTTTCTTTTCTTATCTATTTCTCTCTTAATGTATGCATCATGCCTATCAAAAAGCTTTTCCAAGGAAATTAGATGAGGTGGAATATTATTACCTTTCAATTGAATCACATTAGGCTATGTTTTCCTTTTGTCACCTCTCACTGGATCACCACTTGCATTAATGCTTCCTTTAAAATACAAACCTACAAAAGGTTCTTCCCTTTCAATGAATTGTTGTATGTATTTTTCATCTTCAAACACTTGCCAAGAATCTTCATTATCAGGAACATTGGGCCTAAATAGAATGTCTACTTTATAGGTTTGATCTTTAAAGTTAGGATGTGGTAAGAGAAATGATGCAAAGACTGCCAATGAATCAACTCTTGAATTGAATTCCCTTGGTACTAATATAATTGAGAAAGCATCCAAACTCTCAATTTCATCCCACACCTTATTACAATAGTTTTTCAATCTTGATTTCTTTACTACATATTGGTTTTTGACTTGTCTCACCACCAATTTTGCATCTCCTTGAGCTTTGAGTATCTTGAATCCTTTTTGTTTTGTTGCAATTATACCAAGGATAAGGGCTTCAAATTCTATAGTATTATTAGTATTCTTGAAATCTAATTTATATTCCAAACAATTCATTTCTCCACTAGGCGATGTCAACACTACTCCTACACCTAAACCAACATTAACACAACTGCCATCAAATTCCAAATTCCACAACAGTTCATTATCAACTTGCTCTAATTCTTCATGAATATCAAGGGTATTAGAGAATAGCATATAATTACCAAATTGAATTTCATGAAACAAGATTTGACACCTAGAGTCATCTAATTTTAGGATAGCAAACTTTTCCTTTTCTTCTAGTTCTAGTTTGACCTTTTTGTCTCCAACTTGGATGGTGGCAAAGGACCAGTCTAGTTTTATCTCTCCCCCCATGTCCTTGCAAAAACTTCTACTTAGGAGTATCCCATAGCTTGTAGGGATGTCTACCACTAGGATGGTGAGTTTAAGTCTTTTGGAAGGGTAGGAAACAAGGGCAACTTGAGCATCTTTTATCTGTCCAAGCAAGGGTACTTGTTTTGCATCCATTGAGTAACAACGACCAAGGGTTTTAGTTAGTGGAAGACCAAGAGCTTTAGCTATAGAGGCATGTATTACATTATAAGAAGCTCCTAAATATATGATATAGTTACTCAACCTATTTCCATTGATAAACAAAGAAATGTAAAAATGATTTGGCTTTTGATTTGGAGAGGCAACCAAGACAATAGACTCTTCTTCTTGAAACAACTTAAGAAGTGCCAGATCTTGACCAGTCAAAGAAGTTCCACTAGTGCTAGCTTTATTGTGATGATCAAAATTAGCATTAATATTAACATGACCTCCATCTTTATTATTACATTGTTCAACTAACCTTTGCAACTAATTAGGATTAGATTTCAAGTAATCCAATGGAGATATATGAATTCTTACCTCTTCACATTATTGTATTATGTAAAAGGAATTAGATGACTTACCTTTGTGCTCCTTTTGTGAAGTTAAAGGTATCATGCCATTATCTTTATAAGCTTTATTTTATGGTGCTTGATTTTTGATAGGAACTAAATTGTTCGTTTGATTTCTATTTTTTTGACCTTTGGTCATGACTGTCAACTGAGGTCTTCTAAATTTGCAAAAAAGTCACCTCCTATCTCTGAATCTGATTCATACTCTAAGAAAAAGTTTTTAGAGTCACCACAAGGAGCATGATCATCCTCACTTTCAATATATTCAACTGTTTGTTCTTTATTTTCCCCCATCTGCTTATATATGATATTGTCAGCACATGTATCTCCATCATGGTCTGTCCTTAAGTGAAAAGCACAGATGTTTTGTCTCTTTGGAGGGGTTTCAATTGCTAATCTTTGTTGAGAAGGTGGTGTTTGCAAGGTCTTACCTCCATTTAGATGTCTAGAACCTTCTTGATAAGGTTGATGAAAAGAATGAGAAGGCCTATTGATCTTTTTTTTTAATGAAATAACCTCATTAGTCAACTTTTGAAGCATGGACTTTGTGTTATTTGAAGTGTTAGTTGTATTACCTATGGTCTCGAATTGAAGTTCTCTTTTCCACTTACTAGAGGCTATCATGTCATCTTCCATCTCCACAACTAGCATCTAGGAAGCTTGTAAATTTTCTACATGTTCTCTTCTGATCTGATATCCCAGATCAGGAGGCATAGAGCTGATGTAGACGGTCTTCTTATTATCATATGTTGGTGCACTTGTAGTAGGTATTCTTTTGATGTGATTATTAAACTTTGCATTAAAGTATCTCATATAAATTGATGGCTCTTTCTTTATCTATGCCAATTGTAACAACAATACTTGTACATATTCTATACTTCTATAACATTCTTCAAACCTTTGTTTCATAGCATTCCAATCTGTGATGCATACTATAGGTAAATATTGGAACCAATCAACAACATTATCTACAAGGGTATCTACAAACATTCTGACAACCACATCCTCATGTTGAGGATTCACTACACCACAAGCTTTTTGGAAAACATTTAGGTGTTGTTCTATGGAGATGATACCATCATCATTAAATATTGGGAAGTTCATCCTTGATGCTCTTGGAAAATCATTATTATCTCCAAGGGAGAGAGGACCAATAACATCTCCCCAAGGGATTGCCATAGCTACTAGTTCAATGATCTAGTTTGTCTAGAAAGTAAGAAAAAATGGAAGTGTTGCACCAATCAACAACAAAACATAAAAAATGAGAGGAATAGAAGTCCAAGCAACAGGAGGAGAAGTAGACTGACTTCTCTTTTTTCTAGTAGGAACAATTGTAGACAAGTGAGCATCTTGGAGTTGCTTAGTCATATATTCCCTTGCATGTGCTCTTCAACTTTTGCAAATATCTTCTAGAATAGGAAATTTGGCCTTCTTGAGTTCCTTGTATATGGGGTCAATTGTTCCTCTTTCCTTGGCACTCCAGGTATACTTGGGATCTAGGATGTATCAAATGTTTTAGAAAGTGGTTCTTTGAGTTTACCTTAACACTGGTGATTAAGGAAATTTTACCAATCTTCAAATTTAAATTGCCTTCTTCTCTCTAGCAAGTTGAGGCTATAAAATTGGTATCAGGTTCTTATGATAAACACCTTACTTCCACAAGACCTTTATTGAAACTCAAATATATATGGAATTAGAGTGCAAAACAATATGAATAAAATTCTTCAAAGATTTCATTGGAATCCTCCCCATTAGAGTCACCAAAAACTATTGGTTAACAATTTGTTCTCCTATTAGATTTTATAACCTGACTCTTTGATCTGATTGATGGATCTAGACTAATTGCAGTATTGAATGCTTGAATAAAATCAAATTAGCGGAAGTCTTATTACAGTTATACATAAATGAAATTAAGCATAAAAAATTAAGAGTTTAAGGTGAAATGAATAGAATTGAGAGAGAAGGAGATAGAACGTGCAAACAAGTTTGATTTTAGAGTTCACCACAAATGTGACTGCGTCTCCGGGTGAGCTCCAATAGAGTAGGACCGATCCGATTAATCTCCAAAAATCAATTACAAATGCACCAAGACTTATCCCCTTAAACACATTAGCATAACATGCCCTAGACGTGCATAATAGTCTTCAAAAATCTCTTGAGCATTCTCCTATTCTCACCACCTGAATGCTTTTCCAAAGCCTACTACCCCCATTTTATACATCAAATTTAGCCAAAAATGGGCTAAAATAATTAACCAACATAATCTCCCATTTTGGTTACATATTTTGAATTTACCCCTTTTGCCATTATTTTGTTATTATCTCACACCAAAATTAAGGGTTTGTTTTCAACAAATACTCTTAATTAAATATGATTGGGCAGATTTTGTTATGCATAGATAACAACTCTTCTCTTAATATATCATATGCCATAAATAGACCATTGGTTGGCCTTAACATTAGGAGGCCAATGGTTAGGAGTTCAACTCCCATTATCTCATTCCTTTAATTCGAATTAAATATCCATTTTAATTTGAATTTGAATGTTTTCCCTCTCTTTATGATTTTGTGACATCATGCTGATGTCACCATTTTAAACTTTTGCCTCCAAAATTCAAATAGTCATAACTTCTTCATACGAGCTCCGTTTTTGATGAAACGAACACCCTTGTAAAGCTCTCATCGGGCTCTTCATTTTGAAATCCATTATTTACCACTTTAGAGATGGTCTAATTTTTCCCCTTATCTAGCCCTCTGGTCTACCTATTGACCAAAACTTTGATCGAGTGTAACTTCTACATCCGAACTCCATTTTTGTTCGTTCAAGTTGCGTTGAAATTAGGACGCCGAGATCTTTCTAATGGTGCAAATTCTAGAGAGAAATAAGACACTTCAATTTTCACTGAAAATATCCACCAGATCACTCTTTAATACCCAATGTTTTGGAGAGACAAAAGGATGTTACCAACAAATGGGTCAGTGTATGTGTTCTATCACCGCCCTCTAAATTACAAGGTACAAATCCCTTAAGATTTGCAATGGTATGCAGTGAATATGTATTTCTTAGATAAAAAGTGATGATAGAATAAGCTCTTAACCTAAGAGTAGTAGAGGCTAATACAATTGCTTGTAGACACAAACAATTCAGGCAAAATAGATTTGGACAACCTATCACACCAAATGGAATGACTATAGTAGTTTATCTTGAAATTTTTGGACTTTTACTCCTATTTTGAATGTAGATTAATTACCTAAATGCAAAAGAGGAAAGAAAGAAGAGATGCACATGAGGGAAAATGGAATTTCTTTAACTATTAGTCTTGAATAAAGTGTAATCCAAAAAGTTAGTAATAGATTCATTCGCATTTATCATTCAATTCCCAATGAAACTATTTAACATGCCATGAAACAAGAAATAGGAGAAGCAGAATCACATATGAAAAAGAAAATGGAATTACCTATACTATAAATACCATAGTAAAATGGAATCCACCTGGCTATCATAGAATCACATATAATTGTCCTTCAACTCTCAATGTAGAACTAATCTATGGAAAACAAAACATGAAAAGAAAATTAGGTAAATGGAGTTATAGAGCCAATTCACCATGAAGTTTGTCGACCTTTGTATTATCAAAAGAGATTACATTTATAGTTTTCTATCATTTCTTAGTTTTCGCAAAGCAACATTCATTCTTTAGAAAGAAAATAAGAATAAAACATGAAAATATCTAATTTGTAGCATGGAAGGAACACGTGGCATCTTCTCCATCGATGATTTTGACACCATGACACTTCTAAAAAACACATGATGATTGTTCATCTTCATGCAACCTTAGGAATCCTATAGAAATCATCGTTTTCTTCATATTCTACTATCTGGCACCATGTCCATATAGTTCATATTATAATGGTCACTGCAACTTTGAATTTCCATCGTTGATCTTTTCAAATTTGAAGGCTGAGATTGAAAGCCCTAAGCTCTCTTTCATGTCACATCTTCACAACTGTCATTCCTTCAATGCCTTCATTTGATGTGATGATGCAACCAATTGATTTTTACTTTGTCACTGTGTTGACTCAAGGTTTCATTTATCCTTCTGCGATCATGCAAATGCCTAGATCTTTAATTGCTGTGGTTAACTCTTTATCAAAAGAACAAAATGCCACTTCTTTCGACACCTTTACATGATACAATGATATGATTGACTTTAATCATTTTCGCTGGGTCAAAACTTAACATGTCTTTATTCTAATAATAGTAGCAACTTGGCAACAACCACACATTAACCATGATCACAAATTTGCAACATTAAACTTAACTATTTCTTCTAACCTACGACTATGTGATGAGCATTTTAGATTGACTGTTACTACATTCATCAGGTTGCAACTTAACACTTCTTAAATGCCTTCTAGCCCATGATCATGTGACCTTAAGCATTTTTCTGTATCATAACATTAGTTGTAGTTTACTTTTAACCTCTTGCGATGATACGATTCCTTTGTTTTCACTCCATCGCTACCTTAGCCACAGGTTTCCTATAACCACTAGAGACCATGCGATCACTGAATTTTGCTCTATCTCAATACTTACCTCAAATTACCTTCAACTGCCAGTGATTATGTGACAATTGTTGATCTTTAAGATTTGATGGCTGGGACTTGAAAATCTTGATTTCTTTGGTTTTCTCTATAGAGTGGGTCCATCTGTTCCATGTGTTAAATGCTCATTTTCCCACATTAGTTAAACCTTAGGCATCTTTGGAAACTAGAGAAATGCCAAGCATAGATCTACTGAGATCTAACGATCAATATGAAACTAAAAAGACTTTATGTTAAAAGCTCAAAAATCTGCCTTTGCGATCTCGTGAGGCATTCAGTGTTAACTATCACTACTTATGATCTTATGATACCCTTACTATCGTATAGTCGAGAGTCCTCTTTCTAACCCTTATGATCATATGTTGGCTGATATATCATAAGATTGTAAAAGCCTTAAAAAAGAAGACACTTATGATATGATGACAATGGAATGATCGTAAGATTAGAAACTTAAAAATACACAGCTGCGATGCTACAACTACAAAATATATCATAAGATCAAAATAATTAGTATTTGTCTTTAGGATCCTCCATCAACCTTTAATTTGTAACATCAGAATAATTTATGATACATGTTTATGCACTAGGCTCACTCAATTTTAATATTTCTTTGCTTACGATCTAACGATCTTACAATCATTTGATCCCACGTAGCATCTCAACTCTGAAATTGAAGACTCTCGATCTCATGACTCATATCCTGGCAAGCTTACTTTTTACTGCTTATGATTTGATGACAACTTGTAGCATCATATCTCTTTTTCTTCCCTATCTTGATCTTATGATTAGGGCATCATTTAAAACCTGAAGGAGATGAGGGTCCATCTGACGAGTAAACTATTGACTTTTCAACTGACCAATGGTGTATATTCTTTTGTCAATTGATTTTCCAGTAGTCCACATAACTTTCTATGAGCACATTTGAACCATCCATCCAAGTGAATCAATGACACACATTGACTAATCTTTACATTTTGATTTCAAAAGGGTTTTGACCATTTCTTGTGGCACAATATTACGTTCTCTGCAATCTCAACTTGATCATCTGGAATGTCTTCCATGAAAACTGCAACATAACATGAATCCTCGTCTCCAACATGATTAAGAATAAAGAAAGATGAATCATTAAGATATCCATACCTTATTCTCATCAGAGGAATGCATACCAAACCATCCACAACCTAATAACTTAGCCTTGGACTAATGCATTTCTCGCATGATTTCTCGCATCACGTTAGCTCAAAGGGATAATGAGAAGAGAGGTCCTCCTATGGGCATTCTAGACTCAAACTCAAGACATGGAAACATTTTATTTGACTCAAACCTAAAGCAAAAAGGAATGAACTAAAAATTTGGCAACACTATGTCACTTTGGTTAACTTCTTTGCAACTTCATTTTGTGACATAGTGACATTCATCGATCTTGTGCCATAATTTGGTGTGCCGATTAGAAACCTACCACATGGTGGCTTGTCGCTATGTCACTATCCTCATGATCAGTCATGATGTCATTAGAGACATAGTGACATCATGCCATGTATCCATCCTACCATTTCATCACCTCGAGAAGCATGCCAACCCTAGAGATAGTTGCCATTCTCACACTACAATTCATTGTTGGGCAGTCATGTGTCCATACTGCCATGTCATCACCTCAGGAAGCATGCAAGCCTAGAGATAGCTGCCACATGTCACACTACAATTCACTATTAGGCTGCCACTTTTTGATGTTTGATTTTTCCTTAGTTTCCACGTGGCACCTTATCACTTGTTTTGCCATGTTTGATTAAAATTTATTTTATTATAGTCAAATTGACCTCCATGTTGGATTTATTATATTAAAATCAACCTCCATGTTGGATTAAAATTTACATTATTCTAGCCAAATCAACCTCCTTGGGATCCACCCGCATTCTTCAATTCATCTATAAGGGAAAGCCTTAATATAGTTAAATATGAAAAATTGGAGTATTAAAATAGTATCCTTCTTAGGATAATACAAGTATACAATTGTCCAAAAAAACTTATTTTCCAAATACAATTTTTTTTTTCACTCACCATGCCTCAACTACACCAAACACTTCTTTAATGAATAGATATTCAATGTCAAGTTCACTAGATCTTACATACAAGTGTGCATACTTATATTATACAATAATACCACAATACCACTACTCTCTACCAAAAAGAAATATTATTTCTTTTATACCAATTCCTTGAATAGGTTATTGATTTGACCTTGGGAATTTCTCAATTTATAATAATAGAGGACATCTTAAGATATTACATTTATACATTACATTACAATATTACAACTTTTCATATTTACAATAAAATCATTTTCTCAGATTCTTCAAAAATCTTCACATCTATAGAATCTAAATTTGTTCACTTAACCACATCATCTTCAACATTTCTCCTACCTATGTGCAACCTCTCTTAACCAGTGTCTATCTCTGTTAGGATATATAATCAAAAAATTAGCAACTGCTCAACCAATAACTCTATTCGAATGTTGTCTTAAATAAATCTCTAATAAATTTTCATTATTTTCATATTTTGGCACGTTCTCTTAACCACACCATCAAGACACTTTGTATAACATCCTTCCAAGTGTGTGTTAGCTAATCTTTAGTCCATGAATCACATGACCTCAATATTTATCTACTACTCTCCCAGTCTCATAGAATAACATGTATGTCAACATCAATGAAATACATTACCATGAGTACAACACATGACCACTGTATCATCTCTCAAAAAATTGTAGGACACTCCCCATTAGGATTACTAACAAAATTCATGCTAACAAAGGTTCTTTAAAATATTTTTGATCAAAATTCTTTTGTAGAATCTATAACACCATTCTCATCATCAATAAGGTTTTGTATACCATCCTTGAGTTTGAGAAAATTGTATGAATTGCAACCTTTGTATCTACAATTGTTGAAATAGTGATCTTCTCTCCACCAAGAAGGTTTAAGTACTAGTCACAAGATCTTGAATTATTTGGTAGTGTGATGATCTTGTTAGCATGAATGCTGATGATACTACATTGGGGGAGTATCTTGAGCATTGGAGAACACTAAGATGTTGCATTCATGACTGTATTTATCATTGATGTCAACATAGTAGTAATTTTGTAAAGACTTGAAGAATAACAGTCAGAGATCTTGTGATGCACAAAAGCTAAGGAAGGTTTAGATGATGCATAGTGAAGGAGTTTTTTTTGAGGTTGTCTTGATGATGTGGTTAAGAGGACTAAGTTTGAGTCGATGGTGTATATAAGTTACACTTGATTTATTGGAAGTAGTGCATAAACAAAGTATTGGCAAACAATGTTATGATAATCAATCACTATCTTTCATCTGAGATCTAATGAAGAGATGCATGGTCACATAGTGATAGAGGATAGTCATGTGGTGACACAAACATGTGCGCAAGATGTGGTATCGCACATGTGAAGTTTTGTATAGATTGTGAGCCAATAGTGCTATTGTAATTGTGAATTAATTAATTATCTTATTTTAATTAATTGGGAAAGCCTCAAGGATGAATCAAGGAATTATGATGAAGATACAATATAAAGAAAGTTGTTTTCCTTATTTTTAAAGTATCTTGGATCAAAGGATCAAGTGGGATGTGAAGTATTAGTGCACAGTGCGAGAAGGAGTAGAATGCTTACTGAATGCATGTAAGCAATCCAAGGGATCATTGATGTGCAGTATGAGATCTGGTTACAAGATCTAAAGGAGCATAAATATGATTGACAAGACAGAGATAGAGGAAGGAAGTACATTCAATTTTATTATTCTAAAAGGAATAATACATAGATCATTTGGACAGTGGGGTCATTGATCTTAACCTTGAAGCTGTTTGGGTAGTGGGTCCAGCTATCTTCCACAACTCCTAATAGGGTTGACACAACTCCTAATAGGGATTCAAAGTCTCCTAATAGGGACTCATTTATACCAAATGTTGTAACAGACTCGTAATAGGGTCTATCCTCTAACAAGGAATACTTATATTAGTACATCATCTTGTGGGTACCATCCCCACTGGGGTTTTTCCTTTGATCAAGGGTTTCCCTAGTTAACATATCTAGTGTTAATTGTGCACAAATATCTTGTTGTGTTTTCAATTTATATTACTCACATGGTTAAGTTTGTTTAAGGTTAATGATTGTGATAATGGTTGGATAACTAATTCACCCCCCCCGTTATATCAATGGACTATATATTCTAATAAATTGCTATTAGAGCTTCAGGTCCTTGAAGATAAGGCTTCAAAACTTTGGGAGATTGATCATGAATATGTTTAGGAAGGATAGTCCAAGATTCGATGGGGCCAACTATGATAGTTGGAAGGAAAAGATAAAGAATGATAGCTAGAGGTATGCAGTGAGGGGGAAATAGATCTATTCATGTTGAACATGAGCTAGAGAAGCCCTAATGTCATCCCTTCCAGATAATGAATACAATGAGGTAAAAAAATTTCAAACTTCTGATGAAATTTGGAAAGCATTAAAAGTTACATTTGAAAGTGATGAGATTGCAAAATTGGGTTTGTGCATTTCAAGATGCTAAGATGATGGAAGATAAATCTATAAGAAGTTATGTTGGTAGAATATCAAAAATTATTGTAGGTATTTGGTCTCTTGGTGGAACCAAACAAGATGATGAGGTTATATGGAAGATTTTGAAAAGTTTGACACCACCATTCAAGAAGATAGCTTAGATGATTTAGCTAGTAATGCCCTGTACCAAAGATCTAAAAAAGGAAACTTTGCTTGGAAGGTTAGAGTCTGTAGAAGCAGAAATGATATAGTCTAGAGAACTAGATAGAGTTGAGACAACTTTTAGTGTTTTGGACATTCAACCTAATCTATCAAGAAGTACAAGTGCAAGAGGAGACTTTGCTAGTAGTAGTAGATCTAAAGAAGATAAGAAGATTGAAGAAAGAATATCCCTTTTGGTAAGAAGAGAGAAAGATGTTAAGAAAACATTTAAGTGTTGGACTTGTGGTGAATATGGTCATTATACTAAATGTCCTAAAAGAGAGAAAATATTTAGAGGAAAATTTAAGTCTAGAAAAGATAAGGATAGAAATTGCTTATATGATAATAAAGGATGAAGAATCTGATGAAAGAAGTTAGAGTGAAAGTGATGATGAATTAGGATTTGTGGCTATCAAGGAAGATGATCTTGATAGAGAAATTAGAGAAGAAAGAGCTCTAGTTACCCAAGTTGAGAAGAAATAAGATTGGATAATTGATAGCGGATGTTCACATCACATGACTAGTGATATAAACAAGTTTGTTAAGTTGTGATATTACTATCAGGATTTAACTGTGTGATTTTTGAGTCAAACTCATTGACCCATATTTCATGAGTAGTGATTCAACATGAATCCATCTCTCATGAGAATAAATGGAACACTTAGCACTCATTGGATCTAGGCGATGTTCACAGGGGTGAAGCACTGGGACTTTCTAGGAGGTCACCCATCCTAGTACTACTCCAGCCTGAGCCCACTTAACTATGGAGTTTCCTCCATGGTTAAACCCAAAGCTTGCAACCCCATTTGAAAAACCTTCACCAAGTGTTGTGCCTTATGAACCATTCATTATAAAGCCCCTTAAGCTCATTAATTGATAAGTAGGAGATAATTTCCATAGCAAGTCAACTTATGATATTACTATCAGGATTTAATTGTGTGATTTTTGAGTCAAACTCATTGACCCATATTTCATGAGTAGTGATTCAACATGAATCCATCTCTCATGAGAATAAATGGAACACTTAGCACTCATTGGATCTAGGTGATGCTCACAGGGGTGAAGCACTGGGACTTTCTGGGAGGTCACACATCCCAGTAATACTCCAGCCTAAGCACGCTTAACTATGGAGTTTCCTCAATGGTTAAACCCAAAGCTTGCAAACCCATTTGAAAAACCTTCACCAAGTTTGTTAAGATCTAAGATCAGAAATCATGATGGAGGTATTGTTAGAGTTGGTAACAATGTAGCTTGTCATATCATAAGGATTAGATCTATTAATCTTGATGGTAAAACTAAAACTGATGATGTTTACTTTGTTGATGGTTTGAAACATAATTTGTTAAGTGTTGGACAATTGGCAGACAAGGGATATCTATTGTAGTTCATAAAGAAGAGTTTCATTATCAAAGACAAAGATGGTAAGCTAATTGGTACTGGAACCAAATCAAGAGGTAATGTATTTCAGTTGAATCCTACTGGAATAACTTGTTTGGTTGCAAAAGTTGATAACATTTGGTTATGGCATAGAAGGTTCTATCATATAAACTTTGATAATATTGTAAAGGTTAGTAGACATTTTTAGTGAGAGATCCACCTAAGGTTATTAAGCCTACTAATGTTGTCCACAAAGGAATGTATTTTGGCTAAGCAAAGGAAAGTATCTTTTCCTGGCAAGAAGTTCTTTACTACAGAGAAATTGGAGATTGTTCACATAGATCTGAGTGGTCTTGCAAGAACCAAAGGATTCTATGGTGAAAGGTACTTTATGATTTTTGTTGATGATTTCACTAGAATGATATGGGTAGCATTTCTTAAAGAGAAGTCTAAAGATTTTTAGAAATTCAAGATATTTAAGAATGGAGTTGAAAATGAATATGGTGTCAAGATTAAATGTTTGAGATCAAATAGAGGAGGAGAGTTCACCTCTAGAGAGTTCAACATGTTTTGTGAAGAGAATGAGATCAAAATACATTTATCTTCATCAAGAACACCTGAACAAAATGGGATTACTGAAAGAAGGAATAAGTCAGTAGCAGAAGCAAGAAGAGCGATGTTATTTGAGAATGATGTCTCAAAGACATTTTGGATAGAAGCAGTTAACACTTTAGTATATACTCTGAATAGAGTACATATAAAAAAAGGTATGAGTAAGAAACCCTATGAGTTTTGGTTTGGCCGTTCATCATTAGTCAAGTATTTTAGAATTTTTTGAAGTAAGTGTTACATAAAGAGAGATGATGATATTGGTAAGTTTGATCCTAGAAGTGATGTTGGTATGTTTCTTGGTTACTCATTGAAAAGTTTGGTACTAAAGTGAAGATGGTAGATTATAATTTTGATAAAGAAGAAGATAATTCTAGAATTGTTAGATAGAATGTTGAAGTTCCTTTTGAGACTAACAATCACTTGTTGAATGATGTATCTATTGAGCATAGTGAAGAACAATTATCTAAACCTAGAGAAGAGATAAGAGTTGAGATGTCAACTACAACCTCCAGTAGAAACATGACTAAGAATCACCCTCAAGAACAAATAATTGGGAGAAAGGATAAAGGTGTGATGAAAAGGAACATAGTGGATGAGGAATTGTGTTTGATTTCTCAAGTTGAACCTAAAATCATAGATGAGGCATGTAAGGATGATCATTGGATGGAAGAAATGAAAGAAGAATTAGATTAGATTGTGAAGAATGAAACATGGGAATTAGTTCCTAGACCTAAAGACAAGAATGTGATAGGAACCAAGTGGGTATTCAGAAATAAGATGAATGAGCAAGGAGAAGTTGTGAGAAACAAGGCCAGACTTGTTTGCAAATATTACTCATGACAAGAAGGAATATATTATGAAGAGATATATGCACCTATGGAAAGAACAAAAGCTGTAAGAATGTTCTTGGCTTATGCAAAAAGAAAGATTTCAAGATTTATCAGATAGATGTCAAGTTAGCTTTTCTGAATGGAAAACTTGAAGAAGAAGTCTACATTGAGCAACTTGATGGATTTCTTTTGACATAAGAAAAAGAGTTTGTATGCAGATTGAAGAAAGAACTTTATGGTCTAAAGAAAGCACATAGAACTTGGTATACAAGGTTGGACAGGTACTTTTCTAAGCTTGGATTTATTGAAAGTACAACAGATGGTAATTTGTACTTAAGAAAAATTGATGATGGTTTTTTTATCATTGTAATATTTGTGGATGACATAATATTTAGAGGAAATGATAAAGGTGATAAGTTTTTTGAAGAGATGAAAAATGAATTTGAAATGAGCATGATAAGAGAAATGAAGTTTTTGCTAGGATTGTAGATTGTGCAGAGTAGAGATGGGATATTTATTTCACAAGACAAGTATCTAAAATACTTGTTGAAAAGATTTGGTTTAGAAAGTTGCAAACCTATTGGTACACCCATGATAATTGGTCACAAGTTATCTAGTAAAGATGAGATGCCTAAAATTGAGTAGATGAAGTATACATCTATGATTGGAGGATTGCAATATTTGAACCAGACCAGACCAGATATAGAAAATGTAGTTGGAATTGTAGCAAAATTCCAAGATGATCCAAAAGGGTATCATTATGCAAAAATAAAGAGGATATTCATATATTTGAAGGGTACATCTGATTATGAAATTTAATATGATAGATCAAGTAATTTTACTTTGTGTGCATATATTGATGCAAATTGGGTAGGTAGTATGGATGATAGAAAGAACACTTGTTATCATTTACTATGATAAAAAAAGTACAATGAGTATGTCTAGGAATCTAGTATTGCATTCTAAAACAAAGCACATATCCATTAATTATCATGTTTTGAGAGAGAAGGCAACAAAGAAGGAGATAAGGTTGGAGTATGTAAATACTAAAGATTAGATTGTAGATATCTTTATGAAGCCTTTTCCTAAGGATACTTTTGAGTACCTAAGAGGTATGCTAGGGGTTATGCCCCTACCCACTTCAGAGTAGATGATGCAAGGAGGGCATCAGTTTAGTGGTACATAGCACTATAGTTAGATTGGACTAAATGCTGATGCTTCCTATATGGAGGAGTATTTGGTATGTATTGAGTCATTAAGGACTCTTGGTATTTGGTATTTTGTATTGAATAGTGTCTTTGGACACTTGAGCTGATTGAAGAGTCGAAAGAAGTATATTATAAGAATTGGTATTTTGTACTTGTATTGAAACCTTTGACATTAGTGTCAATGGGGGAGAGAAAATGTGAGAGAAGCACCTATTAAGATGTCAATGGGGGAGTTGTATCTCTTTAGGGAGATTTAGAAAGATTCATGTTAGTACATAGAAGGAAATGTATGTGTGCAAAAGAATATGTTAGTGCATAGAAGGAAATGTATGTGCATATAAGAATATGTTAGTGTGCAGAAGGAAATATATGTACATAGAAGAATATGTTAGTGCATAGAAGAAAATGTAAGTGCATAGAAGGATATGTCTATGGGGAAGATATGTCAGCCGTAAATTGTTGTAAGTTGTTCACTATGAACAACTCATGCCAGGAGCCAAAATATTTCAGATAGATGAAGAGGATTTGAGAAGATGACAGCAACAGAGTACAATTTGGTATTCTTGGAACTTAGATGTGTTTCATCTATGTTGTCATCAATGCCAAAGGGGGAGATTGTTAGCATGAATGCTGATGATAATACATTGGGGGAATATTTGAGCATTGGAGAACATTGATATGTTGCTTTCATGATTGTATTTTTCATTGATGTCAACATAGCAGTAATTCTGTCAAGACTAGAAGAATACCAGTTAGAGATCTTATGATGCACATAAGCTGATGAAGGTTTAGATGATGTGCAATGAAGGAAATGTTTCTAAGGTTTTCTTGATGACATGGTTAAGAGGACTAAATCTGAGTTGATGGTGTACGAAAGTTACACTTGATTTACTAGAAGCAATGCAGAAACAAAGTATTAGAAAACAATGTTATGATAATCAATCACTATCTTTCATCTGAGATATAATGAAGAGATGCATAGTCATACAGTGATAGAGGATAGTAATGTGGTCACACTAGAATGTGCAAAAGATGTGGTATCACACATGTGAAGTTTTGTATAGACTGTGAGCCAACAATGCTATTGTAATTGTGAATTAATTAATTATTTTATATTAATTAATTGGGAAAGCCTCAAGGTTGAATCAATGAATTATTATGAAGATACGGTATAAAGGAATTTTTTTTGCCTTATTTGTAAAGTATCTTGGATTAGAGGATCAAGTGGGATGTGAAGTATTAGTGCACAGTGCGAGAAGGAGAAAAATGCTTACTAATTGTGTGTAATTGATCTAAGGGATCATTGATGCATAGTATGAGATTTGGTTACAAGATTTGAAGGAGAAGAAGTCTAGTTAATAGGATAGGGACAGAGGTAGGAAGTACATTTTAGTTCTATTAATCCATAAGGAATAATACAGAGATGATTTGGATAGTGGGTTCATTGATCTTAACCTTGAAGCTGTTTGGGCAGTGGGTCCAACTGTCTTCTAAAACTCCTAATAGGGATTCAAAGTGTCCTAATAGGGACTCATATGTACTGAATGTTGTAACATACTCCTAATAGGGTATATCCTCTAAGAAGGAACATTTATATTAGTACATCATCTTTTGGGTACCATCCCCACCAGGGTTTTCCCTTTGATCAAGGGTTTCCCTAGTTAACATATCTATTGTTAATTGTGCATAAGTATCTTGTTGTGGTTTTAGTTTATATTACTCACATGGTTAAGTTTTTTTAAGGTTAATGATTGTAATAATAGTTGGATAAATGATTCACCCCCCTCCCCCCCTCTCAATTATATTAGATGACTATATATTCTAACAGATCTTAAATTATCAAGAAATATTTTTAAAATCACATCATAGGAATCAATCAAAGTAGAAAAGTTGCACTTAGGCTTAGAAGACTATGTAAACTTAGACTTGTTGAAATCATTAATCTTTTTAGACTCTTATTGTTTAGTTCTAGAGTAGCATTAGCTAAATTAAAGATAGACTATTTTTTTTTAGGAACATCAACTACCCCATCATTAATAACATACTTTTTAAAAAAAATTCCATGGTTTATGTTTTTACTTACCATTCCCATTTCTGTTAGTTTTATCCTTGCTCAAGACTATTTCTACCTTCTTAATGAAAACATCTTCTAGATGTGATAGACACTCTCAATCATTTCATTAAAAGTGATAAGCACTTTTTTTTAAAGATCATAATGTAGGTCAGGTGCAAGAGTGCTAACACAAATGTCAATCTTCTTATTTTCAAGAATTTTCCAAGGATATTTAGAATGCAAATTTCTCCATCTTTGTAAATAAATTGCAAAATGTTATCCTTGTTTTTGTTTGATGTTACATAAGTCTAACATAGTCACGAGATATTGTATATTGTAAGAATAATACTATATAAATATTTGCACAAGCTCATTAAAATATTTGAGAGGAGGGGTAATATTAGTAAACCATTCCATAGCTTGCCCACTAAAACTTCTTTGGAAGAGTCCCATAAGATATGTGTCTTCATGCTTAAATCCATAATAAGAGCATATAATTTCCTAACACAATCATGTGGATATCCATTTCCATTATATTTATTATATATAAGGATGTCAACATCTTGTAGAAGATGCATCATGTAAATGCTCTTATATTTTGTAAGCCTTGGAATTTTTTCCTTAAGATCTCATATTCAATAGGTTCTCTCTTTCAGATGATTATTTGAACATTAAAGTCATGATGTAGTTTCCATCCACTAAAAGTCAAATTTGTGAAATATTGGTCCCCATTTTGTGTTGGAATTATGATATATTTTTCATTAGTATTAGTCACAACACTTATTCAATTTTGAATGTCTACCAAGCTCCTCACCTAATCTATAGTTCACACCGAGCATTCAGCGGTTACCTTATAAATTTTGTAGGTAAACAATTGAGACCAAGCATTCCTTTGGAAACTAAGCACATGGGAAGTTCAGCAGTATTTACCAAGTTCATAATGATTATCAAGCAGAATAGTGGTTACTGTGTAGAATAGTGGTTACCAAGCAGAACAGTGTTCTCCAAGCAGTTAGTGGTTACTAAGCTTCATAGTGTTTACCAAGCAGTCAATGCTCACCGAGACATCAAAGAACTTAGTGTTTACCAAGTGATCAAGGTAAACAAAGAACTTAGTGTTTACTGAGTGATCAAGGTAAACAAAGGAATCAGTGTTTACCGAGTAAACAAGGTAAATGAAGGAATCAATGTTTACCAAGTGAAGAAGGTTATCGATGGATTCATTTTCTACCGAGTGACACAATATTCACCGAGTCACCAATGGTTACCGAGTTTTGAGCTACTCAGAATGATTAGTATGGATCATGCCTCTACTCTTACCGAGTGCATGATGATGCAATGTATTATAGTGGATGCTGAGTATGAGAAGGTCACCGAGTCAGTTTGTGGAACCTGAGTTTTCTACCATCTGGTCGACTCAGTAATGTTTGTTCACTTGTGTTTGGCCAACCTTGCCAGTGTAAATATTGGAATGGTATATATCATTTGAAATGATGAGATCTTGAATATCATTGGTTGTGTTGTATTGTAGTATTTTGAGAAGAGGGAAAGCGAATCACTAGCAGAACAGAGGAATACAACAAGGTCAAAATTGGATCAGAAAAGCTATATCCATCACATCAGGTGATCAGAGCACAAAGGATCTTATCAGCAATCAGTTGTAACCAGATCCACTACTTCATCCTAATAGGTGAATCAATTTGCTAAATCCTTTAACAAGGTAGACTTGACAGTCTTTTTTAAATCTCCCAACAGAGTGCATACTTCATTGTATGTTTGCAAATCCTTTAACAAGGTGGATCTAGCAATCCTACTTGCTCCTAACAGGGTAGATCATCAAAAGTGATCATTGTAAGCCATAACCAACCAACTTTATACTGTAGTATTGAAGTTTTGTGGGCATCATCCCCACCCTAGTTTTACTTTCTAATTGGAAGGTTTTTGGGTCACCAAATCTATGTGTTCATGTGTTACAAATGTTTATCTTTTCATGCATACAATAGATTAGCTGGATGAATGGTAAATTTGTTATTATGCAGAATTGAATTGAAATTTTGGAGTTACTAATTCACCCCTCCCCTCTCAGTAACCTTGTTAGTCTTGATTATTTCCAACAATTGGTATTAGAGCATTGTGGTTCTCAGGGTAAAGTTTGACAGCTTGAGCAAAGATCAAGGACTCAACTCAAAGAAGCAAAGGAGAATCTTTCTCAATCTTTGAAAAGAAGGAAGGAACTTGCAAGACAATGAATGATCATTAGTATATTGAAGAAAGGATTGAAGACCTTTTACATCAAGCAGTTCAAATGAAGCTAATGAAGCAATCAAGGAACTCCTAGCAAAGAATGGTTCTCTGCAGGAAGAAGTAAGAAAGCTCAAAAGAGAACAAGAAATCTGTTTTACATCAAGCAGTTCAAATGAAGCTAATGAAGCAATCAAGGAACTCCTAGCAAAGAATGGTTCTCTGTAGGAAGAAGTAAGAAAGCTCAAAAGAGAACAAGAAATCCAATTCATCAGGTTATGTGAAGTTTTGGAATAGAGAAACAAGGCAAATGAAGACTTAGAGGTAAGAAATAATCAATCCCTTCAGCATGAAGATCTTGTAGGGCAACTATCTGATGCAAATGAAGAAATTATGAACCTAAGATTTGAGAATGAAAGTTTGAGAAATGATTTAATCACTGAAAGACAAATTAATGCAAGCTTACAAAGTGATATGAGATCTGAAAGACAAATCAATGAAAGTTTGGAAAATGACTTAAATGTTGAAAAATAAGTCAATGAAAGGATGATAAAATCTCAAGCAAATATGGATCAATTGAATCAGCAAAATGAGCAGAATCTTCATAGACAAAAAGGTAAAGTAGGCCTTGGATACAATGAAGAAGGTGAATCTTCCAAACAAGGTACCCAAAAGAATAAAAAACCTACTTGCAATCACTGTGGTAAGTTAGGTTATACATCTAACAGATGTTGGAGCAATGGTAAAGGAAAATTCAATGGCAAATGCTACAATTGCAATCAGCATGGTCACAAAGCAAATGAATGCAAAGAGAAACCAAAGTTTGAAGGCAAATGTCACAAATGCAAGAAATAAGGTCACAAGGCATCTAAATGTAGATCCAAAGCATTCAATCGAGCAGAACAGGTTATCAAAGCAATATTTGGTTGGGACTACAATACTTGGTGCAGATGTAACTATTGTGGAGAATATGGACACATTGGAATAAACTGTGCAAGGCATCACCTAAGGAAGAAAGATACTACTATAAGATGTTATACATGTACCAAACTTGGTCATATATCAAAAAATTGCATGAACATAGGAAGAGTTGAAGATGAAAAGAAAGCCAGAGCTGACAATATTTGCAAACAGATGAGACAACAGTGGATTCCTAAGTCTACCGAGCCAGAAAGTTCAAATGATGGTAATATCACTCAAGAAATGGGTGACTCCACCATTTCTAATTAAGATTCATCAATAAAGACCAGGGACTGCATCTTCAAGCAATATCCCAAGCAGTTCCAAAAATGTAGAAGTGCAAATGACAAATCAATATTTCAAATACAAGACATAGCTCATTGTGGTGCATTTACCGAGCAAGGTTGGTTTTAGACTTAACCGAGCTAGGTCGGTAATGTGAAAGGTTTTGTTTGTTCACTAAGTTGCAAGGTTTACCAAGTAAGTCAGTGACTATCTGAAAAACCCTAGGTCATCTTAGCTACCTTCATACCCGAGCATTAATGGCAGATTTTTCATCAAAAAGGTAGAATTTGATCTCATTTTTTACCGCAAATTTAGAATATATAGAGCGAAGAAGTTTCCAAGAGTGCGAAAGTGAATTCAAGTGATTTTCCAATGAAGAATTTATTTATCAAAATCATTTCACTCACCAAGCAAAAATGGCATCTGCAAGCACCAACAACAACAAGCCCAAGTGAGGTTCTGAAATGCTTGTGAAGGGAGTAGAATAGAAAGCACCCAGCTTCAAGCTTGTTCCTGCCATAGCTAAATCGCTCAACCCACATGGAGCCTAATCAAAGATTCCACCAAAGGTACTACTTATAAAAGACATTCATACTCATTTCAAATGCACTGTTTAAGAGATAGGGACACTAGATATGGATAATACCCTAGCCGAGTTGTGTGTGGATGGAACCCTCAAACTCGAGCACAAGCATCTGGAAACCAAAGGTTTGAACCATATCCCACACCTACCAAGGAACTTTCAAATGAAATGGATAAGATACATTTTAAGCCATGTGCATAATGGTTACTTGTGGTTAGAGAAACTAGTCCTAATAATGAAGAAGATGATTCATAAGATCACAGGTTTGCAATTGTTAAGCAAATCAAAAACCACTAAAACCTTAAGTCAGGATGAACTTCAAAAGTTAACCCTAGCTGAATGGGATGGTAGAGGATTGAAACCTAACAATGTATCTAATGTAGAGTTAAGATTTGAAATTTATTTAATTGCATATAAGATGTATAGTTCCAGCAGATTGAATAGTGTGCCCTGTGAAGCCGTAGATTTAGCCTATAAGGTTATGAAGAAAAACATGGAGTTTGACCTAGCAGATGTACTGCTGAAACAACTTAATAAGAACATGGATAGTATAAGGACCTCAAAAACCAACTCTTGTAAATTTGGTTCTTTTTTAGTTTTTTTATTTTTCTACATACAAAAGTTTTTCCCTTCAAAAGGTACAGTTGTATGGAGGAAAGACATTCCAGTTTTGTATCAAATAAATGAATTTGTAGTAGAAATGGGCAAAAATTTTGATAGTATTATGGATAATTATTTTGAAGACTTCAAAGAAAGAATGAATAACAGGTTCAAAATTCCTCCTAAGCTTGTTGAGGACTACAAAGATGATGTGTGCTTCATGGTTGACTGTGACAAGGTATACATTCAGGTAGTCGGACCCTGAGTTGCATGGGTAAAACCTCTTCCTTATGAGGTAAATATTGATGAAGCTAGAGATATCATAGAGGCACTGGTAAATGAGCCAGTAGACCCAAGGCAACAAATTTTTGGAACCTATGAAGAAGCTAAGGCCAGAATTGAGCTTGAAATCAAGCTACCATAGGCCATAAGCAAGGGCAAAAGGAAAATAGCCAAATTGAAAACTTCTACTGATCCTCTTATGCTCATCGAGGGAAAAGGTGAAGATGAAGAAGGTGAAGAAGAAGAAGGAGGAGAAGAAGAAGAAGGAGAAGAAGAAGGAGAAGAAGAAACTGCAGAAGAAAAACCAAAGAAGAAACGTAAAGTAATCATTACCAAACCCAAGAAGAAGCCTATTGCAGTATTCACCAGAAGAACCAGGAAAGGTAAGTAGGAACCTATACTAGTTAGGCCTACACCCACATTCGAGCAAAGGCTCAAATAATTGGAGGAAGGAGGTGGCATCACAAATTTCAAAGCATTGAAATTTGAAATTAGAACTGATGCTGAGAAAATGTAGATTAAGGAACTGGTACTCAGTAAGATGGGTAAATGGAAATACTCCTCAGACCAGATTGCCCCTCAAATCTCAAAAGAACTACTGGAAAGATTGCAACTTAGATGGGAATCAACCACCCAAATGGTAAAAGATATTTATGAGCAATCTCTGAAAAATCTTCGACCAAATCTCACTGGAGCAGAAGTAAAAATTGAAATGAAAGACCATGAAGGTAAAATGATGATCAGATTTCACACCTGTTTGATTTTGATTAAAGATATTGAACACGTTGTAAATGATGCTACAAATATAAGGAAAAATATCTATCATCTACATAAGCCCAGTGTAGACCCAGTAGAAATCAAGGATGATGACAGTGATGATGAGCAAGGTAATGATTCCATCTCCATGGATGTAACTGATGAAGATCTTTAGGATCTGATAAAGGAGAAGGAGGAAGAAGGAAAGGAGGAAGAAGTTGATAAGGAATAAAAATAAGAGGATGACCCTGTGAAAATTGTAGCGGCAGTCATTGCATCTCTTCCTCACACTTCACCAAAATCTGTTACCATAGAAACAACTTCCACTAGTGAGATTGTGAGCACTACTGCACATCAATTGCTCAATCATCACCAATCTCCTCCCAGCTCCAAGTATTGCCAATGCAAGTGCCAAGCACTTCATCTATCGAGCTACAAGCAACTTCTTCAGTTACTGAGTCATCCACTGCAACAGTCACATCTACATCAGAAGTATCTATCCCTCCTGTAGTATGTATAGTAAGTTTTCCAATTTTCTCTCAAATTTTGTCCACTTCAACTACATTAGCACCATTTTTTGCACCAGTAAGCTCTTCAATTGTAAATATTCCAGTATGCACATCAATTCTAGGAAGTATATCAATTCTAGATACACTTAGCCCCTCTCTCAGTCTTCCTTTAGTTTGTTCTATTCTAGTTTTGACAGGTAGTCCAACCTCATCAACCATTGTCTCTGTTTTCAAAGGGAAAGATGTTAGTACAGTAGAAAAAAAAAAGAATCCATTAAAACTTCTACTTACAGGCAAGACAATTGATGAGGATATAGACTTGGATACTAAAATTGTCATTCCAAAGATAGATACAGATACTGCTTTAGTTGATGAACTAAGACTTCTCAGTCAACGCATAGAACTGAAGGCAAAGCAAAAAAAACTAAGGAATGAGAGAGATAGAGAGTTTAAAATTATTGATGAAGTGAAAAATATAATTACAAAGGCTATAGGTGTTGATGTTGATACTTCTCAACACATTTTGCTACAATTAGAAGAGGCAGTCAATAAATTCAATGAGGATACCTCCGGTCAAGAAAAATTGATGGAGAAGGTAGAAAAGAAATTTGATAATAAGGTGCTTGAGCACATTGCTCAGCACATAGCAATAAAATAGGTTGAATTAACCATAGCTTTGGCAAATATTGATAATTCTTTTAATAATGTAACATCTCTTTTTGCTAAGCTTTATGATGTTACCGAGTATACTAAGGAGATAAGAGAGCAATTGAATAAGATTGATGAGGATTTGAAGGCAAGCGTACAAAATCTAAAGCTTGACCTTAGTTCAACCTCATCTCATCACCTCAGGATAAAATTTTCTTCAAAAAAGAAGCAGAATTGTTGAGAGATGAGTCAAGGATCCAATCTACATTTTAGATATTCAAAATATGATCCTTCCCATCATGGACACAATGCAAAAGCACATTACCCTTTCAAAAACATTGATCCATGACAACAATTTCTCCATTGCAGACCATGTGATTGAACTCTTTGCAAAAGTTCAAATAGCTCTATCCACATGCAAAATCTTGCAAGAGAATTGGGACAAGACTCTGCAACTCATTTTTTAGGTACATTCAGAGTTTATCTCACATTTTGGTGTTTCTATGTAAATACATTTTTAAAAAAAAATTCTTTGGCATTATTGTCAAAAAGGGGGAGAAAGAGATACTCAGAAAGAGTTATTGGTGAGATAAATGTTCAAAATGGACAAAGAGATACTGTAAATAAAAGTCACATAACTCATGTAAATACCTTTTGTATATTGTATGGGGGAGTCATATGTAAGGAAGCCATGTATATTCAGTAGAATCAGTTGTCAGTATGTCAGATATTGTATATAAGTTTTGGCTCATAAGTGTTTTTGTCACTAATGCCAAAGGGGGAGATTGTTGGAATTATGATATATTTGTCATTAGTCAAAACACTTATTCAATTCTGAATGTCTACCAAGCTCCTCACCTAATGTACAATTCACACCGAGCATTTAGCGGTTACCTTATAAATTTCACAGGTAAATAGTTGATATCGAGCATTCCTTTGGAAACTGAGCATATGGATAGTTCATCAGTATTTACCAAGTTCATAATGGTTACTGAGCAGAATAGTGGTTACCGTGCAGAATAGTGGTTACCGAGCAAAACAGTGTTCTCCAAACAGTCAGTGCTCACCGAGACATCAAAGAACTTAGTGTTTATCGAGTGATCAAGGTAAACAAAGAACCTAGTGTTTACCAAGCGATCAAGGTAAACAAAGGAATCAATGTTTACTGAGTAAACAAGGTAAATGAAGGACTCCATGTTTACCAAGTGAAGAAGGTTATAAATGGATTCAGTTTCTACCGAGTGACACAATATTCACTGAGTCACCAATGGTTACCGAGTTTTGAGCTACTCAGAATGATTAGTATGGACTGTGCCTCTACTCTTACCAAGTGCATGATGATGCAAAGTATTATAGTGGATGACGAGTATCAGAAGGTCACCAAGTTAGTTTGTGGAACTCGAGTTTTTTACTATCTGGCCGACTCAGTAATGTTTGTTCACTTGTGTTTGGCCAACCTTGCCAGTGTAAATATTGGAATGGTATATATCATTTGAAATGATGAGATGTTGAATATCATTGGTTGTGTTGTATTGCAGTATTTTGAGAAGAGGGAAAGCGAATCACTAGCAAAATAGAGGAATACAACAATATCATTATCCACCTCACTTCCATGTTGTGACCTATTTCATGGTTGTCCATGATGAGAATCTCTAGGTGGAGACATGTAACCCTCAATATGAGACCTTAAAGTACTAGGAGGGATGTTTTTGCCATTGTTCCAAAAGTTTGCAAAATAATTTCTATATGTAGTGTCATAATGTTGATCTACCAAGACATTAGTGTGTGGATTTCTAAAGTCATGAGAATTACCATTGTGAGCATTGTAGCACCTCTTGTGTATACAGTCTGGACCTTGTCATATTTTGATCTAAGAAATATTTTTGACTCATGTTATTTATACATTTGAGATGACCTGAGGGTCAAATATTATACTTTGATTTCTAGTATCATAGATGTTAGATTACTATGTTGTGCAATTGATCATATTTTCATGGTGAAGCCATTTTGAGATGAGAGTATGTTTTGTGATGATATTTGATTATCTAGTATTTGGACATATCTCTGATTATGTTATATGTTGGATTTAAAGCTATGGTTATTACTTCATTCTCTCTTTGTTATGCTTTATGTGAATGCGAGTGATGTAAATGGATTAATTTAGTATAATTAAATAAATGGTTAAATTAGGTTATTTAATGCATTTATTGCTTCGACTATGTTATTATATGTAATTGCACTTAATCATGCATTTTAGTGTGTAGGATTTATATTCTTGGTAGTGGCACATGGAGTTAGTGATTCATCTATTCATATTTTACCAATGTCATCCCTAAATGGTCGACGTATCTTTTAATTTTTTAAATTAAACCCTCTGGTGATTTAATAAATCCAGATTGATTTGCATTATGTGATTAGACCAGTGAGCATGTCCGTGCATTTAGAGGTTCGCATTGTTGTGAAGGTTATTAAGGAATTTTGTGATTTTGGTTTAAGGGAATTTTGGACTTTAATTGATTTATTTTAATTTTTGGTAGCTTTGGCATGGATTAAATCCAATTACTTGGAATAGCCTATTTTTGTTTGGGTTCATTTGGGGTTTAAAATAGGTTACCTAGTTATTTACCCTAATAAATTATTCACTCGAAAAGTGAATAAGTATCCAAAGAGGAAGTTTATTCCTCACTTCTCACCTTTAGAAATTAGAAATTTGAGAACATTTTCCAAAATCCTCTTCTAGAGGATTGTGTTTATATTCATTGTGAGAGCTACAGCCATGGGATCTTCATGAGATCAGTCTCATTGGATTCAGCTTGGGGAGACCTTGGATTGCCGTGACTTTCAACAACTTTTGCAGGTTATTTATTTTATTAGGCTATTTTCTATTTCTTCCCCTTTTGCTGTCAGGTAGGGCTCTCCCATTTTTGTGTTTCAACTTCATTTCTTCTTTCATTTCTAATAGTTGTATGTTGGGAGGTTGAGAACTAGTGTTCCCCTCCATTTCTATTTGTTGGTTCTTATCGGTTGGTCATGTATGAACGTGTTCCTAATTTTTAGGATGAGGGTTTGGGGTTTCGCACTATTATGCTAGCCATTTTTTAATACAATGTCTGGACCCAAATTTTATTTAACTTTTTGTGGCTTTTGTGCCCTAAGACCAAATTGGTTTTAATTTCAAAGTTTTTGAGTTTTGAAATTTTTACTTTGATTTGTATGCCACCTAGTTTTCTTGGGTTTTCCTTGCATGATGTTGGTTGTGGACTTGGATTATCCATAGGATATCAGTTAGATCACTTTTGTAGTTTTATGTTGCATTGGGATGTGTGCTACATCCGTCCTCCTGAGCTTGTATTTAGTTGAGTGTTAATTCTTCTTGTGTTCTCATTCAACCCTTGTGTGATGATCTTTGTGATGGTGATGCACCACTCACGAGCACGTGCATGTGCATTTGTTGGGTGACTTGTGAGGCCTAAAATCCCATTTGTATTTCAGTTGAGTTATGTTCGTTTGAGGTTGGGTTGGGAATATGCATACCTACAGGCACTCATTGTTGGATGAGTATGGGTAGGGTAGGGCAGCATGGATGAGGCTTCTCTCTCATATCTTGGTGACCATTTCCCATAGGTTGGTGAGAAGAAGTTATAAAAAGTGATAACTAAATAAATAATGGGTTTTAAATTTAAGATAATAAAATGTGTGAGCACCCAATTAAGTTCAAGGACATAGTGTGAGAGCCTTCCGTTGGAAAGTTGATTCCACACAATACTTAGCTTGGGCTTCCATTGCCAAGCGATTTCCCCTCTAGGTGAGTCACTACATAGTTACCCATTGAACATCTGACTAGGACCTATAGTACTTACATTGTCTCATGATCTTGGTTTCTGTTATCTTTACTATCTGGCATGAGTATTAGCCATGGACGTTGCTTTATGTGTGTTTGTGGTTGGATCATTATCTCCATCAGCACGACAAGAGTGGAGCTATGGCTTCCACATGGTTGGGAGGCATAGCTACCTATACCATTGTTGGGACCACTATATAGATATGGTCTACTATTCCAGTGCAATCAGTGCTTGGTATTTCACTTGGTACTTCAGGTTCTGGAGTATGTTATATTATGATTTATGCTTTCATTGGAATGCTTGGATATCATGTTTAGATGATGTTAGTTTATTTGACACATTCTTATATTATGATGTTTAACATATGATTAGATGATGTGATTTACTTAGTTGGAGTATTTACTACTTTTCTAGATTAGCATGTTAGATTTCCTTGTTCTTATGATGTTCTTAAGTTTTAGAAGTGACGCCCTCATAAGATAACTCCAACTACCCAGTTGATAGTTTGGGATGTTAAATGTAGGGGATGGCTAGGACCTTAAAGGTCTCATGATGCCATTATGGTTGGGAGGAGCTGTGCAATAGTTTAGTTGTTTTTTATATTGTAGTGTTACTTTCAGTATGTTTCTTTTACTATTTTAGTTTAGATGGTTTGCCTTATTTCCATCTTGTTTTTTTGTGTTCGAGTGTCCAAGCCTTGACTTGTAGATCTGGTACTCCCTAGTGTGGAGGTTTTGACTCTCTAGTTTAACCCTCTATTTGTCCTTGGAATGTTTCTTTCTTTTCCTAGGTGACAATGTTACAACATTGGGTGATACTTATAAAGTATCACACATGCATAGAAGAAGTATCATGCAATACTAGAAAGTATCGCACACCCAAAGGGAAAGTATCATGCGATAGTGGGAAGTATCACACACCCATTGGAAAACTATCGTATGACACTGGAAGAGTGCCACATGAGTTTAAGAGAAGTATTGCCTAGACCTTGAAAGTATCATACACCCATTAGAGAAATGTCATACAGTACTGGAAAGTATCACACAATGCTGCATGGAAATATCCCTTAGGTATTTGGGAAACCTTGTTCAGGCAGACAACAGACACTTTTCAATTTATCTGGAAGTTTTAGAGAGGTGTTTTGACTATCCTCTATAGAGTTCTTGAATCCCTTGGAATTGGATTTTGAATTCAGAATGTTTCAGATTCAAAATCATTTTTTGACTTGTGTAGTTTGTCATTTTTAGTCAATAGTGGCACTTGGAGATCCGTTGGTATTTGGATGTTTCTTTGTTCTTCCATTGTGATCTTTGTGATCCTAGTATGTTGATTGTTGTGTGGATCCATACTTGTTTTAATTTTTTTTTAAAATCTTGGCTTATATTTATCCTTGTTCCAAGGATCTCTGAGTGGGGAATTTCAAGCATTGTCTTCAAACATATGAGCATTCATCCTAGCAACCATTTCTCTTGCTTGTTCAAGTTTTTATTGTTCTATCCTTTCATTTTCATCTTGGTAAGATTTATTCTCACTTTCTATTTGTATGTGTATAAGTGTAAAGAAGTTATCTAATAACCAATTTCTCTCTTCTTGATTCATTATGAAAGACATACATTTCTAAGCACTAGGGGTATCAAAGGAACTACCAAAATGAATAAGAGGATCATACCAATTAGTAGATTTTTCATCGTCTACTTCATCAAAAAGTTTCTTATGTGGATGTCTAGTTGGAGAGGGTAGTTGTTAAAAGTTAAAAGAAGGATGATGCCCTTGACCAAGTTGGAACCTAGTTATAACAGAAATATAATTCAACCTACTAAGATAATGAAAGCACTTGGAGTCCAAGATTAGAAGATCAAGATGTTCAATAGTCAAAGCGAGGTAGCAATGAGAGTGTGATTTATTAAGAAAAGTGTCCAAGAAACTTATTGTTATAATGATTTAGAATAGATAACTGGGGGAGGGGAGGAGGGGGGTATCAATTATCTTCAAGTCCAAATGTACAAATTCAACTTTCACTAACTTCAAAAAGATTAAACAATCTTAGATACCCACTCAATCTATATAGCATATCATCAAAAATTTAACATTTCATACAATTTCTTAACTCACTATCTCCTATTAGTGTTGAATCTTAGTAAATAAACTACTACAAAAATATAGCATTCATAACAATAACATACATACACGAAAATAACACTTTGACACCATGATTTAATGTGGAAATCCAATTTGGGAAAACCACCAAGTAACATGCTTGGTTAAGAGCCAACCCTATTAAAGGTTACACAAGTTAAATGTGACCTTGTTAAAGGATTTCAATCACCCTGTTAGGAGTGGCCTTGTTAGAGGATTTTGGATTATTCCATTAGAATGTCATCTTGATTAAATGATTTAAAAAATGACTATTAGGTCAACCTTGATTAAAGGATTTTGAGTAATACAATGTAACAGTAGGTTTGATCAGTAAAGTACAACTCACTTTACAAATTCAAATATCCATTCATTGATCTACTAGTTCATTGATTGGTCTCCATTGACATCTTCACCACTAATCTGTGTGACATCTCCTCAAATAATCACTCTTCACCAAACTCTTCACACTTCTCCACTGCTATTATGCTCTACAAAACTTCTTAATATCACTAATCAACAATGAACCAAACTTAGAAAACATCTCCTATGCCTCCTTAAATAGGTAATTTCAATCTTTTTCCACTTAAAGATCACTTTTGATCTTAAGGTTAGGTTAGATTCATCAAATCCTTCCATCTTTTTATCCTCCTTCTAGAAACTTATGTTCAAATCCTTTCCTTTGATTGTGTAACAATCTCTCCTTATGAATTAAATACATTAGCCCACCAATCCTAATTTTCCATGCACTTTGACTCACTGGTACATTATGGATCAATTTTTGACTTTTTATTTTGACCAAGCCCTTAATGGGCTTGTTGAATACATTTTTTGTTGTTTTTATGCCCAAGTTGGTCAAAATTTAGACCAAATTAGGGTTTCCCAATTTGGTCAAAATTTTGACCAAATCAGGTTCATAATAAAAAAAAGAAAATAGTGTTCATCATTAGTTATTTGGCAGAGTTTGTTTGGCGTCAGTCTATGCAGGAACCATTTTAGGTTAGTGCCCTAGGCCTTATCTATAGTGCCTCGACCTTATATCGGATTAAATCCAAGCCTCACACATCATTTAAATCTCAAGAATCTCAAAATTTGATCCTTAAGTCATAGGCTAGTCATTATATTTTTAATCAGGCATTAGTATAATAAATTTTATTTTTTGTTTGTTTAGTTGTTGTAGGAGGTAGTAAATGCATGCATATTTGATTTTTATGCCATGAAAGTCTCTGTTTGATTATTTTATAAGGAAATTGTAGATATATGTGTTGAAATCTTGTGTTAGCAAACAACAACCTCCTATTAGTGATCATCTACTCATAAGTTATGCTAGTTGGCAAACATCAACCTCCTGTTCACTGCTAGTGTTAGCAGTGTTTGCTTAAGTGAGCACTACATTCACCATTAGGGTCATTGTAAGAACTCTTTAGTTAAAGCTTTTAAAATGATCTCAATATTTTATTCTTAATTTAGCTTTCTCCAAGTTGAACAGTTGGTTTTCCTTTTGATTGGACTCATCTTTGCATTTTCACATTTGATACATTGTTCTGTGCTGTAGGATTTAAGAATTGAGACTAATTTTCTTGCATTCCACATTAGGAACATCTTAGGGAATCAAGATGTAGAAATTCCCCATAATCATGTATCATTAAGTGGATATGTTGGAAAACTAAATGAATGTTGTATAACTATTTTAAGTATATAACATTCATTTTCAAACTATAATGCTTTGCAAGAAATGTTGGAAGATGTTTATTTCTTTATATACTTTGTAGTTAATAAATGTAAATAATTCATTCAATCAATTCAATCTAACTATTGAAAAAGTACAAATCTATTACTGATCTATTTCATCGGGTAAATCATATGCTGCCTTTTTAACCATGTCAATGAGTATTAAATTAAAAATAAAGTCATTATGAGCTCTCCTCTGCTCTTAACCAATACAAATAATCATCACATAAAAGACCTCTGAAGACCTTTTCATAAGATCAAATCTTACTAATAGAACATTGGAATATGAGTAAAACTTCATAAAATATTTAAAATTTTTGTGTGAGTGATCAATAATTGCAGTGTTTAATTTGGTTTTCTCTAAATTGAATAATTGGTTTTCCTTTTGATTGGACTCATCTTTGCATTTTCACATTTGATACATTGTTTTGTGCTATATAATTTAAGAATTGAGACTAATTTCCTTGCATTCCACATTAGGAACATCGCAGGGAATCAAGATGAAGAAATTCCTCATAATCATGTATCATTAAGTGGAAATGTTGGAAAACTAAATGAATGTTGTATAACTATTTTAAGTATATAACATTCATTTTCAAACTATAATGCTTTGCAAAAAATGTTGGGAGATGTTTATTTCTTTATATACTTTGTAGTTAATAAATGTAAATAATTCACTCAATCAATTCAATTTGACTATTGAAAAAGTACAAATCTATTACTCTATTTCATCAAGTAAATCCTATGCCACCTTTTTAACCATGTCAATGAGTATTAAATTAAAAACAAAGTGATGGGGACACAACCCACGCACAGAATGGACACGACAAGAAAAGGGAAATTGTATTAATTGTAAAAATAAGCTAGTACATTCAGTACAGAGAAAATAGACTTCAAAACACGCCCTAAGGGCTTACAATAACATAAATCTAGAGATAATTTCTCCTTTCAGTACCTCCTCTCAAACTCCACTCCGAACTGCCTTTTACAATGCCATAAATGTCCTTAAATAGACCCAGAGGGTTAAGGACTAGGAATACATTCTAGAAAGTGCTAGTAGGCATCCACCGGCCAAGTAGAAGGCTCCAGAAGCCGTGTTAGAAGTTGGTACAAATCTAGAAGAATCCAAAAATGGTAATCGAACTTTTGGGAGACATAACTTTTGAACCATAGCTCTGATTGATGAATTGTTTACATTTCTGAAAAGCTCTCGAAGTGCTATATAGCCCTATGGATGAGATTCACTCATCCCCCATTTTTCAGCCCTTTTCAAGGTCATTTAATGCCCCTAACCTGACTTTGAAGCATTCTTAGGAGGTCTCCAAAACTCAAAAAACTGTGATAACTTTCAAACTGTGGGGCCTTTTGACTTGATTCTTTTTTTGGAATGCTCTAAATTACAATTACATTCGTTTGGCTAATTTACAAGTCCTAGTTCACCAAAATAATGGCTCAATTACATACTCCTATTTTTTTGGCATTTACACATATCCCAAGGTGTTCAAATAGTCCATCCTTGAACGCTAATAGTGGAATTGTGAGAGTTGGAACCTTTATTTGACCCAAATGGGTATCTAGAAATGAAAACACATGAAACAAAAACTAAGTCTAAGTACATTTTTTTGGGTGACACAGGATTGCCCTTATACCTCTGGATGCTCCTGCATCAGATACCCAAGGTAGATTGAAAAGTGACCCTATCACTTTATGAATGGTAGAGGATATCCCAAATGGAAACCTCAGCAGCTGAAATCCAAGTTGAGTCTTTGATCGGTCGTCCTTTCCACTTGACCAAGTACTCTTCATACTGCCTGTTTCTAGTACTTCTACCCACATGATGATCTAGAATGTCTTCTATCTCCTCCTTCTTAGAAGAAGGAATTGGACATTGCTCTAACACCAACTCCTCATCTGCACCATCATCATGATACTCTATTAAGTCTGCAATGTTGAAAATAGGAGAAATGTGAACACCATCTGGCAGCTCCACCTTGTATGCATTTCTTGAGTCATGTTTCTTCAAAATTTTGCAAAGGCCAAATTTCTTCATTTTCAGCTTGTTGTAAGTACCAGTTGGAAATCTTTCTTTTCGTAAGTGCACCATGACTAGATCCCCTACTTGGAATTCCTTATGTCTTCTCCTTTGATCAGCCCTAGCTTTATACTCTTGATTCATCTTGGTAATGTGTGCTTGAACCTCCTCATGTAGACACTTGATATGTTTAGCAAATTCTTTAGCCTTAGCACTTGTCCTTTCTCCTTGCTCTATCTTCCTCAATTTTGGTGCAGTCCTTGGGCTACTTCCATATACAATTTGGAATGGTGATTTTACAGTACTCATATTTATAGAGTTATTGTAAGCAAACTCTGCTTGTGGTAGAATCAAATCCCATACCTAGGGCTTATCCCCAACTAAACATCTCAGCAAATTGCCTAAACTTCTATTTACCACTTTTGTTTGGCCGTCAGTCTATGGGTGATGCGTGGAACTGAATTTCAAGTCTATTCTCAACTTCTTCCACAATGTTCTCCAGAAATACCCCACAAATTTAGTATCTCTGTCATAAACTATACTCCTTGGAAGACCATGTAGTCTTACCACCTCTCTGAAAACCAAGTCTGCAATATGGACATCATCATGAGTCTTGTGGCATGGAATGAAATGTGCCATTTTGGAGAACCTATCACCCACCACAAATACTGAGTCATTACCATTTTGTGTCCTTGGAAATCCAAGAACAAAATCCATACTTATGTCCTCCCATGGCCTTGATGGAACAGGTAATGGCTGATATAGTCCAGTATTGTGACTAAATCCCTTGGCAACTTGACAAACCTAGGAACTCTGTACAAACTTCTTCACATCCTATGAAATTTGAGGCCAAAAATAATGTTCTCTAAGAATGACAATGGTCTTATCTCAACCAAAATGTCCTGCCATCCATCCACTGTGTTTCTCCTTAATCAGATTTTCCCTCATGGAACTCCTTGGAATGCACAATTGACTACCCTTGAACAACATGCCATCTTGAATCAAATAGTCTAACCACTTGGTTCTATCTACAACAACAGGCTCTTTACAAGATTTCCATGCTTCAGCAAAATCAGGATCCTCAGGGTACAAATTCTTGAGTTCATCAAACTTGACTACTTCAACCTACATTATTGTAAGCAACAACTGTCTCCTACTTAGTGCATCTGCAACCCTGTTAGATTTTCCACTTCTATGCTTCAAAACAAATGTATAGCTCTGCAAGAACTCTACCCACTTCATATGCCTTTGATTCAATTTACCTTGGCTATTTAGGTACTGTAATGCCTGATGATTAGTATATAGAAAAAATTACTTTGGCAACAAATAATGCCTCCATTTCTTTAAGGCCTGAACTATTTCATAGAACTCTTGATCATAAACAGAATACTTCTTCTTTGCATCATTCAATTTTTCACTAAAATATGCAATAGGCTTACCTGCTTGGCTTAATACAGCCCCAATAGCACTTCCACTAGCATCATAATCCACCTGGAACACCTTTCTAAAATCTAGAAGTGCCAACACAGGTTGTTCTGTCACATTCTTTTTCAGAAATTCAAAACTTCTCACAGCTGCTGCAGTCCATTTGAACTCTTTTCTATCCCCTCTTATTGTGTCAGTTAGGGGTGCACATATGCCACTAAAATTCTTAATAAACTTCCTGTAAAAACTAACCAGACCATGAAATGATCTTACCTCAATCGCAGACCTTGGAGTAGGCCATTCCAAGATGGCTTTTACCTTCTCTGGATCCATTTTGAGACCTTTAGGTGATATAACAAACCCCAAATAGACTAACTCCCTTTTTGCAAAGATACACTTCTTCAAATTAATTAACAGTTTCTCTTCCCTTAACCTTTCAAGGACTCTACGAATATGCAATAAATGTTCTTCCAAAGTCTTGATGAAAATTAAAATATCATCCAAATAGACAATAACAAATTTTCCCAAGAACTTCTTAAGTACCTCATTCATAAGCCGCATGAAGGTGCTTGGGGCATTTGTCAATCCAAAGGGCATGACTAACCACTCATAAAGACCCTCCTTGGTCTTGAAGGCTATTTTTCACTCATCTCCTTCTCGTATCCATATCTAGTGATAACCACTCTTGAGATCTATCTTTGTGAAGTACTAAGCTCCACTCAAGCAGTCCATAAGATCATCCATTCTTGGCAAAGGAAATCGGTACTTGATGGTTATCCTATTTATAGCTCGAGAATCTATACACATCCTTCACTCTCCATCCTTCTTTGGTGTGAGTACTGCTGGTACTACACATGGACTTAGGCTCTCCCGAATCAAGCCCTTCCTTAACAACTCCTGAACCTGTCTGTTTAGCTCCTCTGTTTCAGTAGGAGTCATCCTATGAGCAGCCTTGTTAGGAAAACTTGCTCCTGGAATTAGATCTATCTGGTGACTGATTTGCCTTACTGGTGGCAATCCTTCTAGAACATTATCAGAGATAATATCTCCAAATTCACCTAGTAAATCTAAAACTTCAAGTGGTATTTCACTACTACCTTCTTTATCTTTCCTAGGAATCAAAGCATAGCACATATGCTGATGTTTCATTCCATCTAAAAACTTCCTTCCATCAACAAGACAAATCCTAGCACTGCTACATACCTTTTCACCTTCCTTTTTCATGGGCTTCAATTTGTGATGAACTCCATCCTTTGTTAGAGAGTATGTGTTTGCATGACCATCATGTAATGCATGTCTATCAAACTACCATGGTCTACCCAACAATAGATGGCAAACGTCCATCGGAATAACATCACAGAGAACTTCATCATGGTAACTCCCAATTTTGAATTTCACTAAACATTGTTCACTTACCAAGACCTTATTATCATATTTTACCCAAGCAATCCGATAGGGCTGGGGATGTTTCTCCCTCTTGAGCTTCAGCTTAGAGACCATCTCCTCTGACACCAATTTGTTAGTGCTACCACCATCAATGATCACATCACAACATTTTCCCTCACATTTGCACCTGGTACAAAAAAAACTCCTCCTTTGTCCTAGTTCAATCTCACCACTTAATAAGACCCTTTCATTTACCAAGGTCTCTCCTCTTTCTGCATCCTCTAAATGTGATGACTGTGCATCCTCATCCACATGAGCAACCCTAGCTTGACCCTCAACTCTCCTATCTGTCCTTTCTTGTCGTTGAGGGCATTCAAAGGCACGATGACCTTCTTCATTGCAATGGAAATAGGTACCGCAGAAGCCTCCTCTTCCTTGTCCATGTCCTCTACCTCTTCCTCTCTAATTTCCAAAGTCTTGATCACGGGAGCGGTTGAAACCCTCATTCCTTTGGTTCCTGCTAGTACCCACATCTTCATTTTTCTTTTGGGTTTCATTTCGACCTCCAAATGACCTACCGCTTCCCCTTCCTCCTTGACCATGCCCTCTTTGTCTCCCTTCAAACCTCTTATTCAACTTTTCTTCAACTCGTAGGGAAAATTGGTATGCCTCTTCAACGCTAGTCATTCTTACCAGACTTAATTCCTCTTGGATGCTAGGTCTCAACCCACTGATATAACGAGAAACCTTCTCCTTATTTGCTTCTACATGCCCTACTCTAATCAAAAGTCGATAAAACTCCTCTGTATATTCTTGGATTGATCTTCCTGCTTGCTTTAGCCCATGCATCTTCTTAAACAAATCAAGCTCGTAGTCCACAAGAATGAACTGCTTCTTCAATTTGTCCACCATGCGATCCCACCTTGTGATCTTCTCCTTTCCTCTTTTGTTTCTTTCCAATTGAACCTCTTGCCACCAGATTTTGGCATGGCCTTTCAGTTTGGCCTTTGAAAACTTAACCCTATTTGGGTCCCTGATATCTTCATACTCAAAATATTCTTTTAGTTCATTGATCCAGTCGATCAACTCATCTGGTTTCAGATTTCTTGAAAATACACCCACATCAATTGTAGGTCTTTTCCCAAATTTAGTAATGGCCCTAAAAAGCCTTTTCTCTACCTGATTCAAAACTTCCTCATCAAATTCCCCTTCTGGTCTAATTTCTTCTTCTTCATTGTCGTCCTCACTATCGTTACCTGTGGCAATATTTGTTCCTCTACAGAGCTCCTCCTGCAATGCTTGTACCTGCCTTTGGAGGACTCTAACCTCCTTAGGATTTATAGCTCTGGCCCTCCCACCATGCTCTCTTCATGGAGGCATTTTCTTAACTCAAACCCACAACCACACAGTCCTGGTGCAAACTGCCTCACAGTCGACGCTCTGTCTACACACTCAAGAAAACTAGCTCTGATACCACTTGATGGGGACACAACCCACACATAGAATGGACACAATAGGAAAAGGGAAATCATATTAACTGTGAAAATAAGCTAGTACATTCAATACAAATAAAATAGACTTCAAAACACGCCCTAAGGGCTAACAATAACATAAATCTAGAGATAATTTCTCCTTTCAGTACCTCCTCTCAAACTCCACTCCGAACTGCCTTTTACAATGCCAGAAATGTCCTTAAATAGACCTGGAGGGTTAAGGACTAGGAATACATTCTAGAAAGTGCTAGTAGGAATCCACTGACCAAGTAGAAGGCTCCAGAAGCCACGTTAGAAGTTGGTGCAAATCTAGAAGAATCCAAAAATGGTAACCGAACTTCCAGGAGGCATAACTTTTGAACCATAGCTTCGATTGACGAACTGTTTACATTTCTGGAAAGCTCTTGAAGCACTATATATCTCTATAGATGAGCTTCCCTCATCTCCCATTTTCCATCCATTTTAAGGTCATTTAATGCCCCTAACTTGACTTTGAAGCATTCTTAGGAGGTCTCTAAAACCCAAAAAACTGCGATAACTTTCAAACTGTGGGGCCTTTTGACCTGATTCTTTTTCTGGAATGCTCCAAATTATAATTACATTCATCTAGCCAATTTACACCTCCTAGTTCACCAAAATAATGGCTCAATTACATACTCCTATTTTTTGACATTTACACGTATCCCAAGGTGTTCAAATACTCTATCCTTGAACACTGATAGTGGAACTATGAGAGTTGGAACCTTTATTTGACCCAAATGGGTATCCAGAAATAGAAACACATGAAATAGAAACTAAGTCTAAGTACATTTTTTTGGGTGACACAAGATTGCCCTTATACCTTTGGATGCTCCTTCATCACAAAGTCATAGTGAGCTCTCCTCTACTCTTAACCAATACAAATAATCGTCACGTAAAAGACCTCTAAAGACCTTTTCATAAGATCAACTCTTACTAATAGAACATTGGAATATGAGTAAAACTTCATAAAATATCTAAAAATCTTGTGTGAGTGATCAGTAATTGCAAGGTTTAATTTGGCTTTCTCCAAGTTGAATAGCTGGTTTTCCTTTTGATTGGACTCATCTTTTCATTTTCACATTTGATACATTGTTATGTTATGTAGAATTTAAGAATTGAGACTAATTTCCTTCCATTCCACATTAGGAACATCTTAGGGAAGCAAGATGTAGAAATTCCCCATAATCATGTATCATTAAGTGGATATGTTGGAAAACTAAATGAATGTTGTATAACTATTTTAAGTATATAAAATTTATTTTCAAACTATAATGCTTTGCAAAAAATGTTGGAAGATGTTTATTCATTTATATACTTTGTAGTTAATAAATGTAAATAATTCACTCAATCAATTCAATCTGACTATTGGAAAAGTACAAATCTATTACTCTATTTCATCGAGTAAATCCCATACCACCTTTTTAACCATGTCAATGAGTATCAAATTATAAAAAAAGTCATTACGAGCTCTCCTCTACTCTTAAAAAATACAAATAATCGTCACATAAAAGACCTCTGAAGACCTTATCAAAAGACCAAATCTTACTAATAGAACATTGGAATATGAGTAAAACTTCATAAAATATCTAAATTTTTTGTGTGAGTGATCAGTAATTGCAGTATTCACCCAAAATGAATTTCAATTTTGATTGATCAAAATAGTTTAAAGGCTAATTTGGAAACTCATTTACCTCATCCATTGTGGAAATTTGATAACATTGACTTGTATACCTGTTAATTTTAGATTTTAGTTGTTATCATCTGCCATAAGGTTCTAACTCAACCATTATCTCTATTATACAACCTTCCCAACCCTGTAGGCATGCTGCTATGATATTTTGATCAAAACTTTAAGGTGGATTGTAATAAAAAAAATGCTTATTTACAGATTGTATTGCAAACACATGGGACTCTCAAATCACTCAGCTTACAAATAAGCACCTCTCTTAGTGCTCCAACTAATTAAATTTCTTGAGCTAGAACCCCCCAATATAGAGTGAGATATAAATTTGATTACTGAGTATTTACATTTTTCAAGTGCACAACATGTATACACTACAACGATCTCATTTCCATAACCATGGTAGCACTTGAAAGGTTTTGAAGGCTTCTTACAAGAAACATTCATAACATATTTATGCTTCATAAATCTTGATTGCAGTAAAAGAACCTACATTATTTTTTTCAATGTTCAAATGCCCCACTTTTAAGCCTTTCCATTCGAGCTTGTAAACTAGAATAATATTTTTTGTCCATCAGAGCAACACTCCCAGACTGAGGAAGCATTTCTTAAAAATGAGATTCTATTTGATGAGATACAATAGTTTGAGAATATTGGGGAAGGGCTCCATTTGAGTAGGACATCAATGGTACATTTTTGACATTTACACCATCGACAATAGCTACAGGTATACTTTTCATTCTCTCTCTGATAGCATCCAAAGTTCCAAGAGGACCCATATAGCCTTCAAAACTATTGCTCAAGACATTAGTTTGGCATAGTCTACATGTTAGACCAAAAACAAAACATTTGCATCAAAGAAAAAATTCAGTGTAGAATGCCTCTTGACATAGCATTATTTTCAATTCTTTTTTCTTCAGATCATAAATGGGGAAGCCTTTTTACATTTGACTAATCTAAAAGTACTGATGGAGGTCTACCATTGCTATCAATATTATCTAGAAAAAGACACATGTTGGAATGCATATTCTCTAACCTGGCTAGCTATAATTTAAGATTAAGAGGAGAGGGAGGGGGAATATTTGGAGAAGAAAGATTAGATACTATATGAGGTTATGTTGATATAGGCATACTTGAGTGTTTCCTTCTAGATTCTACATTTCTTTCTACCTATATAGAAGAAAAACCAAGAAAAAATAAGTTCAAGAAAAACTATGCATTCACAAATAAAAATAATTATTTAGGTGAAATTATCAGTGATAACTCATACTTGTTCTAGTCCATCTCTGATATATGTTCAAAATTCTTCACTTGCATTTTGAAGCTGTGAGAAGATGTCTACCTACAATAACTTATTACTTAGAAGCAAAGTTATAAATTTCCTTATTTAGAAGAAAATGTCATTATAATTGATAATTTATTCACTAATCTTAAAGTCGTATAGAAACACATGTTCATCATTCTATGCACTGATGAAAATGCAAAGATGAATGCTAGATAAAAATACACACAAAGCTTACCTGTGGATAAAGCTGGATTATGTGACAGAGCTCATATAAGCCAATTGTACAAGTCTATTTGTCTCCAATTTTTTTAAAAATTGCACCAAGTTCTTGCTATGGAAAGGGACACATGCAATATGAAAAGAAGCCAATTAGTTTTTTTAGAATAGAAGAGTTCAATTGATTTAGGTAAGAACAACAAGTAAATAAGTCAAAACTTCTAGGACTTATTAAATCTTTGGAACCAATATTTTGGGATGTACCACCTTCAACTGTGTGTCTACAAAATGTGTTGTAGGAGACATGCTATTTGCACCATATTCTCTCCAATTACTTTGACCAAATAGCCTAGTAGAATTTAGCATCCTAGCCATTGCCATTGTCTATACCAGATATTGTGAAATTTTGGAAACTTCAGCATATGATACATTGCTTGCTTATATCATTAATATTTTTGCAGATGTAGGGTTGCTAATTCCATGTGCCTGAATTCTTGCATTGATATAAACTAAAAATCAAATGCAACTATGTTACCTAAAGATTAAGATCAATGAAGGCTAGAATTATAGGCTATGGTTCCAAATCATTTAGAACCATTGAAAGATGGCCCTTGATTGTAGTTCCACGAAGCTTAACTAACTCATGTAGTATAGTCTTAACCATCTATTGATATTGTGGTGAATGATCATGTAATGGGTGTCGATCTTAGAGGTTTCCCTAAAATTTTTTATAAGCAACTGAGATGCATAATGTATTGTAATGTTGGTGAACATTTTTGCTAGTTAATAGAAAGGTTGAAAGCTATGTAGGGGGACGTAGCCTAGGTTTTGTGTGAAACACATTAAATCTATGTGTTATCTATGTTCTTTGTGCATTCTTCTTTTGTTTCTACATATAACTATTTATTCTAATATTGTTCTAGATCTATCAAACCCTAACACCATCCACAATGGTTTATCATCTACTCTAGCTCTAAAACATAAATATAAAACCCCAGTATAATTGCTTCATGCAACTAGCTCCAACCATATCATGAGCTTTTGACTTTATAGTTCTGAGAAATAATGAATAGATTAAAATAACATTCAAATGTACTAAACAAAATTACATACTTCCACCAAATTTCTTCCATCCCAAGTTCCTATAGATAATTGTGTATTCTCTGAAGAATACAATCAAGATCAACCTCATAAATGGTATTTTGAAGAACTTGAAGAATCAATATGAATTTCAAAGGTTATGAAGCATGTGAAGTTTTAGATTTGTAAATTACATTTGGGATTAATTGTTCTATACTTACTTTTATGAGTTTGATGAGACATTTTACTACTAAATTAGAGAATTTATGATGTTTAAGAATTGACACTTCTTTAGATGTTGGAGAAGGCCACCTTGAAGGTCCTAGAGGCTTCAATAAGTAAAGTAAAATTACAAAAGCTGAAGTTTGTTCAACATTTTCCTGTAGTCAACATCAAAAGAATTAGGATACTTATAAAAAAATATAGTGATGAAATACATTATAGCCTTCAAATCCTTTCACAGAACCTACGTGTGATGAAGTCCATGATGTGCATCATAGTAGTGGAGGTATTAATTTGCTATTGGAAATTAATTACACAATTATAAATAGTATTTAACATCTTCAATTGCAATTTGACGTGTAAGCTTTTTTTGAATATTTTATAGCATGTTGAACATCATGGTGAATGAGTGGAGCATGTTCGAAGTGTTCAACATGTTGATGTGGTAGTAGATCAAAATATTATTGTACATGATGTGGCATTGTCAAGTAACAAAAATGCATCTTATGTTCTACTAGTTAATATAATACTTGTAATAGTTAAAAAAGAAAATGAGTATGCCAATTTAACCCATTTACTTTTTATTGCAACGGAGCCCCTTTTAGTGTAGAAACCTCGTGCTCCTCAAAATAGGAGGAGGCATCATAATTTGACATTACGTGTGCCACAAGAGGAGGAGAATGAGGAAGATATTGATGGTCCTATCAACCTTTTCCTTAAGAAAGCTAAGAAAAACAAAAAGAAGAAATGATTTTCAAAAAAATGCTCTTTGATAAACCTTGTTTGATAAACTTTGTTAGATAATGAAAGAACATTGTTTTAAGTAATTATCTATGAATTTTGCGCATTAATATTGATTTTTATTTCATGTTAATGAATATTGTTATGTGTTAATGAAGTCTTGACTAGTATTTCACATTAAGGAATTTCATATCATATTAATGAATTTTATGTGATTGTATTGATTGAATGTTATAGTTCATAAATGGATGAATGAATGAATGAAGTATGTAATTGGATGTTAATGGGGAATTTATATTGATGTTCAGGGGATGGCAAGTGAGGCCAAATGAGCTTCCACCTTCACATGGTTGGCCTTGTTAAGCAGAGAATATTAAAGTATTATCGAAACCAAGTGAAGCTCAAACTAACATACCTTCATCAATTAATCAATTTCATTCATTGTAGGTCTAAAATGATGGGATGATGCTCTATGGTATAGGTATGAATCTCTAGAGGAAGATAAGGTAATCGATCTTATAGCTTCAAGAACTTTACCACTTGCCTCATTTTGGGTCTTACAACTAGATCTAGATGGGAGCAACACAACCCTATCCCTACCAATTGTTCCATTTTGGCCTTCTAAAACTCCCCATTTAACTTTATATCTGCAACATCTAGAACTTTTTCTTGACCATAGAGATCCCATACCCACTCCACAAGCCTCATATTATGCTCTTGTAAGATCACATGTACTTCTTTCTTTCTTATAGAATTTTCCAAGGCCACAACCCCGAAACTATTAACATCTAATTTAGGGCTTGATCTTCCTGTCATCACACACTTGGAAGCCAGGTAACTAAGGATTTCAATTGCAACTATAATATGAGAAAAATTATTATGCTCCATCATCCAGGGTAAACATACGTCCCCAAGATTTGCATTGAAGTTGCAGTGAAGCATAACATTACTGGATTTTCTAGCCTCTTTAATTCAAAATCTTTTCAATGAATCTTAAAAAATAATGAAATCTTTTTTATTTGAGCTATTCATAATGGATAACTTCTATTTAGTTGCTTGCTAATGATGAATAACTTTAAGTAGTATATTTATTTGAATGTGGTTATCATAAATATTAAAGCATGTAGCTTTGGTCTAACAATAACTGTGATCAATATATATACATATGTATATATGTATATTAATATGATGCACATACTATTATACACATATGCATATGTATTATAGCGTATGTGAAACAATGTACAGTTGAAACCGATGATCATATATATATATTTGAGATCATTTAAGGCATGATCAAAACTTATTTAGATTCCTTTGATTTTAGATCACTATCAATCTATATTATATTGAGTTGTAGTCCATAATGATTGGTAATGCATTAATAGACTTGTGTTAAGTTTGTAACAAATCAAGCATGATTAGTTAACACTGAACCGATGTGATGGTGAATGTTCATGTCTCCATTCAGAGACATGACCATTCACTCTCACACCCCTCCATGTGATATGTATACTTAATTCACCTAAATAAACAAGGCATTGAGATCAATTAATGCAAGCACATCAAAGGATTGAAATACATTTCAAGTTCAAGAACATTATATTATCTCTTTTATTTTTTTACTAACATATATAGATTCTAGAGTAAATCTATTCTTAGGAAATTACAATGAGTACATATTTTAGGTTCTTAGCTTACCAATTGTTTGATTTAGAAATATGAACATTCTGGGGTAGGTTTTCTTAGTTAATATCGTGACATTCTTTTTATTGATTTTGCATTTTTTTGACCATAATGAAATCATTTTTTCTTTTTAGATTGCAACATGGGTATTATTTCTTCTTAGGGTTACCATGTAATTATAAATTTCTTATTTTTGAGTACCATGAGCCTAAAGTTGGATGTAACATCTTTGATAAATGTAGATACATTCAAGGTTAGACTTGTAATGAGGTCATTTCCTTTGGTATTTGTTGTATTCCCAAATTCATGATCTCAGGAAGAGATTTTGTAATTAACTTAATTTATAAGGTGTTTGTATGCTGATAATAAGTATTACTTATACTATCTTTCATGATTAATTATAGCTAAAAGGCTACACGTGCATTCATTTTGGTGGTTTATTCCATGTACAAAGTACAAACCCCATATTTTGATGGTTGTAATTTTTCCTTCTTTTTATTCTTTTGGCTTTAATTTCAATTTCGTCATGCAAATTTTGAATATGGTTAATGCTGTGGCTACCAAGGTTGAAGGAGATGCTTATTCACCAATATTTGTATTGGAAGATGAGGTCAATATTTTTCATTTTTTATTTTATTTTTCTTATTTTAGAAGATTTGTCATACTTTTTGCATGGTATAAATGTGTTTTGCAAGCTTAGGGTGCTTTGGTGAAATTGCAAGAGAGTTGTTCAATTTGATTTTTTTTGTCTATAATTGTAGTTTGCTATTTATTATCCTATAGTTGTATCTTGCTATAAAGATCAAAGATTTTTTGCTTTTGATTTTTGAACTAAAATATTGATCAAGATTCTTCCATCCTGATTGAAATATCATTTTACTTCCTCTTAATAGGGAAAGTCTAGAAGTGATCTGGATATTGATTTGGAGGAAAATGGATCCCCATGTGATGGAGAAGTATTGCACGTTTTAGGTCTAGTCATAGAAGTGAAACATCTAGAGGAATAACGATAAAAAAGGAGGAAAACAAAAAAAAAGCAAATAATGGAACTCAACAAATTGGTGATTTAGTCTTTAGTAGATTGGAGGCACTTTTAAACTAGACTCAACTTTATTTAGAATTTTTGCATGAGAAAATGGTAGATGCTAAATTTGTAAGTCTGAGAGGTTGTACTTGTAACCTATGTTTTATATGCAAATCAAATCTAGTTAGTTTTTTTCTTATTGCTATTTTTTTTCTAAATTCTCTAGTAGAGGAAGTAGAAAGATTTTTTTCTATTAACTGTATTGGTGTTATTTTTAGTTGTATATTCTGCATTAGAAGAATCAGATGCCTTTTCTTCCACTTGTTGAAAGTCTCTACTAGTATAAGCGGATGTATTTTCTTCTTATAGTTGATGAAGATTATTTTTATTTGTATTGTTTTACAATTAACAAATTATTTTTATTTTTTGAATATGTAAAGTTAGTTTCTTCTATATTTTCTCTATCAAAATAAATTCTATTTTCTTTACCAAGTGTTCAAACTAATATTCATTTGTATTATCTCTACCAAAATGGTTAGATTCATTTTATTTTTCCAATTATTATTCAAGTTAGTTTTAGCTATATTTTTTATGAGAAAAAGTAGTTGCATACTATTCTTCTAATTCTATCATGGAAAAATAGGGCTCAAATGAGAATGGTAATGCAAAAATTCCCTAGCTTGAGGTAAGAGGTATTGGTAGGGGTTGCAAGAGAAGAGGGAGTGCTAATGAGAAGAATGATGTAAAAGATTGCAAGCTAACGAATGGTGGTAGAGGCCAAAAGAAGGCAACGATGTCCAATGCAGTAAGTTCCTAACTGTTATTTGTTTATTAAAGTTTATAGTAGTATGTACATGATGCTTGATTAAATATGCATTGCCTTTCCAGATTGGCTACATTACAATTTTGAATGGTTTTCCTGTGGTTCCATTTCATTGACTTTCTTTTTTTCTTATTGTCAATATGATTTTATATGAAAATCATTGAGGTTAGTTTGAAGATCTTGTGTCAATTATATGATAATTGATTGTTACAAATACTGTTAGGATTTGTCAATCCATTTCCCAACACTTTTCTATTTGGTCACATGATCTAGGTGTGTTCATGACAACTGGGTGCAAATCAAATAATCTTTAGTCTGCTCCAGATTATCAACTGATGCATATGAACGAGAATGAGTGGATAAATTCTTAAGGAAATTGATATTGGTTGAAAATATATTTACTCTAGGAGGAAGGTTTAGGAAGCACCAAAGGAAATCATAAATGAAGAGGCTAGAGGGGTTGGGGTATCTATGGTACTCCCTCAAAAATAGGGGCTCCAATGGTTCAGTCAATAAGTATGATCTAATCTAGTTCATTCAATTTAATTAACATACTTTGAAATGTATCCAAAGTTTTGGATCAATGATTTTCTCTTTGCCAAATCAAATATAAAATAAATCATTAGATGTAATATGTTGTTTTATAGTAGTATGATGTTTTTTGAAGTCATGGAGCTATGCCAAGACAATTGTACAATCACAACAATTGAAAAAATACAAGATATTATTGGCAACTTATAGCTGTGGATCACTGTACAGATAGTAAAACACACATACAACTTTTAAGAGAAGGAATATGCTTGATACATAAAAAGATGTATAATATAACCCATGTAACTATACAATATTTTATAAAATTGGAGTTTAGAAACATGTATACATTATTATATGATAATCCCATGTGACTCTCACATGAAGGTTAGTGACACATTACTCTTATGATGATTATGTTAAATGTGAGATTTGGGTTTTATTTCTGACCTTTGTTGTTAGTTATAAGGATTGTATAAGGGATTTATCATACAATAAGAACATATGTGCATGGGGCTACTATTCATTCATTGTAGCAGATAAAGCCCATAATTCCCTAGGGTTGACCAGATGTTTCTAGCCAGCTCTAGCTACTTTTTTGAGTATGATAAGGAATCTACGGTGCTCACAAAAAAGGGGATTTTAGTTTTGTCAATACATATTTCTCTGGACCCTAGATTTATCTGTGAATTCTTAGTATTCTATTGTAGGGAATGACAACTATTACACATTGATTTTTTAGAAAGTGATTTTTTTTGGGTAGAATGTGGCTTAGTTATGGATGTCAACATAGCTTTTGAATCTTATTTCAATATTTTTTAAGATTATGTCAATCGTGGATAGCATTTACAAATAGTAGAGTTTTCTTAAAAGTTGTTTTCAAAATAAAAACCTATATATTTAACTATTTGAAAGCTTGCAAGCTTTACAGGAAACTATTGCATTTTTGTAGATTGTTAGTATTATATCAATTGACTAAATTAATTCTATTTGGCATGTTATTTATGTATTGGAAGTTGGATTCCTTCTCATCACTAATGGTCCTTAAGTTCTTTGAAAACTTCATATAGTGTTCATAATCACTAACAAATTTTGAAGTTATGAATAGTAAATAATGAGAAGGTGAAATGACCTTTTGGAAATGCTCATCTGACCTCTATATATGAGATCATTAATGACTTTATGAAGATTTTGTTGTGTAATTTTATGAGGATTATTTAAAAAATAATCATTTACCAATGTATATTTAATGTTCTCTATTAGAGCATTAATGTGTAATGTTAAGCCTCTCATTCCATTTTGTATGTGTGCTATAAATTATCAGGTAACAGAAAAGGCAAAAGATGCAGTTAAGGTCATGCTAGAAAATTACAAAGAAGATTCCCAAGATAATGATTTTGATGATTTAATAGAGGAGGAAAGGAATTGAAAAGAACAAATGAATCTTGTTCCTTTATTGACGAGAGGAAGGTTAAAGTTGTTATTTTGTGGTGACTGATTAGGGAAGTACTATACATACAAAATTTTTGGTACTATTCACCGATTTGCCACTAAAGTTTGGGCTAGTATTCACCAATTTATGGTTGACATGTTGTAACCCTAAAGCAGAAAAAATACTTGTACAAAAGGGCTTAGGGTTAGCGATTGTTTCATTTTGAGTGATGCAAAAATTGGTCCTTATGGAAGTATTGATCTATAAGGGATTACAAATTGTAATTAGGTTGTAATCATTTGATCACAATAATATTAGACTTGCTATTTGATGGACATAGCCTAGGGTTTGGGTGAACCACGTTAAATTTTGGTGTCTTGTGTTCTTTTCTGTGTGATCTATTATTTTTTGACATTGTTTATATTTGCATGTAATTGTTATTTCTGTCTAAGGTTTAATCCTAACAAGTGGTATTAGAGTGAGGTTATTTTTTAGTTATCCTCTACAGGAAAGTCTCACGATTGAGTGGGAGTCTCACAGTTGAGTGGGAGTGATGGTAGATGAGGGTAAGCTGAGGGTTGACAAGTTTAATGGGTAGAACTTTCAGTTATAGAAGATTCAAATGGAAGACTACCTTTATCAGAAGGATTTATCGAAGCCATTGGAAGCCAAAACCAAGAATCGAGGATCTATGTCAAATGATGACTAGGATCTTTTAGACAAAAAGATACTTGGAAGCATTTGATTATGCCTGGCACCCTTAGTGGCATTTCATATTACAAAAGAAAAGATGATGGAAGAGTTGATGCTAACCCTAGTGAAACTGTATGAAAACCCTCCACTTCAAACAAGGTATTTCTCATGAAGTTTTTATTTAATATGAAAATGGTAGAAGGTGGATCTATTGCGGATCATTTAAATGAGTTTAATACTATTATTAGTTAGTTATCTCCTGTGGGTATTACTTTTGATGAAGAATCTCTTGATTTTGTATTCTTTATTTGAAAGATGGAATGGCTTGGTAATGGTTGTGAGTAATTCTATTCCTAAAGTACCCTAAAATATGATGATGTGATCAGTGTTATTTTAAGTGAGGAAACTCATAGGAAATCCTCAGGTGGATCTACATCTGGAAGTGCTTTGAACACACAAAGTCAAGGCAGAATGACTGAGAGAGGAAGTAATTCCAAAAATCATGGGAAATCAAGAGGAAAGTCAAAAGGGAGTAGGTCTCAATCAAGAGGACTAAATGACTACTGGTACTGTGGAAAACTAGGGCATAAAAAGAAAGATTGTTGGAATCAAAAGAAAAAGGAAGGAGATAAACTAGATGGCGACAAGGAGACAAATGTGGTAAGTAACAAATCCTAAGAGGATGCTTTTCTTCTGTCTTTAGAAAGTGTTGATGATTCATGGGTTTTAGATTTTGGTGCTTCATTTCTCATTGATTATGTCAAAGGGGATTTTGGGCTTGTTTATTGGGGGCATAATGAACCTTGTCAGATTGTTGGAAAGGGAAAAGTTAAGATTAAGTCACAAAATGGGAATCATTGGCTACTATATGAGGTAAGACATGTTCCAAGGTTGAGTAGGAATTTAATTTTAGCAGGGAAACTTAGTGATGAGGGTTGTGTAGTTACTTTTAATGATAAGAATTGGAAGGTTTCAAAAGGTTCCCTTGTAGCAGAAAAGGGTGTGAAAGTAGGCACCTTATATCTTTGTATAGGTCATATTGTTCCTTCTACTTTAATTGTTTCAGAGAAAAATGAATGTTCAAGAATAGTTGTTGCAATTGAGCAGGGAGAACAAACAACTATTGTAGATTCTGATATAGCACTATGGCACAATAGACTTGGGCACATGAGTGAGAAAGGTATGAAAGTACTTCATTCAAAGAAAGTTATACTAGGTCTAAAATGTGTTAATATGGACTTTTGTGAAAGTTATGTGTATGAAAAACAAAAGAGAGTGAGTTTTGTGAAGACTGGGAAGAAAAATAAAAAGGAGAAGTTAGAGCTTGTGAATACAGATGTATGGGGACTGGCTCAAGTATCTTCCCTTGGTTGCTCTCATTATTATGTTACATTTATTGATGATGCAACTAGAAAAGTATGGATTTATTTCCTTAGAAAAAAATTTGATGTATTTCAAACTTTTAAGAAATGGAAATGCTTGGTTGAAAATGAGATTGGTAAGAAATTAAAATGTCTTAGATCTGATAATGGTGGTGAGTAATGCAGTCATGAATTTGAAGATTATTTCTCCACTAATTATATTCATAGATAGAAAATTAGTCAAAGAACTCCATAGGAAAATGGAGTGGCTGAATGCATGAACATGACCATAATGGAGCTTGCAAGGAGCATGAGGTTGCATGCTGGGTTGCCCTTACACATGTGGGTGGAGTCTATCAATACTACTATATATTTGATTAATAGAGGTCCCTCTACTCCTTTGGGTTGTGGTATTCTAGAGGAAGCATGATCTGGTAAGAAGGTGAATTATTCTTTTCTCAAAACCTTTGGTTGTGAAGCATTTGCTCATATAGATTTTGAAAATAGAACCAAGCTGGAAGCTAAGTCAAAGAAATGTGTATTTATTGGGTATAGCATTGATGAATTTGGTTATAGGCTTTGGGATTTTGAAAATCATAAAATTTTAAGAAGTAGGGATGTCATATTCAATGAGAAAGTGTTGTACAAAGATCTATTGCAACAACATTAGTAGAAATAAGATGATTATGTAGTGCTAGATGATACTCCAAAAGATGATGTTTTAGCAATTCCTCATGATGTGCAACAACTACAACAACAAATACCACCCACACTAGTGAATGTTAGATGGTCAACAAGGCTAATTTGACCTCCAAAAAGATTTTCTCCCTCTTTGTATTCTATTTTACTAATAGATGCTGGTGAACCTGACTGTTATGATGAAGCTGTGCAGGTGGATACTAAGATTCAGTGGGAGTTTACCATGAAAGACGAAATGGATTCTTTGATAAAAAATAAGACTTGGGATTTATGCAAGTTTCCTTCAAGTAAAAAGGGCTTTACAAAATAAGCAGGTTTATAGGTTGAAAGAAGAGGATGGAGGTAAGAAAAGATTTAAAGCCAAGTTAGTTGTGAAAGGATTTGCATAGAAAAAGGGCATTGATTTTTATGAGATATTTTATCCTATTGTTAAGATGACTTCTATTTGCACTATTTTAAGTATTGTGGCTACTGGGGATTTAGAGTAGCTTGATGTTAAAACAACCTTCCTTCATGGTGATTTGGATGAAGAGATATATATGGCACAACCATAGGGCTTTGAGGTCAAAGGTAAGGAGAACTTAGTGTACAGATTGAAGAAAAGTTTATATGGCTTGAAGCCAGCACCTCAACAATGGTATCTGAAATTTGATAGTTTTATGTATGAGCATGGATATAGTAGGTGTCATTCAAATCATTATTTTTATTTTAAGAGGTTGGATGATGACAACTACATTATTTTATGTTTATATGTTGATATGCTTGTAGCTAGGTCTAACATGGATCACATTAAGGGGCTGAAACTCTAGTTAGCACATGCATTTTCTATGAAAGATTTTGGGGCAGCAAAAAAAATCTGTGGTATGAAGATTTGCAGAGATAGGAAGAACATGAAATTGATGCTATCTTAGGTTGATTATGTTGAGAAGGTGTTGCAATATTTCTCTATGGAGAATGCTAAAGCTATCGACACACCTTTACTTGGTCATTTGAAGGTAACCTACGACACTAGAAGAGGAGGATAAGATGTCCAAGGTGCCCTATGCTTTAGCTATAGGAATTTTGATGTATGATATGGTATGTACAAGGCTAGATGTTGCACATGTAGTGGGATTCGTTAGTAGGTATATGAGTCATCCAGGAATTGAGCATTGGAATGCAACAAAATGGATTCTTCGATATATGAGAGGAACATCCAATAAGTGTTTACACTTTGGGGGCTCTACTACTAACTTATAGGGCTATGTTGACTCAGATTTGGTAGGAGATATTGATACCAGGTAGAGTACTATAGGTTATGTATTTATTATTGGTGGGGCAATGATGACCTAGGTTTCTAGGTTACAGAAGGTTAATGCTTTATCCACTATAGATGCAGAGTATGTTGTTGCTACAGAGGCAGCCAAGGAGATGATATGGCTTTAGTTCTTCTTGGAAGAATTGGGACAACCTCAAAGGGATAATTATTTGTTTACAGATAGTTAGAGTGCCATTCATCTTGCAAATAATTCAGCTCTACATTCCAAGACTAAACACATTCAATTGTGGTACCATTTCATTCGATTAATTTTGGACGATGGAAAATTAAAGCTAGATAAGATACATAGAGATGACAATCTAGCAGATATGTTTACAAAGGTAGTGATAAGGGAGAAGCTAAATTCTTCTTCAGCTTCGATTGGTCTTCTAGACTAAACATGAATAAAAGAATAACAAAGTCTAGGGTGGTTTGATCTTGTGGGAGCCTCATGGAGTAGCGACATAGCTATAGGACCAGTCTCCAAGTGGGAGATTGTTGTCTTGTGTGGAGTTTGATTAGTCCCCAAGTAGGAGATTTTTATTTTATAATGACTGATCAGGGAAGTACTATACATACTTCATAAATTCTTTGGTACTATTCACCAATTTGCCACTAAAGTTTGGGCTATTATTCACCAATTTATGGCTGACATGTTGTAACCCTAAAGTGGCAAAAATACTTGTATAAAAGGGTTCAGGGTTAGGGATTGCTTCATTGTGAGTGATGCAAAAATTGGTTCTTATGGTGGTATTGAGCTATAAGGGATTACAAATTGTAATCAGGTTGTAATCATTGGATCATAATAATATCCAACTTGCTATTTGGTGGACATAGCCCAAGGTTTGGGTAAACCATGTTAAATTTTGGTGTCTTGTGTTCTTTTCTGTGTGATCTATTATTTTCTAATATTGTTTATATTTTCATGTAATTGTTATTTCTATTTGAGGTTTAATCTTAACAAGAACCTTATCAGATCAAGGGAGTAAAGTGGTTAATTTCTCTATGGAAAAATGGTCTCAATGGAATACTTGGAGATCAAATGGGTCTAGGAAAAACTATGCAGACTATTGGTTTACTTTTTTACTTGAAGGGAAAGGACATGCATGGTCCCTTTCTATTGATTTCCCCCTCACTACTCTATCAAATTGGGTGAATAAAATTTCTTGGTGAGCTTGTTGGAAAATTGTCTAGAAAAAAATGGTGACTTGTCATCTAAACATATGATGTAAAAAATGAATCAATTAGTACTTTTTCTAACACTGAAACAACTTTTCCTACAAGATATTTGTAATTATACAAATTCATTGGCCTAGCTTGATCTTGGTGATTTAATCATTTAGTGGAGGCCTTGTGTCATAGGAGCTTCAATCATTTTATGAATATGATATCAAGCATTGTGGGTACCCTCTATTTTGTGTGTGGATTCAATCATATTTGTTCTAGTTTACCTTTGACATATTCTACTTGTTCAATGTTTAATTTTAATTCTAAATATATCAATGGTGTTCATATAAAGTGTAGATAAAATTCTATATGTTTTTCCACATTAATGTTTTAGTTCAAACTATGTTATCTTCTTGATGATGATTCATAGGGTGATGTAAAATGTAATATATAGATGGCACAAACTACTAAGTTTCTGGAATAAGGACCTAAAGAAAAATGAGTTCCTTGTTCCTTTTGTCTCAATTTTTATGAACATATGTGGGTGTGAGGGAGCCAAGCATCAATATGATAAGGTTAACTCACATTCCTACTCATGGTATAGGTGGGCCAACATATTACGACCCCAACATATATTTTATCCCTCTCCATAGTATAGATATAGAGAATGAGATACCCTGATAGATGGGAATCTCATCCATCTATAGCCACTTGTAGTGCCATTGATATAGGTTTGTGACATCTCATCTCAAGGTAGTGGTAGACCCACCAAAGACCTAAAGATAAATATCTAAACTAATCACCGACCAGGTTACTATTGGTGATTACTTTGGATATTTATCTTCCAGTAATTTAAAAAAAAAACATATTGGTCAAAATTTTGACCAATGCTTACCGGTATTGGTCAAAATTTTGAACAAGTTTGGTCAAACTTTCAACCAATATATTGACTCAAATGCCATCGGTTTGGCATCCCAATTAATCAAGGGCCAGAATTGGTCAAAATCTTGACCTATCTTTGGTCAAACTTTCAGCCAATGCATCAATGAGGATGCCTTCATGGGTTTGGTATCTTGGTCAATGCTTTGTTTGAAAGTTTGACCAATATTCTCATTAACAAGGGAGACTTTTTTTGACCAAATGCATCGTCAAAATTTTGACACTAACAAGAATCGATCAAAGTTTTGATGATAAAAATAGAAACAAAATAATTTTTTGACAATTCAACCAACATGAGTAAAAAATTCAGCCAGTTTTTACCAAAAAATGAGGCCAATTCTACTAGTGACTCATTCAAAATTTCAACTGTGTCAGTCTCAAATTTGATTCTTCCTCAAAGTGTAACTTTTTCTATCACTTGGTAATCATTGTTTTATTCTTCTTAGTCCTTACTATGTAGCTCGTTATACACTATACTATCTCACCTAATATCAATAGATTTAGCTTTGCCGTTACTATCACTTGGCTTGAACTATTTTCTTTGGCTTTTGCATAAGTTCCTTAATCTTGTTCTTCAACTCTGACCAACACTAATACTCAATCAAGCTTATCATTTTGACTTGTTTCAACTCTAAGCTTCATTATATTGTCCTCTTCAATTTATTTATTGATTGAAAAACATATTATCTTTTCAATGAATAACTTATCAAGCATCCATTTTATTTTCATGATACTTAACTTCTCATCACTCACTAACTCACCTTAATATCTCTTCTTTTCAAATCCTCTTCATTAATCAAATGATATGGGACTCTACACTATTAGTAAATGTCTCTCCAATAGGTTTTACACTGTCTTACTGGTGCAGTTAGGAATCTTGACCAAATTGTAAGACCTAATTCCTGTATATGCAGAATGTGGCCTATACTTTACACACACACTTCAACATGGTCTTTACCTAGGGAATCATCTTGGAGTAAACATATAATTGATTATCCAAGACACTCGACAGTGTGATCCATTGTCTTCTAACTAGAAGGATTTTGCCTATGTGCTCTCAGATCAAGATGCAGGCAACCAAACCTTTTAGTATGAAGGATTTTATGCAAACTAGATGATTATGCAATTAATCTAGATGAGAAATGCAATCTAATATAGGAATAAGAAAAGACAGTTAATCTATATGTATGCATGATATTAAGCTAAATGATGTTAAAGCTAAAACAATGAAAGCTATGACAAGATCAAGTAAGCAATTCGACAAAAAATTGATATCATCCAAAATCCAACGTTCAAAATGAGGGATTGAGAGTCTCTTAAATAGAATTTTGGAGTTGATCAATAGTCAGGATCAATTTGGACAAATGATCAAGATCAAAGAGAAGATTCAGTTAAAAAGAAAACTTCCTTGTGTAAAGGGAGTTAACTAATTTCTTTTGAGTAAAATAAGGAGTTAACTGATCTGTTTCCTTTTTTGATTTTAGTCAACTTAAGAGTTTCCATTTTTGAACTGAAGAGAAGATTTTGATGAAGTTATTTAATTTAATAAAATGAGATATGACCTTATAAATGCCTTTTTTATTTAATTGAATAAATTCATTCAATTAATCAAAGTAGGCATTATTGTTAAATTAAATATTTTTAATTCCTTAGTACATTAGCTTTAGGATACAATTAAATTAAATTAAAATATAGTCAATTTAATTAAATTAAATCTTAATCAATGGGTTTAATGTGAGTAATTCGAGTAAATATTTTAGGAATTAAATAAGTAGTCTGATTAATGCAGATTAAGGTTTTCTACATTTGACAATTAAGTAAAGTAGTGAAAATCAGAACAAGATTTGCCTAGTAGAATAGGACTTTAGAATTGATCAAAATAGACTAGAATTGGTGATCATGGCAATGAGCCTATTTTGGGATATTAAATTTTCCCTCTCTTTCAATGAATGTGTGAGCAACACATTCAATTCAAAGAAAATCAGAAAGCATGATGCGAAGATCAATAAGTAAGATTAGTTCCAAAATTGATGACACAGAGACCAATTGATTGTAATACCCCAAAATTGGCTCATTGCCATGATACCAATTTTGGTCTATTTCTAAACAATTCTAAGTCCTATTCTAATAGGCAATTCTCATTTTGCTATTTGCTACTTGACTTAATTGTCAGATGCAGAAGACCCTAATCTGCATTCATCATATTTCTTATTTAATTCCTATAGTATGTACTCATATTAGTTGCATTAAGCCCACTTGATTTAATTGTAATTTAATTTAAAGTATTTATACTTTATTAAATTAAATTATCTCCAAAGGCTAATGTACTATGAAATTAAATTTATTTAATTTAATAAATATGCCTATCTTGATTAATTAAATATAATTATTTAATTAAATGGGAAAGCTATTTCTAATTAATTACACGAAATTATTTAATTAAATGCGAAAGCTATTTCTAATTAATTAAACAAAATTATTTAATTAAATGGGAAATCTATTTCTAATTAATTAAACAAAATTATTTAATTAAATGGGAAAGCTATTTCTAATTAATTAAACAAAATTATTTAATTAAATGGGAAAGCTATTTCTAATTAATTACACAAAATTATTTAATTAAATGGGAAAGCTATTTCTAATTAATTAAATGAAATTATTTAATTAAATGGGAAAGCTATTTCTAATTAATTAAATGAAATTATTTAATTAAATGGAGTACTTACTTCTAATTAATTAAACAAAGTTATTTAACTAATGGGAAGCCATTCCTAATTAATTAAATGAAGTTATTTAATTAAATAAGAAAAGTGTCTCTAATTAATTAAAGGATTATTTAATTAAATAGAAAAGGTAATTATGAGAGCATATCTCATTTTATTAAATTAAATATCTCAACAAAATATCTCTTCAGTTCAAAAAGGAAATTTCCAGTTCACTATTGATAAAAAATAAATTAAATCAGTTAACTCCCTTTAATTTGGGAATCTTCCTTTATGACTGAACTTCACCTTTAATCCTGACCGTTGATTGAAATCGATCTCAACCGTTGATGGATTCTAGGAAAGTCTATTTAAGAGACCCTCATCTCTTCATTTTAAAAGGAGGTTGAATGAGAATTTGCATCGAATCGCTGTTGGATTATGCATTCATTTGAGCTCCCTACTTTCATATTCATTTTCTAGTTTAATTCTCATTTAGCATAATATGCATACATTTTAGCATAGCTTTCTTTTACATGTTCTTAGATTAAATTTGCATACTCTATTCTAGATTAATCTGCATTCTCATATAGATTAGTTGCATTTTATTTCAAATCCTTTGTTCTTAAAGGGTCTGGTTGCTTAACACCTCAAATATGAGGTTATCTAACAAGCAATTCCCTTTAGATAGAAGGCAACAGGTCACTTTGCAGGGAAAATCTTGGATGAACAATCTCATGTTCATTCCAGGATGAATCCACATACAATGACCATGTTGAAGTGTGTGTGTTAGCATAGGCCGCATATTCACGCATACATTGATAAGCTTTTAAAGATTATCTCTAGAACAGAGGTTAATCTTAAGGAATCTAAGTAGAACACCTAGATACCTAAGATTGATAGCATTTAAAATTTTTTCTCCAGAACAAAGCTTAACATTTAAGGATCCAGATAGAACACCTAGATACTTGAGATTGATAGCATTTAAAAGGTTTTCTCCAAAATGAATCTTAACTTTTAAGGATCCAGATAGAACACCTAGATACCTAAGATTGATAGCATTTAAAAGGTTTTCTCCAGAATGAAGCTTAACCTTTAAGGATCTAGATAGAACATCTAGATACCCAAGATTGATAGCATTCAAAAGGTTTTCTCCAAAATGAAGCTTAAACTTTAAGGATCTAGATAGAACACCTAGCTACGTAAGATTGATAGCATTTAAAAGGTTTTCTCCAGAATGAAGCTTAACCTTTAAGGATCTAGATAGAACACCTAGATACCTAAGATTGATAGCATTTAAAAGGTTTTCTCCAGAACAAAGCTTAACCTTTAAGGATCCAGATAGAACACCTAGATACCTGAGATTGATAGCATTTAAAAGGTTTTCTCCAGAATGAAGCTTAAACTTTAAGGATCCAAATAGAACACCTAGATACCTAAGATTGATAACATTTAAAAGGTTTTCTCTAGAATGAAGCTTAACCTTTAAGGATCCAAATAGAAAATCTAAATACTTGAGATTGATAAGCTTTTAAGGATTCTCTCCAGAATGGAGCTTAATCCTAAGGGATCTAGATAGAAAACCTAGATACCTAGATTGATAAAAGATAACAAGATCCAATCATGAGTCATAAAACCATCCTCAAAACAAGGCTTGATCCTCAGGAGTCAGGGTTTAGAATATCTTGATACCTATCCATCAAACTCTAACAAGGACTATTATAAGCTATGATTTGCTAATAAAAAGATGATAGAGATGAAAAAGATGTCAGATAGAAGGGGAATCAGATGCCTCGAATGATGAGATGCCACAAGTACTGAAGGACATAAGATGGGAACAAGATGCCCCAAGTGACAAAGATTCAAATCAAGCCAAAACTTAGACTTAATGATGTAATCATCCTGCCCCCTTAGGAGTGAAATTGAAAGATGAAACACTAGAAATATGATGTGAAGCAATATAGAAGAAGAAATATGGAAGAAATTCAAGATTTAGTAGAATAGAGAAGAGATTAGAACAATCAGAAGAAAATGCAAAGTCAATTCAACATGATTTCGAGGTCTAGAAGACCAAGTTTGACCAAAAGTTGACCAAATTTGACTAGAGTTGACTTTTCCTAAATAAATTTTGAAAATTTGAAGAAATTCAAGCTGTAAAGGTTCCAAGAGTGACAAAGTATCAGAAGAATTTGGACTACACAAGCATTTGATCATGTTGGTCCCAAAATTTTAAAATGCATTTTTGGGCAGCTTAGATGTGTTAGATTTTGAATTCGATCCCAAAAATGGATTTAGAATGGTCAAATTAGCTAGGAGGCAATTTTTGCGCAAATTGGAACACTTGGAGAAATTAGGTCAAAACTTATATAACGGCCCACGGGGTCATTTTCAAATCATTTGTGCATTTTGTATTTAGTGGAGAAGAACTTTGAGAGAGATATGGCAATCCCAGTGTGATTACAATGTTTCAAGCGCTCTTAATGACATAGCTAACCAATAGACTATGGACCTCCAGTGAGTAGTTGACAAACTCGCTTTGTATTTGATTTTTCACACATTTTGAGGTTTTATTTAGCACATTTTTTGCATGTTTTCAATTTTGGTCAAATGATTTTCATGTAAGGATGTCTTTCCTTGCGCAAGCCCAATCCTTCTTCACACGAAGATACATAGCCTGATGTTTCTTTGCACACATCGGCAGGGAATCTCACGTGAGAGATCGCCATCTTTTGCGTGAGATGCACAGGATTTTGGGCGTTCATTGCTTATAGTCTCGTTGCCTCTCGCACAAGATTGTAATTTTTCTTGCAAGGATTTATTTTCTCACACGAGAACATGTTTTCTCATGCGAGAGCATGAATTTTTTTGCAAAATTATGGTGTTAAAAGATTTTATTTTTGATCATTTCAACTTAATTGTGTAGTTGTCTTGCCATCTGTTTGACTTGTTGAGTGAGTATTGACTATTTGCGTGTTGTTCTTGTTTGTGTGTGTAGATGGTCTTCAATGATGTTGCATTTAGGTCACATTATCCACCATATGGGGCTCTGTTGCAGAGCTTAGATGATGTCGATATGGAACATATTGATCGATTGGGACTTACCTCTCTATGCTAAATCCCAGTAGTGCTAGTGAATCAAAGCCTCTTGACAACATTGGTGGAGCATTTCCATTCGGAGATGAACATCTTCCATCTTCCATAAGGGGAGATGATGATCATACCGAAGGACATCCACCAATTATTGTGGATACTCTTACATGGGCCCAGGGTAGTCTATGACACAGTGCCCTGAGCTGGCATAGAGGCACTGAGGGCCATCTTCCAACGGGAGCTGGTGATAGGGTGAGCCATCACATGGGATGAGGTCATCTACACCTATGGTAATACTCACAGGTTGGCCTCAGTTTTGGCTATTTTCATCAGCTGCTTCTTGGTGCCAGATAGAGGACAACATAGGCTAGAGTGTGGATGGGGGATCATGTTACAACGGATGCTCGATTCTCCTGAGCAATTTGAATGGGGCCAATGCATGCTGGTACACATGTTTTATGAGATGCATGAGATAGTGTATCATGAGCAGAGGAGCATGGCCACTGGAGTATATGTTTTGTAGATTTGGGCATGGGAGCACCTGCCAGTGATGAGGCCCATTTTTGAGGATGCCCGAGAGCCTACAGAGTGGTACATATGTAGATAAGAGGGAAACTTACCTAGGTAGGCCTGGGTAAGTCAAAGCATTGGTAGACCCTTCTTGATGACCTAGTCTCCATCATATGGTGGCCTTGAAGAGAGATTAAGGATTGGGATGACACTCGCAGGGAGCTGAGTTGGATGTTCTCCCCATGGCCACTATTAGGTTGAGAAACATAGATTTTTGAGAGATTTCCAATCACACAAGTGTGGAGACAGTATGGGAAGCTAAAGAATATCTCCCAGGAGTACTATTCATATGTGAGGTTAGTGAGAGCTCTAGAGTGGGGGTGGTCTATGAGACTGGATCTCGGGAGGTCTATGATTGATGTGTGCAACCTTGTTGCATCATAGTGGGATCATCTCCTAGAGATAAAAGATGCTAGGATGATGCCTGCATATTAGGCATACTTCATTAGTCACCCCTTTCCACAATTCATAAATCCAATGGGGATGGCAACATAGGGTCCATAGTAGGCACCTACACAGGGACTAGTCCAACAGCCGGCACAACAACAACCACCACCACAAAAGCCACCATAGGTGTGACATAGGGTGTGGTAGGTGTAGTTTCCCACATGAAAAATGGGATCGGATGCAAGGGTTGGTGGCAGTGGAGTGGAGCAGGGATGATGACAAAGGCCACGGGTGGAGCAACAACTTAAGAATCTCGATGAGGAGATGTAGGAGAAGCTTGCTACTAAGCTTCAAGATGCCTTGAGGAGGGTGAGGGAGATGATTAGAAAGGCCTCCTGATAGTTGGGAGAGTTGTAGATTTAGGTGGTGGTGAGGGATGCATGGATCGTAGAGAGAGATCATGAGATCTAGAGGTTGCAAGAGTAGGTACAGGTGGCTAAGTGAAGGGTTGAGATGTTATAGGATGAGGTGAGACTATAGGCAGCCCAAGTAGCCTATTACTTTGCAGCATATTCTAGAATAGTGTCTGATGAGGCTCAGTAGGTGCCTTTCTTTTCTTATTATGCTAGAGATTATGGAGGTGCACACCTGCCAGCCAGGCCAGATATGCTACCTCCTCCTCCTCCATGAGGTGAAGGCGGTGGACAGAGTTAGATATATGATGCTCTTACCTCTAGTTTTTGTGATTTTGGCTATGTATTGATTGGTGTGCCACATGATTTTGTATCATTTTTGGCCAACAGTTCTTGAGTAGCAAAATTTTTTGTACTGACACTTTCCTTATATACTGATACATATATGAGATTTTGAGTCGAGCATCTTGTGTACATGTCATTGTTAGTGTCTATCCTTTTATGTGATTTGTATGAGATGTTATATGCTATGGGTATGGAATGCAAAATATGATGTGATGCATGGATGCATTGTTGATTTGAGTTGTTTATGTAGATGAGATGGATATATGGTTTTATGGATGAAATGCATAGGTGAATGAACTAACATCTGATGTATTGTTTCATGTTCTTGCTTGACAGTGATAGGTATCCAAGCAAGGAGCATGAGAGGACGAACCACATAATCAAATGCTTATGCAGCTATGAAGAGTCATGATACTTTGAAGAGACTAAGAATATCTCATCACTGGAGACAAATTTTAGATTGTAGTCGAACTACATGCTTATGCAATGCAACCCTATGCTAGATGCAACTCTAGGTCTGGTTACCAAGCCTCAAATACATGTCAACAAGGACTGAGAAATTGTACATGATGGGGTTGTTGATAATGTCACACCCAAACCTGCTAAAGCAACATTTATTCTCACAGATTTCCTCAAAGCGGCCAAAAATGCTGAGAAGCCTCCTCTTGACAATAAGACGTCTAGAAACAAATCGAGAAACTCATGAGCAACAGGACCCAAGTGAGAGTATACGCCTTTGGGAGAGCCTTTGGATGTGGTTTACATAACATTGCTACAACACAAGCTTATCTCACCAATGGATAACCCTCATCCCTATGATCCACAACCACGTCCACCATGGTGGAATGAGACCTCATTTTGTGAGTATCACCAAAACAAGGGACACAAAACCAGCAACTATATAAACTTGCATCATAAAGTCTAGGACATGATTGATGCTGGTGAACTTGTGGTAGATGGACATAACAAAAACTTAGACCACAAGGCGTTCAAAGAGCCTTTCCCAGCTTATGAAAAAGGAGAGACTTCGAAACCAGAACCCTAAAATAAGGTCAACTATACATATTCCAATGATGACAATGTCATTCACATGGTTGAACCTGTAGATTCTAAATACTGTGAAGTTATTACCATAAAGGGCAAGAAAGATAATGACAAAACCAAGACACCATTTGTCTTGAGAGGCCCTACTTCCAATAACATGGATAATGCATCTTCACAACATTGTGCTAATGCTGTTACTTGCTCTCATGTGAAGTTGGTGCTCAAAGGCCCTACACCTCCTACTTCAAATCTTGAACAACACAAAGACAAAGCCCTTGCTAGTCCATCTAGTAAAGGTGCAAAATACACAACGAACTCGACTGCAACCAATTATAGTGTTCTAGATTAGTTGAAACAAACTAATGCTCACATTTCCATATTTGAGCTGCTTAAAATCAGTAAGTATTTTGTCCACAACAACCCTTACATTCATAACTTGAGATATGTGTGCTAGGTATACTCGTAGTGATCTGTATGTTCACTTTATGGGACGAATATCAATGTTTACTATAGCATTAAGAGTTCACTCCAACAAGCAAGGAGAAGAACCAACATCACTAATTTATCCATATAAAAGGAGTCAAGGTACACATGACCATTCAATATGAGATGGAGGCTCTTATACTGGACACCCCTCTTATATGGATGCTTAAAATTATTTGGAACTAAATCTCAAATAGAAAGAAAAGAAAAGATGATGCCCCTAGTCCTTGCTTCTCTAGTAAAAAAGGACATCATCAAGTTGCTCGAGGAGACATGATGAAGCAAAAACATAACAAACAAAGAAAATGCTCAGCATATCCAAATAGGCATATCATGCTGAGTTTAATATTTTTGGGATTGATGTCAAGTGTCAATGTCTGGAATATATATGAAAGAAATCTCTTCACTAGGGTGACAATAGTAGGTAGACGCAAGTAGAATGACTAGTGACTGAGGTCAAAAGAGGAATCTTTGAGATGAAGAACCTAAAGAGGACCAAGCTACAGTAGATAGACATGGCCAGAATGATTGGTGATTGATGCAAGAGAGATCATCCATAAAGGAATCTTGAAATGTGACACTAACAACAGTAGGTAGACATAGCCAGAACGACTGGTGACTATTGCAAAAGAGATTCTATGAGGAGAATCTCAATAAGGAGTGACACTAGAGACAATAGGTAAACTTAGCCAGAATGACTGGTGATTATCATGATAGATATTCTATGAGGAGAATCTTGAAAAGAGTGACCCTAGCAATAGTAGGTCGACACAACTAGAATGACTGGTGACTGTCATGACATAGATTCTATGAGGAGAATCTCAAAAAGAGTGACACTAGCAATAGTAGGCAGACATAGCTAGAATGACTGGTGACTGTCATGACATAGATTCTATGACGAAAATCTCAAAAAGAGTAACACTAGCGACATTAGTTAGACATAGCCCGAACGACTGGTGACTAACATGACAGAGATTATATGACACTGAAGGGTGGTGCCCCTGAATTATAATGAGACTCAATCCATGGATACATGAGAAAAAAAGTAGGAATACTAGGAAAGCAACTAATCAAGGAGCCAGAAGACATGCTGCAAGATGGAGCATTCAGAACAAGAGGCACCTATTTGACAGGTTTTCACCTTCTTGGTAGAACTTTCTTTTTTTGCTACCATGATGCCTGTTTCTAGGTTTTTACCAATGACACTTTTCTTGTTTTTGAATTTCTTTTATATTTTTCTCTTTTTGATTTTTTTGTATTTTTTAGAATTTTTCAAATTTTTTGGTATTACCAAGGCACCTATTGCTAGGTTTTCACTAGGGTAACAATTTTTTTAGGACTTTTAGATATGTATAGAGAACTTGTGAGGTTAGATCAACTGTAAAACTGCTTTAGGTGAAAAGTATTAATAGGCTTCATGAGCCCTTCTCCCTCGGCTCTAGAAAGCTGGTAAGCATAAGATCCATACAGTACACTGACTATGTAAGGACCAAACCAGTTCGGTTCAAATTTCCCTTTTTGGGTTCATTGTTGTTGATTTTTAGGATTCTCTCTCAAAATGAGATCACCCAATTGAAATTCACGTGGCTCGACTTTCTTATTGTAGCTTCTTGACATTCACTACTGATAAGCTTGCAGATGATCACATGCCACTTGTTGACATTCATCTAGTAGTACTAGCTCTTCAAGCCATGCTATTCTATAATCCTCATTAGTAATAAGACCTTTCATAGAGATTCTCAAGGTAGGAATCTCAACCTCTATTAGAAGCACAACATCTACTCTATAAACCAAAGCAAAGGGCATTGTACCAGTTGGATTCCTGGTGCTTGTCTTGTATGCTCACAAAGCTGGATTAATTTGGAGGTGCTAGTCCCTCCCAGATTTGCTAACTGTGTGATGGAGGATCTTGAGGATCACCTTGTTTGATGCTTCTTCCTGACCATTACCCTAAGGGTAATAGATAGAAGACCAATGTTGTGTGATTTTGAATCTTTTGCATAGTTTTTTGAGGTCTTTATTTTAGAACTATCCTCCATTATCAGTAATGATGGAGGATGGTACACCATACCTATAGATGATGTAGTTAGTGATAAAGAAAGCTATAGTTTTTCCATTTTCTATTGTGAGAGGTACTACCTCTACCCACTTCATGAAGTAGTTTTTAGTTGTGATAATAAACTTATGTCCATTAGAAGAAGTTGGGTGAATCTAACCCACCAAGTCAAAGGCCCATTGTTGAAATGGCCACATTGTAGTAGATGAAATCAAATCCCTAGCTAGAGCATGAATTAGATTCCCATGGAGCTGGAATTGCTTGTAGGACCTAGCGTACTTGACTGCCTCTTGCTCCATTTTAGGCCAATAGTAACCAACTCTAATGAGTTTGTGAGCTAGTGTCAAGCCATTTGAGTGGGATCCATAAATGCCCTCATGAACATCAACTAATGCATGTTTGGACTCTTTAGGTTCTAAACACCTAAGGAGTGTTCCATCAAGACCTCTCCTAAACAACTCATCAGCAATAATGACATATTGTGAAGTATTATGAATAAGGTAACATTTTTCATTCCGAGTGAGACCATCCAGAATGGTTTGTTTATGGAGATAGGAATAAATGTGATGGTAGTGGGATGAGTCTTGTCCCACAATAGAATAGATCATCCTAGAATTAGGGGTATCATAGGCTAGGTAGTGTAATGGTTCCACCAAGAACTCATGTCGAAGATCATTTTTGGGCATCTGTAACAGGGAGGCCAAAGTAGCCATGACATCAACTGCTTTGTTATCTACTTGAGGAATTCGCTGAAAGGTGATCTACAAAAAATACTTCTTTAGGTCATCAACCATGCATTTGTAAGGAATCAATTTCTCATCCTTTGTTTGGTACAAATCATTAGCCTGATTGATTAGGAGCTGAGAGTCCCAAAAGATATCTCACTGATCCACTCTCCATTCAGCTACCATTTTGATGCCATTAATCAAAGCCTTATATTCAACAATGTTATTTGTACAAGGAAACATAATCTTGTATGCTTTAGTTATTGAATATCTTTGTGGCATTATGAAGAGTAATCCAACACCAAACACCTATTGTGTGAAGGATCCATTAAAGAACATCACCCACATTTGATGTGTGAGTGTCTAAATTGACTCATCAGGAAAGTCAATGTTCATTGGAAGAAGACTTTGCATAGGTGCATCTGCTAGCTGATTTGCAATCACTTTTCCCTTGATAGATTTTTGTTCAACATATTGAATGTCGAACTCACTGAGAATCATGACCCACTTAGCCAACCATCCTATGAGAGCTTCCTTATTGAGCAAGTACTTTAGTGGATCTAATTTAGCCACTAGCCATATACTGTGGGCTAGCATGTAGTGTCTCAACTTTTGAGAGGCAAAAAAAAAAGCCAAGCAAGCTTTCTCAATGATGTTGCAATTCTTCTCATAAGAGATCAGTGTTTGACTGAAGTAGTAAATAGCTCTTTCCTTGTTATCATTATCCTCTTGAACTAATAAGATTCCTAGAGATGTATCAGTTGCTAAAATTTGCAAAATCACAGGCTTCCCATAGATAGAAGGCATCAAGATTGGTTGATTAACAAGATATTGTTTTATCTGTGTCAAGCTTTGCTCACAACCAGTTGAATTTCACACCCTTGTGTAAAGTCTTTGTAAAAGGTTGTGACTTATCCACCAACTGTGAGATGAACCTATGGATAGATTGGAGTCTCCCTTGTAGACCTCTCATCTGGCTGATGTTATGGGGTAGAGACATATCCATAATTTCTTGAACTTTTTTAGGATCCACCTTGATTCCTTTCATAGACACAATGTATCCCAGTAACTTACCTAGTGTGATGCCAAATGCACATTTCTTAGGATTAAGCCTGAGACTGAACTTTTCCATGCAATCTAAGATGGGTCCCAAATCTTGCAAATGAGTATTATGTTTTGCGCTTTTGACCAAGGTATCATCCATGTAGGCCTCCATGGTCTTATGCATCATATCATGGAAAGTTGTAGTGACTACCCTCTGATAGGTCACACCAACATTTTTAAACCAAATGGCATTATGTTAAAGCAGAAGGTTCCCCATGCACATGTAAAAGTAGTCTTTTCCTAATCTTTGGATGCAATTTTTATCTGTTTATAACTAGAAAATCCATCCATGAGTGAGTACATCTCATATCTTGCTGTCATATCCACTATCATGTCAATATTGGGAAGTGGAAAGTCATCCTTAGGACATGCTAAGTTGAGATCACATAAGTCAGTACAAAATCTAATAGATTTATCATGCTTGGAGACTAGAACAATATTAGATATCCATTCAGCATAATCTATGGCACAAATGAAACCAGCCTTTAGAAGTTTCTCTAGTTCAACTTTGATGCACAATACAACATGAGGATGCATTTTCTGAAGTTTCTGTTTAACTAGTTTAATGCCTAGTGTGATGGACAAATGATGCATAATAAGATCAGGATCTAGTCTTGGCATGTCAGAATATGTCTAGGAAAAAATTATCTTCTTTTCTTGGAAGAAGGCAATGAATTCTTTTTTTTTTTAGGAGACAATGACTGTGCTAGATGTATCATATGAGGATTTTCTTCTGTACCCAAATTGATTGGTTGCGTCAGCTCTATCAACACTAATGACCTCTCTTGAAAGTGACTTGGAAGTGAATCAAATATCTCATCCACGGGTGCCTCAGAGAGGTTTTCACCCTTGGATACATCTTTTTTTTTACTTTTTTAGGTTCTAACACTACCACAATGTGGTTTTCACCATCAGACCTTCTATTTTTCCTCTTTTTAATTATATGACTAAGATATTTGATGTTAGATTCAGTCATGTTGATGCTCTGTTCAAAGTGGAAGACGTTATAGGTTCAAAAATGTTGAGGTAGCAAGAAAGAGCATAGTCATTTTGGAACGTGAGGACTTCACAAGATGCATAAGGTTCTAGTCTATAAGCTTAGGATATGTGAGTAAAAGAGTAGTGGTAGGTTCAATTGTGTTCATAGTATAGTCATTAAATGCTTGGACCAGTAATTTGAGAGCTACAACGACTTCATCTGCAAGTGCATTCGAATTCCTTTGAGCTCTAACATCAACAATTAATGACTCAAGGATACTAGTTGGATCAGACCCATCTGACCTAACCCTAGATTTTTCACCCACTTCAAGTTTGTTTTCATAGATATGAACTTCATCAATGTCTTTATCAGTAGTTGCCTTAGAGAGAGATTCAAACTCATATTCTTGAGAGTCTATACTGCATGGAGATAAACCATAGAATTCCCCAGCAGTGATAGGGACATACTCTCCTTCATCATCTGGGTTTTTACACAATTACTCAATATGTAACTCCTAACTAGACTCTCCCTTTCTTGAATGAGCACTAGGTGGATCAGTATTATCCTTAGAAGATCCACTAGTATCATCCATAGTGCTGACACGTCGCATAAAGTCATCTGTCTTAGCCAAGAATTTAGCCAAATCATGAGGAATAGGATAAGGATAAGGATCCTCACTATCCAATTTATCATCTTGAGTATCTGACTTAGCTGGTGACTCATCTCTGGATGAATCCTTAGGCTCTGGTATGAATTTTTTAGTCCCCAAATGGAAGGGAACCTTCTTAAAGCTTGGACCAGATGTATCTCTATTTCTTTGAGCTATTGCCTTGATAGGATCAACTAGACTACTATTATTGCACCCAATAGGACTATTTCCCTTATAGCCAAAATGCCTCATGAGTCTAAGCCTAGGACCATACTTCTCAGGAGTAATCTCATGAGCTTGTTCTATTAAGTCTACTGAGTCTCTTCTTTGTAAAGCCATGCAACAATGGCTCTATTTTCACTTTTATCCTGTAAAGGGATTGTAGGCTTGACAAAAGAGCCATTATACTTGGTTTGAGGTGTTAGAATGAATGACTTCTTTGCCTTAGATGGTCTCCCATAATGGCGAGGAGACTCAGGAAGAGATGTTAATGATAGCACTAGTTCAATGTGGTACTCACCCATGCTAGTTTCTTTTAGCTTGATTGATTGCTTGATTTGTTTCAGATTTTTTCATGATAATCAATAGATTCTCTATTAGTAGGGACAAATTTTTTAGCATCTTTGAGCATATTGCAAGTGTAGCTAGTACTGGCAAAAATAGTGATTTTGGAGCCATGAAATGGGAACTTGATGCATTGATGGTATGTAGAGGGCACAACGTGCATCTCATGTATCCATGGCCATCCTAGAAAAATGTTATAAGCCAAGGGAATGTCAAGGACCTAACAAGTGACATCCCTTTCCACAGGACAGACATGAAGGGGTAAGACCACAAGACCTAGAGACTTTCATTCAACTTCATCATATGCTTTGATAGTGATCTTGCAGGGAGGATCAATAAAGTCCTTAGAATAATTCAATTGTCTAAGCAAAGTGGTAGAGACATTGTTCAACCCAACACCATTATTGATGAGTACCTGATGTACATGCATTTGATGTATCATGACCTCAATATATAGAGGTTGATTGTGTGGGTGACTTAACGAGTTGTCATCCTCCTCAGAGAAAGACATAAAGTAAGGTGAGGTTAGGTGACCTACCATAGATTGAAATTTCTCAAGATCAAGATCTTGAGTAACATTTACCTCATTGAGGGCTTTGTCTAGAATCTGCCTATGAGCAGGAGAGATTTTAAGTAGCTCAAAGATTGTTATTTGAGCATTAGTTCATTTCAATTGATTGAGAAGACTATAGCTAGCTACTATTGGATTCATTGCAAGTTTTGCACCTCTGCCAAATGGACCGGCAAGGGTCTTCTCTTTATGTTGTTCAAGATTGGAGTAGAAGGCGCAGGGCCTTTGAGGGCCAACATGGCATGAGAGCACATAACAACATTGACACATTATTGTGAAGGTGTGTTATCTGTTGCATTAGAAGTAGGGCCTCTCAAGAAAAATGGTGTCTTGGGTTTAATGTTATCTTGCTTGCCCTTGATTGTAATAATATCATAGTACTCAAAACCCACAAGCTTAACCATGTTGATTACATTATCATCATTGGAGTATGTATAGTTGACCTTATTTTTAGGTTTTGGTTTTGAGCTCTCTCCTTTTTCGTAAGATGGGAAGGGTTCTTTGAAAGCCTTATGATCCAAGTTTTTGTTATGTCCATCTACCACAAGGTCACCATCATTGATCATGTCCTGAACTTTGTGGCATAGGTTTATGTAGTTGCTAGTTTTATGTCCCTTATTTTGGTGATACTCATAGAATGTGGTTTCACTCGACCATGGTGGGCGTGGTTGTGGATCATACAGGTGAGAGTTGTCCAGAGGTGAAATGAGTTTATTTTGTAGCAATGTTTACTAAACCACATCCAAAGGTTCACCCAAAGGTGTATACTCTCCTTTAGGGGATGTAGCCCATGAGTTTCTCAGTCAATTTCTGGATGTCTTGTTGTCAAGAGGAGGTTTCTCAACATTTTTGGCTGCACTAAGACCATCTATGAGATTAATGGCTGCCTTAGTAGGTTTAGGAGTGACATTGTCAACAACCCTATCATGTACAACTTCTTAGTTATTGTTAACATATTTGGGTTTGTCCTTGTTAGAGGTGGCACTTTGTTTTGTGTCCTTTTGAAGAGTAAGTTCACCCTTCTTGACCATGAATTCTTCTATGCAGATAGCCTGTATGGTCATGTCTTCAAAGGTACATGGACCTTGAAGTTGGACTCTAAATCCAAAATCGGGCAAGAAATTATCAGTGAAGATGTCAAGGTTTTTCGTTTCAAGAATCTTGTGTGAATACTTAGAGTAGAGTTGTCTCCACATTTGGAGGAATGTGAGGAAAGGTTCCCCAACTTTTTTCTTAAGGTTACATAAATCTTGAATATTGTCAGGGTGTTGAATGTTATGAGAATACTACTAGACAAACAAGTTGGATTTCATAAAATATTTTAATACCAGGAGACAAGTGTGAAAACCACTCCAAAGCCTAACCACCTAGAATTCTAGGGAATAAACAATTGAGATATGTCTAGTTATGTATAAATTCCATAGACAAGGCACCAAATTCCTACAAGTGATCTTGGGGATTGGTAATTCCAAAGTATTTGTTATACTTATTTAGTTCTACTCCTCTTTGAAAAGGAGGCATTTCTATGCTCTTATCAAATGGAAATGGACAAAGAGCATCTAAGGTGTATGTTTTTGTAGGTTTGTCTTTCTCACACATCATCTGGGCCATTTGGTCTTGCGTGATTTTTAGTTATTTTTGGAGTTTGGAAGTCTCAGTTTCCTCTTTAGGCGTGATGATAGTTTCCACATTGAAATGAGAGGGTAGTTTAGCTCCCTCTTGGGAAAGTACTTTTCTTTCTCTTCGTTTAGTAGGATTTCCATGACCTTTTGGAAGTTTTTATCTTTTTGATATTTTACTATGTGTTTAGAAAGTATTTCTACCTCTTCCTATTCCTCATTAGTGTCATGGTATTTCTCTTTGTCATTCCTAGGTTGATCTTGATGTCTGCTGTGACTACCATGTTCAAGTTCATAATTAACCATTGTGGAAATGTGTTCATTTTTAATATGTTGTGATTGGAAAGGTCCTTTGAAAAGGAAGTAAAACAATTTCTTCAGAGGTTTGGGACCTTTGCTAGTCTCAGGATCCTCTTGATACAACGGGTTCCTAGTTTGTTGTACATTTATGGAAAACATTCATTGGAGTCAAGGTGATTTGATGGGTGAGGGAGATCATAAAGATGCCTCATTGGATGAACTGGATATAGAATATATATAAAATGGAAGGTGACCTCTGCTACAATTATTACCCCTAGCATGACCTCATCTAAGTCTAAGATGATAAAACATGTTCCCACATCTAGTTGTGATAGTCATAGACAAGGAGAAGAAGCAAAGACCAAGACCAAGATCACACTAAAATTTAGTCTCAAAAGAAGAAGAAGGAAGAGTGTCGTATACTAAGGTATGAGTAGTCTAAGAAAAGGCTAGAACAACCAAAGAGTATGACTATCATGACATAGAGTATAATAAACACTAAAGGATATGAGTAAGACAACTGAGAGATGAGAGTAGTTAAAGTATAGACCATAAGTCATCAGTCAAGCGAAGTGTCACTATTTGGGACTATGTATAGATAGAGAAGAGGTAACTTGATGTAGGAAATAGACTATACATAGGATGCAGATTGCTCAAACAAGTTGATTTGATAGTTTTGATTAAAGGTCTCATGCGAAGACACTCTAGGAGGTGTGCAAAGAAGTACACAGGTAGGCATAAAGACTCAGATCAACAATTTAAACTTGTGCAAGGATGTGCTCCAGGTCGCACAAAAAGCTGATAGGTTTGACAAAAGACAACCAATAAGATCTTACACAGAGCTATGCAAGTTCTCATGTGAAGATCTAGATAGACCCATGTGAAGATATGACTGCTCGCGCGAAATGTTGTAAAAATGTGTGCAAAATTTGGTACCAAATAGAAAAAAGAGTTGGATTTCAAAGAGATTTTGATAGTTTTAGACTATTTTGAATAGAGTGGTTGTTCATTTGGTAGATACATATAGATTGAAGGGTTGATTTTAGATTCTGAAATAGCATTGATTTTCCAGTAAGACAAAGTGTTTTCAATAGAACATGGGAAGAAAGCAGTAGTCAAATACAATCCAACTAAGGAAAAAGCAACTTAGAGGAACATGGGAGTCTTGACCTTTAGTTTGTTTAGATAGGTTTGGACATGTTTAAGACTTGATAACAAACACACTTTATCCCTAGAAATAAAAAATGGTAGAGAAAGAAAAACCTTTGTCCCACAACTTATGTGCATGCGTGCACCTCACATAGCCATGTCACCCCCTAGAGGGTACCCATGTTTTTGGTGTATTAAAAGTACTCAATAACATATACATTGAATGAATACCATTATTGCAGGGCTCAAGTGCATATACCACCTTTCAATGCCCAGTAGCATGCCTATGTTGAGTTCTATAGGAGAGATTCTTCCCCCTCCTTGCACAAAGATTATGCCTCCTTTCGAAGGTGAATAAGGTAACTTCTAACTAAAGGTTTTTAGTTGGCTTCTATTCATATTAATCCCCGATGGCTCTACAAGTGGAGTTGAGACTAGTAGCCCACACTAGCATTTGAAAGTGCACACACTTTCTTAGCAAGACTGGGGCTAACGCCAGCCAGTGCAACAGACAGAGCCTTCCCTTGATATGAGATTTTGAGAATGAAGGAGAGGAAATTAACATGGTTTTGGAGTCTTTCACTCAACAAAGTTTCTTTATTAGAGTGAGGTAAAATCTTCAACAAAAGGAGTGTACTCACTTGGGTCGTTCCCAGAGGTTGGATCACTTCGGTAGGTCCTCTAGAGGATTGACTCGAATTGGTGGTTTAGATCTAAGGGTCAAAGTTTTTGATTTCCCTCAAGTTGAAAGAGCATACTCTTCTACCTTATTTCTTCACCCAAACACACAAAATATGCTAATCACCAAGTTAGCTTAATCAATCCCACCTTGGCCTATTCCAAAATTTTGATCCCCTAAAAGGGAATCAACATCTCTTCATTAAAGACTTTATTTGGGAGAACCACTAACTTGCTTGTCTCCCTCAGATGCCATCTTTCAGAAGTGTTTAGGTTTCTGATTCACCCTTGGTCATGACTTGCAAGTGGTGAAGAGCATAATCTCCTATTCTTCTATCTTGCACCCTGTGAAGTTCACAAGCCCTAATTAGACTATGTTTAGAAAGCAGGAAAAATACACAATGTTTTAGTGGGTTTTAAGATTGGTCTTCAACAATCATGTCTTTGACACCATCCTAAAAACACATAGTCAGTTCAAGTTTTAAGTAAGTTTTGTATGAGGGGGTTTTTGTCAAACGTCCTGCCAACAATCATTAGGCTATAGAAAACCAAAAAAAATGAAATAATGATGCTTCAGAGAAAACACGTCAGCAAAAAGATTATAAACAACATTTTGAAAAATTACATTTTAACTGTGCTATTTCAAGATTTCACATGAAATCTTGTGCAAGCCCACACGAAGTCTTTAACTATCCCGCACGAGAAAATGATGTGCCATGTGAGAACCCATGCAATAGGGCACTTTTTTATGGGAGAAAGTGTGCAAAGACATGTGAAAACCCTCAAATATTTGTGTGAAAATGAAGATTTTCATGCGAGAATCTAGAAAATTGTACAAAACAATATGACAAAATAATGAAAAATGATAGAATTAAGACAGATGAGGCTAGAAAAATTGTTTTTCTGAGCCCCATGATGGGTGCCATAAATGTATATGTGGAATGTGGCCTATACTTCACACACACACACTTCAACATGGTCTTTACCTATGAAATCACCTTGGAGTAAACATAGAATTGATTAGCCAAGACACTTGATAGTGTGACCAATTGCCTTCTAACTAGAAGGATTTTGCCTATGTGCTCTCAGATCAAGATGCAGACAACTAGACCTTTTAGTACAAAGGATTTTATGCAAACTAGATGATTATGTAATTAATCTAGATGAGAAATTAAATCTAAACTAGGAATAAGAAAAGACAGTTAATCTATATGTATGCATGATATTAAGCTAAATGATGTTAAAGAGAAAAAAATGAAAGCTATGACAAAATTGAGTATGAAATTTGACAACAATTCGATATCATCCAAAATCTAACCTCCAAAATGAGGGATTGAGAGCCTCTTAAATAGAATTATGGAGTTGATCAATAATAAGGATTAATTTGGACAGATGATCAAGATCAAAGAGAAGATTCAGTTAAAAAGGAAACTTCCTTGTGTGAAGGGAGTTAACTGATTTCTTTTGAGTAAAATAAGGAGTTAACTGATTTGTTTCCTTTTTTGATTTTAGTCAACTTAAGAGTTTCCATTTTTGAACTAAAGAGAAGATTTTGATGAGATTATTTAATTTAATAAAATAAGATATGATCTCATAAATACCTTTTTCATTTAATTGAATAAATTCATTCAATTAATCAAAGTGGGCATTATTATTAAATTAAATATTTTTAATTCATTAGTACATTAGCCTTAGGATAAAATTTAATTTAATTAAAATATAGTGAATTAAATTAAATTAAATCTTAATCAATGGGTTTAATGTGACTAATTCAAGTCAATACTTTAGGAATTAAATAAGTAGTCTGATTAATGTAGATTAAGGTTTTTTGCATTTGACAATTAAGTCAAGTAGAAAAAATCAAAACAAGAATTTCCTAGTAGAATTGGACATTAGAATTGATCAAAATAGACTAGAATTGGTGATCATGGCAATGAGCCAATTTTGGGATATTATAGTTCCAAGATTGGCACAATTAAAAGCCCTTGGTCAACAATGGTCAAAGATGGTCAAAGGGCCTAGAATCTTAGGATTTGGCATTATTTCATATTTTAATATGTTTGGATCCTATTTGGATAATTTAGATTAAGTTTTCATGATATTTTCTTATAGTTTGCAAAAATTGCTCAAAAGTTGTCAAGCAACTTTTAACAACTTTTTGCAAACTAATTCAAAAACTTCCCCAACGGCCACAATTTTTTTTTGAAAACTTGTTATGACCATTGGAAGGCCTATAAGAAGCCCTTTTATGTGGGTTTTAGGCATTATGATGTACTTTCACATTTCAAATCAATAAAATTACCCTGTTTTCCTGCAATCTATATATTGTCACACATTGTACAAATCTGTACACAGACATCTAGGGTTGAGACCCACATTTTTGGATAGGTGGATGAAGTATATTTACAATGAATCTAGTTTGAAGTCTCTACCTATTACCAAATTCAAGATGTCCATATTTTTGCACAAGTTGGTTAAGAAATGTTGCTAACCTAGGGTTTCAAGCATTTTTAGGTATAACCAAGGATTTCACCATGGGAATCTAATGAAATTTGGTGAAATCCTAGTTTTTATCATGAATGATAATATGCAATTGGTTTTAGATTTTTATTTGCAGGGAACCATCATATATTTGATGCCCTAGGCATGCAAGATCTATGTGCATGTTCAGAAATGAATGCAACAACTCCCACAAATTGCTCCAGATTTGGCATCAAGGCTTGAATTTGGGCTACTAACTTATTTATGTCTACCCTCTCATGTTACAACCATTGGTTTTTAGTTTTGATCTCTAAAAGTCATACTTCTTTTGTTAATGGAGACTTAATAGGCCTAATTGCTAGGTGAGAATTTGAACAAAAACCTATTTCTTTGTTCCATCAAACCTTGGTGCTTCTATATGTTTGGTAAGTCCCAAAAGGGTGTCCAAAACTATGTTTTTTTTCTTAGGTTGTGTGGAGTCATTTGAAACTAAGTCAAATTTTCATCAAAAAGGGCTGCTAGCCTTTTGTGTGGTTTTACAAAGCAACTATGTGCTAGAAGTTACATAATTTGATTTTAACCATTGAATCATTCCATTTATGACCTAAATAGACCATTCCTTTTTTTTCAAGTCTCCCTTTGTCATTTCATGAAGTTTAGGGTTGTTTTCCCAAAATTGATCAAATAGTGCAATTTGAGCAACTTGTGATAAGTAGTCTTGTTTGGAGGGTTCCCTTGTGATTAGGGTTTCCATTGTTTGGGTGAGTGGTTATGATAACCTAACATCATCCTTGAAGCACTTGTGATTGGTGCTTGCACTTTTGATCATCATACCAAGACATTTGGTTGACATAACTTTAGTAAGAGGGTCTTAGAACTAGTTGATCATCATTTGATCTAACCCACTAAGCTCCATTGCATCAAGTGGTACCAGAGCCATGAATCTTACTAAAGAAGAAGAATACATCCCTACAAGGGTAAAAAATATTGAACTAACAAAGAGGTTGAAGGAACTTGAAGGCAAGTTGGACAAACACAAAGGGGCACAATCTGAAGAAGATTAGAATACTGGGGTTGAAGACCTTGAGGAAGATGGTGAAGTGCCTATAGAATAAATACCTCTTTTGAATGCTCTCAAATCCATGGAGAAAAGAACCATGGAGGGGAAGTTGGAATTGCCAACTTTCAATGGCAAGATGAATGTTGATGTGGCCTTGGACTAGATTGAGGCCTTAACCAGTTTCTTTGAGTGTGAAGACATTCTAGAGAAGTAGAGGGTAAAGATGGAAAAGTACAAGTTGAAGGGAGCAACCCTAACTTGGTGGAACTTCATCTAGTCTAAGAGGGAGAAGAAAGGAAGAAGAATGATTTATTCTTGGGATAGAATGGTGGCACTAGTTAGAGAAACATATGTGCCTGAAGGATATGGGGTACAACTCCATAGGAGAAAATAAAGTCTGAAACAAAAGGATCTAGATATTAGTTCCTATACATAGGAGTTCCTGAAGTTGTTTATGAAAACCAACACTGTAGAGGATGAGGAAGAAGAACTTCCAAGGTATATGAATGGCCTAAAGGTACCCAAACAAGAGGAACTTAGCCTTCATGCTCCCACTTCTGTGAATAAGTGCTATCAATTAGCCATTAAAGTGGAAGAAAAGTGGAAAAGGAGGAAAGATCAAAGCAAAGGAAAAGATAACAATAAGAACTTCAAGCCCAAGAACAATTCCTAGAACAAGGGACAACGTAGTAGAAACAAAACTACTGATTAGAACAAGGATCAAGGAGGAAAAATTTCTAAAGGGAACTATAGAGGAGGAAAATCCTTCAACAGGGGCAGAGGAAGAGGCAACAGAGGAAGAGGAAATGGCTCTCTCACATGTTACAACTATAATTGGGTAGGACATCATGCAGGAAAGTGCCTTGAAAAGAGGAATAATAATCAAGGGGAGAGAAGAGCACAACTTGTGGAGGAAGAGAAAATTGATTGCAAGGACCTTAAACCTAAGGAAGGAGCATGCCTGATTATGAAGCAAGCCTTTTTTCAGATACCTCACACCCAAGAGCCACACCAAAGAAAGGATCACTTTAGGACAAAGATTAAGTGCCAAGGAACGGTATGTAACTTGTTGATTGATTCAGGCTCAATTGAAAATCTTGTTTCTTGTGAAATGGTAGAAAAACTTAAACTACCTAAGAAACCCCACCCCTTTCCATATCATGTCTCTTGGCTAACAAAGGGTCAACAAACCCTAGTAACTGAACAATCATGGGTAGAGTTTTCCTTAGAAGATTTCAAGGAAAAATTACTTTGTGATGTTTTTGAAATGGATGCATATCATATAATCCTAGGAAGACCTTAGCAATATGATGTTGATGCCATCCACCATTGCAAAAAGAATACCTATTCCATAACTAGAAATGGTGTAACCTTCATCATGCAACCCATGCATGATCTTAAAGTAGAGTCTACTATTGTAACCATAGGAGAAAAGAAAATGTTAAAAGCTTTGAAAGAACTTGATGCCTACTGTTTTATATTGATTTCTAAACCAAGGGAAAACATAACCTCCAAGGATAAAGATCCTATCCTACAAGAGATACAAGACCTATTGCAAAAGTATAGTCATGTCACTGCTATTGATCTTCTCATAGGAATCCCTCCCATTAGAGACACCAGTTACCAAATTGACTTGATACTTGGCTCTTTTCTACCTAACAAGGCACCTTATAAGATGACCCCAACCCAACATGCTGAATTGCCAAGCAAGTGAATGATTTGTTGGAAAAAGTTCTAATACAAAGAAGCCTAATTCCTTGTGCTATTCCATCTATCCTTGCCTCCAAAAGGGATGGAAAGTGGAGATTGTGTACTGATAGCAGGGCTATCAAAAATATTACTATAAGATATAGATTCCCCATGCCAAGAATTGAAGATATATTGGATCAACTAGGAGGTTCTTTCTACTTCACCAAGATAGACTTGAAGTCTGGATACCATCAAATCATAATCAAACCAGGAGATGAATGGAAGACAACATTAAAAAATATAGAAGGTTTTTTTGAATGGTTGGTAATGCCCTTTGGGTTAAGCAATGCCCCTAGTACTTTTATGAGGCTTATGAATGAGATATTCATTGATTTTATTGGAATTTTTTTTGTTATTTATCTTGATGACATACTAATATTTAGTCATAGCAAGGATGAGCATCTTGATCATGTGGAACAATTATTAAGGAGGCTTCATCAACACAAGTTGGCGATCAACTTGGAAAAGTGCTTGTTTATGAAGAAGGAACTTATGTTCTTAGGTTTTGTGATCTCACAAGGTACTCTCAAGATGGACCCTGAGAAGGTTAAAGCAATCATCAACTAACTTCCACCAAAGAACCAAGGTGATGTAAGAAGCTTCCATGGACTTGCCATCTTCTATATAAAGTTTATCAAAAACTTTAGTCATGTTTGTGCACCAATGCTTGACACCATTAAAGGAGGTAGAAAGAATAAGTTTTCTTGGACAAAGGAAGCTGATGATGCATTTCAGTACTTGAGAAATAGAGTTTCACAATTTCCCATCTTGGTGTTGCCTAATTTCAACAAAGGTTTTACTATGGAGACAAATGCAAGTAATTTGGCCATAGGTACAGTCTTAAGCCAGGAAGTTAAGGCAATTGATTTCTTCTCTGAGAAGTTAAATGAGGCTAAAAAGAAATTCTCAACCTATGACTTGGAATTTTATGCCATGGTTTAAGCCCTCAAGAAATGGAGGCACTATATAATCATCAAATAATTTGTGGTTTATATTGACAAACATGCATTACATTTTTTCAATTCTTAGGAAAAGCTCTCTATCAAAGATCTAAAATGGATGGAGTAGTTGTAGGCCTACACCTTCAACATCAAACACAAGAAGGGTGTTGCAAACAAGGTTACATATGCCCTTACTAGGAGGGTTGGTTTGGTTGAAGAGGTACAACTTCAAAGTGTGGGAATTGATTCCCTCAAAAATTTATATGTTGATGATCCTAATTTTGCAGAGATATTTCAAGTTTGGACAAAGATGGTTGGAAGATACCATACTAATTTTTCAGAATACCTGATTTAGAATGGACTCCTTTTCAAAGGAGCTCAACTATGCATCCCAAAATTTTCAATGAGGAAAAATATAATAAGGGATAAACACTATGGTGGCCTAGGAGGAGACTTTGGCATTGACAAGAAAACAAACTTGGTGAAAAGAATCTATTTTTGGCAAAGGTTGAATAATGATGTTAAGAAGTTTATAGAGACTTGCATGATTTGTCAAAAAGCTAAAGGTGTATCAACAAATTAGGGGTTATATCAACCCTTACCAATTCCCACAAGGCCTTGGGAATCAATCTCAATGGATTTTTACATGGGGCTACCTAGAACAAAATAAGGTTTTGATAGTGTTTTTGTGGTAGTTGATAGATTTAGCAAGATGGTCCATTTTATACCATGTAAAAGCACAAATGATGGTTCTCAATTTCCACATATTTTCTTTAAAAAGGTAGTTAGGATCAATGGTTTACTAAAAATAATTGTATATGACAAGGATTTGAAGTTTCAAGGCCACTTTTGGAGGACACTTTTCAAGAAACTTGGGAACTAATCTAACCTATAGCTCTACCTATCACCTACAAACTAATGGGTAGAATGAGGTGGTATATAGATCTTTAGGCAACCTCCTAAGATGCCTAACCAAAAAACATGCTCAAAGTTGGGATCTACTCTTGCCTCATGAAGAGTTTTCATTTAATGACTCCATGAATAGGTCAATAGGAAAGACTCCCTTCCAAGCAATATATGGCCTTCATCCCAAAGGACCATTGGTCCTGGTAGAACTACCATCTAATTTCAAAATCAGTGCTCAAGGAGAATAATTGGAAAAGATTATTTCAAAGGTGTAGGATGAGGTAAAGGAAACACTATAAAGATCCAATTTGAAATACAAGGAACAGGTTGAAAAAAAAAGAAGGGAAGTCCACTTCAAGGTTGAAGACAAGGTATCGACATTGTTGAGGAAAAAGAGACTACCTAAGGGTAGATATTCCAAAATTTAGATGAAGAAAGTAGGATGATGTGATATACTCAATAAAATGGGTGAAAATGCATATGAAATATCTCTTCCAACTACCTTGTAGATTTCTCCAATCTTCAATATACCAGATCTCACCACTTACAAAGACATAATAGATTCAACAAATGAACAAGGTGAGCAAACAGAAATGAAGGATGAAGAGTATGTTACTAACCTGCCTCAAAGAAAACTAGTGGAGTTGGAGAAAATATTGGACACAAAGTTGTTGAAGTAGACTAGAACCAAGGAGTACATGCAGTACCTAGTCAAGTGGAAAGGACTCCCCAATATTGATGCAACTTGGTTGACAGAAGACCAAATCTAGCAACATGGCACTTTTGTGGAGAAATTACCCTCAAGTAGGAAGTTGAGTTTAAAAATTCAAGTGGAGTATGGTGTAGGAGCATCCATAATTATGAATCATCAAAGTCCTAAGGACACCTAGAATAGGTTAGATCTATCAGATAGGAATCTAGACCAAATTGTAAGACCTAGTTCCAAGATTGGCACAGTTATAAGCCCTTGGTCAACTATGGTCAAAGATGGTCAAAGGGCCTATAATCTTACGATTTTTCATTATTTTATGTTCTAACATGTTTGGATCCTATTTAGATCATTTAGATTAACTTTTTGATGATATTTTCTCATAGTTTGTAAAAATTGCTCAAAAGTTGTCAAGCAACTTTTAGCAACTTTTTGCAAACTAATGCAAAAACTCCCCCAATGGCCACAAAAAAGTTTGAAAACTCATTATGACTATTGGAAGGCCTGTAAGAATCCTTTTTAGGTGGGTGATAGACAATATGATGTACTTTCACATTTCAAATTAATAAAATTACCTCATTTTCCTACAATATACTTGCTGTCACACATTTTATGAATTTGTACAAACACATGTAGGGTTGAGACCCACATTTTTGGATAGGTAGATGAAGTATATTTATAATGCATCTAGTTTTAAGTCCCCATCTATCACCAAACTCATGATATCCATATTTTTGCACAAGTTGGTTTAAAAAAGTTACTAACCTAGGGTTTCAAGCATTTTTAGATATAACCAGGGATTTTACCATGGGAATGTAACAAAATTTGGTGAAATCCTAGTGTTTATCATGTATGATAATATGAAATTGGTTTCAAATTTTTATTTGTAGGGAACCATCACATATTTGATGCCCTAGGCATGCAAGACCCATGTGCATGCTAGGAAATGAATGCTGCACCTCCCACAACTCACTCCAGAGTTGGCATCAAGGCTTGAATTTGGATTTGTGAATTTTTTATGTTTACCCTCTCATGTTAAAACCATTGGTTTTTAGGTTTGATCTGTAAAATTCATACTTCCTTTGTTAATGGAGAACTAATAGGCCTAATTGGCTAGGCAAGAATTTGAAAAAACCCTATTTGTTTGTTCCATAAAACCTTGGTACTTTAGTATGTTTGGTGAGTCCAAAAAGGGTGTAAAAATCCATGTTTTTTTTCCTAGGTTGTGTGGAGTCATTTTCAACTAAGTTATTTTTTCATCAAAAAAGGCTACTAGCCTTTTATGTGGTTTTATAAAGCAACTATGTGCTAGAAGTTTCATAGTTTGATTTTAACCATTGAATCATTTGATTTATGACCTAAATAGACCATTACCTTGTGTTGGAGTCTCCCTTGGCAATTTCATGAAGTTTAGGGTTGTTTAACCAAAATTCATCAAATAGTTCAATTTGAGCAACTTGTGATAAGTTGTCTTGTTTGTAGGGTTCCCTTGTGATTAGGGTTTCCCTTGTTTGGGTGAGTGGTTGTGATAAATTGAAATCATCCTTGAAGTAATTTTGATTGGTACCTGAACTTTTGAAATCATACCAAGACATTTGGTTGACAAAACTTTAGTAAGAGGGTCTTAGGACCAGTTGATCATCATTTGATCTAACGCACTGGGCTCCATTGCATCACTTACCAATAGGTTTGACATCAATGATCATAGAATAATTATTCCAATTATATTTTCTAACTTACTTCCTCTTTGGTATTGATGAAAACACCTCACATACTTCATTTTTTACTATGAAACCCAAAATCTTCAATACTTGTACTATCAACTCTCTTTGTGGTTGTGTTTTCTCTTTCTTAGTTTCATTCTGATTATCATCTATGTAAGCCTTGGATGCTCCATCTATTCTTTTAGTACAACACCTCACAAATTAATTAATCATTTTCTCCCTCTTTAATTCTATCCTTGTATGGTAGCTCAATATTCTCATTGTTTACATGTGTACTTGTATGACAACTAGGCATTCTTCTCCCTCTTTGACAACAATGCCAAATACATAAATTTTTCTCATACATGATCATGCCACTCGTTTGAGTAATATATAAATGTGGCCTCAATATTAAATCTTTACAACTTCATCTTCTCATAATTTAGAGTTTTCCATTTTAGACCTTTAGGCAAATCCCAAAGTTTGACATTTTCATAAATTTGTAAGATATTCTGATCATAACATTTAATGCAATGCAACATCTCTTGTTAGGTTTCTTCATTTAGGAGGATGAGCCCTAACTTCTTAGATACTCAAAATCATCATTATGTAGTTCCTTAGTGAATATGTCAGCTAATTGCTCCTTTGTGTTCACATATTCCAATCTCATTTCTTTGTCTTGTACCGATTCTCTCAAGTAATGAAACTTGATCTCAATATTCCTAGTCTTTGTGTGCATCACATGATTCTTTTATATGTTAATAGAATTTGTGTTATCATAATATATCATGAAAGGTTTAGTGATATATTACTTCATCCCTTTCAACAATTTCTTGATCCACACACCATTAGAGAAATTTACTATTGCAACAACATATTCAACCGTTGTTGTAGATTGTAAAATATAGTTCTTCTTCTTGCTTGTCCATGAAATCAGTCTTCTTTCTAGAATGAAATTTCCCCCACTTGTAATTTTTTTATCATCAAAATTTCTATCTCAATCATCATTTGTGTAAAATTTCAACTCAAATTTATCACTTTTTTTGTACCATAAAGCATAGTCTTCAGTTCCTTTCAAGTATCTCAGTATTTTTTTTTTCCATCATATGATTTACTCTTATATTAGAAAATAATCTAGAAAAAATTCTAATAGATAATGCTTGATTCACCTCAGCATAATCATTGTTCTTTAACAATTTATGTCAAATCACCATATTCCAACTGGTCGGGAGTCTTCCATGCCAAAAATCTTCAAAATCTCTTTCGTATATTTGGACTAAGTAATGCAAATACATTTCTTAATTTGATATACTTGTAATCCAACAATGAATTTAATTTCCCCAAATTCAAAAATTCTCTTTCATTTCATCAACAAAATATTTTCATAATGCATCCTTTCCTCCAAATATGATATTATCAAGAAAAAATTCACTTAACAATATCTTGCTTTCAGATTATCTTTTTAGATACAAATTACTATTCTCATTTGTTTTAAAAAACCAATCATCACCAAATAATTGTGAGACCTTTCACACCATGCTCTAGGGACTTGCTTAAAACTATATAAAGCTTTGTGTGACTTACATACCACATTCCTTTTGTTTGGATTAACAAATTCATTAGGTTTTTCAATGTGCACTTCTTCCTAAAGAATTCCATTTAGAAATGTGGTTTTTACATGTATTTGGTACACTTTAAATTCTTTGTAAGTAGAATATGTAAGAAAAGTCTTCCAACCTTGCAACTAGAATATTTTTTTCTCCATATTTAACTCATTCCTCTTGTGCATATGCCTTACAAACCAATGTTTCATTGTTTTGTGTGACTTCACATTTCTCATTCATCATGTTTATGAACACCTACTTAGTACCAATCACATTCTTGTCCTTTAGTCTAGGCACCATTTTTCATGTCTTATTCTTCCCAATTTCTTCATTCATTACCTTGATCCAATCTTTATTTTCTAGAGCATTTTTGATCTAAAACTCACATAATAAGCATGTATCATCTTTCAATCTTCTTATTGTACTAACTCTTGAATCTTTTACTTCAATGATTTGATATGGTGCATGACATATTCTCACATACTTTGCTAATATTAGTCTATATCTTCTTTCTTCTTGCTATTGTTTACTAGTTTTTGCATTTTCAACTTCTTGAATCATCTTTGGTTGCAAGTCAACTTCCTCTATTTGATGGTTGGTAGTGTCTTTCTTTGAGTCAACTACTATCGCTTGATGCTTAGAAGTTTGTGTTGGATACAATTGTCTAATTGTGTGTTGTCTTTGATGTTACACAAATGTCATATTAGTTGTTAGTCTATGATTACCGAGCTCACTTGGTTAGCAAGATAGTTTTTCTTATCTACCAAGCATTCTTGGAGATTACTCTATGAAGAAAATGTATATTGAGCTCACTCGAGCATCGAAGGGAATTCTAGTAGGAAGCAGTGTTAACTGAGTTCTCATGGTTAATGAAGGAAAGTTGGTTAGAGTTAGTGTCCATTGAGTTAAATCAATTGCTAAAATATTTTTCAAGTTTGTAGTGTTAACTAAGAATTGTTGGTTAACACATGAAATCATGTTAGGACCAATGTTTACCGAGCTGGGGTAGCCAATGAAGGATTTTGTTAATTTGGGTTACGAAGTTTAATTATTTCAAGTATTGATTTCAGAAAATTGTGCTAATGTTTATTGGTCATTGTAAGTTGTAATTGAGCCGACTTGATAATTTGGATGGTATAAATGAAAGGTCAAGTTGATATTCTAGTGTGTGTGTGAGTATGCAAGTGTATTGATTGAAAAGAAAAGTGTGTGAGAAAATTTGAAGGATGTTCAAATATCCTTGTGGAGCAGCAAAGTAATATTTGATCAGGAAGGATCAAGCTTTCGTGAATAGAATAGAGATCTGGATTCAACAATTCAGTTGCATCTCAATTAGGTCATTTCATTGTTACTTTCTTACCATTGTAGCAGTGATCCAAAATCTCTTAATAGAGTTGGTTTAACAGCCAGTTGTAAATCCGTGACGGTTCCATTGAATTGTTTTAAATACCTCTTGCAAGGCCACTCCTAATAGGGTGATTAAATCCTCTAACAAGGTCACACCTAATAGTGTGTTTTGTAACCTTTAACTAGGTTGGCTCCTAACCGGGCTCACTTTAGAAGAGTGAAAATTAGTAACTAGTTACAGGTGGTTTTTCCCATATTCGGCTTCCACGTTAAATCCAGGTGTCTCATGTGTTCATGTTATTTCTTTTATGCTTGCAAGTTAATCACTTTGAATGTTTAAGATTAGTGAAAAGTAAAACGTACTTTGCATTTACTGAGTTACAACATCTTTAAGTATGTTTACCGAGTGACAATAGTAATTAGTTTTATTAGACATCTAAGGGATCTATGGATATGTTTTGTAGTAACTAATTCACCCCCCCTCTCAGTTACTCCATCTATTATTCCAACAATTGATATCAAAGCTTTTGGTGCTTGCAGGAAAGGTTTTAAGAACCTAAGCTAAAGATTAGGATGCCTTACAAGAGAGAAATTCCAAAGCTTAACAGAGACAACTTTTCAGCATGACAGGGACTCATGAGACTTCATCTAGCTTCCATTGGTGATTTAGGATGCAAATATCTTTGTGAAGAATATACAAATCCTACTGGCACATTATTTTTTGGAGATATTGCTGAGAAAAAGAACCATAATACCATGATGATAGATATTGCATCTGCTCTTAGTTATGAGGAATTTGATGATATCAAGGACTACAAAACTGCTTTTGAAATGTGGAACAAGCTAAAGGACATTGATGGTGGTGATGACAATGTGAGGAGAGCCAAAGCAGAAAGCCTTAGAGGACAATTTGATCAAATGAGAATGAGAGAAGATGAAAATATTGCCAAATATGTTGAAAGAATCAAAGCAAGTGTCAGTGCAATTAAAGCTTCTGTAGGAGATATCAAGGAGGAAACTATTGTAAGTAAAGTTCTTAGAAAATTTCTTCCTATCTATGCAATTAGAGTATCTACTATTCAAGAAAGGAGGTGCAAGACAAATCATAAGATAACTTTGGATACCTTAGTGGGAAGATTGGCAACTTTTGAGCTAGATAACTTTGACAATTATGTTCCAGCTTCCAAGAATATTGAATTTGCATTTGAGGCCAAACTTTCACTTAAGGAGAAAGGCAATAAAATATATGACATTCAGTCAGAAAGTGAAGAAGAATCAAAGGAAAGTTCTGATAGTGACCTTGAAGTTGTTGAAGCTCTACTTGCAAGGAAATATTCTAGAGGCAGAGAAAAATACAAAGATAAAGTTCCCCTAAGCTATTTTTCATGTGAAGAAATTGGTCATATTGCTGCCAAGTGTCCAAACAAAGAAAGTAAGGATGAAAAGAAGAGTCAAAAATTCAAAGACAAAAGGGATTTCAAAGGTCACAAATCATTCAAGGACAAAGGTAAGAAAACTTTTTTTATGGCTAAAGATTCTAATGATAGTAAAGATGCAATAGTATACATTACTATAAAAGATGAATCTAATGATGAAGAAGATAAGATGGAACTTATCTCTCATGTGAGAAAAAATGATACATGGATCATAGATAGTGGATGTTCACATCATATGACTGGTGACAAAAAAAAGTTTGAACACTTTGAAGACTATGATGGTGGTAGTGTAAGGTCTGGAAACAATGAACCTTGTTGTATAAAAGGGAGAGGCCAAATCTCATTAACCAAAGAACTTGTATGTGACAATGCCTATTGGGTTGAAGGACTAAAATAGAATCTGTTGAGTGTGGAAAAACTAATCAACATTAGATTCAAGGTAGAATTCATGCATGAAAAAGTAAGACTATTGGATGACAAAAGAAAACTGATTGGATCAAGCAAACAAACAAAAGGTAATCTATTTTATCTTGATCTTGGTGATTGCTCATGTTTTATTGCTCAAATTGAAGAAAGTTTGTTATGGCACAAAAGGTTATGTCATGTAAATTTTGAAAACATGGTGAAAATAAGTAAGTTCAAGAAAGTGAGAGGCATTCCTAGTTTGAAGAAACCAAATGTCGGTTTATGCAAGAATTGTCAGATTGGCGAAATGGGAAAGACTAATTTTAAAAGAAAAAACTATCAATCTGAAGATATCTTGGACATTGTGCATACTAATTTGTGTGGAACTATTGGAATAGAAAGCTATAGTGGAGAAAAATTCTTGATTATTTTTGTTGATGACTATTCAAGAATGATGACTGTTATGTATCTTAGAGAGAAGTCAGAAGCATTTGAGAAATTCAAATGGTATCTAGGAAGAATAAAGAAGGAAATAGGGAAAAGAATAAAATGCTTAAGATTAGATGAAGGTGGTGAATTCATATCCAATGAATTCAATAACGTTTTCATTGAAAGAGGAATCAAAAGATAGGTATCAGCTCCTGGAACTCCCAAGCAGAATGGAATAGTTGAAATAAGAAAAAGATCCATCATGCATTGTGCAAGAACTCTAATGATTGAAAAGAATGTTTCTATCAAGTACTAGAAGAAAGCTATTAGCATTGTAATTCATACCTTAAACTGAGTACAATTGAAGAAGGACTCATTTAAAATTCCCTATGAGTTATGGTATGGCTATAAACCCAATGTAAGTTACCTAAAAGTATTTGAAAGTAAATGTTATATCTTGAAAGAATCTTGAAAAGGAAAATTTGATGTGAAAGGTGATGAAGATATATTCTTAGGATATTCTTGCAGAAGTAAGACATATAGATGTTTGAATTTGTCTACTCATAAAATCATAGAAAGTGCACATGTGAAAATTGATAAGTTTGCAGAAAAGACTGAAGAAGAAAACAAAAAGGAACCAACGGACTACAAGAGATTTGTTTACATTGAACCTGATACGTTTCTAGACACATCTATCAATAAGGAGACTTCTATTCTTGATTATTCCTTAGTTACTAAGTTGCAAGAAATTCAAGTTGAGTCACAAATACCTGAGTCACAATCTAAAGCTATCGAGCCAATGCCTATCGAGTTTGAAGGACCTAAGCTGTAGATAAAACAACCAAAGTCAAAAGTTGAAATTCAAAATGAAGATAGTAGAATTCATTCAAAAGGAAAATAACCTATATTGTCCAAGTATGTCAGGAGGCATCATGCACCAGACTAGATTATTGGAGATAAATTAGAAAGTACTATGACAAGAAGTAAGCTAAATGGTACATGTTTACTTGTTGATTTTGAATCTAGAAATGTTAAAGATGCATTGGAAAATGAAGGTTGGATTGAGGCTATAAATGAAGAAATAGAGCAAATAGAGAAGAAAAAAACTTGGACTCTTGTACCTAGGCCTAAAAATAAAAATGTGATTGGAACAAAATGGGTATTCAGGAATAAATTGAATGAAGATGGTAAGGTATCAAGAAACAAAGCTAGATTGGTATGTAAAGGCTACTCTCAAGAAGAAGGAATTTATTATGGTGAGAATTTTGCTCCTATTGCAAGATTGGAAGGTGTTAGGACCTTACTTGCATATGCAACACATGAAGGATTTAAAGTATATTAGATGCATGTTAAATTTGCATTTCTCAATGGTATTCTTGATGTAGAAGTCTACATTGAACAACTAGAAGGTTTCGTTGATCCAGACAAAAGAGACATGTTTTGTAAATTATACAAAGCATTTTATGGTCTAAAACAAGCTCCTAGAGCATGGTATGAGAGGTTGTACAAATAACTTATACATAATGATTTTAAGAGAACTAATGATAACAGTAGTTTTTACATCAAGGAAGGACCAGAGAACAAGATTGGATTGGTAGAAATATTTGTCGATGATACTTTATTTATAGGGAATGATGATCTATGCAAAGAATTTTTAGAGTAAATGAATAAAGAGTTTGAAATGTCTATGTTTGGTGAGATTAAATTCTTTGTTGCATTACAGATACAAAAAACTAGGAATGGTATCTACATCACTTAGTCTAAGTATATCAAGGAGATACTCAAGAAGTTTAGTATAGAAGATTCAAAACTAGTTGGAACCCCCATGTGTATTGGACTAAAGCTTACCAAAGATGATGATTCAAAAGAGGTAGATCGGACCTTATATAGATCAATGACTGGAAAATTATAGTATGTAGTTCATACAAGGCCTGATATTGCTCTTGCAGTTGGTATAGTGGCAAGATTCTCCACAAAACTCAGAGAAAATCATATGATGGCAATCAAAAGAATCTTGAGATATTTGAAAGGTACTAAAGATTATGGTATATGGTATAAAATTGGAGGAAATATGGACCTAAAAGTATATATTGATGATAGAAAGAGTACAAGTGGTGGAGCATTCTTTCTTGGTAAAAGATTGGTATCTTGGACAAGCAAAAAGCAAAACTGCACATCCCAATCCATAGTAGAAGAAAAATATGTTGCAGCAGTAGTGAATTGTTCTAATATTGTTTGGTTTAAGTAGTTGTTGGAAGACATGAAGGTTGAGATTAAAGAACTAGTTGTCATGTTTTGTGATAATACAAGTGCAATTAACATATCTAAGAATCCAGTGATGCATTCCAAAACCAAACATATTGCTATAAAATATCATTTTGTCAGAGAACTAGTGTAGGACAAAGAAATTAGATTGGAATATGTGCATACAAAATAATAGATTGCAAACATATATACCAAGCCATTACCTAAGGATGCATTCTTGTATCTAAGAGGCAACCTAGGGGTCATTCCCCTATCTGAAGCTCACTAAATAAAGTTTTAGTGATGCATCAACAGGAACCTAGTTGAAGATCTATTAGTTGATGCATCATAGTCAAGAGAACATTGCATATGAATTAGTACTCAAGGTACACTAATACTCATTTGGTATGTGTTATCTTTGGCATGTGTTGTCAAAGAGGGAGAGCTTACTATCTTATCTTCTAAAATTTGTTTGAAGAAAGAAGCTATGTAATTCCTTCACAAAGGGAGATTACTACATTAGAGAAGTTTGTGGTATAAAATCTCAGAGGGAGAAACTTTCTATCAGAGAAAATCTTGTTTTCAAATTTCATTGTGCTATGACATGTTGTGTTGTCATCAATGCCAAAGAGGGCGATTGTTGGATATAATTGTCTAATTGTGTGTTGTTTTTGATGTTACACAAAAGTCATATTAGTTGTCAGTCTATGGTTACCAAGCTCACTTGGTTAGCAAGACAAATTTTCTTGTCTATTGAGCATTCCTGGAGATTACTTTGTGAAGACAGTGTCTACCGAGCTCACTCAAGCATTGAAGGGAATTCTGGCAGGATGCAGCATTAACCAATTTCTCATGGTTAATGAAGGAAAGTTGGTTAGAGTTAGTGGTCACCGAGTTAACTTAGTTGCCAAAAGATTTTGCAATTTTGTAGTGTTAACTGAGCATCTGTTGGTTAACATAGGAAATCATGTTAGGACCAGTGTTTACCGAGTTGGGTTGGCCAATGAAGGATTTTGTTAATTTGGATTATGAAGTTTAATTACTTCAAGTATTAATTTTAGCCAACTATGCTAATGTTTATTAGTCATTGTATGTTGTAATTGAGCTGACCTAATTATTTGGATGGTATAAATGAAAGGTCAAGTTGAGATTCTTGTGTGTGTGTGAGTATGTAAGTGTATTGATTGAAAAGAAAAGTGTTTGAGAAAATTTGAAGGATGGTCAGATATCCTTGTGGAGCAAAAAAGTGATATTCGATCAGGAAGGATCAAGCTTTTGTGAATAGAACAAAGATTTGGATTCAACAATTCAGTTGCATCTCAATCAAGTTATTTCATTTTTACTTTCTTACCATTGTAGCAGTGATCCAAAATCTCTTAATAGAGTTGGTTTAACAACCAATTGTAAATCCTCTAATAGGGTGATAGTTTAATTGAATTATTTTAAAGACCTCTTGCAAGGCCACTCCTAACAGGGTGATTAAATCCTCTAACAAAGTCAGACCTAATAGTGTGTTTTGTAACCTTTAACTAGGTTGGCTCCTAACAGGGCTCACTTCAAAAGAGTGAAAATTAGTAACTAGTTGCATTGGTGGTTTTTTCCATATTGGGTTTCCACATTAAATCTTGGTGTCTCATGTGTTCATGTTATTTATTTTATGCTTGCAAGTTAATCATTGTGAATGTTTAAGATTAGTTAAAAGTAAAACATACTCTGCATTTATCGAGTTATAACATCTTTAAGTATGTTTACCGAGTGACAATAGTAATTAGTTTTATTAGACATCTAAGGGATCTATGGATATGTTTTGTAGTACCTGATTCACCCCCCTTCTCAATTACTCCATCTATTATTCCAACAGTCTATTGATGCTTGAGCAAACTCTTCTATAAAACCTCAACAATGTCTAGTTGTTGATGCTTGGCATCCACCTTTTTTGGATCAAGTGAGGTGGTAGGTTCACTTTTATAAATCTAAACAAAATATCTATAATCTTTAGGTTATCTCTTGCATTCTTCTTCATTTTTCTCTATGAATTCATCAACTCTAACATTTTTACTTTCTACAATTTTGTTAGTGTTACAATTCAAACATTTATAAGCTTTTCTCTTAGTGGAATAACCTAGGAATATGCCTTCATCACTTTATACATCAAGTTTACTTTTTCTTGCACCTTTCAATATGTAACACTTACTTCCAAAGACTTTAAAATAATTCACATTTGGTGCATAACCATACCAGAGTTTAAAAGGTGTTTTCTTTATAGCTTTCTTCAGTTGAACTCGGTTAAGAGTATAGAATGTTAGAGTAAAACATTAATTTAACTTTCATTTATTAAATTACCTTTACTCCTTTCTTAAGATTTCACTTTTAGCACTTTTCATTTCTATTTAATAATTAATTAGTTATTATTAAATTTTATTTACCTCTTAGGGTTTCCCTTTTATGTTTTCGATATCCTTCTATAAGGATTGATCTTTTATAATGATCTCTCATTCTTTTCAGTCTAACAATATAATTTGAATATTTTCAAAGAAAAACCCTTGCCTCTTCTTTTATTTTTCTTCTCTATGATAGGTTCTTGCATGCATGTGTTCTTTCTATTTTGTGGATTTGTATTGCTCAAATCCTTCATGGTATCAGAGTTAGATCTTCTATAGCTTGTTCAATATTTGGAGAAAAAGAAGAATGAGGGTTTGATAGAACAAATGTGGCATTTTTAAGGTACTTTTTGTGAAAATAGGGGGTTCTCTAACTTTAAAAGCACTTTGAGGCCAAATAGATCTCATAGTTGGATTTAGAAGGTGTCAAAATACCCATTTTCATATAAAATTTGTCAATTTTGGACAATGTCAACTGGGGAGACAATTTTTTTTTCATAATAGGGTCATATAGCCTCTCCATGAAAATTGAGAAAAAAATTGCAAAAAAAAAACAAAAAAGTGGTTTTTTTGTCACTAGTAGTTTAAGTTTTACTGCAACGGTTATCAAAACCACTAGTGGTTAGGGTAAGCCATTGCAGTCATCGCCTGCAGTTAGGCTTACTCGTATTAGCCTCCACCCCTACACCATTGTCATGCCACTACTACTTTATTGTCACACTACCACCACAGTTAGAGCCTGTCACCTTGCCTCCACTCATCTTACGCTCATCAAACACCACTGAAGAGCCACTATCGTCGACCGCACCTCCTGAGCTCTCCTTGGTGCTTTTTTATTATTATTTTACTAAAATAAAATTAAATTCATTTTTTCTTTCTAGAGGCCTTGAAGATCTTTTCTCTCTAAGTTGAGCATACAGGGGTATTTTTTTTGCAATTTTATACCTATTCATTTTCTCAAAGTCAGATGATTCCTTCTATCTTTCAGGGGGTGTAACTTGCTCATTATAGCTTCATTTTTCAAACCAAAAGAAGTGCTAGAAAGCTCTTCTCAAGAACTTTCCTGATTCTCTATCATTATTATTTTAAACTAGATATTTTTGATACACACCTAAATTCATTTTTCTTTATTCTTGTATACACATTCCTTCTGCAAGCTAGGGTTTAATTTTTTGCATTATGGGGGGTATTTTTATTTTATTTTATGTTATAATATCAACATATAAGAAAAAAATGGATGGGTACTCTTCTTATCTAGTACTTCTAAGCCCACAAAACTATCACACATGGAAATCTCATATGCATCAGCTTCTCCATTCAAAGGGTTTGTGGTCTTTTTTAGATATAGTGCAACCAATATTTCAAAGTCAATATTAGAATTTGTAACATAGGAATAAGATGGATGAAGCCATGGTTCTAATTTCTTTGAGTGTTTCAAATAGCTTACAATTTCATCTTGATGAGTGTTCCACTCCTCAAGAAATGTTTGACAAGTTCAATAACTTGTTTGGTACCATCAATGAGTTCAGAGCACTTTATATTGAGGTAGAGCTTACTTCTCTTGTACCCAATTCTTTTCTCTCTATTGAAGAATTTTGTATGAGGTTCAAAAAGAAGAGAACTTTGTTATAGGGATGTGGAAAAAAGAAGGAAGATAAGCAGGGCATCTATCTAATTTTATCAAAGCTTCAAGGAAACTTTCAGATTTTCTCTTCTACCTTCCATTCCACTATGGATTCCTTGGGTCCCATATTTACCATGCCCACTTTTGAGGTCTTTTGTGAGAAATTAACTAGAGAGCATTCCAAGCTTATATAGTTGGATACTATCACTGGTTTAAAGACATAAGCATTGGTTGCTGAGAAATCTATAGGGAAGCTGAAGTAGAAACCAAAGCCCAAGATAGATTCAATAGGCAGTGAGAGTTCCTCCAAGCCTACTCCTAAATTAGATGCTCAGAAACCATCTCTGAAGGGTAAATCTTCTAAGTCTCTTGAGTCTTCCTCCTAGACTAAGAAGTACACAGGTAATCCTTGCATTTTTTGTGGCAATGAAGGACATCTAGTTTCTAGGTGTTGGAAATGTCTTGAGGCTATAGATGATGCCATGCAACAAGAAAATATTGCTTCTCTGAAGCCACCACCTCCTCATTTAGGGAAAGGACATGATCTTTTTGCATGAGCATTGTCTTCTACAACTACTCAGATTCTTGATTTAGGTGCTTCCCACCATATGACACCCTCACATAATTTGGTTACCTCACTTTCTCAGAGTGTTACTACAAAAATTGCTGATAGTGATTCTACATAGCTTTTAGTCATAGGTTCAAGAACTACCTCTTTAGAGGGTGGTTCACTACATGATGTTCTATTGGTTTTGGCCATTTCTATCAACCTCATTATCTTTCAAGTTTGTCATTTTGGCTTTGGTAAGACATTTGAGTTCTTACTACATGATGTGGTTATTTGAGACCTCCATGATCTTGACTTGGTCATTGCTACTAGGAGTGTTGATCTTTAGTCTCACTTATATTAGTTTGATGGCTTTGAGAGCTCCTATTCTACAAGTGTTTCTATAATTACTCATGCAAACACAATGAGAAAGCTTTGGCATGAGAATTTGGCCATGCAAACTAAAAAGATCTACAATAGATGAGTACACAGGAGCTAGTGATTGGGCTACCTTAGACCTCTTCTACTAATGGTGTTTGTGAAGGTTGTGCACTTGAAAAACATCATAGAGATCCATTTCTGACATGTAGATCCACATGTGCTAAGGCACCATTGGAGTTGGTACATAATGATCTTATGTCAATCCCCACTCCATCTTTTTTAGGTTCTTGATATGTTCTTACCTTCATAGATGAATCATCTATGCACATGGGTGTACTTTTTGAAGTACAAGTCTGATGTCTTTGATTCATTTCAAATATTAAGAAATTTATGGAGAAGCAGTCTAGTCTTTCTGTTAGTGTATATGCATTGAAAATGGGGAGAATATGTCAATTAGTCTTTTAGAGATTTTTGTATTGAGCATGGTTTACACCATTAGTTCATAGTTCCCCATGCCCTTTAGTAGAATGGGGCTATAGAGAGAAAGAAAAATACATTATGGGAGATGGCCAATTGTATGATACAGTCTCGAGTTATGAGTTCTTCATTTTGGGCTAAGGCTATCAATTATACCAACTATATTTAGAACTAGATGCCCCACAAGGCATTGTGACACTTGACTCTTAAGGAGGCTTGGACTCATGTCAAGCAAGATGTTTCTACTTTTTGCATTTTTGGTAATGAGTCTTGGGAATTTATTTTGGATGCTCAGTGGAAAGCCATGGAGAGGAAGAGAAAACCAATCATATTTTTTGGCTACTTGAAGGATGTGAAGGCATATAGGTTATTTGATCCTGATTCTAGAGATGTCTTATTTCAGCAAGATGTTCAATTTAATGAGCGCTATGCTCAGATGGAGCCACCATCACCAAATTCTCCCTCACTACCAAGTACTTCCTCTACTCCTCCACAAGATTATGCATCCTTTGAGGAAGATCTTGATATTGATCCCCCTTCATCACGTCCACCAATTTTTCAATGAGTGCCCAAGTGGGCTCGTGCTACTACTGATACAATAGGACCTATGGAAGGTTATGCCATAGATTCTTTTCGCACTCATGCTCAGGTTTTTGGTATTGTGCTCTTGAGTCATTCCATTTTATATGATCCACATAGTTTTTCATAGGTGACAGGATGCTTAGAGTGGGACAGGGCTATGGACGAGGAGTACTACTCTTTGATGAAGAACCACACATGGGATCTTTGTCCTCTTCTAAAAGAAAGAAAGTTGGTTCGGTGCCTATGGGTGTACCATATTATGTATGTTGTAGATGGTCCTATTGAAAGGTATAAGGCACATATTTTTGCAAAGATATTTTCATAGGTTGAGGGTATTGATTAATCCAAGACCTTTTCTCTTGTTGCAAAGATGAATTCTATTTGCCTTGTATTCTCTCTTGCAACTTCATAAAGATGGACATGAAGAGTTCCTTTTTGCATAGAGACCTTCATGAGGAGATCTATATGGAGTAGCCTCATGGTTTTGTGTAGGACTCTTCATTTGTATGCAAGCTTTAGAGGTATTTATACGATCTGAAATAGGCCCCTCAAGCTTAGTACGAGAAGATGGATTCCTTCTTACTTGCTTCACAATTCACTCGGTGTCATTTTGATCCTACAATTTATATTCAACATCATGGGGCTGAATTATTGATACTTATGCTTTATGTATATGATCTCATCATTGTAGTTATCTCATCCTCCATGATATAGAGTGTTCAATGAGCCCTGAGAGAGCAGTTTGAGATGGCATACCTTGGACTTCTACACTATTTTTTGGGCCTACAGGTTGTTTAGTCTTCAGATGGGGTAGCCATACTCCAGTAGAAGTATGCTCTTGATATACTTCAGAGACTTAGCATGGTTGATTGCAAGCTTTCTCCCACACCTTTTCAGCTAGAGGTTTTTTCATCTACCACTTGTACTAATCTTATAGTGGATTCCACTTTATATAGATAGCCTGTGGGTAGTTTATTATATCTAACACACACACATCTTGATATTTCCTTTGCGGTTGGACTTGTCTCTCGAGTCTCGATTCTCCCATGATCTACATGAGATTCATTGGCAAGCTTCCAAAGATATCTTGAGGTACATTTGGGATACTAAATGTTATGTAATTTACTACACATTAAGGGATCCTCACATTGTTGGTTACACAAACTCAGATTGGGCTGGTGATATTGATGATCGCAAGTCTACTTTTGGATTTTTGTTTTGTCTTGGTTCTGGTCCTATCACATGGTCTTACAAGAAGCAATATGCTCACGTATTATCATTTGTAGAGGCAGAGTACATGGTAGTTATACTAGCTAGTCAGGAGGTTTTGTGGCTTCGACAATTGATGATAGCGTTTGGATTTCCTCCTAATAGTCCCACCTTTCTATGGTGTGACAATTAGAATGCTATACACATTTCCTACAACCCAGTTGATCATCATTGGACCAAGAACATTGAGCTTCACACACAATTTATCAACCATCTAATTTAGGATGGCTCTCTAAACTTTGAGTACATTCCCACTATTGAGTAGGTTGCAGACATCTTCATTAAACCTTTTGCATCCCTGTTGTATCTCTAGTTGCATTCTATTCTTGGGGTGAAGGAAGTTTTCCTTGGGGAGTCTCAGTGATGAGTCCTTCCTTCCTTATTTTCTTGCTATCTCTTTTTAGAGTAGGGTTTTTTCCACATAGTTTTCCTTGTTTATCTGTTTCATAGAGATTTGGTTGTGATTGGGTACCTCATCAAGCCTTGTTTCCATGACCCAAGTTTTCTTTCAGCAATGCATTGTAGTTTCCTTTCTTTTTCTACATTGTTTATAGTTGCATTGTTGCTCATCTTAAGTGGGTGTGGGGGGGAGGGATGTTAGAGTAAAGTATTAATTTAATTTAATTTATTAAATTACCTTTACTCCCTTAAGATTTTACTGTATGCACTTTTCATTCCTATTTAATAATTAATTAGTAATTATCAAATGTTATTTACCTCTTAGGGTTTCCCTTTTAGGCTTTCGATCTCCTTCTATAAGGATTGATCTTTTGTAATTATCTCTCATTCTTTTTAGTCTGATAATGTAATTTTCATATTTTTAGAGCAAAACCCTTGCCTCTTTTTTTCTTTTTTTTCTCTGTGACAGGTTCTTACATGTAGGTGTTCTTCGGGTTTTATGGATTTTTTTTTCTCAAATCCTTCACTTACACCTTCTCTCTAGTACTTCTGTAAAATATTCTTCTCTATCATCAATGCTCTTGCACAATCCATAATTGATCTATTCCATCTTTTAGATATACCATTCCGTGGTGGAGTTCTTGGTAGAATCTTTTTCCTCTTGATTCCTTTGTCATTGTAAAATGTAATTCCCACCCATAGTTTTCTTTTCTATTAAATTTATGAAACTCTTTTATGCCTATTTCATGACTCAGATCACACACACACACACACACACACACACACACACACACACACACACACACACACACACACACACATCAGTAAAGAATCACTTAGTTGACTACATTTCACATAATGATTGATGATTATGATTAATAACACATTAATGATGCTTTAGTCGTTCTTATTTACCAAATGTGGTTGCTTTCACGATGATATCAACTCATGAGTATTTTATATTCACAATGATGAGTTTTCATGTTAGAATATGTGATGATTTGTACTCAAGACTTATTATAGTACTTATCCATACTTTCATATGTATGGTGTGCATGTTTATTTTCCTTTTCTATCTGATGTGGTTATGGGAGGGAGTCATAGTTACTTGCTACTCTGGATCTACATGATGTACCAATCCCTACCATTGCTTTTTTAGATTAGACATATACATATACATATAAATAAATAAATAAATATATATATATGTATGTATGTATGTATGTATGTATGTATGTATGTATATATATGTGTGTGTGTGTATATATATGTATATTTATATGTATATATGTATATCTATATGTATATATATACATATACGTACATGCTCATCTTTTATGCAGATTACAGTTATGGGGAATCAACTTTTTTGAATTGCCAAGATGAGCATACCCTATCGCAACAACTCAATGGTAAGAATGGAAAAATAATGTTCAGGTCCATTCTTAGCCATAGCCTAATTACTTTCTCGAGAAGGAGGACATGTATCTGACTTTCCACCCTTTTTAAACCCATGAGTTTTAGCTTTTTCTATGTTGTTTACTTTTGAGTTTTGGTTAGTTTAGGTCTATTTTGGTAATATTTCTTTTATGTGGATTTGGCTATGTGATTTACTTGGTATATAATTTAATTTTAATATTTGGGTTTATCATATAATATTGAAATTTATTAAATATTATTTGATTATAAAGAAAATGTAAAAATATGATGATATTTAATTAATTAAAACTAACTAAATAAATGCTTTAATTTAAAAGACTTAATTTGGAAGTCTAATTTGAAAAATTGGTTAAAGAGAAATTAGAATATGATGATATTTAATTAATTTCTAATTAATTAAATATGTACTTCAATTTAAAAGTCTAATTTAAGAGGTTGGATAAAAAGAGAATTAAAAGATTAAAGATTTAATACTATTTTATTATAATTATTTAATTAATAATAATTAAATTAGAGTTGCATTTAAATAATGAGCTTTATTTATTATTATTAATTTAAATAATAAACACTTTAAATAGTGCTTGCACTAATTAATAAAGTGGAGGAAAAGAAAATAAAAGAATGTTTTAATTAAAAAGTTCTTTAAGTGTACATGAAAGGATTAAATAATAAAAGTTTATTTTAAGGAGAGGCCTTTACATGTTTGAAAATTAGAAACCCTAGGTAGAGTTAAACTCTTTATTAAGGGATTCGAGTTCATTTCTACACACAGAGGTTTGGGGAGCAAAATTTAGAATTGGAAAAAAAGAATTGTTAAAAGTTTTAGAGGGTTTAGATATGCATGCGTTCATAGATTGTCTTAGATTTTAGCTGTGGTTTTGAGGTAGGGTGTGAAAACCCATTATAGAATTTATTGAAAGATCTATCTACTTTGTGTCTTCCTAGGTGCTTGCATAATGCTTATTAATTTACTTTATTGATTTTTGGAAAGGGAATTATGTTGTAGATTTTGAAAAGGAGAACTTATTGATCAAGAAAAATTGACTGCAAAAAAATGATAGAAAATTATTATGATTGTATTCTTTTAAACCTCTTTCTAATATAGGGAACATTTGATTACAGAAAGTTGGAAGAAAACAACAAATTGAACAATTAGGGTTTCAACTTTAAATTTTCCATTAGAATCGTGTGATTATCATGAATTTTTAAAATTATGATAAATATTATTCTTACATTTAAAATAATTTAATTGCAAAATTTATTGGTAAAAGAAAAAGATTAATTAAGAGGAAAGTATGTTGTAATAAACTTATACATGCAAGTGAAAATAAATATACTAAAACTATAAAATTAAGTATATTATGGTTGCATGATTTGAGAGATCAAAAGAATGCAAAATAGTGATTGCATGTTTATTTTTATCTTATAAAAATATAATATAATATAATTTTAGATTTTTTTATTTAAATAAAAATAAATAATAATAATAATAATGAAATTATTTATTAATTTTGAAAATTAAAACAAATAATTAAAAATAAATAATAATAATAATTTATTAATTTGAAAAATTAAATAAATATTTTTCATTGAGTTATAAAGGGAATGTTAGTATTAGTGATTCTTTAAGTCTACTTAAACTCTTAGTTGCATTTAAATAATTTTATATTTATTAATGCAAGCAGGAAGTTAATAAATAAATATTTATAATTTTATTATATTTTAAGGGAAGTTGCAGTGGAGTTCACTTTTTAATCATCTAGTTAATAACTATTTGACTTTATGAGGAATTATAAATAATTTAATTTAATTTATAATTTTATCTCTAGTTGCATTATGAATTAAAGGAAAAGTAAATATTAATGTTAGACTTAAATTGAAGTCAAATTAATATTTAGAAATAAAATTGATATTAATATTTAATATAATAATATACACTTATGTTATTAATTAAATCATTTATGATTTAATACTATTTAAATTAAAAACATGATAATGTTGCATGATATTTTATTTGCATAAAGAATTTTGATATTTAAACACTTATTGATTTAAATAAGTATATTAGTATAACAATTTATATTAACATTTATATTCTTACTTTATTTCTAAACACATCCTTATGATAAAAAGTAAACAAGAGAAATTGATGGAATTAAATCATGTGGTTGAAAACTATGTGTTTTCTAATACTCTATTTATAGTCTTGTGATGATTTTTTCTTTGTGGTTTGTTTAGTCGGCGAAGTTATGATGTCTACTAGAGACATTTTTGAAATTTTTTTAATGATTATTCGATTGGATGTCATGATGAACTTTATGGTTTGAATTGAGATTTGTGTTTTATCAACTTTATCCTATTGAGCATTTATGAGAACTTGGGTTTTGAGAACTAATGCTATTTTTGGGTTGCGTGTTAAGGAACCGAATCTGATCAATATTAATTTTGTTGTATGGGACTCAATTGTGATTTGTGAGTTTTAGGAAGGTAGTCTAGGTGCATGTCTATGTGAGTGGCTTCCAATGGGGGTCGGGGCCCAAAGTGGCTACTAGGGTAACTCATTGTAAGTTGTGTAACAAGTGATAACATACTAGAGACATTTTTGAGATTTTTTTAATGATTATTTGACTGGATGTCATGATGAACTTTATGGTTTGAATTGAGATTTATGTTTTATGAGCTTTATCCTATTGAGCATTTATGAGAACTTGGGTTTTGAGAACCAATGCTATTTTTGGGTTACGTGTTAAGGAACCGAATACGATCAATATTACTTTTTTGATATGGGATGCAATTGTGATTTGTGAGTTTTGGGAAGGTAGTCTAGGTGCATGTCTATGTGAGTGGCTTGCAATGGGGGTTGGGGCCCAAAGTGGCTAGTAGGACAACTCATTGTAAGTTGTGTAACAAGTGATAACATAGTAATTAAAATACTTTCCTCCCCATGCCTTGAGATGAATTAAAAAGATAAGTTAGAGATTTTTCCTCATTCATGCCTTGAGTGCTTGTATAGACTAAGGATGAGAATGAGATGATACCTTGAGAGGTATGACTAGTCTCCTCATCTTCACAAGAGGGTATTTTGGTTCCACATAGAGACATTAGGGGGTCGGGGTCTTGAGGTAACTTTAGAGTTGGCTCATGCAATGACACTCTATAGTATGTAGCCTGAGTCTCCATGGTTTTTTTTTGTATTTTCCTCTAGTGACATACATGTTGAATATTACTTTTGATAGTGTATTTATTATGAGTTGTTACTCACTACTTGGATGCCATTTTATTATTGACAATTAACTTTTATTAATGAATGATCAATTATTCATTGGTGGTGTTTTTATTGTTGGAGTTAGTGATTGGTTGTTTACTTTTATTGATGACAATTATTATCTATTGGTTATTGTGCTTATGACACTTGACATTAATTTGGAGGTGGCTCTATCTTTTTAGTTTTGATATTTGATTTGTACTTGGTATTTTTATGTTGATTTCGTATATGGTGTTGGTATTGGAGTGAGTGTTCTTTTGATTTTAATCATCTCTTCTTCTTGAGTAGTTTGTGTTACCTTTGAGGTAGATTTGGCTATCAAGATTCGTTGCCTAGAATTATTTTATGATTTGATTATCTGTGTGTATATTGTACATTATCTCTCCTACACAGTGGGAGTGGGAGCCTGATTAGGTGAGCACATGGTTGGGAGGTAGTGTCTTCTTACCATTTGGGTACCCCTTATATTGCTAGCTATTCCATGCTTGTTGATATAGTGGTACCTTTACCATTCTTATTCTTATCTTGGAGACTTTTATTCATTTGATGTATCTATGTATCATGTGTTTTGAGATCCTACAAAATATTGTATTATATATTAATGTACTTGTATCTATTCTCACATACCCTGTGACATATGTAGTGGATGTTATTCATTTGATAAGTTCTCATTTTATTAGTCATATTCACGCATTTATTTATGAGATGATGTATCTATTATTTCTTTATGATTTATAAACATGTACTGAAGACTTAAACTAATTATCATAAACTTCTTAAATGTGACTCAACATGAAGGAACCCTTGAAGTATGGAAAACTGTATTTGCATTTATTTATGTGTACTTGATGTGTATGTATATATTGCTTCCACATTCTTGTTACTTTGACATTGTTTAAATGTATTAAAAAAAAAGTTCAATAAACATTGTAACATGTTAGGTTTATTTCTCTTGGGTTCCCAAGTGGGGCATTACATAAAAAATGTTGAGCTCATTTGATATGAATTCACCACCTCTATCTGATCTCAAACATTTCAGACTCTTTCCTGTCTCTTTTTCAACTCTATCCAAGTACCACTTAAATATTTGAAATGCATCTGATTTTTCCTTATGAAATATCATAGTCATCATTCTAGAAAAGTTATCAACAAGTAAAATGAAAAAATTATCACCATAATATCTTTGCACTCCAATAGGATCACACAAGCCAATATGACCCAACTCCAAAATATCATCAGAAGAATAGGTCTTGCTCTTGAAACTAGACTTTGTGATTTTACCAATTTGACATTATTTGCACATCACTTTATTAGGTTTTTTTAATATTGGTAACCCTCTAAGTCTTTTCATTTTATTAATTTTTACAAAATTATCAAAGTTCACATGACATAACCTCTTGTTCCATAACCAAACATATTCACATTTTACAAATAAACAAGTATCTTTAGATAGGTCTAGATAGAACAAGTTATCTCTTATTTTTTCTCCACTTCCAACTAGTTCACCAGTAGAATCATAGATCTTTGCCCTTCTCTCTTAGAAATTAACTCTATAGCCTAAACTTATCAATTGTGCCACACTCAACAAGTTATATTTCAAACCATCAACCCAATATGCATTCTCATAGTTGACTTTGTTGATCTCAAATTGGTTTTGACAAGTGAGTGTCTATACACTTAAGTCATTTACTTAGTATATGCCGAGCACAACATGAATAAGATAGAGCATGTTGAGTTCACAGTGAGTACCGAGTCACTCATGTGCTAAGTCACTCAAGTGCCAAGAAAATAACATATGCCAAGTGATTCATGAGTCAAGTAAGCAGTGCATGCTGAGTCATTCAGATGCCAAGTCATAATATAGAAATTAGTATATTCTGAGCATCCGAGACTTTAGATGTTGAGTAACACAATTTTGTCATAGCTTTTTGTAATGGCACAAATTACTATGTAAAACATTTTGGAGATGACTTAAAGATTGAATTGTGATATTTTGGTGATAAGGATAAATCTTAAGTTGGAATCCCTATGAAATACATGCATCCAATTAGGTAAAGGGAAGGTTTAAGCATCAAAATAGATGAATCATAGCCGTTGATTCATACCTAAACCTAAGTCACCTAGATCCTCTTAAGGAGGAAAAACCCTAAAATTCATATGAATGTGGAATGAGTGAAGAGAGAAGTTTGCATGTGCAAACATAGCACTCATGGTGACCAAGGTATAGTGAATTGAAATTGCATTGTAGAATCAATAAAAGGAGAATAGAGGAAGGAAATAGTGAACAACAAAGATACATATGATCAAGAAGGATCAAGAGTACATTAGTTTAGAGGTGATCTATTACCAAGCAACAAAGTGCCGACTATAGGATCAATGCTGAGATATTCTAATAGGTGAATCAGTTAAATCTCTTAACATAGTAGTCCTAACAGGCTGTATTGAAATCCTCTAACAAGGTGCTTACTTAATTGTGAGTTGAAGTTGTTTCACAAGGTACACTTTTAATAGGGTGTTGAAATCCTTTAATAGGGTAAGATCTAACAATCTTTGTAAGCCTTTAATAGGGAAGACCTTTCACAGGGTAGATAATGTCTCATGATCAAACATTGTAACCTTCATTGGATACACTTTATTACTACAATAGTGAAGATTTGTGGGTGTCATCTCCACCCTAGTTTTACCTTCTCATTGGAGAGTTTTTGGGTAATCATATTTGGTGTCATATATGTGTGAATGCTTACTTGTTTACATGATTTAGATGTACATGCTTTACATGGTATTTCAGTTTACTTATTGAATGTATGAGATGGATGTGTGGTGAATGTTTTAGTGGTCAAAGTTTAAAGTACTAATTCACCCGCTCCCCCCCTCTCAGAAGTTTACCTTTCCTATTGTAATTACAACAACCTTTTTATTTAGTTTAATTGATCATTTACCTTTCATATAAAATTGTGTATCATTACTGAACTTAACACTACTTCCATTATAATGTTCTAGCTTCTCAAATTGACATGTATCACTAGTCATATGATATGAGAAACCACTATCAATTATCCATCTATCATTTTTACTCACATGTGAAATCAATGCAATTTTATCATCTTCATCAGAGTCATCTTTCTTTGCAACATAAACAACTTCTTCATCTTGATCATCATAATTACTAAAAAAAAATCTTATGTTGGACTAACTGCTAATGTTTCCCTTCAAGATTCATGACATGGCTTAACCACTCCTATGTTCTGTAAGTCTAGTGGTTTTATTGGGCATTGATAGGTTGATCTTTTGGTGCAACAAAAACTCTAGGTTATAACAAGTGGTATCAGAGCTTGGTCATAGGTTGGAATATCTTCAGATAACATTGAGGGGGGGATTTTTGGACTAACCACCAAAATTCCCCATCCAAATTCATGAGATTTTTTAATCACTTCCCATGTTCTATAAGTCTAGTGGCTGTATCAAGCATTGATAGGTTGATCTTTTGGTACAATGAAAACTCTACCTTGTAACATCTTCTTCAACAATGTAACATGATTTATTACCTTTATCCTTGTAGTCCTTGTAATCTTTGTTACCTCAGATATGTCTGTTATCTCCCCTTCCCTTGTATTTAAAACCTTTCCTTTCATCTTTGTCATCTTTCTATAGACATCTTTCCACAATATGACCTAAAGAAGATAATAGGAAGTTTACCTTTGTACTTTCTTCTTCCTCTTGGTAGTCTCCTAACCAATAATGCTTCAAGTTCATCAAGGTCATCATCAGATTCATTGTTATTTTCCACATACTTTTTTTATTTTTCTTTGATCCATCAAGAGTTAATTTTTCTTTGATGAAGATTATATTAAATGAATTCTAATGGTATTCCTTTGGGGGAGTATCCTAAGCATTGGAGAGTATGTGGTAGTATTGACATGTTGCATTTATGACTATGTTCATTATTGATGTCAACATAGAATTAATTCTATGAAGACTAGAAGAGTAGCATATAGAGATTGATGTTGTATAGATAGAGTCTTGACATTCATATGACATGAAGTTAAGGACATGCTCCTCATAGTGTCCTAATATCAAGGTTAAGTGCATGTAGCCTAGGTAAAAGAGATAAAAAAGTTATATGTGATTTATAGAGAGCAGTTTAGAAATGAAGTGCATGTAAAGTAATTTTTGATGATTATGATTTATCTCTTTACAATTATATAATTAGGATACATGAAGTTATACAATGGTAGAAGACAGTTTGATGATGAAATTTGTAAGTGCACAAGTCCTGAAGTCACATGTGTGAAGAGTTGCATAGATTGCAATCTGATAGTGCTATAATGATTGCAAAATAATTAATTATTTTATTGTCGTCCTATTATAATTAATTAGGAAAGAAGATAAAATTTTGAAGGTTGGTAGCACATTTGCAGTCAGAGATTTTCCTAAGATAATAAAACTTACTAATATTACTTTCAAAGAATGTATGTTGGCTAAATAGAAGGTATCATTTTCTAGCAATAAGTTAACAACTACAGAGAAGATGGAGATTGTTCATACAGATTTGAGGGGCCATACTAGGACAAGGAGATTCTATGGAGAAAGTTATTTCATGATTTTTGTTGATGATTTCACTAGAATGATGTGGGCAACATTTCTTAAAGAGAAATATGAAGCATTTGAGAATTTTAAGATATCTAAGAATAGATTTGAGAATGAATTTAGTGTTAAGATAAAAATTTCGAGATCACACAGAGGAGGAGAGTTTAACTATAGAGAATTTAACATGTTTTGTGAAGAGAATGAAATTAAGAGACAATTATCTTCACCCAAGACCCCAAAGTAGAATGAGATTATAGAAAGAAGAAACATATTACTATTAGAGGCAACAAGAGAATTGATGTTTGAGAATGATGTATCCAAGAGATTTTGGAGAGAAGAAGTCAATGCAATAGTATACACCATGAATAGAGTGTAGATCAGAAAAGGTATGAATAAGACCGCTTATGAATTGTGGTTTTTTTATCCACCTTTAGTAAGTATTTTAGAATCATTGGAAGCAAGTGTTACATAAAGATAGATGATGATGTTGGCAAGTTTTATCAAGAAGTGATGAACGTATGTTTTTTTTGGAAATATGGTTAGTTAGATATCTTAACGGTTGTCATTTATGGCAACACATACTCAGGATTTCATTTATGCATTTAGAGACAAAAAAATGTCTAAGTATTAGACAATGTATAGGAGTATAATGAATAGATCTTAATAGCACCGATGATGCACAAAGAGTTATCTTATGTATAGTTGAGGAAAGGTTTGTGACATTTTCATGATGACATGTACCAATGCACATGTGTGTATGATTAGTATGGTGCAAGTTACAATAAGTTTAGCCATGCTAGTATTTAACACTACAGAACAAAGCATAGCAAAAAATAGAGTTGTACAACTTTAGAAAATATTTTGGTTTCAAAATAATTACTAAGTCATGTTAAGCCAACTATGTGGATATTATTTTATATTATGTCAAGTGTGTGAAGACATGGAAGCCAATTGAGAAACAATTTATGAATGTGAGAGATATAAGTAAAGATCTTATGTTGTGCAGATAATGAGAATGAAATTTGTGTAGTGAATGTGTGTGATGCACAAATATTGTGGAAGTTGCATGATTAGATGTGACATGAAAACTATTGTGAGAAGCATCTACAAGCCTTATGTGATGTGGAATCAGATGTAAGATTAGAACAAGTGCGAGTTACAACACCAAGCAAGTATTGTGTGTATATCTATTTTTGTGAAGGAACTAAATTGTATAATTACATGTTAGGGTAGTGGGCTCTTCTTGCATACATTGTATTTGATCTACCAACTCCTAATAGGGTTGAGGCTTCTAACAAGGCCTAGTCCTTTAACAAGGAATTTGAGACACTAATAGGGTCAATATCCTTAACCTAATCCTATTGTTTAGTGGATCATTTGGTGGACATCATCCCCACTTGGGTTTTTCCCTTGGCCAGGGTTTCTTTAGTTAAAAAATAATGGTGTTATGAGTTCTCTTTGTGTATGGTTATATTTACTGTTGAACATTGTTGGTTTACTTTCATATGAAAGTTAGAAAGTAATTAACAATATTTAGTTGTGGGAAAATTTTTTTAGAATACAGATTCACCCCACCTCTCAATATCATCTATTTCTAACAATTGGTATCAGAGCTCAATTACTTTGAAGAGGCTTAACAACTTAAGTAAGATCCTAGTGAACATGGAATAGTTGAAGAAGAATCTTGAAGAAGCTCTTGAATAGATTAAACTTCTTACTGAAGAGAGAGACAACTTGAAAGATAGATATAAAGATGCAAAAGTTTACATTGGTAAACTAAAAGATGAAATTGATGATCTAAAATATGACTAGGAACCATTTGCAAAGACTAGTGACAATGATGATACATGAAATCTCAAGAAAGAGAATGAGATCATGAAACATGAGTTAAAAATTGTTGAACTAAAGTTGAGTCTTAAAACTAGTAGCAATAAGAGTGAACTTGATCTAAAATATGAGAATGCAGACCTTAGATCTTAGTTAATTCAAGTGACATTTGAATTAGATTCTATTTAGATAGAGCATGCAAAGTTGGAAAAATTCAACATCATTGTGAAAGGAGAATCGACACAAGCTAAACAATAGTTAGAGAAACTTTACACAAGTTCTGAGAAAATTGATGAACATCTATTTCATCAAAGACCTTCTTATGACAAAATAGGCCTTGAATATCTTGTTGGAGAGAAGTCAAAAAAGAAAGATGAGATTAGGATAGAACCAGATTCTATAGCAAAAATCCCTAAAGAAAAGTTCAAGTGGTTTGATGAAGTTGAGAAAACTAAATTGATATAGAAATTTGATGAACTTAGAACAATAGAGCAAGTTGATGAACCTAAGCAAGATGATTCATCCAAAGAGGTAAGACATGAATTCAAAGGTAGATGTTTCATATGAAATAAAGTTGGACACATGAAGAGAGATTGTATAGGTAATTATTTTAAACCTATTACTAATTTCTATTGTTATAATTGTCATGGTTATGGACATAAGGTAGTAGAATGTAAGAAACCTAAGTTTTTTGATGATAATAAGAATAGTAGAATGTTTAGAAATACTAACCCTACAAGAAATGAAAGAAGTAGATCTAATGATGGAGAAAAACCTAATGGTGAGATAAACTAGTTTCTTTGTTACAAATGTAACAATCTTGGACATATTGCAAGGAATTGTAGAGCACCTACAAGTTAGAATGGGAACAATCAGAGGAGAAACACACTTGTATGTCAGTTATGCAATGAATTTGGACACATAGCAAGATTCTATAGAATAGATAGAGGGAACTTTAACAGGAACCCTAATCACAGAAGGAACAACATCAGTCAGAAAGAAGTAGTCAAGGAAAATGTTGAGGTATTCAGAGAATCATTTGTGAAGGCTTGTAATCTAGAGAGTTCACATACAATATTGGAAGAACAATCCTTTGATGTACATAATGGAAAGTTGAAGCCACAAATTTTTTGTGGCTCAACCTATTTGAATTAAGCTATTGTGGCTCAACCTATCTAAATTAAGCTATTGCAGAAGCGACAGAGCATCAGTGGTCAAAACTGATGTTAAAGAGTGAGTTAGAGATTGTGTAGTTAACAAAAGGTATAAGACATATAGAGAAAGCTATGGTTCAGTGCACAAGTCTTGATGTGATCAAAATAAGTAGGAATTGTAAGATCAAGGTCACTGGTAAACAAAGATACTATTCTAAGTTTGTGGTAGATACACATTTATTGCGTAGTGTGATTTGAAATGATTGAAGGCTAGAAAAAAAGATTTGATGTGCTATTTTTTCATGCGAAGTGTCTTGAGAAAATTGAAGAGCAATTTGACAACAATTGAAGTGTGAAGCAAGCTTGTGAAGATGAAAGTTGTAGAAGCCCTAAAATCATGATTTTGAGGTATTTTACGGAGTATTGAATCCAATTTATTGAAGTATATATAGTTATAAAGGAATGGCTAGTCAAAGAGTATATGAAGTTAGTGATAGACCAAGATATGAGTTCAAGAAACACCCATTTATTTCTTTATTATATGATCTTGTAGGCATATTTTTGCAAGTTCTAAAAAATGTGTTACATGTAGAAGATATAAGGAGCTATATACATTTCAAAATTGAGAGTATAGGTGATGAGGAGATTCACAAGGACTTAGGAGTCATGTGTGATAATGAATTATCCCTGAAGTTTGAGTATGCACACCTTGAAGACTTGAATTTGGTGAAGTGTATGTTCTACACAGAATTTGGCAATCATGAGTGGACCTAAATTATATTGAGCAAAGTACATGATGATATGTTTTGGTTGGGCGATGTACAAATTATAATTGAAAATGACCTAATCCATAAGGTCACAAGATTTAGAAATGAATATTATAATCCTGTTAATGAGAAAAGTGTCAAGAAAATAGTGGAGACAAACCTAAAAACCAAGTTTGACGGAAGGAATATGAGGTTTGATCCTATTCAGGATAAAGGAGTCAAATTGTTGACCAAAATCTTAGGGTACAAGTTGAACCATGGATCAAGGGTAAGCTTTATACCATCTAAATTCCTTCATACAACATATGTGATGGCCATTGAAAGGAGAAAAAAATTTTGTGTGACATTGTCAGAGTACAGCTATTGGACAATATTGCAAAGCTAAAGAAAACAAAGAGTACAATATTTAGATTTGAGTCCCTATTGAATCACTTGTTCTTTTATGCTACAAAGAAGTTTCTTGAAGTAATTAATTGGGATAGCAGCGAGTGTGCAATGAAGATTGTAACTCAAAGCTACAAGTCTAAAATTGAGAATGTTAGAGATATTGATATTGAGAGGATGATTAAGAATTTTTAGTCTAAGATGAAATTGAGGTATAAGATACCTCCCTCTATGGTAGAGAAATATAAGCATGATTTATGCCTCATGGTGGAAACTGATAACACATGCATGGAAGCAGTGATACCTAGAGTGAAGTTCATTGAGCCTATGGGCTATGATATTAGTGTAGAACTAATTGAAGGGTATGCATAAATTGTACTTGAGTTTGAGAAGGACACTGAATGTCCTAGATGGGGGACATATGATGAAAGATTAAGGATTGTAGAGTCTGAGCTCCAGAACAAGGAGAGAAAGAAGAAAGTAGAGAAGGAGATAGATTCCATACTCAAGGACTTTATCATGACTAGGCAGGGATTCAATGAGCTAAAAGGAATTGCATTGGAGATGAAGGCTAGTGGGTAGTCTGAATTGTTAGTAGCAACACCTATTGTAGTAGTAGGACCTTATGAAGGAGTAACGGTGGTACAACCATGTGCACAAGCTCACATTGTACCATATGTAGTAGTTGTGCAAGTGTAACTTGTAAGTGTAGGCTATGACAAGTAAGAAGGAAGTTAGAGGTGTAAGCACCTATTACATAGAGAAAGTGATGGGGATTGGTAAAGGTTAAGAAAGAACCTACACCTCAAGAAAAAAAAAAGAGTAAAGAAGATCAACAACGAGCTTGGTAAAAGGAGGAAAAATATGCAAGTGAGTAGTTCTAAAATCTTACATGATGATGATGAAGATAAAACTTTTGAGAAAGATGCACATGAAGCCAAGACAACCATAGGTAAGAAGGCATGGAAACCAAAGGTAGAGAATCTAAACATGCAGATTATAAATGATGACAATTTTGTGTAGTTGAATAAATTTTATAGCATGTATAGCAGTATGGATAGGAGATAATTAGAAAATGCTATAATAAGAAATATGATTTGGAGAAATAAGAGATTTGATAGCATTCAGAATAAGATTCTTGAAGACCTAGACAATAGGTTGATCAATAGGAAGAAAATAGTGGTAGAAGAAGATTTGAATATTCACATCCATAAATAAGTTATGTGATGTTGGATCGAAAGAGGAATCTAAGAAATTTTTGAAGGGTATTGAGTCCTTGTTGAGGAACAAAAGAAGAATAATTCTTCTAATGGGAGGTAATTATGAGGAGGTAAGGCAAGAAATAGAGGAGGCTATAGTGAAATATATGTCCTTAGTACCTACGAAGAGTGAGCAAGCAAAGGTTGATAGTCTAGTATATGTACACGGAGATACACCTTCCAATGAAGACGAAGAGGTAGAAGGGACACACTAAGCACTATCTCCACCTCACATTGTTATGGGTAATAAATCCATACAAGTGGATAGTACACACATAATTATGGATATAAAGGAGAATCCATTTTTAGTGTATGGGGCAAACATTGTTGAAAATATCACTACCTATACTAGTTCTGATGATGAAGAAGAAGAGAAAGGAACATGAAAAAAAGAAAAGGAAAGAAGATGAAGAAAAGAAGAGGAAAGAAGAAAAAGAGAAGAAGTAGAAAGAAGAAGAGAAGAAGAAGAAATAGGCCAAAGAAAAGAAGAATGTAGAGGAAAAAATGATAAAGGCTAATGTATCTTTCGTAGTATTAGTAGTTGGAACATTAGTACCTATTCCATCTGATGATGAAGATTGGAAAGACCTAATGGACACCTTGAGAAATTTTTTTGAGAAAAAATAAATTGTAAAGTCTTTGGAGAAGACCCTTGTTGAAGTCTTTGAGCACATGTAGAAGATAGTTTCCATAACTATAGCTAATCCAGACTTGCAAGCCAAGGAAAAAGAGTTCATGAAGACCTTTGATGGGGAATTCACAACCTTAGCTGAAGTAGTAGCAATGTAAGCGTAGAGTAATCATGATGCAACCCTATTCAACATAGTGTGCACTAATGTGCACAATGATTTGAAGGCACTTGATGCAAAAATCAAGGAAAATTGAGACAATGTATTGCTGAAGGTAAGAATTTGTACAAACAGTTCTCAATGTCTTACACTTATCTAATTTTGATGCAAAGATAAAAGGCCATATGAGTGAGCTTCAGTTAGTCACTACAAGATTGCATCAACTAGAGATTAGAATTGAAGATTATGAGAATAATTGAGAAGATCCACAATGCTATTAGAAGCATTGAATGTGACAAGGAGAAGGCAATAAGAAGAGTCTCTATTCTTAGAGAATATTTGGCACCCAAAGACCATATTCTTATGACAAATTTCCCTATACTAAATTGAGTGCAGTTGAAGTGGCATCCTATGCACTTTGTGCACTCATCAATATATCAAATACAGTCAAAGGAAACTAGAAGAAGGACTTTGACACATTGAAGATTGATTTTGCAGATTGCATATCCAAAATGACAAGCTAATCAACAACAGGTAGCAAGTTTTTGTAATACAGTTTTTGACACCTTTGCCACATTCATGTCAAAGGGAGAGTATTGTGTTATTATGTAGAGAAAAATTATATAGATGTAAATGTAAATGTAAGGGGGAGATTATGTATGTATCAATGTAAAGGAGTGATAAGGAATGTAATGATCCATAGAAACATGAATAAAATTATTATGTTTTGAAGGCAATTTTTTTGTAGTTATTTTATTTGTTTTAGTTTTATATGACATCATTTTGGGACTTAACCAATTTTCCCAAATTTTTCCATCAATTCCAAAGGGGGAGATTTTTGGAAATATGGTTAGTTAGATGTCTTGATGGTAGTCATTTATGGCAACATATACTTAGCATTTCATTTATGCATTCAGAGACAAAAATTTGTTTAAGTATTAGGTAATGTACAGGAGTACAGTGAACAGATCTTAATAGTATGAACAATGTGCAAAGAGTTAACTTATGTATAGTTGAGGAAAGGTTTGAGACATTTTCATGATGGCATGTACTAGTGCACATGTGTGTATGGTTAGTACGATGGAAGTTATAGTAAGTTTAATTGTGCTGGCATTTAACAATGTAGAACAGAGCACAGTAGCAAATAGAGTTGTATGACTTTAGGAATTATTTTGGTTTCAAAATAATTACTAAGTCATGTTAAGCTAACTATGTGGATATTATTTTATATTATGTCAAGCATCTGAAGACATGGAATTTTTTTGAGCAACAATTTGTGAATACACAAGATATAAGTAAAGATCTTATGTTGTGCAGATAATGGGAATGAAAGTTGCACAATGAATGTGTGTGATGGAAAGATATTGTGAAAGTTGCATGATTAGATGTGACATGAAAACTATTGTGAGAACCATCTACGCACCTTATGTGATGCAAAATATGATGTAAGATCATAACAAGGTCAAGTTATAGTACCAAGAAAGTATTGCAAGTATATCTATTTTTGTGAAGGAACTAAATTGTATAATTTCACGTTAGGGCGGTGGGCTCTTCTTGCATACATTGTATTTGATCTACAAAATCCTAACAAGTTTGAGGCTTCTAACAAGGTCTAGTCCTCTAACAAGGACTTGAGACAATATAAGTACTTCATAGACTCCTAACATGGTCAATATCCTTAATTGGGTCCTATTGTGTAGTGAATCATCTAGTGGGTATCATCCCCACCAGGGTTTTCCCTTAGCCAGGGTTCCCCTAGTTAAAAAATAATGGTATTATGAGTTCTCTATGTGTATGGTTATATTGTACTATTCAACATTGTTGGTTTACTTTCATATGTAAGTTATAAAGTAATAAAAAATATTTGATTATGGGAATTTTTTTGTAGAATACTGATTCACCCCCACCCCCCACCCCCTTCCTTAGTATTATCTATTTCTAACAATTTCTTGGTTATTCATTCAAAAGAAAATCTTACAGATATTTTAGTCATAAAACTAAGAAAATAGTTGAATGTGAAAATTAAAAGTTGATGAAAATTTTGGAATTAAGGAAAAGATGATTCTGATGGTGAAGTAGAAAATACTAGAATTGTTAGACAAAATTTAGAAGTTTTATTTGAGACTAACAAAGATCTACAGAATGATATTGAGAAAAGAGGAGAAATATATGAGCCAAGAGAAGAAGTAAGAGTTGACTTAGCAACTCCTACCTCTAACATGAATCTAACAAAGAATCACCCTCCAAAGGAGATAATTGGAAGGAAAGACAAAAGAGTGATGGCAAGAAATGAAGCTAATAAGAATTATGTTTGAGTTCTCAAGTCGAACCTAAGAGTATAGATGAAGTGTGTAAAGATGATTGTTGGATTCAAGAAATGAAGGAAGAATTATATCAGATTGTGAAGAATGACACATTGGAATTAGTTGCAAGACCTAAAGACAAGAACATTATTGGAACCAAATGGGTGTTTAGAAACAAGATGAATGAACAAGGCGAAGTTGTAAGAAACAAGGCTAGACTTGTATGAAAAGGGTATTCATAGAAAGAATGAATAGAATATGAGGAAATACATGCCCCTATAGCCAGAATGGAAGAAGTAAGAATGTTCTTAGCTTATGCAGAAAATAAAAAGTCCAAAATGTATCAGATGGATGTCAAATCAGCTTTCCTGAATGGAGAACTAGAAGAAGAAGTATACATTGAGCAGCCTAAAGGTTTTCCTCTAATAGAATAGAAAGATATGGTATGTAGATTGAAGAAAGCTCTATATTGCCTAAGGAAAGCACCTAGAACTTGGTATGCAAGATTGGACAAGCATTTGGCAAAGCTTTGATTTTCTAAAGGTACGATATACAATAACTTGTACTTAAAAGAAATTGAGAATGGATTGCTAATAATAGTAATATTTGTTGATGACATAATATTTGGAGGCAATGATGAAGCAAGTGATAAATTTTCTAAAGAAATGAAGAACAAGTTTTAAATGAGCATGATAGGAGAGATCAAGCTCTTTATAGGTTTGTAGATTGTGCAAAATAGTGATGGCATTTTTAATTCACAAGAGAAGTATTTGAAGGAATTATTGAAGAGATTCATCTTGGAAAGTTGTAAGCCTATTGGCACACCAATGATAAATGGTCACAATTTATCTAACAAAGATACGACACCTACAGTTGAGAAGAAGAAGTACAAATCCATGATTGGAGGTTTGCAATATTGGACTCACACTAAACCATATATAGAGAATGTAGTTAGGATTGTAGCATGATCTCAAGATGATCCTAAAGAGTATCATTGTGTAGGAATAAAGAGGATATTTAGATATTTGAAGGAAACATCTTATTATGGAATATGGTATGACAGATCAAGTGATTTCACTCTATGTAGTTATGTTGACATAGATTGGGCATGCAGTATGGATGACAAAAAAAGTACTAGTGGTGGAGTATTATTTCTTGGAGGAAGATTGATTTCTTGGATAAGAAAGAAACAAGATTGTGTTTTGCAAAGTATAGCTAAGGCTGAGTATGTAGCAGCAATGAAAAAATTGTAATCAAGTTATCTGGATGAAGCAGATGTTGAAGGATATTGGGATAGAATTTTCAGAACCTATTATCATATATTGTGATAACACAAGTATAGTAAGTATATCTAAGAATCCTGTATTTCACTCTAAGACTAATCATGTTTTGAGAGAGAAAGTAGTAGAGAAATAAATTAGATTGGAGTATGTTATGACTAAAGATCAGATTGTAGATATCTTTACAAATCCCTTACCTAAAGATAATTTTGAGTACTTGAGAGGTATGCTTGGGGTTATGCCCCTACCTAATTTAGAGTAGATGTAGAGATTACATTAGTCTAGTGGTACAAAGCTCTATTGTTTGACTACATTAAATGTTGATTCTTCTTGTATGGGGAGTATCTATGATGAGAAATGTCATTAAGGACTCTTGGTAAATTTGTCTTGAACAATGTCTTTAGACACTTTAGCTAGTTGAAGACTTCAAGGAGTTGATTGACATAATGAGGTCTTTGTCATTGATGTCTATGGGGGAGATATGTATGTGAAAAAATTCTCTAGGTGAATGGGGGAGAGACAGTTGAATGAGGATAGACATGAGAATTTATCCTTATTCTTTATTGTGGAGATTTAGAAAGATTCATGTAAGAAAGAAGAAGGAATATCTCTACGAGGGAGATATACAACATGAAGAATCTTGATGTATGGGGGAGAAGATGAGAGTTGTTTAGCATGTGAAAAAATAATGCCTATCATAAGAAGATGTAGAACATATCATTGTTCCAAAGGATTTGAAGAGATTAGAGCAACAATAACATCAAAGTATTTTTTGGCATTCTTGGAACTTAGATGTTATCTATCTATGTCACCATCACTGCCAAAGGGGGAGATTTTTAGCCTGAATGCTAATGTTATTCCTTTGGGGGAGTATCTTAAGTATTTGAGAGCATGTGGTAGTATTTCCATGTTTCATTCATGACTATGTTTGTCACTGATGTCAACATAGCAGTAATTTTGTGAAGATTGGTAGAGTAGCAAATAGAGATTGAGGTCATACAGATAGAGTCTTGATAATTAGATGATGCAAAGTTAAGGATGTTTTCTTCATAGTGTCCTTATAGTGAGGTTAAGTGTGCATAACCTAAGTTTAAGAGATAAATAAGTTATATGTGATTTATGGAGAGTAGTGTAGAAACAGAGTACCTTTAAAGTAATTTTTGATGATTATGATTTATCTCTTTACAAATATATAATTAGGATACACAAAGTTGTATAGTGGTAGAAGACAATATGATGATGACTTCTATAAGTGCACAAGTCATAAAGTCGCACGTGTGAAGAGTTGCATAGACTACGAGTCAACATTGCTATCGTGATTGTAAAATAATTAATTATCTTATTGTGGTCCTATTATAATTAATTAGGAAAGCTTCAAGGCCAACTCAGGTAATTATTTTGAGGATGTGGTATAAAGGAAAGTATTTTCTTTGGTTGTAAAGTGTGTAAAATGTGAAGTATTCAAGGAAATGCAGAAAAGAGAAGAGTATTTGGTAAATGTGAGTATGCAATCCAAGGGATTATTGGATGTAAAGTTTCTGATCTGGTATCGAGATCAGAAAAGAAAAATTTTGGTTGATAGGAAAGTGAAAGAGGAAGGAGAAATACAGTTCAATTCTATTCTTTTGCAAGGAATAATATATAGATCATTTGGATAGTGGGTTCATTGGTCTTGTCCTTGAAGATGTTTGGATAGTTGGTCCATCTACCTTCTACAAATCCTAACAAGGTTGGCACAACTCCTAACATGGATTCCAAGTCTCTTAATAGGGACTAATATGTATTGAATGTTCTATAGACTCCTAATAGTGTCCATCTTCTAACAAGGAATATTTATATTAATACATCATCTTGTGGGTACCATCCCCACTAGGGTTTTCCCTCTGATGAAGGGTTTCCCTAGTTAACATATCTACTATTATTGTGCATAAGTATCTTGTTGTGGTTTTTGATTATATTTCTTGTATGGTTAAGATTTAATAAGGTTGATAATTGTTACAGTAGTTATACAACCGATTCACCAAATCTCTGATACCAATTGTTATAATGATTTAGAATAACAAAGAAGGGTGGGGGGGATCAGTTACTCTTAGGTCTGGATGTATGAATTTAACTTTCACTAACTTTAAATAGATTAAACAATTTTAGATACCCACTTGGTCTATATAGCATATCATCCAATTGAACATTTCATGCAATTTCTGTACTCACTATCTCCTATAAGTGTTGATTGCCAATAAATAAACTACTATAAAATATGACATGTATAAAAATAATATTCACACATGAAAATAACACTTTGACACCAAGATTTAATGTGGAAACCCAATTTGGGAAAAATCACCAAGTAACATGCTACCAATTGTTCACTCTTTTGAAGTGGCCTTGGTTAAAAGAAAACCCTATTTAATGTTATACAACACATTGATAAATGTGACTCTATCAAAGGATTTCAATCAACCTATTTAGCTTTCATGTTAGAGGACTTTGGATCATTCCACTATAATTTCACCTTGATTAAAAGATATAAAAAAATGATTGTTAGGTCAACCTTGATTAAGAGATTTTAACTGATATAATGGTTAGATTAAAACAATAGGTTTCAATGGCCTCCATTAAAATTTTCACCACTAAGTTTCTTAGGATCTCCTCAAATAGTCTATCTTCACCAAACTTTTCAGACTTCTCATCTATTATTCTTCTCTTTGAAAATTATTCTTAAGATCACCAATAAACAAAGAAACAACCTCAAAAAAAAATCCTATGCTCTCATAATTTGATAATTTTTATCTTCTACCTCTTAAACATCACCATTGATCTTAGGGTTAGGTCAGATTGATCGAATCCTTCCATATTTTTTTTGCCTTCTTATAGAAACTTATGGTCAAATCCTTGTCTTTGATAGCAAAATCAGTTCTCTTCATGCATTAAATATGCTAGCTCATCAATCCTTATCTTCCACATGATTTGAGTCATTCAACATTTCAATTGCATCAATCTAAAATTTGATTCTTTCTCAAATAGTTATTTTTTGTTGTCACTCGACAATCACCATGTTCTTCTACTTGATTATCACTATGTAGCTCAACATACACTATACTATCTCAATCGACATCAATATATTTTCCTCAACCATCACTATTACTCAAATTGACCTATTTTATTCAACTTCTACATAAGTTCTTTAATCTTCTACTTCAACTCCTTTGATTGACCAACACGTATACTTAGTCAAGCTTATCCTTTTCACTTATTTCAACTCTAAGATTCATACTGCTATCTTCTTCACTTCATTTATTGATTGAATAATTCATTGTCTTGTCAATGACTTGAACTACCCCAAAATTGGCACATTGCCATTTTGAACCAACTTGGTGAATCAATCTTAGAACATCAATTCTTTAATCAACAAAGTCCTATTGTACTAGGCATTTATGATTATGACTATCTTTGTTTGACCTAAGTGTCAAATGCAGAAAACTCTTAATCTACATTAATCACATAATTTTTTTAATTCCTAAATATTGGCTAAATTAACCTTCTAAAAAATTAATTTAATTAAAATTCCTAGCATGTTAATTAAATTAAATTCACATCCATTTAACTAAATACACATGATAATGGAATTAAATATATTTAATTTTATTAAATACTCTCATCCTAATTGTTGAATTTAATTATTCAATTGATTAGAATATTTGATTATGAGGTCACATTTAATTGAATAAATCAAATATCTTCATCAATATTCCTTCCTCGTTCATCTCATTCAACTCTTTCAGTAATGGAAACTTTCTATTTTGATTCAACTTTCCTCAAATCTGAATCATTCATCTCTAATCAAATCCTTCAATAATGGAGACTTTCTATTTTAACTCAACTTTCCTCTAATTTGAATTTTTCATTTGGTTTGAGCTTGACTATTGATTAGTTTTGAGATTTTATAAAAGAGATCCTCGACCTCTCATTTGAGAGGATGCAATTGATAAGTATCAAATCATTGTTGGATTCAACACTCAAGCATTTTGCATTCAAAACTCCATTGCTTTCATATGCTTTCTCATATAGATTACAATGCATCCATTTAGAGAAATTTTCTTATCTTGTTCTTAGATTAGTTTTCATAGATATTAGCTCAGTCTTGTATGCATATAGATTAAATCCTTCAATCTAGTTGGTTTGGTTATCAAACTCTCAATTTTGAGAGCGCACAGTAAAACCCTATCTAGATACATAACAATAAATCACCTTGTGCACACATTCAAGATGAATAACCTCATGTTCATTCCTAGATATACCTAACAAAAAAGATCATGTTGAAGTGTGTGATTAATTTGGAGGCCCATATTTAACAATCACGGACCTATTGGTATGACAAAGTGTTAAATCTACTAGAGAGACACTTATTAGCAGTGTATAGTGTCATATTATTTGATTGATGAAGAAGATTTGAAAGGAAGAGATAGTAAGGTGAGTTAGTGAGTGACGAGAAGTTAAGTATCATTGAAATATAATGGGCACTTGATAAGTTAGTCATGTGAGTGCTAAATATCGGCCTCCAAATTAACCACACACTTCAACATGATCATTTTTTTCAGGTACATCTAGGGATGGGCATGAGGTTATTCATCTTGAATGTGTGTACAAGGTGATCTGTTGCCTTCTATCTAGACATGGTTTTATTATGTGCTCTCAGAATTGAGAGTTTTGTAACTAGACCAATTAGAACAAAGGATTTAATCTAGATGAATGCAAGATTAAGCTAATATGTATAAAAAGTAACCGAAGAACAAGATATGAAAATTACTCTAAATGGATGCATTGTAATCTATATGAGAAAGCATATGAAAGAAATAGAGTTTTGAATGCAAAATTCTTGAGTTCTCAATCCAACAACAATTTGATACTCATCAATTATATCATTTCAAATGGGAAGCCAAGGGTCTCTTTTATAGAATCTCAGAACCATTCAATGGGTCAAGATCAAATGAGATGAACGGTTTAGATTAGAGGAAAGTTGAGTCAAAATAGATAGTTTCCATAATTGAAGGAGTTGAATGAGAAATGAATGATTTAGATTAGAGGAAATCTGAGTCAAAATAGCAAGTTTTCATTATTGAAGGAGTTGAATGAGATGAATGATGAAAGAATATTGGAGAGGATGTTTTATTTATTAAATTAAACATGACCTCATAATCGAATATTCTAATCAATTGAATAATTAAATTTAAAAATTAGGATGAGTTTATTTAACTAAATAAAATATATATTTAATTTCATTTTCATGTGTATTTAGCTAAATGGGGTAAATTTGATTTACTTAAAGTGCTAGGACTTTTAATCAAATTAATTCAATTAGAAGGTTAATTTAGCCAATTTAAGTTGATATTTAGGAATTAAATAAAGTATGTGAATAATGTAGATTATGGGTTTTCTATATTTGAGACTTAGGTTGAATAAAAATAATTAGAATAAGAAATTCCTAGTACAATAGTACTTAGTTGATCAAGGAATTGATATTGTATGATTGATGCACTAAAATTGGTTCAAAATGTGAATGTGCAAATTTTCGAGTATTACATTTTCCCTTCTCTGAATCAAAATTCTGAATCATAGAACAAGAATTGAGATTGGTTTGGACATTGATGATACAAAAAATAATTGATGATATTTTTAAGGTTGTTTGAAGAATGAAGCTTAAACCCTTGGAGTCCAAATAGAACACCTAGATATTAGTCTAAGATAATAAAGACTTTTATGATTCATAGGATCGTTCCTAGATGAGATCCAATCCTTAGGAGTCAAGGCTATGAGGTTGACATACGTGTCCATTAAAAAATGAGAAGATCAATCATGATTCATAGGATTGTCCCTAGAATAAGGCTTAATCCTCACTAGTCTGGGTTAGAATACCCTGATACCTATCCATTAAATAGTGATTGAAAGAAAGCTTAGGATTATATTCAGAATGAAGCTTAATCCCCCAGAGTCTAGATAGAACACTTCAATATGGGTCCATAAAATAGATAATAAGACCTATAATGAGTCTTATGATTATCCCTAGAATGAGGATTAACCCTTAGGAGTCTAGACAAAATGCCTAGATGCTTGTCCATTGAGCTATGATAACGACTGCTATAAGTTTGATCAACTAATCGATAAATAATATAGATAGAATATGATGCCGTATAGAGGGAACAAAAATTCCCCTAGTGATGAGATGCCCCTAGCGATGATTACATTAAGTCCAAATCAGACCAAGAAAGATTTGATTGATTTAATGATGTAATCATCCTGCCCCTTTGGGAGAAAAATTGAGAGATGACACATGAACACAGTAATGTAAAGCAATATATTTGAAGATAGTAGTGTGATTAGAGATTCAAAAGAATGCGAAACAGATCAAAAGAGTATGTATAAATTTTTGATTTGATTCAAAGTGGTTTAGAGGTTTGTTTGACCAAGTTTGACCATGGTTGACTAGAGTTGACTTTTGATGAAAAAGTTGAAATTTTTGAGAAAATGTTGAGTTGATGTTGTTCTGAGATATTTAAGATGTATGAATGCATAGCGTAGCTGACATGTGATGTATAATGCATATGTCATGGATTAGATATAGATATGTGATGTATCTTTATGACATGATTTGATTATGTTGATATGTAACTGAATGTTATGATAATGTAAAAATGGATATGTACTAACATCTCATGTAGGTTTCACATTTTTTGCTCATGAAAGGTGGTCCATCAAATTTGTAAAGATCGATCATGGGATTGAATGCTTGTGGAATCAAGATGAAACGTGATGCATGTAAGAAGGATTCCACCTCTCAAGTCAAGGAATGTAATTGATTAAGTAACTAAGATCATGCCATAATTCAATTCTAGTATAAAATGTAGTCCTATGCTAGATGCAAACCCTAGGACTGATTATTGAACTTGTAAGATACAATTTTCATCATAGAGCATTTTGTTAAGGCCACCAAATATGGAACAACCCTCACTATTATTGCAATCATGAGAATATGAATATGACATGAGTCATAGTTTTTTAGAATTAGATATAAACATTAGGGCACAAGAACTTAGAATGACTAGAACATCTTTTCCTATTAATTTAGCAAGTGAACATAAGCATTAGAGCATACTCATAGTGGCCCATATATTTTACTGTAGCATAGAGAATTCACTCAAATATACAAGGAGAAGAACTAACCTCATCAAAGGTTCCATATATGAAATGAGTCGAGGTACACATGGACATACATCACAAGATAGAGGCTCTTATATTGGACACCCCTTTTAAATGGATCTTTTAGAACATTGAAAATAAACCAACAAACATAAAACAAAGCAAAGATCATGCCACCAGTCCTTGCTCCTCTAGTCAAGTTAGAAATCCCAGATTTTCTTAAAGGTGAATGACAAAGTGAAAAAACCACACACACAGAGAAGCTCAACATAGGTCAAAAAATTTCACTTTTTAATTTTAGTGTAAGAGGATTGATGTCAAATTTTGAAGGTTTGAATGTATTATGAGAAATATTTTTAGTAGATAGACAACAATAGACATACAGAGTTAGAAAAATTGGTGGTTGACATTGGAGAGAGCTTCTTCAAGAGGAATCTCACCAGTAAACTAAGTGACAGTAGATAGAAATAGTTAGGAAAAATTATGACTGATGCAAAAGAGATCTTCTTCAAGAGGAATCTCATCAGTAGACTAAGCGAGAATAGACAAACATAGTTAGAAAAACTAGTGACTAATGCAAAAGAGATCCTCTAAAACCATAGGGTGTTGCCCCCTAGACTATGACCAATTTCAATCCATGTAGGTAAGAGTAGAGTGTCAAAGATAACTAAGAGTGTATGCATGAGAAAAAAATAGAAAACTAAAATAGAAAGAAAAGAACTCAAGGCAAGAAAGTGACTATATAAAAGCCAGAATATGTGCTACAAGATGGAGCATTTGGAACAAGAGATGCCTGCTTACCTAGTTTTTACCTTCTTGGTAGACATATTTTTTCTACCACGATGTTTATTTTTTATGTTTTCATCAATGACACTTTTCTTGTTTTTTTATTTTCTTTTTCAAATTTGTTTGTATTTTTGGTTTTTTCAATTTTGTTGGTATTATCAAGGCACCTATTGCTAGGTTTTCAGTAGGATAATAGATTTTTTTAGGACTTTTTGTAATTTTAGGCTTTTTTTTAGGACATTTAGATATGTACAAAGAGCTTCAAGGAGTATCACCTATAGATCCTTTTTATATGAAGGGTGTTGATTGGCACCTTGAGTGATTCTCCTTCAATAGTTGAGAGTTGATAAATGGTTGATCTAAACATTGTAGTGAAAATATATGGACCAAGCAAGCTAGGATCAAACTTTCCCTTCTATACCCAATGTTGCTAATTCTTAAGGTCACTAAAAATGAGGTCACCCACTTGGAAGTCTTGTGGTTTAATTTTCTTATTGTAACTCTTGGACATCCAATTTTGGTAAGCTCATATATGATCAAATGCTACTTGCCAACATTCATCCATTAGTTCTAGCTCTTGTAGCCAAGATAATCTATAGTCATCATCAATAATGAGGCCCTTTAGAGAGACTTGCAAAGTAGGAATGTTGACCTCAATCAGAAGCACAACATCCACTCTATTGGCAAGACATTTTTCCCTAACATATATGAGCTCATATCTATGATTTTGAAAGAAATACTAAGTTAACTTACCAACTATTTGAGTTTCTATAAAATAGATAACTCTCTTCTTATATGTATGCTTTTTAGTATTATTAGGTGCAACTACCTTTATGAAAGATATTCATTAATTTTCCATTATGAGAGAATGTCTCTCACAAGTATTTTTACTATAAATACCAAAAGGTTATTGTTGACATGAAAGCTTGCACCCTTGCCTAAAGTCTTACCTAAAGGAAGCCTCGTGTAACATGGAAACAATCTTGAAAGTGTGGGACTCTGCAACTTGAGATTGAGTCTCTGAAGAAGGCTGGTTTCCTTACTATCAAGATACACCTAACTATTTCTTGAGAGGAAAAGGGTGAAGGAATGCATAAAAGAAACTTCCTAATCTAATCTAATAGGAGGTGATACACCAAATAGTATGTTCAACCTTATCTCTACCAAAGAATGCACAGTTCATTAATATAACCTCAAAGTATACAAATTGAATCCTTGCTTAATCCAACAATCATATGTAGATCAAAAACCAAAAGAATGCTATAAGGAAGAGGCTTCACTTTATTTCATTCAAAATTCAAGTAGATACAATCATATATTTTGAGAAAATGAAGACAATAAATTAACACAAAGGCAAGAGGGTATTGCATAGTATACTAATGGAAGAACGAGATATGACAGAAGGATGTATTAACTCAAAGGAAAAGGAAATTATAATAGCAGAGCATAGACATAAAATGTTATAGAATTAGAGAAAAAGATCAACCCTAAGAAGGGTTACAAAATTTTATTTTATGGTGCAAGCATAACTCAAATAGCTTCTACCCTAAGGAAAAACTCAACAACTGCATTCAAGATTGTAGAGAATAGTTACTGCAAATCTGGGAAAGATCTGATCATGGCACACATCCAGACATAAAAATAATCACTTCTTTACCAAAAAAATCCCAAAGAAGATAGAAATGATGGCCATTAACATTTTGACTGATTAGATGGATCACTAGATGGTGATGGAGTTTTCCTTTACATTTATCAAGCATGGGGAATGATGAAAGTGGTTGAAGGACATTGAAAAGATTAGATCTATCATCAAAGAGTTGCTTCCTTTGTTATCAGCATGCCAAATAAGCCATATCATCAATCAAATATAGTCAACCTTAAGGCCTTACCATGTGGACCAATCATACTTTATCAATCTACCACCCTGCCAGCATTCAACCTATGTTTCATGTTGACCGACCATGATCGCAGCTTCGCCACCACCTTTCTTCATTAGAAGTTATTCCTTATGAAACTATGACCAACTATCTATCATTGCTTCACAAATCATCTTCAACATTCTCCATTGACTCTTGTGACCCAATGAAAAAGTGAATCTAACATCTCACAACATTTCCATTTGATATTTGACTTAGCTTTAGATGCCTGCAATATTGCGGAACTATGATCCAAATTGCCAACATAACTTTTGCATCATCGCGACATGATCCTTGACTTAACATGAAATGCCCATGACCAAGCAAAAATAGACCTAACCATCATTGCTTGCTGTTCATGTAGGTCCATTGAGACATGTGTTGCATTGTCGTTATCTTGCTCTAGAAATTGAGTGTATAATTTTCCACAATGACATAGTGACATGTGTTGATTTTTGCAGGTCCAACGAACAAAAATATAGCTGGGACCCCTCTTGCATAGTTTAGCTCCTCGATTAATTAGGAACTGCCACATCACTAAGGTCATCCATATGATGTCATGCCACAATTCCATGACCTTAACCCAGGATTACTCTAAACTCATCATGACCATGTGAAAAGGAAGAGATGCACAATCATAGTACTAATTGCAGTTCAAGCAATAATTCTAGTGAAGCTATGATGTCCATCTGATCTACCCATTTCATGTTATCACTACTTCATAGCTTAAAACTTTATCTCATCACTAATACTAATGACCATGCACACAAGGTGATTCGTGACTTTCCATCCTAATCATGGTTTACATGAAATTCCCTGTGATCATGCAAATGAAGAAGGGTCATGAATTGTAGCATAAACTTGGAGTTCAGATCATAAAATTGTGACCAAGCGATAAAGAAAGATCACTACGTTTCCACTCATAATTGGGTGTTATCCTTTTAAACTATGAAGCCACGTTACCACTAAAAAGATCATGTCACACAAGCACACCTCCTCTGACGGTTAAGTGATAGACTATAGTGATTGGGAAATGAAATATAATTGCATGGTTGTGACTTGAATTTCCAAGGGGATAAATCATGAAAAGGTTGAGATTTAGGATATAAAAAGGATAAGCCAAAGTTTTAAATATATCCTTATGTCATTTGAATTATTTGAATATTTGAATAGATATGATTTTTGGCCATGCTTTACTAGCAAAACTCAATTCTTTTGGTAGGAGGACAAATATGGCTATTAGTTATAACACTCAATTCATCAATATGAAAATAATGTGAAGTATAAAAAAATCATTCAAATTTAATAACAACAATCATCCACATGATTATCTACTATTATGATATTAAATGTAACCTCTACTTTCTTCCCTTAGTTTCTTTTAATTTCAAAATAAGACTTCATTCACAATAATTTAAGAGAATTTCCACATGTAATCTATTTCCACAAGAAAACAAATCACACACTAAATAGATAGTAGTATCTATTTTGAAAGCTCTAATTCTAAAACTAACATAATTTTATAATTATTATCGCAAATTTCTTCAAATTTGAAAGCATATATACTAATAAAAAATAGTTTTTCTTTGTATCTACCAAGAGTTTACCTTCTTCAAGTATCAATCTATTACATATATAACCCTCACAGGACTAGGATAAACCATGATCCAAAATCACTTCACTAGGAGTTAATAGTTTTTTAGTGACTTAATTATGCAAACTACTAAAGCATAATAAAAGTAAAGAAACTAAAGTATGGTGATCATTGCCAACTAGTTAACTCCAGGTGTCATAAGGTGCTAGGATTTCTCCATGGAAGTAGTAGCAAGTGGAGATACATGGAAGTGAAAGTGGAGATAGCTTACTGATGAGGTAAAACAAGATATCCAATCCTATATTTCCACACCTCTTTCTCTTTTAAAATTTCTCCAACCTTTGCTTCATGCATTTCTAGGTATTTTCAAACTTCTTTTGCATGTCTTTGATAATCTCTTCACTGGGATTGATTGAATCCTTCTCTTCTTAGGTGCATTGCTTGTGGAACCATTTAAGATCACCTTGGATAATGTCATCCACAACTTTGATCCAATTGAGAAATTCTTTGATTTCAGAGACACCTTTTGTGATGGTTTCATTTGTCCATAATTTGATGTAGTCTTTGATCACGTAGAATTTTTTTTCATCTAACCGTATCACTAGTTGCTCTATGAGGAGTTTTTGCAAACCATACTCTTTCACTTCATCCACCCATGAAACTTCTTTGAAATAATTAGCTTTTTCCTTCTCATGATAATTGATGTTTGATTCTATCTTCCTGGTCACATTAGTGGTTTCTTTTCATGTTTCATTTAGAAGGTTTATCTATTTAATTGTCTCATCTTAGACAAACTAAACCCATCCCTCAAATGTTTAAGAAACTACCTTTCTCCTCTACACATGATCTAAAAACTATTGCTTAATTGGAGCCTTAAAATATATAGTACCATGCATCTCATTAACTGGCTTTGGTTCTGGATATAATATAACATTTATATATTGGGTCGTGCTTTTAATTATTTCCCTTATATCTTGCTTATCCTTAACATCATTTCAGAATTGGTCAACAATCTTCTTGTTAGAGACTTTGAAGATCTTCATATTCATTGCTCTACTTCCTTTTCCAAGATCTACCTTTGATACTTGGTAGCCTTGAGAAGCCATCTCGCCCTCATCCTTTTCTTGAAATGGATTGGCAATTTTTGCCAACCAATACCTTGTGTCTTTATCAAACTCAAGCCTAGATTTTGTTTTCACTTTCTTGGTCTTGGATGACTTGTCCAAACATTTACTTACCAAGTTGTCAATGGGTAGGGATAGAGGTACTCTACTTCATTTCTTAGCAACTGAAGTCTCTAGCTATTTGGGTGCTATGAGGGTCTTTTGCGGCATTGTGAAGCTGCTAGTTAGGGAAAGAGAATCCATGGGGATGCTACTATCTCTAGTGCCTCATATTTGTTGATCTTCTACTATATTTGAGATTTTGTTACTAGGGACTCACTCTATTTTAGGTTCTACCTCTAGGAGATCCAAATCTACCAGTGTATTATCTTTTCTTAGGATTGTGTTCTCTTTACTTCTTCCTAGTGCCCAAACAAGTTACTCTTTCAATAGTATCTACTTAAAGTTGAACTTGAACCTTATATATGTTTGGTTTAACTTCAAGGTCATGTTTACTTGCAATAGAATTGTTTGCACAATGGTCAGAGGAAATAATTAATCTTTGGGAAGGCTTCTTTTCTTTAAATGTCAAGTGTTTCTTTGATGAATTAATGAAAATTTCTTGAGCCTTCTTTTTCTTAAGCCTTTCCTTTGTCCTTTTGAGAACACCTATAGTTTAGGATTGTAGGTCATCTTCATCTCTGTCCCTCTAGTCTAATTTAGGGATTGAGAAATATCCAATTTGTCTAAGGTACAAAGGGTCTATCACTTCCTCTTTCTCATCATATTTTACTCGATTAATGTCTAGGTTGATCTTGAAGGTTTTCACCATAACCTTTTTATGACTTTAAATTTGTTAGAGAAATTGGCCCAATAATCTTCCATATGGGGAATATTTCAGAATCTAGTTGTGACATTGAGATTCTCTTTAGCATACCCTACATAATCAAAACCTTTCCTGGTGATATAAAGCTTAAGATAGAGGGTGAGCATATTTTCTTTCATCATCATAACATATTTGAGGCTTTAACACCTATAATGACCAAATTCTACAAGGAAAAGTATACCTAATGCCTTCTTAGTATTTTCAAATATATTGTCAGCAATGATTAGTTGTCTACGTAGCTCCAACAATACAATATTGTCTAAGCAATAATGGGGTAACTTAAAGGGTTCACCAACAAAACCTCTGACCTAGAGATAGGTGAATCTAGGGAGCTAGATGTAATAAAAGCCATAAGTATCAATGAACTACATGACTTCTTCTGAGATCCTATAATTTTTTTTCCTTTGAGCTCAAATACCAACCTCCCTAAAAACACATAATTGGTTCTTCTGAATTCTCAAGAGGGTTTTTGGGCCTATAAATGTTTATAGTATTTATATATTTTTATATCTTCCATCTATGGCTCATGAGGAAGACCTTACCATTATTTTGAAGTAGCCAAAATGTAGACAAGGTAGGATGAAATGAAGAAAGGACAAAATTAGCTAGACTAAATAGCCCTTTGTGTAATCCTTTTGTTATCAAATTCACCAAGTCGATGGATTTTAAACCTTGTAAAATATTTTATATGAGGAAGTACATCCAATTTTCCTAGTGAAAAGCATGTCCATTCCCTTAAACCTTGTAAACTATGTCAGCAATTTCCTTAATAAAATGTTTGATAGTGAGAGGCTTAGGTAACCTTGACCCCTCGTAGTTGGCCTCAACAACCAACTTTTTGTGGCCATGGAATTGTAATCTTTCTTGTTTTCTTCATATAGTTATGTTGCTTCTTCAAAGGTCCAGGGATCATAAGGTTCTTTGTTAGGAATTTTCAAAGATGATACAACTCTAATCCTATCAATCCTTGCCAAGATTTCACTTGAAATCTTCTTTATGCACCTACTACGAGGATCATAGTGATTTGCACATTTTGTTACTAACTTAGGGAATTCCATAGCAAGAATAAAAGCCATGACTTTTAACAACCCTCTACTCATTAATTTTTGAGCTATGGTCCCATTTTGGGCACTTAATGTTCTTTAGATTAGCTCCATCAAGTTTACATTCACCAAAAACATATCTTGAATTTTAGGAAGAGAACTCAACAAACAAGTTTTTTTAGGTTTCGAAAATTTTTGTTGAAGTAGAGACATGTTAATTTGAAAATGAAACCAATCCACAACATAAAATTGCTGAAATTCTTAAAGGGAAACCAAAAATGGAAAATCAAAGAAAAGCTTGCTTGGTACTAATTGATTTCATGTGCCAAACTAATCCTACAAACCCTTACTAGCTTCATCACTTCAAACTCAGGAGCAGAAAGTTTGGGATAAATGGCTAAGAAATCGCTACTTAAGCTGAAATTTTGAGAAAGATCATGAATAGATACGAGAGTGTGAAATTTTTAATATACCCATGCAAAGATTTATTTGACAAGACATTTTATTCTTTTTAGTTAAATGATCCTATCAAATCGACACAAGATATCACATTTAAATGACCTTGGCTTGTAATCACACTCCATTTAATGATGACTTGTACTTTGACACATTCCTTCGAATTGTCACTATCATCATGCTTTCAACATCTGATCATACCATTGTGTACAGTTTCCAAAGATCCAAAACTTAAATTCCTTTTTGAAATAAGACTTGCAAGGAAAGTGGAGCTACAATCTATCACTAAACATGATTTTGAACTTGAACTTGAAGCTAAGAGGTTCAAGTTCAAGTTCAAGTTCAACTCTTCAAGCTAATATACTATCAATCAAGGACTAGGATCAAAGGAAGATCTTTATTTTTAAAACTTCTACATAGCTAACTTGAACCTAAACTTGAACTTAAGATGAAATGAAGGTTCAAGTTCAACTTTTACTTGGAGATAGGAAAAACCAAAAAGTATAATATGATAAGGATTTTGCGAGTGTAACACATTTCATATACTAAAGAAAAGGGTGTTGTCCCCATAAGAATTCTGATACTTTTTCTATAAGCCCATAAAGCTAGATTGAATTGAAGGTTCCAGTCCCTTCCAGATTTGTTAAATATGTGATGTAGGATTTTGAGAATATTCTTATTGGATCCTTCTACTTGTCCATTACCCTTGGGGTAGTAGATGGAAGACCAATGTTGCATGATATTGAACTTTGAACATAGCTCTTTTATATCTTTATTTTTTAATTGTCCTTCATTGTCTTTAATAATGGAGGATGGTACACCATACCTACAAATGATGTAGTTGAGAATGACCATAGCTAAATTTTTTCCATTAGCATCAACAAGAGGTACTGCCTCTACCCATTTCGTGAAGTAGTCTGTAGATGTTATGATGAGCTTGTTTCCACTTGAGGAAGAAGGATTAATCTAACCTAGAAAATCAAGTGCCCATTGTTGGAATGACCAAAGTGTGATGAAAGGAATTATCTCCCTAGGTGAAATGTGAACTAGATTTTTATGGAGATAACACTGCTTGCAAGACTTGGCATACATTATTGTCTTTTTCTCCATTTTCGACCAATAGTAACCAACTCTAACTAGTTTGCAAGCTAGTGTCAGGCCATTTGAGTGTGATCCACAAGTTCTTTCATGTACCTTAGTTAAGACATGTTTTGACTCTTTGGGTTCTAGATACCCAAGGAGTGTACCATCAAGACCTCTCCTAAACAAGATGTTAGCAATAATGACATACCGTGAAGCATTTCAGATAAGCTTACATTTCTCATTTCATTTCAAAGTATTTGGAACAATCATGTCACATAAGTAGGAGTATATGTGGTGGTAGCAAGATGAATCATGTCCTATGATAGAATAGATGCTTTAAGATTTAGATGAGTCATAGGAAGGGTAGGATAATGTCTCCACCAGGAACCCACATCAAAAGTTATTTTCTTGTATTTGTTACATAGAAGCTAGAGTGACCATTGCATCGACCTCCTTGTTATCTACTTAAGGAATATGCTAGAAAGTAACATGTGCAAAGTAATTTTTCAAATCTTCAACTAGTCTCTTGTAAGACATCAAATTTTCATCTTTTTTTAGATAGATGTCATTAAACTGGTTCATCGCCAACTCTAAATCTCAAAAGATGTTCAACGTGTCTACCCTCTATTCAAAAATAATTTTCATCACATTGATGAAGCCTTCATATTTAGAAATATTGTTTGTACAAGGGATAATAATATTGTATGACTTGGGTAGAGAATATTTTGTGGTTTTTTGAATAGAATTCCAACACCAGACCCTTGTTGTGTGAATGATCCATCAAAGAACATAATGCATGTTTGATGTGTCAATAGTAGAATAGACTCATCAAGAAATTCAACATTCAATGGTTGGTGAATTTTCAATGGTGCTTCTACTAGTTTATCAACAATCTCTTGTCCCTTGATGACTTTCTACTCCATGTACTCAATGTCAAACTCACTCAAAATCATAACCCATTTTGCTATCATTCCTATCAAAGTAGATTTTCTAAATAGATAATTTAATGGATCAATCTTCACGATCAATCTTGTAGTATGAGCGAGCATGTAGTGCCTCGGCTTCTAGGAATGGAAAAAAACTACCAAGCAAGATTTCTCAATGATGTTGTAACTCATCTCATACAAGACCAATGTATGATTGATGTAGTAAATAACATGTTCCTTATTGTTGTGATCCTCTTTAGCTAGTAAGACACATAGAGATGAATTTATTGCAGAGTTGTACAAAATGAATGGATTCCCATGAATGGGATGCATCGATATTAGTGGATTTGTAAGATACTTCTTAATCTATGTCAAGCTTTGTATGCAATATGTGCTCAAGTTGAATTTTTGATGTTGCCAAAATTCTTCAAATAATTGACATAAACATAATACAAAAAGAGTACAAAATAATTTTGATAATTCTGAATTCTTCTTTATTATTTCTTCCAAATCCTCGTCCTCCTACAATGAGATAAATTACAATTTTAAATATAAATCCAAAATTACCATTTTTGGCAGTTTTTCTTCATAAAAGTGTTTTTTTGGCTTTTTTGGCAATTTTTAAAACAACTCGAAAAAAGCTGATTTTTTTTGTGAAGCTTTCTAAAATTGAGATAAGATGAACTGCCAACTAACATTCAAAATTGGAAGTAATATTTCAAGGTTATTAATAAAAAATCAACTTTCTAAAAACTAAGAAAAGCATTGAAAGCTTTATAAAAAACTACTAAAAGATCATGCATCATAAAACCACAAAAAGCTCATGCATCATTCTCCTCTAGTTGAAAGAACGCAGCTCCTGCAAGTTGTATTTTGAATGCATATAGTTTTTTTTCTAGAACTTTTCCTTCTATTGTATCAAATATTGATTTTATTGACTTAGAGGAATGCAAGTTTGTTCTTTTTTCCTAGTCTTCCAATTTTTTGACATGTTATCATTCATCGTTACAACTATCACTAGATCCCTCTTCCTCTTATTTTTCTTAACCCATATTCTACTCAACATCTTCTTAACCTTTAAAAACAAAAATTCCATTTCTCCTGTATAAACCTTTATACTATAATCATTTATGTCTTCAACATATAATATATCATCATATTCTCCATTACCACAATTTTCATAATATCCTTGAAAATATATACATTCCATATTAAAAAATAAATCTAAAACATCATCATTATAAACCGTTTTATAAAAATGCACTTCCACTTTCTCATTTTGAACATAAGATTAAAATACTTGAGAATGATAGGAACAATCTTCTACAACTATGTTTGCCATGTCTTCTTTAGTGGTTGATGTCGAAACAATCATAGGTATACTTTCCATTTCAGTTTCTACCTCTTCCTCCTGCAATATTTTATTTGTCCTTTCCTACATTTTGCTCTTCTGAAAAATCTTTTTAACAGCCCATGTGATCTTCTTCTTGACTGGTAGGTACCATTTTTGCATTTCTAATTCCATTAGCTTTCTTAATTGTTGCCAACTTTCTTGTAATTCTCTTAACATTTCTTTCAACTGTAATTGCCTCATCTCTTCCTCCTTCCTCTTCCTCTCTTTCTCTTTTATTTTATTTTCTTCTCTCCCCTTATTCAAATACATCATCAATGAATCTAGTTCTTCAAATGAGTCCATCAACCTTGCTTTTGCTTTGCCTTTGCCTCAACCTAGGTATTTTATCTTTTCTACGTAGTCTTCAGGAAACTAGTTCCTCTTCTCAACCTACATAAACATAAACTCAAAACCAAACAACCACAAAGATCTCCTTTTCCCAGACCTTCTGTGCTCTAATACTAGATGATGCAACCAAAATTCTTCAAATAATTAACATAAACATAATACAAAAAGAGTACAAAATAAATTTGATAATTCCAAATTATTCTTTATTATTTCTTCCAAATCCTTCTCCCCCTACAATGCGATAAATTGCAATTTTAACTACAAATCCAAAATTACCATTTTTTGGCAGTTTTTTTCATAAAAGTGTTTTTTGCAATTTTTGGTAATTTTTAAAACAACTCGAAAAAAGCTGATTTTTTTTGTGAAGCTTCCTAAAACTAAGATAAGATGAACTACCAACTAACATTCAAAATTGGAATTAATATTTTGAGGTTATTAATAAAAATAAACTTTCTAAAAACTAAGAAAAGCATTGAAAGCTTTATAAAAAACTACTAAAAGATCATGCATCATAAAGCCACTAAAAGCCCTTGCATCAATTTCAATTCCGTATGAAAAGTTTTAGTGAAGGGTTATGATTTTTTTTCTAACTATGATATGAACCAATGAATAGATTTAATTCTTCCCTGTAGCCCTCTCATTTGACTAATTTTTCTAGGTGGAGGCATCTCTATTATAGCTCGAACCTTTTCATGATCCACCTCTATGTCTTTTACCCAAATGTTATACCTATTGGAAGCATGAATGTTGATGATAATCCCATGGGGGAGTTTTTTAGAAATATGATTACATCATTATCATGATGATACGTTGCATTCATGACTATGTTTTTTTATTGACATCAACATAGCAATTTTTTGTGGTATCTAACAGAAGAACAATGGTAAAGATCAAGTTGGTACAGACAGATCGTTGAGTATTTTCACTAGCGAGGTTAAAGGGAGATACTACTAAGTGTATAGTATATGTAGCTAACCTTGGAAGAAAAATATATTAAATCTAGAAGTTGCAAGTTTTGGTGAAGACTGTTTTGAGATAGAGTTTATAGAAGCATGTTCTGGTAAACTTGTTATATCTCTTAGCAGAGTTGTTATTCTGAGAAGCAAGGTTAAAGGCATGTACAAGACATGTTGAAGATGATGTGGCTAAGCTTTTTCCATCATAATATTACATGTACAAAAAGTTATTCAAGTTACAAACTTGACAAATTAATGTTATCGCTAAGTATAATGTGTTATTATTGAGGTCCTATAATAATTAAATGAGAAGGTGTAATAGCTGACTCAAGGGAATTATTTTATGGATTCGGTATAAAGGAAGGACATTTTCCTTTGTTATGTATGAACAATTATATGAAGCATGAAGAGAAGAATAGAAGAGAACTAAGTTGATATGCAAGGATAAGTAGAGTAGAGCGAAGTTGGATTAAACTTCATTGCCAATGTTCTATTTTGAGATTTGATGTTTGTGACCTAGTCTATAAGGTCTAATAGTGATTGGTCCAATTGATAGGAAAGAAGAAAGATGATAAAGCATAGTATGAACAATTATTCTATAAGGAATAGTTGAGAGATAAATTGGATAGTGAAGTTCAGTGGTCTTGCCCCAGAAGTTGTTTGGATAGTGGATCCTTCTACCTTCTACAACTCCTAACAGGGTTGGAATCTCCTAACAAGGACTCTTATGTACTAAATGTGTTTATAGACTCCTAACTTGTTCCATCTTATAAAAAGGAACATATATATTAGTATATCTTTGTGGGCATCATTCCCACTAGGCTTTTCCCTCTGATCAAGGGTTTCCCTAGTTAACAAATATGGTGTAATTGTGTATGTGCATCTTATTATGGTTTTTTTTAAACTTTGATTGAATGGTTAAGATTAATTTAGGTTGATATTGTTATAAATGCTTTAGAATAAATGAGAGGGGGGGTGAATCAGTTATTCAAGGTCCTTATGTCCAATTCAAACTTTTTACTAAGTGTAGTGAGCCCATTCAACCATTCATTCATCCAAGCTTAAACTTTTTTAATCAGCAGGTTATTGTAAATTAGCATGCTAGCATAACACATGCAAAATCAACACATGACACAGTGATTTATGTGGAAACCCAATTTGGGAAAAACCACCAATAACATGCTACTCAATTTTGACACTTCTAAAGTGATGCCCTGTGAAAGGGCTGCCCTATTAAAGGCTATAACACACTATTAAATGTGACCTGGTTAAAGGATTTAACCACCTTGTTAGAAGTGGGTCTGGTTAGAGGACTTTAAAACATTCACTTAGAATGTCACCCTATTAAAGGATTTACAAATGGCTATTAAACCAATCTAGGTCCATAGGATTTCCATTTACCCTAATTGATACAATTGCTAGAGAGTAACAATAAGGGGTTTTGACCTGATTACAATTTACAACTTATCTTGTAGATCTTAGATCATTTCTCAACACTTCATAATTTGCTTGGATTTAGTCTTCGCAACATTGATAGCTTGCCTACCCTTTAAGCTTTGTCTCCTTTAGTCTCCATGCTCAATATACCAGTGCAGTCATCTCTCCTCTAACCACTTATTGAAGCAGAGTCTCTGTACTCTATTCTACCTTCTCCTTGAAACTCTTCAACCAATTCAACAATTTGGCACTTTAGCAAATTTGGCCAACAACCCTAGCTTCAAGGTCTATGATTCCTTAAATAGAAATCTAGAATCCTTCTTTCCCACTTGATTTTTCCCTCCATTAATTTTCAGTTTAGATGGATTAGGTAGGATGCATTGAATCTAACCCACATCTTGTTTCATCTAGAAACATCTTGAAGAATCCTCTTGAATTCTCCCAAAAATGGTTTACATAGATTTCTATGCCACCAGTCATCATCCTTATCCTCTATCAGGTTCACAAAATTCTAGGTAACACCCATGTTGACTTAGATCTCACAAATCTATGACTTTTCACATAATACAACAGCTCGACACTATTGAAAAACTGTCGCTCAGCACACACTGTGTTACTTGACACCCATTGTGAACTCACTTTGTATTCACTATATTTTACTGGCACTTGGCACCTGAAGTTCACTTGGCATCTAATCTTACTTGGCACTTGAACTTCACTTGGCACCTAAAGATCACTTAACACACACTAGGATTATCTGATGCTCAACTCCAACTAAAAAATTTCTCTGCTTGAAATAGCTTGCTCAGCACCCACTCATGAACTTAGTTGAAGCTTTGCAATCAACCTTCTTACAACTTATACTTCTAGTGTTTCTAAGTGTGACCATCCTTTGTAACTTAGAATATGTTACCAATACATCATTTAACCATTGCCTTAGCTGATCCTTGGACTTCATTACAAAACCATAACTCAACCTTTCCCTTAGGTGTTTTTGTTACATCTAGTTGATCAAATCCTCTTCATCAATCAACTAAGTGATAGTACTTGGATCTTCTAAGCAATTGTCATTCCCACAATTAGCAAGTTTGACATCAATGACAAAGCAATGATTGAAAACATTCTTTTTCAACCAACTTCCTTCCTTGCAACAATCTCCCTCTTTGATCTTCAACAATGATCTTTTCAATCAGATTTCCAAAAATCTCCCTCTTTGGCATTGATGGCAAACCAAATTGATTAACCATCCGACCAAACTATTTAACACAAGTTAGAATAGTAAGTCAAATACTAAAAAGAAGTTTTGTCACATAAGTTTTCACATCTCCCTCTTTCTGTTTCTCCTTCTTAGCTACTATAACCTTTCCTCTTTCTTTCTAGCTTATTCTCCCTTTATCTTTATTTGATCAGTTTTTGCATTTTCTCCCTCTTTCTTCATAAATGCAATAAGTAGATGTAATTAGTTTCTAGCTTATTCTCCCTCTTTGACAAAAATGCCAAAGACATATTATCTCAACATCTTAACATGTGAGTGTAGCATTTATAGGTTCTTTCAATTTCTCCCTTTGTTACCTTGCTTGGGACTGATTTGGAACTTTAGCACTTTGATTACTTCAGGCATGAATCCTAAAGTAAATATCCTCTGCATCAATGTGTAATATTTCAGCAATCAACTCATTTGATATAGGGCAATCCTTTATTTTTCTTAAGTAGCCTTAGCTAGGGGTATCACCCCTAACTTACCTCCGAGATACTCAAAAGCATCTTTAGGTAGAGCTTTTATGAAGATGTTAGCAATTTGTTCTTTTGAACTTACATATTCCATCTTCACTAGCCTGTCTTCCATCAATTCTCTTACATAGTGATACTTGATTGCAATATTCTTTTTTTTGGCATGCATTACAGGGTTCTTTGATATGTTGATAGCACTTGTGTTATCACAATAAAGTATCGTAGGTTCATTCACCTCTTCCTTCATACCTTTCAACAAATGTTTGATCCATACAATAGTTGTGCAATTGATAGTAGCTACAACATACTAAGCTTCAGCTATGGATTGTGAGATACAACTTTGCTTTTTGCTTATCCATGTGATCAATCTCTTACCTAAGAAGATTGCTCCTCCACTGGCACTTTTTCTATCATCAATTTTACCTCCCCAATCTACATTAGTGTGGGTTCTTAGTTCAAACTTTTCACTCCTCTTGTAGTACAAACCAAAATCATTAGTCCCTTTTAGATACCTCAATATTCTCTTTACTGCCATCAAATTATTTCCTCTTGGATTTGCCAAAAATCTTGCCACTATCCTAACTGCTAATGCAATGTCTAGTCTACTATGTACAACATACTACAATTTTCCAATCATGAATCTATATATTGTCTAGTTCACTTCAACAGTTTCATCATTCTTGGATAACTTTTTTCCTATTTCCATTGGTGTGTTGATTGGTTTTGAATCTTCTTATCCAAATGTCTTAAGTATCTACTTGATATATTTGGATTGCATCACAAATATGCCATGCTTCAGTTGATATACTTGCAATCCAACAAAGAATTTGATTTCTCCAAACATTGACATCTCAAACTCATGTTTCATTTGATCAGAAAAATATTTGCATAGGACATCTTTTCCCCCAAATATTATATCATCAAAAAAGATTTCTGATATCAAAATGTCATTACCTTTTTCTACCTTGATATACAAGTTGTTGTTGTCATCTATTTTCTCAAATCCTATCTTCACAAGATATTTATGTAGTCTCTCTTACCATGCTCTAGGTGCTTACTTCAAACCATATAGTGCTTTGTGTAGTTTGCAGATCATATCCTTGTTCTTATGATCAACAAATCCTTCTGGTTATTCTATGCAGACTTCCTCTTCTAGTATACCATTTAGAAAAGTAGACTTCACATCCATTTGGTAGACTTTGAATCCTTTGTAGGTAGCATATGCAAGTATTATTCTTACTCCTTCCATTCTTGCAATAGGGGCAAATGTTTCCCCATAATCCAATCCTTCTTCTTGTGCATAGCCTTTGCAAACTAATCTGGCCTCATTTCTTGTAATCTCTCCATTCTCATCAAGTTTATTTCTAAACACCCATTTTTTACCAATTACATTCTTGTCAGCTGGTCCATGAACTAGGGTCCATGTTTTGTTCTTCTCAATCTAATCTATCCCCTCTTTCATAGCTTTATACTAGTCATCATCTTGTAGTGCATCTTTCACTATTTTAGGCTCAACCTTGCTTAGCAGACATGATTCATTCCTTGTTCTATTCCTTGTCACTAACGACTTTTTCTACAGGATGGTGTCTTCTCACATACTTGGCTAACCTTGGTTCTATCCTTCTTTCTATGTTTGATCCTTCAACTTCATATTCATTTTTCTCTTCTCCATCTGGTATTTCTTCATCTCTTCCATGGGTACTAATTTTAGAGTTAGAATGAGCATTGTGTTCATTCTATAGCTTGACTTCTGAATGTAGGTTGACATTCAATAGTTGTGACTTGGTTGATACTAAATTTTTTTGTTGTTCACAACTTGATTGGCAACATTATTTTCAATAGTCATTCCTTCATAGAAGTATACAAAAGATCTATAATCTTTTGATTTCTTAGATTCATCAACTTGGACTTCTGCATGCTCATCAAAATTTACATTTGCACTCTCCACAATCTTGTTAGTGTTAGTATTCAAACATTTATATGCTTTGCTTCTAGTGGAGTGTCCAAGGAATACGCCTTGATTACTTTTTACATCAAACTTTCCATTTCTAGTATCTTTGAGAATATAGCATTTACAACCAAATACTTTGAAATTTTTTACATTAGGTGAGTGACCATACCATTATTCAAAAGGTGTTGCATTTGTTCCTTTCTTGACTTGGACTCTATTTAGGGTGTAAATAGTAGTGCTTACTGTTGGAACTGTTGGTCTAACTTTTTGTGCAACAGAAGTTTTTGTTAAATTATAGAAAAGTCAAAAATTTATTTTGAAACATAGGTTTTCTAGGTAATCTATCCATAAGAAAAAACTCATGAAAACCCTACGTTTTATCTATTCATTAACTATCCGGCGCGAAACTTTTAAATTTTCAAATGAGAAGAATATTCTGTCCATTCTAAACTTTCTGTTTCCTCGAGATTCCCTTTTTCTAAATCGTTCTAACCATCAAATCCAAGCAGATCTATCGCTATCATTACCTCGCTATGAAAAATTGCATGCTTTTTAAGCCATGCGAGGTAGCGAGTGCTGAGTTTTTTATAAGTCGGGACCGCAAAGTGAAGATACGGTGGTCGGATATTGGTTTTCTGAATGATTTATTGTGCAGGTACACGTTGCAACTACCATCCAAACAGGTAAAGGGACCTAGTAAAATATCTGAAAATGGAGCCGGAATGATGATTTTTCTGATGCTTCGCCACCTCACTATAAGAAAAATCAGACACTTTGTCGTTAGCGAAGTAGCGAGGTCCCGTAAAGTCTGAAGTGGTGGTGACGTTACATTTTGCAGGTGCCTCAACTTCACCAGGTGGCATGACAAGTCATAAATGCCGTTGTCAGAAGTAGTTTAAGTAACAACAATTATTATCTTCTGCCCCTTGCATTTCTCGGTACGAAATTCTTCAAAATGCCGAATCTCGCTACCTCGCTATCGAAAAAATTAGATACTTCACCATTAGTGAAGTAGCGAGGCCCCGTAAAAAAGAAAGATCAACGGCGATCTTTGGTGATGTATAATGATACTTAGGACTATAGTAAAGTTTTGACAGGCGCCAGCTATGTAGAGATCTTTTTTTTCATTAATACCTTTCTGTCTAAATAAGAAAAGAGATCCTGAACATCAGCTTGGAAAGGAAACAATAGTCCTCGCTACCTCGCTATGCAAAATTGCATATTCTTTAAGCCATGCGACATAGCGAGTATGAATCAGAAGACCCTGCACAGTTTCCTCACCATTGATTGAGTATGTGATCAATGGCTGTCATTTTCTCGCTATGAAGAGTTGAAAGGGAGATAATTATAGCGACATAGCGAATAGGGCCCACCGCTTTCTTTTCGAGCAAACCTAATGGCATATCATTTGATTGATTCTGAATCAGATCGACGGTTGTCGCTACTTCGCTATGGCAAGATGCTTGTTTTTTATACATAACAAAGTAGCGACATGCTGACACGTGTCCTCAAATATCAATGGGTCCAGATACAAGTGCCATCAAGGAAAGAATGATATACGTGGTAAGTTCTCATTGGGTAAAGTGACTGACATGTCAAATGTAACTCCTACTTGTTCTTTCCGTATCACATGATCGTAGGATCCTTAAAGATCGACGACACAATTTTAAACACAAAATGTAGTGCCACTCCTTGTATTAATTAGACATTAAAGCATCATCCATGAGAAAAAACAGAGTATAATATAGAGAGTTTTCATCAGTTTCATCTCACGCGAGCAAAGATTTGAAGCCATCCTTGTGCAGAAGCAATTACTGAAGGAAAGTGTGCCAAAGTCTGGTAGAAATTCTGAAGTTGTCTGTTCGCGAAAAGTTTGCAGAAATACAGAGGAAAACAAAGAAAAAATTCAAGTAATACTACCATAATCCTTGTAGGATTTCCAGTTCTGTGAAAAATAAGTCCAAGATGCCTCCAAAGAAGGGATTTTTCAGGTGCAGTAAATTATTTGGATAGGAATGTGCATGATGATTTGCTTGAGTTGCTTCCTGAGTCTACTGTAGAGACATCACAAGTTAAGAGGTTAACCTCATTGAACCCTAGGCTAAGGGTAGCTGATGGACTTTATGATAAGGGTAATTGGGTTCAGGATGCTCAGACTTCTCAAACTAGTTTGAGTATGTTCAAAAAATGGTTTACAGAGAGGAAATTATATGCCCCTCATGCCAATATATGGAATTTTGACCTTGGAAAGCTTGTTGTTCCCAGTGTGTTTATGGATTATGACCTGCTTGAAACTGTAGTGAAAAGCTATGATCCAGCCACTAAGGTAGTGAGAAGAATAGATGGTGAGGTTTTAATTACCATCAGTCCAGAAGAAATTAGGAAGGTTTTCGGTTTGGGACCTCTCACCATGTATCATGTGCCCATTAATTTGATAGAGTTAGAAAAAGAATATATGTCCAAAAGGGATATAGTTAGACAAGGTGCATTGAAAGCCCACATAGGTAAGATTGGAAATCTACCAGCAATAACATCATCTTCTAAAGAACCTTTCAAGAAATCATGCTTTAATGCCAGGGCAGTAGAAGTATACAGGACCCTGTGTAGAGTCTTCGATGAGGGGGAAGAAGATTTTATTCCAGTGAGCTTCATGTATATGATCGCCCAAATCTCTTCTTTCGGTGTAGAAATAATTTTTTTTTTTGCATCTTACCTGGCTAATGAGATTCACAATGGATTGGTGGGGATTGCAAAGGGCAAGGTGGAAAAGGTCTGGGGTCAGTATTCCCTATTGATGCATATGTTTCTTTTTAAGGGGGCTACATTTTTCGCTAAAGAAATGGTTTTAAATAGGGAACAAGAGGGGGAGGCACTACCAGTTCAATTGTGGAGTGCAGACATGACTTGGGAGGCAGAAAATGCTAGTTTTGTTAGATTCGATAGGCATTTTGATTCTAAACTAAGATGCCTCATATTGAGTGATAATCCCAGAATTCCTAAAGCACTAATGCATCTTGTTAGGCCTATGCATAGACCCCACAGTTTAAAAGTGTCACATAATTGGGGAGATATCATCCCATATCCAGTCTCAACTATCATTAGGGTCTATGGTTTCAAAGGGACACCCCATGTACTACCCTATCAGGTACCTTTAATGGTAGGGGTAGCTGAATTTTTATGGCAGTTGGGAGGAGTGAAGGAAACCTTTTTGCACAAAAGAGGAACAGGATCAATTTTTCCTACTTGCACTATAGCTCATCAGTTTGTAATCACTAAAGAAGGATGGATCTTCCTCTACAAATTTTTGGATTGGTATAAAATGGCAGTATCTCATGCCTATTTTTGTGACACAGAAGACTTCTTTAATTCTGCTCTTAGACATAGAATCAAGCTTCGTCCAAGTCAGCATGAATTTTATTTCCCCGAAGATATAATAAGGAATGAATATTCTATCCAAGAACAAGAAACAAAGAAAGAAAAATGGAGAGTCTATTCAAAAGTTTTGGAATTCATTAATTTTTTTGACAAAGACTACAGTCCTCTTAATAATGCTGCAAATAATGTAGATAGGATAAATAAACTCATGAGTACATTTTCAGAAATAATGGAGGTAATGAATGAAAAGAAACAACATTTTATTGATTCTTTTCTAGATAAAGCCAGAGAAGTTATGAGGAAACTGGGTTTCACCCCTAACATAGGAGTAGGTCCACTGGTTGTCCGAAAGAGGACAGGATATACTGTTATTCGGGAGTAGATGCCCATGGTAAACAAAGAAAAATAGGTAATTGAATCTACTAGTACTGTCCTTGAAGAAAGACCCCCTGAACCTTCTCCCAAAAGAAGAAAAATAATAAGGAAAGAAGAATCCCATGATGAAGGTTACTCACCTTCCCAAACTCTAATGAGAATTGAGGAAGAGTAGCTCACCAATGAGCAAATCGAACAAATGGGGTCACAAGGAGGAGTTTTTGTCACTCAAGCAGAAATTGATGAAGGGAACCCCAAGGAGCCTCCTGTGCCAAGTTTTGAATTGACTGTAGCAGATTTCAGAGGAAGGGAATTAGACGCTGTTTTGGAGCAGGCCAGTCAACAATTTTTGTCTGATAACAGTTTTGTTAAATCTAGTGCTTTTCATCAGTTTGCATGAAGGGAAAACATGCACATTTTTGAACAAAGGTGTAGGGATATGAAAGCAGAACATCCAGAAATGGATGAAGCCTCCGTTCAGAATCAAATAACAGAACAGATGATACAGGAATTCCAAAATATAACCCCTGACGAGGGTAGACAGATGGTGAAGAATGCAAATATTTTATTATTTCCAAATTCGGATATTGCTGATGCATTAATTTTTAATTCTGTATCAAATAATTTAGGATTGCTGGATCTAGATAAAAAGGAATTCTTAGGGACAACATTCAGTAATGATCAAGCTGCCCTTGTTATATGGTCATTAAGAAGAGGATGCAAGACTACTCCATTACAGCTTGATGATTCAGGACTAACAGGGAATATCATTGTGAGGAGGGTCGCTGATACTTCAAATGTATAGGCAGCCTACATGAATGTTGACTATTCTAAATTTTCCTTGTCCACTGCAGAGAGAGAAGAAAAGGAAATGACTGATTTGTAGAATAAGTATGAAATAGTGGTGGATGCCTACAATCAAGAAGTAAAAAAGAGAATTGAGCTGGAAAATAGGGTATCTCAATTGGAGAAGATACTTGGGAAAAGAAAGGTGGGAGAATCCAGTGTGTCTAGAATTATGTACCCTCCATAGTCATTTGTTGGATCAACCCCTATCATTGAAATACCTGACACCCCTGAAAGTCCACAATTCTATACTACAGAGGAATTTGAAGAAGAAAAAATAATGTTGCATGAGTTGCAGATAAAATTGAGAAATCAATATGAAGAAAAGTTAAACAGGGTGTAATATATTTGAGGGATAAAATACAATGGTCAACTTTTTATGATCAGTTGACAAGAATTATAACCTTTTTGGATGAGTTGAATAAAGAAAAGGATAGATTGACTTCCCTAGCGCAGAAATGGAGGGAGAGAAATAATGATATTACAATCATATGTATATCTGCCATCCAAATGCCTTATCACCAAGTTGAGAAGATTTTTGATTTGTTAAATAAGCTAGAAAATTTTGGTGACAAAAGAGATTCTTTACAGAGAAGATTGACACTCTGTTTTTCCAAATATATTGCTAAAAAATTCACCCTATTTTCTTGTGCTTTAGAATCTGTTGATACATTAAAGGTAAAGGAAAAATGGAATAGGGAGATAGATGAGTTATTCAATGAAAGAATAATAAACATTATGAGTGAGGCTGGCCACTAGTTCTGGGCAAATTGCAAGTGAACAGCTAGTAAAAATACAGTTGTTTTATACCGCTATGAAGAAAGAATTTGATGATTTAGAAGAAAGTGCAAATTCTTTAATAAAGATACAAAGAGAAGCTCTAAGTTTTGATTGGCCAGAGGATGATTTTTTTAATAAATGGAGAAGTCAGTTTCTAGAACAAATTTCAGAAGATGATGAGGAAGAAGGTGAAAAAGTAGCAGTCACCCCTGAAGTTAATACTAAGGACACAGAAACTCCCCAAGCTGAAGTAGATTTACAGATAAATGAAGACAACACATCACTTTCAAACCTCATGGCTACTTACTCTGAGGATGAAGATTGATTATAAGATCATATTGTTTTTATTTGTATCTCAACAAATAAGAAGCATAACAGAAAGGGACCCACCAAGAATTGTTTGTTGTAATTAACCTTTCTGTTATTTTGTTCCTGTTTTTAGAAGGGCACTTGTCATTTGTTTAGCTTGAAGATTGTTGCATCTCACACTATTTAAGTGAGATCCCAAGGCTAAAGAAGGGTCTGAATTCTTTTCTTCTAAGTATTGTGCTTAGTCTAGTTTTTGGTCCAAATTTTGAAGGCAAGTTTGTAATGTGTTTCTCTTTAAAATTTTTTGAAAGTACATGAAGATAGAATGAACTGTGTTTATTTCTGAAGGCTTTTCTGAGTTTATTGTAAAAGATGTACCATTTTCAAAGGAAATGAATACAAATTATGAACTATCCCCACATCAGCTCTTTCTGAATTTTGTCTCCTACTCAATACTTGGATACCTTGATGTTGTATGAGTAAAAGCCTGTGCAATTGAATGCAATCTAGTTAGGTTGTATATCCATCTATCATTGCTGTTAATTCAATGGATTAAGTAAAAGCTTTGATGAATGTGATAAATTTCCATAAGTATTGAAAAGGATTTTGAATGATAAATTCTAATAAGAATTGCTGATACAATTTGTTGTAAGGCAACATATTACATCTTATATTTTTCTATAGACTCTGAAACCCCAATGGATTAGGCACTGATCAAAATTTTTCAGCTGAAAGAGAAGTATCTTACAAATTGTTGTTCAAATACATCATCAACTCAAATTTTTCTTTTATTTCCTGTAGATCTTCAAAGTTGGCCAGCACTTGTCTGCATGAAATCCTTTTAGCTTCAATTAGCCATTGTTGTTGAAAACGTCTGCAGATCTATAGAAGACTTCTTTGCCACATCTGTTTATGGGATGTGTTTGGCAAGATTAGTAAGAATTATATATATATTTAAGGATTTTGAAATGAGAATTAGAATGAAACTAAGAATAATTGTCATATAGTCGTTTCATATTTGAACCATCCCTGGGTATACCCACCCTGGTTTTGCAGAGCCAAAAGAGTAGAAAAGCATTTGTGGTTTTGTTGAAGTTGGGTCCAAATACCTTACATTATGCAATTGTTGATAAGAATAGGCTAGTCTTTAGATTGTGTATGTACTGTCATTTTGGTATTAAGCTTTTTGTCTCTTAGTAGTTTTAGGACCATTTAAAACACCAACAAAATGGTGACTCTGTTGGGGACCGAACCCAACACCTCTGTGAAAAGTACTGCAGTTTCTTTGGTCCTGCTGTGTACATGTGTGTCATGTGATCTATGTCTTGCCCGTGGTTATAAGGGAATCTTTTAGTGTCAAACTTTGAGAATTTAAATAAGATTTAGCCCAAGTACCATTGCTACACACTGATGTATCTAGCCTATCCAAGTGTCTTATCTAAACAAGCAAGAGTTGCAGTCTTACGACATCAGTGATTGGTCTATCTGTGTCGTATATATTTGTTCTTACTTGTGTGTCATTTTATTTTGATCAGCTAAAAGTCTTATTATATTTTTCCCGAAATAGGGTGGCGACTCAGTCAAGGTTTTGAAGCTAGTGCTTATTATTGTAAAAAAAAGGTAAATATGGCTGAAAAAAGGAAAAATATGAGAGCTTACATGAGAGCCAATCCAAATGTATCAATGTATAATGATTTACTCCAAGGTGGTAGAAAGAACCAAAATAAGAAAAGATAGATCCAAATCCCACTTGGAAACCCAGAGGTAATGCATCCGTCAATTCCCGCTATCAGCCAGTAATAGGAAGAGAATCATCTTCGCTTAGCTCTGAATCCGAAACTACAAGACTATTAGGAGGCATCTTCAGTACCCCATTACCAGATGAGAGAGTTTTTCAAGACAAGGACGTATCTACTATGGAAATTGCTTCATTAAGACCAAATCCTATAGCTAATGTAAATTATAGGCTAGGATTTAGAAGTTCATCTGATAATCCTTTTAATCCTAGGGCAACCCCTTATGTAGAAGCAAACCTAATAGATCTGGATGATCCTGTTGATTCTGAGGCAACTTCTGCAGATCCTAAAGAAGTGCACTCTGAGATAGAATTTTTGAAAAAATGGATTGCTGAGGAAGAAGCTAAACGCTTCCGTCTTGAGAAGGAGAAGGACCAGGCCACCTTAGATGCCATAATAGAAAGAGATACTCTGTTAAGAAGGATGGCTGCTTTGAAAGAGAAAAATAAAAAATTAGAAGAGAACACCATGACTCTCCATAAGGATGTTTTTGGAGATATTGATAACCTGAGAGCTAAAGTGAAAGAATAGGAGAAACACCTAAATCGAAGGCAAGAACCAGTTATTGCTCAAGTTCAAGCCTATAAACCTATTCAAGTTGATTTTGTAGAGCCCACTGCAAAAGTTCCAGATAAAGGGAAAGGCAAGGCTATAGGAATCCAAATAAATGAGCCTCAAGCTATACCAAGCAAACCTATACAACCCTCCATGATGAAGTTAGATCTAGATCTTGAGAAGGCTCGGAAAGAGAGGGAAGATATTGCAAAAGAGCTTGAGAAGGTTGAGAATGAAGCTCAAGCTGTAGAAACTAGAAGGAAAATCCAATTCATAAAGTCTAATTTTGCATTAGCTTCATGGCCCAATCTATCTATCCCACCTATAAATACTGTACCAGTTAGTGCTCCCACAATTTCAACTCATGGAATACCCCAATCTGCCCCTACCCCATCCTCAAATGTTGGCACCCAAGTCCCATTTGTCCCACCACAATAGTCCCAAGCTGCTCCCCTGAGTCAAGCTAATATAGCTAGCACCTCAAATGTTCCTAGTTTCCAGAAGAAACCTATATACCTAGAAAAGTATAGACAGATATCAGTTGCTAGTATTCTTGGTGCCCCCCATCCCATATCTTTTGATTTAAGGGATAAAGTGGTTAAGTTTTCTGGAAATAATGCTGTTACTGGTGAAGACCATTTGAGGATTTTCATTGACATGTTGAATGATTATGAAGTTGAACATGAAGACATGGTAATGAAATTGTTTGTGCATTCATTAACAGAGGATGCAAGGGATTGGTTCAGAAGGTTGCCTGATGATAGTATTACCTCATGGAGTGATATGGAAAAGTTGTTTAAAGAGCAGTATGGAGACAATACCAACGCATGATTCATGTTGAATGAGTTCAATAATATCAAGAAGAATCCAAATGAGTCCACATTTGATTTCAATGTGAGATTCCAAAAGGGTATGTACAAACTTTGTCAATTCATGAGGTTAAATGAAGATGTCTGTCTTACAACTTATTTCAATGCTTTTGATAGCAAAATGGCTTATCAATTGAGGGATAAAGATCCTAAGACTTTGAGAGATGCCTATAGAGTTGCTGTAAATATAGAGAATAATAGAAAGGCATCTGGCAAACTAGGTAGAAGGGATGATCCTAAGCTTTTTAATGCTAGAAACAATAATAAAAGGGAGGGTGACAAAACTCCTATAGGAAAAAAACCTGAAGAACCTACTATAGGCCAGGTTTTAGAAATGTTCAAAAGATGAATCCCACTAGTTTCAATAAGCCAAATATTGCTGAAAGAACCCCTGTAAATAACAACAACTTCAATAGACAGCCTAGGATGCAGAATTACCCTTATACCACTCAGTGGAAAGATGGTAAACCAGTTCTTAACCAGACCCAAAATGTGAAGGACAAGGGCACTCCAGATCCTCTGCAAAGGAACATTGTAAATACGAATGATGATGTAATATGGTGCATTATATGCCAATCACCTCATTCTACTGATTATTGTGTTGTTGCTCAGTCATTTTCCCAAGCCCAAGGAGTGCAAACTGAAGAAGAAATTGAAGATAAAAGCCATGACGATATAAGCTGCAATATGGTAAGCATGTATGATGATTTGATAGATTCTGATTCAGAAGAGCTTGAAAATGATGTCACTAGCCAAAGAATTGCTTACTAGCTACATCATCAGCAAGTACTCTCAGATGATGAAGGGTATGATGCAGATAAGGTATGTGGTACATTTTCTGATGTGGGTCTCACAAGTCTAAGAATGCCCTCCAAGGAGGAAATTGACAGAATTACAGCTGAAATGATTTCACAAGTTCATAGCAATTATAATTTGAGAAATAGAGCAATAAGAAATGATGCAGGAAAGGCATCTAGTGTCTTCATCAAGGACATCACTCATAAGATAAATGATCAAGACAAGAAAGTCCATGAAGATGTACCTAAAATTAAGGAGAACAAGGGTAAGAAATGGGAACCAAAGAAGAAGGTTCAATTTTAGGTAAATGAAGCAACAAAACTAGTTGTTCAACCGAAGAAATTAGAACCAGATGTTGTAAAGCAAAATGTGGTGCCTACTGCTCAAAAGACTTCGACTCCAAGTACTATTGTAAAACCTACTGTGGTTGAACCTATTGATATGATATCCATGTTATCTCAAATTACTATAAAAGTGCCCCTGTCTGAACTTTTTAGAATTGAAGAACATAAGAATAAGGCTTTGTCATGGTTGGGTGGAATAGTAAACAATAATATTATTGTTGACCAAAATATGCCCCAACAGACCCCATTAGTAATAGAGGACAGTGGTATCATATCCCAGATCCCTCAAATGTTCCTAGATGATTCCTCAGTGGCATTCATAGAAGATATTGATCCTTTTTTCCTCAGTCTAATCATAAAAAGGAAGACCCTAAAAAATTGCATGATAGACTCAAGAGCTTCCAACACTATAATGCCTTTCAAGGTAATGGAAGCCTTAGGATTGAAGGTAGATACCAAGCAAGGCAGATGCAGAGGGATGGATGCTAGAGAAGTCCCAGTCATAGGTACTATAAATGCTCTTCCATTCAGATTGGCTGCGTATTCTGAAGTAGAATTAACCATGTCTGTCCTTGTGGTAGATATACCTCCACATTACGGAATGCTACTCTCTAGAAAATGGAGTGCTTCCATGGGAGGAAGCCTACAATTTGATCTAACTTATGCCACTTTTCATATAGGGGACAAAGTTGTCAAGGTAAATAGGGAACCAAGGGTTAACCACATCTTAGGTGAAGAAATTGTCAAAGATACTACTTGTTTCCTAGATACTGGGATTAATGCTTTTAGGGCTGAATTAATTATTTAGGAAGTTGAAAATTTACTTGCTATCATCAAAAATGAGGTTGAATGTTGCATGAATTCACCAAAATTATGGACAATGTTCTTTGATGGGGCTAGTTCTAAAGAGGGTGCAGGGGTAGGTGTAGTCTTTGTGTCACCCAAAAATAATACTTTTAGGTATTCATTCACCTTGAAATTTGCCTACACTAATAATATTGCAGAGTATGAAGCATTGCTGCTAGGGCTCAAAGTTTCTATACATCATAAGATTAAGAAATTATATGTCATAGGGGATTCTGAACTAATTATTTCTCAGATCAAAGGAACCTATTCATCAAAAAATAGGAGGCTAAAACAATATAGAAATGCAGTCTGGGATCAGATAGAATTTTTTGATGCATTTGGGATCACATGGAGAGATAGAACACAAAATAAGATGGCTGATATGTTGGCAAATGTAGCCATCAGGCCAAAAGAAATATCCTTTGCAGGAATCTCACAGATTGAGGTGCAAAATAGGCCTTCCATACCTGACAACATTGAAAATTGGCAGGTTTTTGAAGACGATAGGGATATTACAAATTTTTTGTTAAATGAAGACAATTATCACGGTCAGGAGATGGATTGTAGTGGAATGATTGAAACCATAAATGGGAAGGAAACCATTTTTGGTCAAGAAATAATGCAATTAAAAAAAAAAAAGATGCCAAAGGGGTTAGTAGTCTTGGAAAATATTTTTGATAATCAAGACAGAGTGAAATCCGGAGTAAATGACCCCAAACCCTAGGAGTTAGAAGAAATAAATTTGGGTACTGTTGAAGTTCCTAAAAGGGTTTATATTGGTCAACATTTGCCTATTGAAATCAGGAAAATATTGATTGACCTACTTAGAAAATACAGACATGTTTTTGCTTGGTCATATGATGACCTTAAGGCTTACAGGGAGGATCTTTTCCAGCATGTCATACCATTGAAGGAAAATGTAAAACCGTTTAGGCAAAAAAAAAGACCAATCAATCCTACCCTTGCCCCAAAAATGCAAGAGGAACTGACAAAACTGAGAGATGGTGGAATAATCAAACCAATCATGCATTCCACCTGGGTTTCAAACCTGGTTCCTGTTAGGAAGAAGAATGGAGATATTAGGCTTTGTGTTGATTTTAGAAATTTAAACATTGCATCTCTGAAAGACAATTATGGCTTACCCAATATGGAAGCCATGTTACAACAAGTGACTGGCTCTGAATTGATGTCAATGATGGATGGCTTTTCTGGATATAATCAAGTTCTAGTAAAAGAGAGTGAATAGTTCAAGACAGCCTTCACAACCCCTTGGGGAACATATGTGTATGTGAGGATGCCTTTTGGCTTGATTAATGCAGGAGCTACTTTCCAAAGAGCCATGGATGTAGCATTTCATGAGTATATTGACAAATTTATGGTTGTGTACCAGGATGATCTTACAGCGTATTCTAACAAGGCTAAAGATAACTGCAAACACTTGGAAAAAATCTTTATAAAAGCCCTGGAATATGGGGTATCTTTAAACCCAAAGAAATGCACATTCGGGGTCACAGAAGGAAAGTTATTAGGACACATAGTGTCTAAGGATGGGGTAAAAATAGATCCTGAGAGGGTAGTAGCTATTGACAAAGTGCCCAAACCAAAAAATGTGAAAGGAATTCAGTCATTTTTTGGCCAGGTCAATTTTCTGAGGAGATTCGTTACAAATTTTTCTGAAATCAGTAGACCTATCTCAAAGATGCTTAAGAAAGGAGCTGTTATAGATTGGAATGGTGAACCCTCACAAGCATTCCAAGATATAAAAACTGCAATAAAGAATGCTACAGTATTGAGGACCCCAGATTATGCAAAGCCCATGCATATTTTCTCTTTTGCATCATTCCATACTGTAGCTGTAGTCTTATTACAAAAAAATCGAGAAGGATATGAGTAACCTATTGCCTTTTTCAGCAAGTCCCTGCAGCCTGCTGAACTGAAGTATGAAATAAATGAAAAACAAGCATATGCTTTGGTAAAGGCTATAAAAGCTTTCAGAAGTTATTTGGTAGGTGCTATTGTTGTCACTTTTGTACCCAGTGCTACAATTAAGGATAAATTCTCTCAGCAGGAAGTGTCAGGCAGGAGATGTAGATGGATCAATAGAATCCAGGAATTTAACATTGATATACAAATAACAAAACTAGTAAGAGGTCAAGGTTTGGCCAAACTCATGGCTCAAACTAATCTAGAGGCAAATCAGATAAATTTGGTAAATGATGATCTCAGAACTGACTTATGTGACATGGACCAATGTGATTGGTACACCAATGTCATATATTATTTGCAACATATGGAAGCTCCTCCCCATCTTCCTGACAATGAAAAAAGGAATGCTAAATTGCAAGCCATTAGGTACATAACTATCCAAAATAACTTATGGTGGAGAAATTTTGAGGGAATCCTGTTGAAATGTGTGGATAAAGAAAAGGCAACAGAGGTTTTGAAAGAAATGCATGCTGGAGTATGTGGAGGACACTACATGCCCAAAACTACTTCACATAAGTTAATGAGGGCTGGATTCTAGTGGCCTTCTCTGTTCAAGGATGCTCAAGTTATGGTTAGAAAATGTGATCCTTGTCAGAGGTTTGCTAGAAAGCTCAAATTCTTAGGAAATACTCCATTGAGACCAATTGAAACTCAAGCACCTTTTCAACAATGGGGTCTGGACTTCATAGGAGAGATTTTCCCCAAGTCCGCAGAGAATTGTCATAGATAATGCTATGTGTTTCAGATCTGAAGAGTTCATCAAATTTTGTGAAAAATATGGAATGACAAGATCATCATCTGCTCCATATCATCCACAAGGGAATGGACAAGCTAAGTCCACAAATAAGAGCCTGTTGAAGGTAATTAAGAGAACCTTGGATGATAATAAAAAGGCATGGGATTCCAAGTTATAGTTAGCAATATGGGCTGACAGAGTAACTATAAAGAAAGCAATTGGTGTAGCTCCATTTGATTTAGTGTATGGAATTCAAGCCAGAATGCCTCAGAACAACTTGATGGGACTATACAATTACATCGAGTTATATGATGAAGATACTACAGATTAAATGCAAGAAAGAATGGATGAATTGGTAGGATTGACCAAAACCAGAAGAGAAGCATCTTTGATGAACCAAAAGTTGCAATTGCAAGTCAAAGCACTTTATGACAAAAGAATTGTAAGTAGAAAATTTGAAAATGGAGACCTAGTCTTGATGTGGAATGACAGAGTTGAAGATAAAGGAAAACATGGCAAATTTGATCCTATTTGGTTAGGCCCATATCTCATTGAGAATACTTGGGGTGAAGATTCTTATATAATCAAAGATATATCTGACAATATTCTTGAATTGCCAGTTCATGGACAGTTCTTGAAGAGGTATTTTTCTTGAAAAATACTTGTTTTCTTCCATGAACAGTAGTTTTAGGGTTCCTGTCATTTTGCTTTCTCTGGAAATCCTTGTAAGTATCTTCATGCAGTCTGGTTCCTTGTTTTTTGTGTGTTTCTTTGTGCTCTCTGAAGAAGTTGTCATCTTGCAAAATGTGTGGTCTGCTCTCCCATAGATTCTAAAATTCTTGCATAGACTCAGGTAGTCTATCATCCCCAGACAGAGCCACTGTTGGAACTATTGGTCTGACTTTTTGTGCAACAGAAGTTTTTGTTAAATTATAGAAAAGTCAGAAATTTATTTTGAAACATAGGTTTTCTAGGTAATCTATCCATAAGAAAAAACTCATGAAAACCCTATGTTCTATCTGTTCATTAACTGTCGGGCGTGAAACTTTTAAATTTTCAAATGAGAAGAATATTCTGTCCATTCTAAACTTTATGTTTCCCCGAGATTCCCTTTTTCTAAATCGTTCTAACCGTCAGATCCAAGCAGATCTACCGCTATCGTTACCTTGCTATGAAAAATTGCATGTTTTTTAAGCCATGCGAGGTAGCGAGTGCTGAGTTTTTTACAAGGTGGGATCGCAAAGTGAAGATACAGTGGTCGGATATTGGTTTTTTGAATGATTTATTGTGCAGGTACACATTGCAACTACCATCCAAACAGGAAAAGGGACCTAGTAAAATATCTGAAAATGGAGCCGGAATGATGATTTTTTCGATGCTCTATCAGAAAAATTAGACACTTCACCGTTAGCGAAGTAGTGAGGTCCTGTAAAGTCTGAAGTGGTGGTGACGTTACATTTTGCAGGTGCCTCGACTTCACCAGGTGGCGTGACAAGTCATAAATGCCATTATCAGAAGCAGTTTAAGTAACAACAATTATTATCTTCTGCCCCTTGCATTTCCAGATACGAAATTCTTCAAAACGCTGGATCTTGCTACCTCGCTATCAGAAAAAATAGATACTTCACCGTTAGTGAAGTAGCGAGGCCCCGTAAAAAAGAAAGATTGGCGGCGATCTTTGGTGACGTAGAATGATACTTAGGACTACAATAAAGTTTTGACAGGTGCCAGCTATGCAGAGATCTTTGTTTTCATTAATGCCTTTCTGTCCGAATAAGCAAAGAGATCTTGACTGTCAGCTTGGAACAGAATCAATGGTCCTTGCTACCTCGCTATGCAAAATTGCATTTTCTTTAAGCCATGCAACATAGCAAGTATGAATCAGAAGACCCTGCGCAGTTTCCTCACCCTTGATTGAGTATGTGATCAACGACTATCGTTTTCTCACTATGAAGAGTTGCAAGGGAGATAATTATAGCGACATAGTGAATAGGGCCCACCACTTTATTTTTGAGCAAACCTAATGGCATATCATTTGATTGATTCCGAATCAGATCGACCGTTGTCGCTACTTCGCTATGGCAAGATGCTTGTTTTTTATACATAACGAAGTAGCGACATGCTGACATGTGTCCTCAAATATCAATGGGTCCAGATACAAGTGCCATCAAGGAAAGAAAGATATACATGGTAATTTCTCATTGGGTAAAGTCACTGACATGTCAAATGTAACTCCTAGTTGTTCTTTTCGTATCACATGATCGTAGGATCCTTAAAGATCGACAGCGCAGTTTTAAACAAAAAAATGTAGTGCCACTCCTTGTATTAATTAGACATGAAAGCATCGTCCGTGAGAAAAAATAGAGTATAATATAGAGAGTTTTCATCAGTTTCATCTCACGCGAGCAAAGATTTGAAGCCATCCTTGTGCAAAAGTAATTACTAAAGGAAAGTGTGCCAAAGTCTGGTAGAAATTCTAAAGTTGTCTGTTCGTGGAAAGTTTGCAGAAATACAGAGGAAAACAAAGAAAAAATTCAAGTAAGTAATACTACCATAATCCTTGTAGGATTTCCAGTTCTGTGAAAAATAAGTCCAAGATGCCTCCAAAGAAGGGATTTTTAGGTGCAGTAAATTATTTGGATAGGAATGTGCATGATGATTTGCTTGAGTTGCTTCCTAAGTCTACTATAGAGACATCACAAGTTAAGAGGTTAACCTCATTGAACCCTAGGCTAAGGGTAGTTGATGGACTTTATGATAAGGGTAATTGGGTTCAGGATGCTCAGACTTCTCAAACTAGTTTGAATCTATTCAAAAAATGGTTTGCAGAGAGGAAATTATATGCCCCTCATGCCAATATATGGAATTTTGACCTTGGAAAGCTTGTTGTTCCCAGTGTGTTTATGGATTATGACCTGCTTGAAACTGTAGCAAAAAGCTATGATCCAGCCACTAAGGTAGTGAGAAGAATGGATGGTGAGGTTTTAATTACCATCAATCCAGAAGAAATTAGGAAGGTTTTCGGTCTGGGACCTCTCACCATGTATCATGTGCCCATTAATTTGATAGAGTTAGAAAAAGAATATATGTCAAAAAGGGATATAGTTAGACAAGGTGCATTGAAAGCCCACATAGGTAAGATTGGAAATCTACCAGCAATAACATCATCTTCTAAAGAACCTTTCAAGAAATCATGCTTTAATGCTAGGGCAGTAGAAGTATACAGGACCCTGTGTAGAGTCTTCGGTGAGGGTGAAGAAGATTTTATTCCAGTGAGCTTCATGTATATGATCGCCCATATCTCTTCTTTTGGTGTAAAAATAATTTTTGATTTTGCATCTTACCTGGCTAATGAGATTCACAATGGATTGGTGGGGATTGCAAAGGGCAAGGTTGAAAAGGTCTGGGTTCAGTATTCCCTATTGATGCATATGTTTCTTTTTAAGGGGGCTACATTTTTCGCTAAAGAAATGGTTTTAAATTAGAACAAGAGGGGGAGGCACTACCAGTTCAATTGTGGAGTGCAGACATGACTTGAGAGGTAGAAAATGCTAGTTTTGTCAGATTTGATAGGCATTTTGCTTCTAAACAAAGATGCCTCATATTGAGTGATAATCCCAGAATTCCTAAAGCACTAATGCATCTTGTTAGGCCTATGGACAGACCCCATAGTTTAAAAGTGTCACATAATTCAGGAGATATCATCCCATATCTAGTCTCAACTGTCATTAGGGTTTATGGTTTCAAAGGGAAACCCCATGTACTACCCTATCAGGTACGTTTAAATGTAGGGGTAGCTGAATTTTTATGGCAATTGGAAGGAGTGGAGGAAACCTTTTTGCACAAAAGAGGAACATGATCAATTTTTCCTACTTGCACTATAGCTCATCAGTTTGTAATCACTAAAGAAGGATGGATCTTCCTCTACAAATTTTTGGATCGGTATAAAATGGCAGTATCTCATGCCTGTTTTTGTGACATAGAAGACTTCTTTAATTATGCTCTTAGACATAGAATCAAGCTTCGTCCAAGTCAGCATGAATTTTATTTCCCCGAAGATATAATAAGGAATGAATATTCTATCCAGGAACAAGAAACAAAGAAAGAAAAGTGGAGAGTCTATTCAAAAGTTTTGGAGTTCATTAAATTTTTTGACAAAGACTACAGTCCTCTTAATAATGCTGCAAATAATGCAGATAGGATAAATAAACTCATGAGTACATTTTCAGAAATAATGGAGGTAATGAATGAAAAGAAACAACATTTTATTGATTCTTTTCCAGATAAAGTCAGAGAAGTTATGAGGAAACTGGGTTTCACCCCTAACATAGGAGTAGGTCCACTGGTTGTCCAAAAGAGGACAGGATATATTATTATTCGGGAGTAGATGCCCATGGTAAACAAAGAAAAATAGGTAATTGAATCTACTAGTACTTTCCTTGAAGAAAGACCCCCTGAACCTTCTCCCAAAAGAAGAAAAATAATAAGGGAAGAAGAATCCCATGATGAAGGTTACTCACCTTCCCAAACTCCAATGAGAATTGAGGAAGAGCAGCTCACCAATGAGAAAATTGAACAAATGGGGTCGCAAGGAGGAGTTTTTGTCACTCAAACAGAAATTGATGAAGGGAACCCCCAGGAGCGTCCTATGCCAAGTTTTGAATTGACTGTAGTAGATTTCAGAGGAAGGGAATTAGACCCTATTTTGGAGTAGGCTAGTCAACAATTTTTGTCTGATAACAATTTTGTTAAATCTAGGGCTTTTCATCAGTTTGCATGGAGGGAAAACATGCACATTTTTGAACAAAGGTGTAGGGATATGAAAGTAGAACATCCAAAAATGGATGAAGCCTCTGTTCAGAATCAAATAAAAGAACAAATGATACAGGAATTTCAAAATATAACCCCTGACGAGGGTAGACAAATGGTGAAGAATGCAAATATTTTATTATTGCCCAATTGGGATATTCCTGATGCATTAATTTTTAATTCTATATCAAATAATTTAGGATTGCAAGATCCAGATAAAAAGGAATTCTTAGGGACAATATGCAGTAATGATCAAGCTGCCCTTGTTATGTGGTCATTAAGAAGAAGATCCAGGACTACTCCATTACAGCCTGATGATTCAGGACTAACAGGGAATATCATTGTGAGGAGGGTCGCTGATACTTCAAATGTACAGGCAGCCTACATGAATGTTGACTATTCTAAATTTTCCTTGGTCACTGCAGAGAGAGAAGAAAAGGAAATGGTTGATTTGCAGAATAAGTATGAAATAGTGGTGGATGCCTACAATCAATAAGTAAAAAAGAGAATTGAGCTGAAAAACAGGGTATCTCAATTGGAGAAGATACTTGGGAAAAGAAAGGTGGGAGAATCCAGTGTGCCTAGAATTATGTACCCTCCATAGTCATTTGTTGGATCAACCCCTATCGTTGAAATACCTGACACCCCTGAAAGGCCACAATTCTATACTACAGAGGAATTTGAAGAAGAAAAAATAAAGTTGCATGAGTTGCAGATAAAATTGAGAAATCAATATGAAGAAAAGTTAAAGCAGGGTGTAATATATTTGAGGAATAAAACACAATGGTCAACTTTTTATGATCAGTTGACAAGAATTATAAGCTTTTTGGATGAATTGAATAAAGAAAAGGATAGATTGACTTCCCTAGCGCAAAAATGGAGGGAGAGAAATAATGATATTACAATCATATGTATATCTACTATCCAAATGCCTTATCGCCTAGTTGAGAAGATTTTTGATTTTTTAAATAAGCTAGAAAATTTTGGTGATAAAAGAGATTCTTTACAGAGAAGATTGACACTTTGTTTTTCCAAATATATTGCTGAAAAATTCACCCTATTTTCTTGTGCTTTAGAATCTGTTGATACATTAAAGGTAAAGGAAAAATGGAATAGGGAGATAGATGAGTTATTCAATGAAAGAATAATAAACATTATGAGTGAGGTTGGCCACTGGTTCTGGGCAAATACAAGTGAAGAGCTAGTAAAAATATAGTTTCTTTATACCGCTATGAAGAAAGAATTTGATGATTTAGAAGAAAGTGCAAATTCTTTAATAAAGATACAAAGAGAAGCTCTAAGTTTTGATTGGCCAGAGGATGATGTTTTTAATAAATGGAGAAGTTAGTTTCTAGAACAAATTTCAGAAGATGATGAGGAAGAAGGTGAAAAAGTAGCAGTCACCCCCGAAGTTAATACTGAGGACATAGAAACTCCCCAGGCTGAAGTAGATTTATAGATAAATGAAGACAACACATCACTTTCAAACCTCATGGCTACTTACTCCGAGGATGAAGATTGATTATAAGATCAGATTGTTTTTATTTGTATCTCAACAAATAAGAAGCATAACAGAAAGGGATCCACCAAGAATTGTTTGTTGTAATTAACCTTTCTATTATTTTGTTCCTATTTTTAGAAGGACACCTGTCATTTGTTTAGCCTGAAGCTTGTTGCATCTCACACTATTTAAGTGAGATCCCAAGGCTAAAGAAGGGTCCGAATTCTTTTCTTCTAAGTATTGTGCTTAGTCTAGTTTTTGGTCCAAATTTTGAAGGCAAGTTTGTAATGTGTTTCTCTGTAAAATTTTCTAAAAGTACATGAAGATAGAATGAACTGTGTTTATTTCTGAAGGCTTTTCTGAGTTTATTGTAAAAGATGTACCATTTTCAAAGGAAATAAATACAAATTATGAACTGTCCCCACATCAGTTCTTTCTGAATTTTGTCTCCTACTCAATACTTGGATACCTTGATGTTGTATGAGTAAAAGCCTGTTCAATTGAATGCAATCTAGTTAGGTTGTATATCCATCTATCATTGTTGTTAATTCAATGGATTAAGTAAAAGCTTTGATGAATGTGATAAGTTTCCTTAAGTATTGAAAAGGATTTTGAATGATAAAATTTTGATAAGAATTGCTGATACAATTTGTTGTAAGGCAACAGATTAGATCTTATATTTTGCTATAGACTCTGAAACCCCAATGGATTAGGCACTGATCAATTTTTTTCAGCTGAAAGAGAAGTATCTTACAAATTTTTGTTCAAATACATCATCAACTCAAATTTTTCTTTTATTTCCTGTAGATCTTCAAAGTTGGCCAGCACTTGTCTGCATGAAATCCTTTTAGCTTCAATTAGCCATTGTTGTTGAAAACGTCTACAGATCTATAGAAGACTTCTTGGCCATATCTGTTTATGGGATGTGTTTGGCAAGATTAGTAAGAATTATATATATATTTGAGGATTTTGAAATGAGAATCAGAATGAAACTAAGAATAATCCTCATATAGTCGTTTCATATTTGAACCATCCCTGGGTATACCCACACTGGTTTTGCAGAGCCAAAAGAGTAGAAAAGCATTTGTGGTTTTGTTGAAGTTGGGTCCAAATACCTTACATTATGCAATTGTTGATAAGAATAGGCTAGTCTTTAGATTGTGTATGTACTGTCATTCTGGTATTAAGCTTTTTGTCGCTTAGTAGTTTTAGTACCATTTAAAACACCAACACTTACAACTTCTCTCCAATACTTTGGGGCAACATTTTTCTCAATCATTAAAGTTCTTGCATAGTCTATTACTGATCTGTTCCTTCTTTCAGCAATACCATTATGTAGTGGAGTTCTTGGGGCTGATGTTTTCCTTTTGATACCTTTTTTATTGCAGAATATCTCAAATTCTTTTGATGTAAACTCTCCTCCTTTGTTTGACCTCAGGCACTTCATACTCTTTCTTATTTCCTTCTCCACTCTAGCCACATACCACTTTAACATTTGAAATGTATTAGATTTTTGCTTTAAAAACATAGCAGTCATCATCCTTGAATAGTCATCTACAAATAGAATTATGTATATGTCTCCTAGGTAGCTTTGAAATTCTATTGGACCACATAAGTCTATATGGACTAGCTCTAGTACTTCTTTGGAAGTGTATATTTTTCTTTTGAAACTTGGTCATCTTCCCTAGTTGACATTGTTTGCACATTGTGTTTTCAGGTTTCTTCAATTTTTGCAACCCTTTGACTTTCTTCTTTTTGTTAATGCTAATCAGATTATCAAAGTTAACATGACACAACCTTTTATGCCATAACTACATATCAGCAAGTCTAAGAATAAGAAAGTTGGCATCTTCCATATATAGGTAAAACAAGTTACTCCTAGCTTGTTCACCTTTTCCTATCAGATTTCCATCAATGTCATAGATCTTTGGAGTTTTGTTTCCAAATTCTACTTTGCAACCTTGATTGTCTAACTGTGATACACTCAACAAATTATAATTCAATCTTTCAACATAGTATGCATTATCACATGATATTTTCTCTATAAGCTTAATAGAACCTTTCCCTTTGATTTGACATGGAGCATCATTACCAAATCTAACACTACTTCCATTATACTAAATAAAGGTAATGAACTTACTTCTATCTCTTGTTATGTGATGTGAACATCCACTGTCTATTATCCACTTGTCATTTTTGTTCATATAGGTCACTAGTGTTATTGCTTCATCTTCATCTGATTCATCCTTCATAGCCACATAAACTACTTCATCATCATTCTCATCAAATTATTCTTCAACAATGTAGCATCTTTTTCCTTTGTCCTTGTAATCTTTGCTATCATCTTCTCTTTTGTTCTTGTACTTATTTCCTTCTTTTTAGTTCTTCTTCTATGTACACCTAGCAGAAATATGTCCTACTTCATTATAGTTAAAATAAATAATAGGTATCTTACCCTTGAATTTACCTTTGCCTCTATGGAATCTTCTAGCTAGTAATGCTTCCAATTCTTCCATATCTTCCTCATATGTGCTACTGTCACTAGATTCATGATTTCCTTTTCTACTCTTCTTCTTTGATGTTGCTTCCTCAGTGTCTTTCAATGGTAGGTTAGCCTTGAAAGTAGATTCAAGGTTCTCAGGTCTGTAGTTGTCAAAGTTGGACAATTCAAATGTAGTGAGTCTTCCTACTATTTCTTCAAAAGTTAGTGCATTTCCTAGTACACATCTCAACTCCTGGATGGCTGAAACTCTAATAGCATAGATGGGGAGTAGAGTTCTTAAGTATTTACTCTTAAAATTTTCATCATACAATTGACCACCTAAACTTCTTATAGCACTTACCACATCCTTTACTCTAGCAGCATATTTAGCAGCATTCTCAATTTCTTGTATCCTCATATCGTCAAACTTTCCTACGAGGCTTTCTCTTTTGGCTCTTTGAACATTCTAATCTCCTCCATAGATATCTAACAAGGCTTTCCACATCTTTAATGAAGTGTCACATCCCTTGATCTCATCAAATTTGGCATAGTCGAGAGCGGAGGCAATCTCCAACATTGCTTAATTGTGTTCTTTCTTTTTCTTCAAATCATTTGCAGTAGGAGCATTGGTTGGATCAACATGTTCAATTACAATTGAGCTTTAAGCATAATATCCTATGCATCTGAGATGTAGCTTCATTAGACTTTGTGATATGAATATCAGGATTTAACTGTGTGATTTTGAGTCAAACTCGATGACCCATGTTTCATGAGTAGTGATTCAACACGAATCCATCTCTCATGAGAATAAATGGAATACTTAGCACTCATTGGATCTAGGTGATGCTCACAGGGGTGAAGCACTAGGACTTCCCAGGAGGTCACCCATCCCAGTACTCATTAGACTTTGCCATGCAATAAAGTTCTCCTTGTTAAGCTTGGGGACCTCTCTCTTGGACATATTGATCTTCCTGCTTCTAGTACCTTCAAACTAAATCAACAGATAACTCTAATACCATTTGTTAGAAATGCTTTAGAATAATTGAGAGGGGGAGGTGAATCAGTTATTCAAGGTCCTTATGTCCAATTCAAACTTTTTGCTAAGTGTAGTGAGCCCATTCAACCCCTGATTCATCCAAGCTTAAACTTTTCTAATCAGCAGGTTACTGTAAATCAGCATGCAAGCATAACACATGAAAAATCAACACATGACACAGTGATTTATGTGGAAACCCAATTTGGGAAAAACCACCAATAACATGCTACTCAATTCTCACCCTTCTGAAGTGATGCCCTATGAAAGGCCTGCATTGTTAAAGGCTACAATACACTATCAAATTTAACATGGTTAAAGGATTTAACTGCCCTATTAGAAGTGGGCCTGGTTAGAGGACTTTAGGACATTCACTTGGACTGTCACCTTGTTAAAAGATTTACAAATGGCTATTAAACCAATCTAATTTCATAGGATTTCCATTTACCCTAACTAATACAATTGCTAGAGAGTAACAATAAGGGGTTTTGACCTGATTACAATTTACAACTTATCTTGTAGATCTCAGATCACTTCTCAACTCTTCACAATTTGCCTGGCTTTGGTCTCTACAACACTGACAGCTTGTCCATCCTTCAAGCTTTGTCTCCTTGTGTCTCCATGCTCAATATACTAGTGTAGTCATCTCTCCTTTAACAACTTATTGAAGAAAAGTCTCTATACTTTGTTCTACCTTCTCCTTGAAACCCTTCAACCACTTCAACAATTTGGCACTGTAGCAACTCCAACCAACAGCCCTAGCTTCAAGGTCTATGATTCCTTAAATAGAAATCTAGAATCCTTCTTTCCTACTTAATTCTTTCCTCTATTAATTTTTGGTTCAAATGGATTAGGTAGGATTCATTGAATCTAACCCACATCTTGTTTCATTTAGAAACATCTTGAAGAATCCTCTTAAATTTTCCCAAAAATGGTTTTTATAGATTTCTGTGCCACTAGCTCATTATCCTTATTCTCTATCAAGTTCACAAAAATTCTAGGTAACAACCATGTTGGCTCAGATCTAGAAAATCAATGAATTTTCACATAATGCAGTAGCTAAACACTATTGAAAAATTGGTGCTCGACACACACAGTCTTACTCGGCTTTCACTATATTGTACTGGCACTTGGCACCTAAAGTTCACTTGGGATCTAATTTTACTTGGCACTTAAACTTCACTCGGCACCTAAAGATCACTTGGAACACACTAGGATTATCTAATGCTCGGCTCCAACTTAAAAATTTCTTAGCTTGAACTAGCTTGCTCAGCACCCACTAATGAACTTAGTTCAAGCTTTGTAGTCAATCTTGTTACAACTTATACTTCTAGTGTTTCTAAGTGTGACCAACCATTGTAACTTAGAATATGTTACCAATACATCATTTAACCATTGTCTTAGTTGATCCTTGCACTTCATTACAAAGCCATAACTCAACCTTTCCCTTAGGTGTTCTTGTTACATCTAGTTGATCAAATCCTCTTCATCAATCAACTAAGTGACAGTATTTGGATCTTCTAAGCAATTTTCTTTCCCACAATTAGCAAGTTTGACATCAATGAAAAAACAACGATTGAAATTTTTTTTTATCAACCAAATTCCTTCCTTGCAATAATCTCCCTCTTTGATCTTCAACAATGATATTTTCAATTAGATTTCCAATAGAGATATATTTTTATTGGATAGTTGATTCACTCCTCCCCCCTTAGTTATCTTGGTGGACTATTATTTCTAGCAATACCCTGGTAGTTTTCCTAATGTGACACCAAAGGAACACTTCTTAAGATTTAGTGTAAGACAAAATCTTTCCATGCAATCAAAGATAAGTCACAAGTCTTGTAAATGAGTGCTTCTTTGCATACTCTTGGCTAGAGTATCAATAACATAGTCTTCCAATTGTTTGCACATCATATCATGTAATATTGTCATAAATACATGTTGATATGTTGTACTAGCATTCTTTAAGCCAAATGGCATTACTATCTAGCAAAGGTTCCCCCATGCACAAGTGAAGGAAGTCTTCTCTTGATCTTTTGGCACAATCTTGATTTTGTCATATCCATAGAAATCATCCATTAGTGAGTACATTTCATACCTAGTCATCATGTCCACTATCATATCAATGTTAGGTATAAGAAAATCATCTCTAGGGCATGCTTTTTTGAGATCTTGGAAATCAATGTAGACTTTAATAGGTTTGTAGTGTTTTGAGTCTGGAACTATAGTTGATATCCATTCGACATAATCAATGGCATGAATAAAACTAGATTTCAATAGTTTTTCCAATTCATCTTTAACAAGAAGTGCCACATGAGGGTGCATCTTTCTGAGTTTCTATTTAATAGGTTTCACCCTTGGTGTCATGGACAAATGATGCACAATAAGACTAGGATGTAAAGAGGGAATATTTGAATATGTCCATGCAAAGTTGATCTTCTTTTTGTGGAAGAAAGTAATGAATTCTTCTTTATCCTTAGTAGATAAGGATTGTGCAAGATGTATGATAAGAGGATATTCTTTAGTATGCAGATTTATTGGTTGCATTGGTTCTATCAACATTGATGATCACTCCTGAAAGTGACTCAGAACTGCATCAAATATCCCATCCTTAAGTACCTCAGAGAGGTTTGCACCTTTTGATATGTCTTTTATTTTTACTATTTTTGGCTCTAATATTTCCACAATGTGGTTTTCACCATCAGAGAACCTATCATTTTTTGTTTTGGTTGTATGATAGAGAAATTTGATGTCAGATTTAGTCATATTGACACTGTATTCACTAGTGGAAGACATTATCAGCTTGACAATGTGTAGATGGAAAGAAAGAACATAATCATTCTGGAACATGGGGACTTTGCTAGATGTAGTGTTTGAGTTCTAGTCTATTAGCTTAGGATAAGTGAGTGAAAGATGTTAAGGTTGTAGCTTTTGTCAAATTGATTTTATCTTGAGATACCTTATTGATGGTAAATTGTCTTTAAGATAAATATCTTATATATAAAATTTATAAAATATATATTATTATATAATAATATATAATATGTAATATATAATATATATTATCATATTATATAATAATATATCACATATATGGTTGTTTATATTACTATTAAATATGTTAACTAGTGATGATTAATCGTAGATACATGTCTTCTCCTCTTATATTTATATGAGATCCAAATTTGCATTTGGAAATCATCAATTACAATGGTTATGTTAGTACATTTGTAGAAAATATGTAAGTTATTCAACATGGAAGCCTGAAGAATATTCAGGCACTAAAATTTAAGTTTGTACCATCAAAACAAGATGTTACCTTAGAGAGTTTGAGGAAGAGAAATATTGAAATTTAGAGGGAGGCTGATATTTGAGGCAACCTTAAAAGAGATGGAGAATATAGAGTAGATGATTCAGTCAACCTTTTGTAATCTTGATCATATTTATTTAGAGGGAGTAAACTGCATTGTGATGGATTCACCAGTGATATAAATTTGGAATACACATATTGTGAGATGTGCATAATGTAGGTTTAATCAAAAGATCAAACAAATACATTTACATGAACAAAGGAAATTTGAGTTGTTGTGAGACATTAATTAAGATTTTAAGAATTCATTTCAACCATCTATGAGTCTCTCTTTGATGAATGAACTTGATGTATGAGTTGTAGATTCATACATGTGGCACAATCATACTCAATCAAGATATTGGTGTATTGTGGACGAGTTTGAGAAAATGGAAGGATGTGTTCGCTTCTACTATTAAGCTAAATGAATTTTTGGAACTTCAATGGATGAAAAGATATAGTTGGAACTTAGAAAGGAGTTGTCATATTGGACACAAAAAAATTTCAAAAAATATAAGGATGAGTAGAAATTTTACATTGTGGGTGTAATAATAATCAATGTTTCATTCATACTTGAACCATCCTTAGAAAAGGAGATGTTCCATGACCCTCATGGGAAGATAGTTACTTGTATCTTTTACATTGTGGGGGAAATAATAACCAATGAAAAAAAAGGTTGATACTTTACATATGCTACCAAATATTGTGTAGACTAAATCTAATGATAGTAGCTCCAAAGACCCCGATGATCAAGATAGATAAAGTGAGGCTCTTGAAGCAAACATCCTTGATGATTATGATTATGAGATTATTCTACATTAAGTTGGATTATAGCAATTCTTCAAAGAAAATGCATGATCTTAGAAGATTGATACTCAGAAGGAGTCTAGAAATACATGTATGTGACTACATGATTTTCATCGGCCCACTTCTACGTATATCATGAGGAAGTGATGACTTATCACTAGAAACTAGATTCAGAGAAAGTCTAGGAAGAATCCTTGGGGTAAGGAAGCCTCTAAGAGGAGTAACTATTGGAACTAACTTCCCAAGATCTTTGTTCAGAAGGATGTCTTCTTTATGAGAAGAAGTTTTGAAATTCCTTGAAATGTATTTTTCTCTATGACTGAGAATTGAGGTGAAAGCCTTTGTGCCACCTTTCGACTTGATTCATGGTGGTTATTATTTCACATATGATATGTAATGAAAGGTGACGATCTTTCATTGACACATATAAATAGAAGGCAACCATTATAAGATGATGATCTTATAAATGGTAGACATGTTATCATGACAGACTTCATTAAGTTGTTGTCCTAGAGTGCTAGAAGTCATGATAATGAACAGACATGAAGTAGCCATTGTAAGGTGGTGATCTTATAAATGGTAGACCTATTATCATGGTTCTTAGGGATGGATTTTTTCAGACACTATGATAACCAACTCATCATGGTTCTTTAGGCTAGAATTTGCCAGACATCATGATAACCAACTTGTAACGGTTCTTTGGGCCAGTTCTATTACAGACCACACTTAAGGTGGTGTTTAAGATTATATTAAAGTTATGGAAATTACTTAAATTGTGTGTTATAAAAGGTGAGAAATTTAGCCTTATAGTGAATTGAATATCATACTAAGATGATATCTCTTTATATTATTGAGACAATGTGTTCTATAAATCATTCCTAACTAAGAGGGAGTGTTAAGGTTGTAGCTTCTATCAGATTGATTTTATCTTGAGATACCTTGTTGATGGTAAATCATCTTTAAGATAAATATCTTATATATATATATATAATTATATAATTATATTATATAATAATATAATAATATATTACATATATGGTTGTTTATATTACAATTAAATATGTTAACTAGTGATGATTAATCCTAGAGACACGTCTCTTCCCCTCATATTTATATGAGATCCAAATCTACATTTGGAAATCATCAATTACAATGGTCATGTTAGTACATTTGTAGAAAAGATCTAAGTTATTCAACAAAAGAGAAGTGGTAGGTTCAATTGTGTTCACAATATAGTCATCAAATGTGTGGACAAGTAAGTTGAGACCTAGAGAAATTTCTTGCAGAGGTATGCTTGAATTCCTCTAAATCCTAATGACATCAATCAAAGACACGTCAATATTAGTAGGGTCAGACTCATCAGACCAAACCATAGACTCCTCTCCTAATTTGAGTTGCTTGTCATCTATGTGAAATCTATCAATATCCTTATTAGAAGTTTCATGAGAAAGTGAATCAAATTAATAATCTCAAGAATCAATGCTCCATGGAGTCAAATTGAAGTATTCCTAAACAACGATGGGTACCCATTATCTACTTTTAGTATCATATTGATTTTGACTGATTCTCTTAACAATAAGAGCATGACTAGACTCGCCTTGTTCTTTTTGAGTTAGGGGAGTATCAATAGTATTCTAAATAGAACCAATGTCAATTTCAGTAGTACTAACACATGGTGCAAAGTCATCAGGCTCTACAAATAATGTAGCAAGATCCAATAGTATAGGATAAGGAAAGGTATCCTCATCATCAAATTTCTTTTCTTGATTGTCATAATTAGTTAGATACTCATGTTTAGATGGACTATCAGAATCTGGTATAAATTTGTTGATCCCCAAATGAAAAGGGAACTTTCTTGAAGCCTAGGCTTGTAGTGTCACAAGGTTGTCTAGGTGTAGCTTTAATTGGATCTATTAGTCCTTTTTTGTCGCATGCTATAAGACCATTACCTTTTGACCGAAGTCATTTCATTAGTTTGAAACCTTCTTCATATTTTTCAAGAGTTATTTCATGAGATTAGACTATGAGATCAACTGGGACCTCTTCTTTGTATAGTCAAGTAGCAATGGCTCTATTTTTTAGCATTTTCTTCTAAAGGTACCATGGCCTCTACAAAGGCACCATTGAAGATAGTCTTAGGTGATACAACATATGGTCTCTTCATTTCATATGGTCTCCCATAATAACGAGGAGATTTAGGAAGAGATGTAAAAGACAAATTTTTTTTAATATGATATTCTCCCATGCTAGTTTCCTTTAGTTTAAGAGTCATCTCCATTTATTTCAACCTTTTAACATGATTATCAATAGGCTCTCTATTCATAGGAACAAAATTTATAGTAGACTTGAGAATGTTACAATTGTAGCTAGTATTGGCAACTATAGTGACCTTTGATCCTTGGATTTAATGCATTGATGATATGTTGAAGGTGTGTGTTAAAATGTTGACACACTAATATGATTCATTATATCCAAGATTTCTCAAGAATGAGATCTCAAATGGTGACTCATAGCTCTCTATTCTTGGAGTACAATGGTTTGTAATGGAGACCCTTGGTTTGACCTAGTTTGTGCCCATGCAAGTGCACCATAAAATTAGAGATTCAAAGAGGAAAAGAAAGAGTGCTAGTCTCCATGATCATTAAATATAAATTCAAGTGAAGATGAAAGCTAATCTAAATAATAAGAATGAAAAGAAATGCAAGAAATGAAATCTAATCTATGAAAGTTAATATGACTCTAAGATAATATGAAAATGCAAGGATGAAGCATGATGATGGAAACCATGGATGCATGAGAGAAGAAGACAAGAAGAGATAAGTTGCAATGAAGCTCCAATGTACAAGCCCTAACGCTCAAATTCCCTCTCCAAACTCCTTCTCCAAACTTGCAACATAACAATACTATAGCAACAAACATATATCCAAATGAGAAGGAGAGGGCTCCTTATAAAGGAAAGTGTGAAGGTGAGAGGCTTCTCACAAGAGAAATGTGGGATAAATCCCTAAAAAGGTAAGTAAGAGGAAAAAGCCCACCACTTAGAGATATGTGCAAAAAAAAGGAATCTTTATAAGATTTTATTTGATTTATTTGATTTATTTCCCTTTTTCATCAAATAGAGAGCTTTAAGTGGGGATTTATTTATTTAATTAACTAAGATTATTTTATTTATTTAAAAGGGATGTTTTCTTTTAATTAAATGAGATTATTGATGAAATGACCAAACCTTAGGAAATATTGAAATAATTAAATTAATTACAATTTGATCAAGGAAAATGATTTGAATTGATTCAAAAAATATTGCAATGCATTGATTTAGGAAATTGATAAATTGAAGAATGGGGGCCCATAGTCTAGGCGACCATTTTAGGGTGCATACATTTGCCCCTCTTTGACTAATGTGTGATCATTTCGGGAACACATGTAGTCAAAGAATGTAGTTGAAGTGTGAGGTCAATTTGGGATCACAAAACAACAAAAATGTGTGGTCAACTTAGGAGCACATCAGGACAAAGAATACAGTTTTTTATAATAATTTTGTCTTAACAAAGACAAGGTTGTCCCAAATGGAACAAAGCTGAATCAAGGATTGAAGCTTGATAGGTACTTCCCCCTCATGATTGAAATGAAAATGAAATAGATTAGAAACAAAAAATTTATAAATTTGATCAAATCGAACTAAAGATAAGGTTGTTGATATAAAATGAAAAATATAAGGATCATGCAACCAAGGTAGATCATCAAGCATGAAAGATTATGCCGCAAAGTTGAATTAGAAGAAAAGAAGTAGGGTGAAAGAAAATGGAAGGTAGAAGTTTGGAAGAGGTGGAAATAAATGAAAAGAAGAAAGAGAATTTGCCTCAAGAAAGAGAATGCCTCAAAATCAATCAACTGTTTAAGATAGAAAATTTTGATTGAGATCATGAAAGAAGATAAGGAAATAAATATCAAGACATGACCATAGTTAATTAAAAGTCCAAAAGAAAGATGAAGGAAAACCCTCTCAAACTCATAATGCAGCCTAAAAATGCAAAGTAACATGAAGTCTAACAATGCAAGCTATGTGAAAATACAAAGATGTACTTGCAATAAAACAACTGTAAAATAGGATTTTGTGCTCATCATTCATTAGAGAATGTTAAGGAATTTATTTTCATCATTGGGCCATTATTAACAGACATCATAAAAGAGGAAAGCTAGAGAGGAAAAGATGGAGGAAGATACAAGAAAGGAGAAGGATAACATGGAGGTAGAGATGGGGAAGGAAAAGGAGGACCCTATTGCCACAGGTGTCACACTTTCTTTTCTTCACAATGCTAAGATCAAGGAAGATTCCTCTCTCCAAGGTGATTCTTGGATGTACAATGAGCTAATGACTCTAAAAAGAAGAATTGGAAAGATGTAGCAAGACTAGGATAATAATAGAGCCAAGATCCTCCAGATAGAAGAATAGGTTGGCAATATCCTAGAAAAGTTAAAGGAATATGAACATGAGCTCTGTCTCTTAATTAAAGAGAGTGGTAGCAAGATGGAATAGGTAACTTCAAGCCTCTATGTGGCTGTTGCCAGCTTAGGAAAGGAAAAAAAAGAGGAAATCATATCACCTGGTGGGCTAAGTAAAAGAACAAGGAAGAGTTCGAGGAAGAAAGCAATTGAGGTTACAGCGCGAACTGGGTTTTCTTCTACTAACATGATTTAGAATATTGCAAAGGCTAGCAAGGAGGTGGTAAAAATGATTAAGGAACTACAATAGCTGTAGGAGGTGGTTCTAGGTTCTGGTCTCTATTTTTGTTTTTTTAGTTGGTTTTTTAACCGTGTGTATCAAAATCTAGGTTCCAGGTCCTTGTAAGACCTGGTTTTGATTTTTGGTCTGATTTTGTGGTTTTAGGTCCTTGTAGAACCTGGTTATGCAACTTTCATACTACAGGTTTTAGGTCCTTGTAAAACTTGGTTGTGCTTAATTTTCTATCTTTACTTTTTTTTAAATGGTTTTGAGTCCCTTCAAAACTTTTTTTTACCATAATCTAAAATAGACATCAGAAAATCACACAATCATCACTAGTCACAAGTGCAACTATGAAGATATGAATGTGATTTATATTGGATTGGAAAGTGGACAGATTCTAACATAAGCATCAAAGATATAAAGGTAAAGATGACTTCGATGTTATCTTACCCAATTGAATGTAGCAAAACCATGCTTGCATCAAGGCATAGATGCTGGGAGGACCATAAGAATGGTTGTGCAAAAATAGTCAAGGATGATGCCTCAAATCTCCTAAGTGTTTCAAGGGGACAACAAGAGACACTCTAGAGTTTTATGACCACAACCAAAAGAAGAAAGAAAATAAACAATATGCCCCATGCCCCAAGTCCTCTATCTATGCATACCAGAGTGACTTATTAAACAAGGGCACTCAATGAAAATTAATAACAGTCATCACACAAAGAAAAGATCATGACATAGCTCAAGCATTAAGTATTTGTATTTTAAAAATTTAAGTGTGTTAACTAATACTAAGTTCCAAGGATAAGGGTTGAATGCTTGCAAGTAGGTAAGATCACATGACAAAACTGGGTAGGACCAAACCAATAAGTGTTAAAAAAAAACACTTGATGTCAGGGCTTGTATTAAAAAATACAGTTGGGGTGGTGTTGAAAAACACCATTTGCAAGGTGTCCAAAGGTTATCACATCCAAGAGACCAAAGATAACATAGTTATGCCCCCTAGACAAAGACAAAGACCAATTCCAAACCAAGGAAACAAGGACAAGGAATTATGGAGAAAGTCTAAGTGTCAAGGACACATGCTAAGAAATAGGGGTGCAAAGGCCTCAAGTAGCACCCATTTCTAGGTTTTCACCACTTGGATCTTATTGTAATTTTATTATTATTATTTTTTTTGTATTTTTGGAATATATTTTTTCTTTCAAGATACATCAAAGTGCCTATTGCTAGGGTTTCACTAAGATCATTTTTTCAGGCCATTTTCTAATTTTTAGAATTTTTTATAATATATCATTATATTTTTATTTTTTGAAATATATCATTTTAAATTTATTTTTCTTTATCAATAAATATATACAAAGGATGCACCTAGATAGAATGAGCATCAAACTCTCAAGAAAGATCACAACGTGTAGTCCCAATATCTAGGAAGGTGGAGGAAAAGAGGGATTCACAAGCTGGTGGAAGAGATGGAAGACAAGATAATGAAGGAGAATGAAAGGAAGACATCCTCAAGGGAAAACTCCTCAAGAGTACCCAAGCTAGGGAAAAAATTTCATGTAAAGCACAGTTGGACAAGCAATGAAAGGCCAACACAGGATGAATCACAAAAGCATAATGCAAAAGTAGGAACAAAAGTAGTCCAAAGGAGTAGAAATGTCAAGAGACTTCATAGCATTGTGCTTTACTCTATTTTATTAGATGAAGACCAAATGAGAAAAGGATAGTGAAAGACTAGATTTAATGGAGAAAAATAGATATAAAGGCTAAACATGAAAGGAATGAAAGAAAGATCATCGTAAGATAGCTCAAAAGATAGCCAAATTTTTGTATGTAGGTCAACATTGTCAAGATCAAAGCGAGATGACATAATGAGGGAAAGATGTAGAAGAACTATGCATGATGCCTGATTGCCAGATTTTCATCAGGTTACTTATCCTAGGCACCATAATGGAGTGATTTTCACCATAGGATAATTTTTTTTCTCTTTAGTATTGCTACCAAGGTGCCTATTTCCAAGTTTTCACCAAGGCACACTTTCAATTGTTTCACTTTTTTTCATTTAAAAAAAAAAAAAAAAAAAATTTGGAAGAAGGAAATGTTTTTAGATAATTCTCCTTGAAAGGATAAACCATGATATGCCAAGGATTTAAAATGATATGCTCAAAGATGATGATAGGGAAAGGAAGATGGAAAACAAAAATGGAGGATAAGGTTTTATGCAAAGCGAGTGAGGTTGGAAGATAGGAGGAATAAAAAAATGAGGAAAAATGATAGAAGGTAGAAGGATAGTGAATGGAAGGATTGTAAAAATGTAGATGAAGAAGAAGGAAAGATCATTGTCAACACACACCTTGAAGAGTGGCAAGAGGATGGAGGAAATTTAAATGAAGGAATATGTGAAGGGATATGGTGAATGGATAGAAGAGGTTGCAGCTTAGGCACATGGAATGGAAGAATTCTTTTGGAAAAAGATGAAGTGGAACTCTTTGGAAGCTTTAATGTCAACTTCACTTTTTTCTAAACATTAGACTCTTTCAAGAGAGACTTTGGAATCCATATAGTTGTAGGCTTTTCATTTCTTTTTGATGGTTTAGAGAGAATATCTTCAATGATGGATTTTGGAACCCATACTTGTTTTGTAGCTCTCTTCTTAGATATCTCTTTTGACTTTATGCCCCTATGTCGATTGGAGGAGACATGGTGATATTCTTTTTTAGATGGATTCTTGTATTTCTTTTTTTTCTTGTATTGAACATTCAAGTTACTTCCAAAAGACTTGGGACTTGTGGAAGAAGAAGAGGATATGACTGGTTTAGATGGGTGGGTGGATGAAAATTATTCAAGGATATGTATCTATGTTGATCTTGAGGAAAGATAGGAGATGGAGAGATGTAAGGACCTAAAATGGATGATGAACTACGAGAGTTAGGAGGGGGAAATGAAGGTACATAAGGACCCAAGATGGAAGGAAGACATGAAGCCCTTGGTATTGGTGGAGGAAGTCCAAGGATAGATGTGGAAGATGAGAAAACATAATCAATAAGTCCATCAACATCTATATGACAACCAATGACATCAGCATCTTTAGAGTGAGCAATAGGATTTTCAATAGGATCATTATCATCTTGAATAGGAGAAAATTCTTTGATAGGGTACTTGGCACATGTTGTTTCCTGGATAGCTGGACACCTAAACAAAATTGTATCACTCGACACTTGTTACACTCAGCACTTTTTGCTCTCGGCACTTGTTAACACTCGGCACCTATTACACTCGGCATTTGTTAACACTCGGCACCTGTTACACTCGGAACTTGTTAAAACTTGACACCTGTTACAGTCGGCACCTATTATACTCGACACTTGTTATAGCTCGACACTTTATCTTACTTGGCACTTACTCTTGATCTTGGTTAAGTGTATTGACACTCAGTTGTCAAATTTATTCTTTAATCTAACAATCTCCCCCTTTGACATAAGTGGAAAAAACACTTAATTAAGATCCTTGTGACTCATTAATTTATCCTACATTAAAAATTTTCTATCTCAAAATTTGCTCCCAAAATTTGATGTCTCCCCCTTTTATCATACTTATCATTTCATTCCTGTACTTAACTCCCCCATACTTAATCACTTCTTATTACTCTCTTTTTACTTATTCTCCCCCTTTTTGACACTTATGTCAAGGGTCTTACAATGAAATACCATACTTAGCTAAAAATGTGTTATTTACTTCAAGGAGTACCTTCAGAGTTGCATCCCAATTTGCTAATGCGACATCCAATGTTTTATGTTGGATGGCAATCTCTGCTGCTAGGTGTACAAGTCCATCAGATGAAGAAAGATTGGGGTCTTTATTGAGGACTGTCTCTGCATTTATCTACTCCTTGTGAAGTAGTTCCAAATGAGGAGTTATTAATGATTGAATTTTCATCAATTTAGCTTTTGTGGTTGCCTCCTTTACTGCTAAGACAGCTAACTCTCTTTGTGTGTGAAGCGATTGGACAAAATTCTTCTCACTCTGAGCTGCATTTGTGGGGAGTTGCATGCTAGAAATTTTCAGATTGTTTTCCAAGCTCAGTATTTTCTGGCTAGTGTCCTATGTGAATGTGGAAAAATCACACAACTTGTTGTACAGGGAAAATATGTTTCCTAGTACAATTTTAACTGTTATAACTTTCTTTGCCAGTTCTTCTTGTGACAGTGCTATATCACTAGATATTTTACTATTTACCTTACCTTGGAACTTCCTTTTTGACCATTCAAGCAATCTGGCATTTGTTTCCTGATCTTCATTAGTCACCTGGTCAACTATATTAGATAGTTGCTCTATAATTGGTCTTGACTCATCTAGAGATTGTAAGCAAAAGGCTTTTATGAATATATCTTTAATTTCATTCAAGGTAAGCTTATGCTTGTATTCTTTTCTTAGTGCTTCTTGTCTCCTTCTTTTGTCCAATACACTCTGAATTTCATTAATATTTTCTTTAGTAAGAGTGCTAGATTCATAATATGGGATCTTTATTTCTTCATCAAGCTTAGGAACTCCATAGTGAAGTTTCTTGAATGCCTTTGATGAGCTCGAGCTTGGTGTCCTAATTTGTAGCTGTAACCCATCTGTGCTCAGTTGCTAAAGAGTCTATGTTGGAGTACCATATTTTGGTAATGCAACCAGTGTTTGTATTGTAGTCTCCTCCTTCTTCTTTATCTCATCTTTTTCTTCAGCTTGAATATCCCTTTTTTGATCACTAGGTGGGGTTGAACTTGTTGGTTGTTCAAATGTTTCTTTTATTTCCCCTGCTGCTGTACTCGACATTTGGAGTGTATAAGTGACTATACTTGGTGGAGGTGGTGGTGGAAGAAATAGAATACTAGTAGTTTGTATGGTCAAAGGTGGCACTTGTGCTTTTACCTTGACTATCTCTATTTTAACTTCTGGATTCTATAATTCATCAACACTGACCAATACAAGATTTGAACTTAATATTGCTACTAGTGACGACTGGTCAAGGATTTCCAAATCCTCTACAGTTAATGGATTGATTTTTGGATTTGAAGTGTCTGTAACATCTTTTATTTTTATGATATCTGTAGGTGTGATGGTGGCATGAGGAGGACTAGGAAGAGATACTTGTATGTCTTGCATACTTTGATCTTGTAGCTCAGTTGTATCTTTCTCTTCCTCTTTCTCCTCATTATGTGCCTCTTCTTCCTTTTCTTCTTTACTCTTCTTCTCCACTAGTTCCTTCTCTTTTTCTTTGGTTTCTAACACCTTCTTTTCCTTTGTCTTAGCACTTGCCTCTACCTTATATTCTTCATTATATACATCTTCTATTTTCTTGTAAACTATTTTCCACAATCTTGTGGATTTAGCAACTACCTCTTCAATTTTATTCTGCAATATGCTGAATGCTCTATACTTGGGAGTGAATATGTTATTATGCCTTTTTACAACATTTATTACTTGATCTTTAGTCAAATCAGGCAAGAATCTAGCTAATGTTGACTCCCTTATCTCTTTTTTCATTTGTAAACAAAAATGCCATTTATCCTCTACAATTTTATACAATTCTCTTGGCATAGATTCATCTAATTCTAGAGGTGTGTGCTTATATTCAGCCATCATAGCATACACAGATTCCTCTAATTTATTTTTCTCTTCTTTGATGAGCTTAGAAAAGTTCAGGTTCTTTAAACCTTTTAAATCATCATTCCTAATTTTTGAACATAATTTATCAACAACAGTTTGGAGTTTGTGTCTTACCACTTGAAATTGACTATTGTCCTCTGACTCTGTTTTCTCCTCATCTATTTCAGGTTGGGGAATAAATTTCCTTTTCTTTGACTCAGCAACAGTCTTCTTTGAGTCTTTCTTCTTTCCTTTTGCCTCCTCTTGGGCTTTTTGTGCTGTAGCCCTTGTGGTAGGTCTCTTTGGTGCAGGAGCAACTACTTTTTTCCCCTTGGATTGAGGAGTAGAAGGAGTTGTGGTCTTTCTTTTAACTGGTGCTTCCTTGGCTTCTTCTACCTTAGCACTTTCCTCTTTATCTTCTCCTAACCCTTGAGTCAGACCTTGAAGTTTATCTCCTTCTTCTTCAATGTCTTCTCCCTCTTCTTCTACTATTCCTTCTTCTTCCACGCCAAATTTTCTCTTGATTTGTCTCACCATTTTCTCTTTCTTCTTTACTGCTAAGGTAGTCTTCAAATCTGTTATCACCTTTGATTTGACAACATCATAGGTTCCAATTTTTTTTGCATTTTTATCAGCTTCTTCTGCAAGTAGGGCTGTTATTTCTGCAGAGGCTTGATCAACATCAAGTTCATAACCTAGTGGCCTAAGCCATCTTACTCTAGGTATAACTACTTGTATGTAGGTATAATCTATATCTACAAGAAAAAAAATGTCTTTTTCATATTTCTCAGTCAATGAGACTGGAATTCTCATTCTTTGTTTCATGGGCTTTTTGAAGTCCTCAAAGTAACCAGTCATTTGGGCATCAAAATTTTCACCCATCTATTCAATGTATCCATTAATTTGTTCAACAATTGTTTTGTCTGGATTCCATCTTACCTTACCCATAGAAGGAAATTCTTTCATCAGATAGAAAAACATGAACATCAAAACTGATCCAAATTTGCATTGAGCTCCCTTGCTCTTCCTTATAGCTCACAGATTTTGATTAATCTATTGAAACATGAGCTCTGACAAATCATAAGTGTGATGCCTTTTGATTATCTTGTATGCAACATCAACTGCTATACAAGGTACACTGTTTAACCTGCTTGATTGATAGAATTTATGTGAAATGATTCTCATAGCAAAATCTAGTAGGGGATCTGTGACTATGTCGATAGTCATTCCTCTATTGTTCCATTTGGCACCTATATTTTTCTCTATTACTTCCCTTTTGTCACTTCACAGGGTCTTTTGCCGATCTAGGGTTGGAATACCAGTAACCCTATGAACAGTTTTCTTGGTGAATTTTACTGGCCCTGACTCTAACCAAAAAGCTCCATCATGTATTCGGCTCAGAACTATCCATATTGATTTAGTTTTGAAAATAGTCAAAAATGCATTATAGATTTCTAAATCTCCTATGGCACCAATTTTACAATTATAACATCTGCGAAAATCTTGGACCATAACAACTTTATCTAGAATAACTGATAATGCACCTGTAGGATCATTCTTGTATGCTACTTCTGGAATGGGCTTAAATTCAGGTTGTTTAACTTCGTTGCTAACCAACTGTACTTCATGACTCTCTATACCCTTAGTGGTTCCTGACCTAGATGCCATTGTTTGCCAAACTAGGGTTTATGATTTAAACAAATTTATAAGTCCTACGTAGCTCGACACTTAAGTGAAATATCTTAAATCGATGAAACTTGTCTTGAATTGTTGTTGAAATCTTCACAAATGGCTTCTGAGTTGATCTTGATCTTCTTCGCTCTTCTCGGCTTTGCTTCTCATTTGAATGGTGGGAAAATGATTGAAAATCAGATTTATGTACCCTTCAAAATAGAGTAATAAATGCTTAGTATGTTGCCAACTATCTACTCAACACTTGAAAAGTTTCGTCATGACTCGACTCCCATTGTGTTTTACTTTACTCGGCTCCTATTGATATTTCACAGCTCGGCATCAACTATCAACTCGATCATTGTTAGCAACTCGGCAGCTGAAGAAAACTTTGACAGATCTTCACAAAAGTTCTCAATTTTGACTTAGCATCTTTACTTATGCTGATTTCATTTTTGCAGTTCTTATATGTCTTGGGACTGATTTATGATGTAACTTGGTGTATCAATCCCACACACTTATTCTTTGCTTAATTTGATGAAGTGTGATCACTTGACCTATTAGGTGAAGTGATCTATGTACTTGATGTGCTATACTCATCTTTCTTCCTCCATGTCTCATTCATTTCACTTCTGATATGTCCAACATCTATCTTTGCCTTTCTATTGCTGAACTCAGAACTTGATGCCTTTGACCTTGTTGGGCAATTCTTGCTGACATGACCAGTTTTTAAGCAACTAAAACATGTAGTTTGACTCAACCATCTTTTGTAGTTCCCTCTAAAATGTGTTCTTATCTAGTTCTATGGGATATGTCCATATTCTTGACAATAGTGACAGCTGTACCTGGTGTTGTAATCCCAAAATTCATGGTTTGATGTCTTTGCTGGTTGATTTATTGTCCACATAGACTTTGATCTACATTCAAAAGCTCTATGTCCATACTTTTTGCAATTATAACAATGTCCATCAAATCTTGATGTCTTGATAGTTTGGATTCTAAATCCATATGCTTGATGACCTTGCTTCTTGCATTTATGACAATGATTTATGCTTTTGGGTTTGTCATGCTGATGGGCATTCTTGCTTCTACAGACATTAGATGTATGCCCTTTCTTTCCACAAAAATGACATATAGGTTTAACATCTTTACCTTTTTCACTTCTTTGTTCTGTACTCTTTGATGATTCTCCAACTTCAGTGCTGTTATATCCAAGCCCTGTTGTATCATGGGTTGATCTTGGAGATTTTAGTATTTGCTCAAAATATTTGATGGCTTCACTTGATTTGTTGAGATTTTCTGCCATCTCTCTTTCTCTGTTCAATTCATTCTACATTTGTTCCTTCTGCATCTTTAAAGTAGAAATCTCAATATCTTTCATATTGAGTTCATTATGAAGATTCATCATTTGAGTAAGTGTATCCATCTGCATGTTTGAGATCCTTGTCAATTCAGTACATTTTTCTTCAAGTCTGTTTGCAAGATTCCTTTTGTCATTTTCCATCATGACCTTATAATCAACTGCTCTTTTATTTTGTTCAGTAATTTCACATATCATTATAGCCTATGATTCATGTTCCATCTTAAGAGATCTTATCTCATCTGCTTGAATTTTATTTTTCTCCATCAGTTCTGCTATTGCTGTATCAAACTCTTTAGTGTCTCCACTAGAAAATATGTTGATGGTATCAATCTCCTTGTAGTGTATATCATTTTCAGCTATGGCTAGATCCTTCCTCCTTTTTAATGAATTTCTCAAATTGTTTCTGAATTCCTTCAAGATATGTAGAGAAAGTTGCACATCTATCACCTGATTTTCAATGATCTTTCCAAGTTTGAAAGCTTCCATCTTTAGATCTTTTCCTCCAAGCTGTTAGGATTTTCCTTGTGAGAACTTGGATAACTCTAATACCAATTGTTGGAATATTCAAATATGAAAAGAGTACTTATGAGAGGGGAGGGGTGAATCATAAGTATCACACTTTAGCCAATAAAACTTTTAACTGAAAGTAAATTGCATGCATGTAAATATATCAAATAAACATGTAACAAAGCTCATGCATCAATAACTCATAACACTGGAATTTGGTAACCTAGAAACCCTCCAGGAATAAGAAGGTAAAACTGGGGTGGGGATGATACCCATAAAATTTACTGTAGCAATATTGTTCAACCACTTCTGATGGTTTTCCCAGTTAAAGGCCTGCCTTGTTAAAGGCTTTACACTGTATTAATAGTGACCTAGTTAGAGGATTTACAAACACTTAACATGAAGTGTCACCTTATTAAAGGATTTTAATCACCTAATCAAAAGGATTTACAAAATAGTTGTAAAGCTAACCTATCACCATAGGATTTTCATTCTAATACAATTTCTAGAGAGTATTAGATACAATAAACCTGATAGATTACAATCCTTGGTTGCTAAATGTAGGCTCCTTTTTCACCTTCTCTTGATCTTGATCCTTTGTGATTTGATAACCCTTGCTTCTGAAAATAGATTTTCTTATGCACCCTTGTATGTCCTTTCATGTATATTTACAATAGAATTTCATCTTCCTTATAAAGACTTCAAAGACTTAGGGTTTGATTTGGATCTAGGATCCATATTGAATCTCAATTTCCCGTTCAATACTTGTCTTTTACTGATTGGTTGCATGCCTTTATCATTTTTCTTATTGGCTGCATGTGTATTGCACAAAAAAAAAAAAAGATTTGATTTTATCATTAAATCCCTCGAAGTTTACCTTATGTCGGCTGCAAAAACTATTTGCATCATAGTTTATGCAATTTCAAACTTTTATGCTGATCTACTAAGTTACTCAGCTCCTGAAGTATTGCTGATAGTTGGCACATGTTGTTTCCTGGATAGCTCAACACCTAAACAAAACTGTATCACTTGACACCTGTTACACTCGGCACTTGTTGCTCTCAGCACTTGATAACACTCGGCACTTGTTGCACTCGACACTTGTTAACACTCGGCACCTGTTACACTCGGCACCTATTATACTCGGCACTTGTTATACTCGACACTTGTTATAGCTTAGCACTTTATCTTACTCGACACTTACTCTTGATCTTGGTTAAGTGTATTGACACTCAGTTGTCAAATTTATTCTTTAAGCTAACAGACTTAGGAAGAGTAGAAATTGGAAGTGAACATGGAGTGATAGAAAAAGAAGATGGAATACTTTGATCTTAACAATGATCTTTGGATAGCATAAGCACATAATCTTTCTCATGATTTTCAATAGGCTAAACATTGGAAGTAACAACACCATTTTTAATAACCTTAATGGAAGTATCATATTTAGAAAGCACAAGTGTAGTAAGGTTAATTTGATTATCAATAAGCTCAACAGTGTAAGTAGTAGCTTGATCTTGCTTAGGAGAAGACTTAAGACATGGTGGAATGAATGAAAAAGGGTGCATATGATAAAAAGAACCATGAAATGGATAAGATACATCATGAAAAGGATTAAATGACAGGGAGGGTTCTTGATCTTGATCTTTATTGGAATCTTTATCTTTAGCCTTTTGAGAGTCCTCTTGACATGGAGCCACTTCTAAGGACAAGGGATAATATGAGGTTTGCATGATAGTATCTTGAGGAGATAGTGAGCTACTATTTGAAGTGAGCATAGTAGGCATAGTGTCACATGAAGGTTGAGAAAGTTTAGTCTTAATAGCATGAAAATGGTTTTCATCCAAGTGTAGATTAGCTTGAGTTTCTTTTAGAGGTAGCCCTTGAGGATACACATGGTCAGTGCAAAAAGCATTAGGCTCTTTATTTGATGGCAGAATGTTGGATAACTTTGAAGTTTTGGGAGATGCATAAGTATTGGATGAAGTGGAGGTGTCCATGAGACCATCACTAGACAAAGATTCATCAACATGATCTTGCTCAATAGAAGTATCCTTAGAATATAAGTCTTTAGGAATTTCAACATCAATTATTCCACCATCAATAAGATCTTGAATTTTACATTTCAACATAATACAATCTTCAATTTTATGACCTTTATTTCTATGGTAATGATGCAAGAGCATCCAAAGGTATAAGGGCAATCCTGTGTCACCCAAAAAAATGTACTTAGACTTAGTTTTTGTTTCATGTGTTTTCATTTTTGGACACCCATTTGGGTCAAATAAAGGTTCCAACTCTCACAGTTCAACTATCAGTGTGCTAGAAAATCCCGAAAAAATAGGAGCATGCAATTTGGCCATTATTTTGGTGACCTAGAAGGTGTGAATTGGCCAGATGAATGTATTTGTGATTTAGAGCATTCCAAAAAAAGAATCAGGTCAAAAGGCCCCACGGTTTGAAAGTTATTGCAGTTTTTCAAGTTTTGGAGACCTCCTAAGAATGCTTCAAAGTCAGGTTAGGGGCATTAAATGACCTCGAAAAGGGCCAAAAAATGGGGGAAGAGCAAAGCTCCTCCATAGGGCTATACAGCACTTTGAGAGCTTTCTGAAAATGTAAATGATTCGTAAATCAAAGCTACGGTTCAAAAGTTATGCCTCCCGAAAGTTCGGTTACCATTTCTAGATTCTTCTAGATTTGCACCGACTTCTAACGTAGCTTCTGGAACCTTCTATTTGGTCGGTGGATGCCTACTAGCACTTTCTAGAATGTACTCCTAGTCCTTAACCCTCCGGGGTCTATTTAAGGAGATTTCTGGCATTGTAAAAGGCAGTTCGGAGTCGAGTTTGAGAGGAGGTGCTGAAAGGAGAAATTATCTCCAAATTTATGCTATTGTAAGCCCTTAGGGCATGTTTTGAAGTTTATTTTCTCTATACTGTTTGTACTAGCTTATTTTTCAGTTAATACAATTTCCCTTTTTTGTTGTGTCCATTCTATTCTTGGGTTGTGTCCCCATCAGGTAACCACAATAATGATCATCTCTCCACCATGGAGGTTTTACCTCAGGTTCATAAGGTCTAGATTTGTATGGTAAAGTAATCATCTTGTTTGCAACTAAGGTCTCAAGCACCATGTCATATGAAAATCCCAATGGAGTAAAAGTTATCTCAAAAGTATGTCTAAGACCATTTTTTTCATTCTCATCTTGGTCAAAGGTAGGTCCATCATGAACTATTGGAATATGCTCAAAGGAGTTATTACTTTCTTTCTCTCTCAAGAGGTCTTTGGATCTATAAGATGTAGACCATAAAGAACGTGATTCATGTAATGATGTAATCTTCTCCTCTAATAATTTTTCAAATTTAGATTGCATTCCCTTTATGCGCTTAGTGAGATAAAGGTAAGAAGGTTCATTTGTCTCTTCTATCTCTAACAAGGCTTGTCTCTCCAATTGTAATTTCTCTTCCTTTTCACCTTGTTCATCTAAGAAGGCTTTCTTTTCACGTTTGACTCTCTTTAGTCTTTCACTCATGTATCTTGAAGGTGTCTTGAGAGGTGAACTTGGTCTTGAATGTCTAAACAAGTTATTGGTGTATGTTGCATTCATACAAGTGCCTTGAGGTCCATCAACTTGATTTTCATGTTGTGATTGTTCTTCTTGATAGGCTTTCCTCTTATCTCTTTCAACCCTTTGGTGTGCATCCAGATATCTAGTTGAGATAAGGGGTGAGACTGGTCAATTTTAATGAGAGGAACTGCCAAACAAAATGGTATCTTGATGTTTTTCAAATATATCATCAAGGCATTCATCCATTTCTTCCCTCTCTCTTTGAGTCATCATGTAAATTATATCCATATATGAGCAAGAATGTGCTAAGGGTTTACTCAGCTCACTAAGGTTACTCTTGGGATCAAACCAAACATCTAAGTTTTTCATGGGTGATTGATCAAATACAGGTTCTTTTCCCTTACGTCTTTGACGAGTTTGAACTAAGAGTAATTGGTTCAAGACTACTTGAGGCCACTTTCCTTGAGCTAATTGATATCCTTTTGTAACTGGCATGAAAGAAAAGATACTAGGTGATATGATGACCCTAAGAAATATTGGTACCAAACTAGGATAGAAAAAACATTCACTTGTCCAAAAGAGAGGTGATAAGATAAAATTTTGAAATAGGTATAAACCAACACTACCACAAAGGTGCCCACTAATACAGGTGAATACCCTAGCACATATGGATTAGGAGGATGATTTACCCAAATTATAATTAATTAAAATTGAATTTGAATGGAAGTAAATGGACAAGAAATTATTAAGACTCTCCAAGCGTGTTATCAAATAATCCAAATGTTTATCTTCTCAACAAGGACAATTTCTAGCTCACTGACTCTAAGAAAGGTCACTCACAGATTCAAAGATTACTATTTAAAGAGGTCAAAAAACAACAATTCAAGGTGCAAACAAGCTTCCAACAGTGGGGTAAGTGATCTAATCTGACCCAAATCAACCAAGGAGGACTAGAAATGACAATAAAAATTTGAGAAAGGTTTCAACTCGAGAACTCAGTTCTCTTGTTTATTTTAATTGACCAACTAGATGCATCAATAGATTTTTATCATAAATTAGGCACATAAGACAACACTTACGGAGTTTAAGAAAATATCTACAAGCAATGGGCAAGGGACAAAGAAAACTTACGCATAAACAAGAATAGTGTCTTAGTATGAATCTAATCCCTAGAACCACTATTGTGTATGTTCTCAAAATGTTTTCCAATCACACACATAGTCCTAGAAAAAAAAATTTGGGCTGCACTATGGTTCTTAGTAATGGTCAACTCTGCAACTCTTGCAATCTCAAGTGAGTGAAATCCAAGCCCGATGCACCAGGGTTTTCACACATTTTGAGAATTTAATCAATAAGAGATATTGAGTAAATGTGATAGCCCTACAAAAGACTACACCTATGGAGATTTCTTCCACAAGGAAATTTATAGAGTGAGTGTTGCTACAATGAAAAAAGTGGATACTATTGCTTGAGGTTTTTTCCATGTGGTTTACCCAATAAAGGGAGTGTGCACTATGGTTAACCCTCTCTAATCAAGGAAGACTCACAAAATTGGACCACATGGGGACTTAGTTCAAATTCAAAGGTTCCAAGTTTCTAATGTACCCAAAAGGGAACATATCATACTCCTCGAGCCTCTTCACCTCACCCAAACATAGAAAATAGATTCATTGACACACTAATTTGAAATCATTTCATTGAGGTTTGGAAAGCCAACAACAAGCGCCACAATCTCAAAAGAGAAAGTACCAGCAAATGTCAAAGACAAACCAAGTGAGACAATGAAATAATATCAAATCTTTCCCTACCTACAAGGGGATCTACTATCAAGAATAGCTTCACATGTAAGGCAAGTGAATAAAGCCCACTCTCTCAAGATCACCACAAATTGTATTCATAGGGCCTAATTACTATGTGAAACACATATGCAATAAAAGAAATCTAGGTCCAATTTTAGAGCACCAATCGAAATGTGAATTACAAAAGCATGTAAAATACTCAAGCCAAACACATGAGAGGTTCACTTTTAATTCCAAACTCCAAATGTTATAGAGATATATAAAAATATCTCAAATCCAAAGCAATGCACGCATATCACTCAATTGATCTAACGAGCCAAGCAAGCGCTCCATGAAAACAACAAGCAAACCAATACAATATAAATATGTCTTATGCAGACCCTAGGGTTGGATCTCAAAATTTGATCATTAGGAGTAATAATAACTAGAAAATAACCCAAATAAAAACTCACATCATGCATTGAACCATGCAAAAATTAAATGCAAGTTAATCATTAAATGCCTTTTTATAATTTTAATTTTTGACCTAGTCAACAATATTGGATCTATATGTCATGAATTCATATCCAAATCCCTAAAAATAGAAAAGAGATCCCAATTAAAAAATAGAAACCTTTCTAAAAATGTTAGAATTTCAGAAAAATATTTTCATTTGTGCCCTAGGGACCCATTTTGTCAAAACATACCAATTTTTGTAAATTGAGTGTTTAAGCCCTCATATGACCTCTAAACTCAAAACACAAAGAAACAACCCTATTTAGAATTCAGAAAGATTTCAAAAACTATAGATTTTTCTTTAAAAAATTCTAATGTGTGCCTGAAAAAAAATTTTCATAAAAAATAAAGAAAAAATATAAAAATTACAAATTACCTTGGAAAAATCTGAATTTTAAACCAAAGCTTCTCTGATATGTTGACAACTTGCAAAAAATATTTCAGACCAAAAAATAAATTAATTTGGGAGTTATAATCAGATCTTTAAGTTCTAGGGTTTTTCATCTTTGAACAAATCCACACAAGGGGGTTAGCTCCAAAAATAGCAAAAACCAACATGTAAAGGTGGGTTGCCCCATGGTGGGTGCCAAAAAATATGTGCTAAAATTTTGACACTTTTCTATGAGTCATTATATCCAAGATTGCTCAAGAATGAGATCTCAAATGGTGACTCTAGGGATTTTTTTAGTGGCTATTATTTGCCAATTGGCTAATATGTCTCGATTGGGCTATAGAAATTGGCTAAAAAAACACCGTATACTAGTTGATCGGTTTGCTCAGTTTTTATAAAATACTCATATAGTGGTCGAAACATTTGCCACTATTATTACGTAATTTCAGTTTGGTAGTTAGGTTCTTTGCCCATATTTCTCCTTAATGTTTACTCTTATTCGCCACGGAATTAATTGAGTGTCTCTTTCGATGATCATCATTCGCCAAATTCCCATTTTCCTATGTGATTTTTTTTTTATGAGTGACACTGTACTCCACAGACAACTTACCTTGATACGTGTTAACATTCCAGTGACTACCTCGAAAATTCTTCTTCCTTCAAGAAATGTTGGCTGAAATTAATCCTCAGCCATTGATCTTAGATCATCAGACAATCTGAGTTCTCAAATAATACATTTAACATAATTTGCCATCAATATTAATAATTTTATTTCAAACAAAAATTATAATCGCCATTATTTTATAAGAATTGTCTAAACTATTAAAAAATTCGCCACCAAATATCCATCGATTGATGCATAATTCGCCAACACTATTAATTTTTTTTCACCCAAATGACATGTGATTCTCCACAATTTTATAAATTTTGGGAGGGGGGTGGTTCCTTAAAGTTATCCCTAGGTGACTCATAGCTCTCTATTCATGGAGTGCAAGGATTTGTAATGGAGGCCCTCAATTTGACTTAGTTTGTGCCCATGCAAGTACACCATAAAATGAGAGATTCAAAGAGAAAAATCAAGAGTGGCAGTCTCCATGATCATCAAATGTGCATGCAAATGAAGATGCAAGCTAATATAAATGATAACAATGCAAGATTAATCTATGAAAGAAAATATGACTCTAAGCTAATATGAAAATGCAAGGATGAAGCATGATGATGGAAGTCATAGATGCATGAGAGAAGAAGACAAGAAGAGAGAAGTTGCAATGAAGCTCCAATGTCCAAACCTTAAGGCTCAAACCTTAATGCTCAAACTCCTCCAAAATTGTTCTCCAAACCTGCAACATAACAATATTATAGCAACAAACATCTATCCAAATGAGAAGGAGAGGGCTCCTTATAAAGGAAAGTGTGTAGGTGGGAGGCTTCTCACAAGAGCAATGTGGGATAAATCCTTAAAAAGGCAAGTAAGAGGAAAAAGCCCACCACTTCGAGATATGTACAAAAAAAGGAACCTTTATAAGATTTTATATGATTTATTTCCTTTTTTCATCAAAAAGAAAGATTTAAGTGAGGATTTATTTATTTAATTAAAATAAAGATTTTATTTTAATTAAATAAGAGAAGATTATTTAATTAAAAGAGAAATTTTAATTAAATAAAATAAAATTATTTAATTAAAAGAGAGATTTTCTTTTAATTAACTAAGATTATTTTATTTATTTAAAAGGGATGTTTTCTTTTAATTAAATAAGATTATTGATGGAATGACCAAACCTTAGGAAATATGGAAATAATTAAATTAATTGTAATTTGTGTTAGAATCTAAAAAGATTAATAACCCAGAAAACTAGTGCAAAGAGCAAATATCTAAACTATGAATGCAAATGATACAAAATCAAAATAGCATCATAGAGTTAGTCTCCAAGAGAGTAATGCAAATGCTGAAAGAAAAATAACATTAAGAGGATGCAAAAAATAGAGATGCAAATACAAGCCAGGTAGCATGCTTATATAGGCTAGGAAGAGGGAGGAGGTGGCAACACCAATCAATGAGGAGCAACCATCTATCGGACTAAAGATAGCAAAGTATCTTCCTAAGATAGCTAATGGATGCTCACATGTAGGAAGGTGACACCTCACAACCATTCACCTAATAAGACATACTTTATTAACCTAAACAAGATTATTAAAAGTGTAGGAAAAACCTAGCAAAATAGGAAAAATAAAAAACTACACTAACATCCCCCCATAAGCGAAGCTTAGGTGGATGTAGAAATGGGTCCCGGCAAGTCAAGCCTGATGAGGTACCCATGCACATAAAATTCCCCCAAAAGAGAGAGAAAAGAGACTCCCCAAAGAAAATTAGGACTGCAAGTTAGAGGAAGAGGCCCCCCCAAAAGATGAAGCATCCCACACCCCCAACAAAGCTTACAAATTTTGTTCGGTAGATCCACTTACATCGAACAAGTTTTCTTCCCTTAGGAAAATGAACAACATCCCAAGTGTGGTTCTTCATCAAGGAACTATACTCTTCCTACATAGCTATATCCCACTCAAAAATACTAGAAGCCTCATGAAAGGATTGTGGATTTGAGGCAGTAGCAATGAAGATATGTAGAGCATCCTTGAATTGTGAATGAGTCTGCTTGGTGTCTGATGGATCCGCAACCCAATCACCTGCAAACTGCAAGGTCTATCTAGCCCAAAGTGGACCAGAAGATGGAGAATCTAGAGGAGAATCATCAACCTATAAATGATGACTAGGAGAGGAAGGAGGTGAGTCCTCTGAATCACTCTTTGCATCAAAAGTGGAGGTAGAAGACTGCTCAAGTGAATCTGACCCATAAGAAGATCTATCATGTATTCCAAGTGACTCCAATGTCAAAGTAGAAGGCAACACTGTGACCATGCTCTACTGGTTAAGCTGATGCAAGTAGTGGAAGTTAAGATGGCCAAACCGCTCATGCCATAATCTACTCACATCATTAAAGTGAGTGAGTGAAACAGTCAAAGGAGGATTAGGAACAAAGTGAGAAAACATATAGAGTCATGATTGATGATTTGCTCTCCCAACTGCAACTATAGAATCATTGTGCAACTCACATATCTCCACTGAACTAGGAGTGAACTCAACTCGCTTGCCTAAACCTGTGTGAGTGACCTGGTGTACTGATTGGAGATTAGTTGATAATGAGGGTACATAAGGAACATCATGGAATGTACCATCCCCCACATCAACAGACCCTCTCCCACACACCTCAACAAGAGTGTTATCACCCATCAAAATAGAAGGCATAGTACATGGCTCCAAGGATGCAAGTTCTTCCTTAGATGAAGCCATTTGGTGTAAAGCACCCAAATCAAGAACCCAAGTGGATGGTGACTAAGTAACTGCAAAAAGGGCCTTGCCCTTTCCTTTCCCCTTGTTGTTTTCTTTTTCCTTGTTAGACCCTTCATTAGAACTTTTTTTGATAGACTTAGGAACACTGATATTATTCTTCTCAAGAATGTATGTCAAGTGGTCAAGTTGTTTCTGCAAACATTTATGTTCATCATGACTAGGTCTTTTACAATAAGCATATTTGACCTTTTCTTTCTTAGGCTTATCGCCCTTGGAAGATGGTGTATCAATAGTTGCTTTTGAAGAAACCGGCATCTAATCCTTCTTCTCCTCGCTATTCTTTTGTTTCTTGTCCTTACTATTGTTGTTACTACTTTGTCCTTGTTGTTCTTTTGTGCCTTGGTTGGTAGTCAAGGCATGTGACTTAGAGGACTTAAGAATGCCCATCTGGATTAGCTTGTCCTATTCTTGAGTGAGATTGACAGCAAAATCATCTAAAGATGGCATGGTGAATTGAGTACCAAGTGCACCCTTAGTAGCATAGAAGGTAGAGACAAATACAGAATATTCTAAACTTAGTTTAGAGAGAATACTAAGAATCAGTTGTTCATCTTTCTTTTCAATTCCACATTGTTTTAACTGCAACCTTAGTGATTTCAATTTGGTGAAGAAATCTTGGATTGTGTTGAAATTGCCTGGACTCAAAATAATTAATTCATTTCCCAACATATGACCCCTCATTGAATCTTGTGTGCCAAATAGTGTTTCTAGCTTTGTCCATACTTCATTTGGTGTATCCAAAGACTCAATGTGAAATAGAAAGTCAGGAGAAACAGACAAACACAATGTTCCAAATGCCTCATCACATTTGTTAAACCACTTAGGCTTATCTTCATCTTTAGCAGGTTCAGTTTCAAGTCCCATAGTTATCCTATTTAATCTAGCTTTCTTTAAGTGAATTTTCATGCATGATTTCCACTCAAAGTAATTGTATGGAGTTAGGATGGGCATATTTATTTGATCCATGATGAAGAAATGCAAAGAAGAAATGCTAGAAAGAAGAGAACCCAGCCACGACAATGCCCCCCCCTCTTTACTCAATCAAAGAACCCCCCCAAAGAAATATGATTTGGCACTTTATTTTAGTGCATTTACAACTACCACTAGAAAGAAATACTTAGTGGTGTTGATTTCAATGCATTACAAACCCTGATGAAGAGCATATGCTAGAAGTGAAACTTGGGCACAATAATCAAAAAAACAAATAGCACCACTGCGATCTACTCAAAAAATCATGCACTTTCAAAAAAAGAATCGCCTCGATACGAGGTCGTATGAGAAAGTTATGATCCTTCGAAGTTTCCAAAATGAGAACTGTGCATAGTCAAGGCTAAGAATCTGCAATTTCTGAAGAATTCATGCATGAAAATAAAAAAAAAACTCCACTAGTGGATAGAGCACAAAAAAATAGCCAAGTTCATAACAAGAATCATCAAAATCAGAGTTCGTATGAGCAAGAATGAGACATTTGAAAACTACATTCAAATTTGCGACTGCCAATGGAGAGGGGTATGGCTGTAGCTTTGCATGCTCAATTTTAAAAAATATATAGCTTGCATTCAAAATTGAAAAAATACCCAGATGGTTTTTCGGGGCTGCGAACAAAACCTAGAAAGAATTTTTCATGCTGATGTATAGAAGATGTTGCTGTAGTGTAAATCAGATGCCTTTAATAGTAAAAAGCAGCTCCAAAAATTAAAAAATGACCCCAGCAACCAAAATATGACATACAAATGCTGGATCAGCTTCTTAAGTCCATCAATGGCATGTTGGAACTTGCAAAACTAATTGAAAACTCCAAATATGCAAGTTGGTTGTCAGATTTGAGATTGAAACCTCAGAGGAAAATTGTTTTTGTCAAAACTTTTCTGATTCTCAGGATCATCCAAAGATGCAAGAGAAGAGCATACTTCGTTTTTCAAAAAAACTGCAATAAATTTTGTTTGCCCCCCCCCGAATCTCTCAAATAAGGAAACTAAAATCTACTCTTGCACATCGAAAAGCTTTGATACCATGTTAGAATCTAAAAAGATTAATAACCCAGAAAACTAGTGCAAAGAGTAAATATCTAAACTATGAATGCAAATGATACAAAATCAAACTAGCATCATAGAGTTAGTCTCCAAGAGAGTAATGCAAATGCTGGAAGCAAAATAGCATTAAGAGGATGCAAAAACAAGAGATGCAAATACAAGCCAGGTAGCATGCTTATATAGGCTAGGAAGAGGGAGGAGGTGGCAACACCAACCAATGAGGAGCAACCATCTATCGGACTAAAGATAGCAAAGTATCTTCCTAAGATAGCTAATGGATGCTCACACGTAGGAAGGTGACACCTCACAACCATTCACCTAATAAGACATGCTTTATTAACCTAAACGAGATTATTAAAAGTGTAGGAAAAACTTAGCAAAATAGGAAAAATAAAAAACTACACTAACAATTTGATCAAGGAAAATAATTTGAATTGTTTCAATAAAATATTGTGATGCATTGATTTGGGAAATTGATAAATTGAAGAATGAGGGCGCATAGTCTAGGTGACCATTTTAGGGTGCATACAGAAGGTACTGCATGCATTTAATGAATGCATGACCTTCCTAAACACATGTGGTGTGCTAGAGGAATATCAAGGACTTGACATATGACATCTCATTCTATAGGTCCTACATTAATAGGAATTACAAAAGACCTTTAGACTTTTCTTCTACCTCATCATATACTTTGATGGTGATTTTTTTGTGAGGATCAATAGAGTCTTCATTGTAACCCAGCTATGTAAGAAAGCTAGCAAAATACATGTTAATACCAATAACATTGTCTATATGCACATGATGGATGTGTTTATGATGAATCATAACTTTCATATGAAGCAATTGATTGTGAGGATGAATCAAAGAATTATCATCCTTTTTAGAGAAGGACAAGTAATGAGGCGTAGTAAAATGACCTACCATGGATTGAAACTAATTGAGATCAAGATTTGTAGGAACACTTGCATCAGTGAGAGCTTTGTCAAGGATCATCCTATGAGCCAACAAGATTTTAAGTAGTTAAAAAATGGTTATCTAAGCATTAGTACATTGTAATTGTTTAAGTATTCTATAGTTTGTAGTAGTAGAAGATGTTACAAGTTTCATGTTCTTTTTGGTTGGACCAGAAATAAATTTGTCTTTATGTTGTTAAGTTTCAGGAGTAAAAGACATAGGGCCTTTAAGCACTATCTTACCATGGGAAGGTGTGACAACTTTAGCACAAAACTATGATTTTTCTTGATCAGATTTGAGAGATGTGGCACCTCTCAGAATAAATGGATTTTTTGATTTTACATTTTTTTTTCTCTTTGATCTCGATTACATCACAGGATTCAAACTCTAAAGGTTCAACCATGATGATTGTAGTTCTATCATTGGTATATGTGTAGTTGACTTTTTTGTTTTTTTTTTTGTTTATAACTTTCTCCCTTTTCATATTGAGGAAATAGTTCTCTAAAAGCTTTATGATCTGAGTTTTTATTATGTTCTCCCACAACTATGTCACCATCATCAATGAGGTCTTGGATCTTATGTCTCAAAATAATATAGTTGTTGGTTTTATGACCTTTGTTTTGATGGTATTCATAGTACATATTTTGTTCCACTATTTAGGTCTTGGTTGTCGATAATATGGATGAGAATTGCCCAGAGGAATGAGAATATGATTTTGAAGAAGAGTCTTGTAGACTATTGCAAGAGGTTCACCCAGAGGTGTGTATTGATATTTAGGTTTAGAAACCTAAGATGTGTTCTTAGCATTGTTTTGATATGTTGTATCATCAATAGTAGCCTTCTGAATGGCTTTGGATGCATGTATGCTATCTGTGAGATTGAAAGCTTACTTATGAGTCTTAGGAGTGACATTTTCCACCACTCCATCATGTACTACATCTCATTTTTTGTTAATTCACTTGGACATGTATTTTCAAGAATTGGACCCTTGTTTGGTGTCTTTTTGGAGGGTTAACTCACCTTTCTTAACCATGAATTCCTCTTTGTGGATAACCTTTGTGATCCTTTCTTCAAAAGTATGTGGACCTTGAAGTTGTAGTTTTTATATGAAATTAGGTAAGAGGTTATCCATAAATATGTCAAGTTTCTCAGTTTCAGGTATCTTACATGAGTACTTGGTGTACAGTTGTCTCTATCTTTGGAGGAATGTTAAGAAAGGTTCTCAAACTCTCTATTTGAGGCTACGAAGATCTCTTATGTTAACCAGATGTTGATTGTTATGTGAGTATTTTTTTATTAACATGTTGGAAATCCCATTAAATTTTTTTATTCCAGTAGGTAATCATGAGAACCACTCCATAGCTTGACCACCTAGACTATATGGGAACTAACGCTTGAGGTATGTTGATTATTTATGAAATCCATGGACAAGGAACCAAAATCCCTCAAGTGATCTTGGGTATCATACATACCCATGTACTTGTCATATTTAGGTATCTCAACTCCTCTAGGAAAAGGAGGCATGTATAGATCCTTGTCAAAAGGAAATGGATAAATAGCATCTAGTGTGCATTGTCTAGCAGGTTTTTCTTTTTCTTTCATCATTTGTGCCAAGTTCTCTTGAATGGCTTGTAGTTGTTTTTGCAATTTATAAGTTTTAGATTCCTCTTCTTTGATTATAATAGTTTCAACATTGTAGTCTAAAGGTAGCTTAGCTCCTTCTTGAGCTAGTTTGAGGAAATACTACACTTTCTCATCATAAAGTAAGATTTCCATCATCTTTTGGAAGTTTTTGTCTTTTGGGGATATTTCTTCAATATCCCCATAGTTGTTTGTGTAGGTATGATAACTTTTGAACTTTTTAGTTCTTTGAAATTTCTCTATATTTTTTCTCCTATTGTTTTCACTTGTGTCTTGGTCTTGGTCTACCATCCTATCAATATGCAAGTTTTTAGTTTGTCTAGAATATATAGGTTTCTTGTATAGAGGTTTAGTGTTTTGGTTTGAAGATGTGGGTGTTTTTTTTGTGTTATCAAAATTAGGTTCAGGAGACAACCTATCAGTGTTTGGATTTTCTTGAAACAATGGATTCCTTACTTGTTTCAAGTTTATGAAAAAGACTCATCTAATGTAAGGTGGACCATCAAGGGATGAAGATCAATATGATCCTTCCTCAAATGCACTAGGTGAAGGATACTGTGAGGATCCTTCACTGTGCTCAGACTATGTATAGAATTGGGAATGACCTCTACCATGATTCCTACCTCTACCTCTACCTCTTCTAGGTCGATGGGAATGAAATATGTTTCCACTCCTAGTTGCAATAGTCATAGACGATGACGTATGAAAAAGTTTAGACAAGAACCAATTTAGAACTTTGTCTCAAAGTAGGTAAGTGACAATAAGCATGATGTATACCAAGGTACGAGTAGTTAGAGAAGTGGCTAAAATAATTGATAGATTGAATATCATGACACAAGGTATGACAATATAGTAGAAAAAACCAATAGAGTAACGAGACTATTTCATACATGGATTAAAAGTAATCAACCAAGAAATTTATTTAAGTTTTTGATTGTTGTAGACAAATAAGTGTACTAGTGTACCTAGACAGAAACTAGATTTGGATAGAGTTTTGACGAGGAAGACAAGAATAGCTCATTGATTTTGATCATTTTTAACACACTCATGTGAAGAAATGTTCTCTTGGGTGAGTAAATGACATAGACCATGTGAGTAATGCCTTCTAAGGCAAGAAAATGAACCTAATAGACACATTTTAAGCTCTTTTTACATATCTAAATGTCCTAAAAAAAAGTCTAAAAATTGCAAAATATTCTAAAAAATCTATTATCCTGGTGAAAACCTAGCAATAGGCACCTTGATAATAAAAAAAAAGAAAAAGAAAAAAATAAAACTCAAATTAAAGAAAAAAAGAATTAAAAATTTGGAAAATAAGAAAAATGTCATTGATGAAAACCTAGCAAACAAGCATCGTGGTAATAAACATAGAATCTCTGCCAAGAAGGTGAAAACCTAAGAAACATGTGTTTCTTGTTCCAAATGCTCAATCTTGTAGGACATCTTCTACCTTTTGTACAGTCACTTTTCTGCTTCCAATTCTTTTCTTCCTACTTTAGCTCGTTGCTATTTCTCATGCATACACTCTCAGTTATCTTTGAGACTTTACTTGTACATACATGGATTGAAATTAGTCATAGTCTAGGGGGGAAAACCCTATGGTTTTAGAGGATCTCTTTTGCATCAATTACTATTTGTTCTAACTATGTCTTTCTACTATCACTTAGTCTACTGATGAGATTCCTCTCAAAGAAGATCTCTTTTTTTCCAGTCACAGTTATCATAAGTGTGTATCTCTATTCTCACTTAGTTTATTGATGAGATTCATTTTGAAGAAAATCTCTCTAACATCAATCACTAGTTGTTCTAACTGCATCCATCTACTATCATACACCTATTGAAGAGATTTATCACAATACATTCTAACCTTCAACATTTGACATCAATCCCTTGACACTAAAATTAAAAATTGAAATTGTTTGACCTATGATGAGCTTTTCTATGCATTTTTGTTTTCACATTGTCATTCCCTTTCGAGCAACTCAAGGATGTCTAATTTGACTAGAGGAGCAAGGGCTGGGGGCATGATATATTTTTTTAAATGTTTGTTGGTTTAGTTCTAATGGTTTGAAAGATCCATATAAAAGGGGTGTCCACTATAAGAACCTTTCTCTCATGTTAGATTTCCATGTGTACCTCGACTCATTTTATATATGGAAATTTTAGTGAGGTTGATTCTTCTCCTTGTTTGTTTGAGTGAATTCTCTATGATATAGTAAAATACTGATGCTCGTCCTATGAAGTGAACATATGGATCATTACGAGTATGCTTAGCACACTTCTGTCTCATGTTACAAATGTAAGGGTCATTGCAGAAAATATATTTATTGATTACTTAGCATGAGAAGGATCTCTCATGTGTGTGGTGTGCTTGTGCACAAGAAATATTCTAGTTATATTAGTGTTTATTCTCTAATGTTTATGTGCACTTGCTAAATTAATAGGAAAATATGTTTCTATCATTCTGTCTTCTTGTACCTTAATGCTTACATTGAATTCTAAAAAAAATATGACTCGTGTCATATTCATATTCTCATAATTGAAATGTTAGTGAGGGTTGTACGACATCTAGTGGCCTTAAGAAAATTATTTCTGATGAAAACTATATCTTACAGGTTCAATAACCAATCCTAGGGTTTGCATCTAGCATAGGACTAAATTTCATACTAGACTTGCATTAGGGCATGATCTTGGTTACTTATTCAATTGCATTCCTTGACTTGAGAGGTAGAAGCCTTCTTATATGTATCACATTTCATCTTGACTACACAAGTGATTGATCCCACAATCAATCTTTATGAATTCGATGGAGAACCTCTCATGAGCAACAAATCTAAAACGTGCACAAGATGTTAGTACATATCCATTTTTTCATAATCATAACATTCAATTACATTTCAACATAATCAAATCATGTCATAAACATACATCACATATTTATATCTAATCCATCGCATATGCATCATACATCTCATCTCATCTAAGCTATGCATTCATATATCATAAACATCTACATAAATCAAAATCATCTAGGAAAACATTTCATGTCTGGACATCATAAAAAAACAAAATGTGACACATGCAATGATATCAAAATAGAGCTCTCATATATATATATATATATATAGAATGAGTCAAAATGTGACATGATACAAAAAGGTGCTACTTGACCACTATCGACAATAATGTCTCAAAATGATACAAAGGGGTGATGCTAATACATATGATATACAATCAATCCAATAGAAATGGAAAGAAGAGAGTAAGCTAACCACAACCTTCCCCTTCATCCCCTAGTGGAGGGGGAGGACAAGCATCTTCTCTAGCAGGTGGTCAAGCACCCTTTGACATTGTGGCATACTTTGAGAAATGATGCACCTACTCTATAGCCTCTGGTACCACCCCAAAGTATGTAGCATAGTAACATATATCTCATGTTGTCTATGTGTGGGCCTCATTGTGCTATCTCTCTAGCTAATCTCACAACTCTCAAGTATCTTGATCATGCTCTGTCAAATGTGCATCTTGCACTACCACCTAAATTTGCAACTCTCCTAGCTTTTGTTGATTTAACCTAACCTGCTCTTGTGATCAATACAATGCATCCTACATTTTCACTAGTATGTCTCTAGCCTATGGTCAAGGAGTAGGCTAGTCCTACATCTCCTCATCTCCACCACCACTCTTTGCATGATCTTCCTACTATGGAGATTGGTCCTCTACTCTCTGTTGCTACTCATCACCATCGATAACACCCAATGTACCCATCTCTCTCTATGGTCTCCTCTATCCATAGCCACTCTCACTAGCACTAGGATCCATCCTCATATATCAAGGTAGAATAAGAACCTATGTCACCCTATGACAAGGTCCCTCCTACTAAGGGTGTTGTGGCCACTACTTCTACTATATTGCCAACATGGGTGCCACTATGCCCACTAGATCTATAAACCATGGTAATAGATGACTTGCAAAATACTCCCTAAACTCAGAAGTCATCCCTCCATTTTCTATCGCTAGAAAGTAGTCCCACTATGTAAGTGTGAGGCCCTAAACATCTATCATAGATCAGCCTAGATCTAATCTCACTAACCACACCTTCTTCAGGTCCTTAGTGAAGTAGGCATATGAGCAGTACTCATGTGATAAGTCATGCGACTACTCATATTGCCTCTACACTTATGTCATAGGGAATCTCTTGATCACTTGGATTGATTGCTCGTTCAGTGGTCACAAAAACAAACACATATCCCAACTATGCATGGACATTGTCCCAAGCCTTTGTATCCCTCCAAGGTCTCCATACCACTGACACCAAGTCATCTAACTGTGCTCTCCACTACTCAATCTTACCTAATGTAGGTTGGGTCATTTGAGCTTTGTACCTACATATATAGGGCTCATGTGGTTGTCATAGGTCCTTATAAATAGGCCTAGTAATGGGACAATGCTTCCATGCCCATATCTATAGAAAATTTACCCCTGCTTCCATGCTCTTTGTCTCTATATACAATCTCATGCATCTCATGGAACATATACACTAGTACACACTACTCCCATCCAAAGTGTGAGGGATGCTCGATCATTTTCTATAACATCTAACCCCATCCACACTCTAACCTGTGTTTCCCTCAGTCCAACATCAAGTAGAAGCCAAGGAAAGAACCCAATACCACTTCTAGTCTGTAGGTCAGACCATCCTAGTGCGCCAACTCCTCCCAAGGGATGACCCTGCCCATAATAATGTCATCCTAGAATATCGCCTTCAATGCTAAAGTACCCATCCTTGGTTGTGTGTCATACTCGATGCATAAGCCATGAAAGGGAATCTTGAGTATTCAATATTTATCCTTAGGTGTAACTGCCATCTCTCCAAGTAGAAGGTGTTTGTCTCCAAATGGAAATACACCACCAATATTGTTCATAATCAGTGATTCACTCGAATGTCGAGGATATCATATAAATGAGAAAAACCTAATGCACCAATATGTGTCAACTTTGCAACATCCAACTACCTCACTAAGGCCCTGATGTCCAAATAATGTGATCACAAACCAACATCTAAGAAGTCAACATACAAATAGTTGAACAACATAACACAATCAATACACAATCAATTAACATACTACCTCTAAACACTACACAACACTGCTACAACTACCTACAAAAATTCTAGAATGACACTCAAATGATGAGAAACATGCAATTTGACTCACTGACTTGAGACTAACCAAAATATCACACGAGATTTTATAATCTCATGTTAGATATGCATTTTGTCACACAAGGAAAGTTTACTAACTGTGCAAGTAAACTTTTTGATGCGAGTTTTCTCCTTATGTGGGTGAACATTGCCTTTGTCTAAGGGTTTCCCACGTGAGACATGAGTATGGCTCATATGATATTTCCCTCTTTGTGGTGCTAGATTATGCCTAAAGGGTACTTTCTTTCACAGATTATCCTATAGACTTGCGCGAGAAAATGAGTTCTCGCGCGAGCATCTAACGTTGACCAACCTAAAACAACCTAAATTGAGTACAATCTTGACTAAAATGCATTAAATTTGTAGTCAAATGGAGGTTTATCAACTACTTATAGGTGGTTTGTAGTCCACTAGCTAATTCTCAAGCTTGGATCAGTCGAATCTGTGAGAATGCACGGGGACCACCATTTTAGCCTCAGAGTTCCTTCTCCATAAAAGACAAATGATCAAATGATTTGAAAATGACCCTTTGGGGCCCTATATAAGTTTTGACCTAATTTTTCAAAGTTCTCCAATTGGTATGAAAATCACCCTTGTTTAATTGGATCATTCAGAACTCATTTTCGAGATTGAAATCAAAATTTGACATCTTTAAATAGCTCAAAATCAAATTTTATAATTTTGGGACCAATGTGATGGAATGCTTGTGCAGTCGATCTTTCTAATGCAATATGAATCTTGGAACAACATCAAAAATTTTAACATTTTTTAATATCAAAAGTCAATTCTAATCAACCACGGACAAACTTGGTCAAATAGACCTCTGAATTGACTCCAAATATTCTACATACTCTTCTAATCCATTCTAGATTCTTCTAAATCTCTAATCACACTACTATCTTCAAATCTACTGCTTTAGATCACTGTGTTTATGTATCATCTTTCAATTTCACTCCCAAGGGGGTAGGATGATTACATCATTAAATCAATCAAATCTTGCTTCAATCTGATCTAGACTTAATGTCCTCGTCACTAGGGTCATCTTTGTTCCCTTTATTTGGCATCATATGTTATCTATCTTATTTATCAATTATTTGATCAAACTTATAAAAGTTCTTATCATAGCTTGATGGACAAGTATCTGGGCATTATGTCTAGACTCTTGAGGGTTAAGCCTCATTCTAGAGATAATGCTATGACTCATGATAGGTATTTTTATATCTTTTATGGATCATGTATTTAGACATTCTATCTGAAATCTAGAGGATTAAGCTTCATTTTGAAGATAATCCTCAACTTTCTTTTAGTCACTATTTAATGGACAAGTATCGAGGCATTCTAACCCTGATTCCTAAGGATTAAGACTCATTTTGAGGACAACACTATGAATCATGATTGATCTTTTCATATTTTGATGGAAATGTATCGAGAACTCTTAACCTTGACTCATGAGGATTGAGTCTCATTCTAGGAATGATCCTATGAATCATCACAATCTTTATTCTCTTGGACTAGTATCTAGGTACTCTATCTAGACTCTAGAGGGCTAAGCTTCATTATGGAGATAACCCTAAAAATCTCATCAATTGGTTTTTGTATCATCAATATTAAAACTAATATCATTTCTTGTATTATGATTCAAACAAATGTAATACCCTAAAATTGGCACATTGGAATTCTAAACCAATTTTGGTGCATCAATCTTGAAACATCAATTCCTTGATCAATTAAGTCCTATTCTACTAGATATTTTTGGTTTTGATAATCTTTATTTGACCTAGGTTTCAAATGCATAAAACCCCTAATCTACATTAATCACATACTTTATTTAATTCCTAAATATCAACTTAAATAGGCTATACTAACCTTCTAATCAAATTAATTTAATTAGAAGTCCTATCACTTAAATTAAATTAAATTCACACCCCTCTAGCTAAATACACATTAAAATGGAATTAAATACATTTGATTTAATTAAATACTATCACCCTAATTGTTGAATTTAATTATTCAATTAATTAGAGTATTCATTTATGAGGTCATATTTAATTGAATAAATCAAATATCCTCTACAATATTCCTTCCTCATTCATCTCATTCAACTCCTTCAATAATGTAAACTTTCTATTTTGACTCAACTTTCCTTTAATCTGAATCATCCATCTCTCATTCAACTCCTTCAGTAATGGAAACTTATTATTTAGTCTCAACTTTCTTGTAATTTGAACTGTTCATCTCGTTTGATCTTGATCATTGATTGGTTCTAAGATTATATAAAAGAGACCCCCAACCTCTCATTTGAGAGGATGCAATTGATGAGTATCAAATCACTATTGGATTGAACACTCAAGAATTTTGCATTCAAAACTCCATTACTGTCATATGCTTTCTCATATAAATTATAATGCATCAATTTGGAGTAATTTTCTTATCTTGTTCATAGATTAATTTTCTTACATCTTAGCTTAATCTTACATTCATCTAGATTAAATCCTTCATTCTGGTTGGCCTGGTTACCAAACTCTCAATTCTACGCGTACATAGTTAAGCCCCATCTAGAGAGAAGACAACATATCACCTTGTGTAGAAATTTAGGATGAATAACCTCATGTTCGTTCTAGGATGTACCAAAAAAATAATGATCATGTTGAACTATGTGGTTAATTTGGAGGCCCATATTTAACACTAACATGACTAACTTATCAAGTGCCCACTATATTTCAATGATACTTAACTTCTCATCACTCACTAACTCACATTGTTATCTCTTCGTTTCAAATATTCTTCATTAATCAAATGATATGGTACTCTACATTGCTAGTAAATGTCTCTCCAATAGGTTTAACACTCTGTCATACCAATAGGTTTGACAACAATGAAAACATAACAATTGTTCCAATTGTGAATATCAATCATTCTACCTCCTCTTACCTCTAACAACAAATACTACCTTACTTAGGAAAAAAAAATTTCAATTACAAGTTAGTATCCAATCACAAATCCTAATGAGAAGAAACTTATTAAAACATATAGGCTAGGACACAAATATATAAGGTAACCCCCAAATAGATATATGATGTCATGTGAACACATTAGGTGATTGACCACATATGTAAGAAAATAGAATAATCTTCAAAGTAGAATTGCCACCTTTGAAACACCATTGGAAGCTAATTCATGTTAACCTAGTCATTAGAATATAAAGAACAATACAAGACTATACCAATCATAAGATATATTCATGAGGAAACATTGGATCATGATGCAAAGTTAGACATAGGATATCCATAATTTCTAGAATTGGGCTAGAATCCCCTTACCTCAAGGAATGCTTCAAGTCATTTACATAGGTTGAGAGAAATATCTACTATTGTAGAAAAGAATCAGGTGAGGAAAATGTATCATTCTCAATTGCCATCTTGTAACCACTTTAAAAAATGATCCACCAAAGACATCTTGGTAAATATCTTTAAGTAAAATATAGAAATGAATAAACCACTATCCATTAAAAATTGTTGAAACCAACTATTATACATTAAGACTATGTCGTGTGCGCCAATCTAAAATTTGTCATGATTATTAGTATATTGAGTGTAGTTTCTTAAACAATAATTTTGGTCCTTAATAAAATGTCCTTAAAATAGAATGTAAGGATGATATACCATATACCATATCATTTCTTTTTGAATATAAACCTTTGAAACATTTTTTCACAAAACATGCACCACCAAATTTCTATTCTCCAACCACTAATGTACCAATCATTTCAATATTTACCTCTTCTATTATGTTTCACATGTGGTAGCTTATGAGATAAAATCAACAAAATGTCACCTTTATAATAATAATAAAAAAGATTCTAGTATCAATCGAGTGCTTGATTCTTCTAAGCACAACTCGTTATTACAATTTTTATCATCAAATTTGAATGCCTCAAGCTCATATTACATGTGAGATATTGTATCAACACTAGATGATTCTCGTCAAGATTTTTCAAATACTTGAGTTCCAAAAAATTATCATGATTATGCTTGCAAATTATGGAAGACTCAAAATCTAAAGAAGAAAATTTATGTATTAAACCTTTTTTTTATTTCTCATCATACACGTTATCAAATTTATTTATTTATTTGATGGAGGTTTAGCAATTTTTACCTAACCTCTTTGTTTAAGAACCAATGATTGAGGAGTATTCATTCTACAAAATTTTCCTAGGGCATGGTCCTGACCTCATCCTTTTAAGATGTCAAGGGCCTTGCACTCAACAAGACTTTGTTGTTCTCATATTGGTTTTGACTAGTGAGTGTCAACACACTTAAGTAATTTACTTAGTTCATGCCAAACTAGTAATACATGCTGAGTACATCATATGAATGTTAGACCATGCCGAGTTGTAATGAGTGTCAAGCCACTCATGTGTTGAGTCACTCAAGTACCAAGAAATTTAAGTGCCGAGTCAGAACAGAGTTACATTATGTGTTGAGCACTAGTAACATCAAGTGTCGAGTGACATAGAATTGACATATTTGTTTGTAATTGAAAAACCACATATATAAACCATTTTTTAGCTGACCTAAGGATAGATTTTGATTCTTTAGAGATAAGGATGAATCTATTTGCAAAATACCTATGTATTTGCATGTAACCAATTAGGAAAAGGGAAGGTCTAAAGAGGAAATATGGATGAATCTCAGCCATAAATTCATACCTAACCCTAAGTCTCCTACTCTTCTTAAGGAAGATGAGAACCCTAAACTTCTTATGAGTGTGCAAAGATTGAAGGAGAAGTGTAGAGAAGTTTGCATGCACAGACAGAACATTCATGGAGACTTTGAAATGATTGAGAAGAGATGAATTCTATAATCAGTTAGAGAAGAATAGAGGATAGAGAGAAGGATATAGCATTGAGACATCTGATCAAGAAGGATCAAAGAGACAAGTTTTTAGAGGTGATCTATTATCAAGAAAGCAAGTACCAACCACAGGATCTATGTTGAAACATTCTAACAGGTGATTTTGGTAAAATCTCTTAACAAAGTAGTCCTAATAGGCTATAGTAAATCCTTTAATAGGGTGACATTTCAAGTGGATGATTAGAAGTCCTTTAACTAGGCACACTTCTAACAGGGTGTCCAAATCCTCTAACAAGGTGGGACTTAACAATCTTTGTAAGCCTTTAACAGGGTAGGCCTTTCACAAGGAAAATCATATTTTATGGTCAAACCATTGTAACCTTAATTGCATACACTTTACAGCTGCAATAGTTAAGATTTGTGGGTGTCATCTAAACCCTAGTTTTACCTTCTCATTTGGAGGGTTTTTGGGTAATTATATTTGGTGTCAAATGTGTGATTACTTATATTTTTACATGCTTTAGATGTATATGCTTTACATATTATTTTAGTTTCTCAATTGAATGTATGAGATGGATGTGTGGTGAAAGTTTTATGGGCTCATGTTTTAAATGCTGATTTAGCCCCCCTCTCAGAAGTTTACTTTCCTACTTGTAATTCCAATAATTGGTATCAAAGCCTTGTTCTCTAAAAGAGAATCTTTATAACTTTGAGGAAATATCTTGAAATGGAAGTCTACAAGTTAGGGAAAACTATTAAAAACTAGGAGATTGAAATACATCTCATTCTTTAGTAGCTGAATGATACAAGAGAAGCTTTAAAGATTTCTTTGAAGAGAAGGAATGAAATTGCTAGTGCTGAGAATGACACACAATACAAAGAGATCGATACTACTAAGCTATTTGTAGATGGGAACTCAAGTGAGTATGAAGTAGTAGTTGCAAATCTGATGTCAAAGAACAAGATCCAAGTTGAGGAGATTAGAAATCTCAAGTTAGAGAAAGAATCACATGCCATAATGCTATGTGAGGTAACTGAATAGAAGAAGAAAGCCATGGAAGATAAAGCCTTCATTGAAGAAGAAAAAAGAGTTTTTTCTCACAAATTGGAAGAGACATCATCAAAATTAACCAAGATTTCCAACATGTAATTGGATACTTTAAGTCAAATGATGAATGCCAACTATGAACTGAATGTCAAGGATATTGAGATTACTACATTGAAGTTGTAGAATGAACAACTATAGAATGACATAAAGAGAGAAAAGGAGTTTGCTAAAAGTTTCAACAAGCCAAATGAAGCTATCAAATACTTTGAGCAACTAGTAAAATCCCCTAGATCTAACAATGATACATCTAGACTGGTATATTCAAGCACTGGAGAAGGAGAGTCATCTAAAAGTGCTAAGGAAAGGAGCAATAAAGGGAAGAACTCCAAACCCACTTGTCATAATTGTGGTAAGAAAGGACATACTACTAATGTGTGTAGGAGCAAGACAACAAATTAGAATACTAGACCTAAGAGCATGATTCACTATCACAAGTGCAACAAGCAAGGTCATTAGGCACATGAATGTAGAACTAGAACCATGCATGCACCAAGATTTGAAGGATATTGCTATAACTATCATAAGTATGGACCTAGAGATTTTGAATGTAGATCCAAGTCAATGTGGTCATCAAACAAGCAAGAAATGGTAAGGAACAATTGCAACTCTTATTATTGGGATTATAATACAAGATATAGCTATCATTATTGTCAATAATATGGACATGTTCCAAAAAAATTTATTAGAACACACTTTAGTGGTAACTACAAAAGGTGGTTGAGTCAAACCACATGCTTTAGTTGTTTGAAGACTAGTCACATCAGCAAGTATTGTCCAACTAGGCCAAAGGAACCAAGTTGCGAATTTGATAAAGGCAAAGGCAAGGCAGATGTTGAACACATCAAAGATGAGATGAACAAGACCTGGAAGAAGAAAGATGGTTGCACTACATCAAAAAAAGAAGGGATCACTTCACCCAATGGGTCAAGTGATCACACCTCATCAAACTAAGCAAGTAAGAGGTATGTGAGACTGATATTAAAAGTGTTATATCATACATCAATTCCAAAAGAAGCTAGTACTAAAAGGACTACATTAGCATGAATAAAGATGCAAGATGTTATTGAAAATTCAAGTTAAATCTTTTAAGTTTTCATGTTGTTGCCGAGCATGAAAAAGTTTTTAATAGATGTTGAGTGAAATATTAGTTAGAGCCAAGCTGCTAGACTAGCTAGTTGATATCGTGTCTGTGGTAACTATTGAGTGATGGTAATACCTATACATGCCGAGTGATGCTGAAATCCTATTGATGCTATGTTTTATAGCTGTACATGCACTAAGCATTAAATGCAAAGTTTTGAAGAGTATATGATCAACTTTTCTTTCATTTCTTGTCATTTTGAATTTGTGTAAGAGCTAAAGGTGCAGAAGGCGACTCAAAAGTTTATTTGAAATGACTACAAAAATTCTAGCAATGATCTCACTCACGTTCTTTGAATTTCAAAGGTATTCTTCACAAATTGAGTTACACAATTTGAAATTTGTTAAACCCTAGTTCATCAAAATGGCATCTAGTTCAAGAAATGTAAAGGAGAAAGAAGATTTTGATGATCAATTAGTCAGCAGTGAAGTAAAACAACCAGATTTCAAAGCTATACCAGACATTACCAGTAAAAATGACTCGTCAGACGTGTTATCAATGATTCCACCCAAGGTCATAATGGTCCAAGACATGAGGAAATGTTACAACTAAAAAGTAGGAGGCATATGTGACATGGAAATAAGACAATCCTATGATAAGTTGTGTGGAAACAGTGTCTTGATGGAAGAATTTAAAATTGTGAAAAGAAAGGGTTTGACCTGTGCCCTAGAATTCCCCACGATGTTCAAAACTAACTAGACCAAGATAATATTGAGTGAATACATGATGGATGTATATGATTGGAAGGAGGACCAATCAAGATTTCAAAGAGAATAATTCATAGGGTAACTAGATACGCAACCCTAGAGTGGCCCAAGACTCTAAGGAGTGACTCAAAAGAGGTAATTGAAAAAAATATAGGTGCTAAATGGAATAAGAGAGGAATGAAAATAGATACCATTACTAATCCTCTACTTGACTTTGAAATTAGAGTTATTTCTCACAAATTTTATCAGTCAAGTAGGTTAAACAGTGTGCCCTATATAGCAGTTGATGTTGGATATAAAATTGTCAAGAGAGATTATACTTATGATCTTGCAGAACTTCAACTACAACAGATTAATGAAAACCTAGGAGCTATCAGGAAAACAAAAAGTGCACAATGTAAGTTTGGTTCAATACTTGTGTGCATATTCTTATTTGTACAAAATGAATTCCCATCTTTTGGCAAAGTTGATTGGAAGTCAAATAGATCAATGGTTGTTCAAATTAAAGAATATATTGAGCAAATGGGAGAGAACTTCGAGTCAGTTATGACTAGCTATTTTGAAGACTTTAAGAAGTATATGAAGCAAAGGTTAAGGATACCTATCTCCCTAGTTGAAAAATACTACAATGACATTTGTTTTCTTGTGGATGTTGATTACACTTACATTCAGGCAACAATACCTAGGGTAGGATGGCTCAGACTATTAGGCTATGAAATCAATGTTGATGAAGCCTTAGCTACCATCACTACAGTCCTAGTAGGGGAGGTTGATAAAAGTGCTAAGATGTTTAGAAAAATATGATGTTATGAAATTTAAAGTTGAAATGGAATTGAAGATAGCCTCCACACTAAAGAAGAAAGACAAATTAGTGAGGAAACTTAAAAAGAGATTTGGAGAGGGTGTTGATGAAGAAGAAGAAGATGATGAAGAGAATGAAGAGGAAGAAGAGACACAAGCACAAGGACCTCTAGCTTTAACCCAAGGCAAGGATGAGGAAAATGAAGAAAAAGAAGGTGCCAAGAAAGAGGAAATCAAGGAAGCACCAACACAGGCCGAGCCTAAGAAGAGGAAAGCCAAGGGACAACTTGTGGCTAAACCAAAAGAAAAGAGAGTTGTTAAGCCAAGCCTAGTAAATCCAACAACACCAACAAAGAGGGAAAGTACAAGGGCTAATATATAAAAGGACAAGGAAATAGCCAAAGAAAAGAAAAAGGCTATAGAACAAAAGGGGCTAATGTAGAAGAAACAGAGGAGAAAATAAGTTGCACAACCAGAAACAAATGATGAAAGGACTGAATCTGAAGATACAAGTTAGTTTAGAGTGGTAGGTCATGAATCTAAATATGATCTTGAGAATGTCTGTGAGAATGTTAAGAATAAGGCAAATATGACTGGTTTGAAAAATGTTGATTTTGCAAAACTTAATAGAGAGGAACAAAATTTGATTGAGGAATCAATTTATGCTATGATGTCTAAGTTCAAGAATACTCCACTTGAATTAGAATATACAATGCCTAAGGATTTGTTTATTATTGTTGAAAATAAGTAGTATTATTGTTTGAACCTATAGAAACAAATAATAGAATCCACATTAGCCCAAGTTATGCCAGAGTTGACCAAAGGTCAAATTGTTAAAGCAAATAAGAAGTATGGTAGCAGATTTGCACTAAAATATAGGGCATTCAACATACTTTAGAATGACATTGAAGATGTTGTGAAGAAATCCACCCAAATGTGGAAAGTGATTTATGGTTTGTCAATTGTCAAACAAGGAGAAGAGGATCCATTTGAGGGAAGAAACAATGAAGATGAAGAGGAAGACAAGGAAGTTGAAATAGAAAAAGGCAAAGATGATACTACTGTGGAGGAGACACAACAGAAGATAGATAAGCTAGCTACAACTAAAGAGAAATAGGAAGAACAGAGTGTACAAGACACACATATGCCGAGCATGAGCCCTCCACATGACACAAGCATGCCTACAAAAATTGTAACTGTTAAGGATGTTCTTGACAATTCTACTCAGAACATCAACCCCTTGACTACAGAAGATCTGAAGAAGATCCTTGACCAATCTATAGTGCATGCCAAATTATGTGAAAATCCAGTGTTGGTTAGTGTTGATGAACTTCAAAAGGTAGTAACTGATTCCACAAGGGATAAGGTGAATCCAAAAGAACCACCTTCTACCATCCCTTTAGTTACTTAAGTGCAACCTTTAATGAAAACATCAGTAGACTCATCTACTAAGGTTGACACATTAGTGAAAATTGATATTGTGGCACAGAGGAAGACTGCAAAAGAAGATAAAGAAATAACAATAGACCAAACATGACAGATAGATACATCTGTACTTGCAGCATAGACACAAGGTGCAACTCAAGTCATTTTCATAGATCAAGACAAATCTAAAGAAGGAGAAAAAACACCAAAGGTAAAGGAGCAGGAAGCCATACGAGCATTGGTAACCTTAACAACATCTGGAACTCCTACAAAAGTTCTTCAGAAGCTAAGCATGAAAGCAATACACCTACAAATCTTAGTGCCATGTTCTAGTTCTTCAAAAGATGACAAGGTAACTCATTATGGTGATGTTACTTTAGATGAAGATATAGTGATTCCAAAGTTTGACTATGATACTATGACAATTGACTGAATAAGCATTTTGCAACAAGCATTAGAAAAGAAGAAACACCAAGAAATGCTTAGGAAGGAGTATAAACAAAAGCAAGCATTACAAGAAATCAAAGACATCTTAGATACATTCAGCTTGCCTACTCCAGAAGAAACCAAGCCACTATTGGAACAATTGTCAAAAATTATGGAGAAGGTTAATAATGAAGACCTAGACACCAATGCAAAACTTATGGAATAGTGTGAAAGAAAATTTCAAGGAAAAGTTAATGAAAAGATATCTAGTGAGATAGCACTGTCTCAAGTTGAATTGGTAACCAAGGTTGAGGATGTGAAGAAGATACTTGAAAATATTTTCTCATTGTATACAAATTATGTGATCCTACATTCTTCACCCAAGAGACCAGACAACATATTGAGAGGCTGGAAAGAAATTTGAGCATATTAGGTAAACAGTTACCTAAGTACCGAGCATAGAGTGAGAAGCATTTTCAGTCATTGCTTCATTCACAAAGTCAATTAGCTATATTAATAGTAGAAGAGGCTAATATAAGAGCCAAATTGACATGGATTTAGGTGTCCCTCACTCCTCATATGGAGATACTACACAAGGAACTAGGATTTGCAAAAGCCTTGTTAAAGAAAGACCTCAATCTTTCTACACTAGATGACCTAGTTCACCTTGTTGCTGAGCTTGCTATTCAAGTTAAGTCACTAGATGTTGCATGTGACAACTAGGATGCAACTCTAAAGATAATAATGGCAGTCCATCAATCATTTTTTGAAAAATACACTATCCATGTAAAATGTATAGCCCATTTGACATTTGTGTCAAAAAGGGGGAGAATATCTTAAAGGGGGAGAATATCTTAAGGAGGAGTATGAAACAAGTAGTATGGAAGTATGGGGGAGCATATATATTAGATGAATATCAGCTACATAAAGAGTATCACTACATAAAGAATATCAGATGAAAGATTATTAGTAGAGACAAATCTACTTAGATGGAGCACATATTTTTGGATACAAAACATATATACTAACTCAGGGGGAGTTACACATTTTGAGGTATATAGGTTATTGCAAAATTTTGAAAATTTGAAGTTTTGTATATAAGCTGAGTCATGGTTATGATATACTTGAGAAGATTAGATTAATTATGGATATTCAAGTGTTTTTGACACTCATGTCAAAGGGGGAGATTGTTGATCTTAGATTGGTTTTGACTAGTGAGTGTCAACACACTTAAGCAATTTACTTAGTTCATGTCGAACTAGTAATACATGCTGAGTACATCATATGAATGTTAGACCATGCCGAGTTGTAATGAGTGGCAAGCCACTCATGTGCTGAGTCACTCAAGTGCCAAGCTGTTTAAGTGCTGAGTCAAAACAGAGTTATAGTATGTGCCGAGCACGAGTAACATCAAGTGTTGAGTGACATAGAATCGACATATTTGTTTGTAATTGCACAAACACATATGTAAACTATTTTCTAGCCGACCTAAGGATAGATTTCAATTCTTTAGAGATAAGGAAGAATCTATTTGCAAAATCCCTATGTATTTGCATGCAACCAATTAGGAAAAGGGAAGGTCTAAAGAGGAAATATGGATGAATCTTAGTTGTAGATTAATACCTAACCCTAAGTCTCCTAATCTTCTTAAGGAAGATGAAAGCCCTAAACTTCTTATGAGTGCACAAGGATTGAAGGAGAAGTGTAGAGAAGTTTGCATGCATAGACAGAGCATTCATGGAGACTTAGAAATGATTGAGAAGAGATGAATTTCAGAATCAATTAGAGAAGAATAGAGGATAGAGAGAAGGATACAACATTGAGACATTTGATCAAGAAGGATCAAAGAGACAAGTGTTTAGAGGTGATCTATTATCAGGCAAGCAAGTCCCAATCGTGAGATCTATGCTAAAACATTCTAACAATTGATTTTGGTAAGATCTCTTAATAGAGTAGTCCTAACAAGTTGTAGTAAATCCTTTAATAGGGTGACATTCCAAGTGGATGATCAGAAGTCCTTTAACTAGACACACTTCTAATAGGGTGTTCAAATCCTCTAACAAGGTGAGACTTAACAATCTTTGTAAGCCTTTAACAGGGCAGGCCTTTCATAGAGAAGATCATAGTTTATGGTCAAACCATTGTAACCTTAATTGGATACACTTTACAACTATAGTAGTGAAGATTTGTGGGTGTCATCCCCACCCCAGTTTTATCTTCTCATTTGGAGGGTTTCTGGGTAATCATATTTGGTGTCAAATGTGTGATTTCTTATATGTTTACATGCTTTAGATGTATATGCTTTACATGTTATTTTAGTTTCTCAATTGAATGTATGAGATGGATGTGTGGTGAAAGTTTTATGGGCTCATGTTTTAAATGTAGATTCACCCCCCCTCTCAGAAGTTTACTTTCCTACTTGTAATTCCAAAAAACCTTGATCCCTTGTGGACTCTTTGTGAACCTTTCAACTTCTCAAGTAGACCAAGGTCCTTTTGACATCAATTTTTTTTTCAATAGAGGTTGTAGTTGAGAAAGCCACTTATTCTTCTGATTGAGTGAAAATCTTATCTGTATTTTTAGAGTCAACTTCATCAACATATAGGTAAAAAATCCCTCTAATTTAAGAGGGCAAGCCTCAACCAACCATGGAAGATGCTTGGAAATCTATTTTATTAAAAATGTTATGTTTTGACAATAAGAGATAGGAAATTGTGAATTATATATTGTGTAAAATTCAAAAAAATATTTTGGGGATGTGATTAATTTAACTATTAATGTACTATTTATTAATCAAACTTGTACATAAACTTGAATTAGTATTTTGTTCAAATTTTAAAATGATTTTTTTATTTCTACATTTTTTGTGCAAACAAATTATGTAACATCAATCTGCGAATTTTTTTCTTGAATATAACTTTTTTATTGAAAAAATGATAGGATAATTTATGGTTGATGTGCACTAGAGGTTTCTAAAATAGTTTTTATGATTTAAAAAAATTAATAAGAAAATTTTTATTGAAAAAATGAAAATATGTTGATCATCAATCTTTGATTTCTATAGGATGGTCTTCAAACATGCCTTTAGCGAAAGTGTTTTTCACACATGTTTACTAAAAAGAAATATATAATACTTGTGGGTATTGGAATAAATTACCACGGTTTTTATTACTAGAGTTTTTGAGACTCAATCTAAGTTCTTCAAATTTTTACATCAATTGAGAGTAAATTTGAAAATTAGGAAAAACACTTCTATTCTTTTCACAAAAGAGGGTGTCTTGCACACATCCTTATTCTTGGCACAAATATATTAGAATGAGTTGACAAACATAATGCAACTTGCTAGACCATTCCACTTATTCTTGGCACCAAGTTTTTTTTATAATGGGTTGACAAGTATAACACAACTTGATAGACCATTTGAACTGATCTTAAAGATGAGTGAAACTAAAATAAGTCAACTTGCTAGAATGTTTGAACTCTTCCCCCTATTCAATTAAATCACACAACCTATCATAACTTTATTCCACATAGAATCTATGTTCTCTCATAGATACCATAGCATGACATAATTTTCCTATGAACTATATGTTTTCCTTACTCTCCTCTCTATGACTCTATAGCTCTATGACTATAGTGTGACAAACCTTTCTAACATTAGATCATGGCTTCTTCTCCCTCTAATTGGTGTACATCATTTTTCTTTCTATAATTCCACTTGTACTCTTTTTTCTTAGCCAAATCATTTTAAACTCTCAATTTCCTCTTCCCAAACCTTTTAAGGCTCCCAAGTTTCTCTTCCCAAAGCTTTTATGCTCTAACACCAAATGAGGAAGATCATACCGAGTACAAATTCTGAACTCCAAAATACAAATAGTGATCACTAAAAGTTAAAATTTCAATACCACTTGATGTCTTACTTCCAAACCATTGACATAATAACACTTGGTTTTTCGACATAAATGACTACCAATAGACTCTTGATAACTTACTTGAAATGATTCACAAATACTTCAACACCAAATGAAATCCTATCTAAGATACAAAACAAGTATTTACAAAAAGAAACTTGATTTTATATTCAATCACTTGCAAACTACCAATCCTCTCAAAAGATACTAAATCTCAAACAAAATAAAAACCAAAGATCATCATTACATTCTTTGGAAAATGCTTCGCTCCTCAACATTTGTCTGCAAACCAATGTCTTCATAGGCCTAACTTTTTGTTCTTCCTTTGGTGTTCGTAGACCACCGATTCCTCTCTCCCAAAATGGTCTTTCCTTCGTCCTAGAAACAAAACCACACTCATCAATGGGAATTATCTCTCCCATCTCCCCATTGACGCATAATATTTGTGTTCCTCCGTTTCGCTATTGATCCCCTCAACTATATTCATTTAAAAAAATTGCTCTCGTAACTAATTTCAAACTTTGGGCTTGACTCGCTTAGGTGGCTGGTGTGGGCCCTCTAAACTTTCCGCTCAGGACTTTATTTCTAGTATCACTTTTCTATCAGCAATGATAGTGACAGCTGCGGTTAACTTTGAATTGTGGTTAACTAATTTCAAACTTTGCACAAACTGCAACCAGGGAATAAGAAAATCAAATTATGTTTGATTCTCTTGCATCCACTTCTCCCCTAATAGAGTAAAATTCCCACGTAGACTCGAAAACCATTATAGCATCTTGATACTATATATCATATGTAACTATCATAAGTTTTTATTTAATAAAATTATATATTTTAAAATCAAATTTAATAAATTATAATTACTTAATAAAAGTTAACTTATACAGAATTAATTATATTTATTTGACATGAATTTTTTTTGACTAAAAGGTCAAAATCAAATATTATATTAATAAAAAGAAAAAAGATATTCTTAAGGCTTAGTATGGGGTAAAGATATAGGGCCCCATCTTCATGGTGATTATCAACTTGACGCATTATATAATCTATTGGTACCTCTTATGTGGTTATTTCATAGTTTTCTGCAATTCTTTTAGCTCCATAGACTTCTTGTTACTCTTGTCTTCTTATCTCTCCAAAAAAAATATTTCTCCATCTCCACCTCCTTGTCTATGTCTCCTAATCACTTCATGCAAGCCTTGTCACTCCAAACCTCTTTTTCTTCTAAGAGACTACTTGTGAATCCCTCCCTTTCACTCCAAAATGACCCTTATCACTTAAACAATTACTTCCTCCCCATCTCTCCAAAAACTACTTATACCTCCCATTTATTGATGATCCTCCATCATAACCCCTTATCTATCCTTTATATCTAATTATCACTCATATACCCATTATCCTTCCCACATCACTCCAAATAACCCTTATGGATCCATCACCTTATCACTCCCAATCTCCCAAATCCCCTTCTTATCTCTCCAAAACCTATATATGCCTCCCTTCTTTATCAACTACCTCATGACTCCATCATATCCCCTTACCTCTTTAACCCCTTATCAATCCCTTCCCACTACTTGTCTCTCCAATCATCTTCTATATGTCTCTCCTTATTTCTTCAAGTAGCTCCTCTTATGCGTCCACCCCTATTGCTTTCAACACTACTCCTTATTTCTGGTAGAAGATCCACTATCTATCCTCCACTCCACATATCTCTTTATTCCACCATTACCTCTCATCCCCACACATATCTCCGCCCTTATCTCTCACTTTTAAATGACATCCAATCCCAAATCCAAGCAGTCAAAACAAAGAGTATTTCAAACAAACCAAAGTTTACACCTCCAAAACTGAAATCAACCTTTGTAGGAAATGTTGCCACCTCAAAAGATAAATTAGAGAGCTAAATAAAGTAAAAAAAAACCATAACCTTATTGAAACCACATACATACCCCACCTCTATAGGAGCAGGTTCTATCTCAATAGGGGCCATTTAGAGATGAGCTCATCCAAACAACAATAACTCACTAAAGAAAAGTCAAATGAAAAATTTGGCCCCAAACTTGCCACCTCTTCCTCCCCTAAAACAATAAATCCTAATTCCACCACCTTTTCCCTCCATCAAACTACCAACCCTTTCTCTTCCGCTACTAGCATCACTTCAAGTTCACTAGGAACTTTGTCCCAATAGAAGTTCTCTCCACCTCAATAAGAGAAGTAGCTATGAAAGAAAAGGCTAGTAGGAAAGGAACCCTTCAACACCTTCTACCTCCACTCCAATCACCTTATAGCTCCCCTTTAATCACATTCCCTTTTACCACCACCTCTACAACTAGCCGAAATCTTATCCCTATCTCTACCTCCTCCAACATTGTTTCCATCCCAAGGAATATTCATACTCTCTCCACCACCTATATCTCCACATCCTCTTCTTGAAGAATAAGCCAAGTATAAACACCAACATAAGTCTTCCAAAAATTTATAACAATAAATGTAGTGGAGCATGACCAAAGAACCAACAAAATGAGGTAAAAAATCCAAACACAAAGAGTGAACATGAAAGAACCATGTCACTCAAAAGAAACATAGGAGGATAAGACCAAAATAAAAAGGCCTTTATGAGAAAAAGTAAGGCCAAACACAACCAACCAAACTGTCCTTAAAGAGAAAAAAATTCTCAAGTGTCTAAATCAAGAAAAATAAAGGTGCTCACTATAATGCCTACCTCTAGTTGACTTGTCTATTTTATTGCCAAATTCTTTTAGGCTAGTTTGATGATTATGTTTTATGATTATCACTACTTGGTTACCAGATTTGATTTGACGATTATTTCATACTCAATTGATTTATTTGATAGAGTTACCTAATACTTAGTTATTTCACGTGTTCATGATTACTTCTTTGATGATGATGATAGTATACAATGATTGCAGTTATCTCATGATGATAGTAGATGGATTATTTATATGCAGTTCTATGATTACTTACCCCACACTTGCATGTGTATGGTGTACTTGTCTATTTTACTTTATGATTGATGTTTCTAATGTGGTTAAGGGAGGGCATCATAGTCAGCTGCTAGTCAGGATCTACAAGATGCACCATTCCCTACCATTGCATGTTAGATTATATGTGTATGTACATGCATGCATTTTATGCAGATTGCAAGTACCGACCATCGACTTCCTTGCATTGCCAAGATGAGCATGCTCTATTGTAGTATCTCAATGGTATAAGTGGGTAGATAATTCTTCAGTTTGAATCCTAACCCTAAGCCAATTGTCCTAGAAAGTAGGACAAGTATCTGAGTTGTTTACCCTTCTGAATTCATCAAGTGACATAAATTCATCATTATAAGCCTTGAGTTTGATCTAGTTTTTTGTACTTTATTGTGGGTTTTCATAGTCATCTTGTGGATCTATGATGATTTTATGTTATAATTAAATCAAAGTAAAAGAGTTTTAATGATTTAATTTAATGAAAATTTAATAAAGAAAATTTAATATTTAATTATATTTAATTAATTGAGAAATTAATTAAATAAAAGAGTTAAATTTAAATATTGGATTAAAGTTCTAATTTTGGCATAAATATATTTATTTAATTTAATAATAATTATTGAGGAGTTTTATTTTAATAATAAAATGTAAATAATATTATTAGTTAAATTAATAAATATATTAATTAAAACATCTCGTGATTTAATAAGAGAGAGAAATCATAAATTTAATAAATTTTATTTTAATTAATTTGCATAAAGTTTGTGCATGAAAATTAAAATAATAAAGGAAATAGGGTTTTCACGTGATTACACAATGGAAGCCCTAAATTGGGGAAAGCTCTTATTAGAGATTGAGAGCTCATTTCTTAAAAAGAAAATTGGGAGGAGTAAATTTTTTGAGAAGAAAGATTTTGAAAGAAAGGGAAATTTTTTGTGAGCTTTATGCATCCAGTTGTTTAGCATCAGATCTAGGTAGGGTCTCGTGGGATTTTGCATAGTAGATTCATTCTTAAATTATCTATCTTCTTCATGTTTGAATGGATCTAGTTCTAGAATTTCTTTGGGTTAAAACCCTCGTGTTGAAATTTACTGTTATCCATTCTTGAAAATGTTTGTAAATGATTTAATCAACTGAAACCCTTGTTTGGTAATCTTGTTTTTTGTAATTTGTCTGATTAAAATTGGGATGTGGGTTTAGAAGAGAAAACTTGTTTTGTTTTATAAGTTTTGTCTGTTTATTCCAAGTTGCTATACCAGGTTTATGTTGGAAGATTTATTAAAAAAAAAGATATTTATATAACATATAAATTACCATAGTAAATTTAATTACTGTGATAATTTTCTGTATATGTAACAATAACAATTTACAATTAAAAAAGTGGAGGTTTACATTTTAATCAATGGGGGGTTGCTATGGTTTCAATATATATATATATATATACAACAAAAAATAATTGAAAAGAGGAAGTAGGGTAATGACCTCCTCGTCCCCCTTTCATCCTTCTTTCCCCTTGTTGCTATGCAACTGGCTACCTAAGTAGCCATAGTTGCTGCGACAGCCGAGTTTGCCTAAGCAACTCGTGCTTCCTTGAGTAGTAGGCCGACGAGCCTTTATAAATGTTTTTCTTTTTTCTTTTTTAAATACTTTTGTTAATTATTTTTTTAATATTTAATATATATAATTTTATGTAAATAATTATATATATATTAAATATAAAATTATTATTAAAAATTAATATTATTTTATTAAATAGATTTTGTAATTATTTTGTGAATAATTTAATATTAATTATTCTATTAATAATTGATAATTATTATCTTTAATAATTTAATATTAATGTTGAAATTTCAATAATATCTATTTGAAAAGTTATTAATTACCTTATTCTATCAAATAAATTTCCAAGCTAATTGATAATTTGTAATTCAAGTTAGAGAATGGAAGGTTTTAGGAAACTCGATTTTACTTGACGGTTTAATTTAATTATGAAAATAATTTCTATTCTTCAAAAAACTTAGTAATCTTGATCCTTTGAAAAGACAAAAAATTGAAACCTTGGTTGTTATCGAATCTTTGTGTCTTGGAAACAAAAATGAAAACATGAAAACCTACAGTGAAAACTGAACTTATGTGTTTGCAAAACCGAATGAACTATGGAAGTTACATTTTTATGTACTTTTGACATGATGTATGTTCTATTGTATGATTTGGGGTTCGAGTTTTGACTTAGTACATTGACCAAATCTAGTTGTTTACCAGAGGCTTGGGGGTTTGTTCTATGGTGATGTTATGTACATGATCTTATATAGCTGACCATGGTGATGTGTCCATGTGTTTTCTATGATGAATTTATTCAAATGTTTGTTAGTACTTTCGAGTTCTTGTGTACAACCGAGGTGGGTGATGTGTCTTTTCTGATATAACCTTTGAGTCTTTGATTAGTTATATTTGAATTTCTTCCTAGTTGCGTGTATAGGATCGAGGTGATTATGTGATTTGTTTTTGGTATATGTGTATTTGATTTTGGATCAGTCCTATTAGGATGATTGTATTGGTGAAATCTATGATTTTGATTAGTGATATTTCAATACTTTCTAATTGTTTTTTTAAGAACTAATGTGTGGTTTATAGTCGTATGATACCTTCTGCTTTTGCTAAACTTAGAGTAGGTTATCTATATCTCATGTTGGGAAGTGGCTTGCAATGGAGGATGAAGCCCTAAAGAGGCTGCTTGGGTAACCCATTGTAGGTTTTTTTATAAGTAATAACGTTTCATTAAATGGGTTTAAAATAAATTAATAAGATGCCACATAAAGTCCTAAGAGACTACTAGGGTAACCTTAGGGTTGACTTGTTAGTATGCCTTATCTATATGAAAGGCTACTGATGTCACATAGAGACACTAGGGGGTCAAAGTCTAGAGAGGCTACTAGGGTAATCTTAGAGTTGGCTCATGCGATAACACTTTCCCACTTACATAGTAGATTTCCTATGTGTCATTTTTGCCTTTGTGATTAGTTGATACTTATTGTTGGAAATATAAGAGGAGTAATTGAGAGGGGAAGGGTGAATCAATTACTACAAAAAAAATCCTAGATCCCTTAGATGTTAGTACAAAATAAACTCTAAAAATTGAACTCTGCTAATCCTCGGTAAACAAACTAAAAATGTTGCAACTTGGTAAATACTAAGATTAATCTACAAACACTTAAAATCTTAAGATTTTATCTATGATTACTTATTACTTTAACTTAGTTGCAAACCCATAAAAGAAATGAACACATTTGACACCAAGATTTAATGTGGAAACCCAATTTGAGAAAAACCACCAATTGCAACTAGTTACTATTTTTCACTCTTCTAAAGTGATCCTTGTTAGGAGCCAACCCCGTTAAAGGTTACAAAACACACTGTTAGGTGTGACCCTATTAGATGATTTAATCACCCTATTAGGAATGGCCTTGTTAGAGGTCTTTAAATGCTTCAATAGAAATCTCACCTTGTTAGAGGATTTACAAATAGCTATTAAGCCAACTCTATTAAGAGATTTAGATCATTGCTACAATGGTTAGAGAGTAACAATGACATGACCTGATTTGGATGCAATTGAATTGCTGATTATAGATCCCAATTCTGGCTTATACTTGATCCTTCCTAATTGAATATATATTTTCAAAATCTCAAGGATATTATGCTTATCTTTCTGATTCGCTTCCTCTTAGCATCTTCAAATCTTCATTTATCTTCATTGCATTCTCACTTCTCATCCTCTACTTGATCTTTTATTTATATCTTCCATATTGTCAAGTCAGCTCAAATACAACTTAGAATAATTAATATTCATCTTCTCAGCCAGGTAGAAACAATAGATAAATCAATTAAAATCAATATGCCAAAATAAAAAAATCCTTTGTTAGCTGACCCTGCTCAGTAGATACTAACTCAGAAACAATTTTTTTGTGTTAACCAAATGAGCTCGGTTAAAATTGCATATTCATACAGTTCCTTTGGTAACCGAGTGAGCTCAGTTAACACTCATTTTCCACAGACTTTCCTTTAGTGCTCAAGTGAACTCAGTAGAAACAAACTTTTGAATTAGACAAACTCTGGAATGCTCGGTAGCCACTGAAAACTATCTTCAATGCCCGAGTGAGCTTGGTATACTCCAACTAATAATGATATGAAATTTTTTGTAACATCAAAGATAATACACAATTAATCAATTGTTTCAACACTTATGTCTTGGTACCCTTTGAAATAGTTTTCTTTCAGGTGGTCCCTTGACCTAGATGTTGGTTATGACTTATGTTTTGATATCCATATGGGACTTGATTTTATCTCCTCAATGTAGTGGGAATGATCCATTTAGGTTCCATGATGTCATGTGGTAATGCATTTTTCTTATACCATTGAGATCCAACCATTAGATATTGTTGTTGGATGTGTTGTGTAGTTGTTCCTTTCTATCTGATCTTGTATTCCTGTTAGATGATTATTCCTTATTGTATTATATCTTGATTATTAGAGATCTTATGAGATGATGTATTTTATTGATGATGTATATTCTTTGAGCTTTTCATATCCCGTGACATGTACAATGAATGATTATGCATTTTGATTGTTGCCAAGTGGCATTCGATATAATTGTATAATATTTAAATGGATTCATACTTGTATTTATTCTTTAATATGGATTTAGTATTAATAAAACTTAAATGTGATTCAATGTCATGGGACCCTTAGGAGATGTAATCTATTTATGATGGTTGTATGAATGTGAGTTAATGCTTCTGCTATTATTTTATGTCTTGTTGTTGTTATCTTTAAAAAAAATGTTTGACAAACTTAGTGAAACTTTAGGTTAATTTATTTTGGGTTCCATAGAGGGGCGTTACACTCACACTAAACAAAAGGAGAAACAAGTTTTCAACTAAACATCTTTCAAAAAAGAAACAAACATTACTCCCTCACAAATAACATCATCACCAACTACACAAATGTCCTCAAACCCTTCTCCCCTCAAAACTTTACTCCTACAATTTGTCTTCCTCACATCTAAACTTCTTCATAAAAGAGGACTTTCACCAAAACTATAATTGATCATTACACGGTCCATGATTATCTAGAGGAGGCCGACAAGAGAAGAAATGGGAAAATATCAAAATTAAATTTTCTAGTATTTTTTATATTTTTAGTAGTTTGCATTTTTAGAGGCCATCGGAGCATTTATGGTCCTTAAAAGCCTCCAAGAGTCATGTCTCTTGAAATTTGGAGATAGAAAATTTGATTACCTTTCCAAGAGTGTAAGTGACATACATTTTTGAGCTATGTATTGAAAGTTATGACTTCTACAAGTAGATATAAAATTTGGAATAGTTTTTAAATAGTTTTCATAGTTTTAATATTTTATTATGTAATAAATATTATGTGAACTATTCATTTCTTTTTGAAGGGATGTTGGTGGCCCTTTAGATTCATCAAACATTATATAGACTTGAGTTTTGAATGAAATGAACTACTTTTGGCTTTCATAATTTGTTACACTAAAATTGTTATATTTGCATTAGAATTAACAATATTACAGGTATCACACCAAGTATTGTAATCCACAATCATAATTTGGATCACTAACTCAAAACCCTACCAAAGAAGAATATCCAACCAAAAATTAAAAAAAATCCACCTACCACCACAATAAGAAAAAAATAAAAACCTCCTAACATAACAGACAGCCCCAACCATTGCTCAATGCACAAAAAAATACACCTATCCACTGCCACACAAAATGCACCAACACATCCTCGACTAGAAGGAGATGAAAGAACACACGAAATCTCCAAGATTGAGTGCATCTATAGATAGCATACCCAATATTAAGGAACCAAACTCCATAAACACCGTACAACCACTATACATGAGACTTGTGGTCTAAGGGAGCACACTAAGGGGTCAAGCAATCCACCCAAATAGCTACCTCCAAGCTAGATAATCTTTCAGGAAAACAAAGGAATACAATTTGTACAAGAGAAAGTTAGACAAGACATAATTAAAGATCACATTAGAATCCAACAAGGCCAAAAGGAAAATAGAGGCATAAATCTACAAAACAACAAGCAATCCAATAGACACCAATGAATGTATCGCAAAAGCTCTTGCAAGAAATCAAAAGTTAGCCTATAATACCCTTGTCCCATTAAGTAATGTCACATCATCAAAATCCTAAGAAATGTAGAAAAAAATTCATGGAACCCTAGTTGACTATTCATCCATCCATTCCATTAAACCATAAACATAGATAACAAATAGTTATCCATGTCATTAACCAAAATCAGAGATCAATAGTAATTACTTACTAATAAAGTCATTATGATTCTAATTGAATGATGTTGATCTACATGCCATACATCCGTGACATAATAAATAACCATATGTTTGATTGTACAATGTACAATTTGGATACATCAATACTATATACACAATTACACCCAAATCATCTAGTGTACAATGATTACATCAATTAGAACCTATAAGATGAATTCATACATTACATCTCATGAAGATTTTTAACATGTTTCCTTGGACATAAGTCCATCTGCAAGTCCTGATCTCCCCAGTCATTAAACATGTCCATCTTCTATCTAAGATGGGAGTACGACCTAGTTGCTTTTACCATGTACCAACCAAAGAATGTTTAGCTCCCCCAAGGTCCTTCCTGACACAAAGAATGCTCTGACCCTAGAACAAGAAGTCTAGCAACTCAAAACAAGAGGATTCAATGGACTTGGTGCAACCATGAAACATACCACTTTCCACATATGTCTACGTACCATATTAAAAAAATGTGATAGGGAAATAAAAATAACAACATATCTACACACGCAGTAAAATAAATGGATTTGGCCAAGGCACTTTGTTCCAAATTTAACTGATAGAAAAAAAAAAAATACATTGTATCCATTTCTAATTAGAACTCACACACAATGTATCCATTTATATCCCTTCAAATTATGACATTACACCCATCGCATAAGGATGTCTAAATGCACTCATGACAACAAAATAAGAATTTAGATTTACAAAAAGTTCATTATGTACTACCATTCACATAAGCATACACTCATTAAGCTTGCAATTGAGAACATAACAATCTTTTGATGAGCTTAATATCATTTCACATTCATGAAGTGTCATTGTAACATACTATATTGATTGTAATATGAGTGAACAAAGATATATACATATATTTCATAAGCTAAACCATATTTTGTAGGTCATATTATCCAAGAATCATCCATTCACCCCTTCAAGCTCAATGAATTTATTAAAATTATGAAATAACATACTTTTGTAAAAAGGAAATCATTTAGATGTGATGCTTAGATAGAAAAATTAAATAATATTTTTGCAGTATCATCCATAGGCAAAATAATATTTGAATGGAAATTTTAAAATATCTAATTAAGTACAATCTCTGTTCATATACAACTTTATGTGGTATATGGTGCATACCATGTTGCGCAATGTAACTTGTTACCATTCCTACTCTTTAACATATGCATAGTGTCTGGACTAATAGTCTAAACAACACTATGAAATGAACTAAGTCACCATTACTCAAGTCAGAAAGAAATTAGAAGAATAACAATTAAATTTAAAATTCATAACTAATAGTTTGATATTCCATAGTTATAGACATCTTTAACCATTTATACCCTTTCCAATGTAAGTATGTTACCAGCTAATTGAAACTTCTAATATTTTGCACACAGAGATTGTGGATTCACATACAATGTTGAGTTTATTCTATAGTAATTTAAAGGCATTAACAACCATATCATGTCCAACTCATATCCACATTCATAGAAATTTTAGGAGGTTTGCATATTTGGTTAAGTTTTGCATTCATACCTTATATGAGCTACATATGATTAGCAATCTAAGTTACTAGTTTTTCAACCTTTGTCATTCCATAGTTAGGTATGAATCAAGACATTTGATATGAATCCTATTATTTTATAGAGATATTAGAAGATCCTATGGAGTAACAATGTGGTATAAGTTGAGTGCAACATAATGCATTCATGCAACATAGAATAAAATATATTTAATACCAAAGGAATAAAGATAGAGGCACACAATTTTATCTAAGTAATCCTTTGGGCCCATTTGGTAGTGGGAATACAAGTGGAATAAGCATATGTAAATTCTTAAAATTTTGAATTCTCTATTTGGGTGAAAATTGGAATCATGAATAGGAATATAATATGAATACGTATTCTAATTTTGGCCCAAAAATAAGTATTTTTAATTCTACCTTTATATAAATATGTGGAATTGGAATATGCATTCCTATTCCAATTTTATTTATTTTAGAAAACATAAATTTTTGGGTCCATGAATTTTCTGTCAAATTCTAGCTGAACTAAACAAGAATAGGAATATGCATCCCTATTTTCTATTCCAATATTTCTATTCTAGAAGCCAAATGGGCTTGGACTTGATGTCTTTGGTATGTATAGATTACAATTTTTTTTTAAAATTATAAATCTTTGAACATATATACACAATTATCAATGTAGGTTGTGGTTACTTAGCTAGCTCAATGAATTGATGGTTTTCTCAAGGAAAACTAGTCATTTTTATTATTCTTAGCTGCAATGTCCAAATCTTATAGGAATGCCACCCATCTTTGTGCTTTTTAGTGTCTAGGTGGGAGAAAGCAATGCCACTCCCATATTAGAGTGAGAATACCAAGCAAGATTGTATTGAGAAATTAAGGTACAAATACTTTATTTGAATATAATCTTAACGGTCTGTTTGGCTACAAGAATAAAAAAAGGGAATAGGAATACTTATTCTTGAATAGAAAATGGGGTTACATATTCTTATTCTTGTTTGGTTCATCCAGAATATGATGTAGAATTCATGGACTCAAAAATTTATGTTTTCTAAAATTAAAAAAATTGGAATAGGAATACGTATTCCTATTCCACCTATTTAGGTGGAATAGAAAATCCTCATTTTTGGGCCAAAATTGGAATACGTATTCCAATTTTATTCCTATTCCAATTCTAATTTGGTGCATCCAAATAGAGAATTCAAAATTTTAAGAATATACGTATGCCTATTCCAGTTGTATTCCCATTTCCAAATGGGTCCTAAGGGTGTAAAATGATAGCAAAGTGTATCTTAAATGTATTAACAATTTTTTTTTAGAGTGATCTAATGCCAAAATTCTTTTAATTGAACATGAGCTTCAACATTTAAGTTTCCAAACAAGAGTTGAATTTTTCAGTTGAAACACCCCCAACCCCCGATGAAATCAAACAAATGAATAGATAAGATACTGCATTCCACCATTAAAATTCCATTTTAATGCATACTTGCATTGAAAAGCAATAAATTATATAGACAAGAATGGAACCTGGTGGTTTATGCCCACATCCAAGGTTTGTTCACTCTTCTTTCCTAGTTCACTAGCCAACTTCCAACTCTCCTCTTGCCATCTCCTTCACAATTGAAGTATATTGTATATAATAAAAATCCCTAAGTGTATAACACACACAATTACCCCTTCTTGTGATAAGATAGTAGTTATTTTTTTCTCATGTAGCCATAGAGCCATGATATATTTTTGACATTAAAATAGTTAAAGGTAGATCACACATTTTTATTAGTTTTAGTTTTAATGCATCATTAGATGCAAATAAACGAAATACTTTAACCAATCACATATAATAATTCTTTTCAACCTATGCATATTTCCTATGTCACTACATTTATACATATTTTTGAAAATTAAAAAACATTATCTTAATGCTCATTCGTTCAAAGTCTAAAAAGCAAGGGGAAATTATTTTTCATTGTAGAAAATTTACATTCTCAGAAAAAGTACTTATATTATAAGTTCAATTTATTGGTATTAGTTCTAGAAGTTTCTTAAAATTTCTTGGCTGAACATAAGCTTTCCTTGGCTTGGCTGAAGCTATTATTAACAGGAAACGTCTTGGTAAAGATTGGTGCCACATTATACATTTTTAGCTTTAGCTAGGAACTTTGACGCAATGTGTCTCTTGTTTATTTTTGGAATCTATTTTGTATCTATTTTGATCACAATAATAGTGCATGTTAAAATCAATATTAAAATTATTCATTCGACTACTTCAATCTTAACATCAACATTAGTCAATTACTAATCAAGTGTTAATTCATATCACATAATAATATTTTCTCCAATTTTTACTATTGACAAAGTAGGGTAGAAATAAAATGCAAACTCAAAATTAAATCAACATTTAGAATCTACATGGTGTGTGGGCTTTGTCCACCTCGACCACACTCTTGTCTTGGCATCCCTGCAAAGGCACTCAAACAAGAAATTAGTTAGTATCTACATAACCATAATCAATAACATAATAACTAGTCCAACTAATCATTAGGGTCATATTCATTAATGAGATAATGTAACCACATTTCATTAACATCGTGATTCTAACATACATTTATGCATTACATTAAAACATCTTAATCATGTTAATAAATGCATCCCATAGTTTCATTAAAGATAAGACTAGCTATACACACACACACACACACACACACGTATATATATATTACATATATATATATATATAGTGAAGAGCCATCGAGGCTTTAATTTATTTTACTGGATGGACTTTGTTAAAAAACAAAAGTCTTGATATCTCTCAGCTATTTTTATATATATTATATGGGTAAGTGCACAAAGTTGTGGTGCCAAAAGGGGGTATAAGTGGACACCTTTTTCTTGAAATCAGAAAATTCTGGAATTCAACAAGAATTTGAAGATAGTTACGCTCAAAATTTTAAGATATGACAAAAACAAAAGTCGTAGTCCTTTGAATCTAGTTTCTAAACTACTAATTTTTTTTCAAAATGGTATAGTTTTAGGTCCTCAAAAAAGGGGGCCACAGAAAGTGGTACTGTTTATTCCAAAAAAAATAACATAGTACAACGTGTGGCCCCCCTAAAATTTTAACTTTTTTTTTGAAATTCTTTAATCTCTCTGGCCAAAAGTTACCTAACACTATGTAGTTTATCCCAAAATTTTTGGGTAATTTTATAATGTGTATTTTTTTTTTAATGAATTTTTTAATTAGACCCATCCCAAAAACGTGAAATATCTATGTGCTCCCTCTAGAAATGATTGAAAACTAATCTAAAATCAAAACTTCTCTTTTTCAAAGTGTGTATAATGGAGTCTAGTTTCTAAAAAACTAAGTTGTTACAAAATTCGATGAATGAGCTAAAATCTACAGCCCAATTAGTACATGGTGGTTTTTGACAAAAAATGAACATACATTCAAAAGAAATTATAGATGAAAGACTTAAAATAGTTCAAATTAAAAATAAATTATATGGTTAGATAGCTAACACAGAGACCTATAATGTTATGTAACTTGATCTTATTGATACCCAACCACGAGGAATCTTGAAGGGGAGCACACAAGAAAAATCAATCATTTTTTGTATGTTTGCTGGAAAACACGCCTCAGACTTGTTTATAAACTCCAAACCTTTGGGTTGGATCTCCAAGGCAAAACCAAGCCTTAGGCTTGGTTTTAATGCAAATCTTTGAATAGCGCGTGCACCCTATAGCCCGCACGCACTGTTAAAATGCTATTGAATTCGAGGTAGTGCGCATGCGCTATAGTGCGCATGCACTATTGAGACCTAAATTGCAAACCAAAACCAAGAGAGAGCTAGGGGGGGTGGGGCAAGGGAATGGCTATTTGTGTGTGTGAGAGAGATAGAGAGAAAGTAGGGGATGGGAGAGGGGAGAGAGGAAGTGAGAAAGAGTAGGGGTGGCAGAGAGAGTATAGGATGGGAGATAGAGGAAATGTGAGAGAGTATGGGTGGAAAAGAGAGTACAAGATGCAAGAGAGAGGAAGTGTGAGAGAGAGTACAAGTTGCGAGAGAGAGATTAAGAGTAGGGGATGGGGGAGAGAGAGAGTAGGTGGTGGGAGATGGAGTGGGAGAGGAAGAGCGAGAGAGAGGAGGATGGGAGTGCATGTGTGTGAAAGAGAGAGAGTAGGGAATGGGAGAGGGGGAAGATAGAGTAGCTTGAGAGAGAGTAGGGGATGGAAGAGAGAGTAGGGGATGGAAGAGAGAGTAGGTGATGGGAGAGGGAGTGGGAGAGGGAGAGAGAGAGGGGGGATGGAAATGTGTGTAAGAGAGAAAGAGAGAGTGTGAAAATGTGAGAGAGGGTAGGGGGTAGTAGAGAGAGAGTAGAGAGGGAGAGAGAGAGAGAGAGAGAGAGAGAGAGAGAGAGAGAGAGAGAGAGAGAGAGAGAGAGAGAGAGAGAGTGAGAGTAGGTAGTGGGAGAGGGAGAGCGAGTGAGAGAAAAAGTAGAGGATGGGAGAGGAGAGAGGGGGGATGGGTGTGTGTGAAAGAGAGAGAGAGTAGGGAATGAGAGAGGGGAGAGAGAGAAAGAGAGAGTAGGGGATGGGATAGAAAGAGAGTAGGCAATGGCAGAGGGAGTGGGATAGGGAGAGAGAGGGTGGATGGAAGAGAAAGAGATTAGGCAATGGAAGAGGGAGTGGGAGAGGGAGAGAGAGGGGGGATGGAAGTGTGTGTAAGAGAGAAAGTAGGGGATGGGAGAGAGTGTGAGAGTGTGAGAGAGAGTAGGGGTGGCAAAGAGAGAGAGTGAGAGTAGGTGATGGGAGAGAGAGGGAGAGAGTGAGAGAGAGAGAGATAGTAGGCGATGGGAGAGGGAGTGGGAGGGAGAGAGAGAGGGGGAATGGAAGTGTGTAAGAGAGATAGAGTTGGGGATGGGAGAGAGTAGGCAATGGGAGAGGGAGTGAGAGAGAGAGAGAGAGGGGGGGGGAATGGGAATGTGTATAAGAGAGATAGAGTAGGGGATGGGAGAGAGTGTGAGAGTTTGAGAGAGAGTAGGGGGTGGTAGAGAGAGATTATACAAGATGGGGGTGAGAGAGAGAGAGAGAGAGAGAGAGAGAGAGTAGGGGATGGGAGAGAGTGTGAGAGAGAGTAGGGGATGGAAGAGAGAGAGTGAGAGTATGGGATGGGAGAGAGAAAGTAAAGAGGGAAAGAGAGTACTTGAGAGAGAGAGATAGTAGGTGGTGCAAGAGGGAGTGGGAGAGGGAGAGAGAGGGGGGATGGGAGTGTGTGTGACAAATCTAGAGAGTAGGGGATGAGAGAGGAGAGAGAGGGGGGGATGGGAGTGTGTTTCTATGAAAGAGAGAGAGTAGGGGATGGGAGAGGGGAGAGAGAGAGTAGGGGATGGGGGAGAGAAAGTAGGTAGTGGGAGAGGGAGTGGGAGAGGGAGAGAGAGAGAGGGGGAATGGGAATGTGTGTAAGAGAGACATAGTAGGGGATGGGAGAGAGTGTGAGAGTGTGAGAGTGAGAGAGAGAGAGTAGGTGGTGGCAGAGAGAGCTCGTACAGGATGAGAGAGAGAGAGTAGGGGATGGGAGAGAGAGAGAGTGAGAGTAAGGGATGGGATGGGAGAGAGAGAGAGAGAGTAGAGAGGGAGAGAGAACTTGAGAGAGAGAGATCTAGTAGGGGTAGGAGAGGGAGAGAGAGAGAGATAGGGGGGATGGGAGTGTGCATGACAGATGTAGAGAGTAGGGGATGGGAGAGAGTGTGAGAGTGTGAGAGAGAGTAAGGGGTGGCAAAGAAAGAGTATGAGATGGGAGAGACAGAGTGAAAGGATGGGAGAGATAGAGTGAAAGGATGGGAGAGAGTGAGAGAGAGAGTAGGGGCGGCAGAGAGAGAGAGAGTACAGGATGGGAGAGATAGAGTGAAAGGATGGGAGAGAGTGTGAGAGAGAGTAGGGGATGGGAGAGTGTGAGAGAGAGTTGGGAATGGGAGAGAGAGAGAGTAAGAGTAGGGGATGGGAGAGAGAGAGTAGAGAGGGTGAGAGAGAACTTGAGAGAGAGATAGTAGGTGACCTGGGAGAGGGAGTGGGAGAGGAGGAGAGAGAGGGATGGGAGTGTGTGTGAAAAATCTAGAGAGTAGGGGATGGGAGAGAAGAGAGAGGGGGGATGGGAGTGTGTGTGTGTGTGTGTGTGTGTGTGTGTGTGTGAAAGAGAGAGAGTAGGGGATAGGAGAGAGTGTGAGAGTGTGAGAGAGAGTAGGGGATGGCAAAGAGAGAGTACGAGATGGGAGAGACAGAGTGAAAGGATGGGAAAGAGTGTGAGAGAGAGTAGGAGGTGCAGAGAGAGAGAGTACGAGATGAGAGAGACAAAGTGAAAGGATGAGAGAGAGTGTTAGAGAGAGTAGGGGATGGGAGAGAGTTGGGGATTGGAGAGAGAGAGAGTAAGAGTAGGGGATGGGAGAGAGAGAGAGTAGAGAGGGAGAGAGAGAACTTGAGAGAGAGAGAGAGATAGTAGGTGGTGGGAGAGGGAGTGGGAGAGGAGCAGAGAGAGGGATGGGAGTGTGTGTGAGCAATCTAGAGAGTAAGGGATGGGAGAGGGGAGAGAGAGAGGGGGATGGGAGTGTGTATCTGCAAAAGAGAGAGTTTAGGGGATGGGAGAGGGGAGAGAGAGAGTAGCCCAAGAGAGAGAGAGAGAGTAGCGGATGGGAGTGTGTGTAAGAGAGAGTAGGGGATGGGAGAGAGTGTGAGAGAGAGTAGGAGGTGGCAAAGAGAGAGGATGGGATGGGGGAGAGAGAGAGTGAGAGTAGGGGATGGGAGAGAGTGTGAGAGAGAGAGTAGGGGATGGGAGAGAGTGTGTGAGAGAGAGAGTAGGGGATGGGAGAGAGTGTGAGAGAGTAGGGAGAGGGAGATAGAGAGAGGGGGATAGGAGTGCATGTGACAAATCTAGAGAGTAGGGGATGGGAGAGAAGAGAGAGGGGGGATGGGAGTGTGTGTGTGTGTGTGTGTGTGTGTCTATGAAAGAGAGAGAGAGTAGGGGATGAGAGAGTGTGTGAGTGTGAGAGAGAGTAGGGGGTGGAAAAGAAAGAGTACGAGATGGGAGAGATAGAGTGAAAGGATGGGAAAGAGTGTGAGAGAGAGTAGGTGGCAGAGAGAGAGTGTGAGAGAGAGTTGGGGATGGGAGAGAGTGAGAGAGAGAGTTGGGGATTGGAGAGAGAGAGAGAGAGTAAGAGTAGGGGATGGGAGAGAGAGGGTAGAGAGGGAGAGAGAGATATAGTAGGTGGTGGGAGAGGGGAGAGAGAGAGAGAGAGCAGCCCAAGAGAGAGAGAGAGAGTAGTGGATGGGAGAGAGGGGCGGATGGGAGTGTGTGTAAGAGAGAGTAGGGGATGGGAGAGAGTGTGAGAGAGAGTAGGAGGTGGCAGAGAGAGAGAGAATGGGATGGGAGAGAGAGAGAGAGTGAGAGTAGGGGATGAGAGAGAGTGTGAGAGAGAGAGTAGGGGATGGGAGAGAGAGAGTAGAGAGTAGGGGATGGGAGAGGAGAGAGAGAGGGGGATGGGAGTGTGTATCTATAAAAGAGAGAGTTTAGGGGATGAGAGAGAGAGAGTAGCAGATGTGAGAGTGTGAGAGAGAGTAGAGAGATGGGGGAGAGAGAGAGAGAGAGAGAGAGAGAGAGAGAGAGAGAGAGAGAGAGAGTAAGAAGTGGGAGAGGGAGGATGGGAGTGTGTGTGAGAGATCTAAAGAGTAGGGGATGGGAGAGGAGAGAGGGTGAGAGAGATAGAGAGAGTAGGCGGTGGGAGAGGGAGAGTGAGAGAGAGTAAAGGATGGGAGAGGGGAGAGAGAGAGTGTGTAGGGGATGGGAGAGGGGAGAGAGAGTAGGAAGAGAGAGAGTAGGGAGAGAGAGAGAGAGTAGGGAGGGTGGAGAGTGATGTGTTCTCACATAGTGCATACGCGCTATGTGAAATCACCTAAAAATGGTCAAAAAACAACTTTGGGGGCCATTTCATTCATTCTCTACTTTTATTCTATTCTGCACTCTGTTATCCCGACAGAAATTGTGGGTTTCAACACAACAAACACTCTTTCAAGGTGGCAAACACTATTTCAAGCTAACAAACACTATTTCAAGGTGGCAAACGCTTTTGGAAGCTACCAAACACCAAATTCAATCATTGGATACACGATTTGAAGACTTTTTGAATATTCCTTGTATAGAAAAGGTTAGTGCAATCTATTTTAAATATTGTTTGTTGATATATAGATACAAATTTGATTATAATTTGACATGTTGTTTAATATATAGTGAATTCATTGAAATTTGTATGTTTAATGAAATGTTATTTTGAAATGGTTAGAAATTTGACAAGTCGTTATATATGTATATGTATATATATATATATATATATATATATATATATATATATATTGTGTATTCATTCAAATAATTACAATTTTTATATGTATTTGAATAATTTGTAATTTACACATTTTAAGTAATTCAAATGTTTGAATAATTTGACATGTAGAAATCATCATCATGCCAAAGAAGAAACCAAAAAATCAAACAAATGAAGATAGGGAGAGAGATTTGGCAATTAAAAGAGATAAAATGAAATTACTACGTGAGCAAAGAAAATTGCAAAGCAATAATGAAAAATTGACTTTGGAAGAGGATCAAGAACCACCAGTACCAAGAAACAAAGAGGAAGAATTGGAAAGAAAAAGAGAACGAATGAGACTGTTACACTCAAGAAGAAAATTGAATTGTCAAGCTAAACCATCTTCTAATGTTGGAGTCATATCGTCTGCTACACCATCTTCCAATGTTGAAGTCATATCGTCCTCTCATGTTGAAGAGACACCAATTTGTAGATCCGATGATATACACACTCCATCATGTCATGTTGAAGGCACAACATCAACACATCAAGTAGGTGATATTCCATCTTTTGCATCTTATTGCCAAGGCACATCATCTTCGGTTCAAGGTACGCAATAAACTCAACCTTATGTTGATGTTCAAAATGTTGAGAGAATTGAAGAGATTATAACACCTTCTAGAATTCGTTTTAGAAGACCAAAATATTTGATTGATATTGATAGTAACATTTTAGAATCAATGCCTGACAAGATTAGCAAGCGTACTTGTCAAAGAAAAGTTAATCGTATGTGGAGATTATTTTTTGATAAATTAAATATTACAGGTCAATGCCAATTATTTGTTGAAATGATGAAGAATTTAAAATTTAGGCCTATCATGAAGATTCTTGGGCTAAGAACGATGGATGATTCAAATGAAAAAAACATTGTAAAGAATCTAATGAATGCTTATGACAAAGTGGGTTCTAAATCACGCACCAAAGATAGTAATATCGCAAGATGAGTACTTACATCGATAATAGTAAGTAGCCAAATGAAGAAAGCTCGACTCATGAGAAAGACAAGCAAAACATTAAAAATTGGTAGAGGTACTATAAGGAGAGCCATGCTAAGGCATGAGAGATTGGAAGATCCAACAAAAAATGAGTTATGGACATTTAGCAGTAGACTACCACGAAAGGATAAAGAAATTAGTGAAGCCTTGAAATCATTGATTGAAGATTTTTAGAAAAATAACACACGTGTTTCTCCTAATCAAAGAGATGTTGTAAGAAGGAGGATTGGTAGCCAAAATCGCGAGCCACATGCGAAACATTTTTTGGACACAACTCAGACACAATTTTATGCAAAATTTATTGGTATGTATCCTCAAATTCGAATAAGTCAAAGATTTTTTGAGATGGGTAAACCTTTTTATGTGAAAATAAATCACACACGCACAACTTGTTGTTGTAGGATACATATTGAATTTTCTAACCATTTTGATGTTTTTAGGTATATATGCATAATTTTGCATTCTCAGTTTGTCTTGTAGGATTGTGACATAAATGAGCAACCAAGATCTTCAAGGGAATTCATATCGAACATTTTATGTGAAATAAGGGACAGCCAACAATTTTACAAGACATCATGCTTGGATGGTACGTGCTTATTTTGTGGTTCTTTGCAACTTTTATCAACTTGTCAACATATGGATAGTACACATGCAATTGGAAATGAAATAGTAGATTACGAAAAATTTAAGACAGTGACATATGCTCTAAAAGATGGGAAACATGGTAAAAGATGTGATTTAGTCATTGAAAAGATTCCAGTGTATGAGTTCATGAAGATTTTTCGTGAAAACATTATTTACGAGTATGCAAGGCATACCCATAGAGCTCGATGGCTAGATTTGCAATTCAAGTTGTGCAAGGATACGTTTCCACTGGATACCATTGTTTTAGTTGTAGATTTTGTAGAGAACTACACACTACAACCACAAAATGAGGTGCAAGCAAAGTATTATACTTCTCAACAGTTTTCCATATTTGTTCACATAACATTCATGCATTCACCTACAAGTACAGAGGATGATAGGAAGATTTTGAGGGAGTACCATTTTTACATTAGCGATGATCAATCACATTCTAAGGAGTTTGTACATGGTTGTTTTCAACTATTTTATGGAGATTTGGCTAACAGGGGCATCACATATCGTCAACACATTATTTGGTCAGACAATTGTTCATCTCAATTCAAGAATGCATGGATGTTCTATTGGTTGAGCAGGATGCACAAGTTGTGTAGAATTCAATACATGTAGAATTTCACAGAGGCTGGTCATGGAAAGGGAGAGCACGATGGTGCAGGCGCATGCATCAAAAGAGCCTTAGCTCGTGAAGAACTAAAGTACAAAGATGGAGCAATATTGACAGATGCAAAATCCATCATCCAGTGGTGTAACACTACAATGGGTCCAGGTAAGGAAGGTGAGTCTATGGTTTGTAGATATTTTTGGTTGATAGATAATACTAACATTGCACCATATCAGGATTGTTGCACACTAACAGGATCCAGTGAGTTGCACTCTTTTAGCAGCTCTGATGCAGGTTCATGGAGTATCCACACACGAAAAATGGCATGCTATTGTCCATCATGTGCAGAGGAAAATTGGGATGACTGTGAGTCGACTGAATGGGTGGACAAATGGGATATACGGGTTTTGGACCCAATTGACACCTATCATCCCCCACAAGCACTGAAAATGGTATAGATGGAATTGTCTATTGACTTTGACCACTTGTTTGATCTAGTGCAACCTGGTAATATATATATTTATATATCTTTGTAATTTCAATATGTAACTTTATAACTTTTACGCAAGTATTTTCTGAATTAATGACCGCATTTTGTACATTTGTCACTGTAGGCCAAGTTTTTGCTGTTATTGCACCTAAAGACAATGAAGAAGGGATAGATTATTATTTGTGTCATTGTGTTCAAGCCAAACAAAAATTGGATCACTCGGTTATAGATGGTTAAGGTTTAGAGTACCATGTCGGTGCGGTGGTTATCACTGGCACATGGCTTAGACGATATTCTATGAAGAACCCTAACTTGTGGTTATTTGAGGATTGGCAAACAGAGAGGAAGATTCTTCATTATTCAAATCTTGTTGTCGCATCAAATGTCCACTTGATAAAATATGGTGGAAAACCACATAATAAGAATCTTTGGAAAGTTCGCAAGTCAGACCACGAGGCAATACTTGAGACATTAAAATGTCAAGCAGATCCAGTTGGCTCATTAGATTGAATACAGAGAGAGGGAGAGAGAGAAAGAGTGATCAACTGGATCCAAATACATTTTTGCAACCTCTTCCCCAAGACTATCCACATGACTAAGGTGGACCGTATTGTTATGATGCGTAAGTGATGAGATTTAGTTTAAATCATAGATTTTATGTTTTGATTTGTTTAGAATCTAGATTTTATGTTTTGATTTCTCCAATTTTTTTTAAGCTAGAACAATATTTTTCATATTTTCTTATTGTGACGATATTTTTCTTTCATTGCATGTTCTCTTGGATGACAGGAGGGAGAGAAGAAAAATAAGTAGATTTCCAAATAGCCAGCCACCTTTTTTCATGTAATTTATTCATTTAAGGTAAAAGTCCCATTTCCTTTGTTTGTCTTTGGTATTTGGTTATTTAAAGTCATTATTCTAGTTGGACCTTCGTACGTTTGAATTTCAGATTGTTTAGTGTCTATTTGTTATGATTATACTGAATTATTAATTCTATGATGTTTCTATTATTTAATTATTTAAAATAAATTAAAACTTTTTGTATAAAATTATTATTTTTTATTTCTATCTATTTGTTATGATTATTTCTATTATTTAAAATAAATTAATTCTATAATATCTCTATGATGAACTATTTATATTTCTAAACTTTACATATTTTAAATTAGATATCTCTCGGCTTAATTTACCAAAAAAATTAATTAAAATTTTAGGTATGCTAGTAGTACACCATGACCAACAATCAAACTTTTTTAACAATACAAATACATTTAAATAGTAATGTAAGAATGGTTTAGTTCACATAAAAAATAAGTCTATCTTAGATATTCTAAATACATCACAAAACTTTATCGCTTCAAAAAAATTGGAATTTCTCCCATCTACTTGAGTTCCCATCAATTATCCATAAAATTGGGAAAGGGAATAGGTGCTATGCTCCCAATCCCAACATCCTCCTGTCCACTACTAGGAGATGTGTGTAATGTAGGATTCAGCTCCATCAACTTAGTCATTTTTTTCACTAGTTGATTGGGACTCTCACCATTTGTTGCCAATTATGGTGACAATGCTTGGGGTTACACTTATTAAGTAAGAATATTTCCTAATCTAGGGATTAGAGCATTGAACATATCAGAATGTGATTTATGCTATGGGAGGAGAGGTATATCAGAATATTTCCTTCATGTAAAGTAAATTAGCCTCAAATAACTTCTTAGTCTCTCTTGTTCCTTAGAATTTTGTATCCTTTTCTTTGGTAGCTATAGGAATCTACTGGGTAAACCACTATGTTGTTTTCTGTCTAGTGGCATGTAACGTATAAAATCAACATCTCCATCATAGTCATTTTGGGCTTGGGTATCAAAAAATTGTTAACTATTTATTTCATCATGGTTGCCACCATTTGCAAAGCATTAGATGACGTCCTTGGGGTCAACATGTGGTGGGGATGGAATTAAAAGGGAAACATTTTCATCCCCACAAGTATTTTGTTACCCAAGGTTTGTGACAACCTCCTCCAACCAATCTAGTTGTGAATCTTGCATTAGCAAGCTTAATCTAATATCAATGTTTGTTTTATGCTCAAGGTTTTATCTCCTATAATAGTCCATTGGCTGGTTTAGGTTTTCTGGTCGGGTATTTTTAGGTGCAATTGTACCTAGTCCCTTCATATTTTGTCCATAACTCCTCAACAAAGTGTTAATTGGTTCATCTAATAAGCCATTGATTTTTAGGAAGGATTCAATAGTGATTTCCTCCCCCTTGCTTTACAACTCATCAATATTTGCATCATCTATAGTAGTTGTTTCTTCTGATCCACTACTTGTGGGTTGTGGTTTAGATCCCTATTTTCCATCCTCATCAACAATGAAGCACTTTCTTGGGCCTATATCATTCACTAAAACCTCCCTATTCAAAGACCATATCCCTATCCTATGGAAACCACTCATTATATTATCAGGTGTAAGGATAACATTCCTAACTCCTCACGACCAATATTGATTTGAGGGTTCCTAGCCAACCACACATTCCAAATATGTTTTAAGTAAGATTTTAATGGTGAGAAAAAACTAACATCCAATGATTGACACCTATAGATGGTATACGCTACAAGTGACACACAATCTATGCCCAACTTCTTTGCTTTATCAATTATTTTCCATGTCATATGGATTCCATGATCATCAAATACTAGAAGACACCTTTTTGAGAGAAACACCCCACATGGAATTGTTCTTACAAAGTGGTCTAGCCAATTCAAGAATAATTATTTCATCATCCATCCATGTACTTGGACTGCCATGCATGCCTTGAGATCATAATTGAAAATGTAGTTTTTTATATGTCTCTTAGCCTTGAACAAATAAAAATTGGAATTCTCTAACCAACAGTAATGTAAGGAGACCCACCCTGCTAGTTTAGGCCACTATGCCCAAACTAACCAATGACTTCTTCTGATCCTATAGGGTTTCTTCTTGACCCTATTCCCAAGAGGATATCTCCCAACTATCCCCTTCCCTAGGATCTATGCACACCAATTGACTATGTCAACTTCAATCACCCCAATATTCAAATGAAGGCATTTTCTCTCTACTAGGAAAAATTGGGCACAAACCCCAATGCAATATCTAGGGTTATTATATGGTCCTCAACTTGATATTTCCAAACTCTCCTAATCATCACAAGAATCCACTCACCAACCCAAATCATATATGTCCTTTTCTTTCTTACTTGACCTACTAGGTCTAGAGCCCCAATTAGGTCAAAATTTTTAAACTCACTAGGTGCTCTTGCACCATTCTCCCCATGTGACAAAGAACTCATGGTGGATAAATCTGAAGGAATTTCGTAGGAATACCTTTCTTTCCAAAATCACTCTCATCTATCCATGTTACTTCAGATTTTGGTTGATCCTTCCATTTGATAAGATGCTCCATACAGGTGCCATGACAAGTCTTCTTCTTGATTCTTGAATCCATAACCTTTTTCAGCTTTTGGCTGAGATTATAGTGGGATAGTGACTTCTTCAACCTTTGATTTTGTTTGTCCTTCTATGAATGTGGGCCCTTTATATTGAACTTAGTCCTTGACATTAAAGATAAGTTAAATTTCCAAGTTTGGTGGGAGTTCTATTTTGTCGGCATTAGAACCATAATTTGCAAGTACCTTACAAGGTCCTATCCTATGCATTTGTAGCTTGGTTGGAACACCCTATGCAAGTACCAAAACTCGTCCTTGGCATCATATCATGGCTTCAAAACCTTGGATCATCTCAAAACATCTCATCTAACATTTTCCAACTCCTTGCACACTCTCAGCAACTCATCTCTTACACTTTCTCAATTTTGCCTCTTCTAGGCTTGTTCCAACTAGCCCTTACCAGTCACTAATTTGTTGTTTTCTCCAAAATTTTCCACAAAAATTCCTAAACTATTGGGTGATTAAAATACCCTTTTCCTCACTCTAAAATATACTCCAAAACCAACTACACTTGTTTTGTAAAATATCACTCAAAACTGGCTATTTCAGTCTGCCAACTAGGCCTAGTTTGAGGCCATTTACAAAGAAACTCACAATCCCTTGACTTTTGGAACTCCCATGACCCAAAAAAGTCTTAAGACATGACTCAAATGCAAGGATTATTCTATTTTTTTGGTCTCATGATCAACTTTACAATGGTTTTTACAAAACCCTCCTTTCTAGCCCCTTTACCCTAGGGCTTTCTAGAACTCTTACTTTGCAATGTCTCTAGAACCCCAAAATGGTTCAAACACCTTCAATTTGGTTATATTAGATGACTTCAAACATAAAATGCAACTCTTGTTTTGAGAAAACACTAAATCCACCTTGGGAGCAATCACATACCCTTTTTTATGCACTCAAATTTTAGGGAAAACTATGCAAATACTTCTTAAATGGTTTCAACACTTGAATTTTCAGATGGAAATGGTTATTATAGACTCAAAACAACAAGAAAAATCCCAAACTTGAGGTTTCTCAACACTCAACAATCAAATTTCAAAACCGTTACCAGCACTTACTACTAGGACAATTTCTAGTTTTAACGGTCAGACTCCCAAACCATACAAAGGAACCCCTACTATTTTTGCATTTTTAAACACTCTTTTTGGAGACCTACAATAAACTCTCTCAATTTTTGGAGATCATACTCCGTTTTTATTTTACGACGCCATCTCGGGTGATGCTGAAACTTGCAATGTCAGCTAGTACAAAGTTGCCAACTGCCAAATCTCCCTCACCTTTCCTCATGGGATCAAACTGTCTACTCTGTTAGCTCCACGTGGCTGGGTAAACCCTATACCCAACCTTGTCCTATCCCCTTTAGTGCTTGAACATTCTCAGGCACACCGATCTAGAATGTCCCCAAGGGTCACTAAATGCCATAGGGCTGTGATCTTTGACGGGGTATATCTCAAAGCTCATGTGAGGTATGGATGCGATTCTAGTTCCTAGAAGACCGTGTTGTAGAGACCTAAAATAACCTCTCTCACTTTTTTGAGATCACACTCCATTTTTGTTTTACAACGCCATCTCGGGTGATGCTGAAACTTGCAGTGTGGGCTAGTACAAAGTTGCCAACTGCCAAATCTCTCTCACCTTTCATCGTGGGATCGAACCGTTTGCTCCATTAGCTCCAAGTGGCTAGGTAAACCCTATCCCCAACTTTTTCCTATCCCCTTTAGTGCTTGAACGTTCTCAGGCATGCCAATCCGGAATGTCCCCAAGGGTCACTAAATGCCATAGGGCTGCAATCTTTGACAGGGCATATCTCAGACTCATGCGAGGTATGGATACAATTCTAGTTCCTACAGGACCATGTTGCAAAGACCTACAATAACCTCTCTCACTTTTTGGAGATCACATTTTGTTTTCATTTTACAACGCCATCTCAGGTAATGCTGAAACTTGTAGTGTTGGCCAGTACAAAGTTGCCAACTGCCAAATCTCTCTCATCTTTCGTCGTGGGATCAAACTTTCTACTCCATTAGCTCCGAGTGGCCGAGTAAACCCTATCCCCAAACTTGTCTTTTCCCCTTCAATGCTTGAATGTTCTCAGGCACGCCAAACCCGAATGTCCCTAAGGGTCACTAAATGCCATAGGGCTGCGATATTTGACGAGGCATATCTCGAAGTTCATGCAAGATATGGATGAGATTCCAATTCCTAAGGACCATGTTGCAGAGACCTACAATAACCTCTCTCACTTTTTGGAGATCACATTCTGTTTTCATTCTACAATGCCATCTCGGGTGATGCTGAAACTTGTAGTGTTGGCCAGTACAAAGTTGCCAACAGCCAAATCTCTCTCATCTTTCATTGTGGGATCAAACTGTCTACTCTATTAGCTCTGGGTGTCCGGGTGAACCCTATCCCCAACCTCTTCCTATCCCCTTCAGTGCTCGAACGTTCTCAGGCACACTAAACCAGAATGTCCCTAAGGGTCACTAAATGCCATAGGGCTGCGATATTTGATGGGGTATATCTCAGAGCTCATGCAAGGTATGGATACGATTCTAGTTCCTACAAGACCATGTTGCAGAGACCTACAATAACCTCTCTCACTTTTTGGAGATCACATTCTGTTTTCATTTTACAACGCCATCTCGGGTGATGCTGAAACTTGTAGTGTTGGCCAGTACAAAGTTGCCAACTGCCAAATCTCTCTCATCTTTCATCGTGGGATCAAACTGTCTGCTCCATTAACTCCGGGTGGCCGGGTAAACCCTATCCCCAACCTCTTCCTATCCCCTTCAGTGATCAAACGTTCTTAGGCACGGTGAACCAGAATGTCCCTAAGGGTCACTAAATGCCATAGGGCTGCAATCTTTGATGGGGCATATCTTGGAGCTTGTGTGAGGTATGGATGCGATTCTAGTTCCTATAGGACCGTGTTGCAGAGACCTACAATAACATCTCTCACTTTTTGGAGATCACATTCCGTTTTCATTTTACAACGCCATCTCGGGTGATGCTGAAACTTGTAGTGTTGGCTAGTACAAAGTTGCCAACTGCCAAATCTCTCTCATCTTTCGTCGTGGGATCAAACTGTCTTCTCCATTAGCTCCGGGTGGCCGGGTAAACACTATCCCCAACCTTGTCTTGTCCCCTTCAGTGCTCAAATGTTCTCAGGCACGTCGAACCAGAATGTCCCTAAGGGTCACTAAATGCCACAGGGCTGCAATCTTTGATGTGGCATATCTCAAAGCTCGTGTGAGATATGGATGAGATTCCAATTCCTACAAGACTATGTTGCAGAGACCTACAATAAACTCTCTCACTTTTTGGAGATCACATTCCATTTTCATTCTACAATGCCATCTCGGGTGATGCTGAAACTTGTAGTGTTGGCCAGTACAAAGTTGCCAACTGCCAAATCTCTCTCATCTTTCGTCGTGGGATCAAACTGTCTGCTCCATTAGCTCCAGGTGGCTGGGTAAACCCTATCCCCAACCTCTTCCTATCCCCTTTAGTGCTCAAACGTTCTCAGGCACGCTGAACTAGAATGTCCCTAAGGGTCACTAAATGCCACATGGCTGCGATCTTTGATGGGGCATATCTATGGGCTGTGAATACTTCGACTATACTTTAAGTCAACGATTATCAATATGTGAAAAAATGGAACTCGTTGTATTTTGAAGTACTGAGAAGATGGCCTTGCTCTTCCCCAGGAGTTTCAGAAATGGGAGACATTAGGTAAGAGAGTGAAAATGTTACTATCGCTTCAACGCACATGACGCAATTGGAAATGCAAATTTTGATGGTAATCATTTTGTGATAAGGGAGAGACTAGGGATGATCATTGTTACTATCTCTTTAGTAGTGGAATTTTGTTTTCTCTTGAATTTGGTGGTGGGGGATCAGTGGTAAGTCTCCTTGGATATTCCTTCTTATGATGTTAGTGACAAATGTTGCTCTTTGAAAACACTTGTACAATATTTTTTAAATTATTAGATAAAAATAGAGAATTGTAAGTATTAAACATGATTAGCCTTTAGTTCCTAGAAGATCTTTATTTCCCCATCAATGCATTTAGAAAGTTAAGTTTTAAGAAGGTCATAAATAGAAAAAATTAGAGAAGCGATTTAAACATTTATATTGATTGGAAACACGTGAGTCTTGAGTTTCCTCTACCTTTTAAAGAACGTTCCTTAGCTAGCAAACCTAATTCCACATTCCATAAGACTGTCATTGCACTAAAGATTTAGGAAACCAACTACTCTAAGATAAAGCTTCCCAGTCAATAATAATCTAGCCTATTGAGGAACATAATACTTCTCAATTAAAATTGTGTTCATTCAGTATTAATTTTGTAATTAACTACAATTTCAGTATATGTGTACAGGGGGTGACTGAGAAAACTATTTGAGGTCCAATTTGAAAATATATTTGTAAGGATCTCGACCAAGGTTCACAACTTCGATGATTAATACATTCATTCAGGCCAGAACCTCACTACAAAAAAATAATATATAAAAAAGGTAGTGAATAACATCATGTCTAGACCCAAATCAACCAATGAAAGTCAAATTAGCATAATGTGGAACAACAATATATGCATTGAGTGGGTTGTCATAAAAAAGCTTCATAATAAAATTCATTTCTAGAATTAAAAGACCTTAAAGAACATTTATGCTTGTAACACAAATGGCCATTCAAAACTGAATATGATTACAATATGTGAAATAACATTACAAGAACTTGTAATGCTCTTGTGAACATCGTGTTAATTCTTGTAAGAATCCCTAAGATGCTTTTTATACTCAAAATTTTGTTGAAATTGAATTATTTTTTATCCTGTTGGTTAATTGGCTTAGGGTGATATATGCTTCTTGGATGGAATAATGAGTTCGTGATTAACTCTGTATTAAGATTCATAGCATCTTCTAGTTATTTGCAAAGGAAATTTATAAATTACTTGCTAATGTCATATGGCTTGCTTGAGAAAGATGTTTGTGTTCTTATTGATGGGTACTAATGACTATCCACATTTAGTTCTTCAATATCCTATTTGACAAGCTTTCTATAGACATTTCTTTGCCATACTAAGTATTTTTGAAAACATATTTGAGTAGAAGGACTACAGTAGATACTACATGATGTTTTAACAAATAAAGTAATGGGTTAAAGACTATTATTTCCAAGGTATTATGTCATAGTATTTTAATTGTAATGATCTTAGACTAATGATATTCTTGAAGGTAACTTCGACATGCAGCAAGAAAGACAACCTACAACCAATGCTATATTGTGCCTACAAGCAAAGCCATAAATGCTCACAGCCAAAGCCACTAGTGCACATAGCCAAAGCCATGGATGCTTATAGCCAAAGTTACAAGTGTTCACAGCCAAAGCCATGAGTACATGAAGTCAATGATCACAATTGTTTACAACTATTCACCAGAAACAGCTTCTTTGCAGTAATTGACAAATACTAATAAAGCAAAAAAGAACATCTACTAGTTGGTAGACATAATGGAAACTCTCTAGCAGTTGAATTTAATTTCATACATGCACATATCTAATTTAATGTCATACACAAACATATCTAATTTAACGTCATACATGAACAAACATATAATATAAAATGATAACCAATAATGTCATATACATTAACAAACACATAATATATTATGATAACCAATAATGTCATATATGAACAAACATATCATATATTAACCAATAATGTCATACATCAAATATAGAATGTCATATGTACATCAAATGTGTATCGAATATGTCTCTCAGATGCCTATATATATACATGGGGAAGGAAACAAGTCTCTCTATATATGTATCAAATATCTCAACTACATCTTTTCCTTCCCACGAGGGGAAGGAAACAAGTCTCTCGATGTCCTCTGCCCTCGTGTGGAGGGAGACAATGGAGATGACGGGGCCCTCTTGACACACTCACTTGACCTCTTGTTAAGGCTCTTCTCCAGGTCCAACTAATACAAAGAAAGTAGATATGAATCAATATTTATTATACATTGAAATCAAATATATGTACTCACAAAATCAATTATTTTCTTACCGCCAACAAATAGTCACTCTGTAAGTCCAACTCAAATGCTCGTGGACAATCAGGTGTGACAAGACCCTACAAAAATTCAATAAATATAATCACTTATAAATAACATTAGAAATTTTGAGATTAACTATTATAAAAAACAACTAAAATGAAGAAAATTCTTTCATACCTCCGTTAGTGGCTGTGAGCTAGCCACAGCTGCGGCCACTCCACTATCAACAGACTATCGCAGATGAGGAGGTGTGTTCGACATCATGAGCTGCATGTCATACAATACACATTATATCTAACATGAAACATGGAATAAATATAATCAAATGAATTAAATTAACATGAAACAACTATACCTGTGTGAAGCTCATATGATGTCTCTGCTCTGCGTCTGTGGTAAAGGTTGAGGGTCCTGTGGAGAACTAATGCACATGCATATTTTTTTTGGTCAATCCTTAATATGATTACGTAATAAATATATGTATTAATTAAAATGATTAAATTGATACATACCTCAGGACTTGTCGAAGGGACAAAAAATGGGCCTAGAGGATCGCTGCTAGGCCCAAGAACACTTTGACCCTAAATTTTGAACAATGTCAATAAATCCTAATTAATTAATCATTCACTATACGTATGAAATGTGATCAAATTAGTAATTTACCTGTGTGTCAATGCCAAATGTCTCATTCAGGACCTGATCGGTGACAAGCCCATCATCTGCACCATCTCCGACATGAGTGCCAAATGTGCATAGGGATCCGCATGAAGTGCACATGTGACCATGATGTATAGAAGGCTCCCCCTCAACTAATGGGCTCATGGAATGGATGAGGGTCTATGTCAAAGCATTAAAGGTCCCTAGAGTGCTGGCCTCTATTTGTTCCTTCACAACTAAAGGAATAATCACATGCTTGCACTGTGGATGGACCATAGCTGCCCTAACTACATTAGGGTCACGACATGCTCTTGGCCTCTCAAATGATGACCCCCCACCTCTACCCTAGGAGTCTAACATATCAAAATAATTGGGGATCTCCCCAAGGACAAACTCACAATATAATTTCTTCAAAAAATACATGGGGACCTCATGATTGTTGCAAGGAGGGGCATCAAAAACCATCCACCATCTATCCCAAAAATTATTTCTAATAGCATCATGTATGCACCAATGGATGGGAATTGTTTAGTACCCTCTCTAACAATATTTTGCTCACCAGGTTTTCTAAATAATGCACATATACTACCTTTTGGTATTTCCTTTTTTCTAACATCTTCATATGACAATTTATTTGCATAAAATATTTTTTGTTCATCCCTCTTAGCCCACCAAATATCTAACTGACCACTAACTGAGGCTATCTGAGTGTTAATGGATTTGAGGGATGATGCCAATTGAGCCCTCATTGGATTGGTTTGTTCGAATTCTTTCAACCGAGCAATGATTCCTTCTAATTCAGTTTTGCCTCTCTCTATTTCATTTCTTATATTTTCTTGCGTGCTTGGTGGAGGTCTTGCAATTGGTTCGGGTTGTGGAATTTTTTCTTCTTCTTGAGGAGGGTTTTGGTTTTGGGGTTCTTGAGGGTTTTGATGTTCTTGTGGATTTTTTGGTTGATTATGAACATTTCCTAATAAAAAATCAATTGAAATTCAAATAAATAAACAAATCTAAATGAAATTTGTAAAAACCCTACAAAAGAATATAAAAAACTTACAAAACAATATGAAAAATATATCAAACAATGCAAATTTAGGTTTATATCATTTACGGTGTCGTCGTGGGTGCTCTTGTGGTCTTGGATTTTGTTGACGAGGAGGCATTTTGGCAAATGGTGGTGCAAATGTTGAGTCTTCAACTCGTGTACGCGTTGCTCGCTGTAGGAGTAGAAGAAAATGCTGATGAAAATGATGGGTTGCGGGTTTGCAACCCATCATATATACTTTTTATTTTTTAAAAGTGCGTATGCGCTATAACGTGTATGCACTATAGCGCGCACATGCTATGGCTTGGGTTGCCCAAGCGATAGCGCTTGCATGCTTTTTAAAATAGGAAAAAAAAATTGCCTTGTCACCTTTTTGGCACCACAACTCAGTGCATATGCCCATATAAATATTATATATAAATAAATAAATAAATATATATATATAATATTTATATAATATATATAAAAATAGCCGAGAGATATCGAGACTTTTATTTTTTAACAAAATCCATCTAGTAAAATAAATTAAAGCCTCAATGGATCTTCACTCTCTCTCTCTCTCTCTCTCTCTATATATATATATATATATATATATATATATATATATATGTATATATATATATATGTATATATATATATGTATATATATATATATGTATATATATATATATGTATATATACATATATATATATATATGTATACATATATATATATATACATATATATATATACATATATATATATACATATATATATATATATATATATATATATATATATATATATATATATATATATATATATATAGTAGCATTGGGAGTCGTAAGGAACACCAATAAAATTTAAAGTTAAGACTATTCATTCTTCTAATATTACCTAGAATCTATAATATAATTAGAAAAAAAATAGTATACTTTTAATTTTTTAATTAGCTATTGAATTAAAAAATTAGAATAGAAAGCATTTATAGAGACTAAGAATTCTAGTTAATATTATATATATAGTAGCATCGGGAGTGGTAAGGAACACAAATAAAATATAAAGTTAAGACTATTCATTCTTCTAATATTACCTAGAATCTATAATATAATTAGAAAAAAAAAGTATAATTTTAATTTTTTAATTATCTATTGAATTAAAAAATTAGTATAGAAAGTATTTATATAGAGTAAGAATTCTAGTTAGCATTATTATATATTAAGATTAAGACATAATTTTGAATTAACAACAATCCAGTGCACTTTTACACAACTTGCACAACTTATTTGTCTATAATTGACACTCTCTATAAATGACAAGTTTTCAAATGGCTATATTGGCTATCGAAATTCACAAACCTAGTAGTATATCATCTATTATCAAGTACTATTGTACTACTAATTTTTAGTGCTTGTATTTTGGTCATTCAACTTATGTTGATTTCTTCTTCCTTTGATGCTCCTAAAACCAATAATAAATGTTTTCCTCTCTTGCTACTTCTTGACTTCACCTCTTTCATCACTCAAAGAATTCCTTGTCACTGATCTCATCACAAGATCTTTTAGGTAATCTAATGTGATACTTTTCTATTCTATTATTTCCACCTAACCCTATTGTTATTATCCTATAACAAGTATAATAGTTTTTATGTCATCATCTATTACTTCACAACCTTAAATTCATTCTCAATCACCTACCACATATTTTTCTATCTCTAATATTTAGCACTCTAATCTTCTAATGTGTAAGTCCTCATTAATCTCAAGTTTCTAAAATTCCTTTTTTTTTCTTTCAACTTCAAAGGAATCAATTTGAAATTCCTTCTATCCTTTACAATATATACTAAATTTTGTTGGAAATCATGACAATATCCAACATAATATTTCCAAGGTTTTTTAAACAAAACATGGAAAGAAGTCATGTTAACCATATCACTTAAAACTTCATACATGTAAGATCCAATGTTGAACTTAAACCAACACTTCTATCTAACTTCCACCATATGATCATCTTGAAACCAAAATATCCCATAAGGACAAGGGTGTGTAAGTTTCCTTGATCCAATATTTTGTACTGTCTCCTCTAATACAAGGTTATTTGTACTACCATTTATCATTATAACCTTACAATATTTATCTCCTAACTTACAATTAATTTAGAATAAAATCCTTCTCTAAAAAGACTAAGATTCCTTCTTGCTCAATATCAATCTCTAAAAAATAAGATATTCCCCCAACTTAGGTGCAATTATACCTTTGAAATAGGTTTTTCTTTAGTTTGTGCTTGACATTCCACAAGGCTTTATTTTCTTATACCTTTTCTATAACCCTCTGTACATAGTTTAATCTCTATGTCCAACTATCCCACACTTGAAATAATTACCTTTGAACTCTAAGTCCCTAGTACCTCTTCCATGAACCTTAGATCCAAATCTTCTAATACTAACTTAATTTTGTTTCTATCCACAAATTTATTATCCCTTCCTCTAGGATTTTTTTTCCAACTTACCCACTTACTTTAGGGCATTTTGGAAGCCATCTTCAATTGCATAGATCCTCAACATAATTAATTAATAAAGAATATAAATACTCAAACTGTTAATAGACCTAGCCACCCACTCTTTAGATGATTCTAACTGTCCAAATATGACTTTCATCTTGTATCGATTTTTGGTATACTCCTTTAACATTAAATCATTTTCCTTCATATTTTGCATCTTCTTTCAAATAATTCTAGTTCATAATCCTCTTGCATGAAATTGGCCTTACATCTAGAAACTATAATTCTCCACCTAGTTATCTTATGTTCTTTTATAAATCTTTCCTTAATAAAGAAACACAACCCTTAGACCTAGTTTGTACTAACCCTTTGCACATCCCTAACATCTTCAAATTCAAATTAATCTTCTAGTTTGTTCATCCAATCCAGAAAATTTTTAGGATGTAAAGAACCAAAAAGGTCATAAAAATTGATCCTACAAATCTTACCCATTTATGTCATAACTCTCAACTATCTTTCTTCTTTTGTAGTGATATCAACTTTAGGAGGTTCAAGGTCTTAGAAGATTTTTCATATTCATCTTTAGTCAAAGAATTTATCCTAATCCTATTCAATGCGTTATGAATTTCTATCCTCATACCATTCTTAAAATTTTCCTTTATTTGATCCATCCTTCAAGGATTCATCCTTGTAGGAGACATCCTTGTGAATTTTAGGTAAATCCTACTCAACTTTAGTGGTCTAATAATAAGTGTCAATTTATATAACTAAAAGTCAAAAATCAGCAAACATGTCTACAATCAACCTCCAAATAGTTATATTTTTCACCTTTTACAATTACCACTACACAAGAACTAATTCCACAAAACCTCATATGTTTCCTTTGTGGAACCCTATGCATATGCAGGTAAGATCTACATAGTACCACCCCATAACCAAGAAATTTAGGGATTACAATGTCAAGAATGGTATTTATTAACTTCTAACTCCAAAGATTTCTCCATCATATAAATTAAAGTAAAAAAATCTTCCTAATCATCTTTCAGAAGTCCTTTGTTTTTTATTAGATAAACAGGTTTTACAGGGAACCTGAAACTCGAAAGTTAGTACATAAGAAGGCTGATAATAAGCATGATAGTCCAACCAAAAAAGTATAAGTTCAAAGGTTGATAATAAGCATTAAGCCCAGCCAAAGGAAAAAGTACTAAGAAGAGACCAGGAAAAGGAAATAGATAAAGCCACGGCCAAAAGCCAACACAAAAAGCCAAAAGACAACAATAAGCAAAAAAATAGGCAAGAGTTATTCCTCGTTCTTTCGCTCTACATCCTGCATCACCTAAGTAGCCTCAAAGGCTTGTTGATTCTCCTTTGTTTCCATCTGTTGCCCTCTTTAATTCCCCTGGTCCTGTGTAGGAGTGGAGTTGTCCTTTGCAGGGTCATCCTCTGTTCTGGCCTCGTCTCTGTCTTCTCCATCCTCATCATCGTGCATTTCTCTGTCTTTGATCCAGCCCATGAGAGAGATGATGTAGCTCAAATTCTTGATTATGTTACCTTGCAAACAACAATTTTCCTCTTTGAAAGCTTAGGAATTCAGATCTGCAATCACAAGATTACAATATGTTCTCTCATACCATTTAACATAGCCAAAAAAAGATAATCCCCAATGGAGATGTACAATATTACATGTAGAGACAAAACAACCAAAAAATTAAAGACTCAACACCAAAAAATAGGAAACAACTAATATTATCATTAATCCCAATAATAGATTGCATTCAATTGGCCTACAACATGAATCTTACATTATCAGAACAAACATGCCTCATTAATAAGCCTTATTCCAATTCATCACTATCCCAATCTATTAAATATCAAGTATTCTATGTCCTATTACCTCTAACAACAAATACTATTGTACTTAGGAAAAATATTGTCAATTACAAGTTAGTATCCAATCAGAAATCCTAATGAGAAGAAACTTATTACAACATATAGGCCAAGACACAAATACATAAGAACAACCCCAAATAGATATATGATGTCAAGTGAACACATAAGGTGATCAACCACATATGTAATAAAATAAAATAATCTTCCAAATAGATTTGTCAATTTTGAAACACCATTGGAAGCTAATTCATGTCAACCTAGTAATTAGAATATGAAGAACAATACAAGACTACCAATCATAAGATATATTCATGAGGAAACATTCGATCAAGTTTCAAAGTTAGACATAGGATCTCCATAATTTCTAGAATAAACTATAAGAAAAATATAAGATAATGAGCCAACTAGAATGGTCACTACCTAGAACACAAAAAATGGCCAACTAGAGAAGAACAATAGAGAAATTGAAAGGAAAACTTTTTGTGTCAAGTAATATTGTCAACTATATGTGGATGCTCTTGCACCAAATTCTATTAGTTTTTTCCTTCCTCTATTATTTTATGTTTAATAATCTAGAGTACTAATTTTTATGAATGTGTTCTATAATTAATATTTAGTTGAGTTATAAGAAATTAATACTTTAATGCAATTTTATCAAATCCACTCTTTTTTTATCCCTTAGATGTTATTTTCCATTATTTATTATACTCCAGGATGTCTTTCATGTCTCTACCTTTCAAACCAAGTTATAAAATAATTTCCATATCGATCATTTCATAAAAAGAAAAAATAATGTGTTATCACAACTAAGCTTTTCATACATTTTACCATCTCATGCTCATTTTCTACAAAACAAAATTCATACTTTACATTCCGTGTGGACAATTATTGTTGGAAATATAAATGGGAAACTAAGTTGTAAGAGGAGCGGGGGTTGAATCATTACTTAAAACTTTTACCACTAAAATATTTCACCATTCATCCATCTCATAACTTATCAAATAAACTAAAATATATCTAACCATGCATCACATCCATAACATAATGTAAATCAACACATAACACAAAGATTTTGGTTACCCACAAACCCTCCAAGGTGAAGGTAAAACTAGGGTAGGGATGACACCACAAATCTTCACTACTACAACAATAAAGTGTGACCAATTATGGCTCCAAAGTTTTGATCACAATCTATGATCTACCCTATGAAAGGTTTGCCTTGTTAAAGACTTACAGGACTATTAGGTCTCACCTTGATTAAAGGATTTAAACTCACAACTAAGTAAGAACTCTATTAGGAGATTTACAAAAGTTTGTTAGGACTACTTTGTTAAGAGATTTACCCTATATCACCTATCAAAATGATTAAGTATTTGGTCCTTTGGGTTAGCACCTTCTTCTAGATAATAGATCTCCTCTTTATTGGTTGTATCTTGATCCTCTTGATCTAATTTATCTTATTTGACCCTTCATTACTTGTCTTCTCAACTAAATTTGTTCTAATCAACTAGTTTTGTGTTGCTGATCTTTCACTTAAGCATCTTCCCCATGCCTTCCTTCGCACATGATACTCCTCATTGTATCTCCTTTCATCACTCATACTCCCCTTTAGGGTTTACCTCTTAAAATAGGCATTTGGAGATGATCATAGGTCATAAACAATGGCTCTGGTTGATTATTATTGTTAGAGTAATAAAGTATTTTCTTATATTAATTAAATCATATTGATTTAGTTATTAAGTCCCTTATTATCTCTAATTTACTTAAGCTAAACTTTGGAAATATAATAATAAATTTTTTTATTAATTATTATCATGCAACCTAGGTTAGTTACCTATTAGGGTTTTGATATCCTTTTATAAGGATTGATCTCTTTATAATTTATTCATTCACTTTTGATAGTAGCAATTTCTCTTTTTGTTCATCAAGAATGTCTCATTAATGGATTTGGAAATTTCAGCCTCCATAGCTTTTGCTTCTCTCTTCTGTGACATGTGTTTGCATGCAAGTGATTCTTGGGAGCTATGGGAATGATCTTTCATCAACTTCAACATGGTATCAGAGCTCTAGATCTTCATGCCCCTATTCTATTTATGAGAGGTCTACCTTGGCTTTCAAATCTATTCTTTTTCTTTCAGAGGGTTTCATTTTTTAGATTTATTTTGTATTGAATTTGGGGGGTCACTAATTTTTGGGTCACTTTGAGCACAAATGGACATCACCATTGAGCTCAAAGTGCCCAAAAACCCTTATTTTCATAAGAAATTTGTCTAATTTGGACATAGTTGGAATCTGAGGCAAAAATAATATTGCTATCAGATTGGGCACATTTCCCAAGGCAATAATTTTTAGGTTTTTGGTGTGCAAATCAAGATTTTTTTTTTGAAAATTGAGATTTTTGGTACATTTCTCAAGGTAGTGATTTTCTTGATTTTGGCATGCAAATCAAGATTTTTCAAAAATTGAGATTTTTGATACATTTCCCTAGTCATCGATTTTATGAGTTTTGGCTCGAAATCAAGATTTTTTTGGCACACTAATCAAGATTTTTGTTCATGCAAATCGAGATTTTTGGTCACACAATTTGAGTTTTTTTGGTTCGCAAATCAGGATAGTTTTGGTGCAAAAATAACATGCTTCCCAAGGAAATTTTGGTACTAGTGGGAACGCTTTTCGAGACATTTTAGCATGAACCTTGAGGTGGTAAAAATATCATTTTCCCTTAGAACATTTTTTTGACATACATTTTGTTTATTGTCCATAACTTGCTCATCTAGACTCCATTTTTTGCAAATGAGAAGTCAGTGGAAATCTAGTTCTTAGCCCATTTTAGTGGTGTAGGTTATTTTTAGTTTTGTTGCTCTTTTGATGGCTATTTTGTCTTTTAAAGTAAGGATTTCTAGTTTTTATTCGAGGAGAGATATTTTGAGACATTCTCTATTTTAGATTCTTCTCCAGGCACATCCCATTTAGTTTTTTCCTTTTTTGCATACTGATGGATATCTTGGTTGTTTCAGGTCCAGGGATCAATTTTGTTTTCTTAGATAATTTTTCATGGGTTATACTATCTATTGTATCATCCATATGTCTCTTTTGATCTTTGATGAGATCCTTTTGTAGTAATTTTGCAAACACACTGAGATAAAGTGTCACTCTATTGCATTTTTAGATTTTGCACATCTTTGTGTTTTTTTGTACTCACACTAGATTATAAAGTTCATTAGGGGGTGTTATTTTGTCCATATTCACAATATTTCTTTTTCAAGTGAGTGTTCCTTCCATGATATTAGCCTCATGATGTGTTGATGACATGTTCTAGTACAGGTGTTTGTACTTCTTTTGCACTCTTAACGTTCTTGGTTCTTCTTTCTGTAGGAGATATTGCATTTAGTTTCAATATTCATGTCTTTCCTCACAATATTATAAGGGGGTTATTTTTGTTCTATTTCTTTCTTCGTACGATGCAGTGAGCTATGCATTTAGTATTTGATCCTATGTACTAGGCAATTGTAGTGGCTTGATACTTATGAATTTCAGTGAGATGGATCATTTACCATATAGACATTCTTTCATTCCTATTTTTGGAGGCCATGAAGATACCTTCCATTTTCAATTTATCAGCTCTTCAAACTTGGTCTTCTCTACCTGGTCATGATCCATACAATGGAGGTTCTTCAAATCAACAGTTTGGCAGTGTTTATAGCTTCATGCTTCAATGGCATTCTTCATGATCATCCTTTTGTTCCTATCTTCTGGAACATTCTTTCCATCTCTTTTTGGAGTAGGGTTTTACCCATGTGGTTTTCTCTATTTCTCCTTTTTCAGAGATTTGGTTGTGCTTGGGTACCTCATCAGGCCTTGTTATCAGGACCCAATTCTTTTTATAGTGGTAGTTTCTAGGTTTCTAACTACTCCCTAAGTTTATCTTAAGGAGGGGTATTAGAGTAATAAAGTATTTTATTATTAATTATTATCATGCAACCTATGTTAGTTACCTATTAGGGTTTTGATCTCCTTTTATAAGGATTGATCTTTTTGTAATTTATTCATTCACTTTTGATAATAGAAATTTCTCATTTTGCTCATCAAGAATGTCTTGTCTATGGAAATGGAAATTCTAGCCTTCATAGCTTTTTTCTTCTCTCTTCCATGACAGGTGTTTGCATGTAGGTGATTCTTGGGAGCTATGGGGATGATCTTTCATCAAATTCAACAATCATTGGCACCTCAAGAATCCATTTTTCTTATTGGTTTATTAGGTAATATAGGGATGCATGCTATGACTAGATCATTATCTCTTAATAAAAAAAATAAAAGATTATGTTAGCCAAAAATGGTTTACATACAAGTTTGTGCCATTAAAAACTTGGATGTCCAAAACTGGTTACTTGACATCAATAGGGTTCTAATGCTTGGCCTTAATTGTGCTCTAACTACTATTACTCATCTTCTAAATGGCTCAACACATTTTTTGGTTGGCACCAATTTTTTTCTTGGTACTTGAGTGACTTGAGATTCACTATTGTCATATCACTCAACATGTATTGTTGTAACACTTATGCTTGGCAGGCACTATTCGCTCGACCTAAGTAGTAGCTTAGTCATAATGATGGCCAACTAACTCTACCAGATAATGACTAAGTGTATTGTCAATAACTTGTCGAAACCATAATGATATCAACAATCTCCCCCTTTGACATGAGTGGCAAAAACACTTTGTCATTGCATATATTATCTTGTAACATGCATAAGTCAAATAATCTATAATTTCTGCTTGGTCACGATACAAAATTTCAAAATCTTCAAAATCTTCAAAATACTATCTCATTACCTAGTTAACCCCCTTGAGTAAATATTTCATGTTGATTTTGTAACTCCTTCAAAAATGTATTGCCCTTTTTGTCTATGTTGACATAAAATCCACAAAATCTCCCCTTTTTGACACGTATCTCATTGAGGGTGGTACACTTAAAGTGTATTTATCCCAAAATGTTTTGTGTACTTGCATAATGATTCCTAATGTAGAATCCCAATTATCTTTGGCTACCTCCAAAGATTGGATCTGAATTTCCAAATTAGCTTCCATGTCCACTAGTCCTTCTTGAGTTGAAAGATGAGAATTTTCTTCAACAATGTTTCTACAAAGGCTAGTTCTCTTTGCAAAACTTCCATGTGTAGGGTCAACATGGACTAAATACTGATTAGAGTTGATCTAATGTTTGCATCTTTATCTTGCAACTCAAAAAGTCAACTTTATGTAAGAAGTAATCTCTAAAAATGTAAGTGACTGGTGTTAGGAGATGATTTTGATGTAGTTCCAGTAGATTGTAAATCTCCTTGCAACCTATCAATAGTTTGTTTAGTTTCTTGAGTAAAGAAATAAACATTCCACAATTTGGTATACAAAGAATATATATTATACAAAACTTTCTTAACACTCTCCATCTTTGTTGATAAATCAACCTGTGTAAGTTCAATATCACTAGATATTTTATCCATGACCTTAGTGCGAAACTTCTTTTTAGACCATTCCAATAACTTGACATTAGTCTCTATGTCCTCATCTTTTATCCTATAAGCTATATGTACAAGTTTTTCAATCATAGGCTTATTGGATAATGAATATGAAATGTCAAAAGCATATATAAAATTATCTTTAATCTCATGCAAAACTTGTTTCTACTTGGGCTCCCTCCTAAGCTTTTCTTTCTTTTAATTGCATTTTAGAGCTTCCTAGAGTATTTCCATTTCTTAAAGTATGATTATTGTAGGATTGAACTATGACAACACAATCAATTCATTCAAACTAACATCCTCCAATGATGTAGTGTCAACACTCATGGGTTTGCTGGTACTCACTCTTGATATTTGCAATGGAGCTACTTGAGTACTCAGTGTATGAAGAGTCTGGCTACTAAGAGTTGATGTAGTAATTGGAAAAGTAACCACTATATGAATAGGTACCCACTCCTCTATTTCTGCTCTCTTCTTCTCCTCTTCTCCTTGTTTATCCTCCTTTTGATCTTCAATAGGTTTTAGTGAGGTGGGTGTAGGACTATCTTCCTTACCCTTATTCTCTTCATTTCTCTCTTTATCAATTACCACAATTGCTGGTAATCCTAAACTTTGTAGAGTAGGCAGTGATATAGCTGGTGTATCTACCTCTTTATCCTTTATCTCAATGACAAATGTAGGCATTGAAGATGGTTCATTTCTAACCTCATCTTTCTTCTCCAATTTTTCTTCTTGACATGCAGTTTTCTCTTGTGAGTCTTTCTCCTTATCTTCTCATACATGTGGGGGCATAGTAGATCTATCTTGTTCTAACTTTTTAGAGGGTGAAATCTAAGCCTTAGGAGATTCATCAACCCTTATCAAGATAGGATTAGCACATGGGATAGGTCCATAATTAGATTCTTGTGCTAATTTATTGATATACTACTCACTAAGTGGATTAATATTTTGTGTAGTTTTGTCAATAAGGTCCTTAATAGTTATAGAGTCTTGTTGAATCTCTTTCTCTTCCCATGGAAGACTGGTGTCAGACATACTTGCATCTGTATGCTCTTGTGTGTCTTCCTTTTTTATTTCATCCTTCTCTTCCATTTTTCCTTTCTTCTTTTCCATTATTTCTTTCTTTTCTTGTGTTGCTTTTGTGGTCAACCCATGGATTGATTGCCAAAGTAATTTACTTTGGGTCACCACCTCTTCCACTTAATTCCTTAAGATGTGAAAAGCCCCGGGTATTTAGGATCAAATATCCTTTATACTTTTCTACAAATTTTGCAATCATTTTCTTATCTAGAGTAGGCATAACTTGAGCTAAAGTAGCCTCTCTTATCTGCTTTTCAGTTATCATACTGAATTTCTATTTTTTCTCTACTCTCTCATACAAGCTCTTTGGTATTGAACTAGAAATTTATAATGGATTATTCTTTAAATTAGCCATCATATCATATATAGCCTCTTCAATATTATTTTTATCTCCATTATCTAGCATATCAAAATCAATATGCTAAAATCATGATAGATCTGCATTATTCTTTACATTATCACATAAATTTTCTATATCAAATGATGGATTGTTTCGTACCACTTTGAATTGACTCAAATCATCTAATTCAATCTTGTCTTCATCTAATTCTTCTTGAGGTTTGTATTTCCTTCTTGGTTTCTTTGCAGGTTAGCTTAGCTATATAGTATCATCCTTCTTCTTTCCTTTTGATTGTGCTCCTTTGGCTTTGCAGTGACTGCTCTTGTGCTTGACCTTGTTAAAGGTGCAGTAGGCTTTTGTTCATTCTTCTTTGATATCTTCTTGGGCTTTTGATTCTTCTACTACTTCTTTCTTTTCTTTTCTATTACCTTTGTTTCTTCCTTGGCCTCTTCCTCATTAGAGTTTTGGTCTTCACCTAATCCTTGTGTTAATTGCAAGGGTTCTTGACATTCTTCTTCTTCTTCTTCTTCTTCACTAAATAGATCTTTAAGTTTCTTCCCTATTTTGTTTTTCTTCTTGACAATAGTAATAGTCTACAAGTTGATAGTAATTCTTGACTTTGCTTCATAATAGTTTCCAAATGATGTAGTATCCTTGTCTATCTTCTCTACCAACAATGCAATGATGGTTGTCGATGCTTCATCTACATTCACCTCATAAGGTAGAGGTCTCAACCATCTTACCCTTGGAATAATTTCTTGAACATAGATGTAGTCGACATCTAATAGGAAACAAATATCATTATAATGTTTCTCCACTAGAGATAAAGGAATTATTGATCTTTGCTTCATTGACATCTTAAAGTCCTCAAAATAGCTTGTCATTACTGAGCCAAATATTTCTCCCATTTTCTCAATGTACTCCCCTATTTGTTGTGTAATGGATTGATTGGTCTTCCATACAACTTTACCAAATCTAGGAAATTTGTTTTTCACATAGAAAAATATAGAAATAGTAAGTGAACCAAACTTACATGGGGAATTCTTGGCTTTCCTGATTGCTCCAAGTTTTTCTAATAGTTGTTGGAGCTATAGCTCAAATAGGTCATAATTATGATCTCTGTTTACTATCTTATAACCAAGGTCTATTGTAATACATAGCAAACTATTGAGTTAGCTAGACTAATAAAATTTGTGTGCAATCAATCATACTACAAATACAATGACAGGGTCTACGATAGTGTCTATGGACATTCCCTTAGATTGTTCCATGTAGCTCTTATAGCTTTTTTAATCACTTCCTTGGTGTTGTGCCTTAATGTCTTGGGTTTGTCTAGGGTAGGATACCTTGTTACCATATGTATGATTCTTTTTGAGATTTTAATAGAACAATTCTCCAACCATAGCTGATGATCATGTATTCAACTCAAAATTACCTTTATCCATTCTATCTTGAATACCTATGAAAAATATAGGGCATGAGTTAATCCTTTTTGCTCATCAATTTTGTCTTCCTCCTTCATAATTCCATTGTTACATAGTTTTTTATATGTTTCTCTTATTTCAAGGTCACCAATCTCTCCAACCTTGCACATGTAACAACATCTCACATCTTGTATCATTAATACCTTCGATGGAATCGTTGATAATGCACTTAATAGATCTCCTTTGTGTGCTATCTCAGGTATTACAGAAAATTAGGGTTGCCAAATGTTGTTATTGATTAATTAAACATTTTAAACCTCTTTTCCTTGCTTCCTTAATACTTCTAAAGAACTTGATGCTATTTTAGCTTGCTAGGGTTTGATGAACATGAAAACAATGTAACTTGACATAAGTGAAATACCTTACAATTGATGAAAGTATCAAGAAATGCAATTGAATCACCTTGCAACTGCTCAAATGTGTTTGCACAAATTGCTTGGTCGCTCTCGATTGTTTGGTAGGTAAAAATGACTTGCAAAATTGACTAAATAGCCTTAAAACCTTATATTTAATGATTTGTGCTTACATAATTATCAGCTTGGTCTTCATAGGTCTTACAATGTGCTCGACCAATATAACCTACTCAGCTATCATAAAAATTTCATTTGATACTTGGCAATAACATAGAATATCTCATAGTGATAGAGCATCTCATCCTTCTAATCATTAAATTGCATCTTAATTTATGTTGATAAAACCTTTTCATACCTTGAATGGTTGGAACTGATGCAAAATATATAATTTCAAATGTCAATTTCATACAAACCTTTGATTGCTTGGTTGGGGGTTAATGTGATCACTTGATCCATTGGATAATGTGACCTCATCTTGGCTTGATGTGTTGTAATATTCTTTCTTTCTCCATATTTTTTTCTTCTATATCTTTACTTTTTCAGCATCTACCTTTCTGTAGGCTTTGATAAATTCATTTCTAAGTGTAGGTGATTGAGTTAGGTAGTTTCCACTTACATGACCAACCTTAAGACAACTGAAGGATACACTCTCTCCATTTAAGCACTTTTTGTAATTGTCTCTAAAGTGAGTCCTTATGCAATTTACAACAACATGACCATATTTTACACAATAGTGACAACTGTACCTTGTATTATAATCCCAATTGTAAGAATTCCCATGATGATGTACCTTTATTTGTTTGTTTGATGTACATTTAGATTTGGATCTACATTCATATGTTTTGTGTCCATACTTCTGATAGTTGTAAAAATATACTTTAAATCTCTAAGTGTTGACAGTCTTTGTCCTACATTCATGTGCCTGATGTCCTTGCTTGTTGAAGTTATGGAAGTGTCCTTTGTATTTTTGTTTAGGGTTTTGATTTCCAAGGTTTCTTCTATAGACATTTGTTGTGTGACCTATTTTGCCACAATGATGGAAAGTAGGTTTGATGTTCTTTACTTTATCACTCATTTTTTCACCACTTTTATATGATTCTCCTTCCTTAGTAGTAGAATATTTGATGCAGGAGCATACTAGGTTTTCTCGGTGGCTACTTTGGAGTTCATGGGAGCAGGCTAGGTAGTTTCTTTGGAGAGTGCCTGGACTGATACTTAGTTGAAGAAGAGATGGTTGATAGAGGTTACTTGGTCATCTCTAGGAAGTTCTTGGTTGATAAATCAGTGGATAAAAAAACTCGACGATCTTGGAGGTGCTTGGTTGTCGAAGGAGCTCAACATGGCTTGGGGATACTCAATCATCAAAGGAACTTGATGATGGCTATGAGAACCTGACACACACTAGGAGCTTGGTGTAGCTTGGCTATAGTGTTTCTTGAGTTTCTCGATTATTAGAGGACTCAACATATACTAGGGAGCTTGGTTGGTTTGGTTGTTGTGTTGACCGAGTGGCTTGTTTAATGATAGGGCTCAGTTATGCTTGGTGGAGTGCTGATGCTTGGTGGTGGTTTTCGACACTTAGTTTGGTCTTGGCTTCTATGGTGTTGAGTTGTCTATGAGTTGACTTTTGGCATTTAATTTATGTATGGGTATTTAGTTTGTGTTGTAGTTAACTTGTGGCTCAACATATATTTAATCTGGGAGATTTAATTTAGTTTGTAATGAACTGGGCCAAATTGTGGCTTAGTTGGGTATAAGTAGGGGGTTTTGTGGAGTATTTAGGCATTATGATCATCCATATTGGAGAAGAGGATGAAGGGTAGATGCAAACTTTGAAGTGCTAGTAGTTGCAGCTTGAGAACTAGAGGACTACTTGGTGGAACTAAGGGTACAAGTGTAGATTCTTCTTGGTGTTCTTATCAAGTTGTGGATTTGGACTAGTTGGGATTGGGATTGTAAGTTGGATCTTTTTGGATTTTGTAGAACTATTATTGTAATTGCTATTGTATTTGGCCCTAACCCTAAAGGCCTTACTATTAGGCATGTTGCATGTAATCAAATATTTTATGAATAAAGAGTTGCGATTTGGTATCCGATCTTACTTTATTGTTGCTTGTTGTTGTGTTTTTTCTGTGTGCTTATTTGCTGGGGTTTTGGACATCTTCTTTGCGGATTTTACTACCTTGCACTATGTTAGGTGGTATCAGAGTGAATGTTGTTCCTAAGTGTGTGGTATCAGATGTGAGTTCTTTTGTTAGATCCAATGGTTTTAAGTTTTGGTCTTGTATTTCTGATATCTTTTAAAATCTGTGTAAAACCCTAGGTCTTGCTTTTTAAATCTTATTCTGGCACAAAAATCTTGAAGGCCAAATATTCTTTGCCTGCCTATTTTGAAGTTGTTACTAAATCCTTTTGAAAGATCTTGTCCTACCGTTGGATCTTGTTAGAATCTACGAATGTTGTGAGCTCACTATGAAAAGTTGTGAGGTTATTTCCTATAACGATGTAGCGACCATCGGAGAACTTTGTCATGGTACTGAAGAATGAAGTCTGGTACTAGAAAAGGGTGTTTTATGGTCACATACTATGTCCCATAATTGTCAGTATCAAAAAGGATACACGAGGATAAATTTGTGAATGATGTTATCAGAATTCAAGTTTCTCTTGTGACTTGCTAAGTCACTACCAGAAAATCTATGGGACCTGCTGGTAGCGATGTAGCGAGTGCTCAAATTTTGCAAAAGGTAGCATTCCTTTAAAGTGAGCAATGATTTTAAGGATCCCAAAGAAGATTCCCTACAATTTTTTCCTTTATTTTTGTGGCAGTCATGTCATTCATGGTTTTATTTTCCTGGCGTCAATTTTTTGATGGGTTATCAAAAATCGCTATGTCGCTACCAAGAAGTTTGTGATTCTCACTGGTAGCAAGGTAGTGACTAATCAAAAAGTTTGGTGTAGTGACAATTTTCAAAGGGTGGGCCCCAAAAAAGTGATCCATCAGAAGTAAGCTATGGAGATTAACTGACACTATGGCATCCTACTTAGCATTTATAGGCCAGAAGTTTTGACTCCATTGGAGCTCGCTATGTCACTACCGGGAAGTTTGTGATTTTTTTTGTTAGTGAGGTAGTGACATGCCTGAAAATGAAAAACATGATATATAATATATATATCATTGGAAATTAAATAATATATATGTGTGCTAGCATGTTAAGCCAGCTCAACGACAACAGTATCTTGGACCCACTCCCATGCACAGAACATGTAAATGATTCTAAATCGTCAGATCAAGCTTAAATCAATGATACTTGCTAACTTTCTATGGAAAGATGTGTGGAAGTTATGTATAGTGAGGTAGCGAGTGAGGGACCCACCATTGTTCTCTTAAGGATTGTATCAAATGTTTGCCATAAGATCAAAGCAAAATCAATGGTTATCACTAGCTCGCTATAGAAAGGTGTTCGAAAGTTATGCATAACAAGGTAGCAATTTGATGACACATGTCCTCAGTCATTAGTGAGTAGGATGAGCTCATCAAAAAAGTTTCCAAAATCTAGTGGTCACCATGTCACCACCAAAAAAAGTTGAGAAATTCCAGCAAGTGACTTGGCGACTTGAGAGAAATTTGAAGAACCCGACAGAACATAAGTGGGGCCTGCCAGAGTTATGAGCAACGAATCTAAGATTGACATGTGGCAAAGGGGGAGGAGAGAGAAAAGGAAATGATTTTAAAATAAAATTTCAAATGATTCTCCAATGCTCAAATTTTAAAATTGAAATATTTGAATAGTTTGACTATATGAGCTTTTAATTTTAAATTTGCTCTATTCAGTTTGGGAGGCATATTTTTCAAAATGGTTTCAGGGGGTCATTTTTCATCCAAAATGGCTGCTCCAATATACCATCAAAACAAGAAAAGAGTGAATTTTCCATTTTTGAAGTTAGATTTTGTGTAGGTGTCAGCTGATAATAGCTATTTGAGGTTTTTTTTTGATTTTGGGGCCTTCATAGTTAATTGTGCAATTTTAATGTTGCAGATGAAATTGCAATAAAAAATAGATATATTTTCATCTGATTTGACTTCTCCAACAATTTGAGGGTGAATTGAATATTTTTGAAGGTGGTTGAAGCAACTATGTTTTTGGCAACAGTATAGTTGAATTACCTAGCAAAGATAGAATTGAGAAGCAAAGATCAGATTTCAAGATTTAGCATAGTTAATGAGGAATTCTTGATATTTCTCCATGAGATATTTTGCTAATTGCTTTAGGGAGATATATCAGATATTTTGGCATCATTTATGGTTTTTGGTTGTAAGTAGTTGAGGAATTTTAGTTTTAGGAAACTTTAGATTGAAGGACATTCTCAGTGGGAGAGATGTCATTTCCAGATTATAGTTCCTGAATATCTTCTCACCTATATATCTTCCTTGTTTGCTCATTGTAAAGGATTCCAATTTTTTAGAAATTTTCTAAGGATTGTGAGACCAATTTTCCTAGTGTTCCTTTGACATGAACATCAATATTGTATTTCTTTTGAAGCATTTTTATTGTATTGGTTTCAAGGAAATTAATTGAAGAGCTTCATTTCTTTTATTTTCATTTTGATTCTCATCTCCTTCCTCTATTATTTGCAATCTTTTGTGTTTGATAACAAAGAGCTTGAACTCAGTTGCAATCCCTTAAGGTTGTATGTCATGATGAACTTGTTATTGGAACAAAGAATCCAAGTAAATGCTTATTTACATTGATAGGGTTGCAGGTTACACTAGAAGGATTTCATCATAAGTATGAGAGTTGTTATGAAGATTGATGTCTGTTTGCAAGTCAAATAGATAGATCATATGCTTGAATATATGAGTATACTTTAGGTATCCATCTGCATGTTAAGGTTTAGTTAATTGCCCAATGGATAAGGGACTGGTTAGCTTGAAGGATACATATTTTTTGTTGTTGCATACCCGGATTATGCTGAGAGATCAAATCTTAATTGAATATATTTTCCATTTTATGTTTTGAAGAACTAGAAGTGTCGATCATGGCTTATTTACTATTACTTTTGGGTTATAATCAAATATTGTAATCTTGAAGCTTGTCAGTAAATCATAGAAGGTAATTGACCATTTCTGCTATAGGGGATAGTTTTGCATAGAAGAGTATCAAGTTAATAAGATAGATCCCTTAGGTTTCTGCTATAAGATAGTTCTACTAATAGATCCCACCTTGGCTTAGTAGAGCCTAAAGTGAAGTGAGTCTAGATGACTCTGTTAATTGATCCAGAACTAAGATTTAACCTTGCTGAATATAAGATTTAGCTCATCCTTAAGCTTGTCTTGGTCTTTGTTTCTTAGTATTAGGTTTAAATCCACCTGATATGTTCTTTACAAGAAAGAACTCCAAAAAAATGGTGACTCTGCTGGGGAAGTTGTGTTGAGATTCATGATAGAAAAAATTTGATAATTTAAAGGAATTCAACACAACAAAAGGAATGACGCGGAGAAAGTTTTTATACAACAGTAAGTTGATGTGTTCAATCCATTTCCTTACATTTTCATGTTCCACAGTAAGCTTTATTCTCTTACAGTAGTAGTTCTTCAATTGGATGTAAATTATGCTGAGAAATGAGTGTACCTTCACTCAGTTCAATTTTGAGAGTTGTTGTTGTAAAAATTAGAGTCAAGAATTTGAAAATGAAGTGTACCCTCTTTCCAAGGTATTAGTGATTTATAAGTTGTCCATATTGAAAATCCGGTTTAGAAAGTATAGATGGTAAAATTGTTTTAAATCTTTACTCACTAAGTGTGAGTGGCGACTCTAAAGTAAATCTCTACACTAATGCATATTTTGTCTTAATATCAGAGGTTTTTAGTATTTCTGGGTAGATCTAGTTTGTTGGGGAAAGAGAAATTATAAGTTTCTTGATTAATGGTTTATGTGGCTGCTTGTGTCTGCTGAAGAAATTCATTTCAAAGGGTGAATCACTATTGTGATTTCATTTTCCTCTTCAAGGAGGTGGTAGCTCTACAAAGGACTCTATATATGGTGTGAAGGGTTTCATATTTGCAACTATGCCAATCAGTAGATCTGAGGTTTCAAATAGCAACACATAAAGGTATTTTTAGTTTTCATGTCTTTGTCATTCATGAAAGTTGAATGGTAGAAATGGTTGCCTCCATCTAGTGTTTCAGCACTAAGAAAATAGAGGTAGTTTTTTAAAAAGAATTTCAAGAGATGGATTGTGAGTCTAGGTCTAAAAATGATGTGCCAACTCTTGAAAGTGTTTGTGCAAATGTTGCTGGATTGAAAAGAAAGATTCATGATAAGATTGTCTTAATGTTAAGAAGTATGATTGTGATATTAAGGGTCTTAATGGATTTCAAATGCACATGAAGTTCAGATTAGTAGTTATGAATCTTGATGAATTTTTCATACCTGAGGAGTCTTCATGGCCAGTGGTACTCTTAGAATTTTTTATGCCACATTCAATTGATTGGTCAACAAAATCAAGATTAGATAAGATTTGTGAAATCCAAGGTTTTATCATGGAGGTTGAAAGTCCTTTGAAGGCTAATGAGTCTAATATTAGTAAATACAATGAGTCTGTTGAAGGTGATATTGAATATGAAGAGTCTCAATTTTATGAGTCAAAAGATAGTAATCAAAAATTTGATAATGGGCATAATGTGGATTCATCTTTTTATGATGATGATTGTCAAGAAGAGGAAAAATGTAACAATGGTGATAGTCTTTCTTCTAGTGATGAATGTGAATGTGTTACAATACCGGTTGTTGAGGTATTGTCTAAAGAAGAAGATGTGTGTGATGATCAGAGTTCTGATTTTTTAGAATATATTACTAACAAGTCTATTGTTACAAATGTATCAAGCCATCTAGATAATGATCACAACCAAGGTGAAGAAACTAGTAGTGAAGTCTTGTTAAGTGTTGATGAGATTTCTGATTTGTTGGCTGATGATTTTGAAAGGTATACAAATCTATCTAAGGATGCTTTTGTTTTGCCACATTTTGCATTTCCATATGGTGAAGTCATTTCCCCTAAATTTGATGCTGAAGAGGATATAGTTTTAGAATATGCTATGTAAACTTTGGGAGGTGTATGTGATGGTAATCCATATATCAGTGCACATGATGACTTCTATGTTGATAATGAAAATGTAGAGATTAGGTCTATTTCTGGTTAATTATTTTCTTGGTTTCATGAGGATGAGATACATTCAGATTGCTCATGTGATGAGAAGAGTAGTACTAATGAAATGGTTTATCCTATTGAGTTATTTGATGAAGAAATTGATACAGATCAACATGTTGTTAGAAGGCAATTTTATGATAATTCTTGTGATTTGGGATCTAATCATTTGTTGGAATATGAAGAAAATGCAGCATATGTTCAATTTGATTTATGGAGTACTGATACTAGAAATGAGGAGAAATTAGATTTTACATACTTTTCACATCTGGAGGTACAAGGTGAGTTACAAATTGATTCATGTAACTCATTGAATGAAGTTGAATATAAGCACTTTGTGTTTCTGGTAGACAACATGCATGATTCATTTAGTGGTGATTAGTTTTAGTTTGATGTCAGTTGTTATGATCACACTAATTCATTTTTTCATAGTGAGCAATATGAAGAAAGCATACTTGATTTTTATATGCACTATGGAAGTAATGATAGTAGTTTTGTTTTGCCTAACAAAATGATTAAAAGTGTTGATGTGTTGGGTGAAACAAATGGAAATGAGAATTTCAGTTTACCTCAGGAGAATGGTGATGAAAATCAAGTGTATGATAGAGGTAAGAAGTTTTGCAAACTTTTCGGTGGCCCGAAACCATCATTTCTACATAGTAGTGTAGTTTTTCCCCTGCTTTCAATAAAGCTATTCGAGAGGAAGTTTTTGAAGTTAGGTTTGTGGTTTTCTCTCCCAAAGATTTTGAATTCTTGCATAGAATCAAGTAGTCTATCATCCCCAGACTGAGCCACTATTGGTCTAATTTTTACATTTATTTTTTATTTTTTAAATCATGGTTTAAAAATTAGATGTGAGTTCTTTTGTTAGATCCTAGGGTTTTAAGTTTTGGTCTTGTATTTTTGGTATCTTTTAAAATCTGTGTAAAACCCTAAGTCTTTCTTTTTAAATCTTATTCTGGCATGAAAATCTTGAAGGTTGAATATTCTTTCCCTGCCTATTTTGAAGTTGTTGTTGAATCCTTTTGAAAGATCTTGTCTCACCATTGGATCTTGTTAGAATCTATGGATGTCGTGAACTCACTATGAAAAGTTGCAAGGTTGTTTCCTATAGCAATGTAGTGACCATCAAAGAACTTTGTCATGGTACTAAAGAATGAATTTTGGCACCAAAAAAGGGTGTTTTATGGTCACATGCTATGTCCTAGAATTGTCACTATTAGAAAGGATGCACGAGGAGAAATTTGCGAATGATGTTACTAGAATTCAAGTTTCTCTGGTGAATCACTAAGTTGCTATTGGAAAATCTATGCAACCTGTCAGTAGCGATGTAGCGAGTGCTTGGATTTTGCAAAAGACGGTGTTCTTTTAAATCAAGCAGTGATTTTACAGATCCCAAAGAAGATTCCCTATAGTTTTTGCCTTAATTTTTGTGGTAGTCATGTCAGTCATGGTTTTATTTTCTTGGCACGAATTTTTTGATGGGTTATCAAAAATTGCTATGTTGCTACTGGGAAGTTTGTGATTCTCGCCAGTAGTGAGGTACTGACTAATCAAAAAGTTGGGTATAGTGGCAATTTTCAAAGGGTGGGGCTTGAAAAAGTGATCCATCAGAAATGAGCTATGGATATTAAAGGACACTATGGCATCCTACTTAGCATTTATAGGCCATAATTTTTGACTCTGTTGGAGCTCGCTATGTCGCTACTGGGAAGTTTGTGATTTTTGCTAGTAGCAAGGTAGCGACATGCCTAAAAATGACAAACATGATAGAGTCAAGGAAAAATGATGTCATTGGAAATTAAATAATATATATGTGTGCTAGCATGTTAAGCCAGCTCAATGACAATAGTATCTTGGACCCACTCCCATGCACAAAACATGTAAATGATTCTAAATCGTCAGATCAAGCATAAATCAATGATACTTGCTAACTTGCTATGGAAAGATGTGCAAAAGTTATGTATAGTGAGGTAGCGAGTGAGGGACCCACCATTGTTCTCTTAAGAGTTGTATCAAATGTCTGCCATAGGATCAAGGCAAAATCAATGGTTATCACTAGCTCGCTATAGAAAGGTGCTCGAAAGTTATGCATAGCGAGGTACCGATTTGGTGACATGTGTCCTTAGTCATCAGTGAGTAGGATGAGCTCACCAAAAAAGTTTCCAAAATCTAGTAGTCGCCATGTTTCCATCAAAAAAAGTTTAAAAATTCTGGCAAGCGACTTGGCGACTTGCTAGAAATTTGAAGAACCCGACAAAACATAAGTGGGGCCCATCGGAGTGATGAGTAGAAAATCTGAGATAGAAATATGGCAAAGGGGGAGGAGAGAGAATAGGAAATGATTTAAAAATAAAATTTCAAATAATTCTCCAATGCTCAGATTTTAAAATTGAAATATTTGAATAGTTTGACTATATGAGCTTTTAATTTTAAATTTGATTTGTTCAATCCGGGAGGCATATTTTTCAAAATGGTTTCAGGGGGGCATTTTTCATCCAAAATGGTTGCTCAAATATAGCATTAGAATAGGAAAAGAGTGAATTTTCTATTTTTGAAGTCTGATTTTGTGTAGGTGTTAGTCGGTAACAACTATTGGAATTTTTTTTTGATTTTGGGAGCTTCACAATTAATTGTGCAATTTTAATGTTGCAGATGAAATTGCAATAAAAAATAGATATATTTTCTTCTAATTTGACTTCTCCAGTAGTTTGAGACTGAATTGAATGTTTTTGAAGGGGTTGAAGCAATTATGTTTTTGGCAATAGTATGGTTGAATTACCCAACAAAGACAGACTTGACAAGCAAAGATCAGATTTCAAGTTTCAACATAGTTTATGAGGAATTCTTGATATTTCTCCATGAGATATTTTTCTAATTGCTTTAGGGAGATATATCATATATTTTGGCATCATTTATGGTTTTTGGTTGTAGGTAGTTGAGGAAGTTTAGTTTCAGCAAACTTTAGATTGAAGGACATTCTTAGTGGGATAGATGTCATTTCTAGATTATAGTTCCTGAATATCTTCTCACCTATATATCTTCCTTGTCTTCTCATTGTAAAGGGTTCCAATTTTTCAGAGATTTTTTAAGGATTGTGAGACCAATTTTCCTAGTGTTGCTCTAATATGAACATCAATATTGTATTTCTTTTGAAGCATTGTTATGTTACTCAATCATTCTTTGTGTATTTTCTGAGTTTTGATATGTAGATGATGTATTGGTTTTAAGGAAATTAATGCAAGAGCTTCATTTCTTTTAGTTTCTTTTTGATTCTTGTCTCCTTCCTCTATCGTTTGAAATCTTTTGTGTTGGAGAACAAAGAGCTTGAACTCAATTACAATCCCTTAAGGTTGTATGTCATGATGAACTTGTTAGTGGAACAAAGAATCCAAGTAAATGCTTGTTTACATTGATAGGGTTGCAGGTTACATCAGAAGGATTTCATCATATGTATGAGAGTTGATGTCTATTTGCAAGTCAAATAGATAGATCATAGGCCTAAATATATGAGTACGCTTTAGGTATCCATCTACATTTTAAGGTTTAGTTAATTGCCCAATGGATAAGGGATTGGTTAGCTTGAAGGATACATATTCTCTATTATTGCATACTTTGGTTATGCTAAGAGATCAAATCTTAATTGAATATATTTTCCATTTTATGTTTTGAAGAACTAAAAGTGTCAGTCATGGCTTATTTGTTGTTACTTTTTGGTTATAATTAGCTATTGTAATCTTGAAGCTTGTGAGAAAATCATAGAAGATAATTGACCATTTCTACTATAGGGGATAGTCTTGCATAGAAGAGTATCAAGTTAATAAGATAGATCCCTTAGGTTTGCCTGCCTTGGCTTAGTAGAGCCTAAAGTGAAGTAAGTCCGGATGACTCTATTAATTGGTCTAGAACTGAGATTTAGCCTTGTTGAATATAGGATTTAGCTCATCCTTAAGCTTGTCTTAGTCTTTGTTTCTTGGTACCAAGTTTAAATCCACCTGATATGTTCTTTACAATAAAGAACTCCAACATAACCAATCTAAAAAAAGATCCACCAAAGATGTCTTGTAAAATATCTTTAAGAAAAATATAGAAATGAAAAAACCAATATCCATTAAAAATTCTTGAAACCAACTATTATACATTAACACTATGTTGTGTGAGCCAAACTAAACCTTGTTAAGATTATTAGTATATTGAGTGGGGTTTCTTAAACAATAAATTTGTTCCTTAATAATACATCTTTAAAATAGAATGTAAGGATGATATACCATATACCATATCATTTTGATTTTAATATAAACCTTTGAAACATTTTTTCACAAAACATGCACCACCAAATTTCTATTCTCCAACCATTAACTTACCAATCATTTCAATATTTACACCTTTTATTACATTTCACATGTGGTAGCTTATTCGAGATAAAATTGGCAAAATGTCACCTCTAAAATAATAATAAAAATGATTCTAGTATCAATCAAGTGCTTGATTCTTCTAAGGCCAACTAGTTATTACAATTATCATCATCAAATTTGAATGTCTTGAACTAATATTACATGTGAGATATTGTATCAACACTGGATGATTCTTGTCAAGATTTTTCAAATACTTGAGCTATGAAAATTTATCATGATTATGCTTGTAAATTAATTGAATTGATTTATAACATGCATTTGTGTACTAGCAAGAGACATGCTCTAGTAAGTAGTCACTAACAACTACACATTTATTCTTTAAGCTAGTGTCTCATAATTGCTTGATTAAAATCATAAGTTGAGATTGCATCAAAAAAAGCCAAATGTAGAAGATTTAAAATCTAAAGAAGAAAATTTATCTATTAAGCCTTTGTTTAACTCCTCATCATACATGCAATCAATTTTTTTGATGGAGGTTTAGTAATTTTTCCTAGCCTCTTTGTCTAAGAACCAATGACTGAGGGGTATCCATTCTGCCAAATTCGACCAAGGCACAATCCCAGTCTCATTCTTTTAAGATGTCAGAGGCCTTGCACTCAATAAGACTTGATCCCTGGGATGCTCTTTGTGAACCTTTCAACTTCACCAATAGACCAAGGGCCCTTTGACATAAATTATATTTTCAATAGAGGTTGTAGTTAAGAAAGCCACTTATTCTTCTGATTGAGTGGAAAGCTTATTTGTATTTTTAGAGGAGTCAAATTCATCAACATATAGGTAATAAATCCCTCCAATTTTAGAGGGAAAGCCTCAGCAAACCATGGAGGATGCTTGGAAATCTATTTTATTAAAAATGCTAGGTTTTGACAATAAGAGATAGGAAATTGTGAATTTTATATTGTGTAAAATTCAAAAAAAATAAATTGGGAGTGTGACTAATTTAACTATTGTTGTACTATTTATTAATCAAACTTGTACATAAACTTGAATTAGTGATTTTGTTCACATTTTCAATAATTTTTTGATTTCTACATTTTTTGTGCAAACAAATTTTGTAACATCAATCTACAATTTTTTTTCTTAAATATAACTTTTTTATTGAAAAAATGATAGGATAATTTATGGTTGATGTACACTAGAGGTTTCTAAAATAGATTTTATGATTAAAAAAAATTCATAAGAAAATTTTGATTGAAAAAATGAAAAAATGTTTATTAGTCTTTGGTGTCTAAGGTATCTTTCCTCAAAAGGATTTAGGAAAAAAAGGGAAAAGTATTGTGGTTGTATGTGTCTATATTATGGTCTTAAAACATGCCTTTAGTGATAGTGTTTTTCACACATGTTTACTAAAAATCAATATATAGCATGTGGGTATTGGAATAAATTACCATAGTTTTTGAGACTCAATCTTAGTTCTTCAAATTTTTACATCAATTGAGAGAAAATTTGAAAATTAGGAAAAACACTTCTTCTTTTTTCACAATAGAGGGTTTCTTGCACACATACTTATTCTTGGGACAAATATATTAGGATGAGTTGAGAAACATAATGTAACTTGCAGCTAGACCATTTCACTTATCCTTGGCACTAAGTTTTTTTATGATGGGTTGACAAGTATAACACAACTTCATAGACCATTTGAACTGATCTTAAAGATGAGTGGAAGAACACATGAAATCACCAAGATTGGGTGCATTCGTAGATAAAATACCCAATATTAAGGAATCAAACTCCATAAGCACCGTACAACCACTATACATGAGACTTGTGGTCTAAGGCAACACACCAAGGGGCCAAGTATTCCACCCAAATACCAACCTTCAAGCCCCAATATTTTAGCAAAATAAAGACATGCAATTTCTACAAGAGAAAGTTAGATGAGACATAATGAAATATCACATCAAAATTCACCAATGCCGAAAGGAAAATAGGGGCATAAGTCTACACAACAAAAAACAATCCAATAGACACCAATGAATGTACTACAAAAGCTCTTGCAAGAAATGGAAAATTAGCTTGTAAGATCCTTGTCCCACTAAGTAATGTCACATCATTAGAAGCCTGAGAAATGTGGAAAAAAAATTCATGGAACCCTAGTTGACTATTCATCCATCCATTCCATTAAAGCATAAAAATAGATAACAAATAGCTATCCATGTCATTAACATCAAAGATCGATAGTAATTACTTACTAATAAAATCATTATGATTTCAATTGAATGATGTTAATCTACATGTCATACATTCATGACATTAAAAATAACCTTATATTTGATTGTACAATGTGCAATTTGGATACACCAATACCATGTGCATAATTACACCCAAATCATCTAGTGTACAATGATTACATCAATTAGAACCTATAAGATGAATTTATACATTACATCTCATGAAGAGTTTTAATATGTTGCCTCAGACACGAGTCCATCTGCAAGTCCCGATCTCCCTAACCATCAAACATTGTCCATCTTCTATCTAAGATGGTAGTGTGGCCTAGGTGCTTTTACCATGTGTCAACCAAAGAGTGTTTAGTTCCCTCGAGGTCCTTCCTAACACAAAGAACACTTTGACCCTAGCATGAGAAGCTTAGCAACTCATAACAATAGGATTCAATGAATTTAGTGTAACCATGAAATGTACCACTTTCCACATATGTCTAAGTATCCTATTCACAAAATGTGACATGGAAATAAAAATAACAAAAAATGTACACATGCAGTAAATAAATGGATTTGGCCAAGGCAATTTTTTCTAGATTTAATTGATAGAAAAAATTTAAACACATTGTGTCCATTTCTAATCAGAACTCGCATATAGAAAGAAAAAAATCATATTCTATCCATTTCCATCCCTTTCAATAGCCACATTACACCCATCCCATAAGAAGTTTAAATGAACTCATGACAAAAAAACAAGAATTCAGATTTACAAAGAGTTCATTATGCACTACCACTCACATAAGTATACACTCATTATACTTGCAATTGAGAAAATAACACCTTTTCAGTGATCTTAATATCATTTCACACTCATGAAGCATCATTTCAACATACTATATTGATTTTAATTTTAGTGAGCAAAGATATATATACTTATATTTCAGAAGTTAAACATTATCTTATAGGTCATATTATCCAAGAATCATTTACTCACCCTTTCAAGTTCAATGAACGTATTAAAATTATGAAATAACATACTTTTGTGAAAAGAAATTCATTTAGATGTGATTCTTAAATAGTCAAATTAAACAATCTTTTTGTAGTATAATCCATTGGAAAAACACTATTTGAATGGAAATTAAATTTTTTTTTTTGATTAAATACAACCTCGATTCATATACAACTTTTTGTAGTATATGGTTCATACCATGTTGTGTAATGTAACTTGTTACCATTCCTACTAATTAACATATGCATAGGGTCTAGATTAATAGCCGTACGAACACTATGAAATGAACTAAGTCACCATTACTAAAGTGAAAAGGAAAGTAGAAGAATAACAATTAAAATTAAAATTCACAACTAATAGCTAGATATTCCATAGTTATATAACATCTTTAGCCATTTATATCCTTGCTAATGTTATTGTGTTACTAACTAATTGAAACTTCCAATATATTGCATATAGAGGTTGTGGATGTCACATACAATGTTGAGTTTATAGTATAGTAATTTATAGGCATTAACAACCATATCCAGTCTAGCCCATGTCTGCATTCATAGAAATTTTAGGAGGTTTGCATCTTCAAATAGGTTTTACATTCAACCCTTATATGAGCTACATATGGTTAGCAATCTAAGTTACTGGTCTGTCAACCTCTGTCATCCTATAGTTAGGTAGGAATCAAGATATTCAATATGAATCCAGTAGTTTTACAGAGATATTAGAAGATGGAGTAACAATGTGTTATAAGTTGAGTGCAACATAATCCATTCATGTAACATAGAATAACATATATTTAATACCAAAAGGTATATAATTTTCTCTAAGAAATTCTTCTAAGGACTCGATGTCTTTTAGTATGTAGAGATTTAAACAAAAAACAAAAAATAATCTTTTAACATATATACACAATTATCAATCTATGTTGTAGTTACTCAGGTGACTCAAGGAATTGATTATTCGGTCAAGGAAAACTATCCTTTTTTATTATTCTTATCTACGATGTCCAAATCCTATAGGAGTGCCATCCATCTTTGTGTTGTGTCTAGGTGGGAGAAAGCAATGTTGCTCCCATATTAGAGTGAGAATACCACTTGCTGGGCTGTATTGAAAAATTAAGGTGCAAATACTTTATTTGAATATAACCTTAGAGCCCGTTTGGTTGTTGGCATAGGAATTGAAAATTAGAATAGAAAAATGGAATGGGAATGAAAATGGGGAATAGGAATAGAAAAAGACAATTCCAATTATGTTTGGTTCACTTGGAATTCTTTTTGAGAACATGTTAATCCATTGTTTGGTTGTACAAAAATGGAATATGAATAAGGTTAAGTTTTGTATTTTTTAATTTTTTTTGATGAAGGTCATCCACAAAAAATTTTTAGGTACTCAATACAGGCCCACACATGCTTGAAAACTCTTCGGCTAAGAGCCAAGGACTAAGGAGCATCCACGCTACCAAATTCACCCAGGGCATGATCCCAGCCTCATGCCTTATAATGTCTTCGAGTCTTTCACTCAGCAATACTTGATCCCTAGTGGGCACTTTGTGAGCCATTCAACTTCACCAGTAGACCAAGGGCCCATTGATAGTTTTGTATTTTTAAAAATATTTCCCTTAAATTTTTTTGTTTTAATTTATTGTTTTTGGGCTAACTTTTTCAATAATGGTAAAAAGGTTAATTTATTTTCATTTTTTATTTTATTAATTTAAATTAATGAGAAATATAATTTATTTTATTTTAAAAAAAAATAGATATAATAAAAAAAAGTTATATATATATATATATATATATATATAGAAAAGTTAAAAAAAAAAAAGATTGGGAATAGGAATGGCCTATTCCAATAACAACTTTTTTTTGGAATGGGCATATGCTCATTTTAGGATCAAAATTGGAATATGTATGCCCATTCCCTATTCCAATTGGGGTACCAAATAGAGAACACATTTCCTATTCCAATTTTCCTATTGCCATTCCAACAACCAAATGGGCCTTAAGGGTGTAAAATGACAATACACTGCGTCTTAAATGTATTAACATTTTTTTTTAGAGTGATCTAATTTCAAATCTCTTTTAATGGAACACAAGCTTCAACATTTAAGTTTCCAAACAAGAGTTTAATTTTCTCAATTGAAACCCACCCAACCCTCGGTGAAATCAAAGAAATGAATAGATAAGATAACACATTCCACCATTAAAATGCCATTTTAATGCATACTTGCATTGAAAAGTAATAAATTATATAAACAAGAATGGAACCTAGTGGTTTATGCCCACATCCAAGGTTTGTTCACTCTTCTTTCCTAGTTCACCAACCAACTTCCAACTCTCCTCTTGCCATCTCCTTCACAATTGAAGTATATTGTATATAATGAAAATCCCTAATGTATAACAAACACAATTACCCCTTCTTGCGATACGATAGTGTTGGAAATATTCAGGATAAGATAGGTTACTGAGAGGGGAGGGGTGAATCAGTAACTTATAAAACTTTTAACCAATTCAACATTTTAACCATTCACCATTCATTCATCTAATCTATTGCATAACTGAAAGAATGAACATTCATTGCACATGTACATAGAGATTTGGCGACCCAGAAACCTTCCAAATAGAAAGTAAAACTAGGGTGGGGATGATAACCAAAAAACTTCAATGATGTAGTATAAAGTTGTCCTATTAAGGCTTACAATGATTACTTATGGTGATCTACCTTATTACAAGAAAGTAGGACTACTAGATCCACCTTGTTAGATGATTTACAAACATACAGTGAAGCATGCACTCTGTTAGGAGATTTACAAAAAGACTGTTAAGTCTACCCTATTAAAGGATTTATAAACTAATTCACCTATTAGGATGAAGCAGTGGATCTACTTACAACTATTTTCTGATATGATCCTTGTTGCATTGATCACCTGATGTGATAGATATAACTTTTTTGCTCCTATGTTGACCTTGCTGTGTTCCTTTTATTCTGCTGTTGATTTTCAATATCCTCTTTTCATATGAATATCAATCTCTTTTTTTTATACACATCATACCATACTAAAAATGATATCATACATTACATATATACCATTCCAATATTTACAACTACAAGGTCAGTCAAAACAAAAGTGAACAAAACATTACTGAGTCGGCCAGATAGTAGAAAACTTGGGTTCCTCAAGCTGACTCAGTGACCTTCTAATACATGGCATCTACTACATTACTCGGCATTGTCATGCACTCAATAGAAGTAGAGGCTCGGTTCTTACTAGCCACACAATACTGTTTGGAACTCGGTAACCATTGGTGACTCGGTAGATATAGTGTCACTCGATAGAAGCTAACTTCTTCATTTACCTTGTTGTGCTTGGTGAACACTGAGTCCTTCATTTACCTTCCTATGCTCAGTGAACACTGAGTTCTTCATTTACCTTCCTATGCTCGGTGAACACTAAGTTCTTCATTTACCTTGCTTTGCTCGATGAACACTGAGTTCTTCATTTACCTTGCTTTGCTCGATAAACACTGAGTTCTTCATTTACCTTGCTTTGCTCAGTAAACACCGAGTTCTTCATTTACCTTGCTTTTATCGGTGAACACTAAGTTCTTCATTTACCTTGCTTTGCTCAGTGAACACTGTTTACCTACTGAACTTATAAGGTAACCACTGAATGCTTGGTATACACTGTAGACTAAGTGATGAGCTCGGTAAGCATTCAGAATCGAATAAGTGTTTGCACTAATGACAAATATATCATAATTCCAACAGATAGTAGTTATTTTTTTGCTCATGGAGCCATAGAACCATGATATATTTTTGATATTAAAACAGTTAAAGGTAGATCACACATTTTTATTAGTTTTAGTTTTAATGCATCCGTTAGATGCAAATAAACAAAATACTTTAACCAATCACATGAAAGAATTTATTTCAACCTATGCATATTTCCTATGTCACTACATTTATACATATTTTAAAAATAAAAAAAATTATCTTAATGCTCATTCATTCAAACTCTAAAAAGCAAGGGGGGAAATTAATTTTTATTACAGAAAATGTACATTCTTAGAAAAAGTACTTATATTGTAAGTTCAATTTATTGGTATTAGTTCTAGAAGTTTCTTAAAATTTCTCAGCTAAACATAATTTTTCCTTGGCTTGGCCAAAGTCATTATTAACAAGAAATCATTCTAGTAAAGATCAGTGCCACATTATACTACTCAAATGTGACAAGCATTACATTGTTCTTAAAGCGTAATTGATAGTTTTTTTGCACATAATTTTTGTCATTTCAAGTGGCTATTCATACTATTTCTGCATAGATTTCCTTTCAAGTCTAGATTAGCATGGTCTAATCCCATGAGAGGAAGGAATATTTTTGGGATGTACAACACCATCATTAAAGGCAGGGAGAAGAAGAAGATGAAACAATGAAGCAGGATCAAGATCTTCTTCTGACAAATGCACTATTTCGATATTATATGTGAAATAAATTAGGAATTGGCCTCTTACTGAGTAAGTTAATGATGGTTACACATTCATGAACATTTTGGGGAAACAATGCTTAACAAACAGAACAAAATAGGGAAGCCAATGAGTAGCCTTGGAAGCACACAATACTACTTTCCACCATAGCCTATCATGAAGTTTGCAATGACTGTGGGATCAAGTACAGTACTATGAGGATTTCCACATGTTTTAGAAGCTTGATTGATCAATAGCTTTGAGGGAAAATCCTATTCATTTTAGATTTTCATCCTAATGCCTCTATCGCTTAGATTTCCTCTATGAATTTTAGCTTTTCCCCATCATTGTCTTCCCCTATAGAGGAATTTGATTTAACAACAATCTAGTGTGCTTTTACACTAGGGTAAGAGCACAAAGTTGGGTCACAATTTCGCAGAAGTCAATTCCACAGAATTGGACCTTTCGCAAAATGGGTACCCAATTTCTTTAGAATCTCGATTGTTTGAATATGAATCAGGTGTTCGAACCATGTTTTAAAAATCGAGTACCCAATTGTTTGAATATGGATCAGGTGCATGAACTATGTTTTAAAAATCAGGTGTCTGAACCATGTTTTAAAAATTGGGTACCTGATTGTTTGAATATGGATCTTTTAAAAATTAGGTACCTGATTCTAAAGAAATTAGGTACCTGATTCTAAAGAAATCAGGTACCCAATTGTGAAAAATTACAAAAGTCATTTTTTTGGGCTTTTTTTGCTCATTTTTACCATTTGCAAAATGTGAGCCCGATTTAAGCTAGATATGGGAGCCCATTTTTGGATTTCTACAGACACCTTGTTGCTCTATTTCGATATACTAGGTATTTTACTTTGTTTTCTACTATTTTATTTCATTGTTTTCAATTTTATGCTTTATAATTTAGTCAATTTATTGTTTTTTTTTCACTTTTAATATGTAAAATTATAAATTTTCATTGTTAATAGTATTATCTTTAGATTATTGTATCTGTTCATTTAAATATTTTTGTATATTTTATTTTTTTAAATTTGTAGATGTTCATTTAAAAATTATTATTTTAGATGTTTTGATGTATTTAATAAAAATTACAATGTTGAATGATTAGATAGATGTAAATTAGATTGTTTAAACATGTAATTGCACTCAATATTTTATATTTATTTCAACTAAATAGTAATTAATTATAAATTAATTTGTAAACCATATAACAAAGAAAGTAAAACTAACTATATTCCTAGGTCTAACCTCAACGTAGCCATAACTCTACAATAATTTAATCTAAACCCTAAACATGTAAAACTAAGTATTTAATGTGTAACAACCCGTAAGGGATCCAAATGTGCAAAACTGAGTATTTGATGATTTTACTTATTGTATTATACTTTGTTTCATGGATTAGAAAGGGATGATGTAATCTATTTTATAAATGTATATTCTTTCAACCTTTCATACCCTATGACATGTACAGTGGATGATTGTGCATTCTAAATTAATTTGCCAAGTGGCATTTAGAACCAATGTATATTATTTAAATGGATTGAACTTGTAGTTATTCTTTCATGTGGATGTGTTATTTATTTTACTTAGTATTACTTAAAAATTAAACGTGACTCAACATCTTGGGATCCTTAAGGAAAGTAATTTGTTATGTTTTCTTATGCATTATTGTATGTTATTGCTTACATAGTAAAACTTTAGGTTAGTTCTTTGGATCCCTTGGCAGGGTGTTACATAATGTGCTCCCTTACCTTAAAATCATATCTTTTTAAATAAAACTACACACTAACTATAAAAATAGTATTAACCTTGATGTACAATCTCACTCTCACCATAAAACTAAGCCTAACCCTAACACTGATTAAAATTTTAACCAAATTATATAATTAAAATTGAGAAACATAACCCTAATCATTAAAAAACTTAATCCTAAGTGTTAAACCCTAATTCTAATTGTAACTTCAAATCTTAAAGGTCTAACACTTGACCCCTAGCTAGGTAACCATAATAGTATGTCCATAATGGAAAGTAATCTTAATTCTAGGTTTGAAAACTTTATTTAATGATTTTAAATTGGGTTGAAGAAATATTGAAATCTTAAATGATAAACTATAAAATAGTACTTCAAGAAAAACTTATTTTGTACACTTATAATCTAATTATATTAATTTTTTTAATATTTCTCTTGATAATGATAAATTTAAATATGATTTATCTTCTTTTAATTTCTCCACACAATATGTAGGACTTAACTTTTCACCATAATTTATGTAGATAATACATTTCAATCGATATTGATTTTATCTTTAGATGTGTGTTTGATTCTTTTAGCATGAGGTTTGTTCAGATTGAACATAGCTAGAGTGTTATACATTTGACAAAGAATCCAATCTTCCATAAGAAAGAAGAACACATGGACATCCAATAATATCTTCCAACTAAGATCTTGTTATCACCCTAACTATTACTATGACATTTACACAAAACATAATTGTGATCTAGTAATCAAACATGAAGTTTCCTATAAGTAAACACCACTTTTTGATACACATTCTTGGTTACACAAATCATCACTGAACATCTAAGGTCATGATCTACATGAGTCTCCAACTTAGCCTCTTTACAATTTATACTAGAGGGAGAAACAATATTTTGGCTACTTTTGACTATACATCCTCCTCATGTTCACTGAAAAGACCTTCTGAAGCCATTACTTTTGGGACCACCTTCTTCTATCATCCATTAATAGGTCCAAAAATTTCTTAAAGAAAAGGGCACTAAATCTTACCACCATGGACAGCTCTATTCAATTATTGAAACATCGCCTAGTTGAGAAGGGAAAAAAATTTAACCTCCTTTTATTTTCTACATATCACTTGATAGTTCTTTAGAAACCTTTTGAGAAACCCTTTTGAATAGTTTGATTCATAGAGCACGTCATTTCCTTTGGTTTACAAAGATCCACTAGGACTACAAAAAATGTGGCAATGATAGTGTTCACATGCATTGTATGTAAATTACTACCTGTCATGTCCAAAAATCAACCTTTTTAATACTATTCTCCAAAATCACCCCTAAGAAAAGTTTTTTTTTTTTTTTTTTTGTCTTAAATGAGTTTAATCCTAATCAACATATCCATATGATGACACCTTAAGTATAGAGTGTCACTATTGGAATGTATAGCAACTAGAATATAATTCACCTATGGAGATATAGTAGCTAGAATATAATTCATCTATGGAATGTATAATTAGTGTACATGGAAATATTAATCTATAAGTTATATTATATCTTTGTCAATAATTAATATTAACTGATCAATATGAGAACCATTGTTATTCTAGGAAGAGAATAACTTATACAGAGACAAGTGGACCCTTTTGTTTTATGCACATCTACTAGAAAAATAGAGAGAGATGGTCAACATTTTATATTTGTTGGTATAGAAATCACCTTACTTGCAAGGACACAAATTTCTATTTTAAAATAACCAGTGGAGGAGATACATCCATTGGATATGCAATAACTTTACATTCACTAGGATTTCCTTTTATCTTCAATTAGGGGAGAGCTAAAACAAGTTTATGTAGACAAACTTGTGTCAAATCCTAAGATTCTAATACACATGAGGGCAAGGTGTTTGACTCAAACACACAAGCTAGATTTTAACCACCCTATAGGATCACTATTGGAATCCTATCACTAGATCTATACACTATGCATAATTAAATAAAGAATTTGTTTATGGTCCTCTCCAATGAATTTCTTACAAGACAATCCAATCTTCACATGGTGAGTCTCACCAAGGCTTTATGAGCTAGGTTCAACCAAACAAACTTCCCATGGAATTTCAAAATATTTACCTTTCCAAGGACATCATAGGTCAAAAACATCTTCAACACCTTTCTACTGACTCAACAACACCAATTTTACCCTTTAGAATAGCTCTTGTAGTCCCAAGTAGTATTTCCTCCAGTTAGGTCTAGTAGAGACCTAATAGCAATTATATCTTCATATAGGGTATTTTGGAATTAATTCAAACTTGTTCCAAAACACATCTAAAACAAACCACAAAATTGGGCACCCTTTTCAAAGTACTATGAGATTACAAAATCCTAGCTTTTGACTCCACTAAATAATCATCTTTCTACCAAGCCCCTATTTTTATGGATTCTAGGCATAATTGCATGCTCTTATCATAGGATTAGTACAAGAAAAAAAAATCCATCTTTTAAAAAATTTAAAATGGTCTATTATGACCCACAATAATAAACCCCTCATAAGTTGGGCACTAGAATTCATTCAACCCTACTATTCACACCAATTTCTTCTCACAATGGCTAGTTACATGAGGATGCCAAGCCATCAACTCCTTCCAAACACCATGGAATCCTTGTGTGCCATGCTAACAACAAATAAATAAATAAAATATATGTAGAAACCCTCCATTTCACCAAGAATGAGATTTTTGCAAGGTGGGATTAAGAGGAATTTTTCATTTATAACAGAAACCCTAGTTTTGAGGGTTTCAAGACCTACAATCACAAAAATTTATGGATTTCCCTCTTTAAAATAAATTGGGACCTAAACCAAAACCATAAGAAAGATATTTCTATGTTCTATAAATCATAATGAAATTTGATACTTTTTGAAAACATGTTCATATCTATAACCCAAACCACAATCTTATTTATAGACAAAACAAGTTCATATCTATAACCCAAACCATAATATTATTCATATGTTCAATCCTAATTGTTTTAATATTGAACCTTAATCGTACAAATTTGCTAAGGCATAATCATAAACATATTTAAATATAATATATTTTTAGAATTCACATTTAAGTTGATTTATTAATATAGTTTTTTGGAGTATTATTTTATGATTAGGTTTAAATTTGGTATAATGTTCAATTGACCTTAACATTAAAGTTTACTTAAGTGTTTAACTTTATTTATTTAATTGATATGATTTTAAAGATTTGTGCATTTATATATGATATTTTACATGTATTTTATTAAATAGTAATTTTGTGTTTTTTTTATGTTGTTTAAACATATATGCAGATTATATTTGATGGACCCACCCCCATCCCCTCCCTCTCCCCCTCCCCCATCCCCACCCCCACCTCTGCCCCTTCCATCTCCACCTTGACCTCCAGCCCCACCTCCATGACCACCTAGTCCTCATCGAGCACCTACCGCAGAGGATCTGCAGGAGAGCATGAGGCACAATCTTAGCTACCTCATGTGAGATATTGAGACCATCAGGCATGAGGCCCACCCCCTCCTCACCTACTACACCTTGTGGATAGCATGAAAAGTGTCATTTCATCTATACAAAATTTGGATTCAAATATTGATAGCTTTAGATTATGGAGGCAAAACATGCATGCCTCTTATTCTGATGGCCTTTCCTATAGAGAGGTCCATAATCTCAAATAGTTAAAGGACATTTTATGAGATATTTTGTAAACCCTAAGACGGGTGATGAGATTAGTGAGAAGAAGCCTCACATTTCTATTAGATGGTACATGTATCCGCGTATATCAGCACACTTTTGGGAGCGGTAATGGATGTTATTTGACCATCCACCACATGCAAATCAAGAGGTGCCCGTGTAATTCCTTAGGAAGCTATGGGCTGAATTTGAATTGGGTTTGAAACCCAATTATTTTGATATTAGATCATTTTAGGGGGTTGGTGGAGGGATGCCTGATGCAGGAGCATCCAAAGATATAAGGGCAATCCTATGTCACCCAAAAAAAAAAAAAAAGACCCTAGATATAGTTTCTATTTCATGTGTTTTCATTTTTGGATACCCATTTGGGTCAAATAAAGGTTCCAACTCTCACAGTTCCACTATTAGTGTTCTGGGTAAGAGTTTTTAAGCACCTTGGGATACATGTAAATGTTAGAAAAATAGGACTATGTAAATGGGCCTAATTATGGTTAGTTAGAAGGTGTAAATTGGCGGGATGATTATAATTGTAATTTAGAACATTCCAAAAAAAGAATCAGGTCAAAAGGCCCCATGGTTTGAAAGTTATTGTAGTTTTTCAATTTCTAGAGACTTCCTAAGAATGCTTCAAAGTCAGGTCAGGGGCATTAAATGACCTTGTAAAGGGCCAAAAAATGGGGGACAAGCAAAGCGGGTCCATAGTGCTATAGAGCACTCTGAGAGCTTTCTAAAAATGTAAATGATTCATCAATCGAAGCTACAGTTCAAAAGTTATGCCTCCCGAAAGTTCAGCTACCATTTCTAGATTTTTCTAATTTTGCACTGACTCTTAATGCGACTTTTGGAGCCTTTTATTTGGGCGGTGGATGCCAACTGGCACTTTTTAGAATGTATTCCTAATCCTTAACCCTTTGGGGTCTATTTAAGAACATTTCAGGCATTGTAAAAAGTAGTTCGGAGTGGAGTTTGAGAGGAGGTACTGGAAGGAGAAATTATCTCTAGTTTTATACTATTGTAAGCCCAAAGGGCATGTTTTGAAGTCTATTTTCTCTATACTAAGTGTATTAGCATATTTTCATAGTTATTAAAATTTTCCCTTTCCTATTGTGTCCATTATGTTATTGTGCTTGACCCCATCAATGCCTCAGGATAGGCCTGGGGCAAAGCTGAGTGATAGAACGAGGAATCGCATATGGCCTTAGCCTCTTGTAGCTCTTCCCACACCATTTGTCCTAGTGCCACACCATCATTGAGTAGTGTCATATCCTCTTACCTCATTGAGGGCCCTTTCAAGCAATTTAGCAGAGCAATGAATGTAGGCACAAGATATTTGTCCACTTGGACACATTTGTACTAGTTGTGGAGATATATGTAGAGGCCCCTAGAGTGATGTTGATGCGGCACAAGTTGACCATTATGCTGAGGGTGCTGATTTTGATGATGATGCATACGCTACCCATGGTGATGGCAGTGATGATATTGATGTGGCATCATTTATTGATCTCATGCAGGGAGAGCCTGAAGATAGTCAAGAGCAGTAGGTAAAATTTTAATTAAAATTTAAATAAAGTACATAATTATTTACTTTTTACATCCATGTGTAATTGTATTAACCATATTAATGTATGTTGATTTTGAAATAATAGAGGATGGATGATATTGTTCCTCCTAGGAGGCAGTATAGTCTTTTTTCAAGACTTACAGACGTTGGCATCCCTCATATGGTATGTACTTTAAATTACACTATAAAGAATGTACATTCAAACTCAAATTTAATAACATGTGCTCATATGTTCTTTTTATCTAATTTTGTAGGGATTGTCAGTTGCTACATAGTTTGATGTCAGTATAGGTCCCGATCCATTGACCACTGAGGCACAGCCTCAGATACCTACGGTACGAACTTTTGACTCAAGAAAAATAACTTGTACTATTTTTATGTATGTAAATTGTTAATAACTTATAATCTTCAACTTTGATTCATGTGTATAATTTTATTTGTTTTAGTTTTATGAATAGTAGACAGATCATAGTTATCCATATAGGCCTCGGTATAGTTTATTTTTGACTCTATCTTTTGATCATGTGAGACATGACACATCTATGACATTGGCTACTACTCAGGTATGATATATATATAGATATATATACATGTTTTTGTTAGTTTATGATAAATGTAGTGTATAAATTATGTACCTTTTTAGTTTACGTATTTTGTAATTCATGTATATATAATTTTGACTGAACATGTATCCATAATTTTAGGACTATGTCGCCATGAGTGTTGCTGAGAGTACGAGACTATGCTAGATGGACATACCTACATCATCCTTTGAGGTCACTATTGTGATTTATGTACATACATAGTTCATTACACTCTTTATCAAAATTTAAAAATGTACATGTATTGTAAATTACAGGATCTCACCACTATCACATTTGGTAGCTTTCACAGTGCACCTCCTCCCGTTATAGAGGGGCACCCATCTCATGTGGTATTATTTTTATTATGTAGTGAATATTTAATTTATTTGCAAGCTAGATTTTGAAACCCATTTCAATTAAGCATGTACATGATGATACACCTCATGTTACACACGATAATCCATCTACCTCATGGGGTGTCCCACATGATGAGACACCTCATGTTACATAGGATGATCCATATGCCTCACGAGGTGTCCCACAAGATGAGACAACTCATTTTACACAGGATGATCAATTTGAGTCCTTTCATGTAGACTAAAGAGGATTGTAGATCAGATGGATTAGGTCTTTTTGGCACCTTTAGATTGTGTTTTTATGAAACATATTGTTTATTTTGATACACTTTTTATTAGGATAGTTAACTATATTATATGTACTTTTTGAATTCATAGATCATGTTAGACCATGTACTATTTTTTTATGACTTCTTATCATGCCAGTGTATGTAGTATATATTATTATGTTATCATGTTGTAAGTATGAACCGTTTTCTTTATTGCAACATATTTTATTCATGTTATGACACATTTTGTAAGTATATGGTACATGAATAATAATTTTAATAATTTTAACTATTTATATACAAACAATAATTTAAACATGTTTGAATGTAAAAGTAATGGAAACAAATAGGAGGTCATTACTTGAATTGACAATTAATTTATAATATCAAGTGCACACCTTTAACTTTCAAATAGAAGCAAACTCCTATTTTAAAATGTTTAGAACATGTTTCACAATATATTTAAGACAATGTCAATGACATAAATAGAAGTGAACTCAAAATATAAACTTGGTTCAACACATATCTTCAAATGAGGTCTTGTAAAATAAAATTGTAAAATAGAAACACATGTTAATAAAAGCACACAATAATATGAGCTATCTAAACTATGTAAATATGTGTAATTTTTATGTACTCACTATGTCTAATATCACAAGATATTGATGTTCAATCCACCTTAACATTTAAATTTGCATAAATTGTAATTGAGACCTGAATAAAAGGTATATAAAAGTTCTCTAATTTTCTATTGACAATGCATACATACATGCAATTAAATTATATAAGTACATATATAAAAATAGCACAATAAAGAAAAAACTTACATTTGTTTGATTTAAATGTAGTCATCCCACTGTACCATCTGCATCCTCTCTCTTTTGCAATGCATTTATGATTATCTCATGCTCGTCCATTGAAATTGTCCATAATACCTTATTGGTAGGTCTCCCTTTGTATCTTTCTAATTTGATATTCATTGCCACAACCAAATGAGAATAGTGTAAAATCTTCTTTTTGTATTGGTAGTCTTCAAATGTTGGCAAACCATTTCTTTTTGTTAGGTATGTACGTAGCCAAGTGCCAGCTACAATGACAGACCCAATTGGATACTCAAAATCATCATCATCTACTTGATGACATATCAATTTTTTCTTAGGTTCCACACATCTAGCTAGCCAATAATCAGTTTGTTCATCATTATCATTAGGTGCAGTAACAACATAAACATGTCCTACAAGATAAGATGAAGTACATAAACACTTTAATCACATGTGTACATGTATAATTAATATATGTAAGAGATGTAATTGAATTATATTAATGACATGTACATAAAAAAATAATATAAATTGAAGTATGATCACAAGAAAATCTAATTTAATTGTGCATATTAGGTTGTATGAGGTTTGAAATATAGCCATAATCTTCTGATGCAAAAGTAACATCGGAGCCTTCATTTACTATATCATCTTGAAAATGTGTGTCAGTAGGTGCTAATGATTTTTTTTGTCAATCTTCAACCCATTATGTATTCTTGCATTCTTCCTATTCGCCTACAAGACAAAACTGACAAAAACAAGCAAACTCCCTAGTCCATATAGTCAAAGTGTTAGAATCTCAACTCCTAAATGAATGCCCTTTAGCTGACCCATTAATTTTATCACAGTCATATCTTGAAAGGATATTCTTCTCTTCAACTAGGTAGAAGAAACATTTGATTGTAGAGTTCTGACTTGATCCTATGTATAAATATTTGTTACACCATTCAACAACCTCATGTGCATTTTTGAATTTGGCTTTTTCCTCAAATTTTAATTGCTCTCTACTAAGGGATCTCTTCATGCACGCACTAGCACCATCATGTTCTCCTTTACCATGTCCAACCTCAAAAAAACTCCACACATGTTGGATATTAGTTTTCCTATGTGTCCTACTCAACCAATAGAAGATTCTAGCATTCTTGAATTGTCCTATACAATTATCTGACCATATGCAATGTTGTGCCATTTGAATTTGTCTCTTTTTTAAATTATCATAAAAGACCTTGAAACAATATTGGACAAACTCAAATGAATGAAGTTTATTATTACTCATATAGAAATGGCACTCTCTCAATATTTTTCGATCCTCCTTTTTCCTATCAAGTGCATGCCTGTAAACTATATGAACACAAATTGTTACTTGTAATATTGTGGTTGTACCTCATCTTGTGGTGCAAGTGTGTAGTTCTCTGTAAAGTCAACAACTGAAAGTATAGTACCAATTGGAAATGTATTCTTACTTATGCAAAATTGTCCATCAAGCCATCTAGCATATTGAGAGTGTTTAACATATTTTGATATGATCACACTCTTAAACTCATCCATAAATGCATGACAACTAACTTTATCTATAACTAGATCACACCTTCTTCCAATCTTCCCATCCTTCAATGGATATTCAATAGTTTTGAATCTTTTTACATCAACTAATTTTTGTACAACATTTTCATGCAAACATTCATCTAACAAAGAATGAACACCACACATATCACATTTACCAAAAAGACATGCATTGAAAAGAAAGTATTGGTCATTAGGTGGCTTACAAAACAAACTTGATATGAAATTATTTATAGTTTGACATGGTATTTTTATACCACATTCCTGCAACATTCTTTACTATGTAATGTACCATGTATAGATTGAAATACATCATAATGATAATGAAACTAGACATGAGTTTTACAACAACATGTGATTCTTTCCTTGTTAATCCTTACCATGGTTTACACTTTTCAAAAGATCTTTAAATAATGGTAATAGTTAACACCTTACCATCTACAAATTTTCTAAACAATTTAGTTTGTGGCATGTCCAAAAGGTGTTTAGGATGTGGATCATGTATTTTTGAGCCAACTCTCAGTTTAAGAACATCTCTTGAATTAGGTGATACTCTTGTATTATCATGCCAAAAACTTTCAACCAAAATTTTGACTTCACTAGTAAGTTTCATATCACATCTCAAGATTCTACCACTAGAAGTCCACAAAATATTTGTTGGATCACATTCAAAGTTAACCCTTCTCTTTACAACTCTTTCTAAAGTCTTATGATTCACATTAAAATATCCACTTATGTTGTTGATTAGTCTTTTGTTAGTTATTGATTTGTTAACTAAAGCTATTGTTATTGCTCGTCGTGCTACATTCTTATCTTTAGAGTGACTTCTCTTTCTGATAACATCAAAGGCACTAGCAATAGTGGATACAACTTGTTTTAAAGACTCATTTTTATTCTTGGGTTTTGCACACATTCCTAACCTTTTCATTAATTTTTATATTTTAGACATTTTAATTAGCTGCAACATCAACTAACATTGAAACCCAAATTTCTTACTATAAAATAAATGTCTATATAATATATTAGCATGTGTCCTAATTTGTCTCCATGAAACCAATCCCTCAAGATTATCTAGCACATCATTAGGAAAATGAAAATTATGTTCAGGCACTTTAGTATTAGTCTAACATGTTTGTTCAGTAATTGGTATTTGCATGTCTACATTCATACAATTATTATTTTCAATTAGCATTTCATTTTTGTTTTTTGTTTTTTCTTGGTATTTCTTTCAAGGCATGCATTTACATTGGAGTTTTTTGTGCATGATCATTTGGCAATCTATTCTCATGAAGAAAATCTAAATTGTTTAAATCGTAACCTACTTCTAAAAGATCACGAATTTCATCATGAGAAAAAAATTGAGGGTTTGGAGACACACCTATATTGAATGTTTGATTAGAATGTGCACCCGAATCTCCTTGTATTGGGTTCTCTTCTTTAGCCTCTTCATCCATTATGGTATCCTCAATGTCTTTCTCCTTTGAAACATTGCTCAACTTTGCAATTATTTGTCTTCTCTCTCGTTGATGTTGTGCTCCATTTTCTTTGTTTTTTGCAATCTCTTCATTTGTCAAAACTTTTATTTTCTTCTTTTTTCATTGTTTTGATCCCATGTTTGCACCAAGTTTGAATTTGAATCAACAACTTGCAAATTGTAGAAGAGACAAGAAAACATAATATTATGACATAAATTCGTTGTTGCAGATCAAAATTGTCATTCAATCATTGCAGTAATTGAAAATTTGTTTGTAAGGCATCTTTTGGGGCTGAACGAGTACATTAGAATCAGGTACCCAATATTTAAACAATCAAGTACCCAATTCTAAATTGGGTGCTCGTTTTAGTTAACAGCTAAAACCAAATTGGGTTTCTGATTCTAGTCACATGGGTAGGAATTTGGAATGGCCATGAATTTGGATGGAGTTTTTCCTTGGGGAAAGGCATGGCATAGGCTTGGTCCCACCAAGCCTATGCCTTTATGAACCATTTTTTCTAAGGCATTTAATCGATAATTTGAGGGATTGTCATAATTTTTATATGGTCGTCCCCACTGAAATTTCTTACAAAAAAACCCATTATAGGTCTTACTATTCTAATTTCAAAAATGTAAATTTTATAGTGTTATGAGTTCATTTGCTATTTTTCCATTATTTATTAATCAAAACTATCTCTTAAATGTTAAATAGTGACATTCACTAAAACTTTAATAACTTTTTAATTTTTTCATAATTTGTAAATTAATTTACATGTCATTACTCCTCTCACAATTCTTTTAAAGTTTTTTAAAAAATAAATTAATTAAATTTTGATTAAATTATGGCATCCATAGATGAGAGGTTTTAGAAATTAGCTTAATCATCAATTAAAAATTAATTGAAAAAAATATTCATTAAAAAATTCAAGAAAAATATTCTCATAAATCTTTGGTGTGTCAGGTAACTTCATTTAAAAGGATTCACAAAAATTCATTTGCTTGTGTCAAATTATGGTGTCCGTACATGAGCGTGCTATGGTCTTGAAATAGGCATTCTGAAAAAGTGGGTTTTTAAGATCCATACCAAAAAAAAATTTATCATAGGGGTATACAAATAAATTACATATTCAAAAAGAAGATCCTAGGCACTACAATTTTTATTGCTGAAGTTTTTTTTATATTTAATCTCTAAATGGCTCAAATTTTGTCATCAATTAACAATATAGTTCAAAAATAGGAAAAAAAACTTCCATGTTTTGGCCAAAAGTGAGACCCAACTTCTTGCACTGACCCACCAATCAAGCCTCTCAATGCCTGAAGTTAATTCTGCAAATCTATTCTTCACTGTCAATCAAGGCCTCTTCAAGGGCTCTTTTTTCTCCTTTGCTATAGCTTCTGCACAAGCCTTGTAATGGCCATAGATAAAATCGGTACAATAGAAGAAGAAGTTTTTTTCAATGGATGAGTAGTATGCATATAATAATAAATATTAGAAAGTACAAAATTTTTATGCATATAATATTTTGGATACACCCAACAAACTGTTGACATTACAGTCATGTTTTTTATTAGTGATATACACTTATTTAGATTGTAAGTATCTACTAAGCATATTGTACAGTTAATAGTGTTAACCAAGTATTTTAGACTCTACTGAGTTCTACAGTTGCTATTGAATCCAAACGATAGTATTCAATTTGTGCCAAGTAGTTTCTACTATAATGGTGATCAGTGGTGTAAACCAAGATTTATAAGGTTTATTGAGTTCTTCAATGCAAACCAAGTTGTGTAGTGCTTACCGAGTTCATAGTTGATGTGATGTGAGCCAAGTGTTAATTGAGCCACTCAATGTTAACCAAGTGACTCAGTTTATACTGATCTTGTAGTGATAGCATTAACCGAGATATGCAATATGAATCAAGTGATTTAGTTTATATGTTGAGTTTCATAGTATTTTCCGAGTCACTAGTGCAGGCTGAGTTCAAGACTACTTGGAAGTGATCAGTATGGATTGAGCTTCTACATCTAGCGAGTGCATGATGATGTCGAGCATTGATAGTGGATGCCGAGTATCAAAACCTCACCAAGCTAGTCTTCAGAACCCAAGTTTCTACATTTTTGCCGACTTTGTGGTTTTTGTGTAAACTTGTACTATGGCCAACTTTGTAATTTGTAAATTGGATTGGTATATATATAATGCATTGTATCACATTCAATATATCATATGTAAGAAAAATAACAAGAAGAAGAGTGAATTAAAAAGGATACAACAATATTAGGAGCAAAAAATATTATCTATCACAACAAGGTGATTGTTACACTCAAGAAATCTCATTCAACAAACCAAGTTGCAAATCAAAGATTAGCTACTATTTCATCCTAACATGTGGATTAGTTAAATCCTTTCACAAGGTAGACCTAACAATCTTTTGTAAATCTCTTTACTAAGTGCATATTTTATTGTATGTTTGTAAATCCTTTTGCAAGGTGGACCTAGCAGTCCTTATTGCTCCTAATAGGGTAGATCATTAGAAGTGATCATTGTAAGCCTTAATAGACCAACTTTATACTACAGTACTAAAGCTTGTGGGTATCATCTGGCCCACCCCATTTTTACTTTCTATTTGGAAAGTTTCTGGGTCACCAAATTGTGTGTCAAAGAGTTATGAATGCTTTTATGTTTTTAGTTTCTCATGCATTTAATTAGATTAGAATACACATGAAGGATTAATTACTAATAAAGGATTAAAGTTTTATTGGTTACTGATTCACCCCTCCCCTCTTAGTAACTTAGCCTATCGCATATATTTCCAACAATTGGTATTAGAGGTTTGTGTTTTGTAGAGAAAAGTTTAACAACTTGAGCAAAGATCAAAGGCTGTGGAGGTATTCAAAATTGACAAGGTTATTGACAATAAGAAGCTAGATTTGGAATTAGCTATTGGACAACTCAAGAAAGCAAAGGAGCAACTCTCCCAATCCTTGAAAAGAAGAAAAAATCTTGCAATCCAAATGAATGACCAACTCTACATTGAAGAAAGAATTGAAGACATCCATTCAAGAAACAATTCAAATGAAGCTAATGATGCAATCAAGGAACTATTGGAAAAGAATAGCTCTCTTCAAGAAGAAGTAAGAAAGCTAAGAAGAGAGCAAGAAATTCAGTCAGTTAGATGTTGTGAAGTCATGGAAGAGAAAAATAAGATAAAAGAAGAGATAGAAGGTAAGAACAATGAAATTTGACATCTATCCCTTCATCAAGAAGACTTCATTGATTAGCTCACCAATGCAAATGAAGAAATCATAAATCTAATATCAAAGAATGAAAGATTGTAGAATGATCTAAACACTAAAAAGAAAACCAATGAGAGGATGATGAAATCTCAAGAATACATGAATCAATTGAATGAACAAAGCCATTATAGACAAAAACGAAAAGCAATAATTGGATATATAGAAGAAGGTGAACTATATAAAGCAAGGAGCTCAAAAGAATAAAAGACCTACTTGTAGACACTATGGTAAGATAGGTCATACATCAAACAAATGTTGGAGCAATGAGAAAGCTAAATTCAATGGAAAATGCTACAATTGCAATCAACATGTACATAGAGCTAATGAATGTAAAAAAAAAACCCTAAATTTCAAGGCAAATGTCACAAATGTAAGAAGCATGGGCACAAATATTTTGAATGCAAAACTAAGATATTGAATCTAGCAGAACAAATTGTAAATGCTATATTTGGTTGGGACTATAACACTTGGTGCAAATGTCATTATTGTGGAGAATTTGAACACATTGGAATGAATTATGTGAAGCATCACATGAGGACAGGGGATACTACCAAAAGATGTTTTATTTGTATAGAACTTGGTCATCTTTCCAAGAACTGTATGAGTGCTAGCTAGAAGAGTTGAAGATGAAAACAAGGCAAAAGATGATAGCATTAGAAAATAGATGAGATAGTAATGTATTCCAAAATATTCTAAGAATGAAATTCTGAGCAATGATGATCATGTCACTCAAGAATTGGGTGACTCTAGCATTTCCACTTGATCTCTTAAGGAGAACTAGAACTAGGATTCTGAAGAAGACATCTCACATCAGTTTCACTCAGTAGAATGAAAGATCCATTTCAGCAAACAAGATTTAAAGGGATCACCAAGTATTCAAAAGATGCCAATATTTACCAATCATGGTCAGGTTATAGACCTTACCAAGTGAGGTCAGGTTGTAAGACCCTACCAAGCAAGGTCAAGAGCTACTATATTTGTTGTGTGGTTATTAAGTCATGGAAGACTCTACCGAGATTTCAGTACAAGTGAAGTGGATGACAGTCTGTCACTTGAGAGAACAATCATACAAGGGCATTATGGTGATAAAAAGGAGAATTTTGTTTAAAAGGGTGAAATCAAAGTCATTTCTCACAACAAATTTTTGAGAGCTATTTGTGCAGAGCAATTTTAAGGCATTCAAGTGACATGAGTGAATGACTATTCAAGATTTTCGTGTTCACTCAAACCCTACCAAGCATCAATGGCATCCACTAGAAACAAATCAAAGAAAGTATTAGATATGTTAGTTCAAGGCTTGGAATGGAAGGCACCAGACTTTAAGCTAGGTTTGGCTATCACAGAAACCCTAGATCTAAGCAGAGCTCAATCTAAAATTCCATCAAATGTACTATTGATCAATGATATCCATTCACATTTTAAGTGTACTATTCAAGACATTGGAGCTTTAGAAATGGATGAATCTTTGAAGGAGTTATGTGTTAATGGTGTGTTGAAATTAGAACATCAACATCTTGAAGCAAAAGGTTTAACTCATATTCCACATATGATATGGGATTTTCAAATAAAATGGATAAGATTCATTCTTAGTCATGTGCACAATGGTCAGCTATAACTGGAACAACCTATTTTGATAAAAAAGAAGATGATCCATAGGATCATCGGTCTTCATATGTTGGCAAAAGAAAAAATGACCAAAACCCTACGTCAGGTCAAACTAGAGAAGAAAACCCTTGTTGAGTGGGATGGAAGGGGAATGAAGATAAGTTGTGTCACTAACATGGAATTGAAGTTTGGGATACGTATCATTGCCCGAAAGATTTACAATTTGAGCAGACTCAATAGTGTGTCATGTGAAGTAGTGGATCTCGCATACAACATGGTCAAAAATAACATATCACTTGACCTTGCCAAGTTGATGCTGAACTAGTTCAACAAGAACATAGAGAGTATAAGAACTTCTAAGAACAATCCTTTGACAAAGTATATATTTAGGTTAGACCAAGAATTTTTTGGGTTAAGCCTCTTGAATATGAGGTTAACATTGATGAAACCAAGGACATTATTGATGTTGAAATTTGATTGAAAAGATCACTAACTAAGAAAGATTGTTATAAGGGAGATTGTTATGTGTTTTAATCATTATTTTGTTACTGATGTCAAACTTGCTATTTGCTGGCAAGATAATTGCTTACAGATTCAAGTACTATCACTTAGTTGATTGATGAAGATGATTTGATCAAAAGATGTAACAATAACACCTAGAGGAAAGGTTGAGTTATGCTTTTGTAATGAAGTAAAAGGATCAGTTAAGATAGTGGTAACATATGCATTGATAATCTACTTAAGGTTACAAATGTTGGCTACACTAAGAAAGTTTAGAAGAACAAGTTAAAAAAAGTTTCTCTGCCAAGCTTGACCGAGTGGACAGTAGGTGCCAAGCAAAGTTAACTACAAGCCAAGAAAAAAATTAGTTGGAGCCGAGTAAATGAAAATTCTAGTGGATACTGAGCAAGATAGTTAATGTTGTGTGAAGTTTAGTTGATGCTGAGCACCAGTAAACTTTAATTGATGCCAAGTGATTTCATAGAGGATGCCAAGTAACATAGTGTGTGTCAAGAATCAGAAGATTGATAATGCCAAGTTGTTGCATTATTTTAAAGATCATGGATTCAATGAATCTGAGCTGATAAGTTTATTTTCTTGGATTTTGTGAACTAGGTGGAAGATAAGGATGATGTGCTAGTGGCACTGAATTCTAGGTAAACCATTTTGAGTCAAATTCAAAGTGGATTCTAGAGGAAGTTTCTAGAATAGACAAGATATGGGGTAGATACATTGTATCCTACCTAATCCATTTTAAACCCTAAATTGGATGATGGAGAATAAGAAAAAAAATATCTTAATTTCCTATTTATAGGAATGTCTAGTCATGAAGAAAGGTTGTCATGTATAAGAACCTAAGGGAGACAAGATGTCACAATGTTTTACTTCATCAAGTGACCTAAAAGAAGAGTTTGAAATGGCATGTTAAGCAAGAAGGCTTAAGGAGATATATGCTTAAAGGGTGAACAAGATATTGGAACTACAAAGAATGAAGGCCAAGAAGAATGAAGGACTAAATAGAGATCTATAATCTGCAAGAGAAGTTGTAAGTTGTATCAAATCAAAGCTCTACTATTACTCTCTAACAATTGTATCAGCCTAGGGTAAATCCTTTGGATTAAGGTTGACCTAACATTTATTTGTAAATCCTTTAACAAGGTGGCATTCCAAGTGAATGACCTAAAGTCCTCTAACAAGGCTCACTTATAATAGGGTGATTGAAATCTTTTAATAGGGTCACATTTAATAGTGTGCATTGTAACCTTTAATAGGGTTGGCCTTTCACAGGGCATCACCTTAGAAGAGTGAAAAAGGAGTAGCATGTTACTAGTGTTTTTTTCCAAATTGGGTTTCCATGTAAATCATTGTGTTATGTGTGTTTATGAATCTATTATGTTTCATGCTTTACATTTCTACAAATTGATTTGATAGTAAGCTGCAAGTTTTGAATGATTGCATAATCTTATGGATGTATGCATAAGTATAAATGTTTTATGGGATCGCTAAGTTGTGAAAAGTTATATTTGTACATCTAGACCTTGGATAACTGATTCACCCCCCCTCTCAATTATTCTAAAGTAATTCCAACAATTGAAGCATTGGTTAATGAACCTATTGACCCAAATGCTGCATATTTTGGCACTTATGATGAAGCTAAGGCAATAATTGAATTAGAAATTAAACTCCCTTAGGCAGTCAACAAAGGGAAGAAGAGGATTGTAAAACTAAAAACCAGCTCCAGTCTTCTATTGACTAAATGAAAAAGAGATGACATTGAAGATGAAGAAGTAGAAGATGAAGAAAAGTTAGAGGATGAAGAACCTGTGAAGAAGAAAGGTAAAGTCATTATAACCAAGCCTACCAAGACATCTACTACTGTGTTCACAAGAAGGTCATTTGGGAAGAAACTTGATAAAGAAGGAGGAGATGTAATCTATATGAGGCCTCCACCTACCTTCCAAGAAAGGCCAAAAGATATAGAGTTAGGATCAGGCATACCAAATTTAAAAGCACCAAAGTATGAGACTAGGACTGTAGAAGAGAAAAAGAAAATAGAAGATTCGTTAATGTTTGAAATGGGTAAGTGGAAGTATTCCCCATACCAGCTTGCTCAATAGCTTCCAAGTGATCTAATGGAGAAAATCAAGCCAAGATGGGAGAATTTCATGAAAACTACAAAAGACATATATGAGTAGACCCTAAGGAAATTCATGCCGAGTTTGAATGATTAGGAGGCAAAGGAATCTCTAAAGAAGAATGAAGAAAAAATTACCTTGAGATTCAACACTTGTCTTGTACTATTGAAAGACATTGAACATGTAGTGAAGAATGCTACAAACACATGGAAGAACATTTATCTTCTTCACAAGAAAAGTGATTTTGTAGTTAGTGTAAGTGACAAGGATGATGACGAGCATGAAAAAGATGAGAAAATTGATGATGATGAAGTAACTCATTATGAAAATATAGATGATGATGAAGAGGAATAGGGACAAGAAGCTATTGAGGAATAATTGAAAAACAATGAGGAGACCAACCCAGAGAAAATTGCTATAGTAGTCATAGCCATACTTCCTCATTCTCCAAAGAAATCATTGAAAACATTAAGCCCAGAGAAAGCTACAATAGGATTGATTATGCCAAACACTGTAAGTATATGCACTCAATCAATCTTTGCACCTGTCCAACTCAGTACTTCATTGATAGAAGTGGAAAGCACTTCATCTACCGAGCAGGAAACACTTCCCTCTACTTCAGTTTTGGTTACTCTAGGTATTTATACAATTGGTATTTTGGCAATAAGTGTAGTATCTACTTTTTCAGAAAGTCCTACCATTTCTACCATTGTTTCCATTCCTAGCATGCAAATAATAAGTGTAAGGATAGTTGATACCAAGTCTCAATTGAGAACAAAATTTTTGGGTAAAGGAAAAGAGAAGGAAGAGGATATTGATCTTGATGAAGAGATTGTTATTCCAAAATGGGACATCTCAAATCTCAATCCTAACCAGATGCATATTTTTGGAGAACTTCTTTAGAAGAAAGCTAAGCAGTAGAGGCTTAGAGAAGAAAGAAATAAGGAATTTTAGATAATTGAAGATGCAAAGAATATCCTAGATGAGACAATAAACATAGACATTGACACTTCTCAACCAATTTTAAATCAGTTAGCAGAGGTAGTCCAAAAATTCAATGATGATTTGAATGGACACCAGAAATTGTTGTTGAGAGATAAGAAAAAGTTTGAGAATAAAGTTTTGGAACTAGTAGCTTAGCAGATTGCTATTCAACAAGTAGATTTATCTACTATTCTAGGCTCACTAGAGACCTCTTGCAACAATGTGTCTTCACTATTCGGCAAACTCTATGAAATTTCAATTTTCACCAAAGATACGAAAGAAAAATTGCCAAAGATTGATGAGGATTTGAAGGCAAGTGCACAATAGTTGCAACTTGACCTGAGTTATAGCTCTGCCCACTACACAAAGATCAAATTCTTCACTGATATACATTCATAATTGCTTAGAGAAGAAGCCATAATAAGAGCTACATTGATAGACATTCAGAGCATGATTCTCCCACACATGGATGCATTGTAGAATCATATTGCACATGCCAAAACACTTATTCACGACAAAAAATTCTTAATTGCAGACCACATGATAGAACTATCAATAGAAGTGTACATTGCATTGCACACATGCAAGGTGTTGCAAGAGAATGACACTAATCCTAAAGGTACATGTTGGTTTCTTGTCACATTTTGAAATTAATGTATAGTATAGATAGCATACATCTTTGGCATTAATGTCAAAAAGGGGGAGAAGATGTATATTATAAGAGGAAGTATACATAAAGGGGGAGAAAATGTATATATCAGATGTGAAAAGATGTAAATTATACTATATATTATATATGGGGGAGCATTATAATATTACTCATGTACAGATACTCAAAGATACATCTTGTACAAAACCAAATTTGAAAAATCTCAAAAACAAGATACTCTACCAAGTTGGAGACACAAGGTGATGATTAAAAGCACATTTATTTTGAATTCAATTTTGACTAATAAGTGTTTTTTTCACTAATGCCAAAGGGGGAGATTGTTGACATTATAGTCATGTTTTTTATTAGTGACATACACTTATTCAAATTGTAAGTATCTACTGAGCATATTGTATAGTTAACAATGTTAACCAAGTATTTTAGACTCTACCAAGTTCTACAGTTGTTATCAAGTCCAAGGGATAGTATTTAGTTTACATAAAGAAGTTTCTACTATAATGGTGATCAACAGCATAAACTAAGCTTTGTAAGGTTTATCGAGTTTCTCAGTGCAAACCAAGTTGTGCTATCCTTACTGAGTTTGCAGTTGATGTGGTGTGAGTCTAGTGTTAACCAAGCCACTTAGTGTTAACCAAGTGATTTAGTTTATACTGAGCTCATAGTGATATCATTGACTAAGCTATGCAATATGAATTGAGTGATTTAGTTTATATGCCAAGTTTTGTAGTATTCACCAAGTCACCAGTGTAGACCAAATTCAAGACTACTTGGAAGTGATCAGTATGGACCGAGCTTCTACGTCCAAGTGCATGATGATGCCGAGCATTGACAATGGATGTCAAGTATTAGAACCTCACCGAGCTAGTCTTCAGAACTTGAATTTCTACACTTTGGCCAACTTTGTGATTTTTGTGTAAACTTGTATTGTGGCTGAGTTTGTAATTTGTAAATTGGATTGGTATATGTGTAATGTATTATATCACATCCAATATATCATATAGAAGAAAGATAACAAGTAGAAGAGTGAATTAAAAGGGCTACAACATTATTAAGAGCAACAAAGATTTATCTATCACAGCAAGGTGATTGTTACACTCAAGGAATCTCATTCAACAAACCAGGTTGTAGATCAGAGATCAACTACTATTTCATCCTAATAGGTGGATCAGTTAAATCCTTTCACAAGGTAGACCTAATAGTCTTTTTAAAATCTCTTTATTGAGTGCATACTTTATTGCATGTTTGTAAATCCTTTTGCAAGGTGGACCTAGTAGTCTTTATTGCTCCTAATAAGGCAAATCATCAGAAGTGATCATTGTAAGCCTTAATAGGCCAACTTTATACTACAATACTAAAGCTTGTGGGTATCATCCCCACCCCAATTTTACTTTCTATTTGGAATGTAATGCACCACCAAGGGATCCAAAGAATGAACCTAAAGTTTCACTAAGTTTGGTAGCATTTTTTTTTTTGAAACATAAAAGAAAAACCATTCATAACTTAGTAGCAAAAGCAATAACATCATTCAACTAAAAGTATACATAAACATACATAACAGGTTACATTCCTTAAGGATCCCTTAATATTGAATCACAATTAAATCAACTAATATTAATTCCATCTAATACCACA